>CAVLJG010000005.1:55714512-57102802 GCA_963669975.1 Acanthoscelides obtectus
AAAACACCTACCAAAAGTTTATTCTTGGAAATTTCGCACATTTTCATGAGTGACAACTGTATCAATCAGAAGGCAGATGTTAAGCAACTGAGCGTCATTTACTGATATTTGCTAAACTGCGAAAAATTGGAGCACTTACACATCTCTCCAAATTTTGACTCTTCACAACCATAAATGGAATCTGTTTTTTTTGGTCTATTCCACCAAAAAACTCCATCCGATTCAAATGTTAATTAATTGTTCCTCATATCTAATAATAACTGCTAATCAATGCCCATCTCATAATAATATAGTTAATTCAACTGCCTCTGGTCGGGTGACAAGTTCTTACCCAATACCTGAAAATCACACCATCTGAAGTGATTTGGCAACGTAGCACACGCCTTACAAAAGAATTTCCGTTCCATCATTCTACACTGCTAACCTTCGGCCATCTGTCAAAAGGTTCATCTTTACTCATGATTCTATGCCCACCATTTGGTGCAATCATTCAAGTGGCTTCACGATGTAATGCTTAACTTTCGTTTTTAAATACTTTTAATCTGTTTTTAACATGTTCTTGTCATACAGCTGTGTGTATTTTGTATAATTTTGACCATTGTACCATTTATCCAGCTTTTACCATGTTACTGGTGTGTTTCCCTCATCCTTAACGTAAACAACAATTAGCAACATCCTCACATACTACTGTAAGTTAATTTAAATTTATTTTACACAATTGTTGCTACTGTTATCAATGTAATTGCAGCTGCTGATGATGATGGCAATGACCATTGAAAGCTAGAGAGAATAAAAAGTACAAAGAGTCCTCAATGCTTAAATTTTGTCGAAGTACCCAACAAATGGCGGAAGCTTTAATTTTTCACCTAACTGGTCTAGACGACAATGACGACGTCTCAAGTATATTCATATATATATATATGAGCAGTAGTCGTTGTTATAGCCAACGACCAGTCGGGCAAAAAATACAATTAATTGTTAATTGGGAAATAGGCAAAAGGCGCATACCTAGACAAACCCTTTCAGACGTGCAAGATAATTTCAACAGGCATCTGGCCTTGCGTGCAGCGCACCAAAATGATATATTCGAAAAATTTATTATCGATTGATTGCCGTAGGGTGAGATTGTTTGTGTTGTGTTTATAAAGCTATTGTTTTCATAGAAGATTTAACTTCATGTTGAGATACAGAATGTATTTAGTTTTCTTGAAATTAATAGCAATAACAACAATGTTTGGAAACAAGTTGTATAAGATTAATGTCAAGAGAGTTCACCAAAATAACTATTTAACGATGTTCCATTTGAAATTCTTGAGAAACGGTACATTTTGCGTTTTTAGATACCCTATGATATTAGAATAAAATTTCAGCACCTTTTCCGGACCAGCTTAAAATCGGTGATAATGAATTGTTTGTGTTCTAAAATTCGTCTAAACATCTTTTAGATTTTAGAGCTGTAAGCCGTCAAAGCTGGGAAATATCTAAACAATTGACATTCGAAGCCATAATATGTTATATATAATGAAACTTCTTGTTTTTAGAAGATCTATCCAAATATGCAATAAAATATAATCTATTATATGTAAAAAAAATAGATTTCAACAATTGCACGAAGTTTTGGAACACCCTGTGAATTTTAAAATAATCTTTAAATATGTACTAATAGCATATCATGATGACCACGAAAACAGATTTTCGATATACATTTCTTGTTGATATTGGAATTACAGTCAGCTGTATGATATGTCTGTCAGACGGTCCTTAGAATATTCCAGCCATACATGGTGAAAAACTATTAGACAAACATTACTGTTGTAAAATAAGAAAATAATTATGAACTTCAGGCGTTGTCTGGATGTATTGTGTTCCTCGTGTCGCCGTCTTCTGCCTCTTTTGGGGCGCGGCCTGTCATTTTTAGACGGAGATTCCAATTATCCAGTGCCTGCCGAACCAGCAAGTATAGCCATTATAATTTTGGTGTCTTTTTCATAATCTGGCCTGAGTTTCCGATAAAAAGCGCAGGAAAAGTCGAGTAATAGAGGTAGGGCTGGAGATGACAGTGGAATATATATCCCAAAATCCTGAGAACCCTCCGAAGTGTACAAGATAATGAGAGACAATTATACAATTTTTACCAGTGCCACATTTCTTTATACTTTTAATTAATGTGAAGTGTCACAGTATTGGCGAGAAGAGGTACTCAAGCAATCCATAATTCATACCAAGCATACCACAACAGTGTTAAAGTGTGTAATTATAACTTTACATGAGAGCTCTGAAATTGAACTATTTTTTCATGTACGCCTAAAGAGTTAGGTAATTCTTTACGCTATGATAGGCAGACGAATTGATCTCGAGTAACTATAGAAACCAGCTGTCAAGAAGCACAGCATAAGCCCTGTGGGGAAAACTACTTTTGTTTTCCACATTGAAATCTCTTCACTAGTCGCAAGAACCAATTGTTAAACCAGCGCTTCCTGATCTCCCTTTCTATTAACAACGACAGTTCCCAGACGTAAACCTTCATCCATTTAGATGTGATTTTATAGACAAAAAGCAAAGTCAGGGGTATCGGATGGATGATCCAACACGTTAACAATGAGTAGATATCACGAGAGCAGTAGCGATCCAGCTGTATACAAATTCAGTGCTACAGATTTCCTGAAAAAGGTATAGTATTTCCAACTCTAGTTGAAAACTCATAAAAACCAGAGCGGCCGATACCTCAAAGGAGTATCTGCCATAGGCGTCACATTTTATTTAAAGAAATACCAAAGTAGGTTTATTTGTAAATGAATGGTTTTGTGTTTAAAAAAAGGCGATCTGAATATATTTCTGTGGGTTATTGTTGAGTGATAAATAGCTTAGGGTGGTCCTTCAGACTGCTATAGCGGTAGCATAATGTAAACATAATCAGTCAAATATGAGTTCTACATTCTTCTAGTTCTTTTTAATCATTTGCAGGGTTGGCACTACATTTTCCTTATAGGAAGTATAAATAATATTATGAATAAATATTTTAACGCCGTCATCAATATATTCAATTTTTCTTTCCTTTATTTCCGTTTTATGTTAGGATCTGTGACATCTCTTTTTTATAATTCGAGATATTTTAGTCAGCTGATGTATCCGGTTAATTATTTTATATTTCGGATTTCCCTCATTTTCTTTCTTCAAATATTCATACCTATTTAAAATGACTCTTTGGAACTGTACATGTAAGTCTTTATTTTAAATTCCGAATCCTCATCGACAGAAGTCGGTTCTATAATATTTTCAACACGTCCGTCTCGAATGGTCTCCAAAAAGCCATGTTTCCGCAAACGTTCGACGTTACGCAGCGCATGGTTCTACTAACACTCAACTGACTGTATGTGATTTCGGTTAACAGACATAGACTGCTCAAGCTCGTGGACAGCGAATACAGTATCTCTGTAAAAAAGCCTTTTTTCGTTTGATGTTGGAAGTGGTGTCGGACACCACTGCTGCTGAGCTATTGTACAATCGTAAATTTCAGTTTTTTGAGCAATTCTACTAGTTTCGTTGCTTGTAATTAGAATTAGATGGATGGATGTATATTGTTACCCATGAAAACAAATGTAAAACATATGATTTTGAACAAATTCCGGCAGGTATAGCGGAGATACAATGCAAAATAAATGAGGGCAAAAATAATCCACAAATTTTGAACAAAGCTATCTGAATTATAAATTAACGCGACGCACTATCCCAGTATTTTACTACTGCACTGGAGTCGTAAATTGTTCAAGCAAAAAACTAGCCGGTTCGGACGCGTCGAATGGCCCGAACGACTGACACACCAGTCCAGATAGTTGCTCTTCAAAATAATCTTTTTTTCTTCGATATTCTCAGCCGTCCCGGTTAGCGCTGTATTTGAGTTACTGTAGCAGATATACTCGTACCAGTGGTATACTGGATGAAATTTGGTGAGCTCTATGCCTCGTACAATGTATTTAGGGTATTGTCGGGAACAGTGGCTCACTTTTTTTCAGTTGACTCTAATATTCATCGAGTCTTCACCAAATGGCTTGAAACTCGGCCAATGTGGGCAGAGGTTATGAAATTTTTATCCTGTGCCATCGAAATGTCCACAAAGGGTGCCAAAAAACAACCAATAATGATTTTGTAAAAAATTAGAAATGAGCCACTGTGCACAGGTAGGGTGCTACAGTGACACACCCCAGTGGTCCACAGTGGTTCTAACAGTACACAGAGACTCAAGACAAACCGAGTTAATCAAAAGTACGGGAATGCTGTTGAAATCTTTATTTCTGAGTCACATTTGAATATCTCGGAAAAAACACTGATCAAAATAAACTTATTCCCATTACTATATTAAAAAACAAAATGAGCGCATCGTAGCTGTTAACATTGAAATAATCAAAATCACACATACATCAGACTCCTATTTGCCTTACAAAACACTGAAGTACTTCTACTTTAATAAGTCTCATCGTAAGCATAAATAATAACAATAATAATAATCAGCAAGCAAATAAAATTAAGTCTTCTACTTAACTTACAAATGTACACATTACTTTGTAAGTATTCTTTTGTACTTATAATGTTAAAAAAACTTTTATTACAATCAGAGACAAAAACCAATCTTACTCCTTAAGCTCATCGAATGATGAAAGTTTGTAGAACAAGTCAAAAATAAAAATTAATAACTCCATAACCCTTATACCTCTTAGCATATCCGAAGTTGGGATAAATCTAGTCCAAAATTATAGTACGGCCTAGAAGAAGTGCCAACAATTGAAGGCTTTGGCAGAAGTAATTTCAAATCACTTTCTTTTATAACAGAAAGGTCAGGCTTATCAGGCATGTGAAATTTGCTAGTACCAGGCGTACGCCTCAGAAATGATATGTAGAATTCATTATTCTCATTTCTACCTTCTATCACCTTTCCAACGTAAAGCGATGTAAGTTTTTTTGTTGTAAATTGTACAATCACATATTCGCCCTCTAGTGGCGCACGAGTTAGAGATTTGGTTAGGTGCCTTTCAGTTATAATCACTGATTCTTCGTCAGAGTTTTCGTCTTCATCTTCTGCTGCCCAGTCTGTATCATCATCAGATTCAGCATATTCCACTGTTTCCTTCTCTTGATCATTATCTTCTTCATCACTTTGTAATACTTTTCGAGTGACTTTTCCCTTCTTATTAGTGTTTTTACTTTTAGCAGCTATTTTTTCTTGTTCTAGACGAACTTTTTCCGGTGTGTCAGTAAGAATCATGCTACGGCCTGGTTTCCTTCGCTTGCGGGTAGTTGTTCTAGGTCCAGCCTTTATTGGGTCTCTAAACTCAAACGGAGATGTAAAAGTATTCTCAGCTGATTGAGAAATGGATGGTGTCAAAGCAACGTCTTGTGTCGGGGGTAATTATATATGGCTTGGGTGGAAGTTTGTTCGAAGAAATTGCTGATATGAGCACTTCAGGAGCTAATATTTTTAATGACTGGAGTCCTGATGGAACTGAAACGGTATTGGATACTTTTGTTTTTGTCAAAATTGAATCTTCATCGGACAGGTTCTTCGTTTCCACTTCTTTAGAAATGGATTGATGGTTGATAGACACAACAGTGGTTTCAATTTGACTTGGTTGTGTCGTCGAAGTACCCAACGTTGGTGAGCATGGTTTTTCTGATGTTGCACAAGTCTGTGAAATAGAATGCTCCGATGAGTGCGCAGTAGTGGTCTCTTCCGGTGCTCCCAACTCGATGACATTCATTGAATTGATGTTTACGTTTATGAGCCCTTCTTCACGTGGCAAACAGTCTGAACAGGGACCTGGACGATCTGTTACTGTACTTGGCAGAAAGTCCTCGTCTGTAAAAAGGTTTCTGTCGAATGGGTAAATACCACATTTTGCAAAAGCCCTGGTAATGTTTGTTGGGGTCATTGCTTTAAGAAAGGCTGCCCCAATGATTTCACCTAAGTCATATATGGTAACAGGCTTTCCAGGATGTGTCATAAGCCAGGAATCGATGCCAGCATTATAATATACTTTGAACGCGCTAAATACTCCCACGTCAAGTGGTTGTAATTTCCCCGAAGTGTGGGGATGAATAGTGAGGAGATTGACTCCACAATCTTTTGCCAACTGTATGGCTTCAATGCTCAAATGTGACTCGTGGTTATCCATTACCAACATACTAGGATTTTCTTTGCAAGAGTTCGTATGCTTGATAAAATGTTTCATTACTTCTGTGAAACTATCCGCGTTCATCCATCCACTAGGCGTTGCTAAGCCGAGTGTTCCTGCAGGTGTGTTTTTGATCATATGATCTTTGAATTTTTTCCTAGGAAATATCATAACTGGTGGCAAAGCGTTGCCGCTGGCACTTACAATGCAGCATGTGGTTACCAAAGTTCCTCTCTCACCACTTGTGACTTTTTCAATGCATTTTCTGCCTAATGGTGCTATTACTTTTTGAGGCTTTTGCACTGTTGTCGTTGATGTTTCATCCAGATTAAATATACGGGTACCATTTGCAAAAGCCGAGTTTCTCTTGATCAGATCTTCTAAATTATTGTAAAAATTATTGACGTTGTTTCGGTTGAAGGCTGTAGCTCTTGCTAGGCTACAAGGTTCTGGTCTCCTGGAAGAAAACCTGTTCCTACGTTTGAACAAAGTTAACCAGTCCTTACCCGCCATTTCATTGTCTGTCCAAGATTTAGGCATCTTTATATTATTTAGCTTAGCACATTGATACGCCACTTGACGACATTCTCTTGCAGTTAATCCGTAAAACAGAAGAGTGCAATGCGAAAAATATTCCTTCAACTTCTCTTCTTGGGATGCGGTAAAGATCTGGTTCACAGAATAATTCGGCTCGAATCGCTCCTCATCGAGATTTTCGGAACCAGCAGTTTTCCAATAATACCTCTTCAGGGTAGTAAATGGCACACCACAACTCGTAGCTGCTTTTCTGATAGACATACCCTGCCTTATTAATAGTACCCCAGCTTTAACGTCTGCAGCGGAGCTGTTGCCAATTTTTCTGATTGCCCGTTTCTTGCGAGGCATTCTGAAACAAATATTCAAGTAAGCGGTACACAATGGTTCACTAATAGTACACAGTGGCTCGTGAACCACTGTGTACTTCCACGTGCTGAGCCACTGTCGACCGTGACGCCATTTTGAAATATATGTCTTCTGTGCCATATTCACGTTGCACTGGCTGTTCTAAGCAAAGTTAAAATTATCTTGCTTCTACTTACTTTACTACAAAATATAAATAAATAATAAACTACAGCAATTAAGCTAGAATTTTAAAGTCAAACTTACCTGGAAATGTAATTTTGGGTACCTGAAAACCAACACAAAGGCGAGACGCGTGCTATCAGTGCTTTAGTTGCTGACCGACTGGTTCATGCGCATTTGTGTCGTAAACACTTGATGTAGATGACTGCGACAGATAGATAGTCTCTCTCGTTTTGGAGATATTGAATGGAGCCACTGTACCCGACTGAGCCACTGTTCCCGACAATACCCTACATGTGTTTTTAGAATTCTGTACGCGGTCCTGATAGCTTTGTTATTTTCAATTCGAATTGGATGGACTATACTACTATGCATTTTCCAACCAACTGCGACTGTTTCACTTGAATTACACTCAATAGGAACTAGGCACTCCAAAATACTTTTAATTTCGACATTCTACATTAATTTCATAACAATTTTGTAGTTAGAATATGTACGACTGTGGTATACAGTTTGATCGCTAGTTAGATTCAGTACGGTTTGTGCAGTTTGGGTATTTACACTAAGCTGAACATTCACTACAGCATAATTGTTGCGTGTTCTCTTCATTTATTTTCCCAAAAACAAGTTGCACGCTGTTGAAAACACACATTTTATTGGTCTTATTTGCTTAAGCATCAATGTCAGATCTGATATCTGATGAAGCTTCTGTGAGTAGATACTATTTACTATCGGATCTACTAATGAATGTGGAAGAATCATTAATTTGATTGGATACCTCCTGAGATTGCTCTGATTGATACACTTGCAATAACACGTTCCATAGTGAACGTACACATTGGATAAAAAATATAAACGGTAGACTGTAAAATGATAAATGTCTACACAAAAGTAGATTTGAACAAAAAAATAAATATTTCGCTGGCAGCACTGCATTCGTCTCTCGCCAAATAACAGCAACATATTAAGCGTGCCTTTGTTTCCTTATTTTGCTTAAGCCAGTCTATCTCCCTATGATTTTATTCACCTTGTCTGTATTCTTTTTTTGTGATACAATCAAATGGGTGGAGTATGTACAATAGTACAGCTATTATAGCATAGCAATATTACTGTGTAATGATCTATCTCCAATGTAGCAGCATATCCTACTGATTGAAGAAAGGATCTTTAACAGTTGGTGGTTGCCGTACTGGTTTCTGTGTCTATTGCACCACTGGGACATTCATTACCTTGGTCTTGGTTAGGGTGAATCAAGCACACTGCTCCATCCGCTTTGGCGTCTTCCTCCTCTGTGATGCAGTAAAATTGGATCTTACGTTCATAGTTCTGATCATGTTTACATTAAAACCCAAATTTGTACCGATTAACCTTTCCTTACTTTATAGCAGCCACATGTTGCACTTGTAGTTCCTACAAAACTCGGAACCCAGTTCCTAGCTCAGTTCCATATAAGCAAGGGAATGGAGCCCATCTACATTTAGAAGAAAAATATGCGATGCTTTGCATTCTTCTTTACTTCCCGCGCCAACTGCTGAGGAAGTATTGTAATTGCAAAAAATCTCGAAGACGACTATTCCTTGTCTGTCTGTTTGTGGATCAGCCTCTCTGTCGGTGAGTTTGTCCGTTGGTCTCTCTGTGTATTGGGCAGTCCGCTAATTCATGGCCCCTCTATCACTTAGAAAATACTACTCAGATTATGTCACAAGGCTGCTAGTAGTCGAAATAAGATATACCTATATAAGTTTTCCAGTAGCGGCTGAGAAACGGTCAATAACTCCTTGCCGTTTCAGAAACTAGTCATTTTTGAATTTAGTTTATGGGATAAAAATTCATTTAGTATCAGTAAATCAATATGCTCCAAACCCTAGTAATTCTAACATTAATCAGACATAAGTGCATATCACGCAGATTTCTTTGTACATTTGCCTTTAACGGGTAACACCACTGTAACTACCTAAAACTAATTTTTTTCATTTTCTTTGGTGGAGGAAAAGGCAATAAAATAATAGTATAGAGGGAAGTAGCAAAACAGAAATTCTTAAGATAAAAGTATTAAAAAATATCGACACCGCAGTGATAACCGCAGGGCACAGTATTTGAGGCATACAGCGGCACGAAGTGTAGCTGCTGAAAATTTGAGACAAAAATTAAACACTTCCATGCTAATAGCTAAAGGTATACGTAGGGGATTTTGAAAATATATAGTTTTGTGTGTTTGGTGAGTTTTTGAGTTAACAAAAAGAGAATAATAATAATAATAATAATAATAATACGTCTTTATTAATTAAAGTACAGTGTAGCGGGCGATGTTTAGCTAAATAGCTACCCTGCCATTTAACTCTACTATATTTACAGCGGAGAACCAATGTAAATACATCAATCAGTTTTGCTGGAGGTTACTAACCTAAATTACAAACTACTACTTATTACTATTACGACTATTTTCTGTTAATAAATGCTGCTTGATACAAAACTTAAATTTAGTCAGAGATACATTTTTAAATGCATTAGTTAAAACATTGTACAGGTTAACACAATTATAACTGGAAAACGGGTAAATAAAGCTGTACGATGTTGTGGAATTTCCAACAATTTGTCATACCTGAGCAGGCGCCCTCTAACAGACTTTCTGAAAATAACTTATTTGAAGAGGTATTCGGGACGACCCGTGATAACTAATCTATGGATGAATTTTAACATGAAGATCTACTAATATCTAACCATTTTAAACTATGAATATATTTTGGTCATGGTCATATTTTCTTAAGCGGTAGATAAGGCGACATCATAAATTTTGATCAGTTGGAGTCTACCACCTGAAACTTGATCTAAATAAAGATAAAAAGCTAAATATAAGGCAGTAGTTAATTTGTCAAAATTTCAAAAAGATATTTTTTTCATTTTCAAATTGATGAAATGCCTATTAGCAAACAAAGTTTTCATAAAAATAAAGCAGTATTCTACTAATTTAGATATATGCTCACGAAAACGTGAATCCTTGTCAAGTAAGATCGTGAATCTTTTGCAAGGACCTCATAAATTAGAAGAGTGTCATTAATGCATACTGTGGTGTCAATTTTAATATTTATTGTTTTATTTATCGGTGCAACGAGATCAGCTTTAGATTTAGAGGCACTAAGTCTTAAGCAGTTAGACCTGGAAAAACTCACAGTGGTGGCTAAGCCGCAATTCAACTCGTCAATAGCTGCTCAACCGTGGACGGGAAGAAATGTTTTACAGATTTGTGTATCATCAGCAAAAACCATTACTTCAGAGGAGCGTATCATTTTACTAATATCTGATACGTAGACAAAACGCAATAGAGGCTCTAATGTAGAGCCCTGAGGGGCTCCTACATGCCAAATATGAGCTGTCCAAATATGCCCTTTGCATACGACTCATAAGATCATTAGTAATGAACTATAGAAGCCTGAGAAAATCCGATATATTTACATTTTGAGATCAAAGCGAATGGCTGTTAGTGTCGAAAGACTGGGAGAAGTCAATCAGTACAAGAGCCGCTGCTTGACCACGATCCGAAGTCTCAACAATATCATCCCGGGATTATGTTGTTTTTAGAGCAGTAGTTTTGTAATTGATTGTATACTTTTTTTTTATATATAATCAGAATCAGATTTATATAAAAGACTGGGAGAAGTCAATCAGACAAGAGCCGCTGCTTGACCACGATCCGAAGTCTCAACAATATCATCCCGGGATTATGTTGTTTTTAGAGCAGTAGTTTTGTAATTGATTGTATACTATCCTTTCTGATATTTTTGACAAAATGGGAAGTAAACTAAGATCAGAGTAAGCTGAAGGGCTACTAGTTTTTGCCAAGGGAAGAATTACTGCCTGCTTCCATACACAAGAATATAGTGCACACAGGAAAACATAATTTCACCATATTGGTAGTAATACCATCATGTCTATAGGAATTAAATTTTATTTTAAGTAACAGACAACGTATATCTTCCTCAGTGGTCAAGTCCAAATCAAATTTTAGCGACTCACTAAGCATGTTGTTAATATAAAATTCTATTTCACTAGCACAGTGCTAGGTATTGTCTTGAAAATAGGCAAAAATACTCATTTATTTCCATTGGGTTGCGTAAACTAAGAGGTTTATGGTTACACTTCTTGTTATGGATGTTCAAATTCCCGAGACCTTTATATAAAGACGACGAATTTAGCTTTGGTGTAAATGCTGAATATATGAAGCCTTTTCTCTACACAGAGATGCAAGTACAAAATTTCTCAAGTCTGTATATTCTCTACACGTCTGATTTGTACGATTTTGTTTGTATTTTCCTAAAGCAGCGTCTCTTAATTTGAAAACAGCTCTTAAGTTTGATATTAACCACGGAGCAAAGGGCCTGCTCATCCTCACTTCCGCAACGGCGCATATATATCAAACAAAGAAATTATTATACATATGTATTATCATTTAGAAATTTCACCTCATCACCGATATCTCGGATATACATGATAACACTCCAGTCCATACTCAATAAGTCACGAAGTTGTCATGGCGATCATTTTTGAGATCTCGAAGTAATGAAGAATTTTTGTGGTCCCTGATGTTCATCAAAAATGCTTCACAGCAAACTAACCTATGATCGGTAAGAACGTGTACATTCAGCATACCAATACTGCCACACTGTTCAGGAAAATTTACAAAAGTTGGGTCAATCAAAGTCATATAGGAAGAACTGATTCTAGTTGGCTAGGCAATTATTTTATTAGAAGGGTATAAGTCAAACCAATGATATATCTTATTATCCATATTCAGCAGATTTAATATAACGCCACCTAATACAATAATATGCGCGTAAAAGTGCGTCAAAATGGTTTTCCGTGCTTCAACTGTATAACTTAGATTGCCTTTAGGTGTCTGTACAACGAAACTAAGACAACTAAGGTCAATTTGAATTGAAGCCTCAACCACACAACTGTACAATGACTGATGAAGCTTCTCCAACATAATCATTAATAGTAGTACGTTCCCATCTTATATTATTGTTCATGTACATACCTATGCCGCCACCTGTACTACCCCTATCCTTTCTATTAAATGTATAACCATCTATAGATAGGGTTTCTGAAGGAACCATTTGGTAATCATCTTTTAATAAAAAAATTAAATATAAATAAATAACTTATCTATAGTACTTCTCTCCAAAATATATTGAAGATATTGTAAAACATGCGAATAATAAATAATAGTTTGAAAGAACTAAAAACACGCTTGTATAGCTAACACAACTAAAAAGTAAAAAATAATTTTTAATTACAAAGAGTTTATGTTACAGTAGTGTAGCTGATCGAACAATCAATCATGATGAATGACCTCAAAATAAAATTATAATAAAATTTAAGTTATTAACAGATTAATTTAAATCAGAGTAAAAATCATTACAATCATTCTATTCGCAACTGTCTATGAGCTGAGAGTTATGAAAATGTAGTAAAATGCACCCCACGCTTATTACTCTGAATTGAATTATTCTTAATGACTTGAATTAATTTTATTATAATTTTCATTATGATTGATTCTTTGACCATCTACTACTACTACTACTAATACAAACTCTTTGTAAGAAAACATTATTTTCTACTTTTTAGTTTAGTTTAGCTATAAGAGCGTGTTCTTTTAGTTTTTTTAAACTATTATTTGTTTTTTTATTTTTTAGTGCGATGTATTAATTCACTGGACAACAAATTTTACTTTTTTAATTGTATCTTGTGGGAAAAGTGCACCTCTTTGTTAACTTTGGGGCGCTGAACCCAAAAATGACAATGAAATAAAAAAATTAGTTGCGGTTTAGAAAAAAACTATTTATTTTAAGGATACATTAAAAAAAGTAACAAGATTCATATACTTATAAGAATCACTATATGCGCTGTCTTTTTGCTGTTCTTTTGTGGATCGTTCCTGGAGCATCTCTACCAAGAGTCCAACAGTAGTCTGCAAGCATGGAAGGATCCCACTTTCCCTGGTACCTTTTTTCCATTGTTGAAATATCCTGATGAAAACGTTAGCCGTGCTCATCACTTACGGCTCCGCAATTGTCAGGAAAAAAGTCCAGGTGTGAGTGTAGGAAATGTATCTTAAGAGACATATTACAGCCCATCTTTTAATATGATGACAGCATATTTTTGACAAGGGTTTTATAGTTGTCAGCTTTTCTATTTCCCAAGAAATTAGTGACCACCAGACGGAAATCATTCCAAGCAGCTTTTTCAATACCTGTTAAAGTGTTTTCAAACTGTGTATCTTTCAAAATATTTCGAATCTGTGGCCCAACAAAAATACCTCCTTTAACCTTTGTCTCACTTAGTCTTGGAAATTTCTGACGCATGTATTGAAAAGCTGACCCATCTCTATCTAATGCTTTGACAAAGTTTTTTATTAGGCCCAACTTGATATGCAGTGGTGGTAATAAATTTTTTTTCGAATCTACTAATGGCATATGCTGTACATTTTTTTGACCTGGCTCTAGGAATTGACGAACAGGCCAGTTTTGTCTGGTGTAATGAAGTGCTTTGCCCGACTGTCCCATTCACACAAAAAACAGCAAAACTTTGTGTAGCCTAGCTGCAGCCCAAGTAAAAGTGCAACAACTTTCAAATCGCCACAAATATGCCATTGGTGCTCATCGTATTTTATGCATGTCAATAGGTACTTCATATTGTCATATGATTCTTTCATGTGAACTGCATACCCTACAGGAAGAGGTGGTAAAATATTTCCAATATGCAATAACACTGCCTTTAAACTCAATGTTGAACTCGTCTATAAACAATCTCCATTCTTCTGGGTTATAGTTTATATTTAAAGCCGCCAGTAAGCTGTTAATGTTACTGCAGAAAACCAAGTTATTCTCCATATTGAAAAATGGTTCTAAGTCTTCGTAGCGTTTACGAAAAACACATACCGAAACATCGTCTTCTAACAAGTTCCACTGCTGCAGTCTTGATCCAAGTAACTCTGCCTTACTTTTTGGAAGTTCTAAATCTCTTACAAGATCATTTAATTCTGACTGTGTTATTTTGTGCGGTTGGTGGCATGACGTGCTCGGTATAAAATCAGGATCTCTTAACGTTGATGGCATATCTTCTTCCTGACGAATCACTCGATCATTCGTTTTCTGATTCGCAACTGTAGGATTCTGGGGGTTTTGGAATAGGATTTTCGTCACAGTGAGGCACAAGTCTCATCGCAGATGCTATGTTTGGGTAGTTAATAACCGATTTTTTTTCTTGGACATACCTGTGGCTTGTCCAACACAAGGCACCATGCAAAAGTAACAATCATTCATATGATTTGTAGGCTCTCTCCAAACCATTGGGAGAGCAAAGCGCATAGACCGTTTTTTGCCATTTAACCAGCTCCTCAGACTTGAAGCACATGTATTACAGCAGATGTGGGGTGGCCACTGTTTGTCTTGATCACCTAGATTACAACCGAAATAAAGCTGATATGCCTTTGTTATTAGTGGAGTAATAGACCGTCTCTGAGACGCAAAAGTCACATCACCACGCACGTAACAAAACTGATCTGGATTGTTTACACACTTTCGAGACATCTTACATCAACGCTGTCAGCCAACTGAGGAAAAAATGGCTAATATAAAACAATATAATGTACACGTATGTATAACGTAACACAATCATGCCGATTACATCATCTTTCCTTGCCGAATATAAAAATGTAGCACGTGCATTCTTGTGAATTACAGTATATTAACACTGTCACGGCAGGAACACATATAATTACCGTATCTCTAAAACTTGAACTAATATTGAAAAAATAACTTTCATTCCGGTTTTAGCACATTAAAAAAAATTGTAATATTTTGTTGATTTTATTTAGGATATTTTTTGGCTGTTGATCAGTATATTAGTTCTTTGTGGACATGTTGTATTGAAATCTCTTACGAATGATTTCATAATATCATTTGAAGCTTCACTATTGCATGGCGTTTTTCCTGTCAACTTAAAGCAATCAAGTTCTTCAATCCAAATACAGTCTAAATATCTTACATGACCAAGTGCTACATGCACTTGTCCAGCAGCAAAGAGTCGCGAGCCTAGATAAATGACTGCATGATCGACTGCACAACCTTATATCTTGTGGACGGTCGAAGCCCAACTCAGGATTAATCGCAACATTCGCAATGAACAAGGTGGGAATGCACTACCTTGAAAAAGTATATGCCTCCGTTGTGCTGTGCTGAGTGCCCAAACCAGCAAAGAGTAAGCCCGAAACTGCACGCATGCGCAGATCGCGCGCTCGCTCTATCTCTCTACAGAGGTTGCGATTATGTAGTACATGCATTGAATGTTAGGGATGTAGAGCTGATATCGTGGGTATTTAATGGCGGAAAAATTGTATTTAACTTACTTACTTCGCTTGAAAGATGGTACTGATAAATGCTAGTGAACACTGGTTAGTTATTATTATTTGTGGCAGTGTGGATCAGCGTTTGATGTAACAATGTAAGATTTACAGCGCCGAAGTAATGTCGCAGAATTGAACCATACTTTTTTCTCAGAGAGGCTTACCTGTACCGAACAGAATTTTTCATGGACTAATGCCATCGTTGCGTGGGACGTGCAATACTCAACCTACCTATCACAATAACTTTTTCGGATAACAGCTTTGTTGTCTATTTTTCCTTGCTCAGCGGTACAGAAATGAAAGTATCTGAATACGTATACGCATGAATACAAATTGGATTTTTTCGTACTTTTCGTTTGCTATTTCTCGGAGCTTCTAGACATGATTCTATGAAATCCATGATTTCTGCCGAATTTGCGATGCATGTATAGGAGATTAAGATTAGTCCAAAGGTTGTTTGAGGAAAGACATTACGATATTGGACTTGATGAACGACGCTGTACTCTCAGTGCTAATTTGGATTATGACTAATACGTTAACATAGTGATTCACAAAATACATACAAGAGGAACTACACTAAAAATCAATTCGATTTTTTTGCTGTTCGCTGGATGCTCCATGATAGCACGATGTCGGGCGTACATGCTTGAGTTCTATACGGTACAAACGGCAGACATTTAGTCGATTTGAGGCTAGGAACAATCAGGTAACACCCAATTACAGCAAAAATACAAGAAAAAGTTATATAATTAGCAACAGCGGTATCGCCAAACGCAAAAATAAACTTAAAAAATACAAACTCTCACTGATAAAGGTACCAGTCTGTGTAGCACTTCACAACAAAGTTCTCACTATCAAAAAGTAAGTCATAGGAACTGCAAACAGAATTGAAACATGTACAAATCATATTTACCGGAGATCTAGACAATAAATTAGTATTACCAATAACCGGACAGAAAGTAATTTGAGCACGATTTCCCAACCTAGGCACACGAAAATTAAGCTTACTTAATATGAATGAACAATCAACTTGATTGTGTATGATTTTGTACAAAATGTGTGGCGCTGATATGTCGCGTCTAAGATGCAATGACTCTATATCAAAAATGTTTAATAAAATAGAATGGTCGAAACCTCTTTCAGGATAATTGCCATAACCTTTGTAATACAAATACTTTAAAGCCTTACGCTGCACAAATTCAATACTAACCCTTGAATTGTTGTAGATTGGAGACCAAATTAGTGGAGCGTATTCCAGCTTACTTTCAATAAATCTAAAATATAAAAGCTTTAGAGTTGATATGTTTGAAAACCCTGACCAATTCCTTACAAAAAAGCCTAGCATCTTAAACGCTGAATTCACCATTTGAGTGATGTGATCCTTGAATGTCAGCTTGGCATCGAATACAATACCCAAATCTTTGAACGTTTCTGTTCTTTCGAGTTAGTGATCATTGATACTATAATCATAATGTATTACATTTTGCTTCGTACTAAAAGCCAGAACTTTACACTTTGATACATTAGTCGTAAGAGATTTTCTGGAACACCAAGAATGCACCAAGTTCAAGCTGTTTCGAAGAGAGATACAGTCGTGAAAGCTCTGAATAGCAGTATAAATTTTTAAGTCATCAGCTTAAATTAAATGCTTACCAGGCAATTCCAGCGACAGATCATTGATAAACAACACAAAAAACAAAGAACCCAAATTGGATCCTTGAGGCACTCCAGACGTTGCTGTATAAGAACTAAAAATGTACAGATTTCTATTAAATAAATATGATCTGATCAACTTCAATAAAGATTTAGACAACCCAATCATTTCAAGCTTAGAAAGAAGCAAGTAATGATCTATCTCATCAAAGGCCTTTTGAATGTCGCTATTAATGACATCCAACTAACCCTGGTCATCTAATACCTCAGAGATAGTTTGAGTCAGGCATGTCAGATTTGTGACTGTTGATCTGCCAGCAACAAAACCATGCTGGTTAGGAGATAAAGTACATTTGACAGAGTTGAAAATGGTATTATAAATAATAACCTCAAAAATCTTGCCAAAATTGCAGAGTATCGCAATCTGCCTATAGTTACAAATATTACTTCTATCGCCACTTTTAAAGACAGGACATACCTTGGTCATTTTCCAGATACGAGGGTAAGTATGTTAATAGTATCATATTGTAGATCATGCAAAGCGGTTTTGCTAATACATGAATACAATCCTTTATTAAAAAACTAGGCACACCATCATAGCCTGAAGACATTTTATTCTTTAACTTTCTGGAAGCATGAATTATATCCGCTTAACTTACAGTGTTCAGAGATATATTCATACTAGTTAGATTTGAAGTCATGAACTCAGAATTGGAAGAATCAGAATTTATAAACACAGATGAAAAAAATTTTGCAAAAGCATCGACTATGTCCTGTGATGAGGTACAAGTGTTTTCATTAAATGTCATGTTCCCTGGAATTCTAGAGTTTTTATTTTTTGCATTTACAAATGACCAAAAATTAGTGGGATCCTTATTGATCCTATCCTCAGCATTTTTAAAGTAAGCTGAATAGGAGACTATAATTTGATTTTTAATCATAGCTCGAAGTTCTTTGAATTTTAAATAACAGTGGCTTGAATGGGTTGCTTTGTACTTATTCCTGAACCTATCCTTTTCTCTTATATTTGAAAGAATTTCCTTTGTAAACCAAGGAGGATGCGAACGAGGATTCATTTTATATTATATATAGGAACGTTGTTCTCGAAAATTTCTCTTATGATTGAATAAAAATAATCACATGCTTCATTTACATCATTCATTTCACGAAATGGAGACCAATCCGCAATCAAAAATGCGCTGTACATATCAATATAATTTGCTCGCTGAAAATTCAATTTTTGATCATCACCAAACTCAAATCCTTGCATAGTGTCACTAACACAGAATTCGATTATTATAGCAGGATGATGCAAATCCTCCCTAACTAGTGGTAAGTCATTCCTGACCACTGCAACATTGAAATTAGCTAAAACTAAGTCTAAAAGTCGGCCGCTATGATTTCTAACATCGTTATAATGTTTAAGGTTTGAAAAACAGCAAAACTGGTTTAAACTTTGACACTTATGATAATTTCTGTCTAAATTAAAAGCAGGGGTGTTAAAGTCACCGAGAATTAAAATTTGGCAAGAATCAAAAACACCGTTGAATGTTTCCAAGGCATCCAGGTAATACTCAAACACCTCCGTCGTTACAGAAGGTGGGACATAAACCGTGTAGATAACAAGAAGCTTATACTGAAAAAAAATTTTAATTGCTACTGTGTCAATGAGAGGAAATGCTGCATTAAGAACATCAACATTGTTAGCCAGGACATGAAAAGTGTTCTTTACAGCTACCAAAGAACCACCTGTAGACAGATGTGTGGAGTTTAGATTTCTGTCACACCTGAAGGCATTATAATCAGCAGGAAACAGGAATATTTGCGCTTTAGCTACGACTGGGTCAACCTCACATGGTACAGATATCAGTGTGTCCCAATAACTGTCCAATGATGTTTAAATTTTTGTTAACTGCAGCTAAAGGAAATAATCATTCAATTTCTTGAGATATATGGATACATTTGCTGACAGTAAAATGAAGCGGCATTCCGTAGGTAGCTAAGATTTAGATTTCACACTTCAAATAAATACGGGAGCACCAAACTGCCACGAATTACGTCGAACTCAAATGGCGATACAAACTAAAAATAAAACTGAATCAAATTGAGCAATGGCTCGTTATTAAGTCGATCAGCTAATTAGGGACAATATCCTTTAGGTCTTGAATTCTTAGTAGTAATGAAGGTAGAATTTATTTGCGATTTCACGTCTAGGTATTTTCACCAATGCCAATATTTCCAGCAGCAGCTAAAGCATGTATGTTGCCTTTAAACTATAAATATGTCCAAATAAACCATAAGATGTTGTTTTTGATTTGTAAGTCTTTCCGAACGTGTCTACAAAGTGCACTCAGACCTGGTGTTCTTTTCTCGCTGGAGGTGGGAGTTAACAATTTTACTTATGCATCTGGTGGTTTGGAGATGTTTATTTTTGTCCTAAAACCTGAAGAGAAGGTGAAGTAACAAGTAACGACACCTGGTTCTTAAGCATTCAGCATGTTAAGAATAAAATACTCAAGATGGATGGAAACGTTGACTTCTCCGCTTCGACTTTATTTTCCGCTCTGCTGTTACATATCAGAGATAAGACGACAAATGATACTACTAGAGAAGGAAAAAATAACAAGGCTGACAAATAGACCATTCACTTTTCTATCAGTCGTAGGAGTATATTTTATGAGCCTCCTAAACTGCTGGGTAGTAAACTATAAATCCGCTTCATCTGCAAAGCGAGGCAGCATTATTAAGCAGCCTAGCAAAAAGGCACCTATGAAACATGATAGACGGCATCAGGTAAATTCGAAACGTTCGGTTGCAATATGGGAACTCCGTCCAAAGATTTCTCGAAAAGTAGGCATACGATATTTTTCAAACTTTGAGAGTATACTAATGTCGATGGGGCAACATTGTGGCACTTCCGGTTATACAGAAAGTTGATGCCAACTTGCTTATGTTAAATCGAAACCCTGTATATTACTCATTATTCGGATTCTACAGAGGATTCCAATCACATTTCATGTATAATCTTCTATACCCAAGTCTGACCGTTTTGACATATTTCAAATTTTATGTCAAAAATGACGTTTGCAGGACCTAACATAATTGTTCATTTCCCCTATGTAGGACACCCTATTGTTTAATGTGGATTGATTTACTGGTAAACAGGGATATAGTTTAATAGACTTTGTGTGATATTTCGATAATTATTTATACAGGGTGGCCAAAAAGTTCGTATAAAAATTGAATGTCAAAAATTACCAATAGTCGATTTTTTCAAATGAAAACCCAATATTTTTATGAGTTCATCGCATCAATCATTGAAAGTTAGCGTAGCCTTTTACAGGGTTATCTATCCCAAAAATGTTTACTTTTCGAGTAATTTGCAATTACTTTTCTATTGTAAAACTCCTACAGATTTAGTTTCTTAATTAGTTGTTTATGACGGCGGCACGCAGAGAATAGACCATTAAGCACTGCAGAAATATCACTATGTGTAATTTTAAGCGTTTAATTACACTGGACAACAAATTTTAGTTTTCTAATTGTATCTTATGGGAAAAGTACACTTCTTTGTTAATTTTGGGGCCCTGAATCCAAAAATGACAATGAAATAAAAAAATTAGTTGCGCTTTAGGAAAAAACCTTTTATTTTTAAGGATATATTAAAAAAAGTAACAAGATTCATATACTTATAAGAATCACTATATGCGCTCTCTTTTTGCTGTTCTTTTATGGATTGTTTCTGGAGCATCTCTACCAAGAGTCCAACAGTAGTCTGCAAGCATGGAAGGATTCCACTTTCCCTGGTACCTTTTTTCCATTGTTGAAATATCCTGATGAAAATGTTCTCCGTGCTCATCACTTACGGCTCCGCAATTGTCAGGAAAAAAGTCCAGGTGTGAGTGTAGGAAATGTATCTCAAGAGACATACTCGTATTACAGCCCATCTTTTGATACGATGACAGCATATTTTTGACAAGGGTTTTATAGTTGTCAGCTTTTCTATTTCCCAAGAAATTAGTGACCACCAGACGGAAATCATTCCAAGCAGTTTTTTCAATACCTGTTAAAGTGTTTTCAAACTGTGTATCTTTCAAAATATTTCGAATCTGTGGCCCAACAAAAATACCTTCTTTAACCTTTGCCTCACTTAGTCTTGGAAATTTCTGACGCAGGTATTGAAAAGCTGATCCATCTCTATCTAATGCCTTGACAAAGTGTTTCATTCGGCCCAACTTGATATGCAGTGGTGGTAATAAATTTTTTTTCGAATCTACTAATGGCATATGCTGTACATGTTTTTGAGCTGGCTCTAAGAATTGACGAACAGGTCAGTTTTGTCTGGTGTAATGAAGTGCCCTTGCCCGACTGTCCCATTCACACAAAAAACAGCAAAACTTTGTGTAGCCTAGCTGCAGCTCAAGTAAAAGTGCAACAACTTTCAAATCGCCACAAATATGCCATTGGTGATCATCGTATTTTATGCATGTCAATAGGTACTTCATATTGTCATATGATTCTTTCATGTGAACTGCATACCCTACAGGAAGAGATGGTAAAATATTTCCAATATGCAATAACACTGCCTTTAAACTCAATGTTGAACTGTCTATAAAAAATCTCCATTCTTCTGGGTTATAGTTTATATTTAAAGCCGCCAGTAAGCCGTTAATGTTACTGCAGAAAACCAAGTTATTATCCATATTGAAAAATGGTTCTCAGTCTTTGTGGCGTTTACGAAAAACACATGCCGAAACATCGTCTTCTAACAAACTCCACTGCTGCAGTCTTGATCCAAGTAACTCTGCCTTACATTTTGGAAGTTCTAAATCTCTTACAAGATCATTTAATTCTGACTGTGTTATTTTGTGCGGTTGGTGGCATGACGTGCTCGGTATAAAATCAGGATCTCTTGACGTTGATGGCATATCTTCTTCCTGACGAATCACTCGATCGCCATGATCTGATTCGTTTTCTGATTCGCAAGTGTAGGATTCTGGGGGTTTTGGAATAGGATTTTCGTCACTGTAAGGCACAGGTCTCATCGCAGATGGTATGTTTATGTAGTTAATAACCGATTTTTTTTCTTGGACATACCTGTGGCTTGTCCAACACAAGGTACCATGCAAAAGTAACAATCATTAATATGATTTGTAGGCTCTCTCCAAACCATTGGGACAGCAAAGCGCATAGACCGTTGTTTGCCATTTAACCAGCTCCTCAGACTTGAAGCACATGTATTACAGCAGATGTGGGGTGCCCACTGTTTGTCTTGATCACCTAGTTTACAACCGAAATAAAGCTGATATGCCTTTGTTATTAGTGGAGTAATAGACCGTCTCTGAGACGCAAAAGTCACATCACCACACACGTAACAAAACTGATCTGGATTGTTTACACACTTTCGAGACATCTTGCATGAACGCTGTCAGCCAACTGAGGAAAAAATGGCTAATATAAAACAATATAATGTACACGTATGTATAACGTAACACAATCATGCCGATTACATCATCTTTCCTTGCCAAATATAAAAATGTAGCACGTGCATCCTTGTGATATACAGTATATTAACACTGTCACAGCAGGAACACATATAATTACCGTAACTCTAAAACTTGAACTAATATTGAAAAAATAAGTTTCATTCCGGTTTTAGCACATTAAAAATAGGAATATTTTGTTGATTTTATTTAGGATATTTTTTGGCTGTTGATCAGTGTAATTAAAACTTCGTAATCAGAATAATATGAAGACTAATTATGATAAGTTTACATAGTAGATTTCCAAACAAGCACACATACAGTGAAATGAGTAACAGGAAACAATAGACTATTTCGATTTATATGTTACCTTCATACTAAATAAAATTAAAACATAGTAAATGTTCAAAATGACCACCCCTAACTTCCAAACATTTAAAACATCTACGTGTTAACTTCTAATGAGTTGCATTTCTTAAGATTTCCGGACTCAAGCTAGCAAATGCATAGCTTACTCTCTCCTTACAGTCATCTAGAGTGGTCAGTGGGTTCTGGTTAACAATATTCTTTATTGTCCCCATATAAATTAGTCCAAGACTGTTAGATCTGATGAATGGGGCGGCCACTTGAATGGTCCGTTATTAGAAAACCATTGATCGTAAAACGAAGAAATTGTTTATTAAATATCCGTTGTGGGGTGTGGTACAGTCATGATGATAGAATGCATTTCGATGCAGGTGATAAGTTATCCAAGTAATTGTTTTATAAATTCCGACGAATGTTCAAATAACCTTCACCTAAAAAAATTATTAGGCATAAAGTTATAAAATTTTTATAACTGCATAACGTTTTCTTTAACATCCAAATATTTTCAATGAGATAAATTAGTACTAATGTTGGCAATGCTGACCTTATGTGTTAAAAAACTTATACCACTAGTATTTGCACATGCTTATCAGTTTCTTTTATATAAAAAAACTGTTAATTGCTAAATTACCATTTAAATTTTCTTCTTAAAACTGTAGAGGGACAACTTGATTATCTCTGACAGCGCAGTTTACATTGAATTGCCAATTGTCTTGAAACTTTCTTTCTCTTGTTACATGAAGGTTCCCTTTAGCTCAATGATGAGAAAGATTGCATACACGTTATAAAAATAATGTTGCTTTACTAAGTGATTATTTTTCCCAATGCGTGGCTTTTCGAACAAACTTGTGGAAAGATTTTGCAATAGTGTTATTTAAAATCAATGGAAAAGCTTTTACTCCTTCTGTTCCTTCTTATGATTTGTCATACAAAGCGATAAAACCATATGTTTTCCACAATAACCTAGGGTATTAAAGCTCCTGGCAGTGACGAAATTATTAATTTACAGTAACAAAATACAATTTGTTATTTTTCATGCATTTTCATGACCTTGGTTCGCATTCCTATACTGATAGTTAGTCTACTAGGTGTGATTCGCTTCCACACTACTACATATACACATAAAGTTTTATTCGCAGAAATATAATTAACAAGCTCTAGATCATTAACAAACCTCAAAGTAAACGACAGACCGCAGAAGAACAAAACCGTGATGCAACATTTATTTATATGTATACTACATAGAAAAAAAGAATAACCACTAATAATGAATTCATCACTGCTACCGACGAGGAAGTATTGTAATTTCGAAGTATTTCGGAAATGAGATATTATGTTTCTTGGATGTTCATCATCAAATTAGAAGAGGGGTCGTTCCAGAAAAGTGATGCATGTCCTTATCCGAGCAGGCACGACTTTTGTATTATCACCAACTTTAAAAATTTGTAGAAAATAGGTACTTTTGAGACTAGACTATCTTTTTTGAAGTTATCTATTGTTTTTTCTCAATCAGCTTATGATGTGTTGTTAGCTAAAAGCTATCAGTGAAACACGGGTCCAGTGAATGTTGCTAAACTATCGGCTGAACCTTAAGTTTTTCAGCTGTCAAAAATACTACACCATGATCGAGTATTTTGTATTTTCTACCAATTATTAGGCAGGTAACATAGCTAGAGAGAACTGTTGGATATGACCTTTTAAGTAATCAAATATCCTAAATAGTTTCTGAGCAAGATATACAAAATGCTTAACCATTGGTCTTGAATATTCAAATTTCATTCCATTCCATTCCCTATAAACCCCATTGTCAACATTCTACATTCCAAATAGGATGAAAAAACAATTAAAAGACCATGAGCCCCTAAACTTAAATGAGTTCCAGGTCTAAGCGGTCCAAGGGATGACGGCTTTGATATAGCTTTGGCTAATAGAGGTACGCTGTATTACCTGATCCTATAACCGCAGTTATCAATCCTTTGTATTCCAAATAGGAGATAAGAATGGCAGAATCTCGGATGTAGGTGCGATTTATAAATTCCCTATCCTGAAGTGCATTGCGTGGGGGAGTCTGATCATACTGGAACCACGCTGTTTTATTATTATTATTATTATTATTATTATTATTATGATAATTGAGATGAGCAGAGTACGCAGTGCTATAAGCTCATGCAGTAAATATAGTGTACGGACACGTAACACAAATACATCAAATAGAAAAAAATAAAAAAAAGACAGTTCATAGCTATAAAGTTTGTACACTCCTCCAGCTATCATACTGCACTTTGAAGCTATTAACTGAAGCAGCACCAACCACACTTTCAGGTAAACTATTCCAGGTGTTGAATATGCGGTTGGGAAGAAACCACTGTCGGACTGTTGTTTTAAATGGCTCCTTATGCAGTTTGAAGCTGTGTCCGCGTAGATTGCTGCGCGACAGACGATACAGATGCATGAGGTTGGTGCCCATCAAACCATGAAGTATCCTGAACGTAACTATAAGATCGCCACGAAGTCTCCGCTCAGAGAATGACGTCAGGTTGAATAATTCAAGGCGATCTTTATAGTTAGGTCTTCGTGCTCCAAAAGGGATACGAGTAGCCCGACGCTGTACTGATTCGACGAGATATCTATCGCGCAGAAGCACAGTGTCCCATACCGGGCTAGCGAATTCAAGAATTTGCCTCACGAATGCCTTGTAAATGTAGGCGCAAGTGTTGACATCGGATCCTTTGAAAGACCTCTCCAGCATGTATAGAAGTTTCTTGGCTTTTGATGTAACGTGGTGAATATGCTCTGACCAGGAAAGACGATCGTTGACTACAACGCCCAGATGAGTGTGGCTGGAAACTGCTTGGATGTTGTGATCAGAGATCTTGTATGTAAATCGCGGATTTGTCTTCCCGAGGTGAAGGACACAACACTTAGTTAGATTTAAGGGTAAAAGCCAACTGACTGACAACAATATCAAGATCTCGTTGAAGCATAGCAGAATTTACGACAGTATTGTAAATCTTGGTGTCGTCCGCATAAGCTGAACATGTGGAGGAAATCAATGCGGGCAGGTCACTTGTATACAGAAGGAACAGCACTGGCCCCAAGACAGAGCCTTGAGGAACTCCACTTGCTACATGATGAAGGTGAGACTGGCTATCACTGACGCGCACAGAGAAAGTCCTCCCGGTGAGAAGAGCCTTAATCCACAGTAACAACTCGCCTCTTATTTCCAAACATTCCAACTTAAACAGAAGCCTTCTATGTGGTACGCGATCGAAAGCCCTAGAAAAATCTAAGTAGATTATATCAACAGGAGTCTTTGTGTCCAGATACTGAGTCCAATCGTTGAGAGAGTGGAGAAGGTTGGTCATTATTGATCGACCAGGGAGAAATCCATGCTGATTCTTAGGGATAAGGTCATTTTCGAAAGCAAATAACAGGAGCTTATCTAATATGATTCTTTCAGCTATTTTGGCGGCGATAGGAACGAGACTTATTGGTCAATAATTTTTAGCGGAGGATTTGTCGCCCTTTTTGAATACAGGGGTAACAGAAGCACTAAGCCAGCATGAGGGTAGGGTATGAGATCTAAAAGACGATGTGAATATCAAGCTTTATGGTAGGGCCAGTGCTGAAGCGCAGTTTTTAAGTACAGCAGCCGTCATCCCATCTTTACCAGGGGAGGAAGAGGTCTTCAGATTTCGCAGGTGCATTAATATATCTTCAGGCAGGAACTCAACTTCGCAAAGGCTGTTGGGACACCTATGGCAGATAGTGGTCGGTAGAAGGTCTCCATTAGGCTCATCGACGAAGTCATCACTAAAGGACTCTGCCAGTAAGTTGGCAGATTCGGTGGCATCCATGTGGAGATGACCGTCAGCGTCGCGGATCTGAGGTGATGAAACTTTGGAATTCAGGTTTGTTCTTAGATACCGAAACAGCTTCTTCTTATTTTTGGAGGTAACGAGTTTTCGTTCATAGGCATGTTTGGCATTATGTAACGTTCTAGATAGGAGGTTAGAAAAGGATCGATGAAACACGTAATCTTGTGAATGGCCACTCCTCCTAAACCGTTGCCACAAAGATCTCTTGTGACGAAGCATCCTCGATATGTTAGAGTTGATCCAGGGCTTTGAGGGGTCACAGTATACCTTCTTTTCAACAGTATTGTCAGCCGCGAAAGTGTCCCACATATCTTGGGTGCGACGGTTGTTAAGCAAAGCAGGCCAGTTGACTTCAGACAGGGCTTGGTTAAGAGCATCGTGGTTTACAATTTTGATGGTTTTAAACTTATCGGTTGTAGAACGACTATTTATATTGAACTGGAGAGAAGATAAAAGTGAACAGTGGTCAGACTTGCCAAAAGGTGGCAAATAATCTAAATTAGAAACAAAGTCGGTAGCAAGCTTGTCAAAGGCATGTCGTGAAAGAGTTCTGGCGTATTTATTTGAGGAAGCTTTAAAGGAAATGTCTTCACAGAATCTTCCTGTTAATTAAAATATGCCGATCAATTGACTATTCATTAGTCGTTCACATAAGCTGTTTTCAAATCGCTGTTGAAAGCGGTCCCGCCTCATGATTCGTCGATTCTCTAGAGCCCGGTGATATCACTGATGAATGCGATAAGTGCTTGTACATTAAAAAGTGAATTGTTGGAACATCCTCCTGCAATTAGATTCTCTTAGGTAGTCTTCTGGAGGAAGTACTTGTGTACGTTGAATATGGAATGAATGCAGTAGTTCCTTAATTACAACCGGATTTACAGTTGACCTAGCTTCACCAACATTCTGTGGAAAATGGTGGATACTACTAGTAGGTTCATCTTCAGTTATCTATTGTACTTCCTTTTGAACAGTTGCATCGATTCTTGGCCTTCCTATTCTTCCTTGTCTTCCAGGCATTCCTATGCACCAGTCTAGAAATTTTGCTCTACTGCGTGGTTTCGAAACTGTTCAGCATAATATCGAGCATTTTCATTGCACAATTCAGAAAAGAAAATAATGTTTGCGGATTACTGTGACAAATAGGACATCTTGCATAAAAGCGCAACAATCAGAATTGGTTAAGTTCATAAATTGGGAATTTTGAAGATTGAGCATTTTGTCTATTTTGCACGAACATTATTTGGGATATTTGATTACTTAATTTTGATTAGTCATCACACCCGAAAATTTTTCATAACATCGAGAGTTTATCTTTTGACTGGTTGTTATAAGCGATTAAATGTACGTAAACTGTCAGCTTAGACAGCCCCCCGGTCCGCTATTTAGAAAGATAACAATATGTTATGCAAGAATTATCAAGTAGCTATTAATATTACATGACCCCTCTCTACAGGGTGTCGCAACTCGACCGATTGAAAATTTGGGATTATACTAATGTCGATGGGGCAACGGCTAAAGTGTTTTCAAAATGGTGACACTTCCGGTTATACCGGAAGTTGATGCCAACTCTCTATAAATGTGAATGTCTGTCCGGACTGACTTACACGTCTGAACCTGAACACAATGAGACTTATTACAAGGTCCGAAAAATATTTTATTGTATCGAAATACTCAAAAATACAAGCCATTTTTTGAGTAAACAAAATTTACGTTCTAAAAACTATGCCGGCCATATGACGCCCTTGAGCCGAAATGCAGGAATCAAGCCTCTCCCGAAATGACCCCATTGCGTCGGCTAGCATCCGTGCAGGAATTTGGGTTTCTTCTCTCCTTATTTCCTCCTCCAAATCGACGAGGGTCCGAGGCTTGCTTTGGTAAGCTTTTGATTTCAGGTAGCCTCATCAAAAAAAATCACACGGTTATGAGTGATGAAGCACATTTTCATTTACATGGATACGCCAATAAACAAAATTGTCGATGTTGGTCTCTAGTGAACCCCCAACAGTTGCATGAGCATCCCCTGCATACTCCGAAAGTTTGGTGTGCAGTAGGCCCAGCGATGAGTATTGGCCCTTATTTTTTTCAGGATGATGGAGCAACAACAACAATTCAGAGCGTTACATCCACATGTTGAACAACTTTTCTTCCGGAACTTCGACGTCGACGTGTCCGTCTCAGAACAATGGGATTCCAACAAGACGGGGCAACATCTCACACAGCTCGCACTTCGATGGAACTTCTTCGGCAAAAATTGCCAGGACGTCTTATATTCCATGGCCTCCTCGCTCCCCGGACCTGTCAACGTATGATTTTTTTTACTGGGCTACCTGAAATCAAAAGTTTACCAAAGCAAACCTCAGAGCCTCGTCGATTTGAAGGAGGAAATAAGAGAAGTAACCCAAATTCCTGCACGGATGCTGGCCGATGCAATGGGTTCATTTCGGTAGAGGTTTGATTGCTGTATTTCGGCTCAAGGGCGCCATATGGCCGACATAGTTTTTAGAACGTAAATTGTGTTTTATTAAAAAAAATGGCATGTATTTCTGAGTATTTTGATATAATAAAATATTTTTCCCATACTTATCTTCACTGTTCTACTCATTTAAAAAATATGCGTCTTTCTGACGGATCCTGTACTTTGTATATATACCAATTTTCATCGCCTACAGACGTGACTTTATCCACGACGATTTTGCAACCATCTAAAGTACCAAAAGCTCCATAACCAGCGAAAACAGCGCGGCCTGTCAGCGCCCTACTCAACCTGTGAGCGTCAAGCGATGCAGACATTTTGTTTTGCAGAAGCCGTTACTTCTTCCTTAATACGCTTGGAACCATTACAAAGCTAAACTTTGTTTTTAAATAATTTTAGACGTTTCTATCTTTGTATCTTTGAAGGCATTACTAAACGAACAGCCAAGTTGCATGCTTGGAGAATTTTGTTACTTCATTAGCGACGCGACCTACACGTTCCCCGGGTCAAACTCCGTGACAGGAAGCTAGCAACTATAGAGTGTTCAATACCTAAATATATAATAGTGAAATTGTAGCTAGTATCAACCGAGATATTTATATAATAAAAAAATATAAAAGTTCTAAATTCGTGTTTAACGGATAGGCTGATTCATCTAAAAACGTTAAATATATCTAATACTACGCACCTCAGGCACTGTTAAATCGATTCTAATAAAATGTTGCACGATAATAAAGTTTCCTCGGAGTAACGTAAAACTATATGGACGGTAAAAAAATCCAGGACTGGGCTGGAATATTCTCACCTTCACTTTTTTATCAACATCAATATCTTTGGGGCTGAATAGTGAAATGTTTGAATGCATACAAAAAACTCAAATAATCGTGCTAATTAAGGACCAAAATATGGTACATTGATTGCGCCCCTTTTCGTTTCTTGATAAAAAAATATTAATTCAATTAACTTTTTTTTAGCAGTTTGTGACAAAAAACTCAACGTTTCAAGGGTTATTTGGTTTCCCAAAATTTTACAGGATAACGCTTGAAATTGAATTAAGGATGTTTTGGGAACTCAAAACTACAGGTTCGGGTTTAATTTTTTTACCTGTGTTCTACCAAGCGAACCCGCTGTAAGTTTTATCCTGAGTTCATTATTATTTAGCAGAAAAAACAATATATGATGGGCACCAACCTCATGCATCTATACCATCTGTCGCGCAGCAATCTACGCGGACACAGCTTCAAACTGCATAAGGAGCCATTTAAAACAACAGTCCGACAGTGGTTTCTTCCCAACCGCATATTCAACACCTGGAATAGTTTACCTGAAAGTGTGGTTGGTGCTACTTCAGTTAATAGCTTCAAAGTGCAGTATGATAGCTGGAGGAGTGGACAAACTTTATAGCTGTGAACTATATTTTTTTTATTTTTTTCTATTTGATGTATTTGTGTTACGTGTCCGTACACTATATTTACTGCATGAGCTTATAGTACTGTGTACTCTGCTCATCTCAATTATCATAATAATAATAATAATAATAATAATAATAATAATAAAGGGATGCAAATGCACTGAATTTGACTCTACAGACCAATGCAAGATTATGTTGAAAATGTATAAAAACCTAATGTAAAGGCCTAGACTCAGTATTGTCAGCAGTTACGTTGACGTGCTGTCACCACAACTCTACGATAGATTTAGTGGAAGGTTAAATTTAGTGGAATTGCATATGCATTGCCGTTTCGCTTTTTGAAGAAAACTTTTTTGTACAGTATTAGTTTTGGTAGAACTAAATCATTAAGAAATTACCAAAAAGTAAATATGGTGCATAATATTAATGTCGCCTATCACCTGTATCATTAGTTTTAAGCATTATTTTGTGAAACGTTGATGGAAGAAAGTTGCTAGCCCTTGAAATTATGAGATTTTTGTAACAGATACTGCTGAAAATAAATGAAACAAATTAACTGAGCAAATAAAATACACATTGTCAAACATATCAGCCTAAAAGGTGCCGATTTAATAAAAATAAAGAAGTGAAAAACGTGAAGTCCGGTTGTGATTTCTTTTTAAGCGGCCTGTAGACGTTCATTATTATTGTGCAACATTTTTGGTTTGTGCAATATAATTGATTGTATACGGGCAATATTGAAATGTTGTGCAATATATTGTGTGGTGTCCTGAAAATATATTGTGCAAACAAGAATATATTGTGCCGTAGGATTGCAACATTGCGCAATATTCCATCAATTGGTGTCAATTCATTCGAATGATGAGTTCATCAAATAATTCTCCGTCAATTCGTCAAAAGTTGCGTAAATCATTTGGTTCAACTATTCTCAGTTTAGTGAGTAATATTTCGTGGGTGTAGTTTTTCCCATCAACAAGCCTGAGCCCTTTTTCCTTTCTTTTTTTTGCACTTGCGGCCACAGCAATTACCGTGCAATACAAGTCACTTTCACGCAACATGTTAAGCGCATGCACAATGTGCTTGTACGTCCGTGCTCACGATTGCGCCATATGTTTATTATACAACCTTCAATATCGCCTCCATATGGTACAATCTTCACCACAAACCAAAATATTGTACAATAATATTAATCGCCTATGGGCCACCGTCAAAATATTGTGCAAGCCACATTGCACAATATTATTGAACATCTACAGGCCGCTTTACCTTACTCGTAAGTAAGTTTGTTATTGTGCAAAATTTCGATAGAGTGGGCTAAATGGTGCCCAAGATATAGTGATATTAACGATTTGGCGCAGATACTGAATTTAGATCTTTTTTATTTTCCGATATGAAAAGGCCTTGGTCCATACTAGCCGTCATTTTGTCAAATCCATTCAAGTACAGAGCGCCCTGTATATGCAATTGTGTCGGAAACGGCAACTGCTTCCTAAAACGGTTTTTTTAAAACATTGAACGATATCCTACTGCTCAGGAACAACTCCCGATGACTTTGTTCTGTCGATACTTTTTTAGGAGTTACCTCTTCCTTGAAGCTTTGAGCGTTGGACTCGTTGTCGAGTTAATGATAATGTAATTTGTCCAGAAAACGCATGTATGGGAACCAGTACCACGTTCCATTTTAAAAAGTAGGGTACTGTATTGTTTGCAAAAAGCTTACCGGTTCTTGGACTGCTCGAGTCAATTACATGTACAGAGTTTTCAAAAACACAATTCACTGTTCCTTAAAATGTTCAAATACGACAACCAGTGTTTACTTAAGTGTGTTTGTGATAAATTAAGGTGAATATAATTAATACATTAATACGACATTTTAACTTTCTCTATAAAAGTGGTCGAGATACGAGTTCACATATTTTTATGTTTTGTGGACAAAGACTGTACCTCAAAACAAATCGACTAAACCTAGAAGGATTCACTTCTATCTAGATATGTAAGTAGTGGGACACCCTGCATAATATATGATACATGTATATAAAAAAAAGCTCTTCTTCAAATGCGGACCTGTGTATGATGTTTTATTTTTGGTCACGACTTGTGAAACACCCTGTAGAATATTTTTGAAATGCGTTTCCCCAGTGACGGCGTAGGGATAATCCTCAACAGTTTTTGAGAGCATTTGTGTCTCGGAGCAATACCTTATCCATGCGGGATTAGGACACCTCGTGCAAATGCTGGTGAACTGCATAATAAGGATGATGATAAAAATGTTAATAAGCACCAAATAGTTATTAACTATCGTGTACAGAACCTAAAGCGTTTTATGAACCACTGTATGCTGTAATAAGGTCCGGACTGCCTAACTTGAAGGCCCTGAATCCTGGGAACTGGTAGTGGAAAAACGTTGCACCCATGGACACTTTTGTTCCGATTGCTGACATATACAAATACAACAAACATACTTAATAGAAAATATAGCCATAAGCCATTCCCAACAGACATTTTTGGAAATATTTTGCGTTGTTCTACGGAATAACTCATGTTCTAGAAAACTACCACTATTTTTTTAATTCGTCGTGTGTAGTGAATGTCTGGTATCACAGCTAATAACTGCATTGCGGGAATACCATGCTATAAAGCACAAACTAAACGTGAGTGGTAGAAGAGGATCCCCAGACTTAGAAAACAAAACAAGTTGATGCTGATGACCGTAAGGCAAAACTGTTTGGCCTTGCTTTAAGTTTGCTTTGTAACATATGATTTAAACGAAGGCTATATACACATGAATCAAATGCGTTTAATGACATTTCCACAATACCGTCATAGAAAGTATATTGCCCAATCAATTATACTACCACAAGATTAACAAAGGCTATAAACTTGGAAATGGAATTCAATAAAAGTCGCAGCGGTATTACACCTCAATCACCGTGAAGTTATTATACCTCAACGCCACGCAGCACATTGATTTTGCAGTAAAGCTCAATAATCCGGTGACTGGGGGTTACGAACATATTGCTTTAAAGATTTGATGTGATGACCTATGTTATAATATGTCGTCTGTTTTCTCTGCCTTGGCCGATTGTGTTACGATTATTAGACACTTTGTCAACTATATGAGTCTAACATAACGTTCTGGGGGATAGCACACGTTTTGCGGATATAAAGCATCCTCCCGATCTTCGAACCAAATCTACCCATTTCCATTAATTAACTGATTCTGAGGAACATTATTTGTGTCTGTTATGTGAGAATTTTGTCCGGCTCATCTGCCAACGCTGTGCTTTGACAGATCCGCCATATGAACACCAACAAATGGATTGTCATGTTGCTCACTGTAACTTACTTACTATTTTTGCTTATTTCTTGTAAATATTCGGAAACATGTTGGAATTGTTATTTCAGCTAATTGTTCAGAACCGTTGAAAAGCCTCCCTCTCTGCGATGATGAATTGTCTAACGAGGGAGGACAGTAACATGTTGATTGCTTGGAAATCCTACTATTCTCCAAAATGCTGGTTAAAAACCCAGTATTTTCTCCAAAGACCAACCAGATTTATCGTCTTGAGAAATAAACTTGAAACAAGGGTGAGTTTGCACCTAGCTGATTAGCCTTTACGGACCTACGCGGCAGATTTCACGGTTTAGCTTGGTATCAAACTATGACATCAACACAAGTAGTCAGTATGAGATATTGAATTTTTTCCTAACCGCAGATACCCTATGCATGCGCAGTAACTGGTACATGACAATCACTGCGCCCTCAGTCAGGCGTCAAGTTTTGAGGCCGTCTTTTTTTTTCATTTCGCTGGTTCTGGCATAAAGGCTCAACGCAATCAAAACACACCAAGTAAGTTATGAGTTGCGCAGATGGTAGTGTTTATGCTTGCAGTGTTTGTATCTGTTTGTCATTCATTATGATTTTGAAATTTGTGCAGGTATACAATCCGAATGCAGCGGGACTTTTGATTGAAAAACTATTTTAAAGCCTAGTTTTTAGCTATATACATATATGAAAGAATTGGGGCGGGTGATGAGTGCAAATGTGAAATTTTAGTACTTTACTATAAAAAAGGTTTTTATTTGTTTTCTTACAACCTACGTTAATTGATTGTACCTACAATTTGGGCGGTTTTGAATTTATTCTGATGTGGATTATAAAATTACGAATTAACTGTGCAGTTCCTAACTTTTAAGATCCTGTACGTAATAACATTTCAATCAAAGGCATTTCACCAAGAAATACATTTTGATATGTACTTTTATCTGTTAAAGATTTGAAACGCAAGTCGCTATTCCACTGCCAGGGCTCGAAGGCAATTTGCAAGGTCGAATGTTACAATCATATGTATTAACCTATTTGCTATGTGCAAGGTGGGTGGTGGGGCCCGTCAAATCGGTCGAAATCCGCGATATGTCAGAAATGTGAAGTAACTCGTAGTTAACATCTGTCAATTTACTACCATTCCACACTCGTGCGGTGTTGAGATATTGAAATGAGCGGATTTTCGGCTGATCGAAGTTAGTTATTCGAAAACCTAGGTTATTTTTTGTACTAAAAACGTAGCCGCACTGTTTCTGAGGATTTAATGAACGACGCTCGCGAACCATGGAAAAAGTTTGCCAAGTATCTTGGCGTCACTCTTACTAACAGGATGACTTGGCAGAAGCAGACTGAAGTGTTAAAAACCAAATTCCAAATTACATTTCGGCAACTCTACCCGATTCTATGAGGAACTTCAGCTTCCAGTGCGGCTATATAAGACGGTTATTGTTTTTTCTTGCCAAAACACATTTATGTAGTATGCAGAATTTACAGAACAGCACCTTGCGCATACTTACTAACGCCTCATGATATATCTCCAATGAGACCCTTCACAGAGACTGCGACATCCTTACCCAAGGAACTAAATCAAACAAACGCAGCAGCGGAAAAGCGGAATCGCATAGAAACCCTTTGTTGTATGAGTCAGTATTGCACACAGTCAAAATTGTTGTTAAAACATCTACTTGACAAAAATCAATACGTCCCAAGTCCCGAATAGTTATGGCCACTAATCGGCGCTGTAATCGCGCAAGCAGCGAATTCAATTACGTGTGTAGTATGTGTCAGTGTTCAAAAAACGTACATAAATTGACAATCATGCCAACTAGCCGATTTCGAAAGCCTCTAATAAACTTGTTTGCGACCCACATACTAACCTGAACCAAAGCACACCCGTAGGTGTACGGAGAGGTGAATGCCTGATAGGCCGATAACGCCATTATTTCGGTCTCTGATATAACGGTATCGGCGAAAATTCTATATCAATCGATTCTTAGCTCTAAAATATCGGATAAAATTAATAAGACGGCAATATGGTTATCGTTGTCATCCAATAAATATTTAGTGCCCCTTAGGCCCGATCTTACTAACATGTGCTAAAAATTCTTGACCCGGACCGAAACGGATCAATGCGAAGGCATATTCTAGTAACGGATCCAATAAATATAGTCGATTATGTTCCGTCCTCGTCGAAATAAATATTTAGAATACATATCGTAGTAACCTCGTAGTAGTACCCAACCGCCACGATTTCCCGTATGGCCGCCAACATTCCTTGTTCTCGTGCCCGACCGTTAAGACGTTAATCGGCGTGCCTCGTTTATGTGCAGTGCAGTACGGAGGATCCGCTGAGCATTTAGAATGAGAAAACAGGAGAGAAGGTTGGCCGATAGATGTGTATTGTCGAACGAGATATCGACCGACGGTCGCCTGAAGCTTCCTTTCGTTGTGGACCCAAATTAGAAAGCGGCGTGTAGGCCTCTTTTTTGAAGGGGCGTCACCATCAGGCCAACTAATAGATCTGTTTTAGGTGCAAATTAGATGAATATTAATATGGATGCCTCACCGGCGCTGCAAATTGTGCCTAACATGAGGTTTGGGATAGCGTTCTGACACTGTTGCTTGGGATAGCAACCTGGACCTAGCTTGTGATAGCCAACTCCATACTTAGGACAAACAAAGACGTTTGGGATAACGCTGAAACATTGGACTCGGTTGCTTGGGATAGCAACATGGACCTAGCTTGTGATAGTCCACACCAAGGACGAATGAGGATGTTTGAAAAATGACTCAATACTGAACTTCGTTGCACAAATAACAGCACTGAAAGCGTTTGGGAACGTAGCAGCAAGGTATGGTCAACAATCTTTTCTCATTTGCTTGTGATAGCAAACTCCATCTGGTTTGTGATAACCATGGAACAGGACTGTAAGTTTGAACATGGCAGACTAGGAAGCTGTTAAGATATTTTTTCCCTATTACCAGAGAGAGAGTAGGTATGTTATGCGAGGTTAGCGTTACATTTTGTTTGTGACGGCATATTCTATCTGGTTTGTGATATCCCTGGAACAGCATAATAAGAATGCACAATACAGTTTGGGAAACCGCCGAAGTACCATTTTTCTTTAATAACAAGTAGAGGTTAGGTTCATATATGTGAGACTAGCGATACGTTTTGCTTAGGATAGCAAATTCCATTTGGTTTTAATAACCACGGAACAATATTATAAGGATGCACATGAGAAGTTAGGAAGAAGACGAAGTACGATTTTCCATTAATGTACGACAGAGATTAGCTACATCTATGCGAGACTAGCGTTACATTTTGCTTGTGATAGCAAATTCCACGTGGTTTGTGATAACCGTGGAACAAGTGTGTAATTATGAACATGTCAGGTTAGAAAACCACCAGATAAAAAATAGGCACCTTATGTGAGTTTAGCGTTACATTTTGCGATAGTGCGATTGTGATAGCAAATTTCATTTGATTTGTGATAATCTTGGAATATCTTCGTCAGAATGCACATGACACTTTAAGAAACCACTAAAGTACCATTTTTTGTTAATAACAGATAGAGATTAGGTTTTATCTATGCGAGACTAGCGTTACATTTTGCTTGTGATAGCAAATTCCACATGGCTGGTGATAACTGTGGAACAGGACTGTAGTATGAATATCTCCAGTTAGGAAATCACCAAAGTTCGAATGTTCAGTAATAACGGAAGTTAAATATCATTATGCCCGATTAAAGTTACATTTGGCGTAGGTGGCACTCGAACAGCAGGGCGCTCTGGATTGTGTTGTCTTAAAGGCCATGTAGTCTGTTTCTATAGATGGGGCAACACCACGATGTTGCGGCGACCTTAGGATAATTAACGTTCGCGCGTTGTTCCAAGGCTGACATTTCGAGGGCAAATCTTGTTGATGACGATAGATGAATAAATTCTGTTCTGTTCTAGCCACCTAAGGTGATCCCTGAGGTATAGGAAGCCATAATAGAAATGGTCACACGCAGGGATGCGTGCTTGGACTGTGTACAGCGACATGTGAGCGGTTGATTAACTGCAAGTGGCAAATACTCTATCCTCTAGGTTCAAAGAAGGGAGAGGAGTGCATACTTGCAGATATTCACATTAAAGCAAAGTGGAGTTCTCTGTCAGAAGCTTTCTGTGATATCTTACTCTTCGGTGTACGTCTGACCAAGTAAGTCAATTCTAAACAGAAATCAGATAAACTGAGCAGCAACTGAAGGCCCAAAGGCCAGACAACGTACTGACTACATCAATCCACTGTGAGGTGTGTAGATCAGCATGGACATTAACGCCTATTCATCATCAATGGCAGAACTTTAGAAGAGGCGCTAAAGTCCTGATTACCTCGCCGCCTGCTAAATTATAGTAGTCTCAGGCTCGCGGCGGGCTGGAGTGCGTTTTCTGAGATACGTCACAAATCTCTAATACCAAGCAATATGTTTGCTCAAGCGGAATTTGAGGTGAACCAAATATCCACACCTTAAAAATAACTATGTTATTACGTTATTTGCTCATTACCATGAAATGGATGGTATTTTTTGAACCAGGTACGTCATATTACCTGTTGCTAAAAGTCTTTTTGTTACAATGGAAATGTACATTTAGTTGACACGTACGTTGCGTACCATTTCTGTAGTGGTGTACAACCTATCGTTTACTATTGTAGAGCCTTAGTAGTATGTTGTTGAAACTAGCTTTGAACATCTACGATATGTATTCTAAATATTTACTTCGACGAGGACGGAACATACATGATCAAACGAAGCAGCATTTAATTATGTGAAGTTCTCGTCGAAGTAAATAGCTCCCTCGGTCCCTATGTATCACCCAACTGTTGCAACAACTTGGCTTTGAAATAAATAAAGGTAGGACAGCCAGAGGGGAGAAAGGTAGGGGAAAGGGCGCGGTGCTGCTTTCCTTCTCTGCGTGCGCGCTTTGCAATCATGGCGGTTGGGTACTAATACGAGGGTACTACGATATGTATTTTAAATATTTACTCCGACGAGGACGTTACATAATTAAGATCGAATATCACTTACAGGTAAGTTCGTTTGACTACGTAATTTTTGCTGAGATATCTCTCAAACTAGAGAAATATATACGGCTTGTGTTAGCCTCTAATCCCCATACTAAACCAAGACGTTCGTAATAAATCACCTGATTTAGCTACAAGAAAATACTTTTTCACTTGATCTGGAGATCAAAGCCTATGATCCGGATCAACAAAGACAGACAAGCATTTTAGTAAAACTGGATCAGTCCACTGGGAGGGGATCCTTTAATCCCAGCTTGAATCACGGGTCAAATCTTTTATAATGTCTAGATTGATATGCCATCAATTGCAGAGCACTCTATTGAAAAAGAAAACAGTTTTCTAGTTGGAAGAGATAATTTTATCTACAAAATTTGCTTACAAAAAGAGTTAAATACTTTGAATGTCACACTGAATTGATTTTGTGTTTTAGGTGAATGTTATACAGGGTGGCCAATATATGACTGATTCAAATTGCGCGCCCATTTTGATATACGCATTTTAGTATGTGGCGCCGTAGTAGTTGCTTAAAGCACATGTATTGTGTTCAATTCATCATAGAGCGCTACCCGATCCCAAAACGCGTCCGTATTGTTAAAACGTTTTACTTAAATAATGAGTCAATTGTTGCAACGAATCGGAAGCTACGACAAGATTTTGGCCAAAGTAATGTGCCCAGTGTCAGTTGGATGATCATTTGAACAAACAGTTGCCAAGGTCGGGCCGCATTTGAACTGTTCGTACTCCAGAAAATATCGAGAGAGTTCGTGAAAGTGTAGTGGAACGCCCTGAGACGTCGCCACCAGACATCGAACTCCAGAACTGCGTATTCGTCGCACGCCATGTTGCACTATTCAAAAAATTGCATTTGCGGCCATACAAAACTCAGTTAACTCAAGAACTACAGCCTAGTGACCATGAAATTCGCCGACAATACAGTCATGCAATATTGCAGATTAATACCCTAAATAATTTTTGCCGATAATCAGCGATAAAGCCCACTAGAGAACCGCCGTGTTATCCATCAACGACCACTACATCCTCGCCGAGTCACAGTTTGGCGCGGTGTTTGGTATGGAGGTGTCATTGGACCTTACTTCTTTGAAGACGCTGCAGGTAATCTTACTGTCACTGGCGAGCGCTACCGTGATATGGTGACAAAACTTTCTGGCTCCTCAAATCCAACAATTTAACCTGCAAGACATGTGGTTTCAGCAGGATTGAGCAACTTCTCACACAGCTAGGAAAACGATGAATCTTTTTCAAACAATATTTGCGGAACGCATAATTTCTAGATTTGATGATGTCAACTGGCCATCAAGGTCTCCGGATTTGACGGCTCCTGAATTTTGGAAAAATAGGGTATATGCCAACAAACCAAGTAGTGTAGAGCAGCTGAAGAACAATATTACTGAAGCAATTGAAAATATTCCTCCCGAAACCTACCAAAAAGCGATGGAAAATGTAATCAAGAGGGTTCAGGTTTGCGCGGCTTCTGGAGGCGGACATTTGTCGGATATTACGATACATTTTCATTCAAGTTTCAATAAAAGATTAAGATGAAAAAAATGGACGTATTTTATTTCATTTGACAAACATTCAGGATACAAACCAGTCTGTTACATGTCGGCCACCCTGTATAAATCAAATTCGAAAAACAAAACAATTACAGGGACACTTCATAAATACTGTCATTAAAAAGTAAGATTATGAGGGTCACTTCGTCATGGGCTGTCACAGAGGGATAGAGTGATGGGAATTATCGAAGATAACGACTGACAGCTGCACTGTGGTCGTGTCATATAACAATGGTATATATTATGTTATTTTTATCGAATCCACATTCCAACCAGTGTGGGATACCTATATTGTATAAAATAAAAGGGACCTATCGGCGAGGTATCCTGTTGTATCGTTATAACTTATGATAACAGTTATTGTATCACATGATAGTGAAAACTTGAAATGCTTGTTGAAATATCGTTATTATCTGAATTAAAATCCATACCCCATCTGTAGCATCACAAACCGGCACAACAAATAAGGGTTTCCATGTTACATTTTGCAGACTTTATGCTATTACAGACCGTTCTTTTTGTAGTATAATTTCTCAACTGGTTTCCACCATGTTTTCTAAAATTTTATAAGCCAAATGCAACAGTATACTTTGATCGAAACCAGATAAAGGTAATTACAGTAACCGTAGCCCAGAAACATCTCTATTTACCTTGAAGTGTTTTTAGGTACAGCAGCAGAAACAATACCTAATTGACAAACGATATATCTTCTTTTTCAATTTTCTCAAGTGTTTATGTTTGTTTTGAATTTGGTTCCACCATTTACAAGATGGGTTTTTGATCCTCTTTTACTAAAGCGCTTTCTAATTGATTATAGTTGATCCGGATCATAGGTTTTGATATTAAGATCAAGTGAAAGAATATGTTTTTGTCGCTAAACTAGGTGATTTATAAAGAATTAAGAAATCGACTATATTTATTTGATGCATTACTACAGGCGTCCTGTCCTCTCATTGGTCCATTTTGATCCGAATCAGGAATTTTGATTCCGCAGATCAATCATAGAATCGTGCATTCAAGTGACACTTCTTTGATAATAATAACTAATTAATTAAGCCAGAATATCAACAGGCACTTATATAATAGCAGAACAAAATCCAAACGGTACTGCCATCTGCCAAAGAACGACTAGAACTTTCTCCAAGAAGCAAGTAGAACTTTCTTCATATTATGGTACACTTTCACACTCAGGCCGATAGCGGAGAATGTGCTTGCACTATGATCACTCTAGAAGTCTCTGCTATAAGCGAACTGTGTATGTAAGAATCGCTTGTATGGAGAACTGATACAAGGTATCATCCCTAAGGTAAGAGCTCGACAAGTGTTTTATAAGACAGGTAGAGACGGAGTTGAGTTCAAATAGTTTACATACCTAGTATGACAATGGCCGCTACGAGCGGTAATAAAAGTCCTCGCTCAATAGTGGCCCTTTCCAACGAGGAATGAATAAAAATTTTTTCGCTACCAACAGTATACAGTACAAAATCAGTACTCTTCAGTACAATAGGTATATCACACAATATTAGATCTTACATCATAATTATGGCGCTTTCAACCCATTTTACAAATACCTGGTGTCAAACTGAGAAATTTGAGGAATGCTCAACTACTTCATCCTCAATTATGCTCAAAAATATTTCTTTCTCAATCGAAAGCTTACTCGAGGTTCACTTATCAAACTTACACAATGTAATTCCAGTTTGTTATACGACGCGTCGGCCTCCACGCTGCCGTTTTCCAAAGACAATGATAATGATGAGAGTAAATTTTGTTTATCTGTCTCCCAGGTAACAGTACATTAATTTTTCTTCTCTTCATTCCTATACAGTGTTTTGTACTGCAGCTTGCCGACATCACGCGAAGCCCGTATTACAATTTTGAGATGGCAGCGCTTGAAACCAAAAAGCCCAGGATCTCCCCAAGTAGGCATCGCCCCGAAAACCGCAAGTCTTCAAAGAAAGCGAAAGCCCACCCAGACCCGTTGTCTCATTTCAAATGCCAAAAATAGCAGCCTGGGTCTACTAAGAACCTAAAAAGACATTGTAATGACTTGTAGTTTATAATTATAAAAAAAGATTCAAAATGGATAAATAATTCAAAAGCAGTAACAATTCTGTGCCCAGCAAGCATTCTTTACTTGTCTAGGGACCTCTCATTACCACTGTTTGCTTAGAGGGAGAAGTGTAACTTCGAGGAAGAATGCGGTTTAGGTATTATCACGATTTCTGGGGCTAGAAGAAGTCACCTCTATGGACCGTAGTATCGCTTCTCCAAGTAAATACTTACAACTAGAAACACCTAGGTCATTAGTACTGTTATTTAAAACTGTGTCCTGCTGACTTCGTTGTGCTATTCCGGCAACTAAACCCTTTATTCTAATGTATTTGAAAACAAGTGGAAAACAAATAATATTAGGTATTGCTCGTCATGTAGTAGTTACCCTCATTGAGTATGTCAATAGTCGAAAAAGTATGGAAAAATGGCTTTCAAAGCTAGCAGAATCAAAACACAACCAACAAAGTTAGCACCTTACTTCTCTATCAATTTGCAATGGATCAGTCTGCAGACAAATTACGGTTCCTTGTGTGAGTTTATTCAGTCTGCATTAAGTTAGTATTGCTGAAATATCCTGCATCTAATAACTTAATGATTTCTTAAAGGAAAACTTACCGCATACAGCCTGCATGCAGCGGCCGTATTTTGTTCTCGCTCTCCGTATGTTAGTATTATGTCCACTAGTTCATTGTTATCGTAAACATGGGCCATTGTTTTGCACAAAGTAGTCAGACAAATGAACAAATGAGAGTATACGCACTAATAAAATACTGATACGACAGATCGAACTAAAGACGTAGAGGAATTGTGCCTGAGATGGCATACTTTTTTTGGGTACTATAATTTTTTTCTTTATGGCCTCAAAAATATTTTTATGTGGGAAATATATAAATATGAAATAAATAAAGCAAGTCTTCACAAAACTTAGAAGGTTTTTCTATTTCCAAACCAAATTTTTTTTTATAAATAAACATGGTAAGCCATCTCATGAAAGTAACTATTGATGAGATGGCATATAGTAATAATTTAAATATGAAACTAGCTACAAATTTCACATTTGAACATTTTTGTCTCTCTGTCTAACCCAGCACACTCTGCATGGGCCCATTTTTTACAGATGTGACACTGGAACCATAATCCCCTTGTTAGAGACCAGGAGTAAGTTCATTACAATAAATACAAGGCAAGTCCTCCTCATCTAGGTCGTCTCCTACGTCAAAACCCTCCGTCTGCTCATCTTCATCCTCATCCTCCATAACACATTTCTTATTCATGGTTATCTCCGCTTTTCTTATCATCCCTTCTATTTTTTGTGCATCCTTGTCCTGCTCAATCTCTCTACCAATTTTCTTCTTAGCAGTTCTCGCCGCGTTTCTCAATATCACTTCTCTCTTTTGTGCTTCCTCATTTTTCAATTTTTGTATTTCAGGGCTTGTTGTTAGATTACCATATGACCCTTTTTTTCTTTTTCGTCGCACTATCCCTGCCACTTTTGGCATTGGTGAACTTTCCTCAATTGATAGGTCAAGATTTGTTCTTGGAAATATGTTTTGAGAACATGATGATGGACTTAGCAAAACTAAAGTTTCATTGCTCTTTCCGTTAGACACCTTGGTAGATTGGACACTTGGTACCGAGTTTGTCATGAGGTTGACTTCATCTATTTCATTTAACTGACCATCTTGTATTGGATTTTCGTCCCGATTGTCATCCTCTTCAGCGTTAGTTAATTCTGCGGCAGCAAACATCCAATCGGGGAAGATGTTGATGGACTTAGCAAAACTAAAGTTTCATTGCTCTTTCCGTTAGACACCTTGGTAGATTGGACACTTGGTACCGAGTTTGTCATGAGGTTGACTTCATCTATTTCATTTAACTGACCATCTTGTATTGGATTTTCGTCCCGATTGTCATCCTCTTCAGCGTTAGTTAATTCTGCGGCAGCAAACATCCAATCGGGGAAGATGTTGTCGTTGAATGGTGCTATGCCAGTCGCCGAAAATCCGCTTAGAGCGTTGGGAATGGTTCCTGCCTTGATATATGCTGCGTTAAATAGAGAAGCTACTCGGAAATGAGTTACTACACGCCCTGGGTTTATTTTTAAGCCAATTAGTTAGTTCTTGATTGCAGTAAGCATTAAGAGGACCAAAAAAGCTAACATCCAACGGTTGTACGCTATGGCTACAATGTGGGGGAAACAAATAAGAATTATGCCATTTGCTTTGGCATATACAAGTGCGTCCAAGCTTTTATGGCTAGTATGTCCATCCAGTAATAGCAAGACTTTATTTTGCTTTGATGGTTTGTCATATTTCGCAAATTGCTTAAACCATTTAAGAAATATGTCACTGTTCATGTAACCATTTTCCTGGGTAAATGCCACAGATCCATCCATTAATTCAGGGTGCATATTTTTTCTTGTAAATATGAGAGCAGGAAGAAGATATGTCCCTAAAAAAATAGATAACGATCTTCTATACCCAGGTACCTACTTTAAAATCATAAACTTACCTGCTGCGTTCATACAGCAAACTGACGTTAGTCGCTGACCTCGTTCAGCACTACTTAAAACACCTACTTGTTTTCTGCCCTTGGTGGCCAAAACTTTTGTATTCTTCGAAGGAACGGTGGTGATACCTGTTTCATCCATATTCCAATAATCATTCGGCAGGAACTTATGTTGACACAATACTCCAGAAAGCATTTGAAAGTATTTGTCAATTTGCACTTTGTTAAAAGCTGTAGCTCGAGCCGCAGAAGTACTCCCAGGTGATCGTAAGGATATCGTAGGATTATGTTGCCTGAATCCATTCAGCCAGGTCCAGCCAGCCATTTTAATTTGAGTAGAAAATCGGTGAGGGATTTGTTTTGCTTCCGCAATTTGAAATACCAGTGTTCGGACATGATTCGGGGTTAGTCCAAAATACATGAATTCCATTTTCTTTATATGTTGGACCAGTTCATTTTCTAGATTTCATTGAATGTGCTTTTGTGACCTCCTATGTAACCTTTTTTCCAGTCTTCCTACTTACTTGCCCTACGTCTTAAAGTCCCAAAAGGGACATTAAACGTTTTTGACGCTAGAAGCCATATGTTTCGCCTTTACAGCTAAGATGGCTTCCTGCATATTATTTTCATCCCATGACTCTCTGTTTGACTTTCTTTTGTAGCGACTCATGTCTAAAAAAGCATTGTTCCAAATTAATAATTGTGTTGCTGAGATGGCATACCATGCCATCTTATAAAAGTTGTTGTATGCTCATAAAATCGACAGTTATTTTTAAATAATACAATTTTTACTCAAACCTATTTTAAACTAGGTATTTGACCTAGATATAATATTCAATAAATTCTCTATCTGACAGTTACAATAACGTACCTTCAAGTTACTCCCGTGGCCCAACATCCTACCTGCGAACGACACGTAAAAATATTTTGGGTAAACAAAAATGGGACTAACGTTCTTTTCGACCACTCAGCGGCAACTGACCTGATTCCCATTAACGCAATAGTTTGTTTGAGCCGATGGCTTCAAGGGGACGCAACACAAGGCGCGTAATTTTAAATGTATGTACATTACACAGCGGCTATGCCAAATCAGCAAGTACGCCATCTCAGGCACACCTCCCCCTACTGAAAACCATACAATAACACAAAAAGTTTGCCAAATTTAAATAAAAAGAATCTGTGTAATATTCTTATTTTTTTAAAAAGTTTATTCTTTTATTATTTATTTTATTATGCAACTTTTGTATAGGAGATTTTTGGTGTATCAACTCATTCTGACGAGTCCTACAAGTTAAAATGAATAACACAACTTTGAAAACACCATGTATAAGCCGTCGACGAATACAATATCATCGAGATATACGAAGTAATATATAATAGATAACTTCACATTGTCACTTGCGAAAAAAAGATAGTGGGTTAATGGGCTAATCAGTTTCGATATTAGGGCATCAAATCCTCTATAAAATCATAAAAGATATATTGCCACCTGAGAATGTGAATGAGACAATATAACAGGTCACACATCTTCTAGTTGTCTGCATATTGGAGCTAATGGAACATGGCTTTATCCATGAGACAATAAATTGATAGTGAATAAATTAATAGTTGACCATTCAACATAAACTATTTCCATCCGTCAGGCTTTCATGGTCAACACAGACATATTAATGAAGGGTTGAACTTCTTGATAATCTTTAAATCAAATTTTCTTTAAACAAGAGGTCCTCGAAGCTTGCTTTCGACATATTCTCGCATGGAATTTCATTTTTGTGATTCTTGTCATCATTTGTCACTGTACTCAGTTTTGTAAAAAATAAGTATTTTCAAGCAACTCATGGTTTGTCATCTCCCACTTTGTCGAGTGGTGAAAAGATCTCGAACGCATTAGGCGAGAACGAGATTTTATCGTTTTAAGAAAGTCGATAGCGGGACGGCACTTTATGAGTTTCGTGAGTCACTTTATAACTATCTCGCGTTCGGCGTCGACGATGCAACACTCAGTAGCCACACCCGCACCCTCTATATGGTCCATAAAGTATCGATTACCCACTGTTCGTAGATATTTAGTTTAACAAGAAACCTCAAAATGTAACCAAAGAATGTAGAATACCAGCAGGCTTTGATGTTCTGAAAAAAGTACATTTTGCAGTTGTGGTTAAGAGATATATGAAACGTAAAGTCAGAGAGAGACCTTTTTTGACATTAGAGTATAATGATGTCCATGAATTGTCACGTGCCAAAATCACGTAACCTGTTTTTACCATTTATCACTTATCCGTAATTTGAATTTCTCTTCATTGATAATAGATTGCCCATTCCTAGGCCAAACCCTTTTCAATGACTTCCTTTTGGCAAATTTAATAGTTTATTGATTGTATAATTTCACTCGTATTATATCTTTCTTTCTCAGCGATTCAGTTAGGCGTTTAAGATCAGCAAAAACTCTGTAGTTTTTCTCCGTAAGTTGATTTCCTATAAAACATATCTTCTTCAAGGCCACTCAAGATACCTTCTTCTAGAACGTTACGCGTTCTGCGTGATTCGATTTTCTGTTTCCGTTGAGGTCGTGGTGCAGCGGTCGTCGTTTCGTCATTTTCTCGACTCTGGGATATTAGGCCCCAAGCGCCAATTCATGTACCAACACCCTTTTTTTTGTGTAACCTTAGATTAGTCATTTTGGTTTGAGTGCTATGTCTTCCATTTTTTTTTTATGGGATTTTGACCCTCAGCGGTAAGTTCTTTTTCATATACCTTCGGACCACGTGCCTTAATGCGTGTCCTGATGACGATATCTGCTTTATTTTAGTCAACAGAAACAGAAGAGAATCATCACCCTTTCTCCTCCAGTTGGTTGCATTTTGTCGCAGTTTTGCAATTTGGTGGAAGCCATCCCCTTGAACAAAAACCCTGATGTGAACAGGTAAAATATCATTCTAATTAAGAATTTCATAGATCTTTATACATTTATTATTGCTTACTGAAATTCTTAGAGACCTCTTGATTTTATTGGAGATTCTACGTATTCAAATATGGGGGTAGTGCCTACATGGCACCTTCTATTACATTGATCATGATTTTGATTTTTGAGCTGACATAACTTTTTAGAACTCGGGTATATTAGCTTAGTACATCTTTATGTTTTTTTTGCCTTTGCTTTACTTTTCTTGTACAAAAAAATGTACATGGTTTTGCTTCAAGTGCGATTGTTTTCAATGAGTAGTTTTATCTCAGACAGAAAGTAGAGTAGATTTTTAAACAGTCTTTTTCTCTCTAGGTTTTTTTTACTACCATAATTTTTGCAGCCCCTGCCCAGTGCCCACTACTGGCCACTTTTTGACCAGAGTTGAGGACATCTCGGCCGCGCCTGACAAAGAAAACCTACAGATAAGTTTAATATTTAGGCGCAAATTATCTGTAAATACTTCGGGCGTACACCATGGTAGACGTTTCGCGGGATTGTCAGGTTGTAACGGGTGATTTTTTAAGAGGTATAGGATTTGGTTTAAAAAAAACACAAAAAAATTGAAAAAACGATTAAGGGCAGATTTCATCTAAATTATTATTATGGACCAATAGGAAAATACCTTATCGAAATGCAATTTGACGGAAGCTGTCAAAGGTGTCAGAATATCAGTGATTTCTATTGAAATATTGAATAAAATCGTAAAAATTCGACTGTATTATGAACAAGACCACTTTTTGATTCCAACATGATGCTTTTGTACAGAAAAAACAGGACAACATTCATGTATTTTGATATATGTTATAGGTTTACATTTAACAAACCGTTATCCCCTCAGCGAATGGGAATGGTGTTAAATTTTGCAACAGGCAATCTCGAAATTTGTTAAGTACAATATACTGTGTGTATATACCTGTTGAATAGTGCGGATTTGCAAGAAAATAGAATATAAAATGTATTCCAACCAATTCCTCATCTCTCTTTACATCATAATAGTAATCATTTGTTATAAATTCATGGGTTAATGAATTTCTTCAAAGCAATCAAAACAGTATGGTCGTCCCCATCCTAAAACACCGATATGTGTAAAACATGTTAATTTCTACATCTCCGAGGTGCATAATGCAATTACTGTAGACATAGACCTAAAATTATTAGTAATTACTGAGAAATAAGAGCTAAAAAGAATTATAAATTGTGATAAAATATTGGTGGTTAAGGTTTTTGACTGGTGACTAGTGGGGATACAATGTAGGAATTGAAATTCTGGAAACGCTATAAAAATAAAAATGAATACACAAAGCCTACTTGCCTATTTCAGACAGAAACAAAAACACATAACGATTGTCACCTTGACATCATTCTGCAATCTGTCAAAGTAGTGATATGCGTGCCTGCTGCATGGTACACAACATATTTTTCTTTCTACCATGAATGCGTGGAAAAAACAAAATAAGGAGAGATCTAAAATAAGGAGTTATTGAAGGCCTAAAATAGCCAGGCGCTAATAGTTCCTGGCCGTATTTGAATATCTAAGCAGGCACAATAAAACAAAAGTAAGACTTGGAATTAACAAAGTTTATTTCAACAGTTGGCAGAGTTTGCTCCACTGGGTAGTGGTGTTGAAAGAGTAATCATACGAAACTCGAGTACTCGTTACTCACAGATACCCGAACACGAAATGATTACTTTGATTACTCTGTTTTCCGTATCCCTACCCGGTACCTGTACAATCGTTGATCGTTGAGTGGTAACGCTGGTTAGACTGTAGCACTACCGCTCATGCACCAGGGTTGCCAGACATCCCACATTCAGATGGAAACCTGGAAACTCATTTTTTTTTATTGGCGGACATAGAATTTGGTAATTGTTTTTAAATCTGAAGTTTACCTATTTACACCGTGACACAAATTCCCTTTCATTGTTGTGATCTTGGGAACCTGAAAAGGAATAAGTAGTCGATTGGATCGGATCAAAGTTCGGCAGTATTATGAGGCAGAAAAGCGACAACAAGGTAACACCACCGTTCAGGAAAACCACAATAATAAAAGTTATATCAATTTGACTCGTGTTTCCATGCACTGTTTTGCTAAAAAAATTATAATTCAGTATGACCACCAATAGTATGTGTAGACCAAGCTCAACGTAGAATTTTTTATACTGGTATATTATGCTTAATTAAAATGCTTCGAAAAGTCACATGCCATTTCGAATTGCCTTAAGCCCATATACAGATCATCTTTCTGACTAAAAGGCATGTTTTTAAGTATTTTTAGTAAATACAAAGTATTTTCAGTTTGTACGCTCATATGAGTCATATGACACTCCATCCTACGATAACTCATCTCGATAAGCATACAGTTTGAAGATACAATGTTTGCATTAAACACGATAGTCTTGAATAAACTTATAGCTTATAACATTTTGCAAATTTTAAGGTCGTCTATTGTCTTACAAGATTCGGTTCTATTCAACTAGTTTAAATTCGACATTAATCACACGACGCACATTGCCAAATCGTTATACTCATACTACTCATAGTAATCAAAATAACGAATACAATAAACGATTACTTTGTAGAAGAGTAACGATTAGTAACGAGTACTCGAAAGTAATGATAACCAAAACAACTACCACACGGACGAAGTGTTGACGGATCTCACAGCATTATGTGTCACTTGTCGATATGGTTAGTTTTAAACTATCAGGAGATAATCAGCTGTTATTCAAATCAGTGTATATGTTCTGCGATTCAAATAACGTCTAATATAAATATAACCCAGAATATGTACTCAGTGCAACAAGAAAGTTATTGCAAATTTCCAGTTTTTCTGCAGGTTTTAATTTTGCCTGGAGGTTTACAACATACGTTTGAGTATTTGTTGATCGCTGTGAATTTAGTGTGCATGTTTGTTAAGTTCCTGAACAACGAAAAATATACATTTTTATGGATGTATGGATATTAAAAACCAGAATGGTTTTGTGGGAATATCAATGTAAGGTGCCATAATGGTTCTGATGAACGGCAAGTAAATGAATGAATGTTTTGAAATGAGCAATATCTATGAACTTTTTGGTAGAGCCCGTCATCAAGTAGGTGCTTTATGGCTATCTGCAACAGGTTTATAGGAAAAAACACCCAGTAGATGATCTTGAATCAGTAAAATCGCATATCAATTGAAGAAAATAATATTATCATGAATAAAAAATCAACAATGGTAATTAAAACATGAATTTTATTCAAAAATCAAACATTTGTTTAAATTTTGACTGAATTATATGTAATTTCTCAATATCCAATATGTTTCAATGACAAGATGTCATCTCATACTTTGACAATATTTTGTTTTCAACATTTCATAGGTATTGGTTGCTAAAACTTGTTGATTGGAACTTGAAGCTCATTCGCTGTATTTGACGGACTGTTACCCTATAGGTGGAGAATAACGGACTGTTGTTGGTGAAATTGGCCCTGAATCTTCATTTGAGTCGATAAAACGGTCGATATAATTTAATGTTTAAAGATTATTTCATGTAAATGTTGGCCGCGGCTCCGCTTTTGGCCAACTCTCTCCAACATGTCGGCTGGTATCTCACGAATAAATGCTTCAATATTGGCTTCCAGGGCGTCAGAAGGTTGCTGGTTTATCCCTGTAGACATTAGTCTTAAAATGGTCCCACAAGAGATAGTCCAACGGCGTTAAATCACACGATCTAGGCGGAAAATTGATGTGCCCCAAAAGTGAGATAAACTGTTCACCGAACTCGCCTCTCAATAGGGCCATTGTTTCGTGTGCGGTGTGGCATGTGGCACCGTCTTGTTGAAACTACATGTCAGCCAAGTCCAGCTCTTCCATTTTGGGTAAAAAAAAGTTATCATCGCACGGTAGCGCTCGCCATTCACAGTTACATTCCGGCCATTGTCGTCTTTGAAGAAGTACGGCCCAATGATGCCACCGGCCCATAATCCACACCAAACAGTGATTTTTTCGGGATGCGTTGGTAGCTCTTGCAATGCTTCTGGCTGGTCTTCACTCCAGCGGCAATTTTCTTGTTCTCGTACCCACTCAACCAGAAATGAGCTTCGTTGCTGAACACAATTTTTCGATAAAAATGTGGATCTTCCTCCAACTTTGCCAGCGCCCATTCACCAAATTGGAAACGTTGTGGGAGGTCGTGTGGCTTCAATTCTTGCACCAGCTGTATCTTATAAGGTTTGACACCCAAATCCTGTCGCGGATACAGCCGCAATATTTTCTTCAATTCTTCACTCTACGTCTGCGTGTTGGTGGTTTAATGTTCGATAATGTAAACTGGGTTCGAAATTTAGTCACAAGCTTCCGAATAGCTCCCTCAGTAGGCCGACCAAATTGCCCATAAATTGGAAGCAGTGCTCGATGCACTCTCTTAACCGAGCATGAATTTTGATAGTAAAATTCAATAATTTGCAAGCGTTGTTCGTTCGTAAGTCGATTCATGGTTAAATTATAGACCAAACTGAACAAGTTTGACAATGACACAAGACACGATTCGCGCGTCATCTGTCAAAAACAGTATTGTCAAAAAGATACTAGCAAAAAAATCACCCATTATTTAAGATTTATAACATCCTTTCTTTTTTTATTACTCGCACTCCAGTAGTGGAGCACATGTGCGTTTTTTTTATTAATCAGTATATTGTGATTCATTTAATATCTTGCTTTATTGGGCTTTTCTGTGTGTGCTGTTACTTAAATTTCGTCATCTCTGTTAGATTCTCATTTTGTGTGGTGGTCAAGCAAAACAAGTTCCGACTAACATCTCGGGGAGTTGTGGCTTAATCCGTCCTAGGACACTGGCGCTCTTAACCCCCCTCCTACTCTCCGCTTTATTGAACTAGAGCCGGAATTTGTATGCACCTAGACAACTGTTTTGCTTGGACCAACCGTTAGATGGTGTTTATATTTGTGTTTTATTAATTAACCAAAGAAGGCGCCGCAGAATCCAGCCGCTATTAATATAAAGCAGCAATTCATTTACATAAAATAGAAAAGAAAGAAGAATCTGATGATGTACAAATAGGAAAGACAGGGCAGAGGGGAAGATCTGGATGTATGAACTGTAATTTTTTTTTCAGCACTGCGTCTGTCGAAATAACCTTTGAGCGAATAGAAATGGAACTAGATAGAAGTAGTCAGTGTAGCGGTAAACATTATTCAACTTACCTTTTATTACTGTAGTGTCTTAGATGAATGCAAAAAGCATAAGAGTGTTGAATTCAGATGTTTCCGTTAATCAATACTGCATCTCCTACTTTCTTAATACGGTCTTTCTTTCCAGCAGTTTGTAGGTATCTAGATCTCACGCATACATTTAAAAGGCGGCAAAGAACACATGCAGTTAGTTGCATTCCGTTTGCTTCCTGACAAAGACTAACAATACAATCATTGCATTGCTTTGTTTATATTTTACTATAAGTCTATGCTTCCACATACATACCTAGTTATAACCATTCTGTCATAAGGTTATACAGTGCCTTTTTAAGAGCCCGCATTCCTGCCACTTACCTTTCGAACAGGTTAAGTTAGCAATCTGAAATCCAGGGTGATGACATTGTTGCATGAACACTGCATTCTAATGTAAAGGTGTGAAATTATTAGGATGTTGACATATGCTACCTTATCCTAAGGCTGTACAACCATTGAGCATAACTTTTCCTCACTCCGGAGTAGCCGCGCAAGCAGAAGCCCAAGTGCCAAAGCATGGCTGCTATGAGGAGCTCAAAGAAACTTTGTTAATCCGATTTATCAACTTCCCAAGGTTAGTAGAGCTTCTCGTGTAGATTATTTCACAATCTCGATATGCTAGGGACAAAGGAGCGGTCGTATCGGCTAGTTCTGAATGTACGAAGTTCGACACTGTTAGTAAGGGAGGCTGAAGTCACGCTGGTCTGAATGGTAGGCTCTGAGGAGCAAAGCCCGTTGGTGTAGCGGTAGAGGAGAGCTAGATCGCCGACAGTGCGACGGTGCGAAAGGGTCCCGAGAGTGTCCGTTAGACAAAAGCCATTGATCATTCGGATAGCCTCCCCTCTACATTCCGAATCGTCAGTCGTTCCTATAATAGTTATAAGACGCCTTTATGGCCTCCTTGATTTTCATAGTCTCTCTCTCACTATTCGTATTCCGTGTCAGCGTCAGCGCTCTCCCTGCTATATTTCCTTTTTGAATTGTAGGAAATTACTGACTGATAAATAGATGATAAAAATCAAAAGCATGAATAATTTGATGCAAATAGGTATTTGTAACACAACCTTAAAATAGAGCGCCTTTCTGAAGGACAGCAAAAACTACGAAAATCAAGGAGGCCATAATGGTGTCCTAAACTTTCACGAACGACAGACGATACGGCCCTAAATCTCTTATACCTAAACAACTAATCATCAAAGGGCAACATTTTACTGTATCAGTCTTCTCCTTTTTGGAATGTGCAATAAAATATGGAAAAATGCATATAAGCAAATTGATTAATCTCTACAATATCCTACACATTTTTTTTTCACATTCAGATAGAAAGTCTGCTATAAAATGCGTTCTGATGACTGGTTCTTGACAGCAAAAGGGCTCAAGCCTACCAGTCCGCCATTGCAAAGTATAGTGATTACCATGCCATACCAAATATTTATTTGTTTTCTTGTTGAATGGTACACAATTCAAAGGCTGAAAATGATATTTATGACTTGTAATGACAATTTTGTTAGATTACAGTAAAAAGCATAAGAAAATTGGTAGTCTGAATCAGTGTTCTTCTATCAATGACAAATAAATAAATGAATCTCATAATGGAAATTCAATCGACTTAAAAACACAGTCCGCAGAGTCACTTAGCGCTTTCACAACGAATCTTCGAGAATGGCATTCCCAGGATTGCTTACATATCCATATACAAAGTGGATCGTTCCTGTTCTAATGGTAAATGTTAGTATATAAAAAAGCAAGGATGTTTGTATTTGTACTAAGGAAAATTTATTGGATGACAAAATTACTAAAAGTAATCGCATAAGCTCGTATGGAGGTCGAACTTGTTTCAAACGGATATTTTTGTCTGGAAGAACGGGTGTTAAATATATTGAGAACTTAGTAATTTCTCTACCGTAAGACTTCCGAGCCATTCAAGAGAAGAACTCATTTTGCTTCACTCATTATCGACTATTTAGTTTTGGAATTACCCCGTTCGTATCCATCCGGGCTTTGTTTCCATGGAGGTACAACCCTTGCTATTATGCCTGAAAACGACTGAGGGTAAATGTATAATAATAATACGCATATCGCTTTCCTACCCCATCTTCCAGCGCTAATAGACAGGTGCCTTTCATCACCGAGATCCATTCCGGTAATAGAAGATACTTGTACCGTTGTACTTTGATAGAGATTATATTACCTATTATACAGGGTCTCCCGAAAAAAGTGTACAATATTCTACCAGCGGTTTCTATAGCTTAAAATAGAAAGAAAAGTTTATATAAACATAAGTCGACAAATGTCCCCTAAGGGCTCTTCGGTCTTTTAAAGGGGCTCCCCTGAAGATGGTTTTTCCTTAATATTTCCGAAACGTGTTGACATAAAGACATAAAATTTGGTATTCTAGCCTAGTTTTATATGCTGGATTTTAAAATATTAATAAATTTAGACAGTTTTGTTTAGAAGCGTATGTAACAGGGACGGACTCAGGTTATTTTAGCCCCAAAATTTTTGTGTGATTCTATTTTTGAAATTCAATTTTTGAATTTGAAAATTTAGGGTTATCTACATAAAAAAGGAACTCTTATTGAATATCGATAAATTGTGCCATTTTTGAATAAAATCAAACTAAAGAATTTGTCACATGATAGGAAATTTAAATGAGTTGTTGAATAATTAGCCATGGCAACGAAACAACTAATTTAATTATTGGTAAATATTACATAAATACATATGTCTATTGTAACATAGCTAACATTTAGACAAAAACAAAAGAAATAAATTTTTTCTACGAACGAAACTGAAATTTGTTTAAAAAAGAAGACATACAGTTGGATATACTTAAAACTAGCTTTACAATAAGTGTTCAAATAAATTCCAACTTTGTTGGATACAGAGCCTCGCTTGAGGAACTAATGATTGCGTAGCCCGAAAAGTAGAAAACATTTTTGTTCTTATTTCATTTGCAGCCTGATGGATTCTTTGAAGTAAATCTTCTTGAGTATTTACTTCAGTCGAGTAAACTAGATCTTTTAATGAATAATATAAATCCAATGGATTTAGGTCAGGTGAACGTGGCCGCCATGCTATAGGATCTCCGCGGCCTAACCACCTGTCTGGAAAATTGATATTCAACCAATTTCGAACATTGCGTCCAAAATGTGAAGGGGCGCCATCGTGTTGAAAAAACATATTTTCTTGAAACTGCTGGCGCACATCCAATGGTATTATATCCATGAGCTCATTCTGAAGAAAATTCAGATACACCTCTGAATTAAGACGATTGGGAAGTACAATAGGCCCAATTACTTGATCCCCAATTACTCCTGCCCATAAGTTCAATGAAAATCTATGTTGGAAATTTGTACGGCGAACAACTTTTGGATTTTCATCTGACCAGCGATGGATGTTATGGAAATTAAAAGCACCTTTCCTAGTATATATTGACTCATCCGACCATAATTTTCTAGGAATAGTGTTTACATTTGCTAATATCCACTGGCAAAACTCGATTCGTGGTAAAAAATCTGCCTCGGTTACATGCTGCACCCGCTTAAAATAATAAGGATGTAATCCTTGCATTCTTGCCATTCTTCCTATCTAAAATTATTATTTTTAGGATAAGTATCAAATAGGTATTCATAGATTTTTTCTACTATTGATCGAGGTATATCCTTAATTTCTGAAACGTTTCGTATGCTTATTTGCGGATTATTTTCAAACATATTTAAAGCAATATTCATACGATGATTTCCCAGTGGCCTTCCTGAGCCCTGCGTGCGCTGAAAACTTCCATGGTTTGACAAATTCCGGTGAATATCAGTAAAGATGTAAAGATGATGAATTTTTACTTTTCACAACGATAAATGGAATCTGGTTTTTTGGTCTATTCCACCATTTCCCTCTAAAATTAATTAATTTCATTCAAATTTTCAATAATTGCTTTTTCTCATAATAAAATAATAACTGTTTAATTGAATTGTCCATCTCATCAACAATATAGTTTGTTCAACTGCCTCTAGAGTCTGTTGACAAGTTCTTATTTTACATATCTTGATAAATCACACCATCTGAAGTAATTTGGCAACATAGCATATATTTTACAAACATTTTCGTTCCATACTTCGATACTGACACCACCAACCTCTGTCATCTGTCATATGTTTCATCCTACTTATGATCCTGTGGCACACCATTTTGTGCAGCATCAGGCGGTTAACGATGTAATTTTAACTTTCGTTCTAAATATTTTTTAATACGTTTTGATGTATTCCTGACCTACAGCTGTGTGTATTTTATATTAATTTTAACGAATGTACCATGAATCCAGCTTTCACCAGGCTACTAAAAGTTTCCCTCAACCTAATCGCTAATAACATTTAGCAACATACTAATGTAAGTAATTTAAAATCATTTTGCACAATAGTCGCTATTTCGTCTCAATGTTATTGTAGCTCCTGATGAAGATGGCAAAGAACATTGAAAGCTAGAGACTAATAAAGTATAAAGAGTCCTCATTGCTTGAATGTACCCAACTAGAGGCGGAAGCTTTATACAGGGTGTTTCAGTTTATTGTTGCATAACTTTAATATTTGATAAAACTTTTAAAATTAATGCATAAAGTCTATATAAACATGGGTCGAAAAATGCGTGGCTTCCGAAATACAGGGTGTTTAAATTTACTTTTTAAAATAGTTTTTTTATATATTTCGAACAATATTTGATGTATAACAGTGAAAATTAGTACACAAGGGTTTTTTGGTACGGCAAAACGAACCGTGGGCACAGTTTTACTGTATCCGCTAGAGGGCGCTCTCTACTGTACGTGTAGTGTATTAAAATGACCGAAAATGTCTTCTTAGTGCAATCTTTTGCTTTTTGAATAAAAAAACTGATTCTTCGCACTTTTCTGCATAAAAAAGCTCTCCTGTGAGTTTTCGTTATAGTTAGCCGTTTTTGAGATATTTTGATTTTTAAGGTTCAATGCATTTTTAATTATTTATGGGAAAATAATATTTTTTTACATTTTCGATTTGGGCATTACAAGTAATTAAGATGATCGTTTAGATTGTGTTTTTAAACACAGCAATAATTTCTAACTCCAAATAAACACAAAAAAAAACAGAATATTAATAATATTATTATTAATAATATTATTTTTAACAAATTAAATTAATTATTTACAACTAAAATGCTATTGGATAGTTAGGACAAACATACAATTACCGAGAGGATCTGGCGTATTTGTCACCAATGACTACACAAAGGAAGAATACGAAAAAAGAAAAGTCCTACATGCACATTTAAAACAAGCTAGACAAGCAAATAACTCAGCATATATAAAAAACAACAAATTATATGTGAATGGTGACGCCTATTCATATGAAACACTACAACAGGACGAGTTACCAGAAACATTTACAGTAGAAGCTACATCGAAATTCGAAACAGGCCACAGAACCACAAACAACAATAGCGAGACCAAAAGAGGGGAAAAGAGATCTGCTGAAGAAGCTTCTTCGGGAAAGCAAAAAATCTTAGTAATTCATCAAGGTCCTAAATTAAGAAGCAATTCTAGGCCATAATGGACTCATACATTCGTGATTTTCGAATAGAAAAGATTAGTACTAAAAATGTAACGTCTATAGATGAATGCAATAGCACTTTGAATTCAGAATGTAACAGAGAAAATGTTTCGTTATTGCACCTAAATATTAGGAGTATACATAGAAATTTCGACGAATTCAAGGTGCTACTGCATGGAATCAAAAAAACATTCGACTGTATAGTTTTGTCAGAATGCTGGAAACTTGAAGATATTTCACTATATCAACTGGAAAATTATAACATATACTATAATGATGGTGATATTAACAAAAATGATGGGGTTATAGCTTATATCAATAAAAACGTTGAGGTGACCGAGAATACAATAATACAATTTTCTAACACAAACATAAAGATCTTGCAGCTTTCTATGAAAAAATGTAAAGACCTAGTACTTGTTTCAGCTATTTATAGACCACCGTCAACAGATGCTTTGTCATTTCTCAGTGACTTGGAGCCATACCTTGAATCTTGTAACAAAAGTCGTTGCATCCATCTACTGGCGGGTGACATAAACATAAATATAATGGAAAAGTCTGAGTTATCGGAAAAATACTTGAATATCTTAGCCTTGTATTACCTTCGTCCAGCAATAAATGACTACACAAGAGTGGATGGTAACGCAAAGTCTTGTATTGATCACATATTCGCTAGCACTCCTTCTGATAATGGTCACATAAATTCTGTAATACTTCAAAACCATATAACTGATCACTTTACAACTATACTAGAGATAATTTTCCCCAAAATCATTAGCAAAAATATAAACACAAATTGTGTATATAGAACAAATGAAACCAAATTACTTGAACTTCTGAATAATCAAACTTCGATCAACACGCACAAAGCTACTGAACATTTCATACAAATATTGAACGAAAATATGACTAAATGTAGGTATAAATTAAAACTCAAAAATAATCAAAAAGCTAGGAAAACATGGATAACTAGCGCTTTGGTGAACTCTGTAAATAAGAAAAACAAACTATATCGTGAAATGATAAAAAACCCAACGGAAATAAATATAAAAAGATTTAAGGATTACAGAAACTTATTAAATAACCTATTAAAAATAAGAAAAAAGGAATACTACGACAGCAAAATCAAGAAAACCAATAATAGTAGTAAGATGTTATGGGATTGTGTAAATGAGATTTCCGGTAAAAGGAATAAAAAGGCAGAAATAGATAAGATAAAAATCGAAAGTGGGGAAGAAATATCCAATAAAATGATATTGCTCAGAAGTTTTTGGAACACCTCACAAGCATTGGTGAAAAACTGGCAGAGAAGATACCACGCACTGCTCCTATCAAACTAGTAAATAAGCTTATCAACTCAATTTATTTAGACGATACGGATGAAAACGAAGTGAGGGAGACTATATTAAGCTTGAAAAATGGCAAGGCTCCTGGAAGCGATAACATAAAAGCTGAAACTCTGAAAAAAATACGATATTATATATGCAAGCCTTTAAAATATATAATAAATGAATGTTTTCGTACAGGAGTATTTCCCGATATTTTAAAGTTAGCCACAATAACACCTATCTACAAAAAAGGTAGCAAACTTGATATAGAAAATTATAGACCAATATCCCTGATTTCGAGTATCGCCAAAGTTGTAGAAAAAATAATCAAGTCAAGGTTACTAAAGTTTTTCAATAGGTATAACGTGTTACATAAAAATCAATTTGGATTTAAAGAAGGCATATCAACGCAAGATGCAATAGCTACACTATCCAAAAAACTGTACAGACTAGTTAACGATAAGATCCCTGCCATTTGCATATTTATAGACTTAACCAAAGCTTTCGACACCATTAGTCATGACAAGCTGTTGGAAATACTCGAGCTTAGCGGTATAAGGGGAACTACTTTAGACTTAATGTCGAGCTACCTAAATAACAGAAAGCAGTGTGTCAAAATAGATAACGTGACCAGTCATTATAAAGACGTATGCTATGGGATCCCACAAGGAACTGTTCTTGGGCCAATATTATTTAATATATATATTAATGATTTGTTCTCAATGGATTCGGGAGGTACAGTGTTAGGATTCGCGGACGATACTGTCATAATTTATGAAGACTCAAGTTGGCCCGCACTTAAAAATAAAATCGAAAATAATCTCACCAACGTACTAGCATATTTCAACACTAAGCTACTCACAGTTAACTCTGAGAAAACTAGTTTTGTACCTTTCGCATCCTATAGAAACCATATGCCACAATATAACGAAATAAATGTCAGAATAGGAAACTATACGACAACCATTAAACGTCAAAGCAGCACTAAATATCTGGGAATATATATTGATCAAAATCTCAGATGGGATGTTCAAATCGAATATGTGACAAAGAAAATAAGATGCCTCATTCCAAAATTCAAATGTCTTAGAAACATCCTCAATACAGATTGCATGAGAATCTTATACTTCGCACTTGTGCAGTCACATCTTTGCTATGGAATACTTGGCTGGGGAGGAGCTGGCTTCACTTACATAAAGAACTTGGAGATTGCCCAAAAATATTTATTAAAAATTCTTTATAGCAAGAGCAAAACTCATCCATCTGATGAGCTATACCATGAGTCTGGAATTATGGACATTAGGCAAACCTTTATTTATAATTGCATGGCATACTACTTTAAAAATAAATCATTTCATGAGGAAATCGCTCACAAATATGACACTCGCCAGAAAGTTGCTAGGCACATAATGGTACCTAGGCCGGAAAAGTCATTATTGCAACGCCCCTGGATTTATCTCTGCCCCAAATTCTACAACGAAATGCCTGCTGATTATAAGTTAATACGAAACATTGCTTTATTCAAGAAAAAAATCTCAGTCTGGGTGAAAGGTATATCCAGGAGCATAATACATGATTATATAGAAGGCAAAACACTATATATGTCACTCTCACAACCCAAATGAAGTCACCGTTTTTAGAATAATTGCTCCATTCTATTAATTTATTATTTTATCATATTTTATTGTACGTTATTATATTTTATTAGATTTTATTATGTTTTATTGTAGTCACTTATATGCTTATACCGTATCTCATGTATGATGGGCATTTAATTTTTTTCTATTCTATGCGTGATATATTTATGCTCACAACACAAATGCAACTACCAGTTTTGTAATGTCATTTTAGTTTTTATTGTCCTTTATCTTAGATGTACTCTTTTTTAGTTTAGCCTTTTGATTTATGTTATTTATTATTGAATTTAGTTAAAGTGCCACAATGTCAGTTCAAGGTTTTCGCATTTCTACCAGTGATCGTGTAACACCAAATTATGTCAGTGCGTGCGTAAGAAGTGCATAGTGCATTAGCAAGTACTTGATAGACTTTATTTATATCTGCGGATAGACAACTGACAATAATGGGATGGCCACACACAAGATTTTTCTTTCGTGGCATTACTTTTATTTGTCATTGATACTCCTTTGTAGCAACAGTCTTTGAAAATTTATATTTGCATAATTGTATTTGACAAATAAATTATTATTATTAATTATTATACAAAATCTAAAGTAGTTGCTCGAAATGTAAACCCAATTGTTCAATACACAATTCACATCTACGAATGATCGAACGTGGTATAGCCTTATTCAAATAAGGCCTTATTTCATCACATGCATTCCTGATTCTGTCTATTAGCATATCTCTTGTGGTTACGGGAGTCTGGTACACTTTTTCTTTTAGAAGTCCCCACACAAAGAAATCTAGTGGATTTAGGTCAGGGGATCGTGGAGACCAGGCGACTGGTCCTCCACGGCCGATCCATCTTTCTGGATAATTTTCGTCCAGCCAGTTTCTACCTATTCTGGAATAATGGGCTGGACAACCATCAAGCTGGAACCAGGCCAATCTTCTTAAATCTAACATAACATCATCCCACATATTTGCATGTTCAGCCTTTAAAAATTCCAAGAAGATCGCAGCATTTAACCTTGCAGGCAAAAGGATCCAAATAGTCGATTACAGTACATACCAATCCACACGTTCACACTAAATTCATGCTGAAAATTTCTTTCCCGAACTGCATGCGGATTTTCATGCGACCAAATATGTTGATTATGAAAATTTACCACTCGTCTAGTGAAGCATGACTCATCGGTCCATAAAACGTTACTTGAAAACTCCCTATTATTATCAGTACTATCAAGAATCCACTGACAAAATGTGATTCTTCGTTCTCCGTCCCCTGGCTGTAGTCCTTGCACAGGTTGCAAATGGTAAGGACGTCTATGGTCAGTTCTAAGAACACGGTGAACATGGCTTGCTGAAATTCCCAAGGCACCAGAAACTCTCCTAACACTTGTGGTCGGATCTCTATCAAACTCACGCAGAATCATACGGGTAAATCTGCTCCGACGAACATTTATGTTTTGATCCCTTTGGAGATTTCCAAAACCATTTTCAATTATTTGGCGATGCACTCTTACAAATACTGAGCGAGTTGGATGTCGTCTGTTTGAAAATCTGGGTGCGTATTCTCTGGCTGCTTCTGCTGTGTTTCCATTTACAAAGCCATACACAAAATGAATATCCGCTAACTCTTGATTGGAGAATAAATTTTTTTATAAAACTTACAAAAAAAACAGGTAAAAGAAACTAAATTTCGTGCATTCACAATTGCAAAAAGATGTTTCAGGTTTCAACAGACAACAAAACTAACTGTCAACTAATTGACGTTTAACCTTATTCTGCTTTCAATTTCACAAATATTTGCAGGCACAGCCTACTTCTAAAAATTATCGAGATACTGACTTTTTAACGTTATTTTATCATAAATAATTAAAAATGCATCGAACCTTAAAAATCGAAATATCTCAAAAACGGCTAACTATAACGAAAATTCACAGGAGAGCTTTTTTATGTTGAAAAGTGTGAAGAATCAGTTTTTTTATTCAAAAAGCAAAAAGTTTCACTAAGAAAAATTTTTCGGTCATTTTAATAGACTGAAGGTACAGTAGAGAGCGCCCTCTAGCGGCTACTGTAAAACTATGCCCACGGTTCGTTTTGTCGTACCAAAAAACCCTTGTATACCAATTTTCACTGTTATACATCAAATATTGTTCGAAATATTTAAAAAAAAACTATTTTAGAAAGTAAATTTAAACACCCTGTATTTGGAAATCCACGCATTTTTCGACCCATGTTTATATAGACTTTATGCATTAATTTTAAAAAGTTCTATCGAATCTTAAAGTTATGCAACAATAAACTGAAACACCGTGTATAATATTATATAGTATTCATAGTTAATTGCCTTATCTTTTAGGAGAAAATATGCTAAAATTTCTCTGGGATGAAGGCAACGTTTTGCATAAGTACACCCTTTTACCTTGAGCTCGAGCTTTGGATGGTATATGCCATCATCGTCCGGAGCTAAAAGACAATTTTTTAAGAAATAGCAACAGTAAACAACCAGGAGGAAAATCATTACTTTCTAAGTCGGCGAGATTGTTGCTCAAATTGTTCTTGAATGACAGTGAAAGAGAACACATAGTCGACGAACAAAAAACTGCACCGATGAGGTTCGATTAGGACGGAATGTTTTTAAATTTATTGATAAATGGCAAAACCATTGCTATGTCCTTTAAACCACTGACTGACTTAGAAGAACTTGAAGGTTTATCAACTATTGAAAAATCCTTCGAGCTTTCACATTCCCTAGTAACCTCCGCATTGTCTAAAGCCTAGTACTCACTAGTAGACATGTCTCGCGATTTTGGTCTCAGAGACATGTCTAAAGTTGTCTCAGTATGTCTCGGTAGACATGTCTATAGACCAAATCCGGTCTACGGGGCGGTTGCGAAACTAAAAAAAGCAGGTCTCAAGTCTCCCGATTGAAATGGGAGACTTAATGCAACGTTGGGATACGTTGCGCAACAAGGTGATAGTGAGTACCTCGCGTCCATAGACGATACATTTCCCAGTACCTCTCTTGCTTTGTAAACAAGTGCATGCGGTCTCTGCTGTTTTTGTTTACCATGTGGTCAAACGACAAATGTCGTTCCCCAATCTTAATTTATTTACTAGTTCGGTACCGAACCTAGGTCCTTCTGCGAACACTTCGCGCGTCCACCAACGTTTACGTTTTCGCGCATTTTTACTAAACAGGTACTCATTGCGCACAAAGCAAGGTCCGCCATGGTGGTTGGCGAAGATGAGACTAGAAAAATTCCCATCACAGTGTGGACGCTAGACGAGGCAAAGATCGGTGTTTCTACACCATGTCTATGTCTCAAGTCTAGACGGTCTCTAGACCACCTAAAGAAAATCGCGCAACGTGGTCTCCAAGTGAGTACTTACCTTTACACTTTCCAGTGGCATGTGAAGTGTGACTTCGAAATTATTGACCCGCTATCGAACGTGGAATCCTTCTTGTGATGTGTGTTGCCTACTATGTAGGTAGTTCCGTGAACTAGTACGAGGGGTGTGTTTTGTTGTCAGATGAAGTTCAGAGGTTTGACCTATATAGGTGAGATTGCAGTTATTGCATTTGATGGAGTAGACAGTTTTGGATAAGATAAGCAGAGGAACTTTATATATATATATATATATATATATTGAAGTTGAGTCATTAATTTTCAGATAATGATTGTAGAAGGAAGATAAACCAAAATATGTGTGTAAAAATAAAAAAAAATAAAAAATCAAGTTTACCTTGTTTTATAAAGTGTCCTCCCGACAAGTATTTCAGTGCGGACCTGTATTTGATCGTGCCGTCTTGGACCACCGGCATGCCCTCCCCTGTGAGGTCTTAAGTCACCTGATTCACGAGCCCTTTGTACTACATTAACAAAGGCACGAGGGGTTGGTTGCACTCGATTGGGAAACCGATCCGCATAGATTCTTGATGCCGCGGCAGCATTTTGTAAAGCAGCTAAGCGACATTTATGCATACTGGCTGAAATGCGAAAACATCCATTATTCTCAATAATCGCACTAATTACTTAAATTTTCACTATCAATACTCAAAACTAAAATATGTTTACTCCAAATTATTTTTTCCTCTAGTTTTGAAAGTCCATTTGTATTAAGTAGCTCGGTGGTAGGATAGCAGCCAAATCACCCTCTTTCCACAATAACATCTATTAATTTTGAAAATAACTCTGAACTTCATCTGATAACAAAACACACCCCCTCGTACTAGTTTCCGGAACTTCCTACTTAGTAGGCAAATCACAAGAATGAAACCGTTTGATAGCGGGTCAATAATTTCAATGTCACACTTCACATGCCACTAGAGAGTGACAGTCGGCCAGAACGCGTTAGATAATGTGGAGGTTACTAGGAAAGATGAAATCTCGAAGGATTTTTCAATAGTTGATAAATTTCCAAGATCTTCTAAATCAGTCAGTAATCTAAAAAATAACTATGGTTTTGCGATTTATTGATAAATTTAAAAAAATTCCGTCCTAATCGAACCTCATCGGTCCAGTTTTTTTCGTCGACTACGTGTTCTCTCTCACTGTCGTTCAAGAACAATTTCAGCAACAATCTCGCCGACTTGGTAACTAGTGATTTTTCTCCTAAATGTTTACTGCTGTTGTTTAAAAAATTGTTTTTAAGCTCTGCTCGAGTTCAAGTTAAAAGGATGTACTTATGCAAAACTTTGCCTTCATCCCAAAGAAGTCTAAGAATATATATATATATATATATATATATATATATATATATAACAACAAGTAGGAAAATAATGGGCAAAATCCGCAAAAAGGAGGAACGTGGATTCGAGCAGAAAATAGGATAGGTAACCCGAGCGATACGTATTTCTGCTGGTTGGCCCGAAATGAATGCAGATATGAAACTACAAAAGTACATACACATGCCCACACATCCGGATACGGGTGTAACCTGAGGAAACGAAGTTGGAGGGAAAAAAACGACACATGAAGTCCACAACAAGAGCCAACCTACACATTGTAGTATAAAATGGCTATACGACCTCGAATTTTCAAGGAGACGTCTAAACACCAACACGCGGCCGGTTATAGCCACTTGCTGTGGTACTTCAAGCCCAAAGGATCTACAAAGAGAATATGATCATGCGGAGAAAAGTATATAACAACAAGTAGGAAAATAATGGGCAAAATCCGCAAAAAGGAGGAAAGTGGATTCGAGCAGAAAATAGGATAGGTAACCCGAGCGATACGTATTTCTGCTGGTTGGCTTCATCAGGCCCGAAATGAATGCACATATGAAACTACAAAAGTAGATACACATGCCCACACATCCGGATACGGGTGTAACCTGAGGAAACGAAGTTGGAGGGGAAAAAAATGACACACGAAGTCCACAACAAAAGCCAAACTACACATTGTAGTATAAAATGGCTATACGACCTCGAATTTTCAAGGAGACGTCTAACCACCACCACCCGGCCGGTTATTGCCACTTGCTGTGGTACTTGTGGGCTGTGTATCTACTTTTGTAGTTTCATATGTGCATTCATTTCGGGCCTGATGAAGCCAACCAGCAGAAATACGTATCGCTCGGGTTACCTATCCGATTTTCTGCTCGAATCCACTTTCCTCCTTTTTGCGGATTTTGCCCATTATTTTCCTACTTGTTGTTACATACTTTTCTCCGCATGATCATATTCTCTTTGTAGATCCTTTGGGCTTGAAGTACCACAGCAAGTGGCTATAACCGGCCGCGTGGTGGTGGTTAGACGTCTCCTTGAAAATTCGAGGTCGTATAGCCATTTTATACTACAATGTGTAGGTTGGCTCTTCTTGTGGACTTCGTGTGTCGTTTTTTTTCTCCTCCAACTTCGTTTCCTAAGGTTACACCCGTATCCGGATGTGTGGGCATGTGTATCTACTTTTGTAGTTTCATATGTGCATTCATTTCGGGCCTGATGAAGCCAACCAGCAGAAATACGTATCGCTCGGGTTACCTATCCGATTTTCTGCTCGAATCCACTTTCCTCCTTTTTGCGGATTTTGCCCATTATTTTCCTACTTGTTGTTACATACTTTTCTCCGCATGATCATATTCTCTTTGTAGATCCTTTGGGCTTGAAGTACCACAGCAAGTGGCTATAACCGGCCGCGTGGTGGTGGTTAGACGTCTCCTTGAAAATTCGAGGTCGTATAGCCATTTTATACTACAATGTGTAGGTTGGCTCTTGTTGTCGACTTCGTGTGTCGTTTTTTTTCTCCTCCAACTTCGTTTCCTAAGGTTACACCCGTATCCGGATGTGTGGCCATGTGTATCTACTTTTGTAGTTACATATGTGCATTCATTTCGGGCCTGATGAAGCCAGCCAGCAGAAATACGTATCGCTCGGGTTACCTATCCTATTTTCTGCTCGAATCCACTTTCCTCCTTTTTGCGGATTTTGCCCATTATTTTCCTACTTGTTGTTATATACTTTTCTCCGCATGATCATATTCTCTTTGTAGATCCTTTGGGCTTGAAGTATCACAGCAAGTGGCTATAACCGGCCGCGTGGTGGTGGTTAGACGTCTCCTTGAAAATTCGAGGTCGTATAGCCATTTTATACTACAATGTGTAGGTTGGCTCTTCTTGTGGACTTCGTGTGTCGTTTTTTTTCTCCTCCAACTTCGTTTCCTAAGGTTACACCCGTATCCGGATGTGTGGGCATGTGTATCTACTTTTGTAGTTTCATATGTGCATTCATTTCGGGCCTGATGAAGCCAACCAGCAGAAATACGTATCGCTCGGGTTACCTATCCTATTTTGTGCTCGAATCCACTTTCCTCCTTTTTGCGGATTTTGCCCATTATTTTCCTACTTGTTGTTATATACTTTTCTCCGCATGATCATATTCTCTTATATATATATATAATATATATATGTGAGCAGTAGTCGTTGCCTTTGCGAACGACTAGTTGGGCAAAAATACAATTAATTGCTAATTGGGAATAAGTGCAGAAAACGCTTGGCACAGGAAACAAACAGACGGATATTTTTGAATAAGTGCAGGAAGAACAGCATCCTACCACCACACATCAACCATCGCATAACGTCCATAAACAACATCATACACAATCACCTTGCTAAAGGTGGGCTACAATCTGCTTGACAAAGGTTGGGTGAGGAAATACTTCCGCTTGAAATGTCTTCTTGTCATAAACAATTAAAAAAAAATTCATAATCACTTAAATTTTTGAAAACTGAAATCGTTCTATAAAAAATTCGAATGTACGTAAGTTTGACAGGTTGCTAGGTGACACAATGAAGATTTCGCTCAACGCTCAGCCAGCTAGTAATGTCAGCATTCCAGATGACATCTCAAGATTTCTTTCCTTGGTTCCAAATTCAGCGTTGAACCGGTAGTCGCAGTGACATTGCAATCAGACATATTTTAGCTGATGTAGATGCTATATTTTCTTCCATTAGAGATGACACAGAAAGGAACAATACCATAACTCGTTCCACCAATATTAACACAAACTACTTTCATAACAGGAACATCAATAAAAAACACTCTTTCTACCACAACCTATTAAATAAAAATAAGGAAATTTATTATCATCCTGAGTTAATTATTACAAAATCAGATAAAGGCAATGTTATCGTAATTATGTTAAGACAACAATATGTTGATCTATTTAATAATTTGATTGACAATGATCCCTCGTATAAAGTTATCAATAAAGACCCTAAATCTAAAGTAGAGAAAGGTTGCAATGACATTGTTAACAGACTACTCAGCACTGATCAATTAAACCAGGACCAAAAGAAGTCCTTAATCACTTATAATTCTGTCCCTCCTAAATTTTATGCTCTTCCCAAAATACATAAACTGGTTTTGTCAGTAAGACCTATTGTAGCTTCTGTTGAATCATCAACACAAGTTTTATCCTCATTAATTGCAGATACTTTGAAGTCAGCTCACATCAAAGGAGAATACCTTATAAAAGACTCTTTTGATGTTTGTCAACAATTTAAGAGGTTTCAAATACCTCCTAATCATGTTATTGCCAATCTAGATGTAGTTTCACTGTTCAGTAATGTTTATTTGGAAGCTTGCATTAGATGCATCAACAAACATTGGGATCAAATATGAAAACACAGCAACCTAACTCTGGATTCTTTCATTAATATCTAGAGTACCTTTTTCAGAACAATTATTTCACTTTTAATAACAAAGTGTTCACACAAACACATGGTTGCCCCATGAGCTCTCTCCAATTTTGGTGGAATATGTGATGGATGACCTTCTTGATATTGTTATTCGGGTATTGCCATAGAATCTAATCTTCATAAACAAATATGTGGACGATCTTATCGTTTGTCTTCCGTATGAAAGGGTAGATGATATTGTTGAAGTTTTTAACAGTTATGATCCCTACATCCAGTTCACCATCGAAAAAGAAGATGACAATCAATCAGTTCCCTTTCGGATTCAAGAATGATTCGCACCAACGACAATATATCACTCGTAGACTGCTACAGGAAACCAATTTCTTCTGGAAGGCTCCTGAACTTCAGTTCTTACCATGAACTTAAAATAAAAATAAACCTGGTGAAACAAATGAAGAACAGGGTAATACAGATCTCTGACAATACTTTCCATCTTTCTAATTTAAGGAAGCTTTCAGTCTTATTCATTAATAATGGCTATCCGAAGTATTTGGTTAACGTAATCTTGTTCAGTTCTCCTCCGAATATTTTGCCAATTGTGAATAACAATAGTGAAAATGACAACACTGTCCTGTCTAACCCGACGCCCATGAACTCTTCAACTAATGAGAATAACAGCACTACAGTGGATGCTTCTATTTCCAGAATTAATTATGTTGTCTTGCCATACATCAAAGAATTAACACCAAAATTGATCAGGCTGTATAGTTCCTTTAATTGTCGTTTTGCCTGTAAATTAGTGTTCACAGGCAACAGTTTGTTTTCCAAAATGAAGGATAGGGTTCAGTTGCTTGATTCAACCAACACGATCTAACATATTAATTGCAATAACAGTAATTTTGTTTATATAGACCAAACACCGAGATCACTGAAGGGCAGAACCTCCCACAAAAGTGACGCCAGATTACATCCTGAGAGATGTGCTTTGGTATCACATATTAAAACCACAAGACACTCTATGAGCTATGGCAGTATTGAGGTTCTTGACAAAGAAAAAAAACTCTCAAAACGTTTATCACTAGAAATGTCCCACATTTTCATGACAGATCATTGCATGCATAAAAAGGCTGATGGCAAGCAACTCAGTGTCATTTATTCCTACCTGTTGAATTGCGAAAACACTTTCCGTTAATATGAACTACACTTTTTCCAGAACAAATTAAATTCAGCATTTTGGTAATTAGGATGAGGTTTTACCGAGCGTCGCTCGTATACATTATGCCCATTATGGCAATGATCTTTACAGTTCCATATTCCGTCGCGACAATCACGTGTCATCTGTCGACGCATCATCTTTCCGCTCCGACCATCTTGACCACGTGAAGCGGATGTAGATGGTTAGAAACGACGTTCCCGGTTTTGTCCACAAAATTGCTTCTCGATAAAAAAAAAATGTATTATATGTTTCAATTGTATTGATTTGGAGTGTTTACACCTAACGATGGTATCCGTCGTTATCAATAAGCCCAATGTGTACGTCCGATTGGTTTTATAATAATTGTAACAAGTGCTCCCATCCCCGCGTTCGTTTTGATACACCATTTGGCTGCAACCTCAACGACGAGTAAGTTGTTTGACAATTTAAATCTTTCCCGTATGGGTTGCTAGGATTATAATTTATTGTGTTTCCCGATGAAGGCTCCATGGAGAATTGCCGAAAGCTAGAGATTACCGTCAAAAGAGTTAACTAAAGCCTGAAAAGTTTGCCAATTTCCCAATTAACAATTAATTGTTTATATATATATATATATATATATATATATATATAATCAGGGTGGCCCATCCATGTGTGGATGGAATATTACTCATAAACAAATACATTTTGGAAAAATCTATTTATGGCCTAATTTTGACAAACATATCAAAGCTGTGATTTTTTTAATGGAATGCCTAAAATTTTATTGCATATTTGGATAAACCAACTCAAAAGAAGAATATTGATATTAATACTATGGGGTTTTGGTAATTAGCTACTGAGGTGTAAGGTGTTTTGTCCAGAAAAACCGTCCACTTCAGCAACCCGTCAATCGGCCATTTTGAAATTTGGAGTGCGGAGTCTTGTGTCAAAAAAAAATTACACACCTCAGCTTTTATCTTATTTGACACTTTACCAAATTTTCATTTTTGCTCATACAGGGTGGTCAAAAACGCGAATTGTACTTTTTGTCAAACATTTCAAAGGCATCACCCTGTATATTTGTGCAAGTTTGGATTCAGTTTTTTATAAGCTTTTTCTTGGTATAAGATTTGATTCAGATAAAATCACTAGATCTTGAGTTATTAAGCTTTTATTAGAAGAAAACACCAAAATTAAGGAAAAGAATCACATCATCCATGAAAACAAAAGACAAACAGTGGGCTAGGTCCATATTGCCACTAAGAGTACAGATTTGACGTAAAAACTAATAACAATCAGAACAGTATTCAGTACAAGCGCAATAGAGAAAGACAACTATACCAACAACATAAACCGACAACTATCACTACTCAAGACCTAATCTACAAAAACTGCTCGAAAATATCTCCACCATGTTGAATACACAGCCGTAGTCTTTGGATAAAGTAATGCAGTCAGCATTCCGATTGTATCCCTAAAATGTCTCCTCGTGCTTAATAATTTTTAATATGTTCGGGTGTACTGATATTTTTAACATGTAACGAAGGTATCTGTCATTATCAACAAGCCGAATGTCTCCGTCCGTTTGTTTTTATACTTATTACAAGTTCTATCTTCTCTACGTTTGTTTTGAAACACCTTGTGGCTGCAACCTCAACGACGAAATCCTGATGAAGGCTCCATAGCGAATGCCGAAAGGTTGATTTTATCGTCAAAAGAGTCAACTGAAGCCTAAAAATTTGCAAATTTCCCAATTAACAATTAATTGTATTAATTGTATATATATATATATGTATATTAGTGATGCTTATTTTGCTCTGCTTTGTTCGCTGTCCTACCTAAAGACAATATCGTGCTGATGATTGCCAATACACATGAAACATTGCGAAATACGGTTGGCCCTCTGTAGGTCGGACATACGAACGCAGTATTTTTGGTTGGATATCGTGAATATTATATAATAGTATGTAAGGTGTGCATCCGTAGAAGACGCCACCAGATAAGTAGATGTCTGTAACAACTAAAGCAGTTAACAGAGAAGATGTTAGGGAATATTTTCCTGTAACTAACGATCAGATAGCCATATGGAGTATGTCTTAAAAATAGAAAGATACAGCTGCTGCTCGTGCGGTATGATATGTGAATTCCTACAAACCTTAAGATTTTAAAACCAGTTGTCGAAGAATAAGACAAAACGGCATGATATCCAACGTAGTATCTGCCAGAATCAATAATATAATATCAATTTCAAGTTATGAATTCAGTGGAATTCAATCCAATATATTCAGAGGCGGAATCCTCAGTGTCGGTATCACAAGAGAACAAAAGTATTTGCTTATATACGTATATATATATATATATACATATAGAAGAATGTCCGATGCATTATAAATTTGTAAGTATATATTTTACTGCCAGAAGTGCTAATCACGAAAACACCAATTTCCATGAGAAAGCTTAAACATTGCAGTTCAATCCTTTCACCTTAGTAAAAAGAAAATGACTTTATCCTATTTTACTGAGAAGAAGTTGCTTGCAAAAATAGAACCTACTAATCAGACCCGACAGCAAGATGCCCAGGATTGAGTAAAAACACTTTCAGTGGCTTTTTACTTTGCGTAAACAGAGTGCCGAACCAAATTAGTGCAACTTGATACCACAGGACACAGGACCGGGATAAACTTCTAAGTAAGGAATTCTCACAAAGTCGTACTTTGAAGGACGAAAAATTGCCGCCCGCGTATAGTTCAAAGACTAGTACTTCAGGAAGGAATCAATAGTACCAAAATATTATCACCCAGCGGGTTCATATCCCGTCCCAAGACGTTTCGATTGATGCGATCTTCAATCGCTATCAAGCGAACCGTAGTGAACCGAAGTGGTATTATCACCAAAATCATTAACCCTGGACATATTTATGAATCGGGACGTAATGATGGGCTCACTTTCGCGGCAAAGACGCAAAGCTTTATGGCTTTTGAGAATCTCTGTGAGTGACGGCAGTCATCAGGAAACAAAAATAAATTTCGTTTTGCATGCGTCAGGCATTTAGCTTCTTCGCACAATACTTTTGATAGTGGGAAAAGTGTTTCGGCAAGCTTTCAATTCCCACTATTAGACCTAGACGTTTAAACGTTCTATACCTATACAAACGCTGACTCGCTACTGACCCTTCTTTTGTCCATAGATTTAGCTTTGGGCCGCGTACTTCGGATGAAATATTTCATCTTCTTGAAATCTACTATACACCAACCACACTTTTGAAATACCTTTAGGCTTGAAAACCACAATGAGAATAACTTATAAAATCAAATGAAGTCATTCTAAATGGATAAACCTATTAATGCTTCTCGGAATAGGATGGGTTGGAAGAAGGCATAGTCTAGGTACAGAAGTATTCAATTTTTGTCGCTAAGGCCCGATTTGACTATTTGGCACAAATTAACCCATTAACGCCCAAATTAAACTTGAACATGGAAAACGGATATTATGCATATAAGGTAGGTTATTAGGACTAAAATAAAAACTGAAGATCATAAAACCATATATATTTTATTATTTTTACCAAAAAAATATGTGTACTGATTTGAGTACAATGGGCGAAACCGTTTATTTTGTATGATGTAACTTGAAGCAGGCACGTTCAATACGTAGTCTTGACGAACCCTTGAATGACATACTGTACATTGTAATTGCTTCTCTAGCTTCGCAGGAAAATGTCCGAATTTATGAAGGATTTCATTTCTTCTTTGGTGTCGATTATTTTGAGATGCATATAACATAGACTGATCGACAATACGTATCATCAAAGTAAAGTTCAAATAGTTGTACTGGATTTAAATCCTGTATCTCTTCCACTAGTTTATCCCTATTGGCATAAACGACCAGAAACGTCTTGTGGCATTCCATTTGCCGTCAGTTGCTTTTCGTCCAATCCCTCCTCGTCAGTCAAATAACGCGCGTCTGGAGGCAAGACCACAACATCATCGTTATCTTTTAAATCATCTCGAGCATCAGGCAGAAAATTGTAATACTCGTATGTTTTAACAGGATCATCAAAAAACGGTTTATACATATCTAAAACAAAAAAAATAGCATTAGTCGACTGATAACGAATTTGCCCAGTGTACAGTCAATCTTGAACATACATTCTAATTACATCAAATCAGTTAAAGTAATTTATGCCCGGCAAATCAAACAAACAACCTTCACATATACATAATATAAAAAGATTATGTTTATTAGATGGTCACCTCAATAAAAAAAATTATGTAAAATCCGAACTTACCTTAGATCAAATAAGCAATAAATTCTATTACTGTGAACAACGACACTCTCACAGAATTTATGAAAAATGGCTCTTGCGCCCTCTCGCATGTACCATCTACAAATGTTTATAAAAGGCAGTACTTCTGTGGTTGACTCAGAGATGGCTCTGATAGGAACAAACACGAGTGTACTCGCTTGAGTACAGCGGGCGTTAATGGGTTAAATAGGAAGGCATCTTTGAAGGAATAGATCCAATGAATTTGACCGATTTCTTGTAAAATGTCTATCAAGCTACAATACAATTTGTGTAAGATGGTCTCATAATTCTGATATTAAACCAAGAAGTACTTCATGTACCACAAGATTCAGCTTTTGTGTCCGGACACAAAAGTTGACGCAAATTCCATCAATCAAACAGGATTTGACGCCCGACTCGGAACATGGATCAAACTTGATACAACAGATTGACATGACGCCATTACTAAGCATTTTATTGAAAATAGTAGTGTCTGACTGTGGCTGTACAAAATTCTGCTTGATATACTGCATCACAGAATGCTTATTCTTTAACAAACATCGAGTAGATAACCAATTTACTTACTACTGTTAACAGGAAGATCTCGCGTACTGGAGGGTTAACAAGAAACAGGGTTTTTTCTCACCGTAGTCAAGTGAATTGAACATTTACTAGATGTTTGTTGAAGAATAAGCATTCTACAATTTTATTTATGTCCTCAAAGAATTTATCAAGTAGAATTTTGCACAGAGGCATTGTTAGTTTTCATTAAATCTAAATTTAATTGCTGTCATGTCGATCTAAACATTGAATTAGATTTGTCTGATATGGCGCGAATGCTTATTTTTCATTGGTGCATTATCAGATCATGGCCGTTAATAATTTATTGTCCAGACGCAAATGAAAGTATAAGTTTTTGTAGCCAAGTCGTCATTTTCACGTATTTATTGATATAACATGGGAACTAGAGGCCCATATTACACATATCGTATAATTTTGTTCAGTTTGAGATGCGTTTTACAAGAAATCGATCATATTTATTAGATCTGTTGCTTGACGGACGCCTTCTCTCGTGCTTTTTTGCGTCCCGGTTTAGTAAAATCGAGTCTAAGGAATGAAAAACTATGTATCTGTTTCAAATATATTCTGTTGCTTAAAAATTAAATATTATTTGTTAATTGATAGTTTTTACTAGAAGGTCGGTTTTAGTGCCAGGCTTATGCATGTTTTTTTTAGTAACTTTATGCTACAATTTATGAGCGTGTAGAGTAACTTATGCTTAGTATTACAAAACAAACGTTGTATGCTTTTAAAGCATACTATAAGCTACTTGCTTTAATAGATAACAAAATCGGTATTGATTTTTGGCAGCTTTTTCTGATTGGAGTTGGGTAATTTTTCCAAATGTTACCAAATATCTTCTGGGCAATTTAGGGATGTTACGGACCTGACCATCTCCAGTAAGCTTCAAACAGAAAAAAAGGAAATTAAATTCTGCAGCAGAGCGGATATCGATGACAGCGATTGATTTCCATCACGGGGAAAATCAGATGTTTTATTGCTACGTCCAGAATTATAGAAGCTGAGAAACGCGGTGGGAAAATGGGAATTACAACGACGCAAACAAAGATGTGCAGGAGAATATTATTACATATTACATTCCGTACCTCCTCCTGATAAACATCATATTCTCCGAATTTGAGATGATTACAAACCTGAAAACTTGAATGCTAATCAGTACATTGACTGAAAGGAATGGACGCTTAATTGTCGTGTCAAAACGAGTCTGAAGACCTTTGATCTGGAGCCCGTGAGATAGAAATTTCAAAGTTGGAATTCCATACCCGGCATTCTGTGTTTACGAAATTTTTGTGTACCCAGCGTCACTTAAGCTGTCAAGATAAGTCTAGAGCCACATGTTATGTCAAAATTCATCAAGTAGTTCAAGCTGAAGCCCGTGAAATAGAAACTTCACACTCGAAATTTCCGACTTAATGTCGATTTTATAAAATTTCATTATAGTCTGTGTCACTTGTACTCGTACTGCTACAATGAATCCAGACTCATCCGCCAAAATCCGTCAATTGTTTGGCCTCTAGCTCGTGGAGAATTTTTTTTAATACACACATAAGATACATACATACCCACCCGCAAAAAAACACTACCTTCAACCTGAGGCAGTCGGGTAAAGAGAATTAATGATTTTTAAAGACGATTGGAAAAAGGAGAATTCTGCATTCAGGCAAATCAAAATTTCTGGAGGTTATTGTTTAAATTTATTAGGCAACCAATCATTTTCCGAGATGGAGATGGAATGAGTTCATAGTGTTGAAGCCAGAGTTGGAGCCCTGTATGATGTGTCTTCAAGTTAAATATATAGCAACTTCATAATAGTAGTTAGAATCGCGGTTTCAATGCAGTTTGGTGCACATTTAATTTGTTCACGCAGCGACCGAGTCCGATTATTGCGAGTCGGTTTGGAAGTGGTCGACTGAATATATCTGCTATGCATGTTTTGTTAAAATTCCAAAACGGTACTTCGACAACAAATACTGATACAAATGTATTGATACGAGATACACCATAGGTGTGAATATGCAAGAATTATTACTGATGGGTAATCCTCAGTATAACAACATCGCGGCCGGCGCACGAATCGTTAAATGTAAATTGTGTGGACACCAAATATAATTACGATCGAACTTGACAGGTAAGTTCGTTTGATCGATTAATTATATTTCAGTGTCCACTTCGAAGATACTTTAGAAGGTAGTTGTTTAAAGGCCTCAATTGTGTTGGCCTATCAGCTATTGAGAAATGTCCTATGGACTTTGTTTAATGTATCTATGACACAAGTCCTTAGTTGCATCGATGTATTTCAGCAATGTAGATGCTGGGCATATCTTTTTACTGGCAGGGAAAAAAGGTATTTGCAAGCATGGTTGCACTCTAGATGTCACGGTTGCTTTGATGGTATCTGAGATGCGTATTTGAATTTTATCTGCATTGGTGATTATATTGGACAGTCGGGTCAATGATATGGTCTGCAGTCGTCCTCCTGTTACTAATCCAAGCAATGTTACTATTTTGTGTCTTAATAATTCCAATGAGGTGTCACTCAGTCCCTCAAGGTATCGAAGGACTATGGCTGGATCCCAGGTATAGCTGTATCTTGGCATTTGTGGTCGCTCGCGAGCAATGCCTCTCAGGAACCTCTTTATTAATGGGCTTGTGGCTAGGTCATCCTGGAGAATTAGTGACAGCTCTGACCTATGGCTGTTGAATGTGCTTTAGAGACGGTTTCTTTTGAACAACAATTTTTGCAGAAATTGTATTACCGTTATTACTGGCGCTCTGAAGACATCCAAATTGTTTTCTGCACAGGACTTGGACCATAACTTGTAGGTGTTGCTATATTGTTTGATGGTTGAGTCCGAGAGATGCCAACAATATGTTTGGTGCTGGTTCGTCGACTCCTTGAGATATAAAGGCTTGTTTGATAATCTCACTGCCATCAACTGTAGGTCTCCAGCCAGGGGATGTATCGAGCTGAAAGGTAATGATAACAGATTAGGGCTGGGTGAGATCACAGGTTCTCCTGTGACGTATTTTGAGAGTAAAGGGTACCAAGACTGTGTGGGCCAGTCTGGTAAGACTTCTATCCCTTCTGCCTGGTGCTGTATAATCTTATGGATCGTTTTCAGGATTAGACAAAATGGGGGAAAAGGGTAAAAGTTCAGATCCCTCCAGTTTAAGGTGAATGCATCCACTGCTATGGAGCCGGGATCTTTGCGACATGATACATATTTGGCACACGTTGTGCTTATGTTGGATGCGAATAAGTCTATATCAGGCACCCCTAGATTAGTTTTTATAGAAGAGAATACCTCGGCTGACAGTTCCCATTCTGTGTTTTCTTCTATAACGCGTGACTCTTTATCTGCTTCATAATTGCTTTCCGTATTGATGTACTATGCACATAGCCAAGTGTTCCTAGCTTCGCACCATTGCCATATTTCTCTAGCAAGTCAGCTCAGCTTAGTAAATTGAATGCTACCGATTTTGTTTATATATGATATAGCTGTTGAATTATCTGCTCTGATAAGGATGTTGCCATTCGAGAAGCTGCCAGCGAAGCATTTTAATCCATTGTAAATTGCTAACAGCTCAAGGTAGTTAATGTGGTTAATTTTGTCTGTTTTTAACCAGAAACCATGCGTTGACTCTCAACCACAGCAACCTCCCCATCCTGTGAGGGAGCTATCTGTAATTATTTCAAAACAGTAATTATCAGTTTTCATGTCATGATATGACTGCCTGTTGTTGTTCTCCCACCATAAAAGATTTTCTCTGCAGTCATTGGGTGGTGACATAGTGGATCCGTAGTTATTATTACTCCGATTAAGGGCTAAGTATTTAGCTCGCTCGAGTCTTTTGGTGTATAGCCAACCAAATTTGACGGCTGGACAATCGGAGGTCATTGTACCCATGAATTTGGCTAAATCTTTTATTTTACATAGTTCTCCCATCCTCAGAGTTTCTGACATAATTTTTATACGAGACTTCTTTTCCTGGGAAGAGTAATCTTCAGAGTGGTAGAATCGTATACAAATCCCAAAAATGTTTGCTTCGTGCTTGGGATGAGGCAGCTTTTTTCATAATTTATTATGAAACCCAGTTCCTCCAGTAACCGTACTGTAATTTTGACACTACGTGTGCAATCCTTAAACGATTCCCCGATTATGAGTAAATCATCGAGATACCCTACGCAAACTACCCCACGACGTCTGAGTATTTCTGTGAGCATACTTCTGACCCCCCCTTTTTTTGTACTACAGGTGTCGATGAGTTCGCCGATGAGCCAGTGAAACGCATATCTTTACTGGTTCTTTCTAAGCCCTTTGAGGCCTTGAATCTCTGAATAAGTCGTAAAAATACGGCCAGCATAGACCAAATGAGGCAGTATGTCATCAAGTTTCTTACCACTCGTATCAGCCCTCCCCTCCAGTAATCCATTAATGCCATTACCCAAGGCCAAAAGCACTTACATGGTTTTGGAAGCTTCTATGACTCCGATCTCTATTCAGGTATGCTGGTCTTAGAGCGTGTTTAAAGCACGGTCGTCGTGATCAGTGTGCGCCGAGTCGTGCGAGAAACGGTCTACACTGTCACTACGAATTGGTCGAATAGGCGTGAAGCCGTGCAGGCTACCATCTCTGCGGTTTTGCGAATTCACCGTATCGCACGGGATACGGTACGCATTTGATTGCCTGTCCAAGGCTGTAGGCCCAGAGCCGCCAGGGCTAAAGCTCGCCATATACCTAGAGGTGTTTCCCTCATTTCCAGATGTTTTGGTAGACGTGGCAACGCGGCGGGTTAGGTTGGGGGATCTCGGCTTCGACCTGGCCGCGCTGCTCGAACGACACTTCGAGAACGTGAGCGACCTACCGTACCTGCACTGATGGCGCTGTTTGTAGTAGGACTTCGGCGGTAGCGAGGACCGAGGACCCTGATGGCATTCCTTTTCTAGCCGGTCCAGCCGGCGTTGCATCTCACGCATAAAATGGCGGTTCCTCGAAGGACTTCTACTTCTTTCAGTTTTCTTGTGTTTCTTTCTACCCATCGCTAGCTACAAATTAGTACACTGTTATATATGTTGTAAATACTTACATTTTGCCTACTCTGTGGAGGGTTACCTGTCGGTTTTCTGAAAAAATACCCGTTAGCGGCGGCGAAATTCACTACGCATGCGTACGTATCACACACTAAAAAGCCAATGACGATGCCGGCGAAGACGAAGTGGAGGAAGGCGGCAGACTGAACGTTGAACTCTTTGAAATGTGTGACGTATCGCACACCAGGGGCGTACGACCTTGCAAAATATCTTCGGAGTGGTCACTGAAATATAATTCCTTCTATATATTATAAAATATAATATATGTGAAAACAAATATCAAAATTATCAACCACAAAAACTTACGATAAGAGTGAGGTGGAGTCCGTGACACTCCCTGACGTATAAAAACACAAGCACACAAACACATGTTTCATGTAGATCTCCAACCACCATGGCAAACAGGACTCACATATCCAAACTAAAGGTAAATAGGCGTACGTTGTTGTCACTTGATACAAAAGGTAATTGTAGCGAAAAAATATCTGCCGGAGTGTGATAGACTCAACCCAGTGTATGTGTATCGTGGACTCAACCTCACCAGTAACGGGTTAAAGATCAGGTACCATTGTCAGCGCAGACAAATAGAACGCATCAAGTAAACAACTTGAATGTACATGTTCTTACTTTACTATCAAGATCCTTCGTACAGAGCTATCATTTTTACTTCCTACGCCACCGGCGAGGAAGTATTGTAATCGCAACAAAAATAGAATATGTTTTTTGTATGTTATATACAGGGTTATCCAAATTAAGTGTCCACCATCAGTAACTTTGTTATTAGTGAAAATACAAAGTTGTTTGAATTAGCAAACTAGTAGCATTTTTAACGCTGGTAAAAATGAGAAATAAAAAAAAACAATTGAGAGTCGTTATTTTGATTTTTTTCAGTAAAATAACATTTTTTTGGAATGGAAACCCCTGTATATTATATTTTTTTCTGTTAAAGCATCAAATTTTAAACAAAAAAGCTTACAATAACTTTTCTCCTAGGTTACAAATTGTTGAAGTTATGGCCTCCAATCTGAAACAATTAAATTGTATCGACAAACTTTATTTTCAACATCAACTTATAATCTTACAAAATACAATAACATTTTTTTTTAAAGAAGATGCTCGAACACACCACCTTGTTCTTCAATACATTTTTGGGCACGTTTTTCAACTGCTCGAACTGTCTTAAGTATGGTCCTACCATCTATCTGGGTTATCTTTTCCCTAACTGCAGTCTTTAACGCGTCAAGGTTATCGTACCTTCGCTTGTAAATTTGGTTCTTTAAGTAACCCCACAAGAAGTAATCAAGTGGGTTTAGATCTGGTGATCTGGGAGGCCACTGTATTGGGCCATTTGTTCCTATCCACTGATCATTAAAAGTAGTACTTAGAAAATGATAAGTACCTCTGGAGTTGTGGGCAGGTGCGCCATCTTGCTGAAAATGCAGATGATGTCTACTTATAAGATCCAATTCGTCTAAGAAATTAGTCAGAATTTCTGACATAAATTCCACATATCTTTCACCAGTTAGGGTTCCCTCATAAAAGAACGGGCCAACAATTTTTGAACCAATTATACCGCACCAAACGTTGAAACTGAAACGGACTTGTGGGCCTCTTGGATGTACTAACAAAAGATTTTCTCTTGACCAATAATGCTGGTTTTTTCTATTAAACATTCCAGAATTTGAAAAATTTGATTCATCTGTCCATAAAAGGTAACGAAAGTTATTTACATTTTGGCGACAGAAGCTAAGATACCAATGGCAAAAAACAAGTCTTCTCTCTGGATCCCCTGCCAAAAGCGTTTGAACTGGTCGGTACTTATACGGAATAAATTTGTATTTTTTTAAAATCCTTTGAACAGTACCATAACTGAAATTAGAGTCCTTGAGAATATCTGCTATTGAATTCTCACGATAAGCTTCAAAATATCCAATAACTGCAATTTCCGTGGCCTCGCTTATTATGAATTCTTTTTTGCCCTTGTTTTAGCAAAAACATTTTCGTTGCCCCTAAATTTTCGATAAAGTCTCAGAAAATATCGTTCATACGGTTGAATGCGAGCGGGATATAATTCACTGTAGTATTCTCTTGCTCCCAAGGAGGATTTTCTGCACACTAAATAGCATTCTAACATATCACACTTTTCTTCATGGGAGAACATTTTTCTTTAAATTAATGACACAATAAAGCTTATAAACAAGTATTTACACTAATGTTTGACATTATTTGATTTTATCATTATTTTCCAAAGCCTTCTAGTTGCGAGTATGTCCAGTTTAACAATTTGTCGCTTATCTTAATGCTGTCAAATCGCGAACGCCATGTTGTTTTCATAGCCGTCTTAATATTATAATACTGCAAATAATTAAAAATATTTATCGTTATTTTGACTTTATTTTTGACTTTAGCGGAAAAGTCATTATGAACTTTTTTGTTTAAAATTTGATGCTTTAACAGAAAAAAATATAATATACAGGGGTTTCTATTTAAAAAAATGTTATTTTACTGAAAAAAATCAAAATAACGACTCTCAATTGTTTTTTTTTTATTTCTCATTTTTACCAGCGTTAAAAATGCTACTAGTTTGCTAATTCAAACAACTTTGTATTTTCACTAATAACAAAGTTACTAATGGTGGACACTTAATTTGGATAACCCTGTATACGAGTATATTCATTGTGTTCCTTAATGATATGCGAATATTTAAGAGTGTGAATCTATATGAAAAATTAATGCTAGTTTGCTTTATAAACCATGGTCCAAAAATGTTTCCTTACAAAAACTGCGCATGTTGAAGTTTTAGGAAAAAAATGGAAATTAATTACTATTTTCAGAACCGATTCAGATATTTCACTAATATTTAGTACCTAGCGAAGATTAATATAAAGTTGCATATTTTTCAATGCAAAAATAATTTTTAGCTTCAACAGTGGCGTGCGTACGGGTTTTGACTTTTTAAGAAAAAAATGGTACGCCAATGGTTTTTTGCCAAATAAAAATTATTTTTGAACTCCCCGTTCAATTTAAAACAGATGATTTCTTTTGAATTGCGTTCCTTCGATGCGCCATTTTTGACTAAAGAAATAAGAACCGTTCTATTGTCCGAGAAAATTAATGTAATAATTGAAGAATGCTATTTAGCAATAAACATCTAGTTGCTCTGGAAAATGTCACTGGCTTTTGACATCTGACAAGTCTCTGTTATTTAAATCTGTTCGCTGTGATATCTTTTTCATTATTTAGTTTTTACAATCTTGTTGATAATGGTGAATTATTCTCATGCAGAAATGGCGCAAATGCATCACGTATATGGCATTGCCGTCGGTAATGGTGAGCAAGCCAGACGGATTTATCACCAGAGACATCCCGATCGTGCTTCGCTAGATAGTCGAACTTTTTCTGATATTCATCGTCGTCTTGTTGAAACTGGTTCTGTCAGAAAAGGAACATCTGAAGGTAGACCTCTAAGTGTGAGAACACCTGAAATTGAGGAAGCGGTGCTGCACGAAGTCGAAGAACATCCTGAAACGAGTACGAGGAAGATCGCCAGAAACTTAAATACTTGCCATCAAATTGTTTGGAGAATTTTAGTGGATTTTTTGATTATATCCTTACCATATTTTAAGATTAGAGGCATTACTTCCCACTGAATTTCCAAGACATGTGACCTTTTGTCAGTAGTATCTCCAAAAAATTACACAAAATCCGCAACTTGCACCAATGATTCTGTTCACGGATGAAGCTAATTTTTCTCGAAATGCCATTCAGAATTTCCACAATAATCATTTGTGGGCAGAAGAAAATCCCTAGGCCGTAACCGAAACCCATTTCCAACACAAAATTTCGTATGGGCAGGAATTATTGGCAACCACTTTATTGGCCCATTCTTCTTGCGGGGCGACTTGACGGACAGACTTACCTCAATTTTCTTCAACAACAATTGCCTTTGCTGCATGATGATGTTCCGTTAGTAATAAGAAATGATATGTGGTACATGCATGATGGTGTACCAGCGCATTTCAGTGTAGCGGTTCGTAATTATTTACAAACTGTTTATCCAAATCGTTGGATTGGCCGCGGTGGGCCCCAAGAATGGCCACCAAGGTCCCCAGATCTCAACAGTTTAGATTTCTTTTTGTGGGGCTATCTTTTGACCGTAGTGTACACAAGTCCCATTAACACTGTAGAGCAATTAAAAGAAAGAATAGTTGCAGCTTGTGATTGAATAAAAAACACTCCAGGGATATTTCAACGAGTGCGCAATTCCATCAGAAGGAGGGCGGAAGCATGCATACTAAGCGAAGGGGGCCATTTTCAACAATTTTTGTAATCATTTTGTTGGTTTTAATGTTATTTTTATGTTGTCAGTTGTTGTTTTTTTATTACCCCTAATGTGTTTAATTTTTCCGATTAGATTAATAATAATTTTGCAAGTGAGACAATAGAACGGTTTTTATTTTTTTTACTCAAAAATGCCACATCAAAGGAAAACCACTTAAGAGAGATCATTTAATTTAAATTGAACGGGGAATTGAAAAATACTTTCCATTTGGCAAAAAACCATTGGCATACCATTGTTTTCTTAATAAATGTCGAAGTTAATACCCGTACGTACGCCACTGTTAAAGCTAATAATTATTTTTGCATTGAAAAATATGCTACTTCAATAGCTTTTACTAGGTACTAAATATCAGTGAAATATCTGAAGCGGTCCTGAAAATATTAAATAGTTTCCATTTTTTTTCCAAAACTTCAACACCCCGAGTTTTTGTAAGGAAACATTTTTAGACAACAATTCATAAAGCAAGCTAACACTAATTTTTCAAGTATCTTTACGCCCTTAAATATTCGCATATCATTAAGGAACACCCTGTATAAATCACAGGAAAACCATGTCACTAGTTTTCGTCAGTCCGCCTGTCCGCTTATCCTTAGCCCGTCCATAACTTGCGAAGTACCGATCGGATTGCGATAAAATTTTCACACAAGGTACTACTATGCCAAAGCTTTGTGGTTTATGGAAGACAGCTTAGTGGCGGAGGAACTACAGACCGGAACAACGTTTTTGGCATTCCTGAGGATCCTGATAATTTTTCGAAAAATTCCTGCAGTGGTTAAAATTTGGTCGTTGGTGTTGTAGGGGGGAGTATATGTCATTTTTGTGAGGCTTGCAACTTATACGTTTCCAACACCGATAATTCTTCGCACCTGTTAGGACATATCTCGTATATAATAGACAATAGAGATCTATATTGTCAATATAGAGGAGAGGTACAACTGAGTGATGACGCGTATATCCGTGTATCCCAGTATGCAATGCTGTGCTGGGCTTGCAAGTGCCGCGTAACGCATGAGCCTAATGACTAACTTTTCCTAACTTGTGCCCTTTACGAACTGATAACAGCGTCGCGTAGGAAGTTAGTAGAAGATAATCATGAGAGAAAGTATTTATACTTGATAACGTGATGACGCTACCTGCACATGCGACTATACCATCACCCTCTATATTCTCCCTCAAACGGGCATTTCACTAAAACAGCGACTACAACACAAGCTATACCAGCAAAGCAGAACCTGAGCATACACTAGTGAAGCATGAAAGGTTACGAACCTTTTCCTGACGAATGTTTTCAATAAATTTCGATCGATACTAAAGGATATCCGATTTCAGGTGGAATTCAGGAAGCAGCTGAGAAGTCTGCTCACAGAAAAAACACTATTGATCCCTACCCGAGAATCTCGCGTGGGGCTCCTAGACTTGTGTGTATATAAATATATTTCTGTTTTTAATATCTTTAGCGTTTCATTTTCTTGATTTTGATTATCTCTGTCTTGTATCTAAAGATTCAATGATTCGTTCTCTGTAAGTGTGTGTGTGATTTTTTTATACAGACTTGTCTCATTGTTACACATGTCTTATATTTAAACATATTTCTTTCACTAAGCCACGTAAAAGTAAAAAGTCGCATTCGGGACTTCTCGTAAGCGCACATCGCAAGAAATGAGTTTCAGGTTTTGAGCATATGGCACCTCTCCTATGTACACTGTGAAGATGATGAATATTAGGTTCTGCACATGTCGCATCTTTCTCTGTTGCTGCTATCATGACTGTAAACCATGAAGCAGACGCACTACGCCATGTCGTACGCCCGCTAGATTTCCAAGAGCCACGCACTCCTTGGCGACAGAGTTGGCTTCATACTAATACTTGTATCCTTTACGCAGTCCAACCTCGTATCTGTAGCGTGAATATGGTATTACAAATATTTCGAATTATTGTAGCACGAGTGAGAAATAACTAGTCTTGATTATAGCAGTCCAAAGAGAAAATATTTGTACTTTACTTCTCTTGGATGTACCGGTCCGAACGAAATCGACTGTCTGTTTCATTCATCAGTTTCACTTTGTCAGTTTGATACCAAGTAACTATATATTTTCAAGTAAAATGAGATGGAAACATCATGATCGTGACACGGAATCGGATGTTTTGTGATACATAGTGGTGGAAAAATCTATACATATCTTATTTGAGAAGGCCATTATTCGTACTCGCACATTATATCTTTCGGCAGTAGAGGTCTCAGCTTCGGACCAATGAGCAAATTAACATTTCGCCCAAATTTTTCTTATAGCTTTTTCAGAGGCAAGGTAGCTCGTGGTATGACACAGCTAACGCACTCCAAGATGCTGCTTAAATCGGGTATTTATTGTGGTAGTTATACACCTAAACGCTTTAGCTTATGATGGATAATAGGAGACTTCAGAGTATTGCATTTATTAAGCGAATTTATTCTATTAATGCACTTGTCCAACTGAATCTGGCGATTCACTAAAGCCACAAATGATCGTTTCTAACTAGCAAACCAGTATCAATTTCGTTGAACTTTCTTTTAGAAGTTTTGAGTTTTATTGATGCGTTCCAATTGTATGATTGAATTAGTTCCAAGCGTGCCAATATGTACGCTCGTCAAACAAATTTCAGTGGTACTGACTGACTTTCTACGAAAAAAATACATTTTGAAGGTTTGAATCATCCTCGAACTTTAACTAAATACTTCACTTCACGTTATGAAGCTCTGCTTTGAAATTTAGTAAATACCCTATAGTTGAATAACCTTAAATTTAAAAACATGCACATGCGTAGTCTTGTAAGTTTTAAACAGAGAGTTCAAAGCGCTAGTGTCTGTCTCAAGTAGCACCTGAGAGAGTAGAAAGTGATGATCTGGAAAGCAGCACACGAGGTTACAAAGCAGAAGAGAAATTTTTGGTCGACATGGGAGTGGCTAAAGGCATTTTCCGCAGATGCTGTGGGACAGTCAAATGCAGGGGGTGGCATTCCCATGCTTGAAGAAATGTCGAGAAACGAAGTCAATTTCAGAATGCGGACAGCGAAATTGCGAGCAAAGAAGGATATGGGTGAAGGCCAGCGTCATAGAATCTTATACAGAAAATCTTATGTAAAGTGAATATAACTATTGTTTGGTGTTCTAGCTTAGTCTTTGGTTGCAATGAGTCATTTAGAGGTGCAACATTTTATTCACGTCAACTGAAGCTTATCCTGCAGTTGTCCTACAGAAGTCTATCAAATAATTGGGCATCATAGCTGCTCACCTGTTTGAAACAAACAATGCGTTTCATTATATTATCGGAGTAACAATAAGTATAAATCAAGAATAATAGGGATCTTCATTTTCGCAATAAATAGGTATATCAGTAATCTGTAGTTGTTCAGAATAATTGTATATACAGTATGATTATAATGAATATTACACAGCTGGAACATCATGGGAGAGTAGACGGCAAGACCAGGGGACGTGGTAAGAATATGTTAGCCGCTGGCGCTACTGATCCGAATGACGTCTGATTTGTGAGTTTTGGCAAGTCAGTGATAGTGAATCAACTTCCAGGTCAAATCTGTTCATTGGATGGGAGACACCAAGTCAGTGTAGTCATTTATACTAATGTGATGACTAGCTGTTTAATACTGGTGATCACAAACTGTACGACATTGAAAGGGTCATTCTATTTTGATTAGTAGGGATTAGATATATTCAAAATATCAATAAACGGTATATCAATAATATGCAACAAACGATAGATATACTAAATGCAACAAAGACTAGAAGTGCTGTAATTTTGAGCAAAACTTTTACAAGTTTTAGGTCTACTGATAAATAGAAAGTGATTAAAATGCTAACTCGTAATTTCGCAAGATAGCTGAAATATTCCACTTTAATGTTAATAACGTGTTGAAGCTCCTCCGTTCGCTACACATTCGTTAAGTCGTCGCGGAATTGATTGGATTAGGGATTAGGTGATCGGTGTCTTCTGGGTGTATTGTGTCCCAGACCATCTGGAGCCTCCAATGTTTGTAGAGGGTGCGATGAATTTTGCAACCTTATTTCCATCATGTTCGATGGGGTAAAGATCTGAAGATCGCGGAGGCCACTGAAGCAGATTTACTCCGGATGCTATCTAAACCAACACGTGCGACATGAGCTCATCCTACCTCGAATGAACGCTAATGTGACCTGCTGCCATGAGCAATTGTGCCCCATACCATAGCACCCATAGTGCGATGACTGTGCCGTTCTATGAAATACTGGACATTCCGTCTTTCCCCACGTCTCCTCCTTACTCTTGCACGGCCATCATGTGTGACCAAACAGAATTTGGACTCATCGCTGAGCACGTCTGAATTGCATTACATATTCCATTCAAGTCTCTCCCTATTCAATACAAATCGTTGCCGATGATGCTGTGGGGTCAGAGGTAGTACAAGATGGGGACAGTCCAAAAGACCTTATTCGGTGATAAACTATCCTCATTGTTATGGCCCTTCCGACAGCATCAAACCACTGGTTCGAAACTGCCCTTCTTGTGGAAAATCAGCCTCTATGTGCTAATTGCCCCAAATAACGATCCTGTCGCTCTGAAGTCTGTCTTTTACGGCCAATACCTCTAACTCGTCGATTCACCCGATTAGGGATTTGTCTAAAAGAAGGTCCGGCTTTACGTCATCCCATTATCCTACCTCTCTCAAACTCGAAAAGTTGAGAGAAATTAGCGTGTCCACGAACTGTAGGCACGATAATGCAATAAAACAACAAAGAAAGAAACAACACAGAGAAATCACTGAATATTGGGTAAGCATGTCTATATTGTTCGGATCCTGATATGACAAAAAAAGCCTTTACAAAAAGAGTACGGCTCGCAATGCCTTCAACATTTTATCAGCGTATACTTCCATGGTAGCAAATATGTCTACAATTTTTTATCAAAATCCAATAAATAATTCTGTATATTGCATTTTATGTCACTTAGTATAATACAGAACTTTTCAACGAAAACTCATAGATTAATTTCTCTTACCTCTGTATTTGGTTGCTAATATTTCTGATTCTCTTCTAGAAAAATGTTCCCTAATGTCTATTCGTGAATACATGCTGTCCATTGTTGGACATTATACAAAAGCAAGCTTCGAAGGAGTATCGATGCTCAACCCCATTACAGACATTGCTATCGACAGCCGATTTTGTGCCCGAGATCTCCAATGATAAATAAGTCTGAAAGCATTTTTTTTTCATTAGTTCCTTTATTTGTTTATTTTATTTTTATTTCTCTTTCCCGATATCTCGTCATCTCCTCCTGGTAAACTTGTTTTGCTCTTGTATTACTTGCTCCGTTAGAGCGATCAAGTTGGCGGATGAAATACATGTAAAATATTTGGCTTGGGTCTGTTTTCCGTGATTCGTCATCTGTATCTGAATACTTTCAACGAATATTTTGTATACCTACGTCGAAAATATTGAGAAGTATGGTTCGTCCACCCGTAACGTAAAAATGTTTGTATTTCTTCTTTGCATCATTAGTTATGCTCAATGAGGTCTATAAGAATGAACGAGCATAAAGGAAAAAGTGTCAATATCAAGTTAATTTTAAACTTTTTATCCAAAGGTCATTTTATGATTTAGTTACTACTTCGAAACTTGATAATTTGCGCCCTTACGCTTTGGCCATATCAAAGGAGAGTTGCATCCTAAGTCCTCATAATGATTCTCAGTATTCTGTTTCTGATAATGAAACCATCACTCTTACTCTCTGTAAATATAGGCAGAACAGTTCAGACGAGTGCCCACGGTTCATAACCTATATGAGGCTATGAAATAAAGGAGCTTTCACAGTCCCTTCCAGAACCCTGAATCAATCATTTAGGTAACATGCCGAAACGAGGTTTACTGATGACCATTCGCAAACATCCGGCATCCGAGAACATATTTCTCAGCTAGGCAACATCGCATTTCCCTCGCACGCACGGACCACACTTAACGGTCCGAATCGTCCTCGTCAAGTTCGGCGTCCGAGACCTTGGCCATGCGAGCATTGCTTCCTCTTCTGTGGCTGTTGTGCTTCTTCTACCTACTGGTGGGGTACTGGGCTGTCGAGCGGTCGCCCAGAAAGTGGGTCACTGGGTGAACGACTCAAATGCCGCACTGCTCCGGACGGTGAAACTGTTTCAGGCGGAATGTGGGTCGTTGCGTAGCCGCCAGGCTCGGCAGACGGATGTGTTACAGCTGATAGACCGAGGGACTGAATACAGCCAGAAAATCATTCAGAGTATCTCTTCTCAACTATTTAGCACTCAGTTAATCGTACGCGTTAGACTGACATACGGAAGCCAAACACTTGTTGTGAGCACTTACAATTCGTGTTTAATAAACAACGGGCTGGACTTGATTCCTGTCGTTATATTGAAGAGGCGTGCGGCGAAGCTTGCTCCAGTTCCTTCGCGTCTCTTCTAGATACAGATCTGGCACCCTCTCAGAAAACTGGAAATATGCTCTCATCCAACCCATCCCCCAAAAAGGCATCTAAAACCGACCCTTACAACTGTAGGCCTAAAGCTCTGTGCTTTTGGTTATAAGTAAGCTGATGGAGAGGTGCATAAATCGCGAGCTTCTAGAGTACATTGAACGTCATTGCTTGACAGGCAGTACCTATGATTTCCGGCACCAGCGGTCCACAGGAGACCTCCTAGCTTACGTCACCCTCTGGTTTGGTTCTGAAAAACAGCTTTTGCTGATGTAACCCGCCAGGTAAAATGAAGGCCATTTATTTTTATTATTAATTGTGGAGAAAACTCAACCAGTTTTATGAAGAGACTAATGTCGTTGCTCTTGATGTCCCGAAAACGTTCAACCAGCTGTGTCATGCTGCCATATTTTGCAAACTTCCATCCTATGGCCTCCCAGAGAAAGATAGAAGATTTGCATATGGGTGAATGACTTTCTGTCTAACCGCCCGATATCCGTCGTAATTGACGGGCTCTCCCCTTCATCCCACAGCGTCAACGCGGGTATTCCCTAGGGATCAGTCTTGTCTCCGGCATTGTTCCTCTTGCATATCAACGATCTCTTTTCCTGAACAGTCAATCCAATCCACAGCTTTGTATTCCACATGCAGGAATTCAAAGCAACAAGCTGATCTCAGCCGGTAAGCTGGAAAAAAGAAGACTAGCAGCGATTTCTGAGGAGAGACCTGGAGGTTATCCCTGCTTGGTGACGCAACAATCCTAGACAGTTTATTGCTTCCAAAACACTGGACGAAAAAAAACATCATGGCGCTCGTCTTGTTTTGATGGATAGCCGAGATCTACCAAAGAGCTATCGATTCCGGCTGGTCGGCAGTGAATACTTGATCTGGCACGAGCACATCTCGTCAATAGCAGTAGCTGCTGGGAAAAGGCTAAGAAGTACTTTCCTCCAAAAGATTTCATGACTCTATACAAGGCCCAGATAAGACCTAGTCTCGCGAATTGCTCACATGTTTGGGATGCTGCAGCCCCGACTACATTATCCATGCTCCATACTGTTCAGAGTAGGGCTGTGAGACTGATCGATGACTTTTCTCTGTCACACAGTCTCGGGACCCTTTCGCATTAGAGCGACGTTCTTGCTCTCTTCTATCAATATGCTTTGCTGCTCCGACCTCTCCTTCATGATGCCGCCACGCGAACTGCCTGCCAGACAGACCCGCTCGACTTTCGCACCTTATCCTAACTGTGTCGAACTTCGTACATCCAGAACTAACCGATACGGCCGCTCCTTTGTCCCTAGGATGTCGAGATTGTGGACCAATCTGCAAGGAGGGTTTTCCCACTTCTACTTGCCTTGGGCGGTTCAAAAATCGGATTAACAAAGTTATTTTGGGATCCTCGTGGCAGCCGCGGTGCCCTGGCATTTAGGCTTCTGCCTGTGCAAAAATTACCAACCTCACCAAAGTTTTTCCATGAAGTGAGGTGTATCTAATTGAATTATACGCAAATAGTGTCGTGGTTTGACCTCGCCCGTATCCGTTGCATTTTAGAGATTCAGATGACATCGTGAGGAGACCACCGCATCGTTTACGCACCAGAGTGGTGCGAGATCAAATCTGTACATCGTATCACTAGAGCTGGTTTATTCACTAATCACCCACCAGTAGATAAGCAAGTGGAGTAGTACTTTGCTGATACAACGGGATCGGCAAAAAGGGTCAAAGGAGGACTAGTTGGCAAGCTCCGCCTCCCCACCACTACTATTAATACTAATACTGCTACTGTTACTACCTAATCTGCTACTACTATCACCACATCGTTACCTGCCACCTATGACAAGTGTAAAGTGCCTATCATTTGCCACTCGACCCCTGTCACCTTGAAGTATTACCGCGGCCTTAGAGTCAACTAAAAATCTGTGTTTGCACCCTGACTATTATGGCGCGACCAAGGCACTCTGAGATTGATGGCATGGCAAAACAGTGGGATGCGTCAAGTGAATTCTTTCTCAAGGCGGCATTCGCAAGGTGCAGTACATAGTAACGTGTTTTGCTGCCATCAATTAGGAGTAGGGATTTTGCTATACGAATCTTTTTCTGCGATTAGGAAATTCTTTTAACCATACATTTTAAGCAGTTCTCAGTATCAATATTAGTATTATTGTATTCTCGGAGACCGAGCATGTAAAAAAATGATCATCCAGGTACATTCGATGGTTTGGGTAAGTGGTTCCGTTGAAATCATTAGAGCCTACTCCAGCGCCTCCTGAAGGATGAAATACTTTTGCTTTGTCGGGCAAAATTTTTATTTAACAAAGCTGTAGCTCAGGTCTGGTCAAAATAGATAATAGAAATTTAATAAATCAGACTTCCAGGGCATACAAAAACATACATGTGCACGTACTAATATAATAACCGACCTTCGATTGCTAAAGCATCCTTAGTAGTTTGATACTCTTTTCATAAAGTTCATCACGAACATTGGTTTGACATCAGCTATCCATTATTATCGCTAATCACCGATTGAGTAAACAACAAAAATGATGTGCATTTTCATTATTCATCACACATTGAGGTTTCCAGACACCTAAGGTACTGCTATAAGGCGTTTCTATTAGGCAAGCCATTTTCTGTAGATTATGAGGTTGCGAAACTTTGTAAAGGTTCTGAAACATTAGATAATGCTGAAGATAGACGATAGATACTAGCTTTGACTGTTCATAGCTCACATGTTCTGTAATTTTGCGGAGCGATAAATTTGAGTCATTCCAGTGCCTATTCGTTTTACTCAAATCATCACAAAAATTTAAGCGACAGTGAATCGGTAATTTCAGTAAATGATGTTTTATTTTAACACCTATGTAAATCCTTATTATTGTCGAACAGCACACAGCTCATCACAGTCACTAGTTCACTGAACTATACAGTACTTTTCCCAAGCCCGCTCCCCATTCTATGTATTGGACTGGTCAAGCTTGCAAGCTGAATTTTAGGATGCTGCTGAAAACTATATTTTGTGTAAAAATAATTGTCGGAAACTTAAAAACTATGGCTGGGCGCGTCCGTCGATAATATTGAAGCTCTCTACGAGAACTCCACAGTGTACATTTACTATCTTACAAAATGGCGGCTGGCGGGCTGCCAAGGTTCTCTTTACATTGAATTGCTTATATTTTAACAAATAACCATAAAAATGCTATAACATATTATATCAATCGTCTTCTCTTATGACGGTCTATCTGAATTTGGGAAAAAATATTAAAAGATTTTGATACTATTTTTAAATGAAATGTTCCATGTTTTATTACACCGCACAGATCCTCCCAAGGAAAGAAGGTTGTTGTAACATATGATACAGTTTTGACATATATTTGTTGAGTCCATCAGAAGATACTGATTTTACATTTCAGGGTGATAAATTACTCATCAAGAGCTCCAAAGTGACCCCCAATTCCATTTAAAAAATGTTCCTGGATGGCGATCTACCCCCATTTTGAAATTGTCAGCTAGGTACCATTCTGACTCGGGAACGTTTTCAGCTATCAGTTTTACACTAAAACACATAGTATTCATGTGCCGGTTCAAAAAATGGGGTGGGGAAACCTCTTTGTAAGTCACTGTATAGGCACATTCACCATATTTTTAAAAGACTCTCCATTATGATGAAAGTAATGGCTTTTGCATGTTCCAAACAAGGACGGTAAATTAATATGTAAATCGGTAACAGTCTTCTTCGCCTAAATGAATCAGCTATAGACTTTATTGTGCAATGCTCAAATATACAGGGTGATTCACAAGTCGTGAACACTGAAACATCTTTCACAGGACTACATTACTATGCAACATTTTCCTCGGGGGCTTCATTAAAATTTTTTTTTAATATCTTCAAAACTGGCATGAACTAAAATTTGGTATGTGGATTTAACGAAGCATTGTCCACATTCAAAAGTCTTTACTTGAAGTTAACGTGCACCAGTGGCGGAGATACAGGGGATTAGTGACATTATTTTTCCAAATAAAAATAGTACGCCACTGTTTTTTCTTTCGAAAGGAGCAATTTTTCTAATTTTTCTTTCAATTGCCTACAAATAATTACTCTTGTGTTTGTTTCCTAGAGTGCACTGTTTTGGTAAACATAAAAATAAAACAACTTAGATTATTTGTGAAGAGCCGAGGTGCTATTAGTTTCAAAATAAAATAGGAGGCCTTGATACCAACTTGACGAAAAGTCAAGTTAAAAGTCTATTTTTTCTACTTTTTGAGTGTTGGGAAATGGAATTTAGCAATGATAAGTACGCCGATATTAATTTTGTGTACGGGTTCTGTAATGGATATGCTTCTTGGGAGTATCAGCGTAGATTTCCTAACAGACGCCCACCTATATCAAAGGTTTACGCGTTCATTTCGAAGACTTCGGCAATATGGAATTGCTAAACTTCCCGAAGCTAGAGGCCACGGCGTCCGGCATACTGTTCAAGAGGATCTGGAAGTGACTAAATTGGCGTTGGATGATCCTAGTACAAGTACTAGTCTTGCGTGAGGAATTTTAAATCGGGAAGTTTTACATCCTTACCATCGGCAAAATGTGCAATATCTGTACCCGGCGACGAAGTGCGACGCCGAAATCTTTGTGAATGGTTACTGCAAATGCATAATCAAAATGAAGGTTTTATTGATTTGTCTTTTCTCATATTGAAAATATTCGATAGTTAGAAAATCCCCGATCTGTAATAGTCCACTCGTTTCAACATAGATTTTCTAGAAATGTCTGGCGCGGCATTTTCAATGGCCAAGTGTTTATGCACGCATTGCCTCAGCATTTAAATGCAAACTCATACTTAGCTTTTCTAGACAATTATATAGAAAATGTGTTAGATGATTTTCCGTTAGCAACTAGAGTACGAGTGACATTACCGCATAGTTAAATAATCATTTTAGATAACGATCGATTGGCAGAAACGAACTCATACCTTGGCCTGCGGGGTCTCCCCTGAATTTCTTTTTGCGGAGCGCTTTTAAACAACTAGTGTATGCTGAACAAATTAGTACTGTTAATCAGTTACAAAAAAGAACAGATAATGAGTTTCATCAAATTCAAGCCTCAACGAATTTTGCGGAAAGACGTTTATCTTTACTAAAAGGATGGCGCACTTGTGTATTCGTCAGAATGGTAGTAGGAAAACACACAAGAGTAATTATTTGTAGAAACTTGAAGGTAAAATTCAAAAAATTGCTCGTTTCGAAAGAAGTACTAAATTTTATTTCATTCCAGTTGACGGTTCTGAAGATATTAAGAAAAATTGTTTTTTATTTTTAAACTTCTTGATTATCTTTTCAATGAAGCCCCTGAGCAAAAAATGTTACATAGAAGACCCTCCCTTGAAATGCGGTGCTATGTAAGATGTTTTATTTTTGTTCACGACTTGTAAATCTCCCTGTATAAGTAAATGGTATGGCTTATCGTTGGCTAAATTATGCAGGGTGGTTCCGAAGATAACGACAATATTCCTGAGGCAGAAAGTGATTCCAAAAACAACATAAAAAGTTGTTATAATCATACCTTTTAAAACATCTCATTGCGAATATACACGGTTCAAGTGTCTACACCACTAACGAGTCAGGACAAAACATAAATAGTGATCAAATAATGTTGTAGTAAGTAATGTAGTAGTAAGATAGGACGACTGTCCTAATATGCTACGTACAATTTCAGTATGAAGCTTCATCAACTCCAGCTTATTTTCAAACTACGAGTTGAAGTTATTCTTGTACAGTCAGCTGTCCAATTATTAGGGACAGTGAAATGCTTTACCATTTTATGACCTTATAGACGCACGTAGCTGCAGTTCTAATTGATCCAAGTGCCTAGACTGGAGCTCAGATTCATCTTCAATGTGTTTCAATAAATTAGTATCTAAGTAGACGTTGAGAGTTAAAGGGCAAGTGTATTTGGTTTCAATAATTGTCAAATATGTGAGTGCTACATAGGACTAAACACCTCAGTCAGTGAAGACAAGTTTGAAGATCTAAACAAAGCTATTGTGATAGAGAGCTTTGCTGTAAAGGTGGTTCAAATCTATGGTTATGCTGATGCTAAAAACACATTTTTCCAAATTAATCCAAATTAATAATAACTATGCTTTCTAATATAGTTTTCATTCCAGTATAAGCCGCAGGGATTCGCACTCCAGAAAAAAAAACTGAGTTTAAACGGATGGAACGGGTGTTCCTGAATCAACCATTGATGGAGTAAGCAACCAACTTGGACCTCCAGTCTGGGATAAAGTCAATTATCATCCTTTTGCTGTTTTACAATAAAAAAATATTCCAGTGTCAATTGTCATGTACTCATATAGCCCTATGGAGTCATTTTTCCTTCATCGCATCATGACCTGACAAGACTTTCTCTGCAAGCTTCTGCTGGACAGTACTGATAGGAGCTGGTACACCAGACTTCAGTATCATTTGGTTCAACAGCTCGGCACTTTTCTTTCGATTTTGTTGAGGAATATCACGAATTTTCTGGTAGGCACGTGACGCTGGTGTGCGTTTTCATTCACTATTCCATATTCTTTCAAGCGAAATGGACTGGAGATTTATTTTTATTCCATTAGCGCTGTTCTATCTGCTATTTGCCTTTGTGCATGACTTCTGTGCGGAAGACGGGTTTTAAACTCTGTTTTTCAAATTTTCATTAAATTAGATTTAAAGAAATATATTCTTAACAACAAAATAATAATAGTCGTACTCACCGTCTAAACTACCTTTTCATTAATCAATTAGTACAATCGAACATGCCCAATTCCCAACATCCAACCATATGAAGTTATCGAAGCACGTTAAGCATAGGTATAAGTCTAAACTCCAGTTACACATATGTCACTTAAAACTGCAGCTATTCTCCTGAGTCTTTGTAGTAGTACAAAGGAGTAGTAATGATTGAGAGACGAAGCTTGGAAACTAGGCCATGCTTGATCATCTTTGCTGATCTTTTAGTAGCAATACTATACTCCTTCACAGTCTATCTACTAGTAACTGATTATTGAGTACACCAGCTCCAGCAATTTGATGTACTCGTGGATCGTGCACCAATCTAGTGCGTAGATATAGATAAATACAACACTTATGGCTCAAAATTAGCTTCCGATGAGGAGAAGCGAAAACAATCAATTTTTCAATTCTATGAATTAACGACGCGGCTACCCAGCCCCCCGCGCCTAAAGCCATAAAATAGTGAAAAATGTGACATTCCTTAATAATTTGGTAACCATTTTGAAATTGAATGAGTTATTCAAAAATATTCAAAAAGTGGAGGCGTAGAAGATAATTTTTTTTTTTGCGTTTCTAGGTGACTAAATTTCCCAGTTTATACGCCACTGGCTTAGTTTCTGCTACGAAGACTTATGTTTTGACTGTTAATACTACATGTACAAAGCTTAGCGCAATATTCCAGTCCGCTCCAAAGATATAATTCTTTTCGATTTCGAAAGCGCAGCTTCAATACCCTGCATAGAAGCAAGCATTTTCTGCCCACGTCAATACGAATTTTTAGTATTAGTTTTTGTCTCTGAATCACCTCGTAGAAAGAGAAGGGTAAAATACGAAACGAAAGCAGGCACTGTGATTGTATCCGTTTAATTGATACTTCGTTAACATAAAAAAATAAATTAACACACAAAAATTCAGAGAGATAGAATAAGAAATATCCTGAAAAAAATAAACAATGCAGTAGCACCTATCTCGACCAAAATTAACAGAAACATACAGCTGGCTAGCTGCTACCGAAGGGTTTTGCATACAAAAAGACAAGATGTTGACAATATGCCAATACCTCGAATATAGTAGAAAATAGTGTCAGTCAAGGTCATGTCTTTGTCAGAAGGATACAGTAAAAGTCAAAGAAGGTTTGTCATTCGCACAGAAAAAAAATAGAGACTAGTTTTAACTAAGGAGCTGATTGAATTAGGAAGTTTTAAGTGCAAATGTATATGTTAAGGTAATGAGTAATAACTGTCTAGAGAGAATAAGTCTATCACAGAAATAGTTATCGATTGAGCTTTTACAATAAAAGTACTTTCAGATTCAGCAAGACAGAGATCATACCATCCTTGCACCATGAAATGAAGGGGAAGGAGCATCCAATTTTAAGAGACGAAATATCCATACCCATAACTCTGGCATCAACGATAGTAGTAACATATATGTAGCAAAGTCAATAAGGTTTTAGAAAATGTAGGTTGTCCCATAGATATGTATCCGTGGTCATATGTCTAAATTAGACATAGTAGAAGTAGAGATCAAAGTATGATAGGTTATAAATATGCATAATAAGTTATCGGCACTATATTAGGTGATCTAACTCTGTTTGTACTGATCCCAGGCTTGGTAGGCCATATCAATTGCAGCTTCACGTTTCCTTCTGTATTCATGACCATGGTGACCGGCATGGATCACTGTGTGACCTGAAAAAAACATTGATTTATTAAGCCTCAGGATGTATTAATTATAACTGTAACGATGATTTCGGTTTCAAACACATTCTATAAGTAATCGAGAAGCTATTGTTCTTGGAGAACGAAAAGTGTGTGCTTTACATCTATCGGTGCATTATTAGTAGATCTTAACTGGATATGAAACAGATTTGAGACTATAGGTAGCAGATTTTAGCTGTGGTCTGATGGTTTCGCTTGGATCGCTCAGATTAAACCTAAATTCAATAATCTATTATGAGCCCGTACACAGAGTTTGAACAACTTGGCCCCTACACATTTAAGGCAAGCATATTGGTGGCAAACACGGGTAGAAGGGACGAACTTAATAGAAACTTTTGGATATCAATGGAAAATAAATAGCAAAGCATAGTAGCTACTGAGTGGTACATAAGATTTCAATCGAGAGAAAAGAAAAAGGATCCGTGCAGGAAAATAAAATAAAAATATAATTCATTTGAGTGACTCCGATTATACCAAACTTGCTACTATGGAAATTCAATATGCGGGGAGACAAATCTCACCTGGATGTCATTCTTGATGTTCAAACTATATGTGCCTTAATGGCTTTGGGTTTGAATGGGTGGAAAAAATTGAACAACGCACTTTACAAAATGTGCCTCTTTGAAACCACTATCCCTTGGAAGAGGTAGGAGAAGCCAAGAAACATGCCATCCTGGATTATTCTATCGTAAAAAGAAGAAGTCTATTCAACAAATTAAGATTAAATACAAAAAAATTGTGGGTATGTAGTATCGACAAAGTAATTTAGTGTTGCTTACCGGCATGTGGTACCATGCAGCATCAGTGCAGTTGGAAGAGAGACCTAAGCGATATGATTTGAAAAACGTTGAACTACGTTAGGAAATTAAAATGGAGATCTACAGCAGTGAGCTAGTTCTTGACATGAGAGAGAGGAGCGGAAAGAAAATGGGGGTAGTCCTTTTACAACTTGGAGAACCGTATTCCTGATAAAAGAGTCGCTCCCCTGACGTTGTTGAAAAGGTTCGGAAGGCCCGCCGTCGTCTCTCAGGCTCATCTCCAAGGACAAAGTTAATGTTGTGATGAAACGTTTGGTGACATAAGGAACATAGAAAAATGTTTTATCTCTGAAAATTATAGGATTTACAGAATTGTTTGGCAAATGTCAGAATTTGGGATCATTCGGGAGGAAGATTTTTATCCTAGTGTACTCAAGAATTAAAAAGCAGTGTCATCTCAGCATTCAAGTAAAGCAAGCATTGTTCAACAGTTTTCAGATCGAATATCTTTTATAACGAGCAGTTAGTAGTTACTCCGAAATAGACTTATTATGCATTTTATTAGAATTTCGAGAACCCTCGCAGCTCACCTTCTTCGTGGTCGTGATGCACCAGCTTCTTCAGCCCAATGATTACCGAGAGCATCAGTGCAAGTGCCGACACCATTAGCGCCTTCATGGCCAGTAGGCCCACACCACCGACACCCAACGCGGCCAGCATTTTTCCCATCATTAGGCCTAGGAGGACGATTCCATGACCTCCTCCGCCGCCCCCTTTGCCGCCTCCACCGCCCCCTCCACCTCCACCGCCGCCACCTCGCGGTGAACCTGCAAACAGAAAGGGTTGGTTAGTGTTAAACATGTAGACAGTTTTGGATTTTGTAGTTTATCGCACAAGAAAAAAAATTAATAGAAAATAACCATCTACAAGAAGTAGCGTAAGACCCGGCACTTCTCACGCGACGACGTCAATATCATTTGAAAAAGCACATGTCATCCAACTATGATGAGCTATAACAAAGTTCTTAACTGAAACAAGTGTATCAAATAAAACCATAAAATTAGTTCCCATTCCACACTCATTTGACAACGTTACTGTCTAGAAGATTTTCCTTATCCCTACTAAGCATCCGACAACTTTGCGATCAGAGTTGCAGTAGAGTGCCCTCACCAGCGACTACCGCACGAGAGGTTTGATTCCTCTTTTTGTTGCGAGTAGTGCAGGTATCGAAATTATTGCTAACACATTCGATACAGTTCACAGTCTACTGTTAAATATTTTCGACAAATTAGGTTTTCGTGGGAAAATATATTCTTTGATGCAAAGTTACCTATCAAAAAGGCCCCAAGTAGTGAAGCTATCAAAATCGTACAGTAAGCAAATATTGGTCAAATGTGGTGTACCTCAGGGTACAGTGTTAGGCCTTCTTTTATTCAATATATATTTGAATGATATATTCAATATTAACTGTATAGGTAAAATAATTAGTTTTTCTGATGCTACGGCAATACTATATACAGAGCAAGACTGGAATGTTGTGAAGAAAATAATTGAGAAGGACTTTTGCTTTTTTCAACGCTAGAAAACTAACAGTGAACTTTGGAAAAACGCATTTTCTACCCGTCACATCAAACGCTAAACGTCTACCCGATTATTCAGGTATTTTCTTCAAAATAAAGAAAACAAATTTAAAAATTGACAGAGTGGACAATATCGAATATTTAGGAATTTATTTAGACCAACATTTAAGGTGGGACACTCATGTAACCAACATTTTAAAGAAAATAAGATTTGTTACATAAAAAATTAAATTTCACACAGGTATATTGACAGAAAATTATATGCGTACTATATATATCATGCCTTAATTGAGCTGCACTTAAAGTATGGTATATTAGCAGCGTACTTAAACGACAGAGATGCTTTACAGAGACTGTTTTGAAAATTATCTTCGGAAAATCAAAATTATATTCAACAAATGATTTATATAACCAAACAAAATATTTGATATCAAGCAACTTTATTCTATACATACTATCAACCATTATCACAAAGTTGTCAGTCAGCGCAACAAAATCACACATTGCCGTGATACACGATATGAATCACGAGAAAAAACTGTCCCTAAACCTTATAAAACAAGAATTAAGCGATCTTCTCTCTATTTTGCTCCAAAATTATATGTTAGACATACCCAAAGACTTAAAGCAATGTCGAAATACACGCAATTTTGAAAAAATTGTTATCAAAACGGATACGCGCAATAGGCAGACAACATATTGAATTGCTATCAAATATTCCTCAAAAATTATCATCCTTTACGTATACATCTCTTTAATATAAGTTTTTCTTTAAAATTGTTTTAACTTTTTTGTTTTGATTTTGAACACATTCCAAAATCCGACTGATCCGTGTAGAGGCATTGCCCTTCTATTTATTAAAACATTTGTTTAACCATTCTATGTTGCTGTTGTTCTCATATAATGGAATACTTTAGGTCTTAAAGGAAAAAACATAGGGAACTATATGTTTGTTGGAAACATGTCTGAAAGATGCATAGAAATACCGGGGTTGGAAGCATATTTATAAATATGTGAACGACAAAAAAATTTAAATACACCTCCTATAACCTCTTGCAACGGATTTTCTATTCTTCAAAAGCGTTTCTAAAAATGAAGAGTCTCTGAAACGTCAAGAAAAAAGTCTATAATCTTTCTTGTTATTTGCTCGTAGCTTTGCCGCTATTGGATTAATTTAAAAAAATTACAACGCTTCCTTGACATAGTAGCAACTCTGTATCGCAGTTTCATCAAGATCTTAGCCATACCTTCCAGGCTATAGAGGGGCTAAGGACTAGCAGAGGGACGGTCAAACCGACAGACAGAGTGGCAGACAGACAGGCATAAATAGTCGCAAAGTTTTCGTGATGTACATTGTACATGCCATATATCATCAAAAGACATGTCGTGATTGTTAGAAGCCATTTGTAGAGTATAGGTGTAGTCGTAAAAACAGGCAACGGAAAGCAAACAAGCGGACATGGTCCGCTGGAAAACCAAGTAGATGACACCTATGAGTTTTTCGCCAAAGCCAATGTCTGCTCCATGAACGGAACTTGTGTCGCCCATCGTCATAGGCGATTTGTCAATCAAGGCAATACTAAGTGCTCACCATGCTACCAGTCCGCAAAGGTTTTAATGAGGTGTGTGGGCCATGGAAGCCATGCTCTTTGTAACGCCGATTAATAAAAAGTCATAGTTATGTCATGCAATGACAAATTCCTTTCACTCAAACTAACACACATTTAACTGAAACACACAGACATGGCATTGGTATTTTTTCACTTCGATCCCTTGCTTTATTGACCTTGGTCGTAGACGTTAAGATTATATTATGAGTTCATAGCAAAACGTACATTTTCAAGTGAACAAAGCATAGTTTTCTATAGTCTGTAAGCTCCGAATTGATATATAGTTATTTGCTTTCTTATTAAATAAAAAAATGTTGCTGTATTTGCATTTAAATTAAAATATCGATTGTGCTTCTAGGAAACCCAGTGGTGGTTTATTGTATAGTTGATAAAAAAATGACAGTTGGCCTTGCCGGTTCTTAAATTATACCACCTCAATATTTAGGTACTGGTTTGTAGAATTACAAGAAACGGACCCAAAAGAAGACCATTTTGGTTGTTTTAAATTTTTATATTTCGCTATGAAGGTTACTGCCAATGTATTTGATGTCATACCTATATCATCATCATATCATATCACTGATACTTATTAAAACTGTTTTCAACTCTTCTCATGAATAAAGGTTTAGCAATAGCATCCAAGTAATGTGCGCTGATCATCTTTCTCGCGAATGCATTAAGGTATTTGATGTTCCGTTTTGTTGATGGATCATTTTATGTATATTGAGTAGTGTGAGCAGTAATTCTGACCATAGCGCTAGCTTCAATTTGACTGATTTACTATATCGGGCTTGTTCTATACGTATACATGCCGAAGTCGTACGGTAAGGGTTTAATAAAATTAAAGTCCAACAAATAATAATTAATTAACTAATAAATGATTAAATAAAACCAAGTGTTACTTAATCATTTTTATTTCATTCATCCAGCAAATAGGGGTGTGTTTATTGGCGTTTGTAGACTTTTATGGTCCGCCAACATTAAATTGTGTCCCAAAAATATGGGTTTCCCTTGGGCTATGTAAAAATAGTAGCACATAATACGTTATTTGGGATATGTCACACGATCGATACCTATTGTGATCTGTCAGTGTTGATAATGGAATGTGATATTTATTGACCGTGTACCCTGGCCCTCAGTAACTGTTAACGTGTAACGTTACGTGTAGTTTCACTGACACTGACGGAGCCTTCAGTAAATACTGATGGTACAGGTCACAGTAAGTAGTGGTCGTGCAACATCCGTCTTAGAATTATGCAATCCGAATGGATCAATACCATTTCCGGAAATAAATACTGAGGCTTAAACTGCTAACAGTAAAACTGGAGAAATGTCAGTCACTAATTGAAAGCAACATTTTCAGAGTTTTCTGGACGAGACAATGAGAGACCCAAAGATAGCGAGAAATGTGTTTATATATACGCTCAGATTATGAGTTTTTACGCTTTAAGATTATCGTTCCTTGGATACCACTTGGCCCAGAAGGAAATTATTTATTTTGAGCCACATCAGTCTTATAACTTTTCTCGTTTACGACGTGCCGATATGGCCTTGTGCCTGCAAACTAATTTCCTTTTCCAAAACTCGATTTGATTTAGTGCGGTACTCACGCTTCAATGATCCTTCAAGCCCAAAGGAGGCAACCAAATTATATCTTCTCATTTTAATCAGGAGAAATAACCCATCAAGTAATTATTCACGCTCTATCTATGGCAGCTGCTTGCTGCAATATTTTGGACTCTTGGAGACGGAATTAAGACGACGAGAGAAAACCAAGTCAGAGCATCACCAAACCACGTTTTGTTCGTTCTCCGGCTTGCAGGTAATTTTTGGCTACAGTATAAAAATGTTTTGAGAGAATCTCATTTTTCAAGCTCTTTGAAGTTCACAATCGTTTCTGGGTTGGGATTAATGCTTTCAAATTTTTTAAATAACAATAACTTATATTTTGGTTTTTGAAGGCCTTAACAACGGTCGTAGTGTACTCTCGTGAATACTCTAGATGTGCACATTCATTTTTTTTTCAGTTGGAGTTTGAGGTCCGAATATTAGGACTGACTAGTTTGACTAAGGATATGTTTCCTGTACCTTTTTACATATCAATACTAGATAGAGGTAATCCATTGATGACCTTTAATTAATCTTGTCAATTTAAGTGAAAAGTTTAATGACTGTATCGAAGAGAGAAAACCAAGTCAGAGCATCACCAAACCACGTTTTGTTTGTTCTCCGGCTTGCAGGTAATTTTTGGCTACAGTATAAAAATGTTTTGAGAGAATCTCATTTTTCAAGCTCTTTGAAGTTCACAATCGTTTCTGGGTTGGGATTAATGCTTTCAAATTTTTTAAATAACAATAACTTATATTTTGGTTTTTGAAGGCCTTAACAACGGTCCTAGTGTACTCTCGTGGATACTCTAGATGTGCACATTCATTTTTTTTTCAGTTGGAGTTTGAGGTCCGAATATTAAGACTGACTAGTTTGATCAATGATATGTTTCTTGTACCTTTTTACATATCAATACTAGGGGGAATCCATTGATGTCCTTTAACTAATCTTGTCAATTTAATTGAAAAGTTTAATAACTGTATCAAGCCTCGTCTCCCTGTTACATATTTATATCAAGGTCTATTGTGTAATACTAAAAGCCTGAGACCTTGTTTTACTCAACATCATCCGAGGAATTGAACCGTCAGGGAACGATATTTAATTTCGCAATTTTTGCTCAGGTACATTACTGACTGTGTGGACTCTGTATGCCCTAATGCGAATAAATAAACAAAAAAAAACTGCTCAGGTACATCTAATCTTCATCTTCGACGTACAAGATCTGGACAATTTCTTGGTACGTTTGATATACTGGGTAAAGCTTGCACATTTGATGTACTTAATTATTAAGGTCTGCATTTCGGCTTCAGTGGAATTAGTATCAACGGACGAGATTCATGATATACAGGGTGTTTCAGTTTATTGTTGCATAACTTTAAGATTCGATAGAACTTTTAAAATTAATGCATAAAGTCTATATAAACATGGGTCGAAAAATGCGTGGCTTCCGAAATACAGGGTGTTTAAATTTACTTTCTAAAATAGTTTTTGTATAATGTGTAAAATGTATAACAGTGAAAATTGGTATACAAGGGTTTTTTGGTACGACAAAACGAACCATGGGCATAGTTTTACTGTAGCCGCTAGAGGGCGCTGTCTACGGTACTTGTAGTGTATTAAAATGACCGAAATTAGTTCAATGTTTTGCTTTTTGAATAAAAAAACTGATTCTTCGCACTTTTCAACATAAAAAAGATCTCCTGTGAGTTTTCGTTATAGTTAGCCGTTTTGAGATATTTCGAATTTTAACGTTCGATGCATTTTTAATTATTTATGGGAAAATAATATTTTTTTTACATTTTCGATTTGGGCATTACAAGTAATTAAGATGATCGTTTAGATTGTGTTTTTAAACACAGCAATAATTCCTAACTCCAAATAAATAAATATTAATTTGTTTAATTTTCCAATATTATTTTTAAGAAATTAAATTAATTATTTACAACTAAAATGCTATTGGATAGTTAGGACAAACATATAAAATCTAAAGTAGTTGCTCGATATGTAAACCCAATTGTTCAATACACAATTCACATCTACAAATGATCGAACGTGGTATAGCATTATTCAAATAAGACCTTATTTCATCACATTCCTGATTCTATCTATTAGCATATCTCTTGTGGTTACGGAAGTCTGGTACACTTTTTCTTTTAGAAATCCCCACACAAAGAAATCTAATGGATTTAGGTCAGGGGATCGTGGAGACCAGGCGACTGGTCCTCCGCTGCCGATCCATCTTTCTGGATAATTTTCGTCCAGCCAGTTTCTAACTATTCTCGAATAATGAGCTGGACAACCATCAAGCTGGAACCAGGCCAATCTTCTTAAATCTAACATAACATCATCCCACATATTTGCATGTTCAGCCTTTGAAAATTCCAAGAAGGTCGCAGCAATTTAACCTTGCAGGCAAAAGATAGGGCCCAAATAGTCGATTACGGTAGATACCAATCCACTCGTTCACACTAAATTCATGCTGAACATTTCTTTCCCGAACTGCATGCCGATTTTCATGCGACCAAATATGTTGATTATGAAAATTTACCACTCCACGTCTAGTGAAGCATGACTCATCGGTTCATAAAACGTTACTTAAAAACTCCCTATTATTATCAGTTCTATCAAGAATCCACTGACAAAATGTGATTTTTCGTTCTCCGTCCCCTGGCTGTAGTCCTTGCACAGGTTACAAATGGTAAGGACGTCTATGGTCATTTCTAAGATCACGGTGAACATGGCTTGCTGAAATTCCCAAGGAACCAGAAACTCTCCTAACACTTGTGGTCGGATCTCTATCAAACTCACGCAGAATCATACCGGTAAATCTGCGCTGACTAACATTCATGTTTTTATCCCTTTGGAGATTTCCAAAACCATTTTCAATTATTTTTCGATGCACTCTTAGTTGGATGTCGTCTGTTTGGAAATCTTTGTGCGTATTCTCTGGCTGCTTCTGCTGCGTTTCCATTTACAAAGCCATACACAAAATGAATATCCGCTAACTCTTGATTGGAGAATAAAAATGGCATTTTTATAAAACTTACAAAAAAAAAACAGGTAAAAGAAACTAAATTTCGTGCATTCACAATTGCAAAAAAACGTTTCAGGTTTCAACAGACAACAGAACTAACTGTCAATTAATTGACGTTTAACCTTATTCTGCTTTCAATTTCAAAAATAATTGCAGGCACAGCCTACTTCTAAAATTTATCGAGATACTGACTTTTTAACGTTATTTTATCATAGATAATTAAAATTGCATCGAACCTTAAAAATCGAAATATCTCAAAAACGGCTAACTATAACGAAAATTCACAGAAGGGCTTTTTTATGTTGAAAAGTGCGAAGAATCAGTATTTTTATTCAAGAAGCAAAAAATTGCACTAAGAAAAATTTTTCGGTCATTTTAATACACTACAGGTACGGTAGAGAGCGCCCTCTAGCGGCTACAGTAAAACTATGCCTATGGTTCGTTTTGTCGTACCAAGACACCCTCGTATACCAATTTTCACTGTTATATATGAAATATTGTTCGAAAGATTTAAAAAAAACTATTTTAGAAAGTAAATTTAAACACCCTGTATTTCGGAAGCCACGCATTCTTCGACCCATGTTTATATAGACTTTATGCATGAATTTTAAAAGTTCTATCGAATCTTAAAGTTATGCAACAATAAACTGAAACACCCTGTATATTTCACGCAGCCTCGACCGTTTTCAGTTGACAATCACAATATTTCTCTGCATATATCGGTTTTAATTATGTACTTGAAGTAGTTGTCATAAGTTATTATAAGCCACAGAATGTCCTTCCGGACAGATTTTAGAGAAAAGTCTCTGGAACAGGAAAGACTGCTGCAGGAAAAAGCCACAACTTCCCCATTCTTCCTCAGATTGGAGTGCACCTTGTAATTTGGGAAGCCAAGATGATTAATCGGTGCAGAATATGAGATTTTGGACTCCGCCAAAAAAATAATTGCAGGACGATTAGACTTTAGGAGGTGGTGAAAGCATGAACGTTGTTGTTAATCCCGCGCAAATTTTATCATCGACAAACATTCTCTCTTTCCGCAAGATCCTTGTACTTGCACTGATCTACTCAAAGTGTTAGAGAAACCTATGTTAAAAAACTTCACCTAGAAATAAGCGATTTCTGATTTTTTGATGATACATCTGGGAAGTGAAGAATGTCAAATTTATAAATTGCTGCCGACTATGATACAAGAATCTGAGTATTGCTAGTACTGTTGCAAGAACATCAGAAGCCTAGCCTACTGATATCATAAGCACAGCTCAAATTAAGTTTGCACTTTTATATTCTTGACGTTGACATTAATTGAAGCTCTAATTCAGTTCTTGAACCTCACATGTAACTGAAGATGACGGTTAAAGCCGTCGAAACGTTTTGAGCTGACCGGATCCCAAAAATTTTTAAGCTCAAATTAAGCTGCATCGAAATCGATCGCCACGAGTTCATGTTGTGAAAGGCGAAAACGAGTTGATCAATATTATAGTCGGAGCGACATAAATCTGCGACAATTATCCTCATGATGTGAGTAAAGAGATATGGAAATTCCGAACAACACCAATTTAAGAAAATTGTTAAAATGCGAGCAAAAAAGACAAAATAAAGTATATCATGTTTTGTCTGACTATTTTCAGGCATCTTATCAACTTGGTAGAAGAAATGCCGCCAAAATGTCAAAAAAAAAACTATGAGAGTAGTTGTGATCAGTGCAATAGAAACAAATATTGCACAATAAACACTATAATTTTATATTGCTTTCGTTTCTCTGTTCAACTTTCAGTTCCTGAATGTTAAATATGTACTTTTTATTTTGATACAAAACTTTAGATCTCCCAAATGGAAGCAGGAGTTTTTTCTTCTTTTTTTTAATAAGTATTATTTTTCATTGTAAATTCTTGCATGCCTGTTTTCGGTATAGCCTTTGTAAATAATCTGCCAATGCGTGAAATACTCTTTTGTGTTCTTGCTTTGCCGGCATGTCAATGTTTCACTTTGAGGAGCTGGGGAGTCACATTTGTAAACATGCCTCGAGGATTGAAAGGCACTTGCGGTATGACCTCTTCTTGAAGTTGTCCTAAAAACAGTAACGCTACCTTGAAGAACACTCATAGTAAGATAACACTAAATATGCATTTCACAGTAGGTGGTAACAGTTATTTATTTAGAATTTTGATGATATTTTTTGTATATTATAGTTTTGTATGGTAAATGTTAGTAAACAATGAGAAATGGTAATGAAGAGTTGTTCTCTAAACCATATAGGGAAGAGCGGATTTACAGACCGAACTATCGGCAACCAGATTTGCAATAATCTGAACTGCTTGTTGTGAAGTACGTTTGAGGCTATTTATACAAGCAATGCAGATCATAGGAATAGAGCACACATTTCTTACACTGCTGTGTATTGTTTACTAACATTTAGCATAAAAAACTAAATCTTTTTAAATTTACTATCAAACTGCTAAAAAAATATGGAGGAAGATGGATATTGCTAATATCCAGAAAAGCTTGTCATAACTATAACAGCCTGCTGTGAAATGCAAATGCTATATCATCCCTTGAACGTTCCTCAAGGGCCCGCTATTGCTTGTTCAAAATCAAAGGAGAGTTCATTCCTAAAACGGCAATCAAGTCAACATGAACAATGATAAATGTGACCCCTTTAATCTCAGAATTGGAAATTTGTATACTCACAACGTCTAATTCCGTCATCACCTGGGAAGTGAAAGGATGCCGATATCGAAGTTTACTGCCGTGTACTGTTACATGGCTTATCACTAAGAGAGGAAGATGCTTGACTGGAAAATTGAGGGAACAATTATTAGCTTCAAAATTAGTGCTTCAGGATAACGGTACACTGAGCCTGCTTCGAGCTCAAAGCCTAATGAATTTTAATGCCAACTTGAAGGCCGGTCACAGGCCGGTTGTACAACTGGAATTTCATCATATTTTGAAACACCATTGCCAGTATCACGGCAAAAGAATCGCAAGATCACACCGTAGCCCAGGTACCACAGAGCCTATATGACACATAGGCACCCAACTTACGCAGAGAGCTATGGTTCTGTTTGTCATTTCCAAGTGCTTGGCTTCCTACGGTGTAAACATAGTCATTCTTATGTACTATGAGTGAGGATCTATTATACGAGTATCATTGATAAAGAATCTGTAGCAGCTAGTGAGACACACTAATTCACAAAAGGAAATAAAGACATATGTATTGTGTTTTCAGAGCTATTTTCTAAAGGGATCTTCGTAAAAAGGGTAGTATTATTTTCACGAAGCAAACTTGAGAAAATACATTTTTTGTAAATAGTTTGACTGCCCCAGAGAAAATTTGCTTTCTCCCGCTCTTCAAAAGATTTTGAGGACTGACACATTCTCACTCTATCTCCAGTAGGAGATTTTTTCTGTATTTTTTACGATTTCCAGGAGCACATTTGTGTATTTGTTCTTGCTATCTTGGAACAATTTTCTGAATTAATGTATGAACGGATGCATGAATACATGAATAAATAAACGAACAAATGAATGAGCGGATCGTTGATTAAATGAATGAATGAATGGATGAATGAATGAATTGCTCAGCTGATGAACGAATGAATGGATGAACGGAGGAACGGATGAACAGATGAGCGAATTTTCGAATGAACGAATATATGGATAAATGTGTGAATTTATGAAAGGCTGGATAAATTAATGAATGAATGAATCAATGAATGAATGAATTAATTAATTAATTAATGAGTGAGTGAGTTAATTATCCTTTGAACTTACACCTATCAAAAAGGTGTGACATGACTTTCAGATAGAATTACCATTTCCCGCGTAACGCTGTCATTAGCTTATAGAAGATTACATTGGGCAAAAAATGACAAACATGTACATTATAGGAAGTAAAAAGGCTCACACAATTAATCCCTAGTCCCCACCAATTTGGTAGCGCAGCAGCAACCTTGCGACAGTCTTAAGGGTAAATATGGGGAAATCGAAATCTTATGTATAATGGGTACATAGAATTGGTCAGGCTAGGAGCGTATAATAATTATGCAAATACCAGCAAGTCACCCCTGCAAACCCCATCTCCAAATTTCCACCCATCAAAAAAGTTTGCAAGTATACGCAAGGGTCTGAAGCGTCAAAAAAACGGAGATTAAGAGAGTTTTATTCGTGTTAGCTTGTTGTCCGTAGCTTTGCCGACATTGCTCCAAAAACGTAATATATCATTTTCGAAAACTTACTACAGTACTTCCTCACCAATTGGCGTACCAGATAAAATATTGGTATACGCACATGGTAAAGATTCTTTTCTGCGAACAGTATATGTGTGACTATTCTGGTTGAAGGAACCTCACTGGTAATAGATACCAAATGACATGTGGTTTAAAAAAATTAAAAATAGAAGACACTTCGATGAACTGTAGCAAAAGCTTAAGCTTTTTTTAAAGATTATGTTGATAAGAAATTCTTTACAGAGTGGTCAGAACAGTCAAAATCATTCCGTATAGCTTCATAGGCCATTCTGGAATGGATTCATCTAAAGTTTAGAGGAACGGTTCAGCGATATTAGCCCTAATTCCGTAAATTGCAATCGTCGTAAATATAGCTGGATTGTGCTCAAGGATTGAGAGAAGGGAGGTGCTGAAATGAGCTACTTACTTAGGAACTTGAAGGGATTATGATCTAAATCTCGAAGGAGATTATCAAAAATGCTACAGCTCATTATCCATACGAACGGGCTTTTAGCGTCATTATATGCATCGAAGTTAAGCATTTGCCAGGTTCATAAAGAAAATCAATATTTCTTATTGTAAAGATAATAACATCATCAGCATCACTCGTCGAAGATGCATACAGGTTGAGCTGCCCTATCAACTAGACTATTGAAATAGGTTATACAGATCCTCGTAAGTAGAAGTTTTCATTCCTACACGAGGATTGTAGGCACATCTGTAAGAGCCAGGAAACACCCCTAATATCTATTGATGCTTCCTGATATTTGCTGAGCTACAAAACAACAGTACGATTCAAAAATCCCGTACATCTAAATCCTTTTAAGTTCGTATGTCGAAAACATCTCAGAGCTTGCGGATTGCCCTATACTAGTAAATCGCAAGTTTATTTTCTTACCAAGGGATAATAATGCTCTGATATAATTACGACTGATTCTTTTCTGTCATACAACGAGTACATTAGGCTTCTAATCAAGCAACCAGTAGACAAAAAATAAAAATTTCCCATGTACGTGTGGCGTTCTTTATCAGATATGTGCAGCCATTATTATAAAGTTTGCATAATGGTGGAAGTTCTTGGATACTCGAATGAACTGCGTTGAAACCCTAGTGGTACTTTCCAACAGTAACGGCGAATGATACAGAATATTATGACTGTAATTTTACCACAGCTATTGACGAAGGCGACGGCGCTGTTTTATTTTGTATTAGTAAAATCAACACAAGCGATATACATAAACATGGGCATGGAGTTAAATGATATAGTCATTAATATAGAAATCGGCAGCTGTCTAAGCAAGAGGTTACTTTTGCTCTGCATTTGTTGGATGTCCTATCTAAAGACCTAGACAGTGCTGAATGATTGGCAATAAGCATGAAGCAACAACAAGCAGACGAAAGCATAAATTATATTCTGCGTAACTTCGTCATCAATACTTTGATGAGACAAAGGTAAGGCATGACTGTGGAACGTGATTTTGAATTACAATAAAAACAAAGTACAATGATCTCAATAATAATAATGTGTACTGTGCGTATCTGTATCTGTGAGAACCGAACACAAAATCTGCATACTGTAACTATAACAGGCCATCAGTATTGAGGTCAGCATTCCTCATTCCATTAGTTCACAATAGGAAAGATGTATGTTTTTTGTATTCTCTGTAAAGTATTTATGTTACCATAATACCATAAATACATATTTCATTCCTGGAAATGCTTTCGCGCGACTCGCACTGGCATCACGACTCACGGTTTGTCATCTTATTCAATGTTTCTTTATTCCTTGTCAAATTTTGTTATGTTTCATTTTTTGTTGTTTGTCCGTCGCTGTCTTGGTGGCGAAATTAGCCTGCTGGTTGCAGCTCATCCACTGTTAAAGGATGTTGATGTCTATGTTGAAAAGGGGCGTAAGTCATTGTAGGTCATTGGCATTGGACAATACCCGCAAAATGTAGTTTTGGTCAGAAACTTGAAGTAGCACACTTTTCTTCACAAAAAGTAACTTTTTAGTAAGAATTTTTGGATTATTTTTGGTTCAAATTAAACATAACCGAATGAAATTGATGAGAAACGTAAGTAATTTGCATACTAGAAGGAAAAATGAATGTGATAATACGTACGGGAGCTGAAAATTACTGCGCACAGCATGTGAGAGACGTTGAAGTGTTTAGGACGAACGAAAAAATTCACTCAAGAGCTCTGATTACGAGTATAATACAAATGTTTTCAACACAAACTCGTATCAAAACATGATTGAATAATCATACTAGGTCAATGTTGGTTATACTTGTTCTATTTACAGCAGCTATCAATTCATTTCTTTCCTCTAATTACCATGTAGCTGTACGAAACGTGGACAATTTTCAGACGTATTGGTTTTCCATTTCGGATATTTGACCGTTTTCACACGAAAATATTTAACAAATTTAGTTTAGAGTTGCATGAAAGCAGACAGCGTGTCCGAGATTCGCTTCTCGTTACAGGGATCTCGGCTCCTGTTATACCTGCAGCAAACGTTAAATAACGAAAGTTTTAGAGGAATCTTAGTGCATTTGATAGCCGGCTTCAGATTCACTATCGGTCAATTGGTTTTGGAAATATCACCGAAAAACTGAAACTGTCGAATTTTGTTTTTTGCCATCCGAGACGGTTAATTTGCCAGCTGTCAAAATGTGACATTATCCGCACATTTTGTTTTAAGGCAAATGATAATAAGCGTCTATTAGATGTCTCAATTATCTTTTGTTATCCCTCAGTCTGCCTCAACTTTCATTTTTTATGGCCGTCACATTGGGTTTTTCGATTTTTGAAAAGAGACTAATATTTCCAGCCTAGTGATGCCTTACAAGTGCATAAACGATTGGAGTATCATCGAAATATCATCACACGTAATGTGGTGTATTATTTTTTTCCTAAGGAGGCCATTATTTATTTGTCAGAAAATAAAATTTATGAGTAACGCATTCATCTAAGGAGGCTGTGACTTTGTCGTTAAGTAACTCAAAGTTTTAAGATTCTGTTTTAATAAGTAGTCATCAAAATCATAAATCTGACAAAAAAAAATATCAAAATCTACTGATAATGGCCTGTGTTCTATACTCAAATGAAGAAATGTTTGACATGTTAGCGCTGTACTTGCAGTCACACAGAGACGCCGATATTACCTCAGAAAGGTACTTGGAGGTGTACCCCGAACGACTGCAGCCTCATAAAATCCAATTTAGAAAAATAGTAGCTAATTTAATAAACCATGCCTTCGAACAACCTAGAAGGATATACAATATTGAAAATGGAAGTGGCGACAGAAACATTTCACAAGCTGTCAACGAAATCCCTAGTGCATTGGTAGGAACTAGAAACCGGTGTGTCAAAATCAACAGTACAGAGAGTGTTCAATAAAAATAAGTACCATCCATGCAAACCAACAATAGTTCAAATTCTTAAGGGAACTGATTTTCCAAGGCGAATGCGCTTCTGTGATTGGTATTATAGGGAGTCTAATGAAAATCCCCATTTTGTAACTCATGTCTTTTTGTGGTCCAAGGAGAGTAGGTTTACGAATTGTGGAGTTTTTTATAAATACAACACTCATCACGGGGCTGTGGAAAACCCCACGAAGTGACAGAGAGACGTTTACAGACCAGATCTGGAACTAGCGTTTGGTGTGGGGTCATTGGTAATTTAATCTATCTTACCTTTTTAAATTGGGCACCTATTTTAAATTAGGTATTAATCATTTCAGGAAATCGACTTATAGAACTATTTTTGTTTGACTACAACCTAAAAGGACATAGGAACCTAGAGCTTTTGCGAAACCAGGTTGTGTCGGCTTTACGAGCTAGTCTAATCGAAAAATGAGTTTAGAAGAACCTGGTTTCAAAAAGATGGATGTCCGGCTCACAACACCCTTGAAGTCAGGAGCAACTTCTTAATAGAGCAGTCCTATGAAAGAATAATATCATTCAACGGTTTAATATCTTGGCCTTCTAGATTCCCCTTTCACCCTTGGATGTCCACCTCTGGGGTCACACAAAGAATGAGATATATGAATTTGATCCTCCCGCGACCATAGAAATCCTGAGGCAAAGAATTTTGAGCACAGTTGAAAACTTTATCAGAATTACACGAGCTAAGGTTGTACGAAAAACAGTCATCAATTGTCAAAGGTGTCTGGATGCAAATGGACGTTATTTTGCAAATCTGTAAATCAATACTAATTTACATAATTAGATTTTACGTTACAATATACAATTTTGTAAAATGTTTGTTTGTTCAAGAGTAAACTAAATTTACGATATTTGGCTTCTATTTTAACACATAGTTGGGAATTTGATCCAAAACATTTGACTTGTTGAAAAGTCGATATTAACGTTAATGTTCTATTCAAGGCGTTTATGTGTTCTTTATGCCTTACTCATTATGTTATTTTCTGACAAATAAATCATGGCCTCCTTAGAAACAAACTAATACATAACATTACGTGTGATGGTATTTCGGTGATACTCCAACCTTTAATGCAATTGTGAGATATCACTAGACTGGAAATTTTACACTCTTTTCAAAAATATCCAATATGGCGGCCGGCTATCTAACGCACCAAGTTTCCTCTAAAACTTTCCCCAATTAACCTTTACAGTAGGTATAACAGGAGCCGAGATCCTGTATAGACAAGCGAATCTGGGACACACTGTATACCAAGTAAAACCTAGGCAATACTGTTCGCTTGCCATGCGACCCTCCTGTAATCTGTTTTACTATTATTTATCATTCTTAAAAAATATGATTTAAAAAAAAACAGTTACCTGCAGATCTAGGCGGCCGGATTTCGTACTATTATCTCAGATACCCTGCGCATATGCACTAGCTGGCTTCGATCATTCCGCCCGTCAAGTTTTGGAGTAATTTTTTCTCATTTCGATGGTTCTCTTGCTATATAGGCTCTATTGTGAAGTTGTATGAAACATAGCAATTTGACAAATATCAATCCCGAGTTAATCCATATCTTTGAGGCATCAAGCGTTGCGATGGATTTCTTACCGACTTTGTATACAGGGTTATCCAAATTAAGTGTCCACCATTAGTAACTTTGTTATTAGTGAAAATACAAAGTTGTTTGAATTAGCAAACTAGTAGCATTTTTAACGCTGGTAAAAATGAGAAATAAAAAAAAAACAATTGAGAGTCGTTATTTTGACTTTTTTCAGTAAAATAACATTTTTTTAAATGGAAACCCCTGTATATTATATTTTTTTCTGTTAAAGCATCAAATTTTAAACAAAAAAGCTTACAATAACTTTTCTCCTAGGTTACAAATTGTTGAAGTTATGGCCTCCAATCTGAAACAATTAAATTGTATCGAAAAACTTTATTTTCAACATCAACTTATAATCTTACAAAATACAATAACAATTTTTTTTAAAGAAGATGCTCGAAAACACCACCTTGTTCTTCAATACATTTTTGGGCACGTTTTTCAACTGCTCGAACTGTCTTAAGTATGGTCCATCTATCTGGGTTATCTTTTCCCTAACTGCAGTCTTTAACGCGTCAAGGTTATCGTACCTTCGCTTGTAAATTTGGTTCTTTAAGTAACCCCACAAGAAGTAATCAAGTGGGTTTAGATCTGGTGATCTGGGAGGCCACTGTATTGGGCCATTTGTTCCTATCCACTGATCATTAAAAGTAGTACTTAGAAAATGATAAGTACCTCTGGAGTTGTGGGCAGGTGCGCCATCTTGCTGAAAATGCAGATGATGTCTACTTATAAGATCCAATTCGTCTAAGAAATTAGTCAGAATTTCTGACATAAATTCCACATATCTTTCACCAGTTAGGGTTCCCTCATAAAAGACCGGGCCAACAATTTTTGAACCAATTATACCGCACCAAACGTTGAAACTGAAACGGACTTGTGGGCCTCTTGGATGTACTAACAAAAGATTTTCTCTTGACCAATAATGGTGTTTTTTTCTATTAAACATTCCAGAATTTGAAAAATTTGATTCATCTGTCCATAAAAGGTAACGAAAGGTATTTACATTTTGGCGACAGAAGCTAAGATACCAATGGCAAAAAACAAGTCTTCTCTCTGGATCCCCTGCCAAAAGCGTTTGAACTGGTCGGTACTTATACGGAATAAATTTGTATTTTTTTAAAATCCTTTGAACAGTACCATAACTGAAATTAGAGTCCTTGAGAATATCTGCTATTGAATTCTCACGATAAGCTTCAAAATATCCAATAACTGCAATTTCCGTGGCCTCGCTTATTATGAATTCTTTTTTTGCCCTTGTTTTAGCAAAAACATTTTCGTTGCCCCTAAATTTTCGATAAAGTCTCAGAAAATATCGTTCATACGGTTGAATGCGAGCGGGATATAATTCACTGTAGTATTCTCTTGCTCTCAAGGAGGATTTTCTGCACACTAAATAGCATTCTAACATATCACACTTTTCTTCATGGGAGAACATTTTTCTTTAAATTAATGACACAATAAAGCTTATAAACAAGTATTTACACTAATGTTTGACATTATTTGATTTTATCATTGTTTTCCAAAGCCTTCTAGTTGCGAGTATGTCCAGTTTAATAATTTGTCGCTTATCTTAATGCTGTCAAATCGCGAACGCCATGTTGTTTTCATAGCCGTCTTAATATTATAATACTGCAAATAATTAAAAATATTTATCGTTATTTTGACTTTATCTTTGACTTTAGCGAAAAGTCATTATGAACTTTTTTGTTTAAAATTTGATGCTTTAACAGAAAAAAATATAATATACAGGGGTTTCCATTTAAAAAAATGTTATTTTACTGAAAAAAATCAAAATAACGACTCTCAATTGTTTTTTTTCATTTCTCATTTTTACCAGCGTTAAAAATGCTACTAGTTTGCTAATTTAAACAACTTTGTATTTTTACTAATAACAAAGTTACCAATGGTGGACACTTAATTTGGATAACCCTGTATAGCGAATAGTGTGCTATTATAAAATTTCTTGTTTTGACGTGGCTTTCCAAAATATACTAAAATATACATTCTATTCTATTCGTAAAGAAAGTCTATGTTTCCACATAGTTACGAATCACCCTGTGGGGAGCGGCATATTCTCCATGCAAGAAGCGCATATTTAGCTATAATTTGTTCAATTAACTATTTTAGATATATGTATTGTATAGTAGCGTACCTATCGACCAATCACACACTACTGTCAACATATACATAATTTCATTCGAGAGAAATAGGTATGGGAACCATCTTTCCTAGTGATGAACTGTCATTAGCAGCTTGAAGCTTATGCTGTCTGCAACAGCAGTTCTTAGCTCTGAAGGTATAAGGCCGTTAAACTGCCTCCATGGACCTTCGTGTTATAGCATTAGGTGTACAGACATTTTCGTCCAGGACCATTAGCAGTTCTAGTCTGTATCGACCTTTTGAGTATTTGCATTATCATTAGAAATTCGATAATCACACAAACTGTTGTGTCAACAAGAACGTCACGTTTTATTGTGTGCGCTCCTAATGTTCAGAGTGCCATATAGCGGAACTGCGCTGCGGATAACCTTGAATAAAAAAGCTCGCTTATCCTAGTCGGCTGGATAAATGGTAATGCGGGGAAGATTTAGCCGGATATCTTTTTTGTAGAAATGTAAGAAAGACACAACTCGAAAAATGCAAGTCTACACGAAGCGCGCTTGAAGATATCAAAAAACCTTTAGCCAACTTCCGCAGGAGCGGTTTGTGAATGAAGTTTTTGATGCAGTATATTCATTAGATATTTAAGCCTAGTTATTATTGAATATTTTAAATATGAAACACAATATAAAGGACTGAAATGTGTTGATTTTTCGTAAAACCGTGAACGGATGTGACCGACTATTGAGATATACTCGTTTTACTAAACGTATCATTCTTCGAGTCGCTTGCTAGTACCCGTCTAACCGCTGCTTTCGAAGTGAAACTAGCTATCCGAAAAGGTGGTATTTTTCTAAGACAAGCTGTTTCCGTTTGGTGCCTGGATAAAACTGACCTAGGCGCTGTGTAGGGTTCATACCCACACATAGAATGACCTTTTATCTGAAGTAAGTACGAAAGTACCCTGAATTCTAAGTATCTAATTCTGACGTACGCCCAACTTACTTTATTTGTTAATAATTTGTTTTTATACTTGAACCATCACGAAGGCTTTGGGTCTAAATGCTCATGGTTAAAGGGTAAAGGGGAAAAACTCGTGTGCATGCAACATGCACATATTCTGGCCCCGCCTTTGAGAATCGCTGGATGGTACCTCCACGTTCGACAGACAGAGCCCGTCTACAACCTATGGATAATCAGAACATCCATAGCCAACAGAAAAATTCTCTTGAGACGGGATTGGAACCCGCGGGGCGTACGGCGACTGACTAGTAGACCCAGTGCATCACCACTGGCTGTTTTTATACTTTTATTTGGCAACATTGTAAATCGGTCATGCGTTCTCTTTTCTTTCCATCAATTGCTTGAATCAAAGCTCATATAATATTCCTGCCCGCTTCGTCAACCTCCATGTTTGGTTTTTAGTACGTATTCTATCCATTAATATGCAACTAAGTAATACATCTTCATTAATGAAATTTAGATTACCATAAGGCGACCTGTGAATTTGTTGTATTCACGTTTTATTGATGCTTCTACATTTTGTGGTGGTTTTTTAATGATATTTCAATGAGCTATGCAGCTCATGCAATACTCTTGTAGCACGTACTGATGAAAGAAATCAACGTTTTCGAAAGTTTAACATGAAGAGGAGCAAACTTATTTTCTCGACTTCCTATATTCATTTGCGTTACGGCTGCAACCTCAAGAGTTTTCCATTTTTCATCTCAAGTAGTCAGCCATCCCTCATCTCTCGATTAGACTTTGCATAAGGCGAATGACGTGTTGAACCTTCTCTATCAGCTTGCCGAGTTGTGCTAATGCGACCTAGGCTTGGTCTTACTGTAGCAGAGCTATTAGTGTCCTCGTGAAATGGTAGTAAGCATAGTCACGCTCCTGGGATGGCACGGTTACGGCACTGTTGTGTTTGAACATGGTTAATGCTACACTTGCGGATAAAAGTAGAATCAGCATCTGTTCCATCTCCTGTCAAGAATACATAAGTCTATAAGCTTACCAAAATGCATTCAGACAACGCAATGAGCAATCAGCGGTTTTAAATCAATTTAATCAAGGTACTGTAAATCGTATTGCTCGTGTACTCGTATACAGCTTTGTCAGCAAACTTCCAGTTATTCTGGCTTATTACTCCCGCCCATTCGTGCTCCCTGCGTATTGAATTCCAAGAAACGGATTGGCGATATTGAAATAATTCTACCGATATTCTGAATTCACCCGGACAGAAAGCTTTGAGTTCCAATAGAGAATAGACACATCAATACAATAGATAATCATTCCTACATTGCTAGCGCTGACCGGTATTCCAACAATTAATCTGCTAGCAGAAAAGGCCGCGGAACACAAAGACGATAAAGGGATGCACCATTTATTAGATTGTTAAGCGAGCTGTGCAGATCGATTACTATGAGGCTGGTATCCTTTGTTTTTACTACCGCACAAATGTCATATGTTGGGCTGTATGAACAGCCTTGCATTTCATACTTTACATGTAGTATTTATATGCAAAACCTGAATTTAACACCATTTGGCCCACATTAAATAATAATTAATATGCTTTTGCATGACCGATGAACTAACTATATCTATTAAAGACTAAATCCAAGCGTCTGTATGATTTTATTTTATTGCTTTATTTATTGGTGTTTAGGAAACCAGTGTTCAGTTCTCCGAGACGGCGTGTGAAGTATTAAGAAAAAAAATTATATTAATGTTGCATAGACAATTAGTGACTCTACTGATTTTTATTTCCTGACAGCTCTGACGCGTTTTATCATTCGCTCGTAATTCAAATAACTATGTTCAGCGGAAAAATGATAATAAGAAAATAGCTTGTATACCCAACATCAATACACAGGGTTTCCTGCTATAGGTCAATAACGCCTTTCTAATCATTTTGTATGACCATTTAGAAAAAGTTTTGTTCAAGACTAGTAGTGCCTTATATAGATTTTTTCACGTTTTTGTCGTTTTGGAAAGTCGGTACCAAATAATAATGATATAGTATTATTTTAAATGCTATATTCAGTACAGTTAGTTTTCTTCATCGAAGCAGCCACGAATTTTGTTATTGTGACTTTAGAACCGCCTAAGCTCAGAAGATCTGGCAAAAGCCTCCTCAGGTAGATTGTTCCAAAATCTTGACACCCTACGGATCAAGGAGCGGTCGTATCGGCCACTTTTGGATGTACGAAGTTAGATATTGGTTGGGAGACCGTAGTCAGGCGGATCTGTCTGGCAGGCACATCGCGTGGCCACATGATGGAGGAAAGTTCTTAGAAGCAAATCCCGTTGGCATAGCCGGCACATAAAATTTGAGTTCTTGACTCAAGTAATGGAAATAGGTTAAGCAACCCGTATATATTTGCGTGCGTACTAGAAACTGGTAAAAAAACTCATAATGTACTCACTCTCGCCATCCTGTCCGTCAACTTCCTCCATTGCAGTCTTGAAGGCTCTGCCAAAGCCTTCACCAGGCATCAGTTCCGGCAGCTTTATCCTGACTTCGTGGTCCCTAAGGTATGACTCTATGACTCCCAGGAAGGTTCCATCATCCATATTGGCACGTGCATCGTTTTCACTGCGAGTGCTAATCAAATGTACTCCATCTCCTAGTACTAGGTCTTCAGGCTGAGACTTTAGGTATTGCCGGAACACCTGAAGCAAGAGCGCGGTTCAGTACATTTGCTCGGTAGGTCTGAGATATTAAACGTTAAATTCTTATAGTTAACTGCAAGCGCTATGCTAAGCTTTAAGGAGTTAAGGATTTGAACTATATACCTAAATAAAGTTACTCAACATATAGAGTAAAAGGCCGATACCCTGTTTTATATCTAACAAGGGCAACAATTCTTTGAACAATCACTAATCTATATGCATGTACTTGATTTGTTTTCGCATAGTGTAGAATTATATTTCGGTCTTGAGATGAACTTTCCTTCGTCCGAAACCCGGGTGGTTTGAAAATGGAGTGCATTTCACTTATCCTTGCGGTCAATCACTCAAGTCCAACCCCAATAAATCTCGATTAAGGAGAGGGTTCTAAGAATATTAATATTGCTTTCAAGCTACCTTCGGATCCTCAAGAACACTGGTCACGTATTGCAAAACCGAACTCAAAAATTACCTAATAATTAATAAGTAACCTGGCTTAATGCGGTTCAATCAAAAACATTTCGTGAAATACTCCTATTTCTTAAATCTATTATCTGATTGATGAGAAATTTAGATCACATAATAACGATATTGTATAACTCCCTAAGAACAGGCAGATGGGTAATGGACATATGCTTCAGTCATCGTGATAGTCAATCAACAAGAACAACCCAGATACAATTTGATTGAGGCAAGAGCTGTACGAAGACTACTACAGCTTAGAACTTTCTTCTGATCCTCCGGAATACTGGTTCTCAAGGGATGTATAAGAAATACCGTCTACCTATTCTTAAAGTCAGGGATTACATTATGAGTATAGTATATGGTTTAGATTTAATGGAAGCCTTATCTCTTGTTTGCAAAATGATTAGGCAATAACGAGATAATGGAGGTGCTTAAGCAGGAGTGGTTAGGAAATAGACAGGTGTCTTAGTTATCTTGAGAAAAATTACTCAACTGCAAGCCAAGCGTACCGAAAAATGTACAAACTAGAAAAATTGGATTGGAATAATGACTTGGTTAGAAAAAGCATTCCATTAATGGTTTCACCGGAAATGATTAAGCAAACCGTCAAACTTGCCCCAAAAAGGGCTTTTGATGGCTACCATCCAGTTCATGGGATGGACACTACGAGGCCATAATATACCAACTAAGAAACATGCACTTTCCCGTAAGAAATTATGAGGCGCAAGCCTCGACAATAAATTAAGAAGCTCAGGAAAAATTGAACTGGTTATGTTTATAAGTCTTAAATTTCTGATTGAAGATTGACACATTTTCCAAGTAGGAATATTATGGACCGCCGTAATCGTAATCCGTAATCAGCTTTCACTGTCGCGAGCACATGTACCTAAACCATATTTGCGATTATTTGTACTGATTATTAATAGTCACTCCTGTGGGACTACATTTTCATTTTTATATCTTTCTACGCAAAATCTCCAGCGTTGTGAGGAGTACTTACATCTGGACAAAATAAATGTGTATTCTAATTTGGACGGGTCATATTTGAGTTAATCAATGAATTAATCTTACTTTTCCAATCAAAAGCATCCGTGATTGTGTGGTACCGAGTTTTCGGATTTCTAATAGACGCCTTGTATACAGAGTGCCCCATTCGTGCGTGGACGGATTATTGCTCCTAAACAACAAAAATTTTTCGAGGAAAACCATATATAGCATCTGGGTGCCCTTTTCGGAAATGATCATTGTTATACATGGTGTTTTTGTTACATTTATATAATCGTATATGTCCTTTTAAAACAGAAATACTTATGTAACGTAATCATAGGTTTTGAATTCTGGTTGTTGAGCTATTTGGTATTTTACATGAAAAGGTGGGTGGAGTAGAACAATTTGTGTAAGAATTGTTTTATTATCTGCAACTTTAACCTTATTCATCAATACTGTAGGCTTTTCAGATGTTCAATCCAGGGTGGCTAAAAACGCAAAACGTACTTCTCAAAAACTTTAATGGAACGTACATATTAGGGTTTTAGGAAACCCATGTTTACGTGCTTTTTCGCTATATGGAGGCCGGTAGTGTCCATGTATAACGTATTTGAGTTATTATCACTGAATAAAAAAAACATAAGTCGTGATTTATAATTACGACTATACACTTTTAATCCTGAATCTTTTCCAGGGAATAAAAGCAAGTGTATTTTTATTTTATATGTAACTGGAACTCGGAAAGAGACATTCAAAAATTGTTGACACAAAATTCACAACTCCGTCTGTCAAGACAGCAGATATGCAGGCTGGCAAATTTTAGTGTTTTTCTAGCCAAAGTAGATAATAGCTCAACGATTAATACATAATCAAAACCCAAAGGGTGTTATATCAACATCCTCCTTTTGAGATGACCTATTCCAATACGTAATAAAAAGTTGGACGTTCCGTTTAAAGAAAATCAACTTTCAGGAGTGGTTTAGAATTGGCCACCCTATATAACAGTGAATATTTTAGAAAAAGCCCCCAGATACCATATATGATAAGCCATGAATCATTACTTTTGTCCTTAGGAGGCTTAGGAACAATATTCTGTCCTCGCACGGTTGAAACACGCTGAATAAAATACACAAATAAAGCTGATAGTAATAACGCTTGTTTTTGATAATTAAAATTATTTGAATACGTAATATCTGTATCCCAAACTATCTGAAACTAAGGATAATTCGAAATAATTTCATATCAGTAACCGTATCCGAAGCCAATATGAGACGGAAACTAAACGCTAGATATGTATATGAGTTGCAACGTTTGGCTAAAACTATGATGTACATCTTGCACCATATGACCATATCGGGGGTTGCATGGAAGAGCAACTATGTTGAATGCCGCCTCCCTCATCAAATGAGTTTTCTTTTTTTTGTTTGTTACAATTTATCTAAAAAATAAAGACATATTATTATTATTATTATTATTATATGACGTGTCCCTAATCTCGTATACACCTTGGCGATAGGGCTTCAAAATTAGGCAGGACTGACTTACGAAATTGCACGCGTCATGACAGCCTTCATTACGTTAAGTCAATCTGACAGAAATATGTGAAAACAAGTCGGAAATTTCAAACGAGTAGCAATATAGCCGGATCATACTAGAACTATTCAATGCTGGATGTTGCTGGCTACTCTATTGCAGGTAGCTAATGTGTTAATAAAAGTTTAGAGGCCCTAGTATTCATATACGAGTATCCGTAACGAGATTCGAAATTTCACGTCAATAACATCCCTACTGTCAAGCTGTCAGAACACAGGTCACCCATCACTAAGTCACCAAAACTTGATGGCCCAAATTACCTTTGTGAGAATCTGCAACCCGGGTGATTCCTCCCCCGGCGCGGCGCCGGCCCCCGCGGCCAGGGGTGCACACACGACCGCCGCCACAATTACGATCGCGGCCAAACTGGGAACTAAACTGTGCGATGGACGCATCGTTAATGCACGACATACAGGGCGTGGATGCTGCTTTATATCCATCTCACAGCAAAAAGGATGCTACTTTTGGTCACTCTTAATGGAGCAGAAACTAGACTAGTAAACAGTCTGCTTCTAATCGGAATATCCTATCATCTCAAGTGAACGAACGCCTTGCGGATCACATGCTGAAGTGCCACATTCGCGTGCAGATGGTGCATTTCTCAGTGGCGGAGGGGTTACTTTCTTTATCGACGGAACTTTCCTGTGACGTGTGTGAGATGGACATTTTCAGCCATATGTGTTTTTTTGCATTCCAGTTCTGTGAAAATAGAAACTGGGAGTGAGATTTCATTTCACCACTTTTCCATTCGCTTCTTCAGGCTATAAGAGATAACTATTGTCACGGTTGTACGGGGATACCATTAATTTGGAAAACAAACTTATGTAGATATTACTTGCCAACAATTTTTAAATATTTTTTTATATCTTTGACTAGATAATAACTGATCTCTGTTACGGTAGATATCATCTGCTTTTGAGATTTCAACTTTTTCTGAGTGTTTCGCATGAACGTATCGCCTTAATTAAAATTGGATAGTAAATGGCAGTTCGTAGGCCTCACTTTACTTAAGGACTCATGTGGATATCTCTATCGGTTCCGCGTAGTTGACAATTTTATTGAACATGTATATTTTGCTCATGCCTCCTGCATGCGTGGGAAGCATTACCACTGGAGACATTAGCCTGGGTTGTATTAAATGACTGATAACAAGTAGTCGTCACAATCAACACAATTTACTGAAAAATACAACTATCCAAGCTGGATAAATAAAAAATCACCCTTTGTCAGTATTTGGTGCCGAGATAAAAATTGCTTTGAAAAATAGATGGTTGGAAAAGACTTATAAAGGAACGGACAGTTATTTCAACCATAACGCTTAGAAAATAAACAAAATTCAGATAATCAGCTGTGAATTAAACTAGAAACAAAAACAGTGATGATGACTAGTTCGTAACGAGCGACCCAAAAATTTAAGCGGTATGAATTTTCATGCCATTCAATCAAATCAAAGAGTTTTGTCAAACTTCTTAAATATTGGCTGCAGCGTAAGTCGAAAGGAGCTATATTGAAGCAAGTATTTTTTATCGATAACGACACATACCAACAAAATTAGAAATTTTTTAGCTAAAAACATAAGTTTGAACCACTATTACAGAGGGTATCATCAGTATTTCCTTTAGTTCTAACCTGTCCTTAGAGATATACGTGAGTTGCTGTCAATGGGTAATACGCTGAAACATTTTATTGATTGCCGCTGCTACATGGGTAGTCTCCCATGCGACGTCAATTTGGATGTGTTGATAGATTGATAGATAAAACCTAGAAGAGATCATAAAGATTTGCTACATCAGTACTGAACTGTAATAACCATATTATCGACTTATAGCCTTGAATAAAGGGGAACTGGTACTAAAAACATATGGAGATATGAATTAAAAATGATTTCTTTTCTGATCACGTGCCGTAACGTGACTTTTACCATAACACCTAAGCCGAACTAAATAGTACCACCCTGTTCCATAAGGGTAGAGAGCACCAATAGGTACGCACTACTTGTGTGTTAAGGTCATCTTAGATTGCTGCGTGTGACTGGTAATAGAAAAGGCTAATATCCCCCTCTACCAAACTCTCTCAGATATCCCCTACTTAATCGATGTGACTTTAGGATAACGACAGTAAACGCACTTGAGTGGACTGCGCAAGCTTCACCCTTAAACCTTCTGGATTAAAACCAATTTTCCGAAATTTCTTCTCCCTGATTTTGGAAGTAAGTCCCATCTACTTCGTCCGGTGCTACGCCTCTATTGTACATCTTCTAGTTGAGCCGTAAGAACTGGAGCTTTGAGCTAAGCCATGCGTCATCCGTTAAAGAATATGCCAACACAGTAGGCTGAGAAAAACTTCCTCAGTAACTAGCTTTCCAAGTTTCTTGCAGAAAAAAGTTCACACTTATGAGTCATCAATATTAAATACGCCTTTAAACATTCTGATGGCCTTCACAATCCGTCTGATGTTTTATAACATTTTAGCTTAAAATGTATGAAGGTTTTTTGGTGAATTTTCAAGCTTTTTCCTCGTTCATAGAGGAGTTGATTTAAGTTAATCATCCTACAAACGGAGTAAATTAAGGCTGTTGTTATACAGTCACTTGAAATGAATCTTCAGTACCAGTCACCAATATCGATTCCATTACACTCCGGCAAACAGTTTACCTCATAAAATATGTAAGTGTTCATATATTTATCAAAAAGAAGAGCATGAATGTGAGCTCTGTGCTGAAGTTGCTCCTGCAGTTAGTCACTCTATTGTAACCTATAGGATCATCGGACCATTTTTTAACACCCTAAGGTTTATAAACGCTTAATGCGTAACACATGCATCCAAACTTTTTCAGATTGTGGCAGACCTTAGCCACCACTTACTCAAATCTAGTCTGTGGAATGGACTAATGTAGACGATCCTCTAATCTATGACCAACGTCTTATTATAATCCTGCTAGTCTTCACTACGTCTATACCAACATCTCTACCTAACCCTGATCCTGTTCTTTGAGATTTACTCATGGAAGTTATGGATACACTTCCTTCTTTCCCATGAGAAAACAAAAAGCCTAGACCAGCCTCTCCAAGACTTGGCTTGTAAGGTTAAGTTCATATTAGCCTGTCTCATTTCTTTGTATAAAATTACTCGATTACCATTTAACGTAATTAGATATAATTTTTATTGAAAATGTAAGAAAATGTTTTTCATTAATAAAACTTCTTTCCTGTTCTGTTTTTGTGCTCTCACCATAGCAGTGACAGCCTTTGCCAAACCCCTTGCTTGAGCTTTATGCCTGTGACTGAGCTGCCCAAGGCTACTTATAGTCTCCTTTGAGTGTGATATCATACACTCAATATAACATATTTCCTGGGCGAACATAGAAAATACGGTTATTTAAGTTTCATCTTTCATGCAGGTGCTGCACACATCGAGCAATATGTTTCAGTGGAAGGTTGTGTTTACAAATCACAGAAAGTATCATCTAAAAGTGAAAAGTATCATCTAAAAGTGAACACAACCAAACATCACACGTATGATCTCGAGTAGTCAGTATTTATACATATGAACCTCAGGGCATAACTGATTGAGTTCTAATTATCTGAGCCCATCAACTAAGCCAAACTAACCTGATTCTTAAATTACTACTTATTACTAGTGTCACCATTTCAGCTTATCTGCAACTGCTTATAATACTTCAGATAATTTTGATGTCTTGGAAATAACTTTTATAATTCATTCAAGGTTGAGTTTTGAAAGCCTCAGTTTTACTGATGCACCAAAAGATAATGGAGACCATAAAAAAGTACATCTATGTAGTATACTCGTACTTGTACAGCTTATTTTACAAAGGCAGCCAACCGACACTATCGTGACACTTGTAAGCTTTTGAACTATTACGTACACCTAGAGATACAAAATGAATATACTATAGTGGAAGTAGCACGTCAGATTTAGGTCTCGTTGTTTATGAACGAAAGCTTTCGATCGGCTGTGGCATGCTGCCCTCTTATGCAGACTTCCATCCTAGGGCCTTCCAGAGAAGCTTTGTAGCTGGTTGGCTGACTTTCTCTCTGGCCATCAGATCTCCGTCGAAATTGACGCGTTCTCCTCTGCATCCCACAACGTCAACGTAGGTGCTCCCCAAGGATCGGTCTTCGTTCCAACATTGTTCCTCTCACATATCAACCACCTCCTACCCTGTACGATTAATTGTATTTGCAGCTTTGCTGATGACAGCACTCTACATGCTAGGATTCAGGGCGACAACCCGATCTCTGCCAGTGAGCTGGAAAATCAACCTGTGGTTTGATGCTTTCAAAACCGGTTTCGATGTATGGGCGAGTTCTGCCAAAAGGCCATTCAGTTCGGCTACTGAGCAAAGGCTAGACTATTTGTTTAGGGCTAAGCAATATTTTTTTCTACATGACGTTTTTACTCTATCTATACAAGGCACATGTTTGGGGTGCAGCTGCTCCGACTACTTTGTCTATGATCGATGCTGTTCAAAGGAGAGCTGATTGATGCGTCTTCTCTCGGGAGCCTTTCGCACCGACGGGCCGTCGGCGATCTAACTCTCTTCTAAGTAAATATCCTGTGAAACATATTTTCTTTCAGCTCTTGGTAGACGGCAGGTCTGTAATATATGTTGACGGGTTCATATTCGGTGGCGCAAGCCGCTACGCGGTGCTGTATACCTTTATGCTCTGAATCTGCAAAGGTGGTTCTCTGAGATGCCATAGTACACAGGTTTGCGTAATAGAGCAGCAAGCCAAAGCTGATTGCAACACTTTTCAATATAAAGTGCAAACACATGAGTCTTACCAAATGGCTGTGTGTTCCTACTCCACAACGAATCCCTATTTTCACCATGCTACGTCGTTAGTCAGGTGGCGCTCGGGATACTTTAGTATTGCCCACGTTGTGAAATTACGGGATCTAGAAAACAAAGATGCTTGACCTCCAGACCGTGCCAGCTCGTTGCATAATTAACTGCTTCATTACTAATTGGCATTAATTGTCGTAATCTGCTATGCGCTGGTGGTGTATTATTGAAAGCTGAGGTAAACTGGACGTCGATGTCTCTTGCCTTTTGGGAAACTAGATCTTTGAACATCGACAGAAAGGTTACTCATTAAGTCACTCGCTGGAAAAAGTGCAGTAATCTCTTTGTCGTCATCTCTAAAGACAAAGTTAGCTTTGTGATGAAACGTTGTGTGATATGAAAAACGGAGGATCTTATTACTTGAACAAAAATGTATGATAAACATCAAGAACTACCAGGATTTGAGAATTTTCCCCAGGGATCATTTCTCACGAAGCATTCTGTTCTCCTGCATTCAAGAATCACCCCCCTAAAGTGCGCCAATGTTCGGATAATTTGACGGAAGAGTGTATAACGCTTCTCGAAGAACTCGAGTGAAAGAGACATGTCCATATGTGTGTGACAGTTTTTTTTGTCGTTTGATAAAACCACCGCCCGGCATTGGCCTACTGCCATGCCATGAGAAAATTTCGAGATCAGCTCGCAGCGAAAATGCGGCTGAGACGACCTTGATCTTCAGCTGTCTCCAAATAGCCATGAATGGAACTCGCGTGCGGTGTACGATCAATGACTTCTAGAAGTGAATACATTTTTATTGTCTTTTTCCTTTCTTTTTATCATTTTACGGCAGTATTTATAGTCCTATTGATACTAAAAACATAACTCTTATTGACTGTTCTTATATAGGGTGTCCCAGACTAACAAGCTGGTCTCTCGTATACATATAGAACACAGACACTTATAAAAATGTTCTACCGAGTTCACGCATGCAGATACAGGCCCCCAAAACGGCACTCCTGGAAAGCGGTTGTTCTTAAATAGCTTTTAAGCAACACATTGAAACAAAATTTTAACAGCATGACAATTACTTTGTGTATATTGCCAGGGACGGAGTAACCCGAACAGCAATATCGGAAACATTTTTTACACCCTGTAATGGCCCAAAGATAACATTTTTTGCTAACCAAATGCACTCTTGTTTGACGACCTTAAAATGAACCGATCTTGAAATAAAGCTCACCCAGAGTTACAGGAAATTGTGAGAAATTACGTAGGGCATTAAATGATATTTTATATTAAATCACTGAAAACGAACTGTAAATTAAACAATGCGTATCAAATGATGAATGCTGGTTCTGCCTAAAGGCGATAACGCAGTCAGACCGAATAGGAACTCCAGGAGTAATAGCACAGGAATGTTGGAAAATTAAAAAACAAGTGCAAGCTGCGTTTCATAGCAGGAGGAGCCCAATCTTGCTGGAATATTCTGAAACGAATTCTGAAGGCAAGCTAAAGAAATATTTGCCTTATCCAATGATAAAGAAGAATTGAACGGTCATAGTTGTCCAGTTTGATCGATGTATTTCAGTTGAGGCAAAAGCATTGTACATATAATGAGCGCGTTCATTAGTGATGTGCTGAGGTGCAAAAATAAATTATAAGGATGAAATTATTCTATTACCTCATTTTGGCCAACAAGATAAAGGAGGAAATTGTGGCAGGCGAGGACACACTTACTACAGGAGTACAGAGTTCAAAGCAAGATTTGATTAGACAAGGACAGAGGGAAGAAATCACTACTCTAAAACAAGAGGACCAAGAGGTGGAATGCAGGTCTTCGGAAAACAGGAATGTTAGTAGAAGCAAAAAATCTAAAAGACCCTAGTATTTACATTGTACTAAATTTCACTGAAGCTGAGCGCGCCGATAGAAGATAGGATGGATATACCGCATTTGATCTGCAAAAGCTAAACATAATAGCTGCAAAACAATCGGCCTCGGAGAAAGGAGCCCAAGACCTAAAATCGCATAGGGCTGGCCCTGAACCCAATGGACGTCACGAAGTCCAAAATCAAGAGACGGAAAATTGAAGAGAAGCGAAAAGAAGTTCTGAAGGTATATACCAGGTATCAGGTAAAATAATTCATTGTCTCTCTCGTTTTCCAGTTCTCTATTCAGACTTATTCTTTTTGAATCGGAATAAATGAAGTTTGAATAGGGTTTGCAAAGGTTAACTAGAAAGGATAAACTGACCACATAGATCAATGTGATTATATAGCTGGTAGCTAAAAGGATTAATTCGCTCCTACTCGTCGAACTCTGATCCACTAAGTAGGATTAGTAGAGGAACCTCCTAAAGCTAGGGAAACTATTGAAAAATAACAGTCATTTTAAGAAATGTTGACGAATCATTTTCCGCAGTCATATAGAATACTGACAGCGGTTGACCCCTCACCGTTCTGTGTATCAATTTACATACTGATTCAGCTAAATGTGTTAACAGTACCGAGTGCAGTTAATAATTAAAAACTAGGTCTGTTGATCAAAATCAACCATGCTGCTTTCGATTTTGCCGGCATAATATCGCTGCCATGCTATAATAACTAACAATTTCATCAAATTAATGGGCGCAGCAAACGCAGCATGTTGCTGCTTTTAAATCAGATCGGAAGGATACGGAATCTAGCACACAGGTAAAGGATGTGATACCAGCTAGGAATTCATGATTCCGAAACAAATGTCTTAAACGAGAGGAGTATCTCGCATTTGTAAGAAAAACCTTTGGACTTGTTTTCAAAATCACGTTTGTTGGACGACCCTTAGCATGAATCAAGGGGATGTCGATAGGCAGTATTTTTTAAACAAACCACAAAAAACTTTTATTTGCTCTAAACAGGCGCTTTTCCTTTTGTTTGCACCATTCTGAATAAAGAAGGACCTCAGCAACTTTTCCCTAAACGCCACACTTTTTACGTTTCAGTCCATTTAAATCCTGAAAAACTCTGTAAATAGCTATCTTATATGGTCGGTTGAAAACAAAGGTAAAAATCTCTATATTTGAAGTTTATGAGCGTCTTCCCCAACCAGTATTTTGGGATGCAATATTCTAGAGCATTGACATTTGATTATCAATGACGCACTAAGGGCCACGCGCCCGACCTTCTTGTATTCGTATTAATACCTACATCTACGATACAGAATTGTCTTCTCATTTCCATCGGTAACGTATTGTTATACGGTATCCAGCGAAAGTAGTAATCATGTTGAACTACCAGTATTATCGATACTTATACAAAGTGCTGTACGTTAATAATAAATACGCCCCTCTTTTACGTCGAATGGTGGGTATCAGGCGATAATAATCTTCGTAAAATGAGAAAAAGCAAAAAGCTGTCTTCTGCACTTCAACTTATACTCTTTACTGTTTTTGTACGAAATGCATCGCATTTATTATCATTGTTGTCCACGCACAACAAGTTTATGTGAAATTATAATATACTAATTTGGACAACTAAGAATGCGAGGTACTGTATCTGGGAATATATCACGGACAAGTGAAAAGCCTGGAAAATATTTTCAAGTTTCTGAAATGGCCGCTGGGAGCGTAACTGAAATCTTGAATCCAAAAAAAGTGTTGTTTTTGTGAATTACACTATAACCTAACAAAAAATACCTGATCTTTAGATTCAAGAATAATCTGAATCCTTTTTGTTTGACAATTTTTGCTATACCTCTAAAAATGAAGTTTGTTTGCGCAAAACGCCCTGTATCTTCGAATCGGCTGAGTCGATCTTAACAAACTTGGGCTAGTTGAAAGGAGCTAATTTTAGCAAGATCGCGAAAACCGCATCTCTATATAATAATAAATGGGTTTTATTGCTAAAATAAGCACACAGAAAAATTCATAGAACTTCTAACATAGCTGCTTTCCTGACAGACGGCAGAATTCGGATCTTATTACCGTACAGAGATGTCCGTTCTACCATTCAACGGAATCTTGTTCTTGTTCTGCCTTGATTTGCGTGGCACATCTTCCAACAACAACGGTAACTGATTGTCCAGAAACTAAAGAAAGACATTGCCATTAAGGATTGCTCGAAAAACTAATTCTGCTTCTCAGTATGCGAAACCGCACAATCTTATTCGAGGTCCAATGCCCTTGGTGCTGAACCTCACGCAACTAATGCGGATTTTTGGCAGGTCAATAATGCATATTGTGCATTATTAATAATAATATATCCATAAAAGGTTTTTTAAATATATAATATACTCTCCCTATATATATATATATATATATATATATATATATATATATAAAGAGAATATGATCATGCGGAGAAAAGTATATAACAACAAGTAGGAAAATAATGGGCAAAATCCGCAAAAAGGAGGAAAGTGGATTAGAGCAGAAAATAGGATAGGTAATCCGAGCGATACGTATTTCTGCTGGTTGGCTTCATCAGGCCCGAAATGAATGCACATATGAAACTACAAAAGTAGATACACATGCCCACACATCCGGATACGGGTGTAACCTGAGGAAACGAAGTTGGAGGGGAAAAAAACGACACACGAAGTCCACAACAAGAGCCAACCTACGTGGTGGTGGTTAGACGTCTCCTTGAAAATTCGAGGTCGTATAGCCATTTTATACTACAACGTGTAGGCTAGCTTTAGCAACGGTTATGCCATTTTTTAACAGAGCTTATTAGAAATCAACGAAAAAAATCTTAAATTCATTTTTTTGTGAAAAATCTCTTCCGTCCCTCAACTTTGGAGGGCGGTGAGAAAAAATGATGTATTTCATTATTCATCCTATTGGAAAAACTATTTTAATCCATGTAGAATAAACCCTGAAAATTTTAGCTTGCTACGATGGGTGATCATATAACATTCGTTGTTGTGATAATTACCACCTACAGGTACAGAATCTGTGTTCAGCCGCTCTTTATGGCGATTTACGAACAAATGAGGAAGATAATTTAATTAAATCAACTTTTAAAGAATATGTTCGAAATGGTCCCCACTATTTTCTCTACACAAGCGACACCTTCTAATAAAATTGCAATTAGTTTACGTTTTCCATAATTTTTATTTTTGTGTCATCAATTTTCTGGCACAGTTGGTTGACATTTTTACTCGTATATTCAGATGTATAGATTATCCCCTTATGAAAGCCCCATATAAAAAATCTAGAGGATTTAAATCGGGTGACCCTGGAGGCCATCGTATGTGTCCACCTCTACCTATCCAACGCCCAGGAAAGGTACTGTATAAGTAATACCGTACATCCCGTGCAAAGTGGCATGGGGCACCATTGTATTGAAAATACATGCGGCTTCGAACGTCCAAAGCTACATCCTATAGCAGCTCATGCAAACTGCCTTGTAGAAAAGCAAGATATGACTGACCATTCAACCTGGCGGGCAATTCATATGGTCAAATTAATTCTTTATTGAGAACTCCAGCCCACAAACCAACGCCGAAGTGACGTTGAAAGCTGTGTGTCGGCGAATAGCATGTGGATTTTCTATGCTCGATGAATGGATATTGTGGATGTTGAATATTCCATTTCGGTCAAAGTTGGATTCATCTGTCCATAACATGCTGTCGGAAAAAGTTTCATCCTCTTCGCACCTTCTCAACATATTCTCACAAAATTCAACCTGTTGTGCATAGTCGCTGGGAAGCAATTCTGGTACTTTTTGTACATGGTAAGGATGCGTGTTTTTCGAGCATAGTATTTGTGTCAACTGAAGTATGGGATATTCTTCTGCTTCGGGCAATAGCTCTGGTGCTTAAAGAGGAATCTCTCTCGGCTGCCTCCATTATATCTTCTATTTCTTCTGGGCGTACAGATTTTTTAAGGTGAGGCACTTATCGTAGGAAGGTGAAATTGTCTGGGTTAATTCTAAATGGATTGAAATAGTTTTTACAATAATACTAATAATACTGAATAATGAAATACAACCTCAATTTTTTTACTGCCCTCCTAAGTTGAAAGATGGAAGAGATTTTTCACAAAAAAATGAACTTAAGATTTTTGCGTTGATTACTAATAAGCTCTGTTAAAAAGACTCATAACCGTTGCCACACCTTAACATACAAAAAACGACACGTATCCTTTTTATTATAAAATCCATCTGTTGATGATCAATTTAGTTATATGAGCATGGACTTATATTGATTTCATGAACAAAGCTTAGGTTTAATGAATTAAGGCTGTATAGTTTTCATTATGAATCGGCTAGCTATCATTTGTTTTCGAAATACAACAATATTCTTTACTTTTTCTTGATAAGAAATAAATTCCTTCTGCAAAAAATACTTAAAAAACGTATGATTTAGGTTAAAATTGAGTTTAGTAAACAATGCTTGACACAAAATCAATAAATTACTACTACTAATAATTTAACAATGTTTCTTCATTATTTTTTCTTGATAATAAATAGATTCCTTTTGCAAAAATATTCAAAGAACGGATGATTTAGGTTAAAATTAAGTATAATAAACAATTTTTGATACAAAATCAATCAACTGCTCCACCTATCCGTAGCAGATGCTCAGGCTGTCAAAATTTGGTATTTTTACATAGAGTAATCCCATACCTCAACAAATAATCAAAACCGATCTGTATGATATCGAAGTGAGACAGTGTTGTATCAACACAATAATAACACTTACTGGTGGAAACATCGACCTTCATTAGGCTTGTGCTGCTCTTTGCAAAGTTTGTAGGAAGTATCCCAACTTGAAATAGCCTAACCGTAAAATTATCTGTAAACAGTAGCACTCTTTCAACATAGGAATATATCACAGAACTGAGAGAGAAGTTAATGCACTTGTGGTAAGCACTTTGATCCTCACTACATACTATGAGAATTAGGAGACAAATAAATCGTTGAATCCCTGAAATCGTTGGTTGAAACTGTTTCCCAGTTCGTCAGCCGGATCACCACGGTGACGACAGGTTATCGCCTATTCCAGTACTGTAGATTCTGCCAATTGTGGTGCTATAGTAGATACGGTCTTCTCGTCATTCAACAAACTAGTTCGTCCAACCACAGATAGCCATGCTGAGGCATTGCCAAATAGCATCAAACAGCTGTCCACCGTTGGGCGATATTCGTCAATACATGAGTCCCCTATTTCCAAAAGCGGCTATATCCAAAATTGAAGGTATTAAGAAAAAGGCGAAAAACTGTAAGTTTGTGAGTCAGTAATACCGTAATATTAATGACTGTAGCACAATAAAGGATTTTTGAAAAATAAAACATATTTTTTGTTTTATATGTCAGTAGGGGAGGGGGGCTAGGCATGGATCTACCCGAGTTTGAATGTGAACTTAGGATTTACCCGGTATTGAAACGAAGTTTGTGTGAATTCTTTCCTCATGTATTAACATTAGATAACAAAAAGGAATAAAAAAGAAAATCATACATTTTTTCTTGTAAACTGTTTAGGGTACATCAACTTAAAACTCAACTTGAGAAGTAGAAAGTCCTTTTTGTTAAAAACGAAAATAAAAATCATACATCAGCTTCAAAGCTACACTCGGTATTAGCAAAGCACACACTATTATCATCATCATTTTTTTCTGCTTGTGTTAAACTTTGTTGATTATCCATAACAGTCTTATAGTATTCCAATTCGAATTCTTAATTTTTTGCTTCCACGCCGTTCCAAAATGTTTTGTCAAAGTTCATCAACATTCTTTAGTTTTTTGGGATTTATTTTCAAGTTATTTATACAAACGTTTTCTGGGGATCTGGGGGCATGAGCGATATCCTCTTCCCTCTTTTGCAGATGCCTTTAGCCTTATTCACATCAGACTGGTAATTTGGTTCACCCCTTACCATGATTTGCAGATTTTTTGAACGAGTCAGTATCAACCGCTTTCATGATTTGATTTGTAAATGGAGTGAGGTTGGTGACTTGATGACATTTGCGGCCTCCTTTTTCCAATTTTGAATATGCCAGTCCTGTCCCAATTTTTTTAAAGTACCATGGTTTTCGAAAATATTATAAAACGTTTCAGGCTTGACTATTGTGTCAAGTTTTTTATCTTTTTTTCTATCAAGGCGAAAACTCGATCTGGAGGTGAAAAAGAATGGCCAGTGGCCGGAAATATCAATTGCAGTTTTTCGATATGGCTCGGAGCTTCTAACATCCATTTAGCGCACATAGACAGAACAATACTATTTTTGTTCTGCCCAGTGCAGCCATCTGATACCAGTCTAATCTCTTTCACATTCTCAGGAATCTTGATTTTGTTTAAAGTGTCATAAACCGCTGAGGCGATTTCATTCGATCCCTTATGACATTCTGTTTCAAGCCATGTATGGATATATACGTAAACATTTTCTTTTAAAAGTTTTACTTTTGATGATCCTATGACCTATGACAACAGTAAAGTTGTAAAGATACAGTTGCCTTTTGTAATATGTTATTTGATCAGGAATTTTCGGTAATACTAAGTTTTTTTGGCAGTCAAATGATCATCACTTTGACCATCGTTTTTTACCTGCAAATCTTTCTCTCTTTTGATCATTTCTCTGTATTCAAGGCATTGCGAGCAGATATCTACTTGTAGCGCATTGAATCCTATATAATACACAGGTCAACAGGATCTAGCCGGTTTTGTTCATAAACAAGAGCATAATAGTTGGTGTAGCAGTGGATGTAGCCGGTTTTGGTAAAACCAAGGATATAGCCACTTTTGTAATAAAACACGAATCAGCTTTAGCCGGATTTGAAAATAAGACTGAAATAGTGTGCTGATTTATATGGATTTTGCCGCATTTTGGAAACGAGTATGTATTACAGTATATTACTAGAACCTTTGACTATGAGATGGCAGCACCCACATCATTTTTCGAAAATATGGATTTAGCCGCTTTTGGAAATAGGGGACTCACATTTCCACTTTTTCCTCTACGAACCCATTGTTTTTTTATCATGTACCTTGAACAATCATAAAGCTAACACATGATGTGATGCACTTTGAACTATTTTGAAATATGCACATTCCTGGTGCTACGTCTTAATTACTTATGTGGAGTTTATAGTTTGCTGGCTTAGATATGCTTCTGAAAGAATCCATTGGCGTAAAAATTACCAAATGTTCAATATTACTTTTGGTTTTTCTTATAGCGTAACATAAAAAAAGAAGCAACGACGCTGTACATGACGTAAGGCTGTCATTCATTTCATGACGAATTTCTACCTTTGAGAAAAATACGTTATAACCGTTAATGTAATTTTCTATTATTAATCCTTTTTGAAACAAATCAGGACTCGAGAGATAATGAGAAATTTCACATATAGGTATGGTTACAACCGGAAATATGATCGCTGAATCTTACCTCTTAGGTCTTGTAAAAAATTCTAGACAGCGTCAATAATCACACGAAACAATGAAGACAAGTATCTTGACGACTTAATTTAGTCACTCATATTGGCTACCGGTTTGGAGATATTTTGAGTCGAAGAAAGCTAAGGGGCATCTGGAACCATCTTCTACAAATTGTACACATCTAAGCTAAATGAATAAGTTATATCGGTTGTAACCCATAAGTGTCCTCATATTTTCCTTATGTATTTACTTGGATTATTCGTTATTGTATACAGGTGCCTATTAATTTTCAATAAATTCTTTTTTTTTTTTTTTACATCTCGTATTGTTAAGGGGGTTAGATGGTAGAATAGATATATAATCTAAATCTCGCCTCCTGTAAGAATATTACAAATAAAAGACGTTAATTATTATTATTATTATTATTATATCGCATTAGCATAAGGAGTGATGCCCATGGTAGAGTATAAGTCCAACATAGGTCTTTTGCTGCCTCAATTAGGGATAAAAATTTGATTCCAAGTGTACGCATTACTCAAAATGCTCATGAGCGCCCATTTAACAAAATTGATAGGGGAGATTTTAGGCTACAGGCAATGTGGCCAGTTTGAAGAAGAGCTGCGAGCTGTTTAAAGTGGTAGGAGAAACATAATTTCTATGTAGGTATGTTTTGATGAGCAGGTATTAGACGGTATCTGACCACCGAAGGTGGTGGTACCAACCGGTGGATTTCCAAGGCGGGGCCAGAATTTATGCATATTGCATGCATACGTATTCCCTCACTAGAGTCTGTGTGACATCCCCTTTTTCCCCTGTATCTCCCTATAACTCTACGGTACCCACGGGTGTCTATGCCTTAGGTCTTTATGACAGTTCAAGACGAATCAAAATGAAAATACACACGCCACTCATTGCCTAAAAAAAAACGAGTACTTTATTAACAAGTAAAGTAAGAAGGGAGAACTAGATCTCTCTGAGATGCATGTGTGTCGTTTCTATTAGAAAGGAAAATGATTTATAATTATTTGGTAGCCAGCTGGCTGTTATGCTCTTTAATCGATAACTAGTTCAATGCGTATACAGGGTTCCCCACGCTGAAGATCAGTGCTCGACGTCCCAAAAGTCACCGTTAGCGGGTTACAAGAGTCGTTGTCAGTGCGATATTCCACTTGGCATGAGCGTATAATCTCGAGTTCATCTTTAATTATCACCAATCCTTGAACTTCTTAATATAAAACAACTAACGGACAATATCGGCAACCAGGATGTGGCATCTATCTCTAGTAAGCGACGTTCCTACTTTCTAATCATCTTTATTGTTACTGAGTTACTACTTACTGAGATACTATTGTATGTTCATATACATAATATTTTGTTTATTAGTAACAGCCCTAATAGCTTAATATGTTTAAGTATCATTTTGGTGTCTATTTTGTAGATTTGCTCTGATGTCCCTAACTTCTTAAATAAAAAATAAAGTAGAAAATACACACTTTTCAAGTGTTAGATAACATATTTCATCAGATCATTTGCAAGATTTTTGCCATTTTGTGCATAGCACCTAATATTTAAGTCATTCAGTAATTGTGAACCAAGGAATTTGTCTATTCTATATTTATTCTCCTACAGCAAAACGTTTCACAACAGTGCAGGACAATGGGATTTTCATTCCCCATTGTGAAGGAACCAAGCCAAGCCAAGTTCACATTGCATTGTTAGTCGCCAAAATTGCTTATCTGTAGCAGATACTTGTTACTCATTAACCTACCAATGCCTAACAAAGTGATTGCGTTGAATCAACACAACAATAATACTTCCCGGTGGAAACATATACGTTCGTTCGGTTTGAAATCTTCGAACACCACAATGATCTGCACTTAAAAATAACCCATCAGCAACACACTATTATAACTAAGAGAAAAATCTCCGACGGGCTTCCCTTACCTCCTACGATAAAACCACTCCAAATGAAATAGAATAGACATCGGTAAATTGGGTTGCATTTGCAGTTTTTTCCACAATGTTTGAGTTTCTCATTCATATCCGATGGCAGGAATATGTTTAGTGGCACCTCTAATAACTGTTTTTGTGTTTCATTATTCGTAGTGGACTTATGTTGCTACCACATTGTTGCCGCACTTTATCGAGCGTCTTACCTTTGAGGTGACAGACAGCGGTATGGTATGGTAAATATAACATCTAAAATTTAACCTCGTGGTTGTTATGCTGATAAATCTCTACAATCTGTGGCCAACAAAAGGAAACCACACATGTTGGGTTGAAAATTTCTCAACATTTCGGCCACCTCACTGAATGGTCAAAATTACCACCGAGGTGGCCGAAACGTTAGTACTCAGTCCAACATTTCTGATTTCGTGGGGCGACCAGCAAAACATGGAAACTTCTACGATGTACACGTAATAAGGCGCAGGTATTTTTGAATACTTGCTGAGTGTTGGAAATTCCACCTACAATGAATAATAATAGCAAAAATGTTATGGCCGAAAAACGAGGCAAAATGCAGGTTTTGGCACTTGTTGGTAATGCGACGATAATTCCACGAAACTACCTGAGATTCTTCAAATCCATGGGATTCGTATTGCTAAGTGACCACAACAAAATTGGGGGAGATTGGTAAAGTAGTTTTTGAGAATTCCTAATTGTTTATCCCAAAACACCTTTTTTCCGGTCATCACTACTAGTTTATTGAGCAATATACAGGGCTAGTTCAAAGAGCATTTTATAGCAAAAAACACTGGTTTACTTTTCCTATATGGATCGCGAACCATTCCGAAAGATAAATGTTATTTTTGTGCAAAAAGGATGTTTTACGTTTTTTCTTCGAAACAAATTTAAACATTTCGTATTTATGAGTAATTGAACAAATGCGCTCCGATATTCGAAAAAAATACGTTTCTATACACATTCTTTTGTTGCGAATTAACATGAACATTTTCCATCAACATTTGAGCCTTCCACACATAACTGTCCCTGTGAGTATGACAACTTGGTAGTCGTGGGTGCGTGACAATATCGACAATCCATTTTAGACTAGATCTAAAAAACTGAATAACCCCATACCAGAAAGGACAAAATAGATCTATTTACTAAACTACAAGTACAATCCGAAACTGTAATAAAATATAGGGCAGTTTCATTTAAAAGACAAAGTTGATGCTCACCCTGGAAAAACTGATCACCCTATTAAACAAAAATATAATATGATAAAACTTCTATGTCAACCAAAAAACACCTTTATTTAACATTATTTGTATACTCTTTGGTTATATACCCAGACCCTGGAATGTAAGCTTCACTAGCTTCAATCCTCTATGCTTCGTTGCTATTCCTAACATACAAGCCCATTAAGCAATTATGCTTTAGCATCCCAAACCGGAAGAGCCATAACATTTCTGCACGAACACCATGCGAAACATCCGAGATCTACTGACCTAGCAATTTCACATTTTCTATAGAAATTTTTCAGCTGAGATACGCGTTCCGGCATCTATAAATACGACCGATAAGATTTCTATTTGAATATAATCTATCTGTATGTTGTACACTAAACCCGCGTCTTGAAGCTTGACTAGCTAAACAAGTTTGAACATTCATTTTCAGATTTGAAAGAGGGAATATTTCTTTATGTCTTAAATAATGATTTGATCTTGACACCACCTTTTGGGAAATATCAAATCAATTACCATGGCCCACTGCAAGTATTTTGTTCAAAAGGCTCTAATAACAATGTGTCGATGTGTCATCGAAGAAATCTAGCTTTTCATAATAATTGCATATTATAGATTGAATACTGAATATATTTGCCTTTGAGATTACTCTAGAAAAACAGCCTCAAAATAAAGCAGACGGATGATTTTTATTGCGTGACCTAACTGTATAAAAACAATATTTGAATGTGTTACAGCTTTGGATCGATTTTGATTTTTTGAGCGCAAATTACCTAAAACACACTCTTTTCCTGGGAACGTCCTGTATGCATCAAAAAGCTCGTTAAACTCGCGAAAATAACAATATTGAGTCAAATATGCTTCAGTAAAATTTGAGATACAGGGTGTCGAAGCTAAATTTTGTACAGCTCGAGCTGTGCGTATACTATATTATTATATTTATTAGCATGGAAACTGACAATCAACTGTTTCTGATGATGAAAAGTACGACTGTACGTTATTCTGGTTATAAGCATGATATCTAAAGGGCAATAAGGCAATAATCTCGCTACTTACTTCCGTAACTCCTGTCTAGTACTGTTCCATTATTGCTAATTGAAAATATGATAATATGATGATTTTTAAGTAGAAAATGTTTCATGTATTTCGATTACCTAAGCCAGTTTTGAATCCCAGTAATATCGCACAACTATAAGGTTAGCTCAAACACAGCTTGTTAACAATGGATATGAAACAGTCTGTCGTGAACATCAAATTTCACTTGACAATTGAGGTTTTCTGACAGTTCTATCATTAAATTCGTATATATAATGTTACTTTTTAAAACTGCGAGTGTTTGCATATAATTGTGTTGTTCGATGATTTCAAAAGAACCTCTTACACAAACGCGGTCACTTTGGTAGGCATTGGCAGAGAAATGAATCGAAAGTGTACACTAAGACTATGCATATTCCGCGACAAACAATGTAAACATATAGGATTTGCTCATTCTAACCTATTCTAATTCGTTGTGATATGCATAAAAACAACGCCAATATGCCTGAGGTCATGTATCCATGACTACGGGCATTTCCCATCCACAACACTGTTAACGAACTGCTCCTGAGCCAGCGATTTGACTGTATGGGGAGTGTAGGATATCAGATAGCTCTAGCGCAGATATTCTCAAACCTCTTTCGTCTACAGCCCACTTTGAGAATCAACTATTTTCTGGTTCTTCCTGAAATTGTTCAAGATATCCATCTTTTCTTTAATTTCCTTTAGGCTCTTTATCGCCCCCCGTAGGTCCTCTGAATCCACAAAGAGGTGTTATCGCCCACTTTGAGACACACAGCTCTAGAGCTTGTTCAATCGGAATTTACCTAGATATGTAGAACTTCAGTGAAAACTAATGGAACGGTACGAGCAAAAGAGTTATGACATGAAGAGTCTACACAACGTAACTATCGCCCTCTAAATGGTGTGTCGAAGAGTAAAAAGAGCAATCGTATCCCTTGTCATCAGGCGCACCCTTTTCCAGTTTTGCTGTTTATATTACAAGAACAGGTGGTATAGGAATAAGAAGAGGAACAGAAGTAGCAAACGAACTGTCACCTGAAAGACAGATAAGAGAAATATTGTCAAACGTGTCATAAACTGAAGAAGGTCACCGTGGTGACCTAAATGTTCGCTACATTCTACAAGAATTTAAAATGTATGTGGTTTCGTTGGACCGACAAACGTGGTAGATTGAGAGAGCTTGAGAGATAAAGGAAGAGCGATTCCGAAAATTAAACTTCACCAGCCTGTACCTTGTTAACGAGCGTTAATTTACTAAGACATATTTGGCTCAATACGATTATCTTAACGAGCTCAACTTTGGAATGCTTTTTAAAAACCAGACGTATGCAGTACTTTTAAAGAAGTCCATACCATTCTTGTTCTTTGAACGGGTGAATCTAGCCTCGTAAATCTCAGGATGATGGAGTGGATGTATGGATCATATGTCCCAGCATTAAAATTGGCAGCTAAACTTTCAACATGACGGTTGTGGAATGGAATGTCATGTGATTCGTGAGTCAGTCTGTCAAAGTCGAGCACTTTTGTACAATGAATCGCTTATAACTCGAAAAACTAAGTTGAAAACACTGTATAGTATGTTCAATTAATCCTTTCTTTTCTGACGAAACTATCCGAATATGTATATGATAAAGAACATTCGATTTGAAAAGATTGAGATATCTGTAAATTTTCTTTTAAAGTAAATGGGTCATATTTTATTAGCTGGTGAGATGCGATTCAATGTACAAAAACGCTCAAATTCAACAGCTCGTCAGTCTGCCACTATGAACAATAGATAATTTGTATTCTATCAAAAGATATTTAGTATATGTATATATAATATAGTATTAGTATAGTCATATTGTTAAATCTAATAAAGTTTGTTACCTTAAAGTTATTGCGGTTCTTACATCATGTGCAAGCGGACTGCTCAAATATGCAGATATGCAGATAAATTACTACACTTAGCAAAATTTTGCAATTACAATGGTTCCCACTATCGAACCTCTAGGGTTATACCTCGATTGTCACCTCAAATAGTATGAACAATCGAATTACGTGAAAAAAAAGTTTGGATATGTCCCGCCAAGGTTTAAATATATTTCAGGAATACTTAATATTGATCAATTACGCATCCTGTATCAAGCGCTTGTAGCCAGACAGATTCAGTACGGGATTGTAGCAAGGGGTGTCGCTGCAAAGGCATATGTTAATAAAGTGGAAAAAATCGCTTTACTCTGACCCCATGTACTGGATATCTGTCAGCAATTTTTTCTATCACTTGGAATTTTCCAACATAAAAATGGAACAACTTTAAAAAAACACAGCACAGCTACAATATAAGAAATAGATGCATATTGATTCCTAAATCACAAAGAAATACTTTGGTCAGAAGTCACATCTTTTTAGGACCAAAGTTATATTATGAAATACGGGCTGTAGTCAGAGACTCCATTTCGTTTAGTATATTTAAAAGATAACTAAAGGAATATTTGCATGAACTTCCAAGAGTCAAAATACATCAATTCGTTGATCTTTGTAATACTTACTATTACTGAAATGTGACATGTTCAAAAACATTTCTTTTATAAACATTGTTTTTAACATTTTGAGGTGTAAATTGAATGTTAAGTGTTATGGATCTCTGTAATCAGAGTATATTTATGTATTAGATAGAAACATTCCCTTATACAAGGCTGTGCCCTATATGGGTCTTTTATTTGGTAATTTGAATATTTCTGTAAGTATTGTTATATTTTAAAGGTAATAAAACCAATTTTTTAATTTGAATTTGGATTGAATTTAATCGTTAGTCACATGACACAAGGCGCTACCTGCACGTGATGGGGGTGGCTGAGGATCCCTTGTGTGAGCACTGCGGGGTAGAAGAAGAGACCTCGGCGCACGTTCTGTGTCGCTGCCAGGCTCTTAGCTACTACAGGCAGACTATACTGGGGTCCATCACTTTGGATCCCCAGGAGATTAGGGAGCTTGGACTCAAGGCCTTACTCAACTTCGCTAGAATAGCGAGAGGTCTGAGAAATGTGGAGGTGCACAAGGGCCCGTCTGAGTGGCCTATGCGCTGGCTTCTTATGGTTGCCGGTATGCCTCTGATTTCGTGCTTTCATTCATTCATTCGTTCACATGTCAATAGTGCAAAATGTGAAGAGCAGTTCCAAACTAAAGCCTCCCAAATAACACATTTTCATGTATATTGTAAATACCAATCGGAATTACGAAATGCAAAATCTATTCAATAGGAAATTTCAGGGAACGACATCTATTACATACAAAAAATAAATTATACTTTCAATTAAATATGCATATTATACATGGTGTTATGTCTGTAAAACAGTGAAAATGAGTTTACTGAAACTGTGTTGTACTGCACACTATTTGTGGGACATCTATATACTTGCTACGGCAATTTCAATCACGAAACTAAAAATTTCAATATAATTTATCAGGTAAGAGAAATTAGAAAACCTGCGACCAGTTCATATGTACCTCCATCGTACCCTAGTTCCTTGCATACTACGTTTCAACAGTATTTTTAAGCTATTCTTCAAGTAATACAAATTGAAAAAACGCGGGACGAGCCCCTTTTATGTCTATTCTTATGTTGAATTACTTAATGATTGCTCGCATATCCAACTCTTTCTATCTCATTGACGCAGCAGTGCTCCAAGAGAAAATACCTTTTGGTGTGGTGAAACTGTAATCTCTCTCCTATTGCATGCAATTCTTTCCTGCCCGGAATAACACTATGTCATCTTAATTTCTCACACACGTCTTGTTAGACCATTTATCCGTACACCCAAAAAACCTGTTTTTCGCTGAAACGGCTGGGGATATCTGAGAGGTTTTTTAAAACGTAAATTTTTCTAATTTTTAGGCCATCAAAAAAGATCTTTGCAAATTTCTTGCTAAAATGCGAAGTTTCCGCGCTATAGCCTGCTTGTAGTTCCTGAATACCACCAAACTGCCGCCACACCGCCCACCGTCCACGCGTTGACGACCCAGGCGATCTCTTACTACATGGTGGGGGTTGTTCAGTGATAGGTAAATTTCGAACCGTGAGCCGTTTCAGCGAAAGAGATTTTTTTTAGTTTTCCGCTGTTCTACAAAAAACGGCTGGTTTCCGGAAAACCAAACCCTCACGACAATATTCGCAAGCCTTTATTGCACCATTACGCCAGCAATCATAACTTTGTGACTATATTCACTCACTTTTGCGGCAGTTTCGGCTATTTGACTGGACCATTTCGACATCCAAAAAGTGATACCTCTATACATTTTCAATGCAATCAGTCAATCCACCTTATTTAGATGGCGCTCAAAGTAGGTACATAGTCATGTACTTACACTCCTCTCATTACAGTCATGTCAGTCAAATTAACCTGAACAATTCAAAATGGCAGCGTTTAAGAGCAAAAAGGAAAAAATAGAGGAAAAGCTCAAGAAGAGGTCCTTACTAAAGAAGGGTGCTTCATCAAAAGTTACAGATGAGCATATTTCTGAGAAGGTGAAGTTTGGAAAGCCGGTACTGATTGTGTCCTACACATCAATTAAGGTTCTCACAGGAATTATAGGTATCATTGCTTAAATTTGCTCAGCAAAAAATAATGCTGAGTGTGGAAGTGGTGTGGACGTAACAGCGACTGGGAAAATTCATTAATTTGTGTGTGTCGCTTTACCTCGGTTATCATTCGGCTCTAACGCTCACGCACCCATAGTCGTTTATCACCTAAAACATCAAGATATAGGTAAGATTTATCAATGACGATAGTATCACTTTCAGAGCCTTTTTCCAAAGTTTAGGTTGCAGTAACCGTAACGCAACAACCATTGTTGCCAGACAGTGTTTCAAAGAAAGGAATCTGACGCGTTCTTTAGGAGTAAGATTTTTCCGCAGTTTCCAACAATATTTCAAATCCAACCGATCCTGCCCCTTGGCGACTTTTATAACAATCAAGATTCTTTTGCATTTCCCAAATATATCTTATAACCAATTGATCATGCCTCTGAGAATTTATTTTTGTGAGACGCGTTCTTATAACAGGCGAGACTTTTCCGTATTTTCCAACTATATTTCGTAATTTACCGATACTGCCTCTAGATATTTACCTTTGAGAGTACTTCAAACGGTGATATAGGCGAAGCAGGGTTACAATTTATGACTAGTCAAAGCCTTCACTGTATGTAGAAGCAATTTTCTGTTCCCTCTTGAGGGCATTTGTCTTATCAGCTTATCGTTTAACGTATTTTTTTGTAAAACACAAAAATCATCTGCATCGGGATGCATTTGTTATAAAAAAGCAGCATCTATGACATTTGTTTTTCGAAAATTGTTTTTTACACGTTAGCCATCACTGTATGTAATGTAACGGTTCTCTACGACACATCGGTGCATTTAAGCATTTTAACAATGGGTTGAAATTCAACCAATTGTGAGGCGAATGATATTGGGTAAGGTGCTGAATGGCAAAAAGGATCAATATACCAACAGTAGGCTTCTAGTTGCCGGTTTGTGCCTATACGTTAGGTACAAGTCTACAGGGTGAGTTGTTAGTGCGTTCTTGGGCGATAACTCCGTTAATACGCATGGTATCTAAAGAAGTTCATTACAAGAGTTGTATCCAACAGTATGCTCCTTACTTTATAAAAATAGATTTTTACATGGTGATAGATAAATCCGTGGTGACTCAAACATATGTTTTAAATAAAGGAACCTATCTTTTATTGCATATTCGGAGAGGCCTTTATGAAATGAAGCAATTTGATGTAACATACAATAGGATTCTGTTTCTGATTTTTTGAGGTATTTGGTAATCTATCGAAAAACATACACAGGTCGCAAAATAACAATTTACTCACAATTTACAAATAGACATCTTCTAGTCCCCCTTTCACGAGCTTTCTTTTTGATATAGAACTTATGAGAGTTTGTATGACTGGTTTTTGAGTTACAGTAAATCGGATATCAATGTACATGAAAAATTGCATTCAGTCAGTAACAGTAACAGCAAATGATTGAAATTTGTGTGTTTTCATTATTTTTTTTTTATAACGAAGGAGTCGCTCAGGCAGAAGCCTAAATGCTAGGACACCGCGGCTGCTATGAGGATCCCAAAAAAATTTTGTTATTCTGGTTTTTGAACTGCCTAAGGTTAGTAGAACTGCGAAAAGCTTCCTCTTGTAGATTGTTCCACAATCCCGACACCCTTGCGACAAAAGTCGTATCGGCCAGTTCTGGATATACGAAGTTCGATACGGTTAGAATGGGGCGCCAAAGTCAGGTGGGTCTGCCTGGCAGGCACATCGGGCTGCGGCAATACGGAAGAGAGCTTTGAGGAGCAAAGCTGGTTGGTGTAGCGGTAGAAGAGAACTAGATCGCCGTCGATCAGTCGGATAGCCTTCCTCTGGACAGCATCCAGCATGAATAATGTAATCGGGGCGGCAGCACCCCAAACATGTGAGCAATACTCGGGGCTAGGCCTTACCTGGGCCTTGTATATAGTGAGAAGATCATGCGGATAAAAGTACTTCTCAGCCCTAAAGAAATAGTCTTTTTCCAAGCATTGACGAGACGTGTTCGTGCCAGATCAAGTCCTTGGTGATCTGGACCCCCACCAGCCGAAATAAACGGTCATTTGTCAGAACTCGACCATCCATCGAAACCGAATGAGCGCTAGGACGCAGTACTGTGTTTTAGAAGCATTAAACTGTACAAGATTGTTGCGCCTCCAAGCAGTGATAACCTCCAGGTCTCCTGTCAGAGAGGAAGTCGTCGCTAGTTTTCTTTTTTCAGGTCAGCGGCATAGATCAGCTTGTCACTCTGAATTCTGCATGTAGAGTGCGGTCAACAGGGAAGCTGTGCATTGGGTTGATCGTGAAGGAAAGGAGATAGTTGATATGTAAGAGGAATAGTGTCGGAGCCAAGCCAATCGCTGGGGAACACCCGCGTTGACGTTGTGAAATGAAGAGGAAAAACAGTCAATTTTCTGAGAGGCCATAGGATGGAAGCCTGCAGCGTGCCAGAGCTGGTCGAACGCTTTCATGATATCAAGAGCAACGACATGAGCCTCACCATAAGTCTGGATGAGTAGGGGCTAATCAACCCGGACGTTCAAGGTAGCTCAGAAGCTCGCGGTTTACGCACCTTTCCATCACCCTACTTATAACAGAAAGCAGAGCTATAGCCCTGTAGTTGTAGGGGTCGGTGTTTGATCCTTTTTGGGATGGAGTGGACATGAATAAATATCCAGGGTTCTGGGAAGGTGTCGGATTTGTAAGATATTTGGAAGAGACGCGACAGGACTGGAGTAAGCTCCGCCACACACCTCTTCAGTACAATCGTGAGAATCAATTCCGGGACATAGTGTATGGAACCCTTTGCATTGATGGCACTTGGGCGTTGGGGGGGAACGTCCATGGTGGAGTTGGCAGCAAAGATGTTGGCAAGCACTTCCCCGTTGACTTTTTATTCGGCTATAATCTTTCCATCCCGACAGGTAAGTGGTGGAAGGCTACTGTGTGAGAAGTTCTTTCCTCTCTGTTTGGCCAGCGTCCAGAAAGGTCGACTGCCATTGCTCTGCGACGTTACCCTGTGACTAACTTTTATATCGTGCTGCTTTTTGGCATTGCGAACCGCTTCGTTATATTTGTTTCTGGACTCGACGTCGGCCTGTCCGTTCTCAACAGTGGGGTTTCTGTTGACCCTTCTAGAGAAGACGTCTCTGAGGCCCCTCCCAGTATGTCCGTAATGTCAAATTTTGCGACCCGGGCGACTTTCTGCTGCCACAGCGTGTTCTGCCCAAAACCTAACCTCCACCGTGGTCTGAGTTACACAGGGGTGACAGGTCAGCAGTGCTGTGACGAAACGCAGGGGAAAAAGTAGGGATCGTCACCAGCTGGGTCGGCCCGTGGGTAAGAGCGAACGCTTCAACAGCACGACCTGCTGCATCGGTCTTATTTGAGCCCAATCAAAGCTCACCGTGTTCATTGAAACCACCGAAGTGAAGTACCTCTGAAGCCGGGTGACTGATACTCAGAAAGTTAATTTGGATGGCGAGGTATTCAAGTAGGTCATCCCAGTTATGGTCCGAGGGAGGTGACAAAAGCTGCAAATAAATTTGAGAGATATTTTGTAGTTGAAGCGAAGCCATAGAATATCCTTCCGGTCTGATTCCAAAGAGACGTCTCTGGAGCAGAAAAGGCTGCTGCAGAGAAAAGCCACAACTCCCCCGTTGTGTCTGAGATTGGAGTGGACTTCGTAATTTGGGAAGCTAAGATGGTTAATCGGTGCAGATGCTGTGATTTTTGTCTCCGCGAAGAGGGGGGACGATTGGATTGCAAGTACGAGTAGTGATGAACAACATCAATGTTGCTGCTAATCCCGCAGATGTCCGTGAAGCACATTTTATCTTCGATGTTGTGCCCGCGAGTACACACTACACCCGAACATTACGAAAGTAGAGTAAGCGTACACGTCCGGAACGCTCAGTACTCAAGGTATCCATTAATATTAATTTTATTGCTGGGAGAGATAACCGACTTCGTAGCTTCGGTGTGTAAACATCCGGACATTGACGACATCCTGGAAAAGCTAGCGGGTGGTACCGCCTCGATCGACTGGTCCTTGACTACTACCACCTTCTTTTTGCATTATAATGATCTTAAGTAGACCTATAGTGGCCCGTTGCCGGAATTGTACCGCTACCCGGCAATCGGTACTGGGGTATTCCTTACCACGTGTACAATCAGTTGAACGGGAAGAAGTTAGTGAGTATACTGGATATACTGGATACGTCAACTGCATTAACCACGGTCAAGCTCAGTAGGGGCTAAGTCTCCCTAACCTCATGCCATAAAGTCGCATAGTGTTTTTAGAAAGTCAAAAACCAGTTGTACGAACTCCACAAGCCTAATATCAGGAAAAAGTCCGTAAAAGGGGAAATAACAGTGTCTAGCTATACCGTGTTTTCCATGTGAAAACTTTGAGAAATCGTTCATTTTGCGTTTCTAACTACTTTGTATAAAGTAACCAAGAAATTTAAAAGGTAAGTAGATAAGAAGAAAATATGGGATCCTAAAATTTTTATGATATAAATATATATTTTCCAAATATGAAAATTTTCGAAGTAGCATACTGCTGGCCACAATTTTTGTGATAAACTTTTTGTACACCATGCATAGTAACCGAGTTATCTACCAAGCCTACTTTAAAAATCACCCTGTATGACGGAGAATAAATAATAATGCCTTTGATGTGAATACTTAGTGCAACTTTACCTAACATGAAAAAATGCTACAAGCATCACCGTGGTGGAATGCAGAGTGAATGAATGAGAGGCTTCAGTGAGTATGCCGCTTCTGGATAATCTATCACTTTGGGCAGGAAAGGCCGACGGGCTATACTGTCGAGCTTTTCTACCTGAAAATGCCTATAACTGCTTTTGTCGCGTCGAAAAAACCTTTATCTATGCAGACGCAGCCCCGTAGTGCGGAAGGAGAAACTAGCTGCCCGTGGAATTGTTGTCGTAGGTCGTAGTAGAGCCAATACTTCATGAGATAAGCTGAAAGTAGCACCGCTCCATCTTGTGGAACTAATTATTCTGTTTCGGGCAGTTTGTTGTCAAGGCACGATAGCAGTCGAGTGTCTCTCGAAATGCTCAACTGCATCACCAACAGTTGAAATTCCTGAATAGACCACATTGAGTGCCGTAACATCTGACATTTGAAAGAAATAATCTATAAAAGATGACTATCAATACTGGTTCTTACCTTCATCTTTCTGCGCTGAAAAAAGTTTTTGTGAATACATTAAACGTTTTCTAACTTTTTCTGCATGGTACTTCAATCTGCTTTTCTTCATAGCTGTTATGCTGGCGGTCAACGTAGCCTACTCCCTAAGTCTGCTTTACACTGCAATAAGACTGAGAAGCAACCTTGGCCAATTCCTCAATATGGTAGCAAACGGCGATGGAGATATTCTACCTTCAACGCAAGCTATCCCCGTATTCATCTTTTTGGTTCTAAACGTTACCGCAACTGCTGTTACCTTGCGTTTCTTTAACCGCCCAGAAGACAAGAAAGGAAACACCATTTTGTTTGTGCTGCTTATAATTTCACTCGTTATGGTGATAGTGACTTGGGTTGTGATTATCTACATCGTGCTGCATGCCCATAAGACTCGAGAGCATCTTCATGATGGCATAACATTAGCAATGAAGAGTTATGGTAATGATTCTGCCAGTAAAAAGCGGATAGACAGGTTCGTACTCTGCGTGGCTAATAAAGAAGGAAAGCGTAGCCTTGGAGGTTACCGTATATTGCAAATTCGATCTTTACCTTTGAGATCTCAACGTATAGTATGTGGTATGTCTCAGCAAATCTTACTACAATAGAGTTTGACCACTCACAAAGCAGGTTTATTTCACACCCCACACGCTTTTCGCTGTTTCGCTAACATGCTAGCACCTTCATGGAGACGTTAAAGCTAAGGCCTAGCTTGGATATTATCTATTACATACTAGAGTTATTGATTCTCGTTACTTACGAGTATTTAATACTAATGGTTACTCTTCTAGAAAGTAATCATTTATTGTATTTGTTACTTTGATTAGTATTAGTACTTTGAATATAAGGTTTTGATAACGTGTGTCGAGTAATTAATGACTAATGTTGAAGAAGAACCTTAAATTTTGACAAAATGTAAGCATAGTTATTTTGAATCGGCCGTGCTTAATGCAAACATTGTATCTTCAACTTCTGTGCAAAACGAGATGAGTTATTATAGGATAGGGTGTCATAATATCTGCCTAAAAACTTTTTTTCAATTAAGCATGTACCAGTATAAAAAAATGTATATCGAGCTTAGTCTACACATACTATTATGATTTTTAGCAAACAGTGAGACCCTGATGCAAAAGTGGCAGTGCTACAGTGATTCCTAAGATTAGTTACTTTCTCAACATCTCTATCAAATGCTTGTCAAGTCACCTTAAGTCAGTAGGACATACAGCAGGCAGTTAAACGATGCCAAAAATCGTCGCACACAAGAGGTCTTGGAAAAGTATTCAATCATTTGGGATTTAAAACCCAGAATCAGTCTGATCCTAAGCTTGAACATTTTTTGGAAAACCTTACAGACAAAGTAGACACAAGTAAAGGGTGTAGATTTTATGAGGTCAGCTCTAATAACTGTAGTGAATCCTACATCACATAAACTAGAAGACCAATTAGGACTAGGTTTAAAGAACAAATGGCTGATTTAGGATACGGTATAATAGTGTAGAGCTCATGATCCATAGAGAACACAAGATATATACGAGTATAAATAATTTAAGATTAGTACGCAATGTTTGGAGCTTTAAGAAAACAGGTACATATGAAAGCTTAGAAATAACTAAAAGTTTAGGGAATGTAATGACCAAGTACAGAAATTATATTCCTAGTAGTATTTGCTGTATGCTCTAATGACTCACAAGTGGCCTGTGGCTCCAAAAGGTTGTGGTACCACGAACTTGATTGTTTATAGAATAAGTATATACATATAGGAAAATATTTATGTTAATCTTCCCCTGAAGCCATAGTTGGCAAAAGGCGTGTTGGGTGTTGAAGAAACCGGCTTGGCCAGTGGTATAAGTCGGTTCAATATGGGCAAATTTGCGCACCTAATCAAAGGTAACTATGAAAGTGGTACCGACTGAAGAACTGAATATTCCCGAAATCGTTTTTATTTTTTTCTTGACATTATCTGTCACGAGATTTGAAAATGAATTGTGTATTACAAATGCCATTTTTTTCTCTACATATTTTCGATCTGACGTTTCAACTTCACTTTAAGTCATACTGAATTTTTTCAAACCTCAACGGTTTTCTGTAATTCTGATTTCAAAGAGGAATAATATGTCATACATTAGTATTGCAAAAATATAATTTTTTAAAGAAACATAATTTGACAACTATGCATTGGAATTGTCAACCATCTGTTTGATTACATTGCCATCCAAGCAATCTCTCAGTTTTTACGATATTGTACAAATTATGATACAGATTAGTATTTCAAATTGCAATGCTTCCTTTCCGCAAAAAGTCCAGAAAAGATGGAATGCAATGAAGATTCCAACTTTTCTGCACAATCACAGAAAGGGGGTTACCATTAGCTTCCGGTAGCTCAATCGGTGGCATGAAGATATCTTCAGGCGTGTAGCTGTGTGTCGACCATGGCATGGCTAGAGGATAGAAGAACAAACAGAACACAAACATTTAACAGATTTTATTTAACAAAAAAAAAGCATTTTCATTACATTACAATTTTACAGTTTTAAAGAACAAAATAAGTTTTACATCTTTGGCGCTGCTATAAAACTATCAACTTATCTTTCGCTGGTCCATTTTGACTCGACTGAAGCGAGGATGGCCAGGTGCTTGAAGTGGAAGTCCCAGTTATGAGGGGTGACCTCACATATAGTGGCTTCATAACCAGTTGTAGGCCAAGTTGAACTTAAAGGCGATGGCGCTGCCAAGGCACATGCATGGGTGAAGTGATAGGCCAAGCAACGCAAAGTCAAAGACTAAGGCAAAGGGAAAGGGAAAGAGAAAGGGAAAGGGAAAGAGAAAGGGAAAGAGAAAGAGAAAGGGGGTGGCCCCAATCATTTTGTCCTATACGGCACACATTCTACAAAATTCTAGCACATGGTGCTATATGACCTTGTGCTACAGAGAAGAAAATTCTTAGCTCTTGTTCGATCGGCGGCTCAAGTGAAAAGGAAGCGCGAGGAAGATCGCAGATCAGGAACTCCGCATCAAGCGGTCCAAGCGGAAAATTTTCCAAGTAAGAAAGCTAGAGATGGGATTAATGAAATGATAATCGAGAAGTGATTTAATAAATACGATCGGACGGTGAAACCGTTACAAAATCTGCACACGCCAAAAAATAACATTCCTTGAGTTAGTCTTTACTCATCGTATAAAGAACACCATAATCATAGTAATGGAAACATTCAAAATGGTATAATTTGGAACACTGATAAAACCATTTTAATCTTGCTTTCAAATAATATTAATCTACGGCCGATATGTCATATAGGGAGGCTCCAACATACTAACATAACCCTTGTTATAGCCTATAAATGGAGAAATCATCTAAATGCTTCTCAAAAGCTAAAACAATCTTCAATTGCGATGTAATTAAAATGTCACCTTCAGGGCCAATTACGAAAATACTATTTTTTTTAATAACTTTGGTTTGACGACAGCGCTATCCACCTGTACAAGAATCCAATGTAACGCCGGTAAGGAAAAATACAGTAAGCTGCTGAATGAAGGGACGAGACGAAATAGAATAATGAAGTCCTAACTATAGCGTATTTTAGAGGAGAAAAAGTAGCATTGTCATTGTGTGTATTTTGAAAAAACAAAACTAAAGACGATTCTGGGACTCGGCTTTTTCATCTAATTGCGACAATACTGTGAATCGCGAATCCTTCTGACTGCCATTTTTTTAATTACATAGATGCGCGTGTCTCTCAATTTATACGACTTCGTATCTTGTACGGTTTCCAAAATCTCAATGCAGTCGAAATCGAGTCACTCGATATATCAATGTCGCCATTTCCGGCGTCATTTTACTTGTTAGGTGATGTATGTCAACGGCTACTGCGGCTAAAAACAAGGGCAATTTTGGGGTAACAACTTGGTAAATGATTGGCTAGGCTATTCTAAGACAATTTTGCCGTTTGTTGAGCTCCGAAAAACTGCTTCACTTGTAAGATACGGGATAAGGATTTTTGAAAACAATATTTTTCAATTACACCAAATTGCATGAGTAGCTTTTTGGTGTACAATAGTGTTTAAAATGGCCAGAACGCAAGGCTTTGAAAGCTAATTTACAAGGCGAGCCCTTTGAAATAAACCAATTCTTGTTTATTGAGTCATGTCCAAAATATTGTTGTGTTTTCTTCTGGTATGCACTTTTGCACTACCCACACACTTCTCCATGCTTAATGCTGTGGGTGCTGATATTTCGTGTTTCCTAGGTGGATTATTGCAAAATATTCCATACTGAGCTCATTACCTTCCTGTTTCTCTAACTACAGCCTCGTACTTCTATACATCCTTCAAACAAGTGTACTGGAACAAGAAGTGGAAACAGACAATCTTGATAAGTTGGACAAGTATTGACTTTTTTCTCAGAACGCCTTTAATTGTTGATGCATAAGATTACGTAGTAATCCACTGACTCTGACGGAATGATCAATAAATACTGATCGTGTGACATTCGCCGTCTATCATGCAAATAGCATGTTAAAGACAAATTGACAATTTTCAACTATTCAACCCCGTATATCATCCTGAATTGACATGACAGTTTAGTGCTAAATACCTGATTACTCACTTCTTAGACTTAAGATTTGCCGATACTCTTTCGATTTTTCACCTAAAATGACACTGAAGTGATCTTCACCCTGGTGAGGAAGAGGTTTCTATTTCTATGAGCAACCAAATTCCCCAGTTATATGAAAAAAGCTTGCATTTCCTTTTTTTGATGAAAGTTGTATTGGGCCTACTTCTTTACGAAAGGATTGGCGGGAAAAACAAAAATTACATCCGATTATCATTGTGATTGGTGCCACTCATCTGCTTGCTCTTCTATTAAGGGAATTTTGTTGTGCCATCTTTTAACAGTCATGTTAACCCATGGTCCTATCAATAGCTATGCATAATGTAAACCTGACCATTGGAACCTCCTGACTAGACTCCATTGTCAAACGGATGGGGACACGTAATTCCAAAAAGCTTAGGCAAGATTTTAAATAGCCCTATTTCTAATCAACATGCACTAATCTGCGTTTATACAGATTGCAGATAGAACTGCAATGCTGTGGAAGTAAGGGATATGACGAATGGTACAACGTTACATGGATGGACAAAAGTCTGATGAAAAAGGGTACTGTAGACAACTCTGAAGGTAACACTCCTTTCAGCTGTTGTTCGTTGGCATCCTCGTTTCCCTGTATCCACCATGATATAGAGAAGACCGGAAAGGTATATTTGTACACACCAGAACAAAACCTCAGTATATCAACTGTTGGCTGTTTCAATAAATTAAGAGAACAAGAAAAGGCAGTAGGGTAAGTTAAGGGTCACATTTAGAAACGTTCTTTGAAGACTGAGAGCCATTCGGGGAATGATTTCTCTTTGGACTATAAGCAAGCAGTGATGCTTTCTCCAGGAAATGTCAAGGAATGATTAAACATTTGCAGTTCACGATAGGCTGTAAAAGTTATAGGATTTAAAAATTTTGAAAATTTGACCTGAACCATGTACTGGATGTCTGCCGGTTTTCAGACGCATTCTTTACACAATGTTTGATGGTGTCAAATCATGTACAATAAATTCCAGTCTGGAATTTTATTATGACATCGTTGTTACCATTTTGACCAAAAGTTTCAACTGGCAGAGGGTTTGAGCTTCAACAATTTCCCAGATACATTCAGTTTGTACAAGTTATTGAGATGTTAACGGAAAATAGTTGTTGGTCATTATTACACACATACATACATTTTTGATCAAAAGCAGAAGATTCTGATATCAATGGCTACCAATTGTAGCAAAATCTGAAAAACGGTTTCGTGGAAGACGCCAGTGTGACCTTATGACGTTGATTAGAAAAGCAAAAAATAGCAACTGTTACTTTGGGGCATCTACTGAGCGCTGACATAATTTTAGCCGCTTTTCTATTTCATTAAGAAAGATCGGGGTGCTTTCATACTACTCTGACCGAAGCCCAAATACGTCAGAGGTTCTTGTGTTAACGGTTTTCGAGTTAGGAGGTGCGCAAGTTTAATAAATCATGAGAAGTTCTGGCTTTGCAAGGAACACCTAGCGTTTTATAGTTTTTCATAAAAAAGTCCGTTCGAAGTCGACCGACGTTTGATGCTGATTCTGTTCTTGACTCAGAATATGATGAATGTAGTTTAACGGTTTCCAAGCAGCGGCAATTTTGGCCATTTCTGAAGTACACTACAGAATTAACATCAAACACAGTATATTTATATAGACGTAGCTGATGTTAACTTTTATCGAAACTATATCGCACAAAAGTTGCCTGAAACTGTAATATGTTGCTCTCCAGAAAATTCGGATCACAAACCTCTCAGAACAGCAGACTATCATAGCTACTGCTGGGTTACAAGGCCAGGAAGTATATAAATCCGATTAATAATAGATAATACAAATCAACAGTTAATGACCCGTCAAATAGAAAGGCTGTTTATAGTACTAAATAATTACAATAAACTGTGTTTGAGTCACCTTGAATATTTGGCCGATAATTATATACATACACACATTGTTATAGACTAAAAATCATCTACAATTACTCTGGTTATGAGTCGCAACCCCAGCTTACATACAAACATATGTATGTAACTCCTGGTTAAAGAACACGCTGTACTCAGAGCTAAATATAGTAGCAGCGATAGAAGTGGCGAGAGCAACCTTTCTTAAGGAGATCTTGCTCAACGACTTTAGTATAGCTACTAAATAAAGACCATAAGGATAATTCTTGAAAATGACGAACAGAACAACCGATAAAAATTGTACGTTGCTCCATTACGTTTCGAGGAATGATATCCTCTAGTATAGGCAGAACAGTCTTTCCTGGGTAGCTCTCTTATAAATATATAGCAAAAGGAAATGTGCGATGGCTAGCCTTTGCCCATCAGTCCCATCTCAAGCGAAATCAGCTTTGTACTGAAAGATATGTAATGATCTGATGCGTTCACAAACTCATTTGAGGAGCGTAAAAACATAATTCAAGGGCTACTGTACAAGGTAATACAATACATGTTACTGGCTATACTCTCGAAATCGACAGATACGAAGCCATGATTCTTCGTAAAATAATGCATTTTCGTGGATTTATTATACTAGTTCACTGTAACTCGCAAACCATTAATACTAGAGTCTTACAAACACGTCTTTAGACTTTCGCTCAGAATAGTACAGGGGGCAGGTACTGCGAGAATGAGAAATTATACACTTGCATCGTTCTTATAATGAATAAAAACTTCTATCAAGAGAACAGATCCACCTAAGAAATATCAACATAGCTATTTATTAATCTTCTAATCAATTTAAAAAGAGATTATAGGGTCACGTTGGCACTTGGGTGCCCTGTAACTCAGAGACGGTTGGTATCAGAACATGAAGACTTGTGATTAAAAAGATATGGAGGAATAACATTAATATTTTGATGGCTTGCGCACCCTGTACTAGACCCTGACGTCAGACCTTTCGCCCACAGAAACTTCTGACTGAAATGGTATAGGCGGAGGTGCTTGGCCGCAATATATTTTCCATGAGGACCCTAGTGATTTTGTACGACCAAAGGATGTGTAAAAAGGTGTTTATAAGTCGGTAGACATCCAGTAGATTTCTAGTCAACGCCAAAAGTCAGAACGGTCCATATTAGCACCATCATGCGATAAAGACTTTTGCTCACACTGGCATGAAGAGAAAAATACTACAATTTTTGTCAGTTTTACCATAAAGAGTGTGCCATCTCTGGTTATAAACCCATGATGCCAACTGCCACAGCCTGCTATGGAATACAAATGTTAATTCCTACTTTAAACCTTACTCGAGCAAGCATCATTGTTCGTTTAAAATCTAGGGAGAGATCGTTCCTCCATTCAACCTTCGAGGAACGTATATAAACGTGACAGTAAGTGCTTCTGATGTAATAAAGATTTTGCTTCTGTTCTTTTGTGTTTACGAGATTCATGTAAATTTACTTCATTTCCTGTCATAAAATGCACCGAAAAGGTAAGAAAGAATCTTTAACGGGGCAGCTTCATTTTTAGCAGCCATCAACTTAATGCTAAGCACCGTTTCTTTACCCTGCTGAAAGCATAACGAATAAAAATGGTTACGGTTTTTTAGAGAGAAATGTAGAGGTTATAGCATTATACATTCTGTTTTAGGTCTGAATGGAAAGCCCCAATAGTAGACTCCAATGCCGCGGATTCCGTAAATTCTACAACGTATAAAAACCCAGAAAAGAACTCGTTCCGAGCAAATAATATGTTGTAGGTTAACAAATATAAAATTTTTGTGCGCGTACCGGTAAGCGCGTCGCGATAGTGTCAGAATGTTGCCATCCCTCAGTTGATCTCACATGACACAGGTTTCAACATAGAGACCACAAGGCTATATTCCAGTAGCACTGCGATAGCAACGATGCAAAGTTTATTAACATCGACAGTTTAACTAAGCATACGTATGGACTAAATTCACATCCCTGACAACAATATTACCAGGATGTGTCCATAGGCCTGGAAACAACATTCACCCCTGAGGTGCTTTCCGGTGGCCCATATGAGTTAGTCAGACTAAATCAGTAGTGCTTTGAACTAAGATCATTCCACAGCATTTTGTATTTCCATGCACATTTTCTGTAGCGGTTAGAGATCATATCACTCTTAAACCAAAAATCACTGGAAGTCAGCTCTATTTTCCGATAATGTTGTTGGGGACACGTTGTTTAACGCAAAGTTGTGCATTAACTCTTCTGCGCTGTCGGAATATCTAGCAACATAAAAGAGACAGAGGAAAGTAGCCCAAATCAGGACCCTCCTTAAAGCGGACCCCTGGTCTCGTTGGCTCTTCATTTCATAAAACTCTATTACAGCTAAGTGTAAATGGTGGCTTAGATGTCTACCACGCTGCAATGGACCGTCCGTGCACCAATGCTAAGGAAGTGCCATATTTGAGGGTCGGCAGTTTTCTGCTTATAAAAATCTCGTTCTATGACTTTGCGTAGAAAATAAGCACTAGAAGTTGGCAAACATAAGTTTCACCTGCCGATTATTTTTCTGCTTCTTAACGATGTCCAGGCCTTCATTTTCTAGATTATTCTAGAAATTCGCTATCTGGAGGTAGCACCCTTAAAAAATGAACGGTAACGTAACTCCTCACCAGTAAGCTTATTTTTTTGAGGATATCCAAACAAAAAAATATACCACTGGAAAATATTCCATGGAAATATTGCCTATCGATTTATTTTGACTGGATTGCGACAGTAATTCCAGTCTACATTACAAAGCACGGGAGCTGAAACGCTCGAGGAAGCCTTTCACCATAATTATGATAACAAGATTAATCGAGTTTTTTCCCAAGTTCCCACTCGGCGCTTCGGGCAATTGAGAATTTCGCTTTGATTTTAAGAAAATAATAAACACATAAACCGGAGAATGTAATTTATACAACGTATTACATCTACTTACGAAAGAAGTATTTTCCACGTTTTATTGTATGAACAGCACGATGCTGGCATACGGCCACCCCATTCCAGTTATAACTTAGTGAGCCCATCAAGCATTGTGTCTTTGGGGGAAGAACTGTAGCCTGCTAGTCTTTTGAGGTACAGCTATTTTTTCTTGCCGTACCTCGAAACTTGTGTTGCGTTCAAATTATTCCAGAAGATGTAGATAATGGAACAGTAGAGGATCTATGAGGCTCGCATTTTTATAATCGTTAACTGTATGCAGGACAAAAAACTGCATAGTTGTAAAATGAAACAAGGGAGGTGTTCAACATTGCTATCCTGTGAGGCTTCCAATGGTAAAAAATACGTTATAGTAATTGCACCAATTGTAGCTAAGAGAATTTTGGCAACCACAAGTGCTGCATAAGTAAGGTTAATGCTAATCTCATTCGACGTTTACATCAAATGTCATTCAATGTTTACATTAGAGAATTTTTTGCGAGATCCCGTAGTGAACCGGAGCGGGAACAGATGGAATTTCCCCTTCCTCTCGAAGTTTTGACAGTTTCAAGTTCAATCGGGAGTGGTTAGATGGCGCATGTTTTGTAAAATGTTTGCTTTAAGCTCCTTGATAAACTTAGCTGCCTTGTTTGAATCTGAAATAACAAGACCGATCGTTTTTTGTGCAATGTACTTATATATCAATGAAATCAATCATTTCATATGAAAAGTGCGGTTCATATATCTTCGATGACCTTCTCCCTCGTCATTTAAAATCAGGTGGACGTGTTCCTCCATTTATGATTTAGTAATTTAACTCAATTTTCAGCACTGCGAAGACAAATTTTCAATTGAGATGCCTGTTTTTAAATGCCATTGACATAAGACCTGTCACCTGCTAGTACGTCACAGACGTTAGGCGGGTATCCGCATCACGTGATTTTTTGACATTCGGTCGACGTCACATCCGTCTTCCTCTATTCCCGTTCTTCGCGAAAATTTGAGTATCGGTTCCCGGTAGTGCACTGTGCTACCCCGTGGACCCGCAAAAAAATCCTTATTTACATATGCGGTATGTGTGGTTGCCAAAACTATCTAATAATTATCCCGAATCAAGTTACTTTCTAATCCCGCATCGTCATAGATTGTATCCCAAAGGAAATCGTCGTTCAAAACATTCCTGTATACGTATACTCGACAGTTTCCCAGATCCCCAGAGTATAACTCTGTTTGTTCCTTGAGAAGGTATTAGCCTCTTTACTCCATTCTGTCAGTTCCCATACGGTTTAGTGTTTGTTCTATCGTACACTTCCTATCTACGTTTTGTAACTTAGCAAATCATATTTGAATATCACCATAATTCTTGATTGGGCAGGTGCACGTCCTATACACGATCTACCTCCTATACTTCTACGTTCTCTCTTGTCTAAGTCATTCAAATGCTTGCGTTCTTCTATTACAGATGGAACATAGTCGGCAATCTGTTCCTGTACACCATGCTTCAGTTAGGGTTAATTATATGTCTAAGGTTCCTCCAAACAGGGCACTCTATTAATTGGAAGTTTGTCGGTCACGGCGAGGAATACGTCATATGGTTGGTAGGTCGCTACGCAAGAAAGAAAAAGATAGATAAGGACAATGACCAATCAGAAACTTCCTCGAAGGTAACCTATTACTCAGTAAAACATCATTTTGTACAGTAAAGAAATTGTAGCTTATTTTTTGGCCTACCCAGGGTGTTTCACAAAATTAACCACATATGCACTGTTACGAAACAAGTTGATTTCTCAATAAAAAAACTTATTAAAAGCCCTACAGAAATTAGGTTATAAACCTGATTTTCAATAATAAATTGAAAAATAAGTATCTGTATTTTGCGTTCATTGTCGTGATATTAGAACACACATTAATAATTTATTGTAGCAAATGATGTACCAAACAATTGAAGAAAACAAAATGCTAGGCATTTTTTGTTTTTTCATACTGATAAGAACGTGTAAATAAGGTTTAATCTGTAACGTGGGTGATCTGAATAAAGAACGGTCGATTTTTGTGAAGTTAAATAAGAAAGTATTTTGCGAGTTTATGTTAGTAGTAATTTATCAATAAAAATGGCACACGTATACACTAATGAGGAGTTAGTGGACATTGTTTTAGCGTACGGAAAAGCAGGGCAAAATTCGCGAGCGGCTTCTCGTCTGAATCAGGTATACCAGATGAGCTGTGGTATATTTGAATTACTGCGCCGAAATTGGATTCGACGCGCCCAAGCTTATATTGCAGTCAATGGAAATAATTTTGAACAGTTAAGCTGTATTATTTTATTATCTCGATTTCTGTAGGACTTTTATTACATTCTTCTTGAGTATCAACTTCTTTCGTAACAGTGCATATGTGGGTGTGATATGTCGGATAAGTTGTGAGCACCCTGTAATTATAGGAGAATTACTATCAACAGCGAGTCACGAATATGGTATTTCGAAGTCAAAAGAGAAGAATGCGGTGCATATCAGGTGGTGACAGTATTAGAGTTGCTGAGACTTGTTCCCAAAATTAACAATTCTATTACTACCCTCCCTATTTCTGAATGAAATGGCAATATATGTATACTTTTATTGGCAAAGTTAATTTCACTTAAAATATATACATTCAATACACGCAGACAGCATGACACTCATCTACATGTTGCTCGATATAAGGAAGGTAGTAGGTATGACTCCATTTTAGGTCCAAAATTATTCAGTAGAGTTCCTGGATACATTAAGACTTCCAGCAGCTTGAATAAAATTTTAAAGTTGAGTTAAAAACCTATCTTATGAACAAGTGTTGCTCGCCACCAGCGACTTTGTGGATATTTAAATGTTCCTCTTTTGATATTGCTTGTGGTCCTCTTATTGTTTGTTCTTTTATATATGTTTATATTGTATTTTTGTTAATTCGTTGATTTTAACTGCTGGCAAGCTAATCTATCTCATCGTATGCTTGCTATTTGCCCTTGATGATATTGTCCAGTTTTAAATTTTTGATTTTTTGTTGTTGCTTATTATATTGTTTTTTTGAATGAATATGTACTATAGGTTATTTGTCATCACGTACTTTATATGTGTTTCATACATGCCTAATGGGTAATAAAAAAAATGTCCGATTGTTGGTTATACAGTGTCCCAACAAAAATGGAAGGTAGTTTTAAGAGCAATCTGGAAAAGGTATCAAATATACCTATGACTTCATTGTAACCTTCATGGGTTACTAGTGCATATATTAAATTTATAGTGTTCCATAACTTACCTGTACCAAAGCAAGCATGTATTTTTATAAATATAATACCCTTTGTTCTATTGCATATTTTGATAGAGCTTCCAAGTACAAGAAGTTTGATATCATATAGCATACGGTTATGATTGTCAATTGTTTAGATATTTAGTGGAACATCTAAAATAATGACTAACTTTGACGGCTCGTAGCTCCACCAATTGTGAAGATATTTGGAAAAGTTTCAGTTCACAAATATTTTATGATCTAAAAGGAATTTTACCTTTATGGGGTAGGATATCAAAACGCGAAATGTACCCTTTCTCAAATGGAATACCCTGTATACTTCTACATCATTATATATCTTTTCCTGGAAAGTATTTTTTGATATGAGGTTTCTACCACGTTTTCCAAACAGTTTTCGAATTATTGCTATTAATTCCAAGATAAGAGTATATGCCACATTTAGATCCAGATTCAGATTTTCCATGGAAACAACTAATTTTCTTTAGCACAATAAGGCTCATCTTATGTTAATCCAGAACAGTCATTCATTATGAAATTATTGTAATGCATTCCAAGTAGTTTTGTTAATTCCCAGATGTTTGAACTCGGGTCCAGTATTCTTTCACAACCAGTTTGCTCCAGCAACTTGGATAACACGATTCTCTATAGTGTTTAACTCGAAGGACTATATATCACTGATGTGTGATAAACCTAGCAAATCTCAGGACCGCAATGACAGATTGGTACTTTATTCTTGCTGTTCTATTCATGCGATTTGCAGCATAGGATCTTTTAATTCAGAGTCGCCAACCTATCCTAAAACATTTTTCCCCATCTGACTATTACAAAAATGATATTTCCATAATGGTAGTTGACAACTTAATACAATTTCAACCCTTAGTACAGTGTACGATCTCTTATTGATGTGAATGGTGGACTGAATGATAGTTCTAATTCTGATTGAGATATAGGAAAGACACGAACATAAAAGAGTGGGGGAATAGTATACAGAGTCTTGAATACGACCCTTACCATTGGAAGCTGTAAGTGACACGAAGCCGCTTAAATAGCGGCAAAGTTGTGTATTTAGGTAATAAATAAAATGCCTCTTGGAAAATTCCAAAATTCAAAGTACTTTCGGGGAGAGATAAAAAAAACGAATTTGCCCAAAATCGCTTTTATTGTATTCTGACTTTATGTGTAGCGGGATTTCAAAATAAATTACACATTAGCTCTACAAGATATCACGATTAGAACTTTAATATGACGTTTCGTCTCTTGTCTTTCGGCATCAACTTTATCTTTTGATACGGACGCCATATTGGATTTTTGATCAGATGAATAGAGTTTTTAGGTCTGATTCCAAAAATACGTCACACGTTGACTTTGCCAAACTTTATTTATTCCAAAATAGCAGAATTTCCTAGGTGAGCCTTAAAACTATCATATAGTCATTAGTTTTTTATACCAGGTTCATCCCAAAGTCACTATAACTTTTTCCTGACCGTATTTGAGACGGGATTACAAAATAAATTGCATGTTGCCGTTGTCACTTATTCTTCTCTAGAAGATGGCGTAGTCAAATTTTCAATTCAACATTTCGTCTTTTGACTTCCATCACCAACTCATATGGACGCTTTACTGGAATTTTGTATATTAATATGGACTTTTTAGCCTTAAATTCAGAGCTGTGTTTCCTTAGTTGGCCATGAGTTTGTTGTTGGATAAAGATTATAAGGAAATAAAATGGTATGGACGAACCTGATCACAAAATAAAAAATTTATTGATGATAATAGCCGTTATGATCATAAATAACCAAGGGTCAATCATGGCAGGTGCTTAGAATGTTGGTTATTTTATAGGAAAAGCCTAACTCTCATGTGTATATTGTGCACTACTCGATTCATGTCTCTTCTTCTCAGCCAAACTCTGTTGATATGTTCAATTTGAGGTCAAGTCTGGTATACGAACCAAATAAAATCTGATAAATTCAAGGCCTACCTAGGAGCCTCTGTTTTTCTGGAATAACTGCTATCAATGTCAATGTATGACATGTTATGATACATTTTTGAAATCAAGGTTGAAAACTCTATTCATCTGGGAAAAATACAATATCGTGTCCATTAGAAAGAAATAAAGTTGATGCTGGAGGTCAAGAGACGAAACGCCTTAAGGTAATTCCAATTATGCCAGGAGAGGAGAGAAACTGGAAATGATAGCAAGTAGTTTACTAACTAAGTCAGGAAATAATGAAAGTGATTTTGGGTTAAATCTAGTTTGCGAAGTAAATGACTATCTGATAATTCCAAGGCCTACCTGGGGGATTATGCTTTTTCGAAATAACTAACACTTGGCAATGCCAATTTATGACATTTTTTGGAACGAGAATTGCGAATCCTATTTATCTGTGCAGAAATTCAATATGGCGTCCATTAGAAAATGCAAAGTTGCTGGTGGAGGTCAAGATATGAAACATCATACTGAAAGTCTAATTATGTCATCTCGTAGAGAAGAAAAAGTGGCAACAAAGCAATTTGCCTTGAAATTCCATCCCTCTCCGAAACTACTTTGAATTTGAAGCTTTCTAAGCGGCATTTTGTTGATTACCAATGGTGAGGTTCGAATTTGATAATACCGGCAGAGCGCCAAAACAGCTGAATCGCACCTCTTAGGTTTTGTAAAATATGCTGCAGCAGATAAAATATATCGCTGCCTTAACTAGACTAACCAGGTGAAATGAAAACAATTACTTTAATAACCTACAAGTATTATGTTTTAACACTCCATGTACAGACCACCAACACTCTTAGTATCAGTGGTGTAATAACGGTAGCACTGCATGTTCTGGAGTGTGTGAGGCCTGTGCATGTAAAATGGAGACTATCAGAAAGATTGGAAGATATGTCGTACTAATTTGCAACGACAGTGTACATTCGAACTGAGAAACACTGAAATTATAAATACCTTCGCTAAAAAGTGTGATGGCTTTGGCAAACTTCTTCCTTGTGCATGGTCGACTTGGGTTTATAACTAGTTTGGTTATGGATAGAAATACTACACCGTAATTTCTGTAATTCAAAGCATACTTTTTTAGTAGTCCAACAGTTTCCATTTCTATCTGAACTTTAATTCAAAAGTTGTCTTCTTTTTACAGGTGCCGTTAACTGAAGCAGAAGAAACTGAACTAGCTGAACCTCCTTTACCACCAATTCCAAGTGCGGTGAAATGACTGATATCATGCTCAACAATATTGTAGTATACGTATATTTGTTCTAAACATGTGTCTTGGTTCCGAATCTGGTTACCTTTTTGTTAGCGTTTGTTTCAAATGTTAAATGAAGGGATAGATATTGAAAGGATTATTGAATCTAAATTAATTCACAATAGATATCAGAATTATCATACAATACTGTTAAATATGAAAAGTTACAGCGTTTTGCTACACGGTGACATTAGTCCGACAGCGTAGAAGTATTAAAATTTAAAATGGCTGTACGCATATCTGCTTACGACATAACTTCAAAGAAAGGTATGTTGTTGACTTTATTACAGTCAACTTCGGCAGGTATATGGTTTTATTACAGGGCGACTCATGCAGATTTACTTCTGGATACTAAAGGTTTGCGTGTCTGCAACCGATGTATTCACGGTATACACTAACCGGAGCTATTTATTTCTGAACTGTATAAGTTAACTAGATGAAATTCGGGGTTAATAAAATTGAGACTTGGATACTATATTCTTCTACAGTAGAATCGTGGTATTTGAAAATATCAGGATGGCGGCTGGGGGCTAGTTTGGATCATTTCTTTAAATGAAATGGGTGATATCTCAGTTAGGAGCCTCTTATAAGCGCTTTATAGTCCTCTAGAATACTCTAGTACAGGGTGCGGCAGAGAGGATGGACGGTTTTAAAAAAAATCATAAAATAGTTAATTTTTACTCGAAAACAAATTTATTGATGGAATCAGGTTCACAAGGAAATAGCATTTGAGACAGTCAAGTGTGGAAAATCACATCAGGCATGTGGTGGCCGAAATCGTTAATGCAGCGCTGGAGGCATTCTTGGAAGTTCGCGTAGACTCTCTCCAACATCGCTCACTCAACTTGGGCGACTTCCACGCGAATTTCGCGGAGATCCATATGCAAAATTCGCCTTACCGAACGATCACTAAGGCGAAGTGCAGCAGCATGTTTCTGGGCAGATTTAGTCGGACGGCGAAGAAAGACCTGTCGAACGCGTTCAACATTTTCAGTAGTTCGAACTGTTCGCGGCGCTCCTCTTGGTCTTCTGTTGATCAGTTCACCACGTGTTTCGAGAGGGAACAGCTCTATTCCGATGAATGTTGAAGTGGCGAAGAAACTCACGCTGTACGACGATAACTGAATCATTATTTCGGACGAAACAATCATAGGCGAAAACGCGGTACTCCACCGTCCAAGGCTACATAACGACAACTGGTAAAATAATGCTAGGATCTCACGAGTCCAACCGCACCCTCCCCACCTCTCTCGTAGACGGAGGCGGAGAGTACTACCCATCCCAAAAACGTCGGCCCTCTCTGCCGCACCCTGTATAATATAGCTGTCCGTTAAAATCTGTCAAAGTAGAGCATTTACGTTTATTGAATCGCCCATAACTTACTATCCGCTACTGTATCTACCCATTTTGATATACAAATCTACAAATTTTAGCAATTTGTGAATTCTTTATTTCATATCTCGTTAAGTCCTTCCAGGAGAAGAACATTGAGATTAAATACCATAGCGCGTTGTTGATTGGTTGTTAAGTTGGGAGTGATTCAGTGCGAAAAAATACTAAGCTACGATAGTCTGCCAGTTCGCATTTTCAAGCTAGTGATTTTATGTTTCGGAGCTACAAAGCACTCATACCTCCAAAATGAGAGAATAATTATTCCTTCATTCCTCTTTGAGTTGGCGCTCAACATCTTGAAATGTTCAACTGCCACCTTTGCGCTAAAAATGTTTAAAATCGTTTACTGCCCATTTGGAGAGGAAATAATCCTATTCTCCAGGTGTTTCCAATTGAGATATCACATGACGACCCGTTTCTTTGACAAAAACATTTCAAGATGGCGCCTAGCTTTGGGATGTAACGTATACCATGCACAAGCGGTGCACTCTACAACCCTGCTCCTGCTTGAGACAACATTGGGTGGGATCTCTGTACACTGGAGACCAAGACGGTTAACATCCGCAGATAAATAGAAATTGAAGACCGAGATTACAGAACAAGGTAAACAATGTATAACAACAAACTGCAAATATGTATGGACGATTCGTGCACCCATTTTAGTTATATGCTGTAGCTTCGCGCTAATAACTTCCCCCTATTCCGTATCCATAGACCTACCCTCCTGCATATTTGCTGGAGATAATACTCGGTAAATATGAGTTGAAAGGGGAGGCGCGTAACGCAGGCGACATATTTGTACCTGCAGCGGTAAACTTGCTTATACCTATTTAAATATAGGAGGATTCAAAGGCAACATGACAAACAACAAAATATCCACCATTTTTTATAAAGCCAGGATGATGTTATTGCTGATTCTCCACTATACACAAAAGCTTTGTTGTGGTCTGGAAATCAAAACTGTGCAAGCCTACCTTCTTATGTTACACGTAATGTAATGTATGGTAGCAGCATCCATCCTAAGACCGCACTGCGTATTTCGAATACAAGCGAATAAGTATCCGCGTCCAAGCTTAATGAAACGACCGATGGCTAATTAACATTAATAACGTTTCGGATTCTCTGATGGCTTTCCAAAGTACATTAAAAATGAAAAATACGATATATTTCATTTATCTCCTACTACACAGTGTGTTCTAATAGCAGTCCGAACTGTCATGAACCAGACAGAGAATGCGCGGCACCGTCAGTATTACAACGTTAAAAATGAAAACGCGCAATCCAAACAACTCCATGGTGTAGGGTGTTCCAAAAACGAATTCCGAATTACTCGTGACAAGCACGTGGGAGCGGGACACGGCTTATGGGGATAAGTAGCTTGGTGGTCGAAGGTTTAGACGCCATGGAGCGATTCACGGGTGATCAGCGTGCGTTCTGTGTTGAGTCTGTTCCGCTCTGAGTTTAGTTTACATGATCTAAATCAATGTCCTAGTAAAAGTGTGATCATCAGGGCTAATATGCAAAAAAACTATAATATGTTGCAGACTAGGTAGTCTTTGGGGTGCAAATATTTGATTCCACGTTTGCTCGCTATGATCGCTGTGAGCGTCCATCTATGGAGGAATTACTCAACTGCACGCATTGTTTGTTGCAGCAAGCAAGTATATCTATGTTTTGTGAAGCCAAGCAGTCTGTAGTGTGTATCTCTGAGAAGATGTGGAAAAAGGAAGGTTGTTTGAGTAGCATATGGGTAAATATGAGTATTGGTCTGCATGGTTATAAAATCATTCATATTTGGTATGTGATAAATTATTATTGAATATGCTGCTAATGAAGTATATCTATTAGCTGTGCCCGACGGGTTACTAGTGTTTTCAAAAACTTGGCAGAGCATTACGGGAAATCGCCACCGCGTCCGCATTACAAAAAAATTAGGAATGATGCATCACACTTCAAACATTTTCGCGATGTCTCACTTCTAGGCTCTGACTTATATTTTCTAATGATATCGCACAGCAAATTTCTATAAAAATTTAATGACTGGAAATAAGAAATTATGTAATAACCTTTTTACTTTCATAAATATTCCTGTTTGTAGCATATTTTCTCACCTGTTACTCCACCAACCAGGGATTTTCTTTTCTTATCGCTCTCATATTTGTAATTGATCAAATTTGCATATGTAATTTCCAGAAAGAATAAGGAAAAATGGATGCGCAACTAATTTCTTCTAGCTTTGAATCTCAAGTAAGTGTATCTGAGAGAAGAAACCAATGGAATTACGTTTGATTCCATCTATAGTATAAAACTTAGACCTCCAATAATGCCATCTCTGAGTCAGATGTTACATCAAAGCTGAACATTGAAAACTGAAGCATCATGACTTTTAGGCCATATGTACAACTACAAAGCGAGTTCACAGCAAGTGCCCATCAGCTGGTGTTAACATCTTGTTAACCTACGTTATGTCAAAAGAGAACGACCTAATGTCACCTTTCAAGATACGTAATACCGACACGGATATCACGTATCTTGAAAAGTGACATTATGCCGACTTTTCTCGACATTGTATTGGTTTTTTCTGACATGTAGGTTTGTCTAGAAGATGTTAACTTAGCACTTAGTTTTATGTGTAGCCTCATTCTCCTAAAAGTTTTCCGTAGTTTCTAACTTTCTTAAGAAGGCTCAACACAAATAACTCGTCGGGCACAGTCAATAGATATACTTTCTTGGCAGCATATACAGTAATGATTTACTCACACAGCAAATATCACTGATTTTATACACATGCAGACCAAAACACGTAATCATCCAGATGCGATCTGGCTATTCAACCAACATTCTTCCCAGAGATTAAAACTATAGATTACTCGGCTTCACAAAACGTATGCAACCAGCAGTGCGTGTAGTTGAGCTATTCCTCCATAGACGGACGCTCACAACGATCCTAATGAGCAAACGTAGAATGATTGTTTGCACTGTAAAAGCTACCTAGTCTTCAAGATAACATTTTATATTTTTTTTACGTTTTATAGGTTTTTTACTTAATACCCGTGTCGTGCAGGTCCTGGGTCGAAATTTTCCAGTCTGTCGGTTTGACACTGAATCAGAAACCAGGGTCAATACGACCTGTAGAGCAGCTGAGCTCGCCATATCAAAGACATCTGTAAAGCCTATTTTGGTAAAAGACCTTAAATTGTACCCATATAGACTTCAACTAGGATAAGCATCTCTACTGACAGAACACCAAAGAAGCAGGAATTTTACAAGAGAGTCAAACATGAACTGGATCAGCGGGTTGCTGCAGAAGAGAAGAAGATCAGAATCAGATATGTAAATGGCCTTAAACTGAATAGACCTAGCGGCGACGAATTTTGAGCATATTATCAGAATGTTAGGGGTTTGAACTCCAAAACTGACGATTTATTTTCATCAGCATCCTTGAACGAATATGATCTAATTGGTTTGTGGAAACTATGCTGTCTGACAAAGTTCGCCACTCTGGAATGTTTCCAAGGAGCTACAGTATTTTTTGTGGTGATCGTGATTTTGCAAGATCAAATAAATTGTCTGGACCTATTGTTGGCATGTAAAACGAGTTTAATGTCGGAGCGTATCTCTTTGGATTTTTCCACTGATTACCCTTCCATTGACATAGTTGCGATTAAGTGCAGGATACCACTCACTTTGTCTATGTTATTGATGTCCCCCCAGACACTTCTAATAATACTTACGAAAGTTTTTTATCACACATGGGTACGTTAATAATCAAACAACCCAACGTTTCGATACTAGTCGATTTTAATGCCCCCGGTTTCGTATTTAGTCTCCATGCAGATTTTCGTTATACAAGGATATCTAATTTTTTAGGCCTTACCAACACCATCCAATCTAACCTAATATTAAATGTCTTGAGGCGGTTGCTGGACTTAAGCACTGAAAATGTACCATTTATTATCACGTGGGAAGCTATTCCTATTGTTGACCAGGTAGATCCTCACCATCCACCTTCAAGTATCCTATTTAGCATACAGCTGTCTGGTAGCTCTAACTTGCCCCCATTACTGATCCTACCTCATTGATGTATAACTTCATGTTATCTTATAATTATAATGCTTTGTGCTATACTGACTGATACCTACCTTTTACGTAACATTACACATGTCATCGAACTCTGCGATGCATTTTACACTAAGGTTTTTTCAATATTTGATATTTTGTTCTTAACTATACTTGAAAATTCAGGTATCCTCCTTGGTATTGTAGAGAAATTATGAGTAACATAAATATGAAGGAATATTACTACAGAAAATATAAGACAAGTAATGTTTACTATTACAATCAATTTTCTACATTGCGCGGAATCATAAAGGGGAGAATTGGAGTTGCATATAGTGAGTACCTGTCATCGGTTGAGGACAGTATAATCAACCAACGACCCGAATAAGTTCTGGTCGTACATTCAGAATAAGAGAGACTCTAGCAGAATACCAGGCCAAGTCCAGTTCAACGGCAACGTATTTAATACACCATAAGGCGTTGTTGATGCATTTGCCGAATATTTTAAGAGTGTGTAAGTTAATCCTCGGAATATTTTCTCTCCCTTAGATGGTGCCACCGCAACACCTTGTATTTATCTAGAGAAATTAACGGAAACTACTCTCTCTAAGCTTCAAAATAAACTTACGTCTGGTAGAGATCAGATACATAATTTTATCATTAAAGATTGTGCTCACGTTTTCGTGCTGTTGATTCTTAACACTATATTGAAAACTGTAATTTTTTCTGATATCTAGAAGATAGCAAAGGTGTGTCCGGTCCTGAAAGATGGTGATAAATCTAATGGTCTCAAGTACAGAGCTATAAGCATTTTGAACAACTTTGCCAAGGCTTATGAAATGGTCTTTTACTCTTTTATCTTTGAAAACGTTAAAAGCCTAATTGCACCATCACAGCTTGGTTTCATCAAAGGTAGATCTACTACATCAAACTTAATGACAGTTACGCAATATATGGAAGAATCATTGGACAATAAACAACAAGTCGATGTTTACATGGATTTTAGCAAGGCTTTCGATAAGTTAAACCGTCATCTTCTTGTCGATAGCCTTCATTACTTCGGCCTTAGTAACTCGTTAGTCGGTCTCCTAAGCTCATATATCTCCAATAGGACGCAATATGTTTACCATAATGGTTACTGTCCAGCAAATTATACTGTTGCCTCTCGGGTACCGCAAGGTTCGAACCTGGGCCCATTGCTGGTTTTATTCTTCATAAATAACCTAGCCGCTTCATTAAAGTGTCACAGTCTACTATTTGCCGATGATCTAAAATCTACACCAAAATTACAAATTTGGAGAACTGTATCTCCCTTCGAGAGGATCTGGATAGTATCACATAGTGGTGTGACAATAAATTTCTCTTCTTAAATAGTTTTAAGTGTAAGGTGTGTTCATATTATCGCAAAATTAACTCGATTATCTTTGATTATTCCATAAATAATGCGGTTTTGGAGAGAACAACAGAGACTAAAGATCATTGTGTAACTTTTTCATGTAGATTGGACTTTTCTGTTCATGTAGCACGCGTCACTTCTGAAGCGACACGGACTCTGGGCTACATGTCGCGTAATTGCCGATCTTTTACCAATGAAACAGCACTGGTGCGACCAAAACTTGAGTACGCTTCTTTGATATGGAACCCTTCCTATGCGTATTATATAAATATCTTAGAAAATGTACAAAGAATATTTCTTAAATATTGTGCTTATAAAATTGGTGGCGCATATGCAGAAGTCTAATTTGTTCTGCTGTGCAGTTTCAAACTAGAGTCGTTACAATTAAGATGTTTCATTGCTGGCCTGTTATTTCTTCATAAGCTTTTGCACAACAGAGTGGGTGCACCAGAACTTCTCCACGGGTTGCATTTTTGTATACCGCGGTTAAATACGAGGACTCTAACTTTCTACTGCAGTACCTCCCGTACTAACGTATTATCTTATTTCCCGCTACATTCTACATGCAATAATTATAACTCCATAGCAGACAGTTCTGTCACTAATTTTGATTGTACCAATAAGATCTTGTCGAACTTCAGGTACTATTATAATAATAGTTTATTCTCTTTTTATGTCGGTTTCATGTATGCATACTATAAGTCAAGATACCATTATATTGCTCTGTAATTGGAATAGTCTGTTGGGCAATTATGTATACGTAGTCGTGCCATAAGTTCTGTCCCATGATAATCTCATGATAAAAATGAAACAAGATAAGATATATTTATATGAAAGATATTATTTATTCGACAACATTTTTAGAATTCATAATCAAACAGTTTTATTCAAAATGTCCCCCCTTGGCCTTCACACACTGCTTCAATCTCGCGGGCCACTCATCTATCACTGCACGCACAGCTTCCAAAGGAATAGCTGCCGCTGATCGGATCAAATCCGCTTTCAGGGACTCGATATTACGGTGGGCTTTGGAGCAGGCCAACTGCTCTAGCAGGTCCCACAACTTGTAGTCTAAAGGATTGAGGTCCGGACTCCCTGAGGGCCAATCTTCCGCAGCAATGAACTCTGGCACATTGCTTTCCAGCCAGCGCTGCGTACTCTTAGCCTTGTGAGCGGGGGCGGAATCCTGCTGGTAGACCCAGTGTTGGTTGGCAAACAATGTACCACTTAAAGGCTTGACGATAGGATCCAGTATGTCGCTCTGATAGTTTGCCGCTTTTGTTTTCACGCCCTGTTTACAGAAATGGAGCTGAGTGACCCCTTCGTAGGACACCCCCCACCAAACCATGACTGACGCAGGGTGGTGGCCTCTCTCAACTCTCGGAATGATCTCCGAAGCTTCCTGTGAACTCCTTGCATACACTTTGTCATTTTGTCGGTTGAATTTTTCTTCTATGGTGAAGATTTTCTCATCCGTGAACAAAATCTTTCGGAATCCCCCAGCTGCGTACCTCTCCAAGAGCTTCTTGGATCTTGTCGCCCTGATGTGTCGCAAGGTGGCCGTAAGTCGCTGGCCCGTACGTCTCCGGTAAGCCCCTAGCCCTAGGTCTTGTTTAATGATGCGCGACATCGTCCGGACAGGAATCTTCATTTCCCTGGATAGGATCTTCTGCTTCCGGAGTGGATTCCTTTGAATCCTGGCTTTTACGGCTTTGATGGCTGCTGGAGTCCTTACTTGACGAGGTCTTCCGCTTCTTGGCCTGTCATCAACAGAGGACGTCTCATTGTACCGCTGAATGGTCCTAGACACAAATTTACGCGATATTTGAAGGCCGCGTAAGAGTTCAAAAATCTGACTAGCACTGTGATTACACTTATGTAAAGCTATCACTGCAATACGGTTCTCTGCCTTGCCCCACTCCATCGTTATGCTTCGAGAGATCAATACAAACTGAGGTATATGTAATTACCCGAAAAGCGCTTAATCAACTGACACCACAATGTAAACAATCGGACAAGTATTAACAGGTCTACACTTGTTTGAAAACGAGGGACAGAACTTATGGCATGACTACGTAAATAAATAAACTACTGCAGGAGTTGAAATCGCAGGGCCACCATCTACGCCGAGCGTTTGCCAAACCAATGTTAGAGCGCTTTCCAAGTTTGAACAATATTTTATTTTCTGATGAAGCTGATTTTTCCTTGAGTGGATTTGTCAACAAGCAAAATTACCGGTATTGGCCAACAGAAAACCACAAATAAAAACACGAACGACCTTTGCATTCGCGTTATGTTACAGTTTGGGCGCCCATGTCGACTGAAAGACTCATCGAACCCCATTTCTTCGAGAACGAGCAAGGCCAGACCAGAACAGTAAATTCTAATCGCAGCAATGCTACGTAACTTTTCCTCTCCACAACTGCATAATTTTGAAGACTACCATAGCAGCACCTGGTTTCCACATGATGGCACGACATCCCATACCTTCAGCAAGTCTTTAGCAGTTGTAAATAAAATGTCTTTTGGGAAACTGATATCGCGAGGAGAGGACGTTCCCTGGCCTCCCCGGAGCCCAGATCTCACGCTACTGGATTTTTTCTCTGGGGATACCTTAAAAGCCGCAGTTACTCCAATAAACCGACGACAATTTCCCAGCTCAAGCAAAACATTTCCGAGGAGATGTCCGCTATCCCACGAGCGATATGCCAGCGAGTTCTTACGAATTTGAAGTCGAGAGTCCAGGAGTACGTAGGTCTCAATGGCTCGAATCTCAATGATGTTATTTTAAAAAAATAGAGTTACCATATATCTACTTCATTCAAAATATAAATTACCTCCCCTAGGCTTTGAAGTTTTTTCTGGGATTTTTTAAAATCCGCTCAACAATGGTCCACCCTGTACTTGGGGCGATATTCCCGATTCAAAAAGTGGTTGTGCGTCTCTAAAGCCAGTGGTAGCTGTTTTGGATGTGCCAGATCCGGTACCATCGTTCACCGCCCCGAAAAACCAAGCGAGCCCTCTCAGAATTATTGTCGCTACACACCCGTTGATCGTTATGCAAACTTCGACTACGGGCCGAAATGAGGGAAATAATACTTCAAAACTTCAAATGCATCCTATCGTTTGCTGCCTTTTCAGAAAACTACTTAAGACGGATCGGGAACACCTAGCTTACGTTGTTTGCATGGTGAAGCTCGCGTCACTAATCCTAATTGTTATAGAAGCTTTAGATTAACCGAGTGCTACCCTCATATAAAAACTTCTGCCCAAAATTCCTTCTTTTTCTTCATAAGTAGAAGAATGTGTGGTAGTCCGATGAAGCTAACAACACCTAACCTACAAGAGCGATCGCCAGCCTGTCAGTGATCGTGTCCATGATTTAGCCACAAATATTCCGTTCATTCTGCTAAGTTACATAGACAGAATTCACATGGCCAGATCCCAGACACAGTCACCGACATGTCACCGACCTCTCTAAGAACAGACCTAAGAAGGTTTGATGGAAATCCGAGAGATAAGAGGATTTAGCTTTTTGAGATGCGACTTGATGTTAACACTAACCTTAATAATTGATCCCAAATGTCGTTCATTACTCCATATGTTATGCTTTGATTTCAACTGATAATTAGTGTGTGATAATTATGATACATGATACGAGTAAGACTGATATCATGATTACCTGTTGTACTAATTTCCAATCAACCAACATAATGATGCGTTAATTGGAATCGAATAAATATGGTATAGAGAATTAGTGATACCCTGCACATAATTACTTATACACATACGACTAAGATTTTGTCACATTGGGGATATACAATACACGATGAAAACATGGCAAAGACAAACTTAGTAATGCATGATGAACGATCTCTAGCTTCGGGAGGAACATGATACTCCTTTTCAACTGCTCTGTAGTCCTTGATTTGCAGTCATAAAGCCTTATTTAGTCGAAACCTCCGTAGAGAGAAGTCTGGTGATATTGGAGGTCAAATGTCAATGCCTGATCTGGATATCGATGAATAAAAAAAAGAAAACAATTCAAAAGATGACATAGGTCCACAAAAAAGTGGTGTGTGCTGGTGTCCCACTATATATGCATCTCATGTGTTGTTTCAAGCTAAACACGAACAAGTTGGTTTGCTGTGATCGAACAATGTTTTGTTCACTCTGTAAATTTGTGCGTCATCAGTGCAGTGATTACTGTAAAACTCAGCTTAACTAAATCTGAAATGGCAGTGCGTACTTCTTGAAAATTTTTAATTTTTAAAAGCTGGCCTAATACCTGCTAGACACCTAGACTGCGGAATGACCAGCGGCGACGTTGAACCGACCAGCATGGAACTCTTTTCAAAATTCTTTGAACCAGGAAAAAACGGAAGCAAAAGATTTGGCCGAACAGATAAAACATAAAGTTCAGAGTTCGGGCAATCAAAACTGAAAGCTCTAAGCTTGTAGTAATTATTGCTCAACAAAATCTTGGCGAGATAGTTCTTAATAAACTGAACCAATTGCTGTCCATCAAGCTAACACTAGACGACTTAGACAGTATTTACCCAATTAAGTCTGGAGCAAAACCGTCAGTCAAAACTGAACTAATTTCATATATAAAAAAGCAACTTATTTTCAAAAATGCACATAGTCTCCGTAATACTACTGTTAACGACTTATGTCTTGAGGACCGCGCGACCAACAGGATCCTACAAAAACATCGTAAACTAGATAAACAAAAAAACTACTCTACCAGAATTATAGGAAACAAACTAGTGATTAATGGAGATACGTATACTGCTGAAGATTTAGAAAGAAGCAGCGGATTGGTAGAATCTACCGACGAGGACGTCGAAGCTCAGGTGAACCACAATCAATGTTGAAGTCGATCAACTACACCTACATCGGAAGTTGCTAATGTTCACGTATCTTCTTAACAGACAATAACAGAGCAACCATCAGTCCTTACCTCTGATACAGCACGTGATAGTTGTACCCCTGTGAAACCGCCAGCTAAGAAAGCTCAGCACGACTTGAATTAACAAGCCGTTGCAAAATCAGGAGCTACGAGAACAAGATCAGCATCTTCTTCATATTCCTTGGGTAAAAACAAGAGATCAAAATAAATGTATCAATGCAGTCTGGATTTAGAGAAAACCATAATACGACAACGGCTCCAGCCAATGTCACTGCTGATGTTAAGAGGCCTTGATCAAGGAATTGTCACATGTTTAGTTCTGCGGGATTACAAAAAAGCTTTCGATATGATAGACCCTGAAATTCTGCTACTCAAGCTACTTAGTTTTACTGTGGTTGCAGTCGGTTTGATAAGCTGTTAATTGTCAAATAGTAATCAAAAGCTCCTATCAGCTTCAAAGTTGTCATAGTCGACTGCTATAAGGTTTGGTGTTCCTCAAGATTCCATATTAGGAACTTTACTTTTATCTCTGTATATATCGGATTATCAGTCCATGCATCGAGTTGGGCCCAAATCCTGCTCATTGATTGTGGTGTTATGCCGAAGTCGCAAAGTTTGTGTCCGGGATCAAATGAAAGAATGGGTGACGTATCTAAACACAAGTCTTTAATATCACACATCCCAGGCACCACTGAACCGATTCTGAAATTTTGCACAATAACAAAATGTGTAAGTTTAGTCGGAAGGTTGAAAATTTCAAATCCAGCTCCAAAAGCATTTTCACCTTTCTCGAAACTGACGTCTATACACATAACAAAAATTGTTTCTAACAGTGTATCGTGCAGTGTTGAGTGAAATCTGAATTCCATAAGTTATATATATATATATATATAATTACGTAATATGGAATCAAGTTCTTCTTGTGTACCCCTCCACACCAGTTTGTTGTCAGATATATCAGGTCTAGCATCTCTCACTAGATGCAAGTACCTTTAGTCTGTTAGAACTGTAGATCGTAGATAATTATTACAGGGAACTGGACATGATAATCTTTACCTTATCCTAAAATGCATAACTATTGTACTCATGGGTTGCACGATTTGCTCCTGTGATAAGTGATACATGTTGAGCGGATCATACGCTAAATACCCACAATAACGCACATGAGATAAGAAGTGATATGTTTACCAGAAACCAGAACCCCGTGTGAAAACGAAAACAGTTGGCGGAAATGCTTTCATATAATTCAGCACACTTCCATCAATTGACCACAATCATTTGTGGGTTACAGAAGCATCCTGCACAGATACTAAACGTGTTAAAAAATAAAAGCTGCTACACATACCCGCATATTAACTTTAAAACGCTTTTCCATCTGAAAAAACGCACAGATAGTTGTTAGTTAGACGCATTAAACATTAATACCGCACGCGAATTTCAGGGTTGGCTGCCTAGTGTGAAATGGATATAAGAAGAAGCTGATACATTTTTCATTCATTTTGATAATGTTGCAGTCGTGTGCTTATCTTTAAGATTGATGATTGATCGATCACAGCGTATTCTGTAGACTGAATCCAAACCCCTTGTTGATCTTAATGTTATCATAGTGTCAGTTGATAGTACGCGTAAAAATATGTTTTGTGTCTCCTTCACGATATTAGTGCTGATGCAAAGTGTGTCTGCTGAGGAAGCATATCTAAAGGATGATCGGAACTCTACTATAGATGATGTTACTAGTCAGTTACCCGTGACGGACGGCAAAAGCACCAAAAATGGAACACTGTTAGAAAAGCTTGGAGTGCGGCTTGACCATGAAGATGTAGGAATGAATACGTCGTCCGATGATAAGAGTACATTCGAAAAGCCACCGCTCTTTGAAAACCAAGTGGCAGATGAAGGTAATACAGTCATAAATTGTCATATTATCGATTAGAGACATAACGACACCTTTCCCATGCTTATATATTCTCTAGCCAGTATGAAATAAACACGTTCCGCTGCCGAAAATAATTAATACGCATAATTAAAATAATGAAATAAGCAAAGCGACCGTGCCATTCTAATCGATATCTGACAAGTTACATGAATTGACAAGGTGTTATAAAAATATTCACTGGAATGACACGTTCTCTTTGGAATGCATCCTAGTTTGATAGACTGCAAACTATTTATTATGAAGCAGCCGAATTTGTTTTGTGTATTTTCCAAACCAATATGATTTGCTTCCATCGTGTTTAGACTAACACGTGCGTTAGTGTCACGCACAGCGTCATAGCTATTAGTATGTGCCATCTAATGCCTCTTTTTCTGTTGACCAAACCTATTAAAAAATGGGATTTGAAGCTGTTAGTAGGGACGACACGATGCCATCTATCCTTTCTATTATTTAACAAGTGAGTTACCCACATTCGCCGAACATTGAAGGATAGGATAAGTCAAGTGAAATTTGGTCCACCGTCAGCGTTAGCGCTGGTCAAGGTGAATCCGATCAATAGTAAACCTATCGGAACGTAAGGAAATTGATTTAGATTTGATGATTATGATTGCTATTTTTCACTGATATCCATTCTCATCTACCTACCGTATGCCAGGGTACAATTATTGTTGATAGCCGGCAAAAAGTAAGGATACCAGAGGGTACAAGATCTCACGAGGATACTATTTATGTTGCATATATACAAGGTCCATTTGTCCAAAATTGCGTAAGAAGTACATATTCAATCTAATTGATGCGATTTTTTGGTATGGACTAGTCCGGAAGGCATGCTTATTGTCCATACAGGCAGATTGATGCTTCCTCTCAGGAGCTATATAAAAAGATAATTCAGGTACTGGTTGACATTTCCAAAGGCAATTCGATTTTTCAAACCTTTGAGTGCCGGCTAAAAATGAAAGCAATATTTTTAGGACTGAAGTCATCCCTACAGGCACAATATTCTATGTATACAATATTCTTTATACTGTTTTATAAGATTCAAATTATGATTAGATACGCATTATTTCTGTACGAGTACTCATAAATCTTGTTGGACTGATAAATTACAAAATGAATTACTTCATTTACATCTTTGCGATATTCGTGAACTTTAAGTGAACAAAAGGCACTAATCGGTATGAATGATGTTTTGCGTGACCTGTCCAGCTGTCAGATAAGGATATTAATGACGTTATTTCACCAACAATTGAAGCGGCTCAATATCTAGGGGTGATATTATATAGGTTCTTTGTGAATATTTGGTGTTGAGCTCTTAGTTGTTTGTATGTACATGATCTTTGTTTACAATGTCCGAATTCCCTTATTTGCTTATTTAATTCGGACGAAAACGGTTACAAAGCTCGAAGCAACTGTCAAAAGCACATTTGTATATATTTTGGTATTTGTGTACTGAAAGTATAAAGCTGTAACCAAATCGATCGAAATATGGGAAAAGATACCTCACAATAATCGCTGCATTTTGGGCAAACTATCATCTTTGCAGCACAACTGACCTCAGCATTAAGGGAATATACGAGGGCTGACTCCCATGTACCAGACATGACTTCATTGCAGTATAGCTGAGTATTTGAGAAAAAACACGGTCAATGAAGAAATTTGTAACAAGGTACTTACGCCTCATTTTACTGATCCGGGGCACAAGGTTGCGCCAAAGGCACAAAACCGACCAATGAATAGGTGTTTAGGAAGTAACGGATCTAAGAAGTATAACCGTAAATCAACTGGCTTAGTTACAAATACCTGTTTTTCTCATTTCCGTCTGGGCACAGTTTCCGGCTGCGGCCACAAAATCCACCAGTGAAAAAGTAGGTTTTGCGCCATACTCCAAGCATGGACCAAATCTCATATAATATCTAGGTTGATATAACAGCAAGTACTGATACATAAGTAGATAACAAGTGGCTTAGTTTGAATTTAACACCCTGTATATTACTCAATATCTGAAATCTTCCAAGATTCGGATACATTCCTTTATAAGATCTTTTGCCTAGCTCTAGCGGTTTTTGAGAAATATGAAACATTGTGAAAAAAATCACAAATAATGTCCTTGTCGAACGACTTGGTCTGTCACAGTAGAGAGTCTACTTCAGTAGACATCATTTGATATTTTAGGAACTAATAATACAATGTGATTAAAAAAATGGATGAAAATTAAATTGAATGGTTGCCAAGATGTTTTCAATTGAAAACCCCCTATTTTTATTATCATCTTAAGTAATAAGAATAACGAGCCTTATGTGATGTTATCTCGTTTGCAAAATAGTAGTTCCGGAAATATTTGCAAACACTCGCTTTCTATCCCTTTATAGGCATTTTTTATTGTCGGATTTGTGTGAGGTTCCAAAAATAATGTTCCCCACAAATAAAAGACAAAATGACTATCGATTACCGCATCTGAGTCACTTCATAAAGGTTTTTCAGGCAGCAAGTAGCGAAAGATGCAATTGTAGTGTACTCTATGCAGCACTGTAACTATTGTTCTAACCTTATACAGGGTACCCCATACAGTTGTGGACGAAATATTACTCATAAACAAATACACTTAGGGAAAATCTATTCATGGCGTGTTATACATGACATTTGGGGGCACATTTCTAAAATATTTGCAATTATACAGTGTGCCAATTTTGACCTACATATCAAAGCTGTGAGTTTTAAATGGAGTGCCTCAAATTTTATTGCATATTTGGATAAACCAATTCAAAACCAGAAGACTGATTTAAGAAACTATGGGGGTTTTGGTAATTAGCTACTGAGATGTAAGGTGTTTTGTCCAGAAAACCAGTCGATTTCGGCAACCCCGTAATCCGCCATTTTGAAATGAGTGCTGAATTTCTTATAAAAAAAAACCTACACACCTCAGCTTTTATCTTATTTATTACTTTTTTTTTCATTTATATTGTTGCTCATAGAGGGTGGTCAAAAACGCAAACATTTTCATTCAGATAAAATCACTAGATTTTGAGTTATTAAGCTTTTAATAGAACAACACACCAAAATAAAGGACTGAATCACATCATCCATGGTAACAAAAGCTAGTTCCACGTTGCCAGTAAGAGTACCGATTTGACGTAAAAGCTAATAACAATCAGAACAGTACAAATCAGCTTCAAGCGTAACAGAGAAACACAACTACAACAACAAAATAAAGAAACAACTATCACGACTCAAGACCTAATCTAAAAAACCTGCTCGAAAATATCTCCACCATGTTGAATACACAGCCGTAGTCTTTGGACAAATGTCCGTTGCACATCCCTCAGCATGTGTTCCCCATGTTCAGAAAATCATCCTTAATCCCTTCCTTCATATTTTCCGGGGCAGACGGTGGATACGAGTAAACCTCTTGCTTAACGTAGCCCCCTAGAAGTCCATTGGTGTCATATCTGGTGATCTAGGAGGCCAATGTATAAGCCCATCAAGACCGATCCAACGACTGTTACTCCAGGTGTCCAAACAGTTACGCACACAATTATGATAATGCGCAGGTGTGCCGACATGTTGGAAGTACATATGCATCCGAGTTTGCAAGTTAATATCCTACAAAAGCAAAGGCAAATGCTCGACGAAAACATTCAAGTATTCTGTACCTGTTAATCTGTTGTCGAAAAAGAAAAGCCCGTTAACTTGTCTGCCAATAACACCTCAATAAACATTCAAGCTCCATTTATTTTGGAAATATATTTGCCTAACCTGGTAAGGGTTTTCCGTCGCATAATAGTGCATGTTATGCCTGTTGATAACACCTATCCTGTTAAATGTTGCCTTATTGCTAAAAAGAACCTTATCCAGGAAAGTAGTGTCTTTACTAACCTTTTTAGCGTTATCCCACTAAACTCCATTCGAGCTGCGAAATCCTGAGGACGAAGGCCTTAATGCAAGTATAGGTGATATGGAGGGTACCTATGCTTGTGAATAATCCTTTGGACCGAAGTTCTGCATATATCAGTTTCTGCTCCAATTTGCCGTGCACTTAAATGAGGATTTTCCTGCAACTTTAATAGAACCTTCAACTGATTCGCTTCATTGGTGACACTTGGATTATTTACATTTTTTACTATATTCCACTGCTCTACTTGATTCAAAACGTTCTCGTAGTGTGGAAAATCTTTTCGACCTTTACCGCTGCTTATAAATGCGACATGCTAGGAAACTGTTTCTTTGAGCTTCACCCAAAACGAACACCATATTCACCATTTCTTCTTTAGAAAAATTTATTTTCAAACAGAGTTTTATTATAATATTCACATGCTAATTTTGATAGTTTGTAACTAATCAACAATTGATTTGTTTCTAAGGATGATGCGATATTTTAGGGAATTAAGCCGCTCCATAAAAAACGTGCTAATAACAAAAAAAAAATAGCCGTAAAAACCCTTACGGGCCAAGTATCAAAAAGCTTATAAAAAAGTTGTATCCAAACTTGCACAAATATACAGGGTAATGCATTTGAAAGTTTTGAGAAAAACCACAATTTGCGTTTTCGACCACCCTGTATGAGCAAAAATTAAAATTAGAAAAAGTAACAAACAAGATAAAAGTTGAGGTGTGAATTTTTCTTGATACAAAATTCAGCAGTCCAATTTTTAAAATGACGGACTGAGGGGTTGCCAAAATGGGGGTTTTTTCCTAGACAAATCACCTTATACCTCAGTAGCTAATTACCAAAACCCCATAGTATGTCATATCAATTTTCTTCCTTTGAATTGGTTTATCCAAATATGCAATAAAATTTGAGGCATTCCATTCGAAAGATCACAACTTTGATATTTAGGTCGAAATTGGAACACCTGGTATAATGCCCAATATTTCAGAAATGTACCCTCAAATGCATGTATAACACCCCATAAATAGATTTTCCCAAAATGTATTTTTTTATGAGTAATATTCCGTCCACACATGGATGGGCCACCCCGTATAAGTGCACACGTGTTTGAAATTAGTCGAGCATGCTCATACGCAATAGCTTATTCAATTGAGCATATGTTTCACAACTTTGATGCTGTTCATCACTACTTGGAATCCAATCGTCCCGCCATGCTTTTCTTGGCGGAGACAAAAATCTCAGAGTCTAACATCTTCCAAACTTAGTTGCTGCCTGTTTGGCTCTCCCTCGGACAATAACTGGGATGACCTTGTTGTATACCTCGCCGTCAAGATCGACTTGATGAACATCAGTCACCCGCCTCAGAGGTAGTTCTCCTTGGTGATTTTAACGCCCATAATAAGCTTTGGTTGGGCTCATTAAGACCGATGCAGCAGGTCGCGCAGTTGAAGCGTTCGTTCTTATTCAAGGGCTGACCCAGCCGGTGACGAACCCTACTTTTTTCCCCGTGTCTCGTCACATGCCAGTAGCCTGCTGGATCTCTTTCTGACCACGCATCCTGTCCGTTACAGCACTGCTGTCCTGTCCCCTCTGGGTGACTCAGAGCACGGTGTTGTGAAGGTTAGGTTTTGAAATTGTCTGCGTCGGAATGGAGAAATACATCCCTCATGCAGTGAAGCTGTCTAAACCAGTGTCCGACGGCTGGTTTAACAAATCATGTGACGCTGCTCGCCAGCAGAAGATCAAGGCACACAAAACCCCACTGTAGAGAACAGACAAGCCGACGTCGAGTCCAGAAACAAATATAACGAAGTGATTCGCAATGCCAAAAACCAGCACGATATAAAAGTTAGGCACAGGGGAATGTCGCAGCGCAATGGCAGTCGGTCTTTCTGGACGCGGGCCAAGCAGATTGCAAAGAACTTCTCATATAGTTGCCTTCCACCACTTACGTGTCAGGATGAAACGACTGTATCCGACTCAAATGCCAAGGCGGAAGTGGTTGCCAAGATCTGTGCTGCCAACTCCACCATGGACCCCCTCCAACGCCCAAGTGCCGTCAATTCAAAGGGTTCTCTACACCAGGCAGGAAGTAACATTGAGGCATGAGACCGTAAGACGAGTGCTCTTGTCACTCGACATCAACAAAGCTTCTGGTCGGGACTTGATTGCTGCCATTGTACTGAAGAGGTGTGCAGCGGAGCTTGCTCCAGCCCTTTCGCGTCTCTTACGAGTTTGGCATCTTCCCAGAAAACAGGAAATTTGCTCATGTTCAACCCATTCGAAAAAAGGGATCTAAGACCGACCCTTACAACTACAGGCCTATAGCTCTGCTTTCTGTTATGAGTAAAGTGATGGAGAGGTGCATAAATCGCGAGCTTCCGAACTACCTCGAACGTCACAGCCTGATTAGCGACAGGCAGTATGGTTTCCGGCACCAACGATCCACTGGGGACCTCCTAGCTTACGTCACGCAATTATGGAGTAAACTCATTCAGGCGTATGATGAGGCTCATGTCGTTGCACTTGACATCACGAAATCATTCGATCAGCTGTCAAACAGACTCACCTGACGTTGGCCTCCCATCCTAATCGTGTCGAACTTCGTACATCCAGATCTGGTCGATACGACTGCTCCTTTATCCCGAGGGTGTCGAAATTGTGGAACAATCTTTAAGAGGAAGGTTTTCCCAGTTCTACTAACATTAGGCAGTCCAAAATCGGATTAACAAAATTTCTTTGGGATCACCATAGCAGGCGAGGTGTTCCAGCATTTAAGCTTCTGCCTGCGCGGCTGCTTCAGTTTAAAAAAAAGCACCGTCGTGGCAGTGAACATGGCTCTGACGACTGAGGTTTGACACTACGAAATGGTACTTAATTTTTCCTCACTTTCCTCTCTTTTCCATGTGCATTTTCAACGATTCAGCATGCCATGGCTAACCATGCTAAACTAGCCATAAAAAAACTGTATGGAGAGATAGAAAACTAGTAAGTATTTCCTAAGCTTATACAAAAACTATGTTTATTTCTATGGATTTAGATGATGCGATTTTAAAAACAGGAGTCTCCATTATTTGGAAAATGAAGTTATCGTAATTCATCTTTCATCCAAATTTTTTTGACTACCCTGTATTAATAATCATGAAATTTCCAATGAAGTCTACTGAAGTAGACCCCCTTCTATAAGAAAACAGTTACAAATCGGTCGACAATGACAGAAATATATACGCCAAATGAATAAGCTTTTATGAACCTGCACTTGTGATTTTTTACACAAAATTTCATATACACTATATCTAGGTATCTTACGGATGTTGGGCTTTCTGCTGCCCAAGGGACTGGACACGGCACGAGAACGAGCCGAAAGCTTTTGTTGCTTTATTAACATTAGCCAACATTTCGGCATGTATTTGGACAACTGGTAAAACACGTTAAGTTAAATCTCGTATGAAACTCTACCTCTCGGGTGGTGAGAAAATAAAAAAAAAATTTTCATGTAACATGAGTCCAATCATATGTCAATCGATGTTCACCAAGTGTCCTTTCAGATAATGCAGCAGTCGTATTGCAAACCGTACACTCAATTGAAACAGTGATTTCCAACAGTATAGAAAAGTCCTTTTTTGATCAAAAGGCAAACTCAAATTGTATGCCAATGTCAAGCAACTTGTCACAATAATAGTGCCAAGCTGGTGCCAAGCATAAATGTGCAGACTCAAACATTGACAGGAAAATCTTTAAAGCCGTGAGACAAAACAAGAAATTGGCGTCAAGTATGTTGACTCTGCACTTTTTATCCATTATGGATTGAGTTCAGCATAAGTTAAATTCTCTGAGAAAAGATCAGTTGCAATCATGTACAATAAGGAAGATAGACTGACTAAGCCAGTCAAACAGTCCTATACAAGTAGTCTACAGGCATTCTTTCCCTGCCCTACCGGCAGTCACCGTGCTCCTTCCCATATCAACAGATGCTGCAGCGCCCACCGAATCACCGCTGCAGTGTGAGCGGAACGATCAAGAGGACCATTACGACGAGCACTGATCGCAGGTAGCTGCAGGAAATCTACGGGGAAGCATATGATGTGTAGATGTGTTAAATATGGCAAATGGGTGCGTAAAACTCCTGTAGTCACTCTTGCAGTAAGCACCCTAAGGCGTCTTCAAGATACGTCAGTAAGTCATGAACAGCGTCTTGTCGGCTGCGAGCCTCTTCTTTGTATAGGGTGAAGTGACTCCTTATAAATGGGCTCATCCCTACGGCAACGGATTTGATATTTGGTTAGACATGTTGCCGCCATCATATCTTGCAAGAAGAACATCTGGTATGGAAGCAGAAGTGCTTGTTGTACTCGAGAGGATGGGCTTTCTTGGTGTGCAGCCTCGTGCCAGGGCATGATTGGATTTTCGGTACTAAAAGCTACACTTATGCCAATCCGTCATATCTGGGACCCCCTCTGGAAATTTTCGGGAAGGCCTGGGAGCATCTTCTGTGACGATATTGTAGGCCTCCGATGACAATGAACTGCCGACCACAGGAACAGTCCTTGGTCGGCCGGCCTGGTCTGTTCCGTTGTGATGTGTGATATCCTCATCTGCGGAAGCTGAACAATGCACCCAGTGGTCTGTATTGCACCGCGTGTATATGCGATAAACGATCCTCCGGGTTGATGGAGCTGGCGGATTGGCTTTCAATACCTACAGCTGCCGTTGGAAGTCTCACTGAAAGGTGTACGACCTGAAATTGAGGAGAGAAGGGGGCAAGCTATTATACCTGCTCGGGAGTTGCAATGTCTAAGTGGGGATAGGTTCCCCAGTCACGGGAGTTGAAGTAGGGAGTCGAACATCTTTGCACGTGGAGAGAATGACCTTAGGGTCATCACCCATTACAGAGTTGTGTAATCACTTCTATCAAAAGGTGGAAATTGCTCTCCAGGATGCGAGTAGTTAATGATTCGACTGATCTGCTTTGTTCACATCCTAGGGCTGTTCTAGTTTGCGACTCGCATATGGGAAAAGTGCAACACCGGGAGTTGGAACGTGGAAAATTTGATTTCGGGAAAGCTGCAGTGGAGAGTTTGTGGATACTTAATGAACCACAAGTGATATAAATTTAATGAAACGAAAAAAAAAACTGCGGGAGTTGAGGTACGGAAAAATGACGTTAATTTTGAAGCTCCATGAGCTTGTTTGTGCCAGGGAAATGCGGAAGTTTCGGGATTTCAATTACTGAACTGTGAGAGTTGTTGGAGAAGTTTGGGACTTGGAAGTATACAACTAACAAAACTCCAGTACTCAACTAGTATGACGGAACGACTCTAATCTGCACCATACACCAGTTGGCGTAGGAAGTATAAACGTATGTCTGTGATTTCACACAAACAAGCGTCCCTGCATAGAGGTCTATTGAAAATGTATATGTGAGGAAGATAGATGGATATGTAATTCCTGTGGTTTCACTGTTTTACCGTGACCCGCCAAACACTATGGAAAGAACTATGATAATTGAAGAATGAAGGCTTCCACGATTAATTCTAATGTGATTTAGGATTTTCGGGCTGTTGAGCCGTGGTCGGGTTCGATTCGGTCCAGAGCTTTCGGGTACATCTGCGGTAGCCATCTTCAGTGGCGCTGACGGCGATAGCGAAGTGCTCGGCTTGGCGGGTCGACTGAAACTGTGAAGCAGCTCTCGACGACAGCGCCACTGAAGATGGCTACCGCATATATAGCCGAAAGCTCTGGACCAAATCCAACCCGACCACGGCTGAACAGCCCGAAAAACCTAAATTACAGAACTATGATAGTCGTCTTATTGTTGCATATTTCCCTACCTCCAGTTTCGAAAATATGATACATATTACTAGATAAATTTTGACACATCTAATAACTAATTAATCCTTTAAGAATTAATTATATTTACTATGGGATCCAATGCTTAGCGTGAAGAGTTATTAGGATGCTGGCTAACTTCTGAGACTGCCCTGCATAAATACTGCGTGCCGTATAGCCTACACATTGAACGAAAAATATATTACGTAGGCTGTACAATGATAATGAATGTCCCTACCTCCAACCCAAAATAAGACTGAACCCAATTACTTAATCCCTCGCTACAAATGGTAGACAGTTAGTTCACCCAAAAAGGATTATGTATCTGACAACACCGCATTTACCCAAAGTTAAGAACAATTCATCATTCGTTGAACGCCTTCAGATGTTTTGTGGACGCTATGCCTCCCTTGACGTAACATAAATTTCCTTTGTTGATATCATGCACTTCTTTAACGCTTTGGTCAGTCGATAGTCCACTATTCCATGGCGTTCCAGGCGACCCACTGCCTCATTGGCTTCTACAACACTTGAAATCGCGACACCAGCGTTTGATGGATTACATTTTATTACGGATTACGGCTCAACATGGTCCATTTCCAGTGGAATCCTTGCCACATATGAACCGAGAAGCACATGATGTCAAAGCACTTTGACATACAAATTTAATATTCTGTCAAGTTCTTCATGGATTTCTTCAAGCAGTTAGAACTTGTTCTAATTTTTACCGAGTTGGACGTCAAATTCCATGGTGCCAAAACATTTCAATATAAGCATAGAACACTTTGTTGGAGCTACAGTATATAACACTATGGTTTTTGTTTAAGATTGCGCCTCAAAATCGAAACCACAATACAAATCAAAATGTTTCTATCAAGAATCTGTTGTGTGGTTGGCAGCACTGGCTACTGTTGCTGATGTAAACACCGCAAAACATAATACACATATGGAGTTATTTTACATATTCTAAATACAATAGTGTCAAAACTACAGAGTCAAGGACAATTTTATACAGTAGATACGACAATACGATTTCTTTCGCACTGAAAAAGGAGGTTTGGAGATAATATTAATTTCTCTTACAGTTTATTGGTGAATGATAGAATGAGCTTCACCACTCAATAGATTGAGAAACATTCTGATTTTTTAAATTAAATTAGATAGCTGGACCATTGAGAAAGACACTTGAGTTTTTAGAAACAAATAATCTGTGCATTTTCAGAAGATGCACAACTTTCTTAACGCTTTGGTAGTCTTCCTCCCTTTTAGGCGTACGCAAGAAATATCAGCTATCATAAGGAAGAACCTCTGTAGACAAGAGTATTCGCCAATGATGTCTGACCGTTCTCTTTTTTATTTCAGCTAGAAGTAAAAAAGGTGGTGGAGGTGGAGGCAAAATGAACGTAGGCTATTTCATAGGTCTAATGAAGACAGTAATCGCAACCTACCTGATAGCAGGTATCAAGATGTTAGTCTTGAAATCGCTTGTAGTGGCAAAGACGGCCTTGTTGGTTTCAGCCTTGCTACTGATCGCGAAGATCTTCAAACATGAGCATCACGAGGAGCCAGGCTATATCGAAGTGGAACACCACGGTTCGGCTCCTATACCAGCTTACGAATACCCGCCTTCAGGTATGTGTCACTTGATTCAATGAAAGATACTAATATCGAAGATACATTGCACTGTAAATCTACTCAGGATCATCCTTCTTACGTTCCCTCTGATCATTCTTCCTTCTAAAGGAAGACTAACGCTTTTCTGAAGCAGGTATCCTCTATCATCTATTTCGGGCATTTTGCTTGTATATGTCTCTAACATCGCAAGGCAAGCACAGAAAATATACTATCGGCATTTTATTTTACGTTGTACAACGCGTATCACGAAAGCCACACCCCTCTCTCTCTCTTATTTTAAACCGGTCAAGTTAGCAGCCTGAGGTTTGAATATTATCCTCCAGTGTAGGAGAGGCAGTTAAATGTTTCAAAACAGCGAATGTGCACTATCTTGTAGTATATCTGTGGACAAAATGGATCACGTGATACTTTTAAAGCTCTTTACGGGTACTTTATAACAGTAGAATATATAATTGCTAAATAATCGGCTGTCAGGCTGTCAAACTTCAGCATTTATGTACATTGAACTTCTATCAGCTAAAGTAATCAGTCCCCATTTGAAGTTTTTTACTGTTCATGCACCAATTGCATCACCCCGAATTTTAGCTTGCAAGGTTCATCCGTGTGAAAATATATGGCAACTTTTTGGAACGCACTGTATGGCATAATTTCATAGTCACAAACGATTTCTTACTACGAAAGCAGCCTTAGTCGGAAAGCCCGATTATCAGAGGGAAGTACCAATGTAGATAGTTTTAGATGTGACAGAAGTTAAACTCTCTTGTTAGTATCTTTGTCTTACCAGAATACATCGTTCATAGCAAAGATGCTCTCAAGTCTACGTAGAATTTGTCACTATATGTAGTAGGCTCTTCCCTCGCAGTATATTTATTCATAAGTCCTCCATTGAGTATGGCTATTAAAATGCTAATGGGTGAGGGGTGATATATGCCATCTATCGAAACCTAATTAGTTTGGTATCGATTTCTAGGTTACAGTCATAGTGGTTACGGTAAAAGCTTCGATCCCACAGGATCTGGGTCTGCACTTTCTTACTCCACAGTTGATGCTCCAACCAGTAACAGCTCGGCCTCAAGACCTGCGTCCAGAAGACGGGGGGAAAGCAGAAAGCGGCCGACTCTATTGACTATTACCAGATTCTCAAAGAAAGAAGATAATGGAATCATCTAGACTGAGTAAACGGACGTTGCCATCTAGTCAGAATGCTCGAAGGGAACTTCTATAAGCTGACGAAGTTTTTTAACTGTTTGTTGATAAATCCATTTCCTGCTTGCATGTACTTGTGTACCGTTGAACGAAATATTCTCAACAGGAGAGTAGACAGTTTTTTGACTTACTTGGGTAAATTCCTGCAGCTGTTTGTTAATTTTGCAGAGATGTATGTACTATCAAATAAGTTGTTCTACAATTTCTGATGATTTAACATTTTTTCTGAAAAACTATACCAGTTCACCAGTGTACACCCAAGATACGAAGAAAAATAATGCTCACCCAAACATCTAGGAATATGTTTGTACTGGTCTGAAAATGCTCTTTAGATGGAGCTACTGCTGACAAACGCCTAAAGGCTCAACACAAATTAATGCTTTAAATCGGAGTACTCTGTTGTAATACTTCTTTGTTTTCAAGGATGTACTCGTATTTGCTATCAATTACTCTGCATAATCAAGGCGAACATCGCTTTGCGCTAGTTCTTATCCTATTTCTCATCATCCAAATGTGGGTGTACCTTAACTAACTCACAGGTATCACTCGAATCTGTACTAATTATCATATGTATTTTACTATTAGGTAAAGTTTAATTTATTTAAATAATTTTTATTAAACCTCTTAACGACGGAGTATTTGTATTATTTAACCCTGAAATCTATAGTCTGATTACCAACTGTTGGACCAGATCCCGCTTAGATGACCAGCATCAACAAAACTATGTACTAGTTAAATTTATTGAAAAGTTAACTAGTGGTGGTAGCGTGAAACAGGGGTATTTGACCTCAGAAAAATTGGATAAGGAATACGTGTAAGTGAAGCAATGTTCTCCGGTTTATTTTGCTTCAGAATGCCAGTTTTAAAAATTGGCAAATCTTTTTCAACTGTGTAGAATCTATAATCTACAGAACGCCTATTTTTGTTATTTCCCATTTTCCTCAGATTATCTCGTTCCTAAGAGGCAATATGAAACGATTTGAATGTTAAAAGGAAATCCAACAAGCGAAGGGTATCAAATTAAAAATCTTAAATATTGTGCACAAAGCTATACTGAACATGCAACTTTTAAGCTCGGCCTGCCTGACTTCCACCTGTGGATGCCCATGGTGAGAAGTCTCCCAAAAACAATAATTCATAATCTTATGAAAAAAAAAGTTATTTGGTAAACTCTGAAGTCATCCCATAGCCACGTTCGTACGTTCGAAATTCAATTTCTTCTAACCTAGAAATAGGCTTACGAAGTCGCCCATTAAACTATTTTATATAGAAGTTATCCCTATGAGCACCAGTTGAGAGTTAAACTCACGAAACCGAATCCTCATGGCGGAGCACAGAAAATCAAGCTTCCTTCGGCTCTATAATCATGGCGTTCCTCTAAAGTGCAGATGTTAAATCAAACAAGTGCGAAGCAGAGTGTCGACTCGACATGCTGCTTTCATTTCCTGATACAGTTGACTTATGTGTAACGAAGTTCGCAGGAAATGCACCATAATAATTCTAATTGGGTTTTCCTTTCGCGAAATTCCTCTAAGTTTGATGCAGTGGAAACTAGGTCTCGAAGGCACTTTGAGGTATTACACCAAGAACATGACTGTACGTATACTAGTTCACAAGGTATATATGTACATGTGCAAAATAAGCAGGTTTGTTACATACACACAAGCTTACTTCTGTGGGTTTTTTGTTTGTTGGGTGTAGAATCTTTCATATTACCATTTCTGATGCATAGGATTTATTTAACTTCTGTTACTTCTTAGTTATGCACGCAGAAAGACAAGGGTTTTTCAATGCTTACTATTTGTGATTCAAGAGCCAACATCGACTAAACAATAGCAAATGAAATATATGTCAACATTTGCTGCTGCACTAGGTTGACTGTCAATGAAAAACTGGCATGAAATAGGTTAGCTCTGTGGTTTCCACACGATTATGCCATCAATTAGATTATGTTCAGTTTATATCCAAATCTAGCAACATAATTAAGCTGTGCTTTAATGGCAAATGTATCTGTGAATATTTATTACACCTAAGAGGTGCATAATATGGCTGGATTCAGAGACTTCTTAATAATAGAATGCCATTCACTAATGCTACAGTTGCAACATCTACAACATTTTTTTCTTGGCACCTAGGAGAGGATAGTTGAGATTCAGTAAACATTTGTCGATACTAACCTAGTACTCAATTCCGTTGTAAAACGCGTGCCCGATGCCTATGCTTGCGCCGAGAACATGGTTTGCATGCGGGTGTGCGCGTACTTTTCCGCCAAGGCGAGTCAGTTTACTGATATTATCGAGTAGTCGCACAGAAGTCGAAGCTCGAGACGTGTAGCGATGAATGGCGTGATTCCAACTTACCAGCATTTGAATATAATTATAATATGACTATTATACTTATCAGACGTGTGGCATTACCGGCACGGGTATTACGTACCTTGAAAAGTGACGTTATATCGATTTTTTTGACAAAATACTGTTTTTTTTTAAATTTTGTATGTTTTGCGACTAGATGTTAACTTAGCACTCGCTGATGGACAGTTTTGTAAACTCGTTTTGTAGCTGTACGTGTTGCCTAAACGTCATGATGCTTCAGTTATCAATGTTTGGCTATGATGTGATGTAAAATCTGCTTCAGAGATGGCATTACTGGAGTACTGGAGTAAGGATTTGTGTGCTAATAATATGTGTTGGTGATGATTCCGATGGAATTTTGTCTTGAGTCTTGAGATTCGAAGCTAGAAATTAGTTGCGCATCCACTTGTTCTTATCCATTCTGGAAATTACATGTGCTAATTTGCTGAATTTCAAATATAAGAGAGATAAGGAGTGGCTATATTCACTGTACACTGTCGAATTACAAGTCGTATACTATATAGTCAACGCCAAACAAAGTGGCGTGCACGTCATCAAGGTGGGTGTGTTGAAAAATTTACATTGTTGCCAAACTTTTTGTAAAATAATAAAATTTATTATTTACATATCTAGGTTTATAAGCAATATTAACCTCAAATGAGAACAAAAATAATAGTATAATAAAATTATAGATCTGTACTTGCATAATCATTAAGTATGACAATTATTGATCAGATGACACTATGAAACTACCATATTTAATTGATAGCTTAAAGGTACTGAATAAAAATCCAAATGGGGTCCTCCAAATTTTATGCATGGTATTTATTTTACAGAATTCATACAGAAAAATGCATTCTAAAATTAGGTAAGCTACTGGTGTAAGCTTTTTCTGTACAATAAAGTTAGTCGGAGTTTCTTTCTTCAGCGCTGTCTGAATCTGAATCTTCATCACTCTCAAAGTTGATTATTAAAGGTTCGATGTCTGGTCGATCAAAAATTCGTTCTCTTTCATACCATTTAAAAATTTCTTGCTCAGTATGTCGAACACTATTTTTCCACATGTCTGGGGTAACCGTTTGTAGAGCCTCGTTCCACATATCCAAACAGTCTTTTTCACTGTTACCATCTCTACCAATATGTCTGTTATAGTAACCTTTTGCTATGCCCCAAATTAACTCAATAGGGTTAAATATACAATGGTAAGGAGGCAGACGAAGAACTTTGTGCCCATGTTGTTCCGCCAATTCATCAATCACGTATATTTTAGGTGGTTTGTTTCTAAAAAAGCAGTTATATTAAGAATAGGAATAAACAAAAGAAATATAAACTGTCGACCAAAATATATATAATTAAGAAGCATTATGTACCGAGCAACAATACTCAATAGCTCTGTTTTAAACATTGTGTTTAAAAATGGTATGTTTTGATTTGTCAACCAGTCTTGGATATTTTTTTTTGTCCATGCATTGTTGGGCACTTTGTTCAATATCATGCTGTGATAAGGGGCGTTATCCAGTATAATCATAGATGGACTCTCCAATTTTTCTAATAACTGATGTTGAAACCATTTCAAAAAATTGTCCTGGTTCATCTCTCCATGGTAATCGCTCAATTTTGTTTTCGAAGAAAATATCGCTTCACTACCCTCAATAAACCCATTTTCATTTCCAGCATGTAATATAATGTATCTAAAATATATTAGTTTTAAATTTTATAGTGCAAATTGTGTAAAAGTACATACCTTTTACCATCTGTTTTAATAGCTTTCACGCTTTTTTGGTTTCCATTTGCCAAGAGCGACCTATGGTCCCATTTTGAAATATCCAAGTTTCATCGAGGAAGACAAACTGGTATAAGGCCTCAACCTTGGCTTGATTGTATTGCCTTAGAAATTCCACCCTTTTCAAAGCTATACTTGGTAGTTCCATGAGCCCTCGTCGCGGATTGTCCTTAAGCCACTTAAATCCAAGATCTCTAAGCAACCGCCTTAAAGACGTGGCACTACCATCAAATAATGCCCTATCTCTTAATCGAGACCATAAAGTTTGTATCGTAACTTGTTCTTCTGAAACCATGTGTAATATGACATTATAATTTAGTTAACAAATTAATGCAAATTTCTGATAAGTTATTATAATAAGATCTTACTTTTGTGATACATATTATAGATCACTTCTCGAATGGCACTTGTATCCAATGTCGCTGTGTTGGTTACACGTTTAATATAACTCCGCTTTTTCTTGGGCGATTCTAAATTTGCATCATTTTTCACACCCTCGGAAATACGACTAACTGTCCTTAAACTAATTTTTAAAGCAGCAGCAACACGCTACAAAAAATGAAATAAAATTTCACTATTATTAATATACATTACATATAATTATTAGTAACCTACCTCTTGAACAGCATTTAAAGGCAACAAAGGCCCGTTGTTGTCCCTTTCTTGCTCAAAGTAGTGCATTAACGAGGCCACGAGTTCCTTACACCGACTATTTAACTGTTTGGGCATCTTTATATACCAAAATTGCCTTTATCTACTCGTAAAATGAATAATTTTGTTTTGAAACAAACAGTTGTTGATTTACAGTATGCGGGGCCAAAGGATTCATAAAGATTTGAAATGCCACAAATTGATTCAGTGTCAAAATTAATACAAATGTCAGTTCCCAGTTTAAATAAGTTTCAAGGTGACAATGTGTCAACGCTGCGAAATCGGTTTAGTGCGTTTACATGTCGATAAGTGATTGGGGCGTTTGCAAAACATTTTATTTCGCATAATGCGTCTAAATTTATCAGAAAGCAACTTATGTGATATTTTAATAACAATGTTTATATGACTATTAACCATAATAAGAGAGTAATGACCATTTTACAATTTATATATCACATTAATATGAAACTGCAATAGAGCAATTGTTTGTGATAGAAACCTAGGCATTAGGTCGGGGAATTTTTATCGTGATGACGTGCACGCCACTTTGTTTGGCGTTGACTATACATGCCAATATTAACTACACACAACGCGGGCTCGTTGTTGTTTTCTCGTAATTCTTCATAAAGTTTTTGAAAACAAAAAAAACCTAAGAAGTCGTAATTGATAACTTTGTCTTCTGAAAGGACATAAATATAATTAACCCGTCCGGTGCAGCTAATAGATATACTTCATTCAGTGTTGATTTTCTCACACATCAAGTATCACTGGTTTTACACATATACACCGACGCACACAATCATCCAGATGAGATCTTGCTATTCAATCAGATAAGTTGAGCGATTCCTCAATAGATGGATGCTCAAAACGGTCCTAGTGAGCAAACGAGGAATGACTGTTTGCACCCTAGAAACTACTTAGTCTGCAAGAGGAAATCTTAAAGTTATTTTTGACGTTTTATAGGTTTTCTATATAATACACGTGCGGGATCAGAATCTTTGTGATAGTATAGCCTCTGTGACTGATAGCAGAGATTTACAGCTCGTCACACTCAGAAGCCTTATTTGGGCATTTTTTTCCCTTTGCTTTCCGTAGATTTGCTTCAACTGAGTCGAACTAGAAAAACCAAAGCTTTTGCGTCTGTATGTCAAAAGTTCATCAAAATCGTAGTGGTTTGCTTGTTCTACAGGATCAAGGATCAATGGCCAGGCTGACCAACAGACCTATAGCGATAATGACTACTACAATACATCCTCGCGTGAGACGTGCTAATTGTGCACCCTTGACTAAATATCCTGAACGGTTTCTAAGCAAGTAGGAAGTATCAAACGGATGCTTTTACTATTCCAAAACTGCTAAAGAAGGTACACAAAAGATCATTTCATAGTTTTGTGGAAGCCGTACATTTCGAATGTACCTGACAAGCAAAGTTCGCAAATAAAACCTATTATTGGGACCGTTAAAGAGGGGCAGCACTTTTAAGCTGAATAACAGTAAGCAAGTGATAGCTTTGTCAGTTTGACAGCAGTTCTTACTTGGCTGTCAGGCTTGATGGTATGTTGGCTGATGCTAAAAACGGTCAAAGCTATTCTACAACTACTGGATGTGTTCTAAATCTGTTATAGAGTGTATCTTTTACTCCTCTATAACAATTTTAGCATTCGTAATTGTTTGACGCCCCTTGCTCCATGCGTTCTGAAATAGAAGAGAGTAATTATTCCTCTCGAACGTCGAAAGTGTGTTTCTGTTTCCCAGCTCAAAACCTTGGGAATAAGAGTGTTGTCGCCTGTCATTATCAGGGTCATTGTTTGTCGACTATGTTTGATTATCAAAAAGTACTCAAAATTAGCTGAATGCATATTTTCAACAAGTGGGCTACCTCGTATCAATAGCGTTTCTCATAATAAATACAATGACCGCTAAAAACCGGTGATAAATGAGATGGTTGACATCGTCTATCATTACATGGCTCTGCAATAATTTAGGCTTTCCAAAAATAAAGTTTCACAGTATTCCATAGTAAAATTTCATCTGTCAATCTACATTACATTACTGAGTTTTCTATTACATTACAGGAAATTTAGAAACGCATCTCTGCTGTTCAGCATATCACCTTAGGTTGGCTGAATAGGCGTTAAACTCATGTTTTAATAATCATTTGACATGTCATTTGACGTACTTCGGACTCTGTGCTTTGAAAAGGAATAATGATCTATACAATTGCAACTGAATTATAGTATCCAGTCAGACTGTCAGCACCACCTTAGTCTATCGTCTAGAGAGTATTAAGTGATACGTTTTATTGTGATACAATATACTCGTACATGTACCGACGATTTCACTCACCTGAGCTACCACAACCTTCTACCTTCCTTATCAAGCACAAATCTGAACCGGTGAGCAACTACGGTAGATCTGGGCGCGTTTCTATTTTTGTAGAGATAAACATTGAAAACGATTCTTCTACTTACTCGATTGGTTCGACTATTCTTGGGCGTACCATCTTTCCACTCAGGGGGTCAATCTTAAAGGGCAGTAGAGTAGAATGCTTCCTGGGGAATGGTTACAAATTCTAATAACTGTCGTATATCAAATAAATTTGTGAAAACATCCGTTTTTGACAAAGCAATATGTTAAGAGGTTCACCACAAGTATAACTTTGTGTCTAGAGATCAGACGGGTGGACGGTGGCAAGACTTGCGCACTGACTAAAATAAAATATCATCGTTGGTAACAAGAAAATTTCTTTTTATTTAACAAAACAAACACTCAGAAAATAAATACAATAAATTATTAAATAAAATCGTCGAGACCAATATGGCTTCTGCGAAAAATCACACTTTAGTTGGAAGGAATGTGAGCACTGTAGGCCAGGTCTTGAGCTGCCTGGCTGTCGAAGTTCCTGCCCCATCCTCCGTGACCTCCATCGAAACCGCCTCCAGAGTGGCCAGCGTGTTCAACGTGGTGAGCCTCGTGATGTTCATGGTGTGGGTGAGCAACTACTTCGTATGTCACGTGCTTCTCCTGGTGGAACAACTTTTTCAGCCCGATGATGGCTGCTAATACCAACGCCAACTGCAAATATTGGGAACGGTTATTTATAATATATGATAGGAATGACCAACATTTAGGGAATATAAGGTCTGCATGCATTCTTGCCGTTTGAGACGCATGCTACATATGCCAAAAATCAACCAGAGAAAATTAGAGCAACTAAGCTGTCATGTCACCGATGGCCTCCGAACCTAGAACTCGGCCCCTTTTCAAGTCCTTTAGCTGGAGTATTACCCTCGAATAGTGTCTGACCTAAAGATGGAATGCAAAAGATTCACCTATCGGGTTTTGCAATAAATATAGCTATTTAGAAAAAATAGCCAGGATTACTACTTTTTTGTTTGTATTGCTCTCAAAGCAGCTTTAATTTACAGGTTGACAAGGTTTTTAGCCCTGCTTATATGATTTTTCCACTTTTTAAAACAATTACCTTCACCGCAATTGATAACTTCAGGGTTATCTGATCTACTGGAGTTCGATGAAAAGGTCGCTGATATACTTGTAAGCTCGCCCAAAAAGTATCTGGCATTTTCTATACCTCAGCTTCATTATTAACTTGCTCATTATGAATCGTGATTAAAGAGTTTTTGCCCCTTAGCACGCCATATTAATCCGTTGAGAGCTTATAAGAACAGGTCGGCTTCAAAACTTCAAGATGAACTTCGGCGTAGGCAAAGCAAAGCTTTCATGTATCATACTTGATCACATAAGTGGGTTGTTCGGGAAAAAGGGTGCCCAGTCCTACTGCTGGACTTATTAGCTCATCAAATAGACCTTTTTTCACATATACGGAAGAAACAAGTACTGTACGAGGATACGGCAGCTAGGAGAAATTAGATTTTATAAATCCTAAGAAACCCATGTTTCTTTAAAATATACTGATGGAGAAAATCTATGAATATGGTATTCTAACGTCGTGTTACTATTAGAGGGATGTGTAACTACTGAAAACTATTTCTTTAGCATGTGACCTTATTGATTGACCAGATATAGCGAAAAACACAAAGGGATCAAAATACTCGTACTACAACTACTGAGACTTGCTTAGCCATTTTGCGGTTGATATTCAGAATTTTCTCTATGAAAAATACATATCCATTAATTTTGTCGTAGCTTCAAGTATCATACAAAAAGTATTCCAACAAAATGACAGGCAGGTCAGAAAGCAGTAGTTTTGGGATAGTTGTACCATGTGTAGGCGACTTAAAAAATCATGACAATATTGCTGGACTAGACCCAGATACAGGGTACTGGAGTCTTAGCTTTGAAATCGAAAAAACTATGTAACTTTGGAGTGTATTTAGATATTGACGTAAAGTTTTGTTAGTGTAGCAATAGCAGCATATCCAATACAGAGAAAAGTATTCGTGCCTGAGTAACTGACTTTTTTTAAATATGTTGCCATTTTTCTCTCAACCACCCTGTACAGTTTCAACTTGTGTAAGCAACAAGACACGGCTGCAGATATTGTGTCCTGCTGTACTGTGACTAATGCTGCTTCCTAAGTAAGTTTTTTTCGAGGAATCTTGAATATTTAGCAGCTGTTATCAAGGTTTATCCACTACGCCCCACTAGCATCTTTTATTGGCTGAAAAACCGAGGAAGTGTTTGTTCCTTCAGAATAATATTAACGCCGCCTATTGTACAAAAGTTTGCTTTGCGGTGACAAAAAATCAACTACCTGCTACAATTGCGTCTTTTCTGTTAGAATACGTTGAAGTTTGCAATAAGTCTGGCTGTCCTGATAACGGATGAAGAATACCTCTGAGGTTGTGAATTTTTTCCATCCCTCAAATACATAGCGTTATCTCCCCGAAGTTTTCTTTTCAGAAATTTTCCCATCAGGGAAATATAAAGGAAATATTCAACCAGACAGGATGATACGTATACTTCACATTGTGGTCGGGCATAACGCGCCTATCTGAGTGATGGACGAATTTTTTTCCTAATTCAGCGTGAAAAGTGCTTGCTGTAAATTACCGTAGAAGCATGACAGAAAAATGAGCGCTCTTAGTATCCGATTCCATCATTCCGAAGGAGAGTAGAACGGCTGTTGCAGCATTTCATTTGAACTCGAGCCAATCTTCAGCTAAATTCTGAACATTTATACATTGCACGTCGCAGTGCACATTAACTTACATTTACAATATTTTGTGCAATTTTAGATCTTTTCAGGCCTTGTAAGATGCATTTTCGTTAATAAGATCATACTAGAAAAATAAAATGAGATTATTTTTCCGAGCAGATGTCAATATACTTAGGTTACACAAAGGCCTAGCACATGAAGCTCAGGCCACTATGTAAATTTCTTGTAGCGCCAGGTTTACACTGCCCAAAAAAGGTTCGTTTGTTAACTAAGGTCAATTGTTCAGAAAATATACTCTGATTTGGATCTTTTGTCTAATATTATCCGGAAGGGACCGCTCCAACCATTCTTTATCTTACCAGGCCCAAAATCGCGTAAAAAATAAAAAAAAAACTGACTCCAGTCATAGTGCTTTGAGGTTTGCTAGGACGTTCTGTACAAAAACTGTTTAGACGACAATTTTGATGTTGTCTAAATAACCTTCAAACAATTAAACAAACTCCAAAGCATTTTAGGGGTATTGTTATCGTAAATCGTTTTATAATTGTTAGTCAACAACATCTGCTGATCCTATCATGATGATAAATTTAGAAAAGCTTTTATGATTTCGGGAGGGACCTAAGTGTAGCTAATTCAGCAGACAATATTGAATTATTTCATATTCTGCTAACACAAGGGACTGTATCACTTCAATCTCGCAGCATAAGATCCTGCATATCGTACAGAGATCAACCATGCGATGGAAAGTAGGTATCTAGACTGTCAGGCTTTCACTGAAAACTTTCTTCTTAATTCCGCTTACACAGTCCAAAATGCCACAGGAGATGCACTTCAAAGTTATGTGTGTTGCATATACGTTCGTTCGTGTCTTATAGGTATACAAGTACAACTTGTTTTACTTTTAGTTATGACGTCACATACTTTCCACGCCGTTTACTGCAACGTTTGTTGCATACACTTGTGATACACCTGCATCACTAGAGATCATAAATTAAGAGGGTTTTTCTTGGCAAGATGTTTCTTTCCCTTTTTTATGGCTTTTAGGATGTATCGGTGTAGTTGTTAACAGCGAACCAAACGGCATTTGACTCTAGTCTGCATCATTGAGAGCCGTAATTAACAGGTTTCCAACTGCTTATGTAGCTTTTCGATGCTTTTAACTATAGTTTCCCGAACCTAAAATATTAATTTTACCACATGTGGCACGAAACTGCATACATTTATATGGTGCGGTAGTGGATATGGGGACAGAGAAAATAGGTCACAATCTTTTGTCAGCTTAAACTAATCTAAATCAAAGTACTGATGTACGAGCAGGGTTTGTAGCAAAGTTTCAATGATCAGTGCACTTCTCAAAAATGGTTTCAGCGCAATTTATCGGTAATCGGTATTATGTTTACCAACAAATAAATTTCACTGTCCTAGCCGCTCTTTCACGAGCGCTACAGAAGGACAAACAAATATATAGATTTCACTTTTGTAACGTAGTGCCCCTAGATACTTGCTAGTCAAAAAAAAAGTATAATCCCTTCTCTACTCTACAAGTTTACATGGAGAAACATACAGGCTGCTACCTTCTAGTCAAAGATCTATTTTATCGTATAGCTATATAAATTTGCTCTTAAAATGACAAGGGCTCGAGAGTCTACAAAAAAGAATCCTTTGCGATTTTGTGAACAGTATATAGGTCAAGATCTATACGACAAGATGATCCCCACATTTTTCGTAGGATTTATGCAGGGTAGTACAAAAAATAGTAACAATAGCTATAGGACGAGAAGTATAGTAAAATAACACTTGAATTTCATATTAACATGGGTCATAAAATATCCCCTTATCAAGATACAAATAAGAGTTGTACTTTCGAAAACGAAAAAAAAAAAATTCTTCGGTGTGGAATAAGATAAATTAACTTCATGGGGTGTGAGTATAATACTAGCTTCGTAGCCAATGAAAGCAAAACATTTTTGTTTGTGAAATTAGACTAGTGCAGTGGTATAGAAAGTGTAAGATTTTGAGTCTCATAAAAGGGAAAATTAGTTTATACTGAGCGCCATTGCCTGATTTTTAACGAACATAATGCATTTTTGCATAACTTATTAACTTTTACTTGTCTCTATTGGAAGATTATGGTCAGACTATCCCTTTTAGAGAAAATTTGGTTTGAATACTTGTGGTGATATCCTATAAAAGGGAACTATACTAAGTGACATATAAATCCGAACACCCAGTTTAAATGGTTTTATTTTAATAAAAGTTGGTGAATGTATTTATCTTACTGTAAATAACAAGTGAAAAAAATTTCAGCCTTATCAGTTGGACATTCCGGTTTTTATACTGCTTTTTTTAATTCACTAACGCTCTAAAAATGAATATTTCAGCCGCAGTAAAGAATCAACGTTGGCGGATTTTGGTTCTTGACATCGTTTACGATCGGTTACGATGCCTAGAGTACGGAGACCTGTACGATTTCGTCAACTTAGTGAGTTTGATAGGGGCCGTATAGTGGGACTTCGGGAAGCTGGACTTTCTTTTCGGGCAATTGCAGTTATTAGAGTGCAAAGAAGTGTAGACACTGTGGTTAGGTGTTGTCAGGCATGGCTTCGAGAAGGCCGTACGCAAAGAGCAAGGGGCACTGGACGCCGCCGTAGAACAACAGACCGTGAAGATCGCCGCCTAAGATTATTGGCGTTAAGCGAGCGTTTCTCCACTACCAGGTCCATTGCAAATGAATGGTTTGCAGAACACGGAAGACCTATTGCCATGCGAAGGGTTTACCGACGAATGAGAAGTTTTGGCTTGTTTTCATACCGGCCACACTGGGTCCTCCCTTTAACTCGAGAATACCGACGTAATCGCCTTGAGTGGTGCAGACAACGGTCACTCTAGGATCAGGAATGGAACAGTATTGTCTTTAGTGATGAATCTCGATTTTGTTTAGGCATGCACGATGGTCGTGCCAGGGTTAGAAGGCGACGTGGTGAAAGGAGGAATCCTCAGTTTTTTGTTGAAAGACATGTTCATCACACTGTTGGAGTTATGGTTTGGGGTGCTATAGCTTATGGTTCCAGGTCACCTTTAATCTTCATCAGAGGTAACATGAACGCGCAGCGTTATATCCACGAAGTTCTAGAACCCCATCTTTTACCCTATCTTCACACCCTGGCAGATCCAACTTTCCAACAAGATAATGCCCGACCACATGTTGCAAGAGTCACAATAGACTTCTTTCAACATAATGATGTCACATTGTTACCATGGCCACCAAGATCTCCCGACTTATCCCCAATTGAGCACGTGTGGGATATGATGGGTAGGAGATTGCTCAATTTGCAACGTCCTCCTCAGACTCTAGAAGCACTTCGAGAGGAGTTTGTGGTTGCCTGGAATGAGATACCACAGGAGGACATTGACCACCTGATCAGAAGCATGCCTAGGCGCGTTGGAGAATGCGTCAGGGTGCATTCACACATTATTAAAGGTCAAAGGGCTTTAAAGCACTGCAATCATTTTGAAATTTTTATCATTTACTTATTATGCTTCATTAAGTACTTATACAAAATTTTATTAAAATAAAACCATTTAAACTGAGTGTTCGGATTTATATGTCACTTAGTATACAATGGAAATACGCTGAAGCTTGAAATTAATTAATGTATTAAGACGATACTCAGGTTTTATTCTGTTCAGTCTTATTATCTGGTAGAGGAAGAAACTTACAACACCCTGCATAGTGATAATGTAATATTCATGGTCCAAGATACATAGAAATACTTAGTTACAGACATGTCAGCTGAAAGGTAACAAAAAAAATGTACTCCACCATTACAGTTTCATGACTTGCTGGAATGTTGCGACTCCTGTGACCTAAATATGTTTCTCTGCGCACGTAGCTATTGACCAGCAAAAGCAAAACCAAGTCGTATGACTATTATTAATAGTTTAAGTTCTGCTGAGCGCTCTGCATATTCTCATCCTTTATTCTCGGTTCAGGACCCAAATGGCCGGAAATCAATTTGCACATTCTCGGGCGTCCAGACAAAGGATGCGCGAAATCACCGTTTAGTGTCCCAATAATGCGTCTGCTGCATACATCATAGCAGTTGTGATCATTATGACGACGTACAGACCGCCATTTGCCAGATTGCTGTTGAAGTTGAGTTCGCCACGTGCGTATTTTATGTTCGCATCCACATTCGCTAACTTTAAGCAACATATATAACGTACGTATTAAACAAAAGTGTACGGTCTATGAAAAGTAGCGACATCCCGCAGCTAAGCCAGCTTCTAATTATGGTCATTTTGACCACCTGTTATGAAATATTCACACTATTGCCTGTATTAAATAAAATTGTAAAAAGTAGTATACTCCTTTATTGTCGCTGACCACACCTAAAAGAAGTAATAAGACGCTTAGGAACCCCTTGATGCAACTATTTTTTTCCGATAACTGTCCGATATGGCTTATTCTAATAAGAGACAAAAAATGAAGTAAATACAAAGAGTTGCTAAATATAAAAATCACCGTCGTTGGGTAAATAGCCTAAAAATTCTGCTACAATTTATGTAGCGGTGGGGCTAGTTCTCACCCTTCTCGAATCCTTTAAAGTCTTTCGCAGAAGTCAAATATCAGGACGTTTAACAAATCATACGTGTTCCAAATGTCATTCAAATCGGACTGTTCTAAGCATATCATAAAAAATGTCATTTTAGAACGGACAAACGAAGCACTTTTGCATTGATGAAAATCATGTCCAATAGACTTATTTAGTCTAAAAATACGTGGTACTTCAATGTGTACGAAATATTGGGCACAAGTATACTATCAGCTGCTTGCTCTCGGGCAATGATCCACTAGAAAAATTTCAAAACTGCCTCTGCGTGATTAATTTTTAATGGATCTTATGATTCCCAAGATAACAAGCACAGCACAGAATTTTGAATTTGAATTTGAATTTTTTTGAATATGCACCAATCGCGAGAGGTATAGCCGATTGTCTTTCATTTAACAATACTCGAATTAATTTATAGACAGTGAAAATTAAAGGGAGGTGTAAAGAACCCTAAGCTTGAGTCAAGCCCTCAAGTTTTACTTATCCCGAAGTAAAAGAACGAGTCGTCAATAGATCCTTATCTTCATTAAGCAACAGAAAATAGGAGTACAAACCAGCTTCTATTTCAAGATTTAACTAGACTTACCTTGCTGACCAAGAGTGCCTTTCCTACGAGCATTACGAGAGCTTTGAAAGCGAGTGCTTTGAGCAGACCAATCTTCATGATAGCTGCAGCCATGATAGCTTGCATACCTCCTTGGCCTCCCTTCTTCTTACGGCTTTCTTCGACGTCCTTTACTGGCCTCAGAGATAGACCAAGGCTGATCCCGCCATCTTTATCTGGGTTGCCAGACAAAACCAAATCTGCACCATCAGTTACCTTCAAATGAATGATCAATAATTAGTTATAAGTTGAGGAGAAAACGTTCTGTGAACTGCATTAAAAAATATGTATAAAGGAAGGTATTTTTGAAAAGTGTCATCGAGAAATTTTTGCTATATAGGCATCGGTGATAGTGGCTCAACGGAAATAATAAAAATACAGGAATTAATTGCATCGAAGTTTTGGTGTCACAAAATTATTTAGCTGGTGGTTCCTACAGTGAAAAATGCAGGATAATTGTATTTCACCATGTCAACCATATATACGATATTAAGTTCCAAATGAGGCATTATGGAACAGTTGCGAAAATTATGTTTTCAACTATATCGACTCTTTTCTGTTGCGTATATTGAAATGAATCCGTTTTCTTTCCATCTCTGTGACCAAAACCAAGCATATACAGCGTTGCTTCTAGGGCTCTGTCCAGTTCCTGTCATTGAGTGTTAGCCGAAGGCATAGGACCTTTTCTGCATTTGCGGCGTAGAAGCCACAAATGTATCAAGCTTTAGCGAAATGTCGATGTCTGGCAGTTGTCACCTCTTCTTGTAGACTGTATTACTACTACTAATAATAACAAGTATCTGACACTTAGTACATTATTTTCATAATTAATTATTTATGGAACATCGAAATCCAATAAATAAGAAAATATTATGATCATGATATTATTTTCTAGCCAAATACTGCTTTGAATATTCTCGATTGCTAATTTCCAACCTATATCTCCGTAGTTGTGTCAATCAATAGTGTTGTATGAATCTATTGTCAAAATAAAATAACCTTTATTTTCAAGGTAAAATCAATGCGGTGGTTCATAATTCGGACAGTTAAAATTTGCCCAGGTGAGTTTGCAATATTACAGTCATGAGATTCTCGAAACTTTACACATTTGTGACATTACTCAACTATACCTGTAGCCTGCCCAATTTGCATCCAGCTATCTGTGATAGCCATGTAGACATAGTACCTGGTTTCTCGCATCCGCAAAGCTACATGGTGATTTATTTTAAAGAAGCAATCAATAATAATATTTTTATCGGTATGATTTAAATGGCGACCTTAGGCACCCTTTAAAATTCCATTTATCAGTTGGGACACACAATGAGGAATTTGAATGGTACAGCTACAGCCCATTTATTATATCGAATGGTCCAAACTGTCAGTATGTAATGCTCTCAGTATTTTACTCAATGACAAAAACATGAATTGATCCAACAGTCCGTAATTATACCCTTTTCCCTTTCGATGTGTTCCATCTGTTATCCTACCGGACTTAATCGACTAAATGGAGTGTTGAAGCGTTTCGCGTTGGGCAACCTCGACAGCCGCCTCCGAGACTGACAGTCGTCCACCCTGTTTTTCGTCGTGGGATTCCTACCGAGCAACACAAAACTTCCTGCATCACTTTTGCTGTGTGTTGATCTCACATCCAGTTGTAGCCATATACCTCTGTCAACTGACGATGAATATCCACGGGTGGAGTCCCTTTGGCGTGCAAAATTATGGAACAAATATCGTACATAGCGCGATATTAAATGAGAACCTCCATATTAGACGGCTGTTGAGCCAAGAATCGAAAAGTGGAGGAGCAGTCGTGCACAGCGGTGTTGCCAGATTTCGCCTCGTACCTTCCAGTATGACTTATTTCTGGATCAGCCCTTGTATAATTCGATCATTATAAGTTTCATATATACTGAACCCGTCCTCATGTACCCTTGTTGTCCGCAATTAAGTTTTTCACTGGGGTCCATATGGTGAGCGTGTGCTTCGGCATCTGTGGTTTCGCCGTATGGTTCTTTACGCTGATGTTAACGGAGAAAACGAAGAGCGCGACCCCTTTTCCCTTTAGTTTAAGAACCGACAGTCATTAGCCAGTTTCTCAGAGGAGAAATTTCGAACGTCGCATAATTGTTATCTGTACCACCGGCGGCGCCATAATTACTCGAGGTGAAATTAATTATTCAAAAATTCTTGTAAAAGCAGTTCGCATGAGGAAAGACCCTACGAAGAAGACGCAAGGCGACACATGATAAAAATATTTTGTTTATCTTGAATTGTGGAATATCAAGATCGTAAAAAACGTCTACAAGACATTTTTGAGAAAAGTAGTGCATAATATTTTAAGAGTGGCCAGAAGCTTCCATTTTGACTTTAGGAATTTTAACGGGGTTGTCAGTGCTTTAAGCCAGAGCTCTTCCTTGGAATGGATTCCTGCACTGCATTCTCTGAGAGTCCATTATCTCTATAGCAGCAGACCTCAGTGTAGTGTACTTCTTTTAACAGTGGAAGAAAAACAAGTAGTCTTGCGGAAACGGTGAAAAACAAAAAACACTCATGGGTATATCCGCAATAAAGGAACAGAAGCAGAAATAGAAGAATTGATAAGTCCAGTGAAGTATGCTTCTGCTTATTAGCTCAATGAGGCCCAAATGCATACGCATCGAAAACCTCAAAGTGGAAACGTATGCCCATCACGCGTGAAACTGAAACAAAGAAAGGATGGGAAGGCAAATCCAACTAGAAGCCACCAATAAGAGCCATCAGCAGGCGCATTAATGACTTAAGTCAGTCGTCTTTATAGTGTATCGACCAATGCCGCCACAAAGGCCAGCTGTAGCTACCTGCCGTGGTGCTTCAGGCCCATGAGTAATGACTGACAAGTAGTCAAAGGGGTAACTTAGATGCAAAGGACAATCGTGGGCATGTCCGGAATAAAGGAGCAGGAACAGAAATAGGTGTTTTCGATGCACATCCATTCGCGCCTGATGAAGCCAATAAGCATAAAATATACGTCGCTTGGATTTCCTATCGTTCTATTTCTACTCTTGTTCCTTTATTGCGGACATGACCGTATCGCTTAGATAAATACAAGGTGCCGAAACTTTACCTCTGTTCGTCATTTCACAATAAGCCTTCGAATGAGCCTGAATCTGGTGCTATGATACAAAGTAACTTTATTTTCTTAATGCCCAGGCTCAAGAGACATATGTCGAATAAATAGCAGATCTTCATTCAAGAATCTCTGACCATTTCTTTGATGTAAAATATTGGCTGTTGGCTGTGTTATTCTTTCTCACTTGATTAAAGAAAACAATGTAGCGAGATTTTGTCTCATTAAGTCAACGAAATTCTACAGTAGCTCATAAGGTGAATGATTTCTACAGGTGAGTGTATTAAGTTTTTCTTCTTGTACAATCAAGGAAAAATATATTAGCTTCGCAAGAAGAGTGATAGAGTAGCAATTGTATGCCTAGGACATTCAAATAGAAGAAATTTGACGACAGGACAAGGAAGTTATACAACTTTTGAAAATGGAGTGAGGTAATAATTATTACACCTCAAGGCATCTGAGCACTAGATGATGGGAAAGGTTACTGATAATGTTTTGGTGATGTATATGTCACGGGCAATGAAGATAATTCGATCACTGATGTTATTGGCCAGGCAGTGCCGTAAATACCCAGCCTAGACCTTCAACGCTGATAAAAACAAATAGGGTTAATGATCATACAGTGGAAGGTAAGGTTATTGTAGATACAATGCGTGACTGTGTTTTTGCAGCACTACGAGAGCCACTGGACCAAACTCATTTTAAGTCAATTTTTCCATCTAAACCGCTACGGAATTTTAATGAAGTGTGCCGTCGATCTGCTGGAAGCGTTATTCTCACCTTAGAAATTAAGCGCGATGATGACAAATAATTTATTAACGTTGAGAATAGACTTTGATATCAATTACTGGTTGTTCTTTCCAATTGTTTTTTCGTTATTACAAATGCCGTTAATGTTTTTCATCAGTTTGTTCTTATATCAACATTGCCCAGATCTTCTTGGTCATTAACATCAATAACCGGACAAAAAAAACTAGCGCTCTCTAGATATATGGAGAAAGCACTGCCTTGGTGAACCAAAAACTCTCTTGCAAATATGGCTATAGCATGATGCTGAACTTTAGGAATCTCCATTGAGCCGATAAAACGTTCAGATATTGGCAATATCTATGAGTTAGTGAGATATTTGCTCATTGATCAATCTTGGCAATTTCAGGTCATCAAGAGCAAATCGATCGTGCCAACATTAAAAACATGTCATCTATATACGTTATTTTTTCTTTCAAGTAATCTTGGCTTTGAATTGTCGAAGATTCCAAATTGAAATGTTGGGGCAACGCGTAGTAATATCTCGACTCGATTTACTTTGTTATACGTTTAATTTCGATTTTTTATGAGCTTTCAGAGGATAAGCAAAATACTCGTACAGATTTGAGATGATATATTACTGCTCTGCTCCATGAGATGCTTACACCTTAGCAGGGCGTCTTCTGTAGGATGGATTACGTCGATTTTGTTTATGGAATTAGGAATTAGTGGAAGTTTCATGTTCTTGAAGCTCATCAATCAATCAATGCTTGCGGTGTCGTATACTTCCATAGGTATACAAGAGTCTTTGTTCCATCACCCCTGCTACCTACTGAATAATTAGGCAGAGAGGGTAAATTAGTCTAAGCATATACAGAAAAGCTTTTCACCGAACAGTACAGACATATTTCGAATTTGAAGAGGCCACGTCATGCTGGAAATGTACTTACAAGAGATCGATAGCAGGAAAAATATTAAACTAGTCAGCCTACTCCAAATGCGTTTAGCTTCATTTGTAAGAAGTTGTTATTTTTGATGTAATACCAATACCTACGTCGTCATGAGGACGTACGCATAGGATACGGTTTAACTTAAGAGAAATCTGTGAAAACAAAAGCCTGTTTTGGCCTAACGAACACAGCTAAAAATTGAAACACTTGTAGCAACCAAATCAGACTGTACGTGGACGGTGAATTTTCTTCTTTCAAGGTAACGTTTTAGCGCCTCAGGAGTTGTATATGATCCGTTTTTTAATGTTTCTATAAATCTGTTTCTGGTGAAAATTGAAATAATGTTAGAAGCTTTGTCATAAGAACCTATGAAAAAATCAGTTTTGAATGAAATGCAAGCGGTACCTCAGTACATTCCACGACTGTTAACAGGTATTTCCTGTTTAGTCCATTAGTCGAAATCATGTCAGATTGCGTTTAAACTGAAATCAAACGCGTCTGTGGCAGACTAGTGGTAAGCAACCCGTTCAGCATACTTAAGTGCTTCCGAACTTTGATGTGAAATAAAGTTTAACTCCTATACATAAACCAAAAGTCTGTTGGGTATTATTACGATACCCCATTTTTGGAACAGACATTCTGCGATGTGCCTCATTTTGGAGCTTCACAGATTATAGTTTAAAACGTGAATTGTTTCAATAATTATATTTCATACTTGCTTCACATGATTCCTGTGAGTACTAGTATGCAAACTGTCAATATCAAAAAAAATTACCCTCCACTTCAACGATCTTGTCCTGATGAAGTTATACGCCTTGTTGGTGAGCACCTCAGCGAGCTGTTCCTCCTCAGTCATTTTCTCAATGTCGTTGAAACTCCTCGAAGTTTCTACGCTTACAGTCTCAGATGAGGTCTGGGTGATTTCCACGTCGCCTAGCTCGATGTTGGACTTCTTCATCAGTTTGTTGAAGTAGGTGACCAACTTGAGCATCATGCACGAGCTGACGTCGTGATTAGAGCATTTCAGGTTCAGTTTCTTAAATAGAGATTCCTCTATTGTAGGTTTTTCGTTGTGTACCTGTAAGAAACAAGGATGTCGTGATTAGAGTATGTCTTCCTTAATAAATAGAGTGTTATTGTTGATGCATATGAATAACTGATGATGAGTAAAAGCACTGTCACTGTGCTAAGATACAATATGTACCACTGAAGATGTTCTCCTACTTGTGTTAGGGACTTACTACATATCAGCCATACGATACCGATTCTAGTTTGTTGGATGGATGTATGCTGAATTACATGAAATGAATCAGTATGCGCTAATCGTTAAAAAGTCGAAGGATATGTGATAAATGAAAATTGGAAGACAAAGTAAGTAAGTTCTTATACCAGAGTCAGTACTTTTAATTTCTTCGAATTATTGGAATTTTGACATTTATTTTCCGCCTTATTTAGGGTTATCGAATAAAATACAACATACGTTCCAAGGGATAACAAACATCCTTTAGGTCAGCTGTGAAAAACAAATTAACGAATATAACATGAAAAAACAAGAACAAAATGATGCTTCTTGGGAATGTACTGCAGTGTTATAGTCTGAACTAACGATTCTTTCATAATCCACTACGAATTTCCGCCCTTTGCAGAATAAGGGTTACCAAACTCCTTTTTACAGGCTGTCTAGAGTAGTTCTACCGGAAATCTCATTTACTTGTTAATTGTATTGGATGTAACACAGATCCTGTTATAAAATTGTAGACGTTTCAAAAAAAAACTGTTCCCATCTTCAGTAATCTACCCAGAAAAAAAATAAAAACACTAACTTTGCATTCACATTGATTAACAAGTTGAATATCAGATAGATTGCAAACGTACTTTAGTTAAAAACACATTATTAGAAAAGAATAATTTTAACTCGTACACACATAAAAAAATCCTGTCAAACTTGCTAGGTAAGATGACGTATGTCTTCTCAGTGTTATCTGCGGCATGTTAATCACACAAAACTGATCACACTATGAATATATGCTTGCTTATTCGTTCTTTCAATTTTACATTCTATTTCATATCCGGTTCGGAAATAAATGCGCACAGAGAAGAATGTCGAGGTGTACGAACTTAATCCCTATTAATAAAAGGAAGTCGAAGACATGTTGATTATTATATCCGTTTCAAATGAAAACGATCGATTAAACTCCCTGATTCATATATATCGGACATGAGATAAAGCAGCGAAACGAGCACCTGTTTCTATTTGTAGTTGATCTTGGATTATCTATAGATAGAAAGTCGCGAAATCGTGGTTATGGCATTTCAACATTAACTGACACCTCAGTAGACAGATCCCCAATTTTTGACTAACTTCATTTCAATCTATACTCAAAGACCACACTTAATGTTGTTGCAAAATTAATAACAGTCCGTAGCATCTTCGCAACTGATAGAAAAAATATTCTGGTTCGGTCTTTTTGCGTGAAACTCCAAAAATTGCTCCGGACAAAATTCTTATAGGTTTTTTGGATCATCTGAACAAAACAATTATACATTTTTCTTTAAAGTTGATATGTGCTTCTTAGGTATAAGCCGTATAATATCTGAAGAAGTGTCAAATAAACCATTTTCGACCTGCCAAAGTTCCTAAATGCTCTTCAAATATTCATCAATGAAATTCCAAAACATTTTAGGAGCTATTGTTGTTATCAACTTTTATTTTTTGATTTTGAGTCGAACGCGCCTAACATATACGAAGAAAGTTCCTGAACTATATCAGTCAAATATAAGCTTTGCAGACATTCATACACTATAAAGTGTACTTTGCTCGTGTACAATTCCAAGACAACCTGACTCCACTATTTGCTAGGAGGTCCGAAATGTGAAATTTATCAAAAACTAAAACATCAGGAACCGACGTACCGACCAAGTATAAATTTGATTAAAAAATTAGAACCTTTAGCATGCATATCTGGCCTGATATGTATCTCGCACATGGAAACTTTGAGAATAGGGAACATTAATATGCATGTACGTGATTCTTGAAACCATCCTGGGATTCTGTAAATGAGAGTTAAGACTAACTACTGTACAAAGTACAGGAACACCGTAGATTATAAGAGGCATCAAGGATATATTATAATCGTACGTTACAACGGTGTTTCGAACCGTAACTAATAAAACTGAGCTGTGCGTAATGCGTGAGTATGAAATCTCGTTTTTCGACAGTGGGAAAAGAAAGTATTACCTTTCTAGCAAAGGTTAGCCAACAATCTCCTTTCTTATCGTAACATCTCTTCGGGGTTCATCGCGATCCAATATTTATACCTTTCTCTTCTCAGATCTTGTTAGCGAAGCTGCTGAACCGTTTACCGGAGAAAGAGTAAGGTTTTCAATTGATGGTCAATTACATTCACTTTCGGTATATACAGGGTAGGGTGTCTTGATAGAGAAGACTTTCCTTTACAGGGACAGCCACGTTTGGAACAACTATTCTTGTCTTCTGCCAAATGTTATATATGTGAATAGTGCTTGTTCGAATCAAAAACACGAGTTCGTTCTTCGTAAATATGCAAGATGTGGTTACTGTCAATGTCTTCTACTGTGTCCACTCAGATGGGTTTTACACGATTTACGTAAGCAAGCCTATGCAGTTCTGAACGATACATTGTGGACGACGTTGGGAGAGACTCGCAGAACATCAAAAGGATCTTGAAGATGCTCACACTAAACTAACGTCAAATTTATAACTAAGTTATTGTTCTAGGAATGTGAGAATGCTTCAATTGCGACTTGTTTATAAGCTAGCTTAATCTGAACGCGCGGCGCCCAATTTGGACATTGACCATAATTGTACCTTAAAACATCATATCGTTCTACGGAAGAGGAGTAGAAGGAGAAGGGAAGGGAGGCGGGGCACGACTGGCCCATTTAACTTAGAGGCCTAGGAACTTTTTATCCTGGTCTTCTGTGTAAAATTACTGAGAAAACTTGCCTGACCTGAAGAAAGGTCACATAATATATTATTTTATTATTACAAGCCTTGGAACAAGGTAAAACGTCTGAAGTGTTAAAAGCATCAGAACTGTTCGGCGACTATTTTTGAATCGCAATAGATTGTCTATTTGACAATATCGGACAGACGAGTATTAAAAAAATATATGTTTTATCACGAACAAAATTAATCTGAAATTGTTCCGTGAGCTTACTACACCATTTGTCCTAAAGAGTAACGAGAGTATGTAATGAAAAACTCAAATTTTGTGAACGTATTAATGTTTATAGAACCTGGTGTTAAGAATGTGCGTATTTAAATAAACCAAGTGTTCAGGTATGTGAAGGTAACTACATTATCCTCTACATCCCAAGTCAAATCAGGTTTGAAAAACTGCATCAATATTCAGAAAATGAATCAAAACTGTATTGAACCACACTAATTGCTTAAGTACAACTAAAACAAATCGCCAGTTGAAGATCTCTGAAGAAACGAGCGTCCTTGTTCTATTTTAAAATTTTGAGCCACCTGAAATTAGTAGTAACTGAAAAAAATTGTTTAAGATATAAAACTCAACAGAAATTACAGGATCTTTTATAATTGAGAACCATATGAAGACCTAACTGCGCCGCAAAATTGACCAAAAATGCTGAAATCGTAGATATGTGTACCAAGCTTGCTTGGATTTCCATAATTATATCTTGATTTCTTTTTTGTCACCTCCAGGCACCTGGTTCTAACTGAAATTCTACCGCTGAAACTAACTTTGATATCACCCGCTATTATAATTTGATACCTTATTTTAGCTTAATCCAATCACATCTCAAAGCGCTGAGGCTCTTCTTACTTATTTCAAGTTGCGAAGTATAAATTGTTGAGGATAGCAGACCAACAGAGAAATAATAAACTGCACAGCCCGATCGACAAATTTCCGTGACACATATTTTTCTGGGAAGAATTAAAAATGTGTTACATGGTGGTCATATCTTGTGAAGATTGTGTTCTACAATTTGTAAGATTTTAATAGCTAAATATGGAATCCTATCTTATTTCGCTTAATATTGTCATATATTCTTGCCATAGAATATCATTATGATACGTTGTCTCATATGTACAAGCCACTCTTCACAGATCGTTAATGTCAACATCTCTCTCGCAGTTTGACCGAATTTATCTATTACTATTCGGAATTTCCATAACGTGATGCCCTCAACAACTAGGACAACAAGGCTCATCAAACCACTTGAAAAATTTCACCCGGATACAAAGTTTTCTCTCACCGACGGCATCATCAGGTGATTCCATTTAAGTCGATAAATATCCGAGGGTCAGTGACATAGACCTTCACCACCATTTCTGGCGTAACGTAGAACCGGTGTAAGAAACGAGAATCGGCACTCAACTTTTCCACTAGGATTGCGTGAGACGCCTTCGAGACGTGAAAGTAACGCACGCCATACAAGCGTAGCGGCGCGTAGCCTCTGGGTCACTGCCAATGACAATTGAGGAACAGGTCAAGTGCGACAGCCGTGAGATGTTGAGAAACGCCTTTATGCTACTTTAAGGAGGATGTGAAAAAAGCGAATGTGAATATACCTAGGCAAGCTTTCGCTTGTAATCAATACAATGTTACATATCACCAACTTTCACGATCAATCAGATCCATGGCTCTGCTGGTGACAATACTCTACACGCAGGCATTCAGAGTGTTTGACAGATATCTGCCGATGAGTTGGAATGAATGAGACTAGTAGCGGCTTCGTTCTCACGAGAGATTTGGTGGTTATCACTGTTTGGGCACGTACAGTGGTCTATGTATGCGAAAATGAATGAAAATTGTTGTCGTTTTCTAAGTTATTGCATTAAACAATAAGGTGGGCATGGAACTAGAAATTGGCTTGTGCTACCTTTATCATTTCAGACTGTCAAACTTGATGTTCGTGGTGTATCATTCGAGACTAACTGTTCAACCGCAAATTTGGAGGGTTTCTGTAACATTCACTGTATTGTGAGTTAATAATATTTGAACATCTAAATATAGACCTTAATAAATAGAGTACGAACTTTCAATTGATTTAACAGAAATTTGTCTTTATCTTCACTTGATTATATAGGTATTATTATAAGAATTATTGATTAGGTTTCGTCCTTATCCCTGATTAAAATAAATGATATTTCTGAATCTTGTAGTACTGACAGGTAAGGTCTAACGTCAGTTTTTGTTAACTTTAGCAAACTTTTGCTGAATATAACCTTATATACTGAGATTTTATAACAGGTGGTCGGAAACGGTTATTCAACCTTTTCGAATTAATCATTTGAGAGGCCCTTTACCCTTCAAATGCTTTCCTAGAGATAAACTCAACAATCGCAAGAGCCTTTATGAATCGTGTCTGGACTCGAATACTAGACTTTTCTCTGATTCGAACTTGGTAACCAAAAAAACCTAAAAAATGTCGATATTCGGTTGGAGCCAACTGCCCTGTTTCATTTGAAAATGTCCTTGATATGACCTTGAAGGTACTTTCAAACTCCCTCATTGATACAAACTGACGCCAAATTTGTAATTAGCGACATAAAAATCTTTGTTATACAGAAAATCGTATGAGTGCCGTAGAAATTGGTACCGGATTTTTGGTGTTCCAGACCACTGTCCGACCCAACAATCTGATAAAGTTCAATGCTTCCACAGTACTGTACCTTATCCAGCAAGAAGCGCCCTAACTTATGTCCGGTTTCAATGGATGGTCCACTTCTGAGATGAAGCCATTTGTTTCGGCTGGACCACAACACCGAGGAATTAATTCGACACGAACACATCTCGCTAATCGCGAAACAGTTAGGTTTCCTGTTTAGGACTGAGAAGTACTTTTCTCCACGTGACCTTATTACTGTTCATATGTTAGAGTGCTGCCGTCCCAACAACAATGCTCATACTTGATGCTGTTCAGAGAAGAGCTGTCTGACTGGTCGCACTAGCGGACGGCGTCGGATGCCTTTCCCACCGACAAGAGGTCGGTGATTTGACTATATTCTACGGCTATGCTAACAGACGTTGTTCGTCAGAGCTCTTCTTCATAACGCGCCAGGCTTTTGCCCACCATCCTAAATCTGACAAGCTTTGTTTATCCAGAGCTGAAGGGATCGCTCCTTAGTTCCTAGGGCGTCGGGATTATGGAACAATCTGCCTGAGGAGGCTCTTCCCATTTATTAAAGAAATGATGTGCGAAACTTACTTGGTTATTCAATTTCTTTCGTTCCCATATATCTAAAAGTTCTGCAGTGGACTTCCATTAATTTTGATCTCCTTCAAGTGTTTCAAACATTACGACATTTCTTGCCCTAACTAAAGCAATATGGCATACAAGTGAATTTATCGTTGAAGTTCATGTATATATATATATGTAGCACATAGAAGGTTACTTATTCAATTTTTGAACCTCTTTTGTTATAAGTTAACCGCTGCAGCAAATTGGACATTAATCGCTTTGTGTTTTTTTAACTACTGAGCTTTTTTTATCTATTTATACCAATTCTTCGAAGTTTTTGTGTGATAATAAGATTTTTCTCAATAAACGCGAAAGTTTGCCATTAAACGTTTTTATATCTTGACAGAAGGGCCACTGTCATCTCCTTCAAAAATGTAATATCTAAGTAGGTATTGTTAGAATGATTTATGTCTACAAAGTACTATCCACTTGCTCTTCTACCTAAAGTAACGGATTTCTCATACGCCAACACTGCAGCGGCAAAGTTAAGTGGTCGACTATCATGATACGAACATTATCTAGTCATCTAATATATTTCTATTCACGTTATCAATGCTATTAAGCCACTTTCGTACACCTGCATAATCATCATATCAGCATTATTATTGGTGATGGTTCAATAAAACAACTATTTACATATTGTGCCTAGATACACATTTCATTCTGAAAGAAAATCTCATATAACGGTATCCCACGATTTCTCGGCATCACTTGACCTGTCCTTGATTGCCATGACCCACAGATCCGATGGTAGGCGAAGAAAGTAACGCGCGGTATGGAGGTAATGGGGAAACGAACTGGCTGGTGATGAACAATAGATATATTTCCATTACTCGTTTCGTTTGTACGGGAAGATAATTGGGAGGGAATTGTTAAATGAACAATACGCTCTTTACCCATCAGCGTCTTGATGCCTCAGCTGCAACCAATGAATAACAAGCTTATTCATTTATTTCTCATGATGTACTAATTAAGTAGTATCCTAAGGGGAGGTTTATCATACCATGAATATTTGTATAATGAACGAAAATAAAAGCACTGCTTTCAGAATATTGATGGTATACATTTTTACTCAGGAAAAAACCGTTGCAGTCAGAAGCTTCATTGATCGGGGGTATGGTGGAAAGTTCTCGGTATGATAATGACTGCGACTTTCAGCTAGCAGATGGTTCCAATTTTTGCACAATCCCTTTGACTCCAATCATACACCCTAAACATTTGTTAATTCGGAAAAATTTTCGGGAAGGTCAATCAAAAAAATTTTTACGACATCGCGATATTCAACTTTGTCTATCCTAATGATAATGAGACACATAAATCTTCTTTGACTGGAGCGCTACGTCTCTGTCAGGGTGAGAACTTTCTACCTTACCCTCGTATATTGATAAATGTATGAACCAAATGATGACCTTGAAAGCTGGTAGTGTTAAGATGTTGATCCACTATAAATGCTGCCACGCGATTGCTTATTATACCTTATAGTTTTGAAGTCCACCCTACCATTTGCTAATTAGCCGAATAGGTTGATAAATCCTGTCATTTCATAAAGGAGAGCAACTGAGGGAATGTCTTAAGAAAGAATGTATGAAACTTCAGCCACAATAAAACGTTACTACAGGATTATAGTGTAATCCAGAATTCAGTTTTTGAATTTTTACAACAAGAAAGTTGATAATTCCAGTTTATATATTGTGGCCAATAATATGTAATGCATTGTATCTCCTACTGTGGCGCTAGTCTCACAATTAAAACCCAGATTAATACCGCCTAATGAGCTTATTTACAAAACACTGAGGACAATATAACTCAAGATTCGAAAAAGTTCTTGACATTTATCAGTGCCAAAAAAGGTATGTCAAGGATTCCTGGCAGTATGTCGTTCAATGACCACATATATGATTCGCCTCGAGAAATTGTTGATGGTTTTGCTTCATTTTTTTCTTGCGTGTTTTCTCAGCAGGCTCTACCAAACAGTTATGATGATTTGCAAGGTTACAACGACTGTTTGAATCTTTACACGATAACTGAAAATGATGTCGTTCTTGCAGCTAGGAAATTAAAGAATAAGATGACCTCTGGAGAGGACAATATTCCTAGCTTCATAGTCAAAGATTGCATTCACGCTCTTGCTAGACCACTTTCTGTTATTTTCAACTGATGGTACGCAAATATGGACAACGTCTAAAGTCCCCCCCTGTTTTCGAAGGCCGTGATACATCTGATATGACAAACTACCGTCAAATTGTCATTTTATGTAATTTTAGCAAATTATTTGAGATAATTATTTACGAGCATATTCATAATTTTTTCAGGCCCGATATCGCTGAATTTCAACACCTAATTTAGCTTGTTTTACCCAGGTTGTTGCCAAGACTCTGGATCAACAAGGCCAGGTTCATGTAGTTTATACAGATATACAGAAAGCCTTTGACCGAGTCAACCATCCCTTATTACGACATAAACTATTAATCTTAGGATTCTCTGAAAATCTACTCTCGCTCCCCCAGTCATATCTTTCGGATAGAACGCTATTTGTAGAATATGGTGGTTACAAGTCTAATAACTACATAGCTACTTCAGACGTTCCCCAGGGGTCTAACTTGAGACCTTTATTATTTTTGATATTTATTAATGATTTGTCGGTTGAGATTAAATGTCATCATTTATGTTTTGCTGATGATTTAAAAATTTATAATAATATCGTAACTTTCGAAGACTGTCATTTTCTTCAGAGTAACTTGGAAGTTATCAATTTATGGTGTTCCAAAAACCTCCTCGCACTAAATGTATCAAAATGTAAAGTAGTAACATATTGCAGAAAACGGAATGTTATGCTTTATGATGACTACAGTACTAATCAGGTAAGGTTAGAAAGGAGTAACAGTTATAAGGACCTAGGTGTTACATTTGATGCCGAGTTCACTTTTAATGATCGTATAAATAGCATTACATCGTCTGATTTCCGAATGCTAGGATGCTGTGTTAGAAACTGGTCAGGTTTCTCAAACGTTGAAACACTCAAGCTTCTATATCTAGCATACGTCAGAAGCATGCTTGAATATGCATCGCTTATATGGGCACCTGTTTATCAAAACTCTATTAGCAGACTAGAATCTATTCAACGAAGAGCAGAAAAGTGTATGTTCTTCAAATGCAATGGTTTCTATCCACAAAGACGCTTCGACCATAATGTATTGCTCAAAACTTTTGATATCAAACCGCTTGAAGTACGCCGAAATATTTCTGCTCTGTCTTTTTTGTTCAATTTACTCCACAATAAGGTTTACTGTCCATATATTCTAAGTAAGATACGTTTTAATGTTTCTCGCTTAGGTAACCGTTATTGTGCCACATTTTACTATGATTTCTGCCATACCAATGTCTTGTCCAAGTCTTCTGTGCATAGGATGTGTACAATATTCAATAGTTTCGGTAACTGCGACATATATATTAAATGTTACTAAATCTCGCGTTATTGAACTTTACCTTGAAGAACTTCTAAGGTAGGATATTAAGGTTGATTATTACTTACCTATATACTATAATTCTTATCTATGTATCTGTTTACTGTGCTTATTTGATATTTATTGATATTTTCTGTAATTGGGTGTATCTGCCTGTTGGAAATAAACATTATTATTATTATTATTAACAAGAATCTGCTTGTCGTTTTTGAAATCGTCATCAAGTTAAGGGCTACCTCTGATACTATAATATTGCGTTCTATTGTTACAATGGTATTAAGCATTCCTTAAATTATGGCATAAAACAGAAGGTACGTACTGCAGGATCTACTAGATCACAAAGTAAGATTTAATTACACCGGTAAAACGTATTCATTGTCTACTCAACCTACTTAACAAGGCAATGATAATTCGTTTTTAATGAATTAAGGTTTTAGACCAAATTAGTGTGTATTTATCCCGTATAATGGGTGGAACGAGTAGAGACTCAGTGATGTCTCTAATTCCAATACAATTTATAATAGCAGTAAGGCTCATCGGGCATCTGTCATGTTTTATTCATGTCAATTAATTATAAATAATACGATACTGGTTTGGATACAAATAGGAATGATTTGTGCGGCATCGTTCTGTAAATACAGCTTATAGTCAACGAAGTTTACGGTATGATAGTCAGAGCTGTGTAGTATCCTATACATAGTGTATATCTATTATTGAAGTATGTTAGCTAAACATTTGTGTCTGGTATAGTAGTCAAATCAAAACACATTTGAACGTGGCGATACTCAAGCACCTGGTGCCTGTTGTAACGAAGGCTCCATCGTCTTGATGGATTGAATGCAGTAAATAATAACTCCAATTGTCAAGGTCAATAGCAATCGCTTACTTAACTGCGTTCACTATCACTCGGCAGCTGAATCTCAGCGCAGTTTAGAGTAGGATCAGCTGCTAAATGTAATAGCCGCGTCCGCTGTTTAAAGTGAAGTGAGATAGTCTGAATAGAGAAACGTCTCTCAAATTAGTGAATGAGTGGCTGACATAGTTGAAAAAGTACAGCTGAGGCAACCAGGTCAGAACACAACCTGGACATAACTCATTCATGATTATGTTCAATTATACTGTAGGACATTGTAATTTTTCATATCCACAGTACCACAACCTAAATTCGGTGAGTTTTACACACAAATAGAATAAACTTGTTGCATGTGACGACACATTTTACTATTCTGATGTTGTTCTTCTTCTAATGCAGTTCGGATAAGGGAGAATAAATCTCACATTACTTAAATTCCGTTTTGTTGAAAAGAATATGCAGAGTAAACTGAAGAGGGAAGGGCGTATCTGAGCCTTTTATGTGGAATGAACGCTGTTGTAAATAATGTGCACATGTTGCATGTTACTTATTGCATCAGGCATGTGAAAGTAACAAAAAAGATGATCATCATATCAGTATCATCAAAGCAAGTGATGAATTATGCAATCGTGTCTCATGCATTCGAAGCAAGAAAGCTAACTAATTACCAAGCTTTCAATTAAATATTATCCGATAATGAGAGTTAAGCTGTATGAGATTACAAGAGACAAATTGATAGTGACCTTGTTACTCAAACAGAATGTTGGACAGATCTGATGTGCGATAGCAGGACGAATTTAGTTGAAAGTAGCTTTAGATGCATGAAGAAGAATTGCATACCTGAAATTCCGGCAAGAAGCCAAAATTTTTTAGCTATCTGTAACCTCAATATTTGACTGATTGTTTAGGCAAATCTTAGCTAATGATTTTGAGCTTCATGGACAGACTCGATGGTCCAAAATATGTATCTTGTAGCTTAGGAACGAAATACGAAATAGTTTTAATAATGTGATTTGATGTTTCCAGTTATAGTGACATAGGGTGTCACAAAAATGTAACCTTCACATGAGCAATGTAATTTTATTTTTACTAAGCTCATACGTTTAACGGCTGATAACAGTTCAAACTCATAATGATGAACACGTGCTATTAGATAAACGCTTGCATCAAGACACCATCCATTGTCGTTGAGACACTGTGTTTAAACTTCACCCCAGATAATATTGAACAATGTAACACAGAATATAAATTTGAACAGAAATTAGATTAAAATAATAATTGCAACATAATAGGTAGTCTATAATAAAAGAACTAAATGGAATCCTATATTTATCTCATGAAACCACATTGAGCCATATGCTAATATGCTTGAGATATTTTTAAATATTAATATCTACTTCCTCACAGCATATGTCACTATTAACGAACTGTGCCTGAGCCAGCTATTTGACTAAGCAGTTGATTGTTGGATGCAAATATCTCAAAAAGGGTCTGTACTAACCGAAATAAGTACATTTTTCACTTAAAATAAGTATCACTCTAATCTCCTATGATCATCTGACTGAAACCAAACCTCATGTGCTAAAAAATCTTCGTTATTGAACGACGCTTCGGTTCTAACAGTGACCTTCTCCAGGTTTAATTGACACTTTTAGGCAATATAGATAAAGAGCGCCGTTCACACACTAGGCCGAAAAATTCAAAGTTGTCGTATACCTCAAAAGCTGCTAAGTTGTAATTTTCGTTTTAATACCATAGGGCGGTTTTGAAAATTGATGAGAGACATTATTTATGGAACAACTAGCTCAATAGTATTATTTTCACAAGGGATCTAGGGTTGCTTCTTGATAAAAACATTATGGACCACCCTAAGTTTCCAGAGGAACAAAAATTATAGGCAACTCTTGGTCGGTGTTCTTGTTGTGGAATATCATTTCACACAGTTGCACCAAAGGTCACATAATCGTTTTATCACCCAAAGGATGTCCTTTGCACTAAACTGTCACTATTTCCTTGATGCAGGTGGTACTCACCGAATTGATATGTTGTCCCTTGGTGCCATCATCCACTACAGGGCCGGCGTTGACTAGGCACGTACAGGCTACGATCACGACACTTATCACTTTCAAGTCCATTTTGCTACTCCGTGCACACCTGACAACCCAAACTGAGAACTGTAATTTAATTTGAGAGACTGGCGTGTGCTAGTGTAGCATATCCAAGAAACGGCACTGAATGGGAGTTTGCAGGAATCAACAAGTTTTTATATATGGCCGTAAAGTGTGTCGCATGGACCAACGATGTGGAGGCTGAAAATACCACTTCTTCGCCAGAGCTTAGGCGGGAAGAAGACCGGTGTACCGTTGGTCCGCTGTAGTCTGCAGGAGAAGGATATGCACAGACAGTGAAATTTCGACCGCGTGGTTTACGATTTCGGATGTTTCCGGTAGAATCTGTTTTGTGTGATGCAAATTAAGATTTTAGATGGATACCTACATGAATTAAAAAATTCTGAAGGACTGGCATGGCGTGCAACTTTCACTTCCGTTATTGTGAACTTATTATCTCTGTTATCTGGAGTACATGCAGGTGGTGCTGATGAATTCACAGTGCTTACTGTTTTACAACTTGTAACAGGTGGACAATTCGAACCCAATTGTTAATATTTTGGTCGACTTTATCTTCATTAAGAAATAGAAAACATATGTAGTGCTTAACATGAGTAATTAAAATCTTTTTGGACCTACTTAGAGTCGCAGCTCTGTTGATGATTTAGAAGAGGAGTAAGGTGAAGTGTGATGTATTTGAGCTGTCACCAACAGATATCAAGCTTTCAGAACAAAACAAATTTAGAGATACAAACAATTTTGACGGCTTTTTTTTAACGCCAAATTTGAAAACACCACTGCTTTACTTATATAAAAATATATATACATTTTTGGTGAAAGTGGTCCAAAAAACTTGTAGGGGATGGAAGTACCTTCAACATTAGGCCTTTCGTCAATTATTGCTGTGATGGTTAATTTTTGTTTTTACAAAAAAGAGTCAACCATTGTCGATTTCTATATCTGTTTTTTACTGGAAGGTGCATTGCAGTGGATTTGCTTTAACAGCCAAAACTTAAAGCCTGCATGCTAACTAAAATTCTAAAAAATTGTCCAAAGATAGTCGTTTCTGCAAAGTTTTTTTTACAATAACGACGGACTGTCCCGCAACTTTGAGTTGATCAAATGACCTGAGGTCATTCCCTTGCTAGAAACTTACTTTAATATCGTGTTAAAAGAGGAAGTAGAATATAATCTCATATTAATTATGTAGAAACAATTAGAAGTCTACTGTTTTTTCAGTCATAATTAGTATGCTCAACATTAAAAATCTGACAGAATAAACACACTCTTTGATAAGAAAATTAACGTTTTTGGACCTTTGGGACCGAAATAACTTTTTCTCTACCTAACGTTAGTTTGCAACATTACTGCCCAATTTCAGTTTTGACCCGCCAGAATTGCGACCTACAGTATATTCAGATAAGAGACAGTCCGGATGTAAACAAAAGGTTCGGGTGATTTTCACGCTAACGCCGCCGTCTCGATGTAAAACAGGAGCCCTCATTGGTCAATTCGCAATTAAATGCCTATGCCGAGCGGCAGAGCAGTCGTATCAAGGCAGAGTCACATTCAGGTTCAGACGTGTTACGTATGTCGTGTGCATCATTGCAATTTGATATTTCTTTGGACGTTTTCGTTTGTTATCTTATTAAGTTGTTGAGTTTGTCGTTGTTATTGTTATACCTTGTTATTGATTGTTATTGTTATCAACTGCTTGCGCAAAATGCCCAGTAGTACAGATACTGCCGATGAAGTTGTAAACTCCGGTAGTCCACCTAGGAAACGCTCTAAAAAAGACACCTGAGTGCAGAAATGAAAGAGGTCATTTTGAATATATATAAGATCGAGCGCGAGGAGAACAAGGCATCAACCATCAAAGAAATTGTTGTGAAGGATTCTCACAAAGTTGGGGTGTGTCGCGCATCAGTGTTTAATGTGTTAAGACAATACAAAAAAAATCACACCTTTTCTGAGCCAATGACCAGTAAACATCGCAAAAGTATTGTTAAATCATTGGATGAAGCTGATAAGCATGCGATTAGGAGGAAAGTGCGTGAATTCTTCTTTAGGAATGAAATACCTACTATAGATAAAGTACTGCAGGAGGTAAATGGAGATACAACGTTGCCAAATTTCAAACGATCAACTTTCCATGCGTTACTGAAGGATTTAAATTTCAAATGGAAAAAACGGGGTCGTAATAGTTTACTACTGGATAGAGAAGAAATTGTGCTATGGAGGAGGGATAATTTAACAAAAATTGGGAAATATAGAAATCAAAACAGGAAGATTTATTACCTTGATGAAACGTGGGTAAACGCAGGACACACTGCAAGTAAAGTATGGGTTGATGATTCCGTAACTTCATCCAGGAGGGCCTTTCTAGATGGAGTGTCCACCGGATTAAAAAATCCAGCAGGTAAATACGAGTAATAGACAACAATCGGATGTTTTTCAAACCTTGGGAACAAGGTTCTAAACATTAATTCCAGGGGGCAGATAAAACATATTACAAGTAACAAAACTTTTATAACTTTCGATAAAATGCGTGGATGTTTTATTGTCATTTTCATTTGTTAGAACTTTTTTAAGCCATGTTTTTATGTGTTTTCGATATTTCAATAATTTTTTAATATAATCTTAAAATATGTCGAATATTATAAACTTAAAAAAAGTTACTAAGTTTTATATTGTGTACCGTTCCTGATATTTCTAATCATTTTAATTCATACTTTAAGCTTTATAAAGTTATAATTTGTTAATATTAATATTTGCGCGTATTTCAGGTTCCTGATCATTAATTTTTTAAAGGTTTATAACTTTAAATTAAATTGTGAAGCGCTGAGTAATCATACGACGTTCAATATTCTTTCTTTCAATATGACTAAATAATCCCAATTATAGCAATCTGATACTCATGTCTCAATGTTTTTTCGCTGAATGTGATGAAAACATTTGAAAAAGGTTCGCTTATTGAAATAAATCTACACCAGTTAGTACTTCGATTTCCAGGTATAGGGAAAAGGCTCATTATCTGCCATATTGGCAGTGACGATGGATTTGTTGTTGACGGTCTGAGCTGCTTTGAGTCTAAGAAAACTGGAGATTACCACGAGGAAATGAATGGCGAATCGTTTGAACAGTGGTTTTCAAAAATTTTACCGAACTTAGAGGAAAACGCAGTAATTGTGTTGGATAATGCGCCTTATCATTCTCGAAGAATGTTGAAGGTCCCAACAACGGCTTCAAGGAAAGTTGATGTTCAAAATTGGCTCCGCTCGAAAAATATCAACTTTGAAGAAGCAATGCTGAAAGTACAATTATTAAGAATTGTCAAGGATCACAAGGCGGAATATCAAAAATACGCCATTGACGAAATGGCAGCAAGTCAAAATAAAACTGTGCTCCATTTACCTCCATACCATTGCGAGCTCAATCCCATTGAGCTCATATGGGCAGAGGTTAAAAATTATATAGCTAAGCACAATACAACTTTTAAATTTTGTGACCTCAAAGGACTTTTCAAAGAAGCACTAGAATTAATAACAGCGCAAAAATGGGAAAACTGTATTAAGCACGTGAAAGACAAAGTTGAAAACAGAATGTGGGAACTGAACAATATTTTAGAGGAACAAGTTGAGCCATTCATTATTGACGTTGGTGCTTCAGGCAGTAGCGATGATGAAAGCTCATCAAGCTCATCTTTCCAATAAAAGATGTCGTTCATCAAATTCGGTAAGTTATAAGTAATTATAAAGCTACTGTATTTTTGAATTAATTATTGACATTTTTGAACCCATTTTGGCAAAACCTATTCAAGAATCTACTTTCTGACAATGTTCAACCATGCACATTTTTTTACGTTTTGAACGTTTTAATTTGGTTACATATTTACCTAGAAATCAAAAAATATACTAATCAATATTCTAAAAGCAATTTTAAGAGATATACGATTATTTTTAATTTAGGCTAACTTAAACGGCATTTTGAGATTATATTCGACTGTATTTCACCAAACATCAGGCGGCATCCGAAGCTGGAAATCGAAGCGAAAATTTTGAAACCCTTATATATAATATATATATATATCATTATATAATTCTTACCCCACCCCCACATGATCCTATATCCATCACCAATCGTATACACATCGAATCGTGCTAATTTACTACAAAGTTACGCAAAGCAGCATCTACTTTCTAAAATATGTACTGCGTGACTCTTAATACGTCCCTGCCGAATGTTACAGCGTTCGATGATCATGTGGTCTTGTTTATGTCCGGTCTATCTCTTATCTGAATATACTGTAGACGCAAACTCAACCAATAAAGAAGGATTTTCGATCTAATCGCAAATTCGGCCAATCAAGAAGAGGTATTTGCTCACTATTCAAAACATGGGTGAAACCTGATGTAATATCTAGATTGATATCAACAATTACTGAACGTTTTATTGGAAATAACAGTGTCGCTTACCTTAGGCAGATGATTTGGAAAAAACGGTTATGTTTTTAGCAATTTGTTTACATAGACGTTAGCTACAAGAACCTACCTCTTTATAGGTTTGTATCAGGTCAGTCCAACTGTATCAGTGATTTTTGTGCTTGCTGTATAAAATTCCGCTAAATAAATATTTTTAGGACATACATAAAATTACAGAACTATTATTTTTTAGTTTAGAGGTGGTGTAGTCGCTCGACCATCCATTAGGTACTTCAAAGACGCCTTCTGATTGGGCTCTGGGCGCAACTCTGCGCCCCGGATCAGTTTGAAGGAATACTTGACGTGTATTAAACTGCCTGCTAAGAACTATATCGTTTCATATTGCGATTGCATACACCTTGCAAAGGTGGGGCATTCCATAGCTATATCGAATGACGTCATTGAAGTAGTGGGGTATGTTTGATTCTTTTGTGCTAAATTGTATTTTTCTGAGCTTTTTATTTGAGATTTATATCACAATAATTATAAGGATTTGGTGAAATCTGGAAGCATCACCCACAGTTCTTCGGTATATTGTTCAGTGCAAACGTGTGCACAAGTTCGAGACCATATTGGACGGTTGATGTGGGTGCTCCCTTTTATATCTCTTTTTCGGAGGCCAAAGGTCCATAACAGTTCCTTTTTTTGTCAAAGTGTATATTTTATATCAGATTTTCAATGATATACATCCTAGTTACGGACACTGAAAAACAAGAAACTTTTTCTAATTGTTTATAGTGGAAAATAAATGTACGCTTTTTGACATGGCTAGAATGATATTAACCCTAGATTACGGGACTTGTTTCAAAATACTTTAATACGGGACTATCGTAAAATATACGAAGATAATATAAAACTTGCATTGTACAATAAAATTCTTATGAAAAAACTCATTAAAAATAAAAGATATATTTCTAAGGACTTTACAATAAAATGCAAGAACAAAATATCAATAAAAAGTCAATATATATTATTTGACACTACATTCCTTGCATACATTTCCTCGATGCTCACCACAGATCGGATGTCCACACTGTCCACAATACGTCGTTGTCATCCGTCTCTTTTGAGAAGGGCAAAAAAGCACGTTTTACGCTTTTTTTCTAGAAGGATTTCAGGTGTTGTATCTTTTCGAATATTGAGAAGAAGGGCAATATCTTGACTTATATTTCGACGCAACGTAGGAGTCGATAATCTATGCCTCATCCGTGGCTCAGCAAGGCGACGACTTAAATCTATCATGTACTGGTAACGTGAAAGGGGTTTCTCTCCTCTTGATAAAGCATTAAAAGTATAAATCACAAAGAAGTTGATGCTGGCTATATTCACCATACCATATAGCACACACAGGGGCCATCTTCTAGTTTTCCTGCTGCAGCTCATGTTGGAACACATTTGGTCGAATGTGTCGACACCCCCTTTAGTTTCATTGTAGTTCTGAACAATTGCTGGTTTTCCTGTTTGTTTTGAAATTTCAGCACCCTCATGCATTGTAGACAATAGCAGTACTAATTTCTGCTTCCTAGGCACATACGAAAGTAATACTTTTTCTTGATCAAAACAGAACATTGATGTATTTACGTTTCGCTGCCTTATGTCAAGCAGTTCGGGAGGAATTTCCCTTTTATTTTTTCTTAGTGTTCCAATTATTGTCAGTTTGTAAGGATCTTGGAGTAGTTCATCTGCCAAACTGACGGACGTGAACCAATTGTCCATGGTAATATTCCTGTTACTTCCATGGACAGATTTTGTAAGCTCCTTTACAAAGTAGGTAGCAAGCGGCAAACCATTCGTTCTGGTACTTTTTCCTATATATGGACTAGCATCAAACATATAGCATGTTGAGTTGTCACATAGCATGACAATTTTTATACCATACTTTGAAGGTTTATTCGGTATGTACATGCGGAATGGACATCGTCCACGAAATCCCAAAAGCTGTTCGTCTATAGTGAGGTAAGAAGATGGTGTATATGATGATCTGCAAGTTTCAACGAAAATATCCCATAACTCACGGATATGGGTGAAAGGATCATTAATTTTTCTTTCCTGTCTTGTTTCTCTTGAATCAAATCTGAGACAGTTCAGTAAGAACATAAATCTGTCACAGTTCATGCAGGCTCTATAGAAGGAACCAGAAATCGTCGTATCAAACATATGTCTGGCAGATAGATGGTTGTCTTTCTTGGCAGCCGAGAGTATCAAAATTGCAAACAGCGCCTGTAGTTCTTCTTTAGTGGTAGGTGACACATTGTTGTACAATTTCTTCAATAGTGTGTAGTAATATTATATCAAGAATAGGATCAGAGAAGAAATGTAAAAAATATTCTTCCAGTGTCACATACTCCTTCGCTTCACCTTTCGGGCCTGCCACAAAATGGATGAGGTTTCTTGAAGCAGTTCTTTTAGTTCTGCTGGGCTGTGTTGATGTCCATCTCTGACTATTCTTTCCTTTCAAACTCAAAATATTGGGTTTAACTAGAAAGTGATTTGTTTTACAAGGTTCAAGTTGAGGTTGATGTACGGGATCGTCGGAGTTCACATGGCCGTCATCATTCTTTTTCTCTGCCGAAGTAGTCGTTTCTTGTTCATTTATAAGAACATTCTCGTCCAAATAGAATTCATCATTTGAATCATCTGATCCCTTCGTCGATTCTACTTCAATATTATCTTCTTCCCAATCACTGCCACTATCCTCAAATGGATCTGGATCACTGTCTCCTCCCTCCATAATTTTTCTCACTTCTTCTTCCAATTCTGCCTGAGATAAGGACCGTTTTGAAGTCATTTCGCTGGAAAGACATGTACTCAGAACGCTATAAGTATGAAAAATAGAAAACACCTTACCTCACAAATAAATGTCAGCAAAACCGCTTTTCAAAGAATAGAATAAAAATCAGCTTGCGCGAAAATAGCAAACAGTGACACGGGACTATCGTAAAATTTACGACGGAAGTGCAAAATCTCCGTTACGCTTGACAAATACACGATGTTACGTACACCGAAGTCTAGCCGAAAACTAAATAGGAAGGTATCGAGAGTCTCATTCCGATACGCTAACCGAAAATGAACGAAAACCCACGACGAATATTGTCGATCGTAAATTTTAAGAATGTCCCGTACTCTAGGGTTAAATTAAGCAAGATAATAAGCTCAAAATGGATACCCTTGATCCAAAGTCGCTCGACAGCTTTAACCTTTAACTGTTTTTTTTTGTAATAAAAAATTTAGCCTTAAATCAAGTTGGCCGTATTAGGTCTTGTTTTGAAGGCAATTTACACCCCCTATACATTTATGTCGACCAATTACACCGATACTCCATAACTATTTGAATATACGCGAAAAACTGTTTTTTCAACATTGCAGTTTAATGATAGGGTTAGCCAACGAAACTTTTTGCATCTCTCTATTAGGAGCTATTTCATATACTTTCAAGAATATATTTCCAATGGAAATTATTAGATGTCTTATAAAACAGCAAGGATTTTTGGCTAGTCAGCTTGGTAAATAAGGTGTATTCTTTGGAAGCTGACAAACTAGTCACATCGTCCACTTGTTAGTTTTCAACAATGGCTTAATTGTGGAAATTTTGGCATCAATGAAAGTTGATACGGAACGAATTGTTATTTTCCATTTGACTGTTAAGTTTTTTAATAAAAATAAGTAAGTGTAGCTGTGGATACGACTATTCTCTAGCGAGTAGGTATGAGATATATTTAAAAGGCCCAAATTAATTTCAACAATTGATTATATTGGTTGTATAAATATTTTGTTTCTATTAAACATATATAGGGTGTTTCAGGAAAACGTGCCGATATTTCTAGGGTAGAAAGTAGCTGCAAACAAAACAAAAAAGGTTCGGATAGATACGGGTCCAAAGACGCTCCCCTACCAATATATAGATACATGCTGATAAAGTTTTCATCATTTACTAAATTGAAAAAAAAAAACTAGTATGCTAAAGATACTGGGATATAATTTTAGACATCATAACCAATAAACACACAGAGTTTCTATATCCAAACTGAACCAGGCGGCGTAGAAACTGGGCTACCTGGACGACGAGTAAGAAATGTTTTCTACTCCATTAGCCCTCGAAGAAAAGAAGTGAATTTTATAAAATACTATTCAATTTTCCATACCTTTTAACTCCTAAGAAATTTTTGTCAGATCACTTGCTTTTGAGATACTTAGGTCTGAATATTTGAAGTGAAATCATAAAAGAATCTTATGGAAAGGTCTAGCCTCCCCTATTCTGAAAACACCATGAAGCTTGATATTGGTAACACTATATTAATAATATGCGTGTCTTGTTCTCAGTCAGTAGCGTAAAAGCTTACCATTCATTAAACCTTTCCTATGCACGCCACTGGTTTTGTCGGCTTATTTATTTTTGTTTATAGACAACGAAACTAAAACAAAGAAAACATTTATTTTAGAAATGAATAAATAAATCCTCTAAAATTTAAACACAACAATAAGTCTTACATTCGATACAATTTGAGATGTTATTTCTAAATGTATTAGGACAAAGCATTGGGAACAAAAAAGGTTGCTGAATAACTGCTATAACATACAACCTAAATGAGGGGTTGAAAGTGATCGCCTCTGGATTCAACTCAAGCTTGTGCTCTGCGCCATAAAGACTGTTCGACTCTTTGCAAAATATCTGGCGTAGCTCAAACAGTGTTGAAAGCCTTCTGTATACCTGATCCTCATACTACGTGTCCGAGGTTGCTAACGATTTGTAATACCCTCTTTGTTGAGCTTACTCAATCCGAAATGCTTCATAAATAAAATAATAAGAATTTTATACAAGTTGGTTGGTTCCACAATTACTAATAAGTTGTGGTTATAGAAAAACAGAAGAAACTTACGTGGGTAATACCAGAAGTATACTATGAAAACCAGTGGCGGTCATTGTTAAGGTTTAGCGAATGGTAAGGTTCTACGGTACTCGTTGACACATGCATAATATTTAACTAATGTTGTAATGTGGTGCCATACCTTTCTTCACATGACATGTAGTGCTTCTAATAACAATCTTCACGTTGTTTTCAGATTAGGAGAGGCTTAACCTTTCCATAAGACTATTTTAGGATTTTTACTCAAATATTGAAACCTAAATACCTTCAAAACGAGTGATCTGACAAAAGCTCTTTAAGAGACAAAGTTTATTGAAAAATCTAATGGTATTTTATGAAATGCACTTTTTTTTCGAAAAGGCTAGTGACGTAGGGAATATTTCCTATTAGTAGTACAGGTAACCCATTTTTTTCATTCTAGGCTTAGATTGAGCCGAGAAACTCTGTGTGTCTATTGCTGATGAACGCCTAGGATTCTAACTCGGCATCTTTACCCATTCCGTAGATACATATCTTTTTAATTTTCATAAATAAAACTTCATCACCCTGTACCTCGGCAGGGGGCATCTTTGGACTCATGGCTATAGGAACTTTTTTGTTATTTTTGGATGGGTTTTCTACAATACAAATATTGGCACCTCTTTTTGAAACACCCTTTATAGACGGAAATCATCATGGTATCAATTACAGTCGTTGCAGACGTGCAAATTGTTGCGTCATTTTCGAATTTTATCCAGGGACGTAAAAGTATTGACAGCTGTAGAAATATGCTTTACTTCAGTCAGTAGTATTCAATTCCTTCATAGTTTCTAGTTTGTAGAAGAAGCTACAGTTAAACCTTAAGACGCAGGAGTGTGTAGGTATATGTAAATCTCATTGAGTTATGCAGATTTTCCGACTTCAACTCACATTCAGCCTGTTGAACATTGGTTGCGACCGCAGATCACCAGACAGGCATATAAAAATCTACCTGAACCCGGTGGCTCACAAATAATAGAGATGTAACTGCGAAACCTGTAAAACTGTGTTAGTATATCATGTATTTATCTACAAAATATGTTCATGGTAACATCACCAAACAGTGAGCTTCTTATAGTGTCCAGGCCATGAAAACTTCTTGCAAAAATATAGCTATAACTAGATAATATAGCTATTGACTATTGGAATCAGATTATCGACGTCATGAGATTTAGTTGAATGGCAGAGCTATGGTGATGAGAATACACTCCTATATCATGGAATGCACGCGGACAACAAAGATGATGATGATGATTCGAAAGTCATCACACAAAAGGTCTAAATAGCAATAGTTAGTTTTTTCAAAGATCAAATCAATATGAGCGCTGCGCGTAGTGAGCTTTGTATAGGACTATCCTTGCCCTAATGCTCATAGAAAATACTTTTAGAGGTGAAGTTGTCATGGTAAGTTATAAATCGGCAATTTTATTTATGCCGGATCTCCAGTGTATTATTTCTATCATAGAAGGCTACAAGTATGTGCGCTATATCATAATACACGAGCTTTAACATAGTGGTTCAGTACTCATTTGGCGTTTCCTTTTTTGCTCTATAATGCTGTGATTAGGGTTTATTTGCGGTTAGTTTTTTGGAATTGGAGAACGAAGAGCCATGATGCCGTATAATCCTCACATTCCATGTACTAAATAACTTTGTTAATAAATTTTGAATGCCACACCACGTGACATAACAACTGGCAGACAACAAAATGACACATACAGAAGTATTCGTGAGCATATCGGTTTAGCAGCTTATAAATCAATCTTAAAAAATGCAAGATCATAGTTTGAGTCGTGGATGATTCGTTTTAAATTACTATTACCTTGATAACTTGAAACCTAGATTCATAAAAACATGTGAACATGACGTTCAGATGTATGTATTGAATAAATTTATCATCAAACTGAATATAAAAGATATTTGGGATGATCAAGATGGCTGAAGTTTGAAATTTTGCACTATAGTCAACTACCAGAATTAATGGCAGTAGCAGAAGTCATCGTGCGCCTCTGCTTTGAGGCTGTGCCTTTGATTACAGTGACGTTTACCGACATTTCTCAAAGAAGCGCTGCATTTTCGAAGGCCTCCTCGTAATAGCATGGTGTACGATGAGTTTCGCAACTGTCATCAATTTTGGTATTTTACTATAGAAGCTTTTACACCGAGTTTAAAGGAGTAGGTTGGAATCTTTTCAGCTGGCGTTCAAATCTCGGTACGAACCCATGCGAAAAGAGCAGTCAAGTGATACTTCGTCAAGAAAAGCTCAACGAAGAAAAGCAAGTAAAACAGTATTTACTTCTTCCGCGTTGATTATTCACTTCCTGTGCAATCAAATCAAAAGAAAGAAATACAGCGATGAAGGGTGCGGTAGTCGTTGCCGAGAGTTAGAATCTGTTGCACCTAGGTTACCCCGTAAAATGAGATACAAGGTAATGCTAGAGGTCTGATGAAACCCCAGGAGTCTCATTCTAATAAAGATGGGGGTAACGAAATTAATGATAAACATGATTATTATGGTGACAAGGAATATCTTTCTTTGTGGTAATTCACTACACCCACTAACTTACGATCTATGAGGTATTTGGCGACTCAATTAAAAAATGTATTCGGGAGAGCAAGAGAAATGAAGACTATACAAATTGGCTGAACCGGGCAATGAAATGTATGATAAATTGTCCATTATACTGTATAAGCCAGACATCAAGGAGACAGTTCTGTATTTTGGAGACTTAACTAAAGTGACATTGACCTAGGAGCTTTTCCATCAGATTTGAAGGAGGGCATGGCGATCTTTTCAAAGTTCTATTTCACGCGATATTCAGAGAAATGTTCATCTACTGGTATCTGTTCAACTATTGGTGTCTCACTACTTTAGTATCTAAACTGACCTTCCAACGTCCTAAGACTTGGTGCCTTGCAGGTAGCGTTGTTTGGAGTTGTATAAATTAATGGAAAGTCAACAACGCACCCTAACCATTCCAAAAATACAAATAATTCTAGCAAACATTTTAATTAAACCACAAGCGTAGCGTGCGAAATATAAAAGAAGGCAACAAAATTATAGACTGACATGTTTTAGCACTAGTTTAATATCCAAAGCTGGTCAAACACTATAATAAATTTTTTTCGGTCGGAGTTGGAAAGGTGTTTAATAATCTCAATTGACTTCTACAATTCCAAAGTTTGCTATTACATACTTTTCAAGTACACGAATAAATACAATTTCGGATCTGTCAAGCATGTTTCACCTGTATCACTTTCTCTGCTTCTCTTGTTAACTGATACATATCAACGATTAGGAATTTGACGCTACGGTACGGTACTGGACAGAACAAAAATTCATTGGAAGAATCACTCAACAAAATTATAATCTGTGAATAGTCGGATATCAAAGGCCAGGCTTTTAGATAATTATAAGCTTGTACAAAATGTTAGGTTAGGAATGGTAACAAGAATTGAAGACACAACTGGATAAAGGTGTCATGTATAAAAAACATTGTTTCTAGAAAATTGACTTTAAACATTGTTTACTAGAACTTTTTACTTTATTCAAAATTTAAATACTTAGTTTAATTAGTTTGTTATTATCTTGTTTTTCCAACAAAGTAATCGCAGAATGAAAGAGCTAAGGTGAGTTTAATTTTCTTGATACTCCAGCTACCACGAAGGCCTAAGGCCTAAGCGCCCATTAAGTCCGTAGAGGTAATGCAAAAAAACATTTTTTGCCTTGCCGTGTAGACGTGTTCTCACTAGCTTCGTTAATAGTGGCTCAAAGAGCGCTTTCAAATGCAACAAAAATAGTTTGTGTTGGTGAATTAGTTGAACAACATGGATATCTAGTGGTTGCAGAAAAGTGAACTTAGTTTCTTTTGTTATTAATAAGTAGTGACAAAAAATCGTTGTCCCGCTGTCTGCGGTTATCAAGCAAATATCTGATACAGTGCTTGAAACCAAAGTTGAAGTTGAAGATCTACAAATTAAACACATAAGTACTTGAAAGAAAGTTGCGGAGAAATAATATTGTCATTTTTGGAATAAAAATTGACAACAAAGTTAATCTCCCATTAGAAATTGCAACGAAGCTATTGAAACTAAGCTTAATTAAGGAAGATTTCAACGCAGTCTATACTCTACAAAAATATTATAACAAATCGCTAATAGTTGTTGAACTAATATCCTTGATCACGAAGTTTCCAAAAACGTACACCATCTGAAAGGGACAGCAGTAGCGGTTTCTAATGATATGTCTTACGGAGACAAGCATCTCAAGCAAGTCAAAAGTCAAAACCTCAGGGCAAAAATCAAGGGACACTGCTTGGAAGTCGAGGACTCTGTGCTTTCCATACAAGATCTCAATAATCTAGAAGAGGATTGTGAGCAAAGCGACTCGGAGGAAAAAGAGGAAGAGGGCAGCAAATCGGACGGGCCGGCCTCAGCTGATGAGAACCAAGGGTACGCCACTAAGTAAAAGTAAATAGTATGGGTAGTTTCAGTATCTGCCATATTAATGTAAGTTCCATTATAAATGGTTTCAGTGAGTTTAAACTGCAACTATGTGGTAAATTTGATATTATTTGTGTCTCTGAGACACAAGTTTCAGACTTTGTTATAGCTCTTGCAGGTTACAAATTGAATAGGCGTGACAGGAAAGGCAGGGGTGGAAGTGTAGCTGTTTAAGTACGTAGCAATTAGAGGAGTAAAATTATACGTATCGAACAGCTTTGGGTAACTTTTTGTCTAAGAGGTGAGAAATATGCTCTCGGTATTATTTACAGGCCTCCTAGCTGTCCTGTGTACGATTTCCTAGAAATGTTAGATGAAGCAGTCTCAAATCTCTTTCAAATGTATGACAACATTATTTTTACAGACAATCTTAATACAGATTCTTTTAGTAGTGATAATCAGCCCACTTTACGATTAAGTGATATGACGGAAATATATGACTTGGTGCAAATTGTTGAGCAACCAACGAGTATCACACAAACAAGTGTGAAAATGATTGATCTGATAATATGTAGTAATAGATTGAAAGTTTGTGATGAAACTGTTGTTGACTGCTTTTTATTTTCCGATCACTGTCTAGTAGGCTGTCATATTGGCCATAAGAAAGAAACGTCAAAACCCAAATTTTACGAATATGGCGGCCTCAAGAATTCAAGGACACTTTTGTTCGCGATGTGATTGGTTCTGACCTTTCCATGTTATACAGCTCTGACGACATTAACTTTAAAATTATTGACTTTTTTACATGATTCTGCAGCGCTTCGGAAAATATGCACCTATCAGAACTGTAAACATTACTAAACCAAAAGCTCCATGGCTGACAAGTAACTTGATATTTATGATGTCCTTGGGTGACAAAGCATTAACAAAATTTAAAATTGACAGGAAACCTCATCAATCTGCTTAATACAAAGAACCGAAAAATGTTATTATCAAAACTGTTACCCTTGAAAAAAGCTTATATAGAATATAAAATTAAGAATAGTCGCGGCAAGTCTCTGTGGAAGGATCTTAAAAATACCGAGCTGTATAACAGGGATTCTAAGCTGTCTTTACCACATCACCTCACGAATGTTAATAAAATAAATGAATACTTCATCAGTGCGTCTAGATCACATCCACGAGATAATGATGTCAGTAATCTTTTTTCTAACAATAAGTATCAAAGCTCTCAGGTATTCAAGTTTCAAACTGTCAGTGAGGCTGATATCTATAGGTATATTTTAACAATCGGTATAAACATGTTATTATATGGTTGTCCCTATATTACCTCAGCTAGCACACATATTTAAATATTGCATTGTTTATAACTTGATTCCGGATTTGTGGAATGTGGCAAGAGCTATTCCGCTCCCTGAAAAAAATCCACCAGAAAGTTACACAGTTCTTAGACCTATCACCATACTGTATGTCCTTGTCAAGGTTTTTGAAAAGATTATTTACTCAAAATTGCTAGAATTTATTGAGAAACGTAAGATACTGCCAGAGAGCCAGTCTGGTTGTCGGGCAAATCACAGCTTTACTACGACCTTACTAAAAAAAGTTGATGATATACATATAGCACTTGAACAAAATAAATTATGTATTTTTTGGCACTACTGAATTCCTCTAAAGCATTTGACAGAATTAACCATCAGGTCTTATTATCTTTGTTGTGTTACTTCAATTTCTCCCAAGATGCTATATATCTAATTGAATCCTATATAACTCGCAGATCTCAGGCAGTAACCTTGCAAAAACAAAAATCTTCTCAGCTCAAGCTTTTCAACAGTGTCTCGCAAGGCTCCGCGTTAGGCCCTCTGCTTTTTATACTATACACCTTGCAGCTCGACAAATGTCTGAAATATTGCTCCTATCACTTCTATGCTGATGATACACAGCTGCTATATATAACATTTGAAGAGACGTACATCGAAAAAGCATGTGATCAGTTGAATGAGGACTTAGAAACTCTAGCATTGACATCTGAAAAGTACTGTCTGACACTAAACCCTTCTAAATCAGTGGTGATGCTCTTTGGCAGGAGTAAGGCTCGAAACAGATGCCTAAATAAAATAAATATTAGCGTAAAACATGAACAAATTATTCTAAAAGATGTAACAAAAAATTTGGGTGTGCATCTAGATTATTCGCTCAGGTTCTCGGAGCATGTCACATCTGTGTTAAAAAGAGGATATTGTAATCTTAAAACCCTATATAATAGTAGACGTATCCTCACGCAGCAGTCGAGGAAAATTCTAGTGGAGGCTTCAGTGTTGTCACATGCTACTTATGATGATGTACTTTTTATGCCATGCTTACGTAAAGACGATGAGGAAAGATTGCAAAAGCTTCAAAATTCATTCGTGTGTTTTATCACGGGGGCTAGGAGTCGAGATCATGTTTCTCAACACTACTCCAGCCTACAACTATTACGAATGAAAAACCGAGGGATCCTGCATTCCACTTGTATGTTTCATAAGATCATCACCAAACAAACCCCTGCTTATGTGTACATATAACAAAAGTCGTTACAGAACAGTCCACACACTCAGCCTGCATTACAGACATTTAGTTTCTACTCCTAGATTCTGTACATCATCTTTCAAAAGTTCTTTTTTTACAATGTCGCACGGCTGTATAATAAGGTACCGATTTCATGCAGGAGTTTGTCTATGAATTTATTTAAAAAAAACAATGAAACATTTTCTATTGGCTGATGACTGCACAATATAGAGCATACAAAATTTAACTGGTTTTTCTGTGTACACAACAGTTTTTCATTTCTGTTTTCCTTTAATTCCTTTTGTATCAAGTTTCTTGGATCACGGTAAGGTCTAGGTGAACAATTATTGTATTTCTTTTTCGGTTGAATGGAAGAGCGGATCTTTCTATACGGTAGTAAGAGCCGAATTCTGCCGTTTGTCAGGAAAGCAGCTAGAATTTGTTGGAGTTCTATATACTTTTTGTGTGTGCTTATCATGGCAATAAAAACCATCTATTATTATTAAAAATGTTATATCACAACTTTATCCACTGGCGTCTTCAATTGTTTTTGGAGCAACACTCCCTGAAGTGGAGTAGCAACTTTGGACAACTTGCACACATTGTTACGTTCCCAGGTTTGGGATACTACAGGCAAACGATACTGGTATGAATACAGTCAATTCAGGAGACGCTGAGGAGTTTGACTCAACGCCATAGTATCTACCCAGCCAGAGAAATAAATAGAAAATAAAAGTGGACAGCGTTTGCACCGGTACTCTTGCCTGCGAGCGTGCCCCTGTTTTTCTCTTCCTTTCAATCAATTTATGGATACTGGTATACCTCTGAATCGGTTGGTAACACATTTTATCGAAGCTCTGTCATAAAGTTTTATAGCAATTAACAACAAACGCAGAAAAATGTTTACTTTTTACTAGTTAATTTGATCGAAAGAAGAAATTTAGCTAACCGTATCCTAAACAATGGAACTACGCTGATTAACTGATACCTTGACTAACAGCAGAATTAATAATAAAAACATCATTGTATGGGAATTACCAAGCAAACCACAAAGCTACAAGTTTGTTTTAGCCTTAAAAACGTTCCATAAAGCGGGTAGGTACATGTGCTTACAGATTTGTGCTCAGAGTTGGCGTTATTATATACCACTATAGTCGAATACTTTGTGGCTATGTGACAAATTTAGATAGTTCATTTAGTTTTGGAAGTGTAGAGGATCACTTCATAGCTCCGGATGAATATTTTGTGTCGTTTATGCTAGATACAGAGCTTTCAGTTACCTTGTCGTACTGTAATAATGTATTACAATAACTTTTTGTATACATGTCTCTTAGGATTAGGTTAATAATTGATCAAAATTACAGAAAAAACTAACCGTTGCAAAAATTTGAAAATATAACTTGTCAAGGACCCCCGATTTAAAAACGTCAGCGCATACTCCTAATCACATCATCGATTTCCTCTTGAGGTATCCCATCCCAGGCGTGCCGAAAAGCCGCTGTAATCTGTGGAAGATCGGGCAAACGGAGTAACATTCTTCCCATAATGCCTCAGATGTGTTCAATGGGTGCAAGATTGGGAGATCTAGGGGCCAGGGCAACAAATCGATTTGCTTAACTTCAAAATGGACCAACGCAATTCTGGCTATGTGTGGTAGCCGAATTATCTTGTTGTGGGTTGATGAGCGTGCCCCAACTAACAAAGTAGTGCTATAAGCTTCTGGTAAAAGAACCGTTCAACCACAAAAGCTCTCTATTGTTGTTGCCTGAACACCAAAATGCTGGCTTAATGTTGTGTGGAATGCAAATTTGCGTTCTGCAACATATTTGCTCTAAAATGAGGTGTTTAAAATATTCTTATAGCATAGTTATACAACACCTTATAGGACAAATTTTTAACTGTTGCATAAACGTTTATACAACTATATTATACGGCATATTTGCTCGTTAGTCAAAATGGTTGTGTTGTGGCATCCATGGTAACGCCTTGTTGTATTGCTGTGCAAATTAACTACTTTATCCAGCAAATTGCTCCCAACGAAAGCACTTAGACAACTGCTGTTTAGTAACTGTTAAAGGCTGTACATGTGCAACAACATTACAAATTTTGTAGTACAAAATTACTGTGCTCGGCATGCATTTGTTGCTAAATATGTTGGTATACAACTTCACCATAACCTAACTTTCTGCTGTCATATTTTTGTAAAATGCCATAACCAATGTTTTAGGACAAACAACGCATGCATATTGGTTCAAAAGCTTTTATCAACTGTTTAAACAGAAGATATAGATCTGGTACAAATTCTGGGTAAATAATTCGACTCTGTCGGTATTTCATTTCAGAGATTTGTCAAATTGTTGTATAACACCTGCAAGCAACACCAACATATTCTAATAAACTAAAGACAACGTGGACGATGCAATGATTATACACAACCACCCGTCATATTGGGCAAACATTTATTCCTCTATGTAATATTAAATAATTATGTTTCAGTCCGAAATTACAGATATAAAGTGATAAACATGAGTGTAATTGTGTCTAAATGTACGATTTGTGGAAGATTTAACGCAGATAAGTTCAGTTTTCCATCTTAAAAACCTAGACTTACCTACTTTTTATCATTATTAAAATATTAATCAAATACGCCCAAATAAGCCCTTAGGAATTGCCTAACTATTTTGCACGATAATCACAATAAAATTTGCTGCACAAGTAATTCAATAGCCCTATATCACAGTGCAGACGCTTATCATATACCTGTGTATGAAATTCACAACGGCCGATATGTAAATAAACAAGATGACTGTAATGTGTTAGGTATATGTTCTTCACTTCGTCTATACAATACGTAAGAAATAGCTTGGTTGCAATAAAGTAGAATCACGTAACGGAATAGTTGTATAGTTGGCTAAAACTGAATCTTGCACTGACGCAAATGTCCTATAGCGGCTGCAAGGGGCTTACACTTTCGCTGTATAACTGTTACCTGCAACCCTGATACAACCTATTAAATGACTGAAGTGTCCTATTAGGTGTGCCCATTCCGCTTGTATAGCTGTTCTAAGAGGGTTTTGCCAATGTTCTTACAGTATACAATGCTGTGTAAGGAATACTGTATAATCATTTTTGCAACTCTAATAGGAGTGATAATTGTTAGTTGGCCCTTATATAAGGCAAAATGTGTGGTTTCCCTCACCTCCTTTACCGCATGACAGTAATGTTGCCTTGGATGGCCACCAAACGTGACCTGCTCCTATAAGCAATAGTCCCCGATACCGTAATTTGAACAGTGTGGGGTACATGGGTTTGAATAGAAAATCTGGATCTCGTTCTTAACCTCTTCGCCTGAAAGGCCATCATGAATCCCTAAACTGAATGTGTATTCATCATTAAAGACAATGGTTCCCGTCGATTACTTCGACAAACTGAGTACGGCTGTGGAAGAGAAGGTGTCCCGTAGAATCAATGCCCTAAGGCGGCGATCACGGTCTGGTGTCGTTTTTCTGCCACACTCCGTACGTCCTTAAAGGACCAACGAGCCTCAGACAAGCCCACTTTTAGCCCCATATCAAACTTGCAAAGCTGTTAAAATTTTCTCGTTTCCTCGCACAACGAACAGATTGAAGCAGCTCTTCACAACGTGTCGTACGAATATCAAATGCCAATCGAAGCTTCATGTTTAAAATACCACAATGCACTTTTATTAATTGGCTTTTATTTAGCTGTTAATAGAATAAATAAAAAACTTTTTTTTCTCGATTGGCGATATTTAAACCGCAATGAGACACCTTCATCTCAAGGTTTCAAATAAAAGCGTGATACGTTTGACAGCACTTTGGAAAAGGAGTGTAACGCGCTTTTATTTAGAAACTTAAGCTGAAGGAGCTTTTAACATCTAAACAAAAGCTTGTTCCTAGAAATGTTCCTTCATTTGTTACTTTTTAGTATTGATGATGTCAAATAACAAGCTTAATGATTTCCATATAAAGTTCATATATCTTGTTAATAGGACTCCATAAACCTTACTTTATTTGTATTATACAATTTCGATAGGTACAAATCATACGACGATGAATCTATATTTTGCTGCGAATATCATATAGAATTTAGAATGACGTCACTTTGCTCATTATGTTTCCGTCATCAAGGCCTTTTATTTGATATTGACGGTATACGGGTGACTACGGAAATTATAAAATGTAATTTTATGATGGCCGCCATATTGAAATTAGAATGATGTCACTTTGCTGATTGCATTTCTGTCATCATTCCTTTTCACTTCTTACCCATGTCCCATGGCTGACTATCGAAAGTGTGAATCAGTTTTGTGTGGTGGCCGCCATATTTAATTTAGTATGACGTCAGGGTATTTATTGCATTTCTCTCATTAAGCCCTTTCGGTTGATACTTATATCATAGGAGTTACTATGGAAATAATAAATATCTTCCTTATTATCCTTAGGTCAAGCAATAAGAGGACTAGACTAGACTCATTTCAGTAAGTTTGGTAACATTTTTCACATTGCAAAGGTAAAAAAAACAACTGTACCGAGTCCAAATTATTGATCCTTGGTCTATTCTCAGCTGAGATGCCTTGACAAAATAGTCTGAATGAAACTGCTTGAAAAGACTCACTGAACAGTATATCACAAATTGCTATTGGCCTAGGTACAATAATGCCCAACCTCATTTACCTCGACTTACATCTTAACCATTTTCCTTAGGTAGCAGCAACAAAATATAGGCCCGCTTACAAAGATCGTTGTTCTATCAAGCGAAAAATAGACGGCATTATTTTCGTGAAGACTGTTGGTTTGCCAGTATGCATAAATTAACTAATGTTACCAACTACACCTTTGTCAGATAATTAGGTACCACTGAAGGTGTCGATTTCCCTCCATAATAAAGTCGGAGCGAACATATACACAGTTTTATTGTTTTCACAGGAAAGTCGAATAATTGAATGAGAGAAAATGATCCTTTCTGAATGATAAACTTTAAGCGAAGCACTGCGGCACCCGTATTATTTTCTCCAAAATGGTCTTACTGTGATGTATCATCCTAAAAATACTGTTTTTCACTTAACAATGCCTTACGTCTGGCGAATTTGTGACCTTACCCTACAATATCATAGAACTCAGACAAGTTAGCACTTAGAAGGAGTGGAGCAAAAAATCCCCGCAAGGGAGGCTCTTTTATAAATTTTTTTACTTCGAAATAGAGTATCGCAATAACTACAGCTGTTTTTTGAATACTTTACGTTTCGATGTTTGATGGTTGGAGCGCAGCTATAAACGAAATGGAAGGCAACGAGTAGTCGGTTTCATACTTACGGGTAAAATGTGCCTCTTTGATACAGAGTTACGTACAGAATATTTTAGAACGTTGTAGGTGAGGTCACGGCCGACACATTTGATCATATAATATAGTAGGTACGCAAGAATGAACATATTCTGACACAAACCACATTTTAGCATTTTCTAATAGCATTGTTATCCACCAATTCATATTTCTGTCCTAAGTCTCTAGATCAGGCAGTTTTGAGAATACCGGGCAGCAGGCATATCAGTTGAAAACAATCATCCATAATCGTTGGTGCAACTACATACACGTCAAAATATTAGACAGATGTATAAGCGTTTTTTTTTCAGTAAAAATTGTAAAATGGAATAAGCTAGTTGACATTTGGGATTAATATAAATATTGATAGGAGTAACTTTTCCTTTTGGAAAAGGTTTTAAAAGGTTTTATTTGAGACAAGCGGGTACAACGAGATGCTCAAGGTTTGAGTTCTGAATCGAGGCTAAATGAAAAGTACGTTATATAATGCAAAGAAAAGAACAAATGAAATATACAACTGAAGCTGATAAGAAAGGTTCGGCAAGGCAAAAGTGCTGATTTGACATCTTATTCTCTGTAGACTGGTACATAACTCAAATGTATGTGTCAGGGAGATTGTATGAGTGTAATTTCTAAAGTTTTATTGTAACCTGCCGAAAAACCATGAAAAGATCTGTATACGTAGAGAACAGTTCAATGTGACCGTGCTATTTCAAGCTTTCTGCCCTGTCTTGTCAACCTTCTAATATCTATCTGTCATTTCTTCATCGTTTGTGACCTTGTAGTGTCGCTTACTAGACGACATATTCTTCGCAGTATTTTTCATTCAAAGCATTTATTGGATATACCTACGAACAATCCGAAAACCACGTCTTTTTCTTTGGAAAGAACATTAAAGATTGAGCAGTGAACCTAGCAAATATTTCAAATACCTCTTATTGTCCTCGAATCCATGTAAAAGACTATAATCTACGTCATCCCTGAAGTCATCGCTCAAGTCCTTTGATTACCGAAACTTTTATAACAATACTCGGTTGGCAAGTTTTCGGGGTAGGCGGATGTTCAATAATAGAGACTCTGCATATGTTAATCAAAAAAACTACGCCATAATTCTATGGCAGAAAGACGATCCAAGTTTCAGCTTCAAAATCAAGAAAAAAATGTTTTTCCTGAGTTGATGAAAGTAAAAATCTCGCACAAGGCAACACAAAGCACAAACATTTTTTCTTGCTATTCCAGAACCACCAATTACCTCGATCCTGGGATATCTTCTCACCTACAGAAGGAAAAAGAAAATTATTTTCTTTGCTTCTCACTCTTTGGAAACACCTATTGTGCCAGAACACTCCTATTGGACAGAAGCTGATTTGAGTGTTTGATATGTATAATCATCCGTATAAAAACTTAATTCCGTTCTACTTTGAAAATATATACCGAAGTAAATGAAGTTTGACATCATACAAGTAATTTCTATGTTATACGGTATGTTGCGAGAGTAATCACACCTCACTACGGCGTCATTTAAGGAACATTCATGTTTTATCTTTTATGGGCCTCGTCAGTGCCACTGGAGTAGAAATCTCAATCCTGTATCTTGGTAATGAACAACTTATCGATATAGAGCGTTTTCATGATATACTTGCCATTACAGAAATAACGCAATTGTTCATATCACTCTATATGTTTGAGTCTGTGGTTGGCGAAGTAAAAAGCACCAAGAGGAAATAAAAATGCTGAGAATCATTTTGAACTGGATACAAGATCAAAATAAAGCCGAATGATATGAAATCATTGAAATAAATACAGCTTCTAAGGCTCTAGGTGTACTGACACAGAGCCTTCGCAACGTAGAACAGTCTTCATACAACAAAAAATGCATGCTAAATATGTCAGCCAGATCAGTGTATCCAGACATCATGTCAATCAATCACCTATGCAGCTGAGCTCTACATCTACAGGTTAATGGCGTGAAAGCTTGTGGTTTCGTACAAAAGATCATTATATGAAGTTCACGCCAAATTAAGATAAGTCAATAAACCGTAAATATGATTAACTATAAGTATTCCTAGAACGCGCCACCTCTCCGGACGTTAATTAAAATTGCAAATATCTACGACATCATTGTAACAAGTGAACCGATGCAAATTTCATCATATAAAAGTCAATGCAGGACAATAATCTTGAGCAGCGGTAATGGCATTGAAACGGTAACACCAACTCTAGTGACCTGAACACAGATCAGCAAGGTGAAGTGCAGTGTGTTACGTAATTCAACTTATTCTGGGACATCGAGATTGTTAGGTAATGCAATAGACCATGTTAATAACTGCAAGTTCAGGGTTCGTACGTCACCGCACGCTTTACTCAGATTTAGCGTTTCGTTTATATCAATATATTACGTTGATGTTTGTTTTTAAGTAAGAAACTATTAAGAAACTTCTTCAGTATCGAAATGTAATTGAGGAATGCGGTATTTGGCACTTCGAGAAAATTAGATTTTTAACGAATAATATACAGGGAGGGAGAGGAACATATTCAATATGAGTATATAGGTCACTGACGTGACTATGAAATACTTATAGTAGATGAGTGTTTGAGGAGCCTCGTTAGCTCGGTGGTAAGCCTGCCGAGCTAGCAACCCGGGGATCGCGCGTTCGAATCTCTGCCTCGGAAGTGAATTCCTTGTTATGGATGTTGTGTTGTCTATATCACGCATGTGGGGGCAATATTATCGGTAGGTACATCTTAACGCTTGAGCTGGTTTATTATATCAGTTACTAGTAGATGGATCATGGAGTAGTTGGTTTTACGGGGTTGGCGAAAAGGGTCGACGGTGGCCTAATTGCCTCCTCTCCGCTACCACTACTAGTAGTGGATCTCTATCCCCTTATAAGTGCGATACTTGGCATCTTAACAATTTTGGCAATTTATTTATATCACGCGTACTCAGCTCATATCATCGAATCAACCATTATACGAACAGCAACAGAAGTAGTCCTGACTAGTCGAAATTTGACAAAGCAGTTTTACAAAAAATGACATCCTGTACATAAGTTTCTTTCACATATTTGGATAGATCACATTCAATGCATTCATATGATCCACTTTTCGGACTTAAGCAGGCGATTCTGTAAGAGCTAAAGGTACCAATATTGTGCATTTCGGAGTACAACGCTAGAGACTTTATGGTCAAATAACTTTTCAACATAGTTATCAAGACAATTTGTTAGACTTAAGTCATTTTGTCGACACTAATAAAATTATACTTCCAGGCACTTATTAGAAACTGAAAAATAGCTTAGCGGTTGCGTTCTCACATATTGAGGAAACTACAGTCGGACTATCACAGGCAGCGTAAATTGCAACATTGCATTCGCTTGGTGATGCTCATCCAGATGGTGTGCGATTTAGCGAAGCAAAACACAGATGCAGGTCATGGGATATTTTTCTTTGTCAGCATCACAATAAATTCGGTAGATGTAAAGTTTCAAATAAAATATGGAATGTTTGGCACATGAACAAAAATTTTTTGCTAGGTAGTTTAATAGTAGAGGAGACTATGTAACGATTTTTATTGAAAAGCTCAATGCATTAGATACCGCGGTTACTGAGATATAAATCTCTTTTCGTGTTTATGTTGTCGTTGAAATTTCGCATGAATATGAGTAAATTTTTTTTGTCGGATACTAGGACAAAATAAATGTGGTTGGATCCTGCAAGGCATGCTTACTCAGAGAAAACAGATAGGTCCAAATTCGTAAGCCTTATTTAAAAAAGTTATAACGACAAGTACGTGCAATTTTAGGGAATTCAGCATAAAAGCGAAAAATAAATTGTAGCTTAGCAACCTCGCTTAGAACTTTACCGTTTTCGAAAAAATCATTAAATACCCTCCAGCTACTCAACAAAATTGTCGATTCGTATACGGAATGCCCTGTATAGTACACAGGGTGCTTATGGCTAGGTTTATAATCTGGTTATATCTAAAAACAAATAATGTTCCTCTGCGTCACAGAAGCACACAAAATTTGGATATACATATACCACCAAACCAATATTGCGATTTTAACTGCCTGTAGTATTATAGCTGTGTAATGATCGTGTGTATGTATACTAAGTGACATATAAATCCGAACACCCAGTTTAAATGGTTTTATTTTAATAAACGTTGGTTAATGTATTTATCGTACTGTAAATAACAAGTGAAAAAAATTTCAGCCGTATCAGTTGGACATTCCGGTTTTTATACCGCTTTTTTTTAATTCACTAGCGCCCTAAAAATGAATATTTCAGCCGCAGTAAAGAATCAACGTTGGCGGATTTTGGTTCTTGACATCCTTTACGATCGGTTACGATGCCTAGAGTACGGAGACCTGTACGATTTCGTAACTTAGTGAGTTTGATAGGGGCCGTATAGTGGGACTTCGGGAAGCTGGACTTTCTTTTTGGGCAATTGCAGTTAGAGTGCCAAGAAGTGTAGACACTGTGGTTAGGTGTTGTCAGGCATGGCTTCGAGAAGGCCGTACGCAAAGAGCAAGGGGCACTGGACGCCGCCGTAGAACAACAGACCGTGAAGATCGCCGCTTAAGATTATTGGCCTTAAGGGACCGTTTCTCCACTACCAGGTCCATTGCAAATGAATGGTTTGCAGAACACGGAAGACCTATTGGCATGCGAAGTGTTTACCGACGAATGAGAAGTTTTGGCTTGTTTTCATACCGGCCACACTGGGTTCTCCCTTTAACTCGAGAACACCGACGTAATCGCCTTGAGTGGTGCAGACAACGGTCACTCTGGGATCAGGAATGGAACAGTATTGTCTTTAGTGACGAGTCTCGATTTTGTTTAGGCATGCACGATGGTCGTGCCAGGGTTAGAAGGCGATGTGGTGAAAGGAGGAATCCACAGTTTTTTGTTGAAAGACATGTTCATCACACTGTTGGAGTTATGGTTTGGGGTGCTATAGCTTATGGTTCCAGGTCACCTTTAATCTTCATCAGAGGTAACATGAACGCGCAGCGTTATATCCACGAAGTTATAGAACCCCATCTTTTACCCTATCTTGACACCCTGGCAGATCCAACTTTCCAACAAGATAATGCCCGACCACATGTTGCAAGAGTCACAATAGACTTCTTTCAACATAATGATTTCACATTGTTACCATGGCCACCAAGATCTCCCGACCTATCCCCAATTGAGCACGTGTGGGATATGATGGGTAGGAGATTGCTCAATTTGCAACGTCCTCCTCAGACTCTAGAAGCACTTCGAGAGGAGTTGGTGGTTGGCTGGAATGAGATATCACAGGAGGACATTGACCACCTGATCAGAAGCATGCCTATGCGTGTTGGAGAATGCGTAGCACATCAGGGTGCATCCACACATTATTAAAGGTCAAAGGGCTTTAAAGCAGTGCAATCATTTTGAAATTTTTATCATTTACTTATTATGCTTCATTAAGTACTTATACAAAATTTTATTAAAATAAAACCATTTAAACTGGGTGTTCGGATTTATATGTCACTTAGTATAAATGTGAGAGATTTCCTTAATGCAGATTTCCAAAATTAGTTCATAATACGGACAAAGAAGTAAGTTTCTGTTGGGCTATATGAAGTAACGATCGACAATATGACCTCCGTCTGACACTAACACTAATGTGATTTTATAAAATTAAAGACTCCAAAATAAGCAATTGGTAGTATTTCTAGCTCATAGGAAATTTTTGCTCAAATAACAAAGGTGGATTATTAGAGTTAATTCTGTGCCTATGCTCTTCCAAAATATGGATCCAAAATTCAGAGATTCCAATACACAAGGTATTATTTTCAACTAAAACGGTTTTGTCAAGTTTAATGTATTCTGTATTTCTCCCCCTATTCGTATAGCAGCCGATTCGAAAGTATAAGTTAAGTAAGGAGAATATAATGGAAAGGTTTACAAGTTGTAAGGGTATAAAGAATTTGCCACAATCGATAGAACTCCTTGTATCTCGGTTATACAGATTCATCAAACATGGAGTATTTATAGCCACCCCGTTGGCCCCTATCCAGTGCTAAAATACTTCCCTTTCTCAGAAAAACACCCTGCATATCATTTATCGGTTAATTGTAAAAAGTATAGTTTTTAACAAGTGAAAGAAATGATTTATTCTCTCCAATGTGTTTTTTTTCTTGGAATTTTCTTTACAGCTACGCAGCCGCGCAGGCAGAAGCCTAAATACCAGAGCACCTAGCTGCTATGAGGTTACCAATTGTTAATACGATTGCGGAACTGCCTAAGGTTAGTGGAACTGGAAAACGAGTCCTCTTGTAGATTGTTTTACAGACTCTATACCCTAGGGACAAAAGAGCGGTTGTGTCGTCCAGTTCTGGACGTACGAAATTCGACAGGGGCCTGTCATCGATTATTCGCACATTTCAATGAAGGTTCTTAGTAATATTTCTCTATCGCGGACCATTTTTGAGTTACGAACCATTTAAGGTACTTAAATACTCAGATGTGCTTAGTTGATTTTGGAGTAACATCTAGTTCTAAATGACCCGCCATGGGCCAAGTGCGCGGCCCTCTATTGTATAAAATATGATGTATGGCTAGAGAGGCAGGCGCGTGGCTCATAACGCGTTAATAACAATTAAATAACAATGCCTTGAAGTAGACAAAGCATAAGACATTCTTCTGGGTCTTGTAAAGAAAGGTTTGAGTTTCCATTTAGACACCTAGCAATTTCAACAATAATTGTTTTTTGAGCATTGGAAGTCGTCATTTTCAAGGTCCTATAGATCTTAAGACGCTTATAACCCGGTATAAGCGGACAAGAAACAGGTTACTAAAATCCTTTTCATTCAGAGTAACCCAAATTCCATAAAACAGCTTTGCTTAGAGCGAAAAATGGAAAGATGTTTTTGTAATGTTCAGAAAAGCGTTTGAACAAATTTTCTCCGAGCTATCGACATGCAACCTTTCGATTAAATATGAAATACATCTAACGAATGCATTTTTATCTCGTCTATAATGCACTGTTTCCGTCTATTTTGTGTGAGCCCTTCAATCAAAGACTTCATTCTATCCATGCAAATACTAAGCTTAAAGATCATTTTCGTAGCTTTAGTACATTTTTCAGTGTGCGCTACTTATTGGAATATAAATGCAAAGTTTGTTCTAGTAAAAATATCCCCCTCAGCACTAACCGTCTAGGTAAAAGTGGAACGTGAATCTCAACAACATTCGACTAAAGCGAAAAATGATATTAGAAACAACTATCCTTTTTCTTCATTTCGAATATACAAGCATCTCTAGCTAACAGATGTTTATCTGGCGTAAATTTTTAATGGCCGAATTTAATATGAGTAATTAGAGCAATAATTCAAGCTGGCAGTAAGGCATACGTCCACAGTACATAGACCGGCAAATGCTTAACACTAATCACTTCATGATGTTCATGGTCCATCAACGAGTGCCTGCATTAATATTATAAACTCCAAAATACGCAATTGTAGGTCGATCAAGATGTCAAAGGAATATTCAATGAAATTGAAAAACACACCCAACTAACAATTGCCACTCCTATTAGGGTTGCAAGAACGACTAGAGGGTATTCCTTACACAGAATTGTATGTTGCAAGGGCATTGGCAAAACGTTCTTAGAACAGCTATACAAGTAGAATGGTCACATCTAATAGGGCACTTCAGTCATTCAAGGGGCTATATAAGGGCTGCAGTAACAGTTATACAACAAAAGTGTAAAGCCGCTAAAAAACATTTTTGTCATTGTAAGATTTAATTTTTCTATACTAAGATTTACGAGGACTAGAAAAATCATGTTTGTCGGTGAATCGAAATTTGATGTTTGGGTGGGTGACCACCAATCCCGTGTTATAAGAAACAAAAATAAAGCGTTTTATGAAGGCTGCCTAAAGAGAAAGGTAAAGATTTCAACAGGTTTGATAGTATGGGGAAGCATATCTGCTTTTGGCGTTGGAAAACATCACTTTATAGACGGAACTGTAAACGCAGCTAAATATCAACATATCGGTTAAACCAATTTGCTATTGACAATTCCAATTTTATCATCTGATATAAACTTCATTTTTCAACAAGATGGGGCACCATGTCATGAGACCAAGACCACGGAAAAATGGTTGCAGGATAATATAATATTTCCGACCTTGACTGGCCTTCCAGGGTTACTGATTCAAATATACTAAGTGACATATAAATCCGAACACCCAGTTTAAATGGTTTTATTTTAATAAAATTTTGTGTAAGTACTTAATGAAGCATAATAAGTAAATGATAAAAATTTCAAGATGATTGCACTAATAATGTGTGGATGCACCCTGATGTGCTACGCATTCTCCAATGCGCCTAGGCATGCTTCTGATCTGGTGGTCAATGTCCTCCTGTGGTATCTCATTCCAGGCAACCACCAACTCCTCTCGAAGTGCTTCTAGAGCCTTAGGAGGACGTTGAAAATTGAGCAGTCTCCTACCCATCATATCCCACACGTGCTCAATTGGGGATAAGTCGGGATATCTTGGTGGCCATGGTAACAATGTGACATCATTATGTTGAAAGAAGTCTACTGTGACTCTTGCAACATGTGGTCGGGCATTATCTTGTTGGAAAGTTGGATCTGCCAGGGTGTCAAGATAGGGTAAAAGATGGGGTTCTAGAACTTCGTGGATATAACGCTGCGCATTCACGTTACCTCTGATGAAGATTAAGGGTGACCTAGAACCATAAGCTATAGCACCCCAAACCATAACTCCAACAGTGTGACGAACATGCCTTTCAACAAAAAACTGTGGATTCCTCCTTTCACCACGTCGCCTTCCAACCCTGGCACGACCACCGTGCATGCCTAAACAAAATCGAGACTCGTCACTAAAGACAATACTTTTCCATTCCTGATCCCAGAGTGACCGTTGTCTGCACCACTCAAGGCGATTACGTCCGTGTTCTCGAGTTAAAGGGAGGACCCAGTGTGGCCGGTATGAAAACAAGCCAAAACTTCTCATTCGTCGGTAAACGCTTCGCATGCCAATAGGTCTTCCGTATTCTGCAAACCATTCATTTGCAATGGACCTGGTAGTGGAGAAACGGTCCCTTAAGGCCAATAATCTTAGGCGGCGATCTTCACGGTCTGTTGTTCTACGGCGGCGTCCAGTGCCCCTTGCTCTTTGCGTACGGCCTTCTCGAAGCCATGCCTGAGAACACCTAACCACAGTGTCTACACTTCTTTGCACTCTAACTGCAGTTGCCCGAAAAGAAAGTCCAGCTTCCCGGAGTCCCACTATACTGCTCCTATCAAACTCACTAAGTTGACGAAATCGTACAGGTCTCCGTACTCTAGGCATCGTAACCGATCGTAAAGGATGTCAAGAACCAAAATCCGCCAACGTTGATTCTTTACTGCGGCTGAAATATTCATTTTTAGAGCGTTGGCGAATTAAAAAAGAAGCAGTATAAAAACCGGAATGTCCAACTGATAAGGCTGAAAATTTCTTCACTTGTTATTTACAGTAAGATAAATACATTCACCAACTTTTATTAAAATAAAGCCATTTAAACTGGGTGTTCGGATTTATATGTCACTTAGTATATTTATTACCTAATATGTCTGACGGTTATGCCTAATCATGATATCATCCATATTGTCTTTAATTTATTAGAACATTTGGTGTTATCTGCAGGTATTATACAGCAAATCTCTGAAATGAACGACGCACAGAGTCAAACTTCAACTTTAACAGTTACTAATCGACAGTTGTATAAGTACTTCCGTGGGGAGCAATTTGTTGGCTAAAGTAGTAATTTTGCACACTAAAGCAACAGTTCAAAATTTGTCATATAAGATATTGTATAACTATGCTTCAAAGATGCATTAGATAACTTATTTTAGAGAAAATATGCCGCAGAAAGCAAATTTGCATTCCACACAAGATTAAGCTGGCATTTTGGTGTTCAGCCAACAATATCAAAGAGCTTTTACAGCTGAAGAGTTCCTTTACCATAAACTTCTAGAACCACTTTGCTAGTTGGGCAGTTACGACTAAATAACGTATGAAAAGCAAGGGGATGGATATCTTCTAGTATCATCATACAGTGCATGGATGGAGCGTTCCTCCTAAATGAGTAGCTACAAAGAAATATATCTTGAGGTACATATTAGAAGCGATAATAATAATTGTGGTTCGTACGGTAGACATATTTTTGAAATCGAATTCGTTCTATTCTATTACATGTTTTTGTAGCATATACTGGACGAAGCAGTTGGATAAACAGTTTTGGAAAGAGTTTTGGTGACGATAGCTTTAATGTCCACGCAAGCTAAAGTACACAGTGTGCTGTCCAAGGCTGTCAAGTAGCTGCCCGTGACTGTCCATGCCTATCTGTCGCTGTCCATGGCTGTTCGTGCATCAATAAATAGACAAACCTGGCAACACCGTAACAGTATGTGCAGTGCCTATGCAGTAACAGATAAACCATTAATACAATCAGAAATGCACCGAACTTGTATCACTCCTCAAAGGCAACAATCCATACCACCTAGATTGGTTATATGTCAGACCCCGAGAATAATGTGAATTTCTGCTTGCGCGCCTTTAGGGTTCCTTCCGTAAGAATGCGGTTGGCTCATAAACCTTCAATCGTCCTCTCCTGGTGAAACTTTTGGGGCTAATACCTACAGGTCCTCCCCCCTCCCTGTATGCCTAATTTGGAAAGTTGATTGAAGAATACCTACCCCAAAGTATTCCACTTTCTGGAAGCAAGCTTTTTTGAGAATACATCTATCTAATTGTGGTTATATTTATGGCATTCCACAATCTGACCAAAATACATAAGAATGGAAGCTCTCCCATAATCTCTCATAGTGAATGCATTTAACGTATTTTTCCAATGGAACCTCATAATCCTGTTGATATATTTCATTTCCTGAGGAAATATTTGCTAATACACCATCTTCGAGAATAGCCAAGTACTGTTAAAATATAATATGTCCGACTTGTATGTAATGTAAAAGTTGAGTCGGAATAAATTGTACCGAACCTATCTCAAGAATGTGACTAGATTTAAGAAAATGTACAACTACAAAGGTCTGTGAATTCATAATCTAAATAAAGTATCACATAAAACAAATTATGAATTAAATTATATTTCTAGTTAATATTTCATATATCTGTGATATCTGTCGTACTGAGATATCAGTCGTTTGTGGTGTTATTTTAATATCTATCAGAAAATGTATTGATCTGTTAACGTTCAACGACATTGTGGATGTTCACTGTACAAGATTTTTCAACAGGTTCACCCCTCGTGAGGACCTTGTTCCAACATCCACCACACTTCCTAAAGAATTTGTCGAGCGAACTGTATAGGACAACTCAACAGGACACTCCGCTTATGCGACAATCTAATATTGTCATTAAAACTAAAGCTAGGTATCGTATGGTCCTGTTAATTAGACTGTGTGCTCCCTTCAATACGAAATGTGGTCACCAAATTTTCTTGACATTGAATGTAACAGAGTAGAATCCAGGTTGACGCTTCTCATAGCTTCAACATCTGGGGTCGATCTTATTTTCCACTCGACGAATAAGAGAAACCAGAAACGTTGATAATAAATGTGTGTTATATTAAATATGGTTATAACGAGACCATTTGAAAGCCTAATTACGTCATTAACCTTGGGTTCTTGACCTCTGAGTCAATTATAAAGGTTTTGGGGTGAACAAATTTTCGTCTTAAAAGCCGCGGGTAGTTTGCTTTATAGCGGCGTGTAGATCATATTATATTCTGAGGCGAGGGATTCCATATTCTTAGCTTCTCAAATCCGAAACAGCAAGTCCTATTAACAAAACAGATTTGTCCTTTACATGACTACGACTGTGTTGTCTGGTAGAAAAATAGATGATTACATTAGCGATCCTACTGAAGGAATGGCAAAGGATGGCGGCGATCTCGTCTGTTCATCGGTAATTGGTGCTGCTGCAAATGAATGCGCTTATGATGATTGAAGAGTGCGGAGGTCCGTCTGCAGCAGTGCTTCTGAGCTTCTGAGATGTTCTTGTGACAGCTGAAGAGCAGGGGATGAAAGGTATCCATTGCGTTATCTCGAAAATCATTTTAGCGTCCCCTCAGTTTCCTTTGGGCTCGCTACCGCCCCCTTGTAGATCTCCAGCGGCCACAAGCTTTGCCTCGTTGAGCACAGACTTGTCGCTACGGTCAAATTCTCTATCCACTTTTGAATTGTAACTAGACACGAAATCTATTTTATGAGAGTAGCATTGATTATATTTATATCATCATTCTAGCAGCTTGAGAGTCTTAGGATTCGTCGTAAGTTGGAGTATTTGAAAATGTGTGAGAAACGAATGATGTGTCAATGTAACACCTATCTTGATCGCACACTATCAACTAGCGGGAGCATCCTTCTCCTACGCACAGTTTTGTCAGGCACACATTGAGGTGGCTATATCTGCCGGATGCTGAGAAAGTTATCAGATATGCTGTGTTTTGTAGTGTGATAAAGCAATGTGTAGTCAGCAGTAAAAAAGTACGATACATACATCAGTGAAAAAGACCACTTTTGTCCTCGCACATAAGGTCCTCGGACGCTGTTCTAGTGCGCTTGGCCAATAATGGCAAACTTTTTGACAAATCTATGTAATGAGAGAGAGAGAGAGAGAGAGTTGCATGTATCGCAATTTTTTGGTGTTACTATATTAATTACATTCCGAGCCCCCGTAAATCTACGCACGCATTAGACATTTTCCGCACATTATAGATTTCCCCCTGATTTTACCCTTAAAGTATTCGAGTTGTAAATATTCCATCTTTGACAGTGGATCCGAGGGACTTATCAAAGCAGATAGCAGATGGTGTGATGGTGTGATATGCAGATATTACCATGTCGATTAGGCTTATATTGTAATTTAATGAGGCTACTTGATGTCGAATCAGATATTGTTGATAGACATTGCTGCTTTCCGAGTGATTTTTTTTCATGGAAAACCCAAATTGTGCACTGTAAATCCACGCCTTCTTTGATGTCATTGAAGTACCTGGAACATTGTACTTGAAGTTATTTCAAAGGCGTGGGAAGTGTGGAGTCAATCTACTTGACAGAATTTTTCCCTTTGAATATGCTGCAAACAATATGGTGTCTAGAAGGGTCATAAAATCAGTTTTAGCATTATAATACTTTTGTATAGATATAGAAAGCATCTAGACACATAGAAAAAGTGCTCTGGTTCATCAACCCGAGTGGTTCAATCACTTGCACTTTATATCAATAATAACGAGAGGCAATATTTTAAACTTTCCTTCGAAACGGATGCACGAACAAACTGATGTAACTTTTCGGTTTCGTTCTTATTTTGGTTAGCAATTTCACTACGGTTATATACTGCCATTCAAAGGTGAATGTTGTACCTTGTATCACAAAGGTAAGAAATGAACTATTCTTATCACTATACTTACGATGTTACTTCTAGACGAAGGGTCAAAAGGTCTGCATTACACCCTTGTTACACATTATCAACTCTTATCAAAGACATCGTTTCTTAAACACTGAACTACAGCATGGAGATGCGCACTGCTTTCCCAAACGTTCGTGATGTTCACGCCACTTTCGTTTCCTTTATCCACGACCTGACAAAAAAGTGTAGTGTATAAATAGGTTTTCGAGCTTCAAGTCCCACTGGACAGTGATAAGGAAAAAATAAGACGTGAGTTGTTACTATGATTTCTGTTTCTGTCGTATCTACCGGAAAGAGTAGTATTTTCTGGGTTGACGCAGTTCAAACTGTGATAATTTGTGAACACTACGAATAAATGGTAGCCTTGATCCTACGATCGTAGCTCCTATGGTTGTAATGTGACTTCGTCCCATTTTACTATATGTCGTGTTTCCCATTATTCTCTTTAATTCTACATTTAACAGGTCTTTGTGTTCCTTGCATTCCAGATCTATAAGCAATGTGCATGCAGTACTTTAGTCGAAGATTGCATAACAAGTCACTGGTGTGTTACGACAACAGTCTGGGTGGGTTTTTGCGTATTCGGGGATCTTTGGCGTTTTCGGAACAATGAGCCACAGTGACGTATATAGAACATTATAAAAGCGACAGATAACCTCAATCTCGCTTGTTCGTTTGGACGACTGGACGTTCTTTTGGGAATTGAAATTCCTACCCCAGTTTTGCTGGTTTTGCGTGGTGTCATCTTAAATTTGCTATGATGGCTTGGACCAATCACAGCATGTACCGTGCAGACTATATTATAGTAACACACCGTATAGGAATGTGGAAGTGGAAGAAGTAAGCAAACGGAGAGTCTTCTGGAAAACAGGTATGCAAGATATATTATCAACAGTGCCAATTGTACTTGCAAAAGATCATTGGCGGAACGTCATACAATAAAGAGGAATTTTAAATACATATTCACATTGACTCGGCCACAAAAACATGGGGGTTATCCTATAAATTACTTAAAGTATTGTACCTACGGATGTGACGTCCTATGCTGGAAAAATTTAAGAAATGCATAAACAAAATGGATTCACAAAAACACTATGCCCACCATCTCACTTATAACACTTTTCTGCAGATTCTTCTCGCTTATGTGCGAAAAATAAATATATCGTGAAATCCCGTTTTGCGGTGAGAAATGAATTGACCCCTTCAAACAGTGAAATCAATTTTGACGCCTCTAATAGGCAGATAATTTCCTAGCTCTTACAGAGATAGTACCACGTTGTCCAGACGAATTATTATTTTTTTTTGTAAGGTTGATTTGGGTTATTTATTACTTGCATCATCTGATAAAAATAAAAAAGTGTAATTTCTCAATTCAACAATTCGTGTAATCTTTAGAATGGTAATTGACCTATAATTTTCAGTTTCGTTTTTGTGCTGTGTAAAACAGGGTGTTTACCTCTCCGTGATCAGAAGGGTATTGTAAAAATGGTGAATGTGCATCATTATAACCCAAACTTCCGTATTCGCGTATGCGAGTCGAAGGGGTATTAACCAATCCGTGGAAGTAAGTGAACAATGGAAAAGATTGATGGAACGTGGTATCCGATTAATCTGGGATGTACACTAGATCTGCAGTTTTAACTTGGGATCATTCCCAGTAATTTTTTTCAGTAACTGCGAGCACTAAAACTACTATGTTAACATACTTTTGCTCAATGGCGTATACATAATGACCGTGTAAAAATCGCTGGAGAAAGTTACAGGTTAACAAGATCCCATCAATAGAAACTGAACCAATGTGAAAAGTTTAAATACGTGTACGTATATACATGTATTAGCTCAACTCTACCACGCTATATTTTTTTATCCATTGTGATCTGAAATGAGACCATGAGAGATCAAAATGAGTCGCTCTAATCACAATCGAGACAGATAAAATGTAAATAATAAGCGAGATGAATGGGAGGAAAGCCAAGCCGCCGCTGGCGGACCCCATAATCTGTGTCAATTTCTTTTCTTACGGTACAAGCGTTTCAACGAAATTTTAGGCCTGGCACTTATTAGGAGCCTTGTTTGTCACACTTGGTTGCCACAGCATGATCTCAAAAGGAGCTTCAACGTCTTAATTAGAATCTCATAATACCTACTCACTTTTATATTACGCGTTCAAGTGGTGATCAAATAGTCATTATATTTGTATAGGGGCAGTACCTTCGAATAATTATTTTGTTCGAGAAATTAGTGGAAATAATATTAAGTTGTACCAATCGTAAATATCGTATACGTAAGCGTTGAAGTTCCCTTATTTGACATCTGTGATAAGTGTCAAATTGAGGTTAGCATTCACGTATGCGGTATTATGTTGTTCTGGGCATATCAAGGCCATCAGTGTCATCAAGAACACTGAATTGCCAATCGAATCTAAAATTTTCCTGTTCCCTGAGGCATGGTAGACCAACTGCATTATCGTTGCCTCGGAGAAGGTGAGTTAAACATTGCATCAGGCATTTTGAAGATTGATCGAAAACTTTATTCCCTTGTTGGATGGCAATAACTAGTTAGTCGGCTGGTGGAGCATATAAACAGATAACTTAGAACAGGGTGCACCTTTAATAAAAGCACTACAATCTAACAGGTACAACAATGCCTTGCCAGCATCTTGCCACTTTACCGGATTTTGAATGCTTTATCTAGTGAATATTCAGAATCTAGAATCGCTTGGAACAGTGCGGCACGGGTATTACGTGTCTAGAAAAGTGGCATTTTGTCGTTGTTTTTTTTTGACGTTGACGTTGACATTACTGGAGGTGTAAGCTGTAGGTTGTAGGTATACTATAGCTGGAAGGAAATGCTGATAGTCGGTGTTGATGATAATTCCATTGGTTTCTTGTCTGAAATACGGTTAATTGAGGTATATTCAAAGCTAAAAATTATTTTCGCATCCGCTTTTTATTATTCATTCTGGAAATTACAAGTGCAAATTTGCTGAATTTCAAAAATGAGAGAGAAAAGAAAATCTCTGGTTGGTGAAGTATATTACAAGTGACAGGTGAGAAAATATGCTGCAGACAGGAATATTTATGAAACCTCTCTCCAGAAAGGACAACATATAAATAACTCGTCGTGCACACCTAATAGATATACTTCATTGGCAGCATATTCAGTAATAATATTCTGACATAGCAAATATCACTGATTTTATGCACATGCGGACCAATACACATAATCATCCAGATGCGATTTTGCTACTCAACCAACTTTCTTTCTTTCACATTTTCTCAGAATTCGTATTTGTTAAGTGTAAGTGTAGCAAATGCTAAGCTTCGCCAGATAGGCCGCTGTAATTTTGTAATTCTGTTAATATATAATTGGACTCTTTGGATACATTTGACCCGAAGGGCTTCTGGAGACAAAGTTATGCAGCGGAATTAGTGACGTCAACCCAAGAAGCTCAGTAAACAGTGGCGAAATTCAATCTGGCCTCCTGATTTGTGTGGCTGGAGAAGTAATAGGTTTCGTTCAGTAAATTGTTCCTCGTAGTGGGTGTTGGCAAGTAGGAAAAAAATGTCTGAACACACAGAAAAATAAATCGCGAAGCTTTGGCTTGGAAGCTTTGCACTGTTCCTTCCGGTGTTCACCTATTCCGCTCTCTGAACAGCAAATTTAATGTCTAATTACTCGAGCCAATAACACAATAATTTCCTCCTTTTTAGGCTTAAGTTTTTTTTCATCACCTTCAGTCGGACAAGCTAGTGTCACCACCAACAGCAATAAAAATGTATAACATCTACAGGGAATTCCTTTGTGTGCCCATCTTATATTTGCAATCCCCATATTATATTCAGTACTGGCTATAAGGTGTCCATAAAACGAAAGACATAAAAGTGGATGATGCCATCAAATCGGGACAACGGGAATTCTGGATATTTTATCCCAAGGGCACACTGATACTTCCAATAAAATATTTATCGAGTGGCAGGATCACTTAGTATTTGTCCAAGAGTACATACATCACACCGTTCTTTGTATTGACACATGGGATTGGTGATACTACTCATAAGTGATCTGCATTTTTCGCGCAGCTACTGTTTTTGAATTCAAATATATTTTTTACTGTATTGAAATGGTAAAACTGTGACTGAAATAGTTTTTGACATCACTGCAGCAGAGCGATTGTGGCAATGCTCTGTAAATTTGCATTCTCCGGGAAAATGGTGTTTACACTATACCTTAAATTCCATTAACAGGGCCATGAATGACAGTTGATTTGTATATATAAGAGCTTACCTAATAACAATGGCAAATCAATTTAGTTTCACATAAAGGGTTTTCAATTAAATATGTCCACATTCTAACTACCTTTTGACGGACATTTTATTGAAATTGCGCTTGAAATGTAGTAGCAAATGCTGTAAGGATTAGCATCCATTAGCGTATTGTTATCTAAATATTATGCTTATATGGTTTGTTACATGGAATTAGTGTGTAGGTGCTAATGGTATTTCGCCTCTAGATATAATGTTAAACATATCTCTATCATATCACAGCAAATTTAATGGAATATAGGCAGAAGTCTCCTTTCGGTATATTACACTAGGTAAATAAGCAATACAAGTAAGTGAAGTACCTGAAAAGTGTAAAGACAAATACTTCAGATATTGTTTTGATTTTTCTGTTCTTCAATGTCCTGCGTTGCGTTTTGGGAATTGTAGTATTACAGAGTTTCATTGAAATACGTATTTGAAATAGATGTAACTTAGGTGCATACAGACCAAGGCCCCCGACCTTCAAGTGAATCTCGTGTTGATAACTCTTATGAGCCTCAAGATACAGATAAATAGTTGGGTCTAACTTTTAAACGACTACGACTACAAATCAAACCCTTTCATCTCATTTCGACATATTCGTTTACTTTAGGATGCTCACCTCCACGTTGACTCCTATACCTTTCATAGAGCTGAACCGTTGTTAACCAAACAGGCCAAGAACCGCCTCCACAGACAAGACTTTTGATTGAAAAGCAACACTTAAATCGGTCCATCTGTTGTAGAAGTACGATGCCGCATACAGATACACCTATACTTACAACTTACACACATACACATGCTAAGCCAATATTTGGAAACGGTATATGTGTGACATTGAGCGATACTTCTTTATGAACTAGTACAAGTTAAATTCCAATGAGTATACTCGTACACGTCTACATCTAACAACAATATGTTCTATGGTGTCTATAATTGCTGATGCAGCAGTTTTGAGAGTTAGCGTTAGGCTGTCTATCATTTCTCAATAATGCGTTCAGCCCATATCTTTGATATACAGCTAGTATTGCTTTGACATCAAATAATTTGTAAAAGAGGAAATCTACCCGTCCCTCACGTCGATCAGAAGATTGCACTATAAATTTGATAGCACCCCTATCTTTCGCTTTAAGAACAGTAGTGTTTACGGTGTTTCATGACTGCTTCTGAAGTAGATACAGGGTGTAAGCTTAGTGGTAGATTAACGGAAGTCAGGTGATCAAGGGCCTCAAAACCTATCAAATGAACCCCTATATGTGTGGTCCGAAATTTTATAGTTCAGGATATATTTGCAATTTTGGGGAATTTCGAAAAAAAAGTGGGATAATGATCTTTCAATCGCTATTACAACTAAACCATAAGGTTTAGGGCTGTGATTTTTTTTCTGAGATAAGCTAAATGATTAGTTTTAGTAATGGTTACGTTATTCATTAGAAATCAACGCAAAAAAATGTTAAATTCATTTTTTTGTGAAAAATCCCTTGGTGGGCGGTGAAAAAAAATTAGGTTGTATTTCAATATTCATTTAATTGTAAGAATTATTTCAATCCATGTAGAATAGACCCTGGAAATTTCAGCGACGATTTTATCATGTCACATTGGTTGTTGTGATGCGATACACGTAAGAGATGCAATAGAACCTCCAAGTACAGAACCTATTGTGTTTAGCCGCTCTTCGCTCTTTATGGCGATTTACCGACAAATATGGAAGATAATTTAATTAAAAGAACTTTTAAAAAATATGGCCTTCATTATTTTCTATACACAAGCCACACCTTCTCATAAAATTGTCCTTTAGTCTTTGAAATGAATTTGCGTCTTCCATAATTTTTATTTTTGCTTCATCAACTTTCTGGCGCATTTGGTTGACATGGATATATTCAGATATATAGATTACCCCTTTATAAAACCGTTGTATAAAATATCTAGAGGATCTAAATCGAGTGACCTTGGAGGCAGTCGTATGTGTCCATCTCTATCTATCCAACGCCCAGGAAAGGCACTGTCTAAGTAATGCCGTACATCCCGTGCAAAGTGGCATGGGGCACTATCGGATTGAAAATACATGCGGCTTCGAACGTCCAAAGGTACATCCTCTAGCAGCTCATGCAAACTGCTTTGTAGAAAGCAGGATATCACTGACCATTCAATCTGGCGGGCAATACATATGCTTCAATTAATTTTTTGTTAAGTACTCCAGCTCATAAATTAACGCCGAACTGACGTTGAAAGCTGTATCGGCGAATAGCGTGTGGATTTTCCACACTTCATGAATGGAAATTGTGCATGTTGAATATTCCGTTTCGGTTAAAGTTGGACTCATCTGTTCATAAGATGCTGTCGAAAAAGGTTTCATCCTCTTCGCACCTTCTCAATATATTCTCACAAAGTTTAACCCGTTGAGCATAGTCGCTTGGAAGCACTGAAGTATGGTACATGTTTCTGCTTAGGGCAATGGCTCTGGTGCTTATAGAGTGCCTAGTATGCGGCCCTCCACATACGCATTGTGGACCACCTCTTCTAACCACATACTCCCGATACATGTGAGCAGCCGCTCGAACATTTCCTAGGGCAGCACCATAATAGTAATGCATTTCTGCATAATCTGGCGGAGAATATGACATGATTCTACTTAGGTGCCAAACGTTAGATACCAATTCCAATGACAGTAATTTTGATCGGACCGAAGATTGATCGCTTCCGCACCTGGAATGCCGAGTTGAATGTCCAAGTTCATTAAGCTGATTTGGCTATTTGCGTAAAAACTCCGCCATTTTGATTTTCCAAAATGTTAATACACACAGTGTCAGTCGCACTGCTAGGGCGAATCTATCTGTCAAAATCCATCAAACCGTTTGGACTATAGCTCGTAAAATAGAATTTCTTGTTTACATGTATAGATACCCACCTTCGTCAAACATACAGATTTCTTAAGGTGAAGCACTTATCGTAGCAAGCTGAAATTTCCAGGTTTTATTCTACATGAATTGACATTTACCGCTCTCCAAATTTGAGGGATGGAAGAAGAAAATGAAGTTAAGATTTTTAGCGTTGATTTCTAATTAGCTCTGATAGAAGGTGACATAACTGTTGCTAAAACCAACAAGACAGCTCATCTAAAAAAAAATCATAGCCCCAAACCTAATGGTTAAGTCACTGTGATTGGAAGTTCATTATCCCGTTTTTTTTTTCGAAATGTCATAAAATTGCAAATATCTCCTGAACTATACAGTTTCGGACCACACGTATAAGAGTTCATTCGATAGGCTTTGAGGCCCTCTATCACCTGACTTCCGTTGATCCACTACAAACTTTACACCCTGTATAAGTTACTAGAGATTATGTATACTCAACAGTTTTTTTGCAATAACTTTTTTATTGGTCTATTTTATTGGTTTCGGTATGGCATCAGGATGCGTGATAAAAATAACATAACTATGAGATGAAACATTTTTTTGTAAAAAGTCCTGTTTGGAAGATAAGAGCAAAAATCGTCATGCTTGGAAGAACGGCGAATGATTGGCCGTTGCGTTCTCTTGCCTCTGAGTTACCGTGTTTTGCCTTATTTTCATATATATCTTCAAATGAAAAACATTATAACATCCCTACCCTTGATAACAACCAGGAAAATTACAAATTTTTGGTCGACAATTCAAAACTAATATCAAATGTCAAACAAGAATCCTGGGAACAATTATACTCTATAAATAAAACAGACAAAGCAACCGGACTGTTCATAGAGAAAATAAAAAAACTAATAGATATTAGTACCAATAAAGTAATAATTAGTCACAAAGAGAAAAGCAGAAATGCCTGGATTACCAAAGGATAACATCGGTAATAGAAAAAGAAAGACTGTGTAATGTAATGAAAGTAACGCCAACTTCAGAGAATATCGACTGCTACAACCAATATAAAAATGAATTTATAGAGCTTGCAAGGCAAACCAAACGCAAACATTACCTAAATAAACTGAATAATAACTTAAATGATCCTAAGCGGCTTTGGACAACTATTGATGAGATTACTGGGAAAACAAAATTTAAAAAGTGTGTCACTGTGTTAAATACAACATCGGGAACAGCATTAAAAAATACTCATCAAATATGCGATGAATTTGTACAATTTTTTACTGACAGGCGAACATTTAGCAAGTAATATACAAGCAGATGTACCCAATACTCAGCCTCCAAAAAGATCTTTGAACTCATTTATTTTGGATAAAGTCGAGCAATGTGAAGTATACACCACTGTTATGTCCTTAAAAAATCGAAAAAGCCCTCTGTTCGATGGTATTAAAAGCGAGCATTTGAAAATTACAGCCAAAGACATCACAGAACCACTCACTTACCTAATCAACAAATGCTTTGAATCTGGCATATATCCCTCAATTTTAAAAAAAGGTAATATAATACCGATACATAAATCAGGAACAAAAACAGATGTTAACAACTATAGACCAATATCAATGATATCCAGTGTAGCAAATGTTTTTGAAAAAGTTTTATCTACTAGAATGATTCGATACCTCACAAAATTCAAAACTTTAAGTGAGAATCAATATGGATTTACAGAAGGGAAGGCTACATCGGACGCAATAACTAAAATTGTAAATCAAATACATCAAAATATTGATAACAGAATCCCTTCAATCTGCATTTTTGTTGATTTAAAGAAATCTTTCGACACAGTTAATCACAAGTTATTATTAGAATCATTGGAGAGAATTGGTTTCAGAGGAAACGCGTACTCACTGATCGAAAATTATTTGTCAAATCGCCCACAATCTGTGCAGATATCAGGATCGTTTAGTAGATAAATGTATATTAAGTGTGGTGTCCCACAAGGAACTGTCTTAGGTCCGCTATTATTCAATATATATTTAAATGATATTTATCAAATTAATTGTGTTGGCAAAATAACCAGTTTTGCAGATGATACTGCAATATTGTATGAATGCACTGACTGGTCTGATCTAAAAAATGTAATTGAAAATGAATTTATTAAAATTATTCGGTGGTTCAACAGTAGAAAATTAAACATTAACTATTCTAAAACACATTTTTACCATTTGGATCTTATGCTAGACATCTGCCAAATTACACAAATTTTTCCTTCAACATTAATGATCAAAAAATGCAAATTAATAGAGCGCCCAACATAAAATACCTTGGAGTGGTCTTGGATCCTCACTTACGATGGGACATCCATGTCAATTATATTTTAAAGAAAGTTTGATTTGTATTCTACAAAACTTGGGAATATATTGACAGAAAAATATCTTCGAACATTATACCATGCACTGATTGAGCCTCATCTCACATATGGTATATTAGCATGGGGAGCTGCATGTTCCTCACATATCTATAATTTAGATGTTTTTCAAAAAAGTATTCTATAAATGATATTTCAAAAACCGAAACTTTATCCCACTGACAAATTATACGCAGATGTTCGGATGTATGATATAAGACAGCTTTATTTCTTACACAGTATCACTCACTACCATAAATTTGTAAACACCGACCAAAAAATTAAACATAATCATTATACAAGGTACAAAATTCGTGGCACAGTAGTTCCTCAGCAGCATAAATCTATAATGCAGCGGTCATATCTCTATCTAGCGCCAAAATTTTATGGAATTATACCTAAAGACTTAAAAGATTTACGTTTCCGAAATTGTTTCAAAAGAAATTTGAAAAAGTGGCTATATTCTATATCTAGGACTGAAATTCATAAACTCATAAGTACGAACATCAAGTAAATACATAATCTACTGTAGCTAATTTTGTCCTTTTTTGTCATTTGCATTCTACAGTTGCAACTTAAAATTATTGGTCCATGTACAGGCGATGCCTTCTATTGGGCCTGTTTTGATTTTATATTTATTTACTCAAATTGTCTTTCTACATTGAGTGAATAAATATTATTATTATTATTATTATTATTATTTTCAACCCGCGAAGCAAGAACGGGTGATGCTATGGATTTAACATGAATGTGAATATGTGTAGGTGTGCATGCCTGTGGCATAGAAGTTTCCAAACGGGTGAGCTGATTTGAGTGCAGGTTTTCAATCGAAGGTCTCGTTTCTTGAGACGGTTCTCGGCCATACTTGGTGGAAATAAAAGTAGTCGTCTGCTAGCTCTCTATTGGAACTTACTAAATGAGGATCTCGCTATTGAAACTAACAGTTCCAACTATTTATCACGTTTGTTGCTTAAAAGTATCAATACGAGGTTCATTTGAAGATTGGGAGCTTGTTCAGCAAATAACTTGCAAGTGTTCAAAAACTTAATTAGACTGAACCAGTGATGAACGTATTGCACCTGTAGATCTGTATTCGGGCACCTAAACAAGTATGTGGAAGGTAGTTAGATAGTTTTGTTCTTCTACTGAGTCATATAGGCCGTTCATCATCAGTCACTTTTTGGTGCCTGTGTCATGCCTATTTTAATTTGGATATACGTCTAACCGATAGATGGCTACCGTGGCTAGCGGGAGCTACAGTGGCTTTATAGGTACAGTGACGACAATAGAGACTTAAATCCGCCCACCAGTCATTAAGAGGCAAAAGTTATTTGTTTACTGTAAGAGACGGGTAATTACACGATATAATTTTGTGCTTTTTATTTAGTTAGTGAGGATATTTTAATGTATTTCCATCTTAATCCAGATAATATTAGTGTATTTAATTATGTATAGGGGATGGACCACTTTGATGGAATTGATATTTCCCGTACTTTCAACTACAAATCATGGATGCAATTTAATTATTTTTAAATAAATGACAGATTAATATAATAATATGAATAAATAATGCATATAAAGAGAAAAAAAATGATTTTAAATATTCAGCTGTAAAGGAAACATAACCTGCTAGCTTCATCAAAGGTACCTATTCATTGTTAGGTGTCAGTTTGATTTTAGAAATAAAATTCTTTCTTTGTCAATACTTTCATAGTTTATATAATTTCTGGCATGAAGATTTATTAACAAATTAGCCCATAAAGTCATTATACTTATTATTTCCAAACTAGTTAAAGAAATATATGTGGTAGTCTGCAACAAGCGCCACGGTACCCAATGGGTGTGTAGGCCTTAGGCCTTCGTGGTAGTATAAAAAATATAAATAAATTATGTTAAAAAGCATTTTTGTATAGAAAACCTAAAAAATGTATCTCAGAGTCTTTTTTGGGTTTTTCGTCTTCACAAATTCATTTTTATTGTTACAGATTTTTGCTGTTCAATTGAGAGGAGAATTCAGGTCATACAGGAATAGTGTTTCTTATCGATGTTTCATGTATCAAAGTTTTGAACAATATTATATAATAAAACACTAAAAAAGATACCTTGGCTTTTTCAAAGGAATAGAACCAGTAGATAGTATTTTTTCTTGAAAAATGAAAACAAAGGCAAATCAGAAGTATTATTACAATAAACTGCATATTTGGAAATTGGTTTCAGAACAAAAACCAAGTATAACAAAATAAATATTTATTAGTGACAACTTTTATCTTAATGATTTATTTGCATACTTAATGAATAAATTAACATTTTTCTTACTAGCTATTTTAAGCCTAAAAACCACATACCTACTAACTATTTTTTCCTTATACATTATGACAATCTAATCTACTCCTATTTCTTTCACATTGTTAACAAAAAAACCTTACAAATTAATATTTTGAGAACAAGCTATTTCAAAGTATTTTTTAATCACACCTTCCATATCACAGAAGATCCCGACAATTGCTTTATCACTTGATTTTTTTTTCAAAGAACTGCCCATAACACTGTTTAATATATTAAAGGATATTTAGGATTTAGATATATCAGCATCATACACTTGACTTTCCGAGAACCCAAAAGTGTGTGATTTACTTCGAAAAGCCACTTTTATCAAATATTTCTTATCCGTTATCCACAACAGCAGGTGAGACACTTGCAGGAACTTCTCTTTGTGTCGGGGGCTTTCTCTTAGGTTTGTATTTAGTGAAAGAGAAAATTGTTGGAACAGCATTGTTCTTTAATTTCGTACTGTCATATTCTCTCACTTTTTCCCACATTTCTGGAGCAAAGTGAATCTAAGACAAAATAAAAAATTTGAGAAACAATGTAGGTAGTGATTCTGATTTAATAAATTTCATCAAAAGAACTGTTCAGCCGTAAAAGCTCTGTATTGTTGTTGTCTGAACACCAAAATGCTGGCTTAATGTTGTATTGAATTCCAATTTGCTTTCTGCACCATATTTGCTCTAAAATGAAGGGTTTAAAGTATTCTTATAGTATAGTTATACAACACCTTATAGAACAAATTTTGAATGGTTGCATAAACGTTAATACAACTATTTTATACGGCATATTTGCGCAGTAGTCAAAATAGTTGTGTTGTGGCATCCATGGTAACGTTCATACAACAAACCCGAGCCTTGTTGTTTTGGTGTGCACATTTACTACTTTAATCAACAAATTGCTTCCGTTGGAAGCACTTATACAACTGTAGTTTAGTAACTGTTAAAGGCTGTACATTTGCAACAATATTACAACTTTTATAGTACAAAATTTCTGTGCTCAGCATACATTTGTTGCTAAATATGTTGGTATACAACTTCACCATAACCTAACTTTCTGCTGTCATCTTCTTAGTTAAGGCCCGTATCGTCAGTCGTCCCTACAATTGTAGGGCGCGTTTATGGTCTCCTTGATTGTCATAGTTTTCTACTTCTCCGTGTCAGAACTCTATTTTGAGGTTATGTCACAAACATCTATTTGCATCAAATTGTGCTTGCTTTTGAGTTATATCATGTTTTATCAGCCTCAAATTTCCTACAATTTAAAAAGAAAACATATATTCACAATAGGAGAGCGCTGACGCTGACACGGGACAAGTGTAATCTAGAAATTTTTGAAGGAGAGAAAGAGGTATGACAATCAAGGAGGCCATAAACGCGCCCTACGACGACTGACGATACGGGCCTAAAATGCCATAACCAATATTTTAAGACATGCATATTGGTTTAAAAGGCTTTATCAACCGTTCAAACAGGAGATATAGATCTGGTACAAATTCTGGATAAATAATCATTCGACTCTGTCCATATTTAATTTCAGAGATTTGTCAAATTGTTGTATAACACATGCAGACAACACCAAAATATTCTAATAAACCAAAGGCAGCATGGACGATGCTATGGTTATACATAACCACCCGCCATATTGGGCAAAAACATATTCGTCTATTAAAAATTAAATAATTATGTTTCAGTTCGACTACAGATAAAAAGGGATAAACATTAGTGTAATTGTGTTTAAATATAGGATTTGTGGAAGATTCAACGCACATAAGTTCAGTTTTTATTCTTAAAAATCCAAACATATTTTTTATCGTTATCAAAATATGAATCAAATACGAAGCCCGTAGAAATTGCGTAACTACTTTGCACGATGATCCCAATAAAATTTGCTTCGCAAGTAATTCAATAGCCCTATAACATAGTGTAGAAGCTTATCATATATCTGTGTATGAAATTCACAATGGCCGATATGTAAGTAAACAAGATGACTGTAATGTGTTAGTTATATAGCCTTCAGTTCGCCTATACAATATATAAGAAATAGTTTGGTTGCAATAAAGTATAATCATGTATGTAACAGAATAGTTGTATACTAGACAAAAACTGAATCTTGCACTGACGCAAATGTTCTATAGCGACAGGTTTACACTTTTGTTGTATAATTGTTACCTGCAGCCCTCAAATGACTGAAGTTTCCTATTAGGTGTGCCCATTCCGCTTGTATGGCTGTTCTAAGAGCGTTTTGCCAATGTTCTTACAGCATAGCATGCTGTGTAAGGAAGACTGCATAATCGTTCTTGCAACTCTAATAGGAGTGATAATTGTTAGTTGGACATTTTCCCTCTTTCATTTTTGCTGCCCACTGCTTCCTTCAATAACGATCCTTTGGGAAGCGTCTCATCGACAATCCCTTGAAACAGAATTTGTGCATCCTACTGATGCACACACTGGCGTCTTGTCCTTAAACTTGGCTCTAATATCGTACACTTCAATTAAACGAAAAAGATTGCCTAGTTACTAATGAAAGCTGTATTTATCCTAGTAAAACATTGAATCTAATGGTTTTATAAGAACCATAACAATATGGAGATATTATTTGCATATCTGCGAAAAATTTAGGAACTTTTCAATAGAAAATTGCATCTCTAAACATTTTTTCAGCCACAAGATTCAAAATAGGTTAAAACAGCACCTAAGTAATTAACCATAGATAATTATTGCTTTTCGTAAAATACCTCGGCAAATTCTAATATACCTATTTACACAGATACTAATATTCGGTCCTGAATCAAAACGTTGACGATCTATTGTCGCCACTGTCCCTATACAGCCACTCCCAACTAGCAAAGTAGTGGCATAAGCTTTTGGTAAAAGAACCGTTCAGCCATAAAAGCTCTCTATTGTCGTTGCCTGAACACCAAAATGCTGGCCTAATGTTGTGTGGAATGCAAATTTGCTTTCTGTAACATATTTGCTCTAAAATCAGGTGTTTAAAATATTCTTATAGCATAGTTATACAACACCTTATAGGGCAAATTTTTAACTGTTGCATAAACGTTTATACAACCATTATATGCGGCATATTTGCAAGTTGGTCAACATGTTTGTGTTGTGGCATACATGGTAACGTTTATAAAACAAACCCGAACCTTGTTGTTTTTCTGTGCAATTTACTACCGTAGCCAACAAATTGCTCACAATGGAAGCACTTATACAACTGTTGTTTAGTAACTGTTAAAGGCTGTACATATTATGCTAAATATGTTGGTAAACAACTTCACCATAACCTAGCTTTCTGCTGTCATATTTCTGTTAAAATGCCATAACCAATGTTTTAAGACAACAACGCATGCATATTGGTTCAAAAGGTTTTATCAACTGTTCAAACAGAAGATATAGATCTGGTACAAATCATTCGACTCTGTCGGTATTTCATTTCAGGCATCTGGCAAATTGTTGTACGTATAACACCTGCAGGTAACACCAAAATATTCTAATAACCTAAAGATAACATGGACGATGCCATGATTGTACACAACCATCCGCCATATTGGGCAAACATTTATTCATCCATTTAATATTAAATAATTATGTTTCAGTTCGAAATTACAGATATAAAGTGATAAACATCAGTGTAATTGTGTCTAAATATAGGATTTGTGGCAGATTTAACGCAGATAAGTCCAGTTTTCCATCTTAAAAATCTAGACATACTTTTGATCATTGTCAAAATATGAATCAAATACAAAGCCCGTAGAAATTGGGTAACTAATTTGCACGATAATCACAATAAAATTTGCTGCGCAAGTAATTTAATAGCCCTATATCAAAGTATAGAAGTTTATCATATACCTGTGTATGAAATTCACAATGGCCGATATGTAAGTAAACAAGATGACTGTAATGTGTTACTTATATATTCTTCACTTCGTCTATACAATACAAAAGAAATAGTTTGGTTGCAATAAAGTAGAATCACGTAACAGAATAGTTGTATAGTTGACAAAAACTGAATCTTGCACTGACGCAAATGTCCTATAGCGGCTGCAAGAGGCTTACACTTTTGTTTTATAACTGTTACCTGCAGCCCTGATACAACCTCTTAAATGAGTGAAGTGTCCTTTTAGGTGTGCCCATTCCGCTTGTATAGCTGTTCTAAGAGGGTTTTTCCAATGTTCTTACAGTATACAATGCTGTTTAAGGAATACTGTATAATCATTCTTGCAACTCTAATAGGAGTGATAATTGTTAGTTGGGCTGTAACGAGTGCCGAACATAATCCTTTATGAACTGACTGTATCGCTGCATGAGAAGTGCAGGGTCAACCTACTGAACCTATTTTTTTACAGTGCATAGGCAGTACCATATTTTGTTCAAATACATTTACATACTGGAGTGCATCCAACAAACATGTTTATGAAGAAATAATCTATCTGTAAAATTCCTACCAGGAATCAACCCGTCTATTCGCTGTGTGCTCGATAACAGCGCCTCCTGGTGATCATAATTGTTCGGGACTCGGACCTAACAATTCTTGGCAAATTAGATGTTCTGATGATAGTTTTTGGCTTGTCGTTCGTTGTACTTAAACAAAGCCAAATAAGAGTACTTAAAAGGTTGTGGTGCATATTAAACTAAGTGATGTGCCTACCTAAACAAAAAATGAATGTAATTTGAATCCGTAAAACATGATTTATACCTCGAACCCCGAACTATGCAAAAAGCGGAGAAACTGGCGTTAGCTCAGTATGTGCGAGAGGTTGAAGAGTTTAGAACGAACGGACAAATATAATATAAAAGCTCTGACACATACTTCCTACAGGGCAGAATTAGATCTGAGTACCTTGACTTCTCTAAAAGAGCTCAATTTTGGGTAGTAAAAATGGTGCTAAAAATGTAACAAATTATGTAAAATTTGCCATATATTAGCAGGTGTCACTGAATGTATAGCACGTTTTTATAACATACGTCCTTATGATACAAGGAATCAGCAATTTACTAGTTTGATCACCATATATCAAAATTTCCTATGCAGTGTATTGAAAATTTTAAATTTTGGGGCTTTAATAACTAAATTTTATTCTGGCACTTTTTTCGTAATTTTCATTGAGTATGGAGCATGGTAAATGACTCAAAAACTATTTTACCATGCAGACGGCTAAAAAAAACTTGCATAACCTAATGAGAGATCTAAGACTGTCGGCGTAATCTCGTAAACGAACGTAGATATGGAAATGTCGCACAGAAAACTTTTGAAGGTTAATCATCCAGATACAAAAATTATCTCGACAACTTTTTTTTAGATACGATATTCACAGCACCATAAGAAAAAAAGTTTTTCAAAATATGTTTATTTCCCACTTACGTTAGGATCCGGAACTTTTCGTCATACTACAGGACAATACTTGGATATCCTAAATTTAAACTTTCATCCATTGGGGAATTTTTCTTATGTCAAAAGTGTTCATTTACTAGACTATACCAGTTGCTACTGCGCTAAATTTGTATCATTCCTGTTATCCACGGCAAAACAAAGATAGTACTTTTTCTGGCACGCGACGCTCCATTTTTGCATGTTTTATATGGAAACAGATTACATCAAATTAATTTGCTCTGTAATTTGCTCATTTGAATATTGGCGAATGCGTGACACATGATTTGCATTTTTTATTTTTATGTAAAACTACAAGCTGCTATGTAATCTGTATGGTAATTGCTTATGGACGTATGTTCAATGTGATTTGAAGGCAAAGCTATGAGAAATTGCATGGTGGAGTTCATGAATTGGGGAAGAACATTATGCCTGTGGTAATTTTATATCCATATACTTATGCATATAGCGAGATCATCAAATTGCGCATTATATTAAAATTGATTTTAGTGATCAAAATCAGCCGTGGGAAGTCACCCCATACTAATTTGAAAAAATCCCACTTCTCGCCTATTTTCCTGTAGAGGTACGGTCTATCGAAATATGACAGGGCAAAATGCCATACATTCTCATATTCTCACTGTAAAGCAGATGTGATCTACTTGCTATTGTATAAACTAAACGTGAGGCTTTCGTCCGTCTTACCAAAAAGACAGCCTACCATGGACAGCTGTTTCGTGCTTCCTGGCTACTCATCTGCATTGTCTAGGCTTGGTCGCTTGCCTCTGGATAATCGTACGATAGCATCGCAACTATCTTCTATACCGGAGGTACGGTCTATTGAACTAAGAAGAAGACCTATCACACCAGAATCTACCACTGCGAAAAGCGCATAGCTGCTATTAGCCGGAACTGTTAGAGATCACAGTTCACAGTTTAATAGTCCAGTCACCACGTGACCGCTAGATGGCTGGCGATTCGGGCTGTAAAGTAATTTTGGTCCACTCGCCATTGAATAAACTAAGCATAATGCCTTCGTTCGTCCGTCCAGACAGACAGCCGACCATGGTCAGCTGTTTTGTGCTTCTTGGCTACTCATCAGCATCGTCCAGGCTTGGTCACTTGCCTCCGGATAAACGAACGAAAGGATCACAACTATCCTCTGTACCGGATATCCTGTCTATCGAAATAACACAGCTCTAAGCACCATATATCAAAACTAGAATCAACCACAGCGGATAGCGCATAGCTGCTGTTAGTAGGAGCTGTTGGAATATCAGTTGTGTTTAATAGCCCAGTCACCACGCTATCGCTAGATGGCTGATGACCAGATCTACTTTACAGCCCAAGCGGTCACGCGGTGACTGGGCTATTAAACGCGAACTGAGATCCCTAAGAGTTCCAGCGAATAGCAGCTATGCGCTTTCCGTAATGGACGACTCTGGTGTGACAGATGGAGCTTTAGGCGGTCTTATGATATGTTCCGTGTGACTTGTGAATTTAAAATCTGTAAATTATAACCCTTGTGGCATTTATTTTATTTTATTTATTTATTCGAATGTACAAAAACGAGAAACAGAAAAGAAATACCGGCAATGGAACACGAGGGGAAGATTGCCACTCTTTTGCAGCTTTGATAACATGTCGAATACGTTACGACCGGGAATACCTCTACTGATTCGTCTAATTATTGAGATATAACTTCACGCAAGTTACGTTCGTTTAATCTTGCTTCTCAGTGTTTATGATAGAAGAGATAGATATCGGCAAAACCTTCTTTTCCTGTCCGTCGGCGAATGAGATAGGAGCGTTTGGTTTGGTATCTTTTGCTTCAATTATTGCTGACAAAGGTTTGACTGGGGTGAGTTCATTTTGTATTCTAACTCCTTATCCAAGCTTTTTCTTTTATTTTACTTGCTCTAGTCGAACTTACTCCTGAGGTCAGTTTTGCGGCAGTGGCTTCCGCCAGTAAGTATACTCCTCACTTTCAAATGCCAATCATAGTCTTGTAGCCTTGCGGCGTTTTGTACTTTCACTGCTCGCAGAAAGCTTTATGGCAAGATCGACCTCGGTGTCTTTTTTCTCCATATTTATAATCGGTTGCTTTTCGACAAAATGAATATAAGTTTTCCGCACAAGTATGATATTCATATCTCGGAGCTATATCCATGCAAATTTGGGCCATCCTGCACAGGTGACAAAATTATAACTTTGCTGAACTCGCCAGTAGGGATGATCACAAGAATACAAATAAATATTAAACAACTATCGTGTACCAAACACACAATATGCCGAAATAGGGTACGAAAAGCTCAACTTAGAAGGCTCGAAAGCTACTCGTTGAAAAGCTCTGGGCACATGCGTAGTGATTCCTGAATAGGAATATCGCAACTTTCGGAACACCCTGTATTCAGTACAATTTTCAATTCAGTATAATTTTTTTTAATCTTATTCCAGTCCCCTTAAAGATAAAGTCATGGGTTATACAACAATCAAGGAACACAATATAGTCTAATCATATTAGACGAAAATACTCCTGGTTTGCGAAATAATTGTAAAGTCTGGTTTTATTGCTACATGGACGCATAAAATGGGTACACCACTGTTTGTGTGAAAACTGTTTATTTGACAACAAAGATTGAGAAAATGTGTTTTTTGGGATTCAATCGAAAGTGTTGGCAGGACCGAAAAAAACTCTGCATATAAGATTTTTAGGTATTTATGAGACATACAAAATGAGACGACACATAGGAACAACCGACGAATAGCAAAAAAGTTATGGCCGAAAATCGAGGCAAACTTCTTGGTAGTGCGACGATGGTTTCTCACAGATACTTGAAATTCTTCAAATTCATAGAATTCGTACTTATAAATAACCGTAACAAAATTGGTGTAGAATGGTCAAGTAGTTTTTGAGAATCTCTAATTGTTTATCCCAAAACACCTGTTTTCCGGCCATCACTACTAGTTTAAGAAGCAATATACAGGGTTAGTTCAAAGGGAATTTCATAGCAAAATACACAATTTTACCTTGCCAATATGAAAGGCAAACCATTTCGGACGATAAATATTAATTTTACGAAAAAAAAGGATGAGTTACTTTTCTTCTTCTAAACAAATTCAAACATTTCGTATTTGGGAGTAATTCAAAACAAAAGATGATAGACACATCCGCTTTGCTTTAGAATGTCTATAGTAACGTATTTTTTTTAATATCGTTGCGCATTTATTTAGTTACACAAATATGAAGTGTTTGAATTCATTTAGAAGAAAAAAACGTAACTAATGCTTATGATCGTTCATGAGTATACACGACTAGCGGGTTGATGTTAGTTTAAATTTCTAGGGTTGAACATCTGTGAAAATTTTTTGAGTCTCTACTTTGTTATGTGAAGTGTGTATGTGCGTGAATTATTGAATAGTTCAGCTGTTTTCGAACCTATAGCACCTTGCAGGATTCTTTTTCCTTATTACCTGTGCGGTAAGACTCTTAATCGCCTAACACGTAGATTCAGTTTTGCACATGTATTTTTGTACTTAGCTGAGCAAAAAACACATTCTTCATTTGTTTTCCTAACAGATAGTCCAGGTATATTAGGTCCACGCAATTGTCATGGCACCTGATGTAGATGTCTGTAACTTCTGCGAGGACAATTTGATTGTTAAAACCAAACTTGTCAAATGCAGTTTATGTAGCGGTAAATTCCTCTGCCATTGTGTTTCCTTTAAAGACGCTTGGCTTAAAATATTTTCAGATTGTGATAACATCCACTGGGTATGCAGCGATTGCAAAATTGTAATGCAAACAAAAGCGTCTCTTACTAGAATCAGTATTGAATCTATGCAGAGGGAAATTGATCAATTGAATCGTGAAATTAGTATAACTAAGAACCATCTTGATGACTTGCAGTACACAGTGTCCCTTCAAAAATCTGTCATTCAGTCTCATGAGAAGATTTCTTCGCCTTCTGTTAGCACTGACCAATCCGCTATCATTCCTGGACCGAGCAAGTACAGCGATGTAGTGAAGAGAACTAAAGTAATTTTTTCGACCCTCCTGATTAAGGCTGATAACGAGGCAGATGTGAACTCAATTCTCAGTGAAGTAAAGTCTTCTGTTAATCCAGCCAGCCTTAATGTTTCTTAATCATCAATAATACTCGAAAAATTCGTAATGGTATTGCTGTGGACTGCAAAGGTGGCAGTTCCCTGAGCACACTGAAAGATAACCTTTGCAATAAATTGGGTTCTAAATATTCAATATCTGAAGCTAAGAAGCTGAATCCACGCCTGCTTATAAGAAACGTTAATTTGGATGGTCTTGACAATCCTGATGCTTTGATTTCGAACATAGCTTCTCTCAACAACATTGATGGTTCTCTACTTAAGTTTGTCACTAAGCTCAAATCCTCCCGCGGAATCAACATAATGTAACTGAAGTCACTCCTACTCTAAGATCGGAATTATTTAAGACAGGGTTTTTATATATTGGTGGGAAAAAGTCATCTATCTCTGATCACTTTCGCATATTAAAGTGTTTCAAGTGCTGTTCGTTTGGTCATTCTGAAGCATCCTGTAAAGCTGATCTGTCCTGCCCAAGGTGTACGCGAAATCATAAAATCTAGGAGTGTAACTCGAGCGCCCTACAATTGGTAAATTGCCTGAACCATAACAAGGTATACAAGAAGATTCTACCAGTTGATCATTCGGCTAATTTTCCAAACTGTCCTGTGTTTCTCAATTATGTTCAAACTCTAAAAGAAAGGGTGGATTATGGCTAACACTATAAAAAGTGTCTTGAAACTATGTCACTTAAATGTGCGTTCTCTAACAGCTCACTTTAATGATTTTGCCTCTCTTGTTCAATATAAGTTTGATGTTGTAGCAGTCACTGAACCATGGCTGCATTCCAGTATTGACAGCACTGTAGTCAATATACTTGGGTATAATTTCTTCCGTAAGGACCGTGGGAGCAGAGGCGGTGACATCGGTCTCTATGTTAAATTAGATATTAGCACTAATCTTATCCCAGTTGAGCTCGATGACTTTATAAATCCTCTTGAAATGTTATGCTATAAATTTAAACTGCACGGGTCCAGTATATTAATTGTTGTTATATATAGGCCACCACATTGCTCTATACATCAAGCCATCCGGTGTTTAGAAAATCTTATCTCATTTTTCACTCCCCAATATGACAACATTATATTCTTGGGCGATATGAATGTCGACTTGCTTGCTCATAACAACATCCTCAGCAGCTGCTTTGATTCATTCAATTTCATTCAAGTCATTGATGAGCGTACACGTGTTACAGCCTTCAGTTCCACATTACTTGATCCAATATTTGTTAGTGACAATACTATCGTCAAAAGGTCAGGGACACTCAATGCAGACTCAATTAGTGATCATCGGCTCACATACTGTGATATTTCCGTTTGTTATAAAAAAATAGAGCCTAAATTTGTAACATTTAGAAATGTTAACAGCATTGATATTCAAATTTTTAAGACGCAGATTGCATCAATGCAGCTTAGTGACATTTATTTCGGAATGATGTGGATATTAAAGTCTCTATTTTTACTGGCCGTCTTCTTTATCTATTCGATCTCTACGCTCCGCTACGTACAGTACTTGTCACAAAACCTGCTGCGCCCTGGCTCACTCCTAACTTGAAAATGATTTTTCAACTCAGAGATGAGGCATTCGCTGTCTATCAGCATAACAGATCTGATCAGAATTGGGCCAGCTACAAAGATTTGAGAAATTATGCCCTTGCATCGCTTAGAAGAGAGAAAAAAGCATATATGTCACGTTTCCGGAATCTTAACTCTAGTCAAGCTTGGAAACACCTGAGGAGGATGAATGTGGTAACTCAGAAACATGTTGCGATACCTCCCAGTCTCCTTGAGCCTAATATTTTAGATAATTATTTTCTTTCAATTTTCCAGACAGCTGCAGCTGATCCAAATTTGATTGATAGTCTCTCTCTCTTATAGCGATAGACGCCATACACCGGATGCAACTCTGTTTGCTTTCAAACTCCTTACTCAGCAAGACATCCTCAATATAATCTCTCACATTAAGTCTACGGCATGTGGCTCTGATGGTCTAACTTTAAATATGGTTTGCTTATGTTTGCCTGATACCATAGACCATATAACTCACATTATTAATGTCTGTCTCGAAACAGGTTACTTTTCTGCCAATTGGAAAATGATATTATTATTCCAATAGCTAAAACTAATCATCCACAATAATATTCGGATCTCAGGCCAATTACCTCATTTATGCTTTCTATCAAAAATACTCGAAAGAGCTGTCTACTCACAACTAGTGGAGTTTTTCGAACAAAATCACTTATTTCCTCTACATCAGTCAGGTTTCAGAGCTGGTTACAGCGCTACTTCGTCTTTATTACATCTTACTGATTCCATCATTCACAATTTAGACAATCACGTCAATACCGTCTTGGTACTGTTAGATTTCTCGAAAGCCTTTGATATGGTCAATCACCAGATACTACTGAGTAAGTTATCTCATTATGGAGTGTCAGATATAGTTCTAAGGTTCTTTGAGTCATACTTGCTAAATCGTCAACAAACAGTGAAAACTGATCAGGGAATTTCCTCCTCTGAGCCAGTTCCTTCAGGAGTTCCTCAGGGCTCAGTATTAGGTCCCTTACTATATCTGATTTATACGATCGATCTGCAAGACTGTTTAGTCCACTGTAGTATGCAAACTTATGCAGATGATACTCAGTTAGTGTTTGGTTTCGATCCATCAAAGGTTGATGAAGTTTCTTTTAAAGTTAATTTAGATTTGGCTAACATAGATGATTACTGTAACAAACACTGCTTGAAGATCAATCAAAATAAAACTACTGCAATGTTGTACTGCTCGAAGAACTCCTACCGTGAAATGAAGCAGAGGATTTGTGTTTTTTTGGATTAGACACTCATCCCTTTTGTGGATTACGCCAAGAATCTCGGTGTTACCCTTGATTTAAATATGAGGTTCGATGGGCATGTGTCTTTCTTATCTAGAGTAACGTATTTGCGTTTGAAACTCCTCTATTCTAATCGATACATCTTGAATTTTAAAACCCGAGAAAAACTCGCTAAAAGTCTTGTGTTGTCTGTCATTTCTTACTCTCTTGTTCTGTATTACCCATGTTTAGACTACGTCCACAAAAGGAAACTCCAGAAAATTCAGAACAGCCGTTGTAGGTTTATTTTTGGATTGCGCAAGTTTAGTCGCGTCTCAGATAAAATCAAAGAACTCAACTGGTTGCGAATTGATAAGTTATTTTTATATCTTTTGACCATCTTCACGCATAAAGTCCTACTATCTAACAGGCCAGCTTACCTCGCTAGCAAATTAGTTCACCGAGGTAGTTTTGTTACCAGAGCTCTTAGATTTAATGCTAATTTTAACATGCCTCCTCACAATACCTCGGTCTTTGGAAGAAGTTACACCTATAATGCTGTCAAGCATTACAATGCAGTCAACAGTGGCTATCGATCCAAACTGGTTGTTTCTTTTAAGAAATTAATGAAAAGTCAGCTGCTGGAGTCCATTTAGTTCAGTTTTTCTTGTGCTTATGTGATTTTTTATTTTTTTATTTTTTTTGTTTGACTATTTTCTACTATTTTTGTTTCAAATTTTAAACTCTCGCAATACTATCTGCATTTGTCTGGTGCAATCAATGTTGTCATTCTTATGAATTGTATTTTTTTTTTGGTATGTTATTATTTTGCTTGTGTTCAAGTATTATTTTTTCCTGTTGTGGGGTTGAGTGTAAGAGTAGCCGTCTGGCTAAACTTCGCCTCACTGCAGTTAATAAAGGCATTGTTATTATTATTATTAAAATTCGTTTTTCGCATAAAAATATCATTTATATTTCGGAATGGTTCGTGATTCATATCAGCAAGGTAAACGCCTGTATTTTGCTAATAAATGCTCTTTGAACGAACCCAATAAACTAGTAGTGATGGCCAGAAAACAGGTGTTTTGGTATAAACAATTAGAAATTCTCAAAAAACTACTTGATCAATATACTCCAATTTTGTTGTTGTTATTTATTTAGAGGTACGAATCTTAGGGATTTCAAAAATTTCAAGTAGTAGCGTGGAATTGCTGTCGCATTACCGACAAGTGCCAAAACCTGCATTTTGCCTCGTTTTTCGGCTATAACATTTTTGCTATTTGTCGGATCTTTTTAAGTATGGTATTATTTTGTCATACATACCTAAAAATCGTGTAGAAAAAGGTTTTTCTACTTCGATTGAACCCCAAAAGACATGTTTTTTCATTCTTTGTTATCAAATAAAAAGTTTTCCCACAAAAACTGGTGTACCCATTTTATACGTCCATGTTTTAAATACCCCTTGAACAACTTGCAACAATAAAATTAGACTTTACAATTATTTCGGGGAAATTTGCTAATATGATTAATAGATAAAATGATATATAAAGATTAAGATATTAAACTGCAAGCAAAATTTGTGTTTATCTTACTTGTACATGTATTTAAAGTATGTCTAACATATGTTGATAGAGAAATCAGCACTTTAGTATCAAAATTGTCCGAGTAATTTGACCGAATCTTATGTCTATAAATGTATAAATTTGTAATACTTTACTATAAAATTGATGCTCTCTAATGTTTACAAATTTACCCATTTATATCTTTTTGTATGTTCCATTAAACCCAAGCACTTGCTGAGACTTATTTGAATATTTTATGTATATCGGAAAAATAATGATTCTCTTTACGTTATTTCAATAAACATAGTTATTATTATAACATAAATATAATAACAATAGTAATTATTAAAATAACAGTCAAATTTGACAATTTGCCAGTCCACCATGCTGAAAGATACTGATTTTATACTCACAGTGTTATACAATACTTAAAAGGAGCTTCAAAATAAAGTAAGCTATGTTACCTCATTACATCTGGAAAAATGGTACCTGACGGCGCTCTGAAATTTTCAAGTCTCAGTTTCACGCTTGAATGAATTTCACTGAAAATATGTAGAGGTGACCTTTTTGAAAAAGGTATATTTGATGTGAATGAAGACCACCTACTCGCAAAAGCATAACGTCTATACCCAATAACAATATTGTAGGTTAATCTTGTCGCAAAGCCACTTGTTCTAACTCTCGGTCAAGGTCATGTTGATCACCAGCACATACCTGTTATGCTGACCTCGATGACCCACTTCATCGAACTTGTTCTGTATTTAACAATCAAATGGCTTTTTGTAGTTTCGTCTTCACTCGGTTTCACTCACATTCAACAGAAATTGCTTCTAGAGGTTAATGAGTTCCCTGGTATGTTAATGACAACCGCCATGGAATGTGTTACACGAAATGACTGAACAGTTGGTGTTGCTTTATGGCGCAGATTCACGTTTATTGGATATGGAAGCATCTGTTTTTGTGTTAGAACCAGGGAAGTTGCGCTTTCTGGTATGGTTCCTTGAAAATGCTAAGATTCAACAAATCCTTCTTAATAGTAGAGAAGTAAACAAAGTTAACTTACTTTCAAGTGCAGTATGCCGATCAATGCATTGGTTTGGACCAGAAAAAGTTACATCCCTTTAGTTGAAAAAAGTGTTCCATTGATAACCATGCTGGTGCTAAGATCAGTTTCTGATGGATAGAGTTTTATGGACGCCACAAAGCCATAATACGCAAAAATGCACACTGACTCTTATAGAGAAACAGGGATACGATTGTTTCATAAATCAAAGACTGGTTACAACATTTAGTTGAACACTCCGTGTTCTCCTTAATCTATCAAAAATCATTTGTCAGCAGGTTTGCCAGAAAGTAGATCTAGGGTCGATTTCACCAAGGTTGTCAAATCAACAGTCCGTTATTCTCCACCTATATCGTAACTGTCCGTCAAATACAACGACTGAGCTTCAAGTTCCACTCAACAAATTTTAGCAACCAATAGCTATGAAATGTTGAAAACAAAATACTGTCAATGTATGAGATGACAGCTTGTCATTGAAGCATCACCAGCTTATTGAATATTAAGAAATGACATATAATTCAGTCAAAATTTAAAAAAATCCTTGATTTTTGAATTAAATTCATGTTTTAATTACTATTGTTGAGTTTTTGTTCATATTTATATTATTTTCTTCAATTGATATGCGATTTTACTGATTCAACTGGGTATTTTGTCCTATAAACCCCTTGCAGATAGCCATTAAGCACCTACTTGATGACAGGCTCTACCAAAAGATATTGCTCGTTTCCATTCATTCATTTACTTGCCGTTCATCAGAACCATTATGGCACCTTAGACTGATATTCCCACAAAACCATTCAGGTTTTTTGATATCCATACATCCATGAAGTTGAATATTTTTCTTTGTTCAAGAACTGAACAAACATCCACACTATATTCACGGAGATTAAGATATTCCCAAATATATGCCTTAAAGCTGCCAGCAAACATAAAACCTGCAAAAAATCTACAAATTTGCCATATTTTTTTTTTCACGAGTACACATTCTAGGTTATATTTATATTAGACATTATTTGAATACAGCTGATTATTGCATTTCAAGACTCATCGAGTGACACATGTGTGGGATCTGTCAACCCTTGGTTCCAGTCACAAAACATATACTCTGAAGAAGGTTTAATTCCATGCTATTCAATGACAACACGGTGACTTGTGTGGCCATTCTGGGAGGGTGCGACATGGTTGCCAGATTGTGCATTAATATCCCGTTTCACCCCCCTGGTCCCAGTGGAGTAAGCTCCGCCAACTGTTGAAATATACTCTACTATGCTTTATAACAGTATTCGTGGAATTTTTCCCAAAATCGTTGCACAACACTTGGAAATGCAAATGACACCGCAAAATAGCTCCGTCTGTACCTCGGGTTATACATCTTGACAGTAAGGATGTTCGATAGGATCCTATACATCCAATATTTAGAAGTATCAATACATTTCACGAGTATTGTCATCTTTCGATCCGGACTGTGTCAGAAAAAGTGATTGCCATTTGGCTGCGACATTACCCTGCCAAATCAGACACATCTTTCATCATTTTCAAAGAAATTGTACAAAATCTTCAACTTTGTGAAGTTAGCGAGTTTCACTTCATACCTTCTTACCAGACATGCCCAAATCATCAGTTGCTGCCGTGATATTCATCCCGATCACTGCATCCCCACGGCTAGGCGACCTGTTTGTTAAATTTGTATTGATAGGGCAGCGGGTTATGCTATAAATCATATGTCACAGTTTTTGTGAACTGATTGCAACGGTTAGATGATACCAAAAATATTTTCATAAATAGGAGATCTTTCCCATTCCGGATCGAACAATCCACCAAAGATGCTTATAATCATGATACCTAGTAAATTTACATAAAAAATCCTCTGTATCTAGGTATATAAGAGCTTTCTTATATTTGTTCATCAATTTAATGATTCAACATTTCTGCTAAAAATGATCATAATCACGATAGTAAACTATAACGAAGGTCCACTGTATGTAAGAATTTTCAGATACTTCATTTGCAATTTGACAACAGACCATGACGGTGTACACATTTTTCAAATATTCTGCAAGAAGTGTTATCAGTCTAGCTGCAACTATCATAAGTACTATGATTGTATTCCTACTTTAAATTCAAAACCAGCAAATGTAAAAGAATCATGTTGCACCCTTCATCACGGAACGTGATCGTCGTTAGACTTGGCAACCATGCGAGTGACAGATAGATAACCCCACTAGTGAAAAAGGCATTCATACAATAAACATTAATAGTTTTTATGATTTTTGGACTTAAAAGACATTATTTGTGAGACATTTTTCATAATTTTTTGTCTATGTCCATAGTGCATTATGCATCACGGAGATGTAGGGATTGACACTTCTTACACATATTATCTGTGATTTAGGATGGAGAGGACAATGTTTTTATTGCTTTGAAGAAATTCATTAGCCCGTAAATTAATAAATGGTTACTATTATGATATAAGGGAAGGTGAAGGATTGGATGGAATGTATTTTATATTCTATTTTCTTGCAAAATACAGACAAATCCACACTATTCAACAGGTATGTAATGATAACAGTATATTGAACTCAAATTCTAGATTGCCATGCATTAACAAACGTCCAAATCTGCTACCAAATTTAACAGCTAGAAAATCGACCTATTATTTGCCGCATTCCCATTGACTTTTGGGGATTACTGATTGTTAAATGTAAATGTATAACACAAATCAAAATACATGAAAGTTGACCTGTTTTCTCTGTACAAAAGCATCATGTTGGAATCAAGAAGTGGTCTTCTTTATAATGCAGTCGAATTTTCACGATTTTATTCAATATTTTAATAGAAATCACTGATATCCTGAGACCATTGACAGCTTCTGTCAAATTGCATTTGCATTGGTCCATAATATTAATGTTGGTGAAATCGGCCCTTAGGATGGCAATTTACCCAGGGAGTGAGAATTACACATGTATTAAAACTAACAAGTTAGAAAATATAGTACATACAAGAATATTGATCTAATGTGAAAAAGTATTTACATTTCACATTAATTTGTAATTCCATTCATTTAAATTGTATAGAAATTTACTTTAAGATGTCAAGTAGAAAATACAAGTCAGCGACTAGATAAGATGGCAGTGCGAAAATGTTTTGTATGAGATCCGTCATACCTAACTTTTCTGTAATGTGGCGGCTTAATTACATACAACACGGGTGGGGTGCTGATTTCCCGAAGGTTGTTCAAAAACGCAAAAAAAACAGCGAAAGTCGTTATGTATACCGTTGAAGATAACCTCTCGTCAGAAAGGACAACACAAATAACCCATTTGGCTCAGCTAATAGGGTGTTCATTTGAAAACTTCCCATCACGGATCTATCGAATACCACTAGTAAAAAGAAAAAACGCCGAGACACGTCAAAAGATTTGTCAACGGGGAAAACTTTTTAACCAATAGCTACTTCACCACCTTTCACCCTCTGCCTACCAGGGTCATCCCTTTAAAAATTTAAAATGACAAGGGGTATCGAGTAATAGCTTGTTTGAAAGATCTTCCGAAATCCTTTATTTTGACGTTTGATTTTTTAAATTCAGTCGTGGGATATCATGGCAGCTTTCCATGATGCGTTGACGAAGCCCTATAGAGAAGAGTCTAATGGCGTCAAATAAGAAGATCTAGCAGGCCATTCTATAGGCCCTCTCCATTTATCTGGAAGCTCGTAGTCCAGCCATTGCTGAACCGGAAGAACAAAGTGAGGAGGAGCGCCGTCTTGTAGGAAATATATTTCAGCCTCATCGCGTATAGGGCTTCTATCCTCTTCGATTTGGTTTTCAATGGTTTCTGTGATAAGCCAGTTGATGGTATTTTCTAACATATCCAAATAAATGTCTCGATTCGAATCTCCATTAATAAACAATGGCCCAATCACTTTGTTTCCTAAAATGTCTGCCCATACATTAATTTTTTGGGGGTACTGGCTATGCCCTTGTACAGAAGCATGAGTATTTTCGTTGCTCCGATACTTGCAGTTATGCTTATTAACAAATCCATTTAGATAAAGTGTGCATTCGTCACTGAAGCAGATATTCTTTACATGAATGGTGGAGTTTAGTAACTGTCTGTACAGAGGTTGATGAAATACCAGTCGCAGCAACAATTTTGTGTAATGATTAGGATTTATTCCAAAATGACCCAAAACTTCGATTTGAGCGGCTTCATCCAATACTCTCTGATTTTCACGTTTTTATTCGCAACAGCTCCAGTTTGAGTAACAAGGTCCAAAACATACCTATGCGAAGTTATCTTCCCCGGATGTCTGGCGTTAAACGTGACGGCAGTTTGCCGAGCACATTGATTTTGGGCACCATAAATTAGAATCATTTCCAATATTTCGCTAGTGTGTAAACCATTTTGGAACTAAAATCTAAATCAGTAAATTAATTTTCACTATCCCAAGATTGTCACAAAGGCAACTTCCAGCAAACTGAATTCTTTCTTTCCCTTAGCAAGAGGTAATTAAATAGGTATAACAACAAATAGTTCGCCCGGGTTATTACTTGGTTGTTGCACGTCTAATCTTCCGAATTGCTGTTTATGTTAGTAGTTTCCGAATTGTAGATTTGGAAAACCCTAACTGGCAATATTTTGAACACTTATTGAAGTAAAATGTGATATTTTCGTGTGTTTTTGTTTTCTATCTGAATAAATTGAGATAAATAAAGATTTCATATATTTTTTAAATCAAACGTCAAAATAAAAGAACTTTGAAAGGCCTTTCAAACAAGCTATAACTCGATACACCTGGTCGTTTGGAAAATTAAGGGGATGACCCTGGGGAGCAGAGGGTGATACGGGGTGAAGTAGTTTTTGGTTAAAACGTTGTCCCAATCTTTTGACGTGTCTCGGCGTTTTTTCTTTTAATCAGTGGTTTCCAACAATTCCGTGGTGGAAAGTTTTCAAATGAACACCTTGTATATTTCATGGGCAGCATATTCCGTAATAATTTTCTCACATAGCAAATATCACTGATTTTATACATATGCAGACCAATACGCCTAATCATCCAGATGCTATCGTGCTACTCTGCTACTCAACCACACATCTTCTCAGAATATATTTTACGGATTATCTCGGCATTCTGCAACCAGCACAGCATTATGGGGAACTGACTTGCAGCTTGCAGGATGGTTATGAAGCGTGCCGTGTAGTTGAGTCATTCCTCCAAAGATACCCTTTTGATGACCCTCACAGTGTTCATAGTGAGCACACGCGGATGAACTCTTCGCACGCTAGGACCTATCTAGGCAGCAAGTTGACATTTGGCCCTTTTTTTGACATTCTATAGGTTTCATGTAATAATCCTTCCTATTACTGTGGTACTAAATAAGGATAGCCTCGTGATGAGCCAAAGACTACTTATTTATGACTTGTTCTCGAATATTTCGTTACAGGTATAAAGCTTAGTTATCAAACTGTCAATGACAGATTGTTTATTTCACCTGTGGTAACGCCACCTGAAGAAAGCGATTCTAGGTTATCCTGACTGACAATTTCTTCACAGAAAGTGACACTATTTAACCACAGAACACCAGCAAAAAACACCCGCTCAAAACTGATATATATATATATATATATATATATATATATATACAGGGTTATCCAAATTAAGTGTCCACCATTAGTAACTTTGTTATTAGTGAAAATACAAAGTTGTTTGAAGTAGCAAACTAGTAGCATTTTTAACGCTGGTAAAAATGAGAAATAAAAAAAAACAATTGAGAGTCGTTATTTTGATTTTTTTCAGTAAAATAACATTTTTTTAAATGGAAACCACCGTATATTATATTTTTTTCTGTTAAAGCATCAAATTTTAAACAAAAAAGTTCATAATGACTTTTCCGCTAAAGTCAAAAATAAAGTCAAAATAACGATAAATATTTTTAATTATTTGCAGTATTATAATATTAAGACGGCTATGAAAACAACATGCCGTTCGCGATTTGACAGCATTAAGATAAGTGACAAATTGTTAAACTGGACATACTCGCAACTAGAAGGCTTTGGAAAACAATGATAAAATCAAATAATGTCAAACATTAGTGTAAATACTTGTTTATAAGCTTTATTGTGTCATTAATTTAAAGAAAAATGTTCTCCCATGAAGAAAAGTGTGATATGTTAGAATGCTATTTAGTGTGCAGAAAATCCTCCTTGAGAGCAAGAGAATACTACAGTGAATTATATCCCGCTCGCATTCAACCTTATGAACGATATTTTCTGAGACTTTATCGAAAATTTAGGGGCAACGAAAATGTTTTTGCTAAAACAAGGGCAAAAAAAGAATTCATAATAAGCGAGGCCACGGAAATTGCAGTTATTGGATATTTTGAAGCTTATCGTGAGAATTCAATAGCAGATATTCTCAAGGACTCTAATTTCACTTATGGTACTGTTCAAAGGATTTTAAAAAAATACAAATTTATTCCGTATAAGTACCGACCAGTTCAAACGCTTTTGGCAGGGGATCCAGAGAGAAGACTTGTTTTTTGCCATTGGTATCTTAGCTTCTGTCGCCAAAATGTAAATAACTTTCGTTACCTTTTATGGACAGATGAATCAAATTTTTCAAATTCTGGAATGTTTAATAGAAAAAACCACCATTATTGGTCAAGAGAAAATCTTTTGTTAGTACATCCAAGAGGCCCACAAGTCCGTTTCAGTTTCAACGTTTCGTGCGGTATAATTGGTTCAAAAATTGTTGGCCCGTTCTTTTATGAGGGAACCCTAACTGGTGAAAGATATGTGGAATTTATGTCAGAAATTCTGACTAATTTCTTAGACGAATTGGATCTTATAAGTAGACATCATCTGCATTTTCAGCAAGATGGCGCACCTGCCCACAACTCCAGAGGTACTTATCATTTTCTAAGTACTACTTTTAATGATCAGTGGATAGGAACAAATGGCCCAATACAGTGGCCTCCCAGATCACCAGATCTAAACCCACTTGATTACTTCTTGTGGGGTTACTTAAAGAACCAAATTTACAAGCGAAGGTACGATAACCTTGACGCGTTAAAGACTGCAGTTAGGGAAAAGATAACCCAGATAGATGGTAGGACCATACTTAAGACAGTTCGAGCAGTTGAAAAACGTGCCCAAAAATGTATTGAAGAACAAGGTGGTGTTTTCGAGCATCTTCTTTAAAAAAAATTGTTATTGTATTTTGTAAGATTATAAGTTGATGTTGAAAATAAAGTTTGTCGATACAATTTAATTGTTTCAGATTGGAGGCCATAACTTCAACAATTTGTAACCTAGGAGAAAAGTTATTGTAAGCTTTTTTGTTTAAAATTTGATGCTTTAACAGAAAAAAATATAATATACAGGGGTTTCCATTTAAAAAAATGTTATTTTACTGAAAAAAATCAAAATAACGACTCTCAATTGTTTTTTTTTATTTCTCATTTTTACCAGCGTTAAAAATGCTACTAGTTTGCTAATTCAAACAACTTTGTATCTTCACTAATAACAAAGTTACTAATGGTGGACACTTAATTTGGATAACCCTGTATATATATATATATATATAAATTAAAGCTTCCGCCTTTTGTTGGGTACTTCGACAAAATTTAAGCAAAGAGGACTCTTTATACTTTTTTTAATTCTCTCTAGCTTTCAATGGACTTTGCCATCATCATCAGGAGCTGCAATTACAATGATAACAGTAGCAACAAAAGTGTAAAATGAATTTAAATTGACTCAACTTACAGTAGTATGTGAGGATGTTGCTAATTGTTGTTTACGTATAGGATGAGGGAAACGTCCAGTAACATGGTGAGAGCTGGATAGATTGTACAATGGTCAAAATTATATAAAATATGACAAGAACAAGTTAAAAACAGATTAAAAATTATTTAAAAAACATTAGAGCATTACATCGTCGAAGTACCCAACAAAAGGCGGAAGCTTTAATTTTTCACCTAACTGGTCTAGACGACAATGACCACGTCTCAAGTTATATATATATATATATACAGGGTGACTTCGAAGTTGAGCCATTTATTTTAACAGTGAGTAGATCTGATCAAAAGAAATGTTTTTTCCTTTAACATTTTTCTGGTAAAATTAAAGTAACAAAGTTATAGCCCTTTAGAAGTTTGAGTACCGCCCTGTCTCAATAATAATATTATGTGCTCGTGTTTGGCAACAACGGACATAATCTGCGTTATCGGTTCTTCGCATCGGAAACAAAAAAGCGAAAGAATTTGAAACGTTTATCACGATGTTTTTCGTCAGTCGGTAACGCGTGAGTGAATAGTGGTGTTTGTTGCGTGGCTCAAACGAAATAAAAAATAGCACATGTTTACGAAAATGCTGAACTTGTGGACATGATTCTTATTTCATTCTTTACAAAATGCTGCCGCGGCATCACGGATTTGTGCGAATCGGTTTCCCAATCGAGTGCAACCAACCCCTCGTGCCTTTGTTAATGTAGTACAAAGGGCTCGTAAATCAGGAGACTTAAGACCTTACAGGGGAGGGCCTGCCGGTGCTCCAAGATCGCACGATCAAATACAGGTCCGCACTGAAATACTTGTCGGGAGGATACTTTATAAAACAAGGTAACATTTTTTTTAATTTTTTTTTTATTTTTACACACATATTTTGGTTTATCTTCCTTCTACAATCATTATCTGAAAATTAATGACTCAACTTCAAAGTCACCCTGTATATATATATGTGTGTTTATTGGGTAGAAATTTCTAGTTTTCTAATATAAATAATATATAAATACAATCAAAGACAAGGATTTGCGGTTGATGATAGACTCCGCATTTAAACGTAGTGTCAAAAAATTACTAGTAATTGGGTGAAGTGTTTGAGCAATGGCAATTCTGTTCTCAACATGCCAAATACGGGTTTACCGGAATGGTCATATGAATTAATTACGTCCCCACGTCGTTGTTTATTACTATTTACCTAGGTAGGAACGTAGGTTCTCCTTAAAGGAATGCGGTAAATAATGGCGATTTCTCAGGTAAGTTGTGGAAAAAGCCTTTATTATCATAAAACTAGGTGAGTATATACGAGTAAATACACGGTATTCCTGTAGAAAAGCACGTATGTAGCTTCATGGAAACACAATCGGATTTGTACGCAATGAATATATTGATGAGTCCCACGTTAAAACAGGCGGCTGAAGCGAGCTCACACAAATATGAATATACTCAATTAAGCTTATAATGACCACACCGTTGAAGCGCACACCTGTTCATGCTCACTGATTTTATCTACCAAGATATTGAATATTAATGAACCATGGAGGGATTTGTGGGACAGTGAAACCATATTACCGTTCGAAATTTTGGATATCTTTATTATAAGTGACAAAGTAGCATGTTTCGTCGATCGCTAATAAGATTGTCGGCACATTCTTAACAACTCGGAGGTGATGAGATGGGTTACTATTGAATTTAAGGGCGTATGCAGGAGGGCTTTGGGCCTCAAAACCGTTCCCTCTTCTCCCTTCTGCAACACCCACAGTCTTTTACGTTTTTGCTTGTAAACATGCAATGCGCTAACGAAGCTTTGCAGAAATATATTTCGACACATGTGAGTTCTGTAGATTTTACTACTATATAAACTGGAAATGTTTTGATTCTTTGCTCATTTTTATACTGCGTGTCTTACTGACCGCCAAATAAAACCACAGATGTAGGGTTGAAGATTTCTTTGCCACCTGCTTGCTCATTGGCTTTTTGTTATATAAATATGAAATCTGACAGTATGAAGCAGGAAAAGGTCATAATACAGAGTACCGTTTTTACAATTTTAAAAAATTTGTCTGGCTAATTTGATCAGTATGGTTTTGCCACGGTTGTTAAGTAGGAGTAAAACAAATTTTTCGAGTAAGCTTGGTTTTTAGATCATCTTCTTTATAAAATGAATGCTAACCGCAAATATAGGACCTCCCTGAGAGAAAAAGTGCAAGATATTTCGATTTTGAATTTATTGTGATTTTATAACGTGTGTACATATTGATCACAGAGTTACAGGTCAGTGTCGTGCAAATAGAAACGATCAAGGTTAAAAACATGGTTTCTAACCTTATTTTTTGGAATTAAAAAATGAACGTGGAACAGTTCTTCCTAGCTCGACCCATGTTCTCGTCCAGTAACCCTTTTCAAACGTGTTAAACAAGGTTAACATGTGTAGGTACCTACCAAGGCTCTGAGTTTGGTTGAAATACATGCTAGTTGTCTTCGTACGCCAATGAAACCGTAATACCTCCAGTCATTAAAATCTAGTTCAATTATATTAATTTTTATGTTTATACTTCATTGTTAATTTAGTATGAAATCCAACACTGCTGCTACGGAATTAGATGTGTAAATTAAGGTAATTTGAAATTCTATCACTTAGAACCATATTCTAGGAGCAACACCATATCGTGTTTGAACTAGTTAAGTACTGTAACATGTGGATTTGATTGTATTAGCTTGGTTTTGATCGAATGTGGGGGTTCCAGGCAACGTACATCGATAATATGCAATACAACACAAAAATACGATTATGATTTGTAGTTGTACAATAGATACAAGAGTACCCCTAGGCTGATGGAACGTTCCAACGAAATTCCTTTGTGCCTCCTCCCCAGAGATGCTTTTAGTTTGACGCGTACAAAAACAGACTTTGGAAAACTCAAGTGAAGCTGTTAGGCACTTTGGAAAACTCAAGCATTTATTGTGATGATCAGGGCAAGAGAGGGAATTTACATGACAGTTGTGTCCTTGCAGGTAAACGGAAACACTCCTTATATACATAACATACAAGAAATTTGCTTACTGCTCGGAATAGGATGTCTACAAGAGTTGTACAGGAGAACACCTTCAAATCATTTTCTTAAGTTGTTGAAAAAAAAATTGCACACGCTAAGCGCACTCCTCTAGAGAGTTTTTGGTATTAATCATTAGACTTTAGTTTGATCACCCTGCAGCTTTAGGTAAAAATTACATTTTGAGTCACCGTTCTGTACATTTTTTGTCTCGCTTAACTTTTTCATCCTCTACAGCTCATTATAACATCGCTTTTGGACATACCTGAATGGGTAATTTGTCCATCCTTGTCGATTAATAAAAATTGATATACTTTGTATACCTACATGAAGGGGTCTTTTTTTAACTTAAAGAATATCTTTTTTGAAATCTATTTATAGGATTACTTTTCTGCAATTATCAATATCGTAATATTTGCTCCAATTTGCTCTGCATATCCTGCGGACCCGCTCAACACAAGACGTCAAATATGTATAGTAAAGTTTACGAAAAATTCAGCAAAACTTTCCAAGCTCTCAAAGTGGGAACTCAATGAGAGACACACGGTCCTGAGACCAGCTCTTCACATAGTTAATCGTAAGCAAAGATTGCTCATAATGAGAAAAGAACATATGCAGCAAGAAGAAAATGTTATAAAATTGAAAACACAGTGCTTTTCGAAAAGGGTCTCCTTTACTTTGACGAGTCTAAATAGAAGGCCGAAGTTCAATATGATGGAATTGATGCATAAGTACCATGCTCTGACGTGAGCATTTCAAGAAGGAGGTTGGGAGCTATTTTGGAACATTTTTTTAATGGAGTGCGAGGGCATCTGGCGCACCTTATTAGTACTTTATCGCCCTGAAATGTAACTCTATTGTCTTTCAAATTGGCGGACGGGCAGGCTGTCAAAGCTAAACGTTTTAGTACATTCAATGAAGACCTAACTACTAATCATCAAAAAGTATGTCATATCAACCCTATCGTTTGAGACAGGTTTACTTGAGTATAATATGATAGAATGAAGGCTATTCTGATTGAAAAACAAAAACAAACTTTTACGATTTTTAAAATTAGGATGCTCAAAATTTAAGGGATAATACTACTGCAATGACCTAAAGGAAAGTATAAAATGTAAGAATACGTTTTTTTGCTAAAAAATACCTATCCTTTCTTCTAACTTGTGCCTTGTACTGTAACAGTCGGAAATGGGTGTTGTATTGGTACATTGAAATCTTAAAGGCAAAAAACTGCCAGAGGTTCACCTTTCTTGACTCAGTGATAGCCAGATCTGTCCCCTAAAGTTTTCTTTTTGGTATCATAATTTTAGGAAAACGCTTTTATATGACTTCAATTTGTTTAAAGTAAGTTTTATATGTCCCTCTCCATCCACCAATTTCGTATTCTAAAAGCGACCCAACCAGGGCTACTGTTTGATTCTGAGAATTTATTAAAATTGTTCTTAATTACTGAATATCCTAGATCTGTCGATATCAACCTCTATATATCGGACATGGTTTGCATCGGTAATTTCTGTTGTTGATCCTTTTGATGAAACCTTCAATGTTTTAAACTCCAGGATGGTTCGCTGAGCCAATTCGAATTACCCTAATTTCATTTTCTACGGCCTGCTCAACCTGTTGCCATGAAGTGCCCTCAAAAAGTATTACAGTGTCGTCTGCAAAGAACTATATACTGCCAGTGAAATCATACTCCAAAAGGCCGCTCATATAATTTGCGAAGTATTGGACCTGTGTCGATTCCATGAGTTGAGTTTTACTTTTTACCTTGTCAACGATTTCGGTCTTGCAGGTACGATCTCATTAGGTCTAGCGCAATTCCTCGAAAACCAAGTCCTTCTAGAGCCTGTATTACCTTCATGTGAATATCAGTATTATTGTAGGACGCCTTTAAGGTTTCCCTGATTTCCATAATATCTTGTCTCCTTCAGTAAGGCACTTGTGTGGCTGCTCTAGGTTTCTACCGTGCCGAAAATTATGTCTGGTTATGTTTTTATTTTGACGCTTAAGTTAACTATAGCTTCCTGTGCAGAAATGCCCTACCTAAAACCAAGTTGTTCTTCAGAAATTACTTTATGTTGATCAAGGTAGGCGACGATGTGTTTTTGACAACTTTCTCTGTAATCTTAGCTATATTCAATATTGCTATAATGGATCGGTAGTCAGATATGTTTTGTATGTCTCATGTTTTAAAAGGTGGTTTTATTATACCGGTTTTCAGACATGATGGGAAATATCCCGAAATGAATGCACATATGGAACTACAAAAGTAGATCCACATCCGGATACGGGTGTAATCTGAGGAAACGAAGATATAGAGGAAAAAAGCGACTCACAAAGTCCAGAACGAGAGCCAACCTGCACATTGTAGTATAAAATGGCTAGAAGACCTCGAATCTTCAAGGAGACATCTAACCACAACCACGCGGCTGGTTATAGCCAATTGCTGTGGTACTTCAAGCCCAAAGGATCTACAAAGAGAAAATGATCATGCGGAGAAAGGTATATAGCAAAAAGTAGGAAAATAATGGACAAAATCCACAAAAAGGAGGAAAGTGGATTCGAGCAGAAAATACGATAGGATACCCGAGCGATACGTATTTCTGGAGCAGAAGTACCACAACAAGTGGCTATAACCGGCCGCGTGGTTGTGGTTAGATGTCTTCTTGAAAATTCAAGGTCTTCTAGCCATTTTATACTACAATGTGTAGGTTGGGTCTTGTTGTGGACTTCGTGTGTCGTTTTTTCCCCTCTCCATCTTAGTTTCCTCAGGTTACACCCGTATTCGGATGTGTGGGCATGTGTACCTACTTTTGTAGTTTCATATGTGCATTCATTTCGGGCCGGATGAAGCCAACCAGCAGAAATACTTATCGGTCGGGTCATCTATCCTATTTTCTGCTCGAATCTACTTTCCTCCTTTTTGCGGATTTTGCTCATTATTTTCCTACTTTTTGTTATATACCTATCTCCGCATTATCATTTTTGTTACATATATATATATATATATATATATACCGGGTCCGCCATCTTTTATGTCGTTATATAAACATGAAAACCTAGAACTGATTTCTAAATATCGGGTACTTTTATCAAATATGGCCCTATACAATTTATTGGGACTAGTTTTTGAACACAATATCTTCCAAGTGGCCACCTTTATTGGTCAAAACAGAATGTGCCCGTTTTGCCGCATTTTCCATTACTTTCTCTGGTGGTATAGCGGTGATTGTGGTACGAACGCTTGCCTTGAGTTCTTCAGTGGTCTGAGGCTTGCTGGCGTACACTTGACCTTTCAAATAACCCCACAAGAAGAAGTCCGGTGGAGACAAATCTGGTGACCTGGGTGACATCAGATGTCCAGGGAATTTTCGTTGAAGAAACTGGATTGTTTCATTTGCGGTGTGGCATGGCGCACCGTCTTGTTGAAACCTGTAACCATTAAGACCTTTTTCACGCATTTGTGGGCAGACGTAGTGAGCCAACATCCACCGATATTGATTTCCATCTACTATTTCGTTTTCATTGAAAAAAAAAGTCGCTGACTCCGTGGATCTCATGTAGATTTTCTGTCCCCCAAATGCGGCAGTTTTGCTTATTAACGCCGCCAGAGTGCGTGACATGGGCCTCGTCGGTCATCACAATTTGCTTCCAAAGTGAGGTTTAGCATCTACCATGCGAGCGACTGTTTGGGCGTATTCCAAGCGACGTGGACCAGCAGTTGGCAACATTTTTGTGTTAACTCCACCTTATAGAAAACAAATGCAAATCATCCTTCAAAATGCACCGCAACGTGGTTCCACTAATGCCAAAATACTGATACGACACTTTTGGGTTTTGGGCAGCGCTGTCTCTGACCGCTTCAACCAATTCATTGGAACGTCTTGGCCGTTGATGAACGGTGTGTTGGCGATCTCCCACTGTCCCGTACTTAAGAAAATTCAAAACCAAATGACGGATGGTGTTGTCAGACGGTGCCTGGCTGCCACGATGTTTTCGACGATATGCACGTTGCGTTAACTATTTTGGGGCGTTGTTCGGTGTAAGGCTATTCATGACTAAAATTGTAGTAAATTGACGTTTGAGAAACACGTATAACCAAATCACTCGGCTGGTAAATATTAAAGTCATTCGATGTTTCAATACCGACATAAAGTATGGCGCAACCAGTATATATATATATATATATATATATATATATACAGGGTGACTTCGAAGTTGAGTCATTTATTTTAACAGAGAGTAGATCTGATCAAAAGAAATGTTTTTTTCCTTTAACATTTTTCTGGTAAAATTAAAGTAACAAAGTTATAGCCCTTTAGAAGTTTGAGTACCGCCCTGTCTCAATAATAATATTATGTGCTCGTGTTTGGCAACAACGGATATAATCCGCGTTATCGGTTCATCGCATCGGAAACAAAAAAGCGAAAGAATTTGAAACGTTTATCACGATGTTTTTCGTCAGTCGGTAACGCGTGAGTGAATAGTGGTGTTTGTTGCGTGGCTCAAACGAAATAAAAAATGGCACATGTTTACGAAAATTGTGAACTTGTGGACATGATTCTTATTTACGGGGAGTCTTTACAAAATGCTGCCGCGGCATCACGGATTTGTGCGAATCGGTTTCCCAATCGAGTGCAACCAACCCCTCGTGCCTTTGTTAATATAGTACAAAGGGCTCGTGAATCAGGAGACTTAAGACCTTACAGGGGAGGGCCTGCCGGTGCTCCAAGAACGCACGATCAAATACAGGTCCGCACTGAAATACTTGTCGGGAGGATACTTTATAAAACAAGGTAACATTTTTTTAATGTTTTTTTTTATTTTTACACACATATTTTGGTTTATCTTCCTTCTACAATCATTATCTGAAAATTAATGACTCAACTTCAAAGTCCACTTTATCTACCGGACTCAAAAATAACAAATTTTTGTTAGTCTCTTTCTGTTATTGTTTCCTACTCCGTTTTTTTCTGTTTTGATGTTTGTTTAGCAGCCTTATTCTGAAATCTAGTTGTAGGTTCTTCTATCCCAACTTTTTTGTGTATTTTCACCCGTAAGTCCATTCACTACTTTCCAGATATGTTTGCTCCTTCTTTGGATGGACTTGTGTTTCACTTTTTAATTAACGAAAATTCTTTACAAAGTTCTTGTTTTATTTGAGTTGATAATACTAAGAAAAAAATGTTCGGACATTATCTAGTTTTATCTAAAAAGTTGTTTACTTTTGTGAGGTTAAAAATTAATTTTTTTTATAATACTATGAAATATATTGTTTGCACGTCATATTAAGAAAATTGTTTTCAAGTAATATGATATTGAAATATAAAGTCAAACTAATATTGATAACGCCGCAACATTTTTCTGACACATAAACGTTCGGACATGATATTAAAATAAACATAATAGCAGGCCATAGAGACAAACAAAGTGTTTACAATTTGACGTCTTGATTTAAAAATCAATTCTGTGAATCAATTTGCTTTAAAATGTCGCGTGGTAAAGCAACAAACGATGCAACAATCATAAAATTGTTTCATCAAGGAAAGAGTTTTCGGGATATTGTTGAACAAATAAATGTCGCAATGTCTACGGTGCCAGATATTGTAAAAAAGTATGGAGACTCAGGTTCTATTCAAGTTTCAAAACACGGTGTTGGTAGGCCACGTAAGATCAGTCCTAGAATGCAAAGATCTCTTGTTCGTCTTTGTAAAGCTGGTCTTCGAGGTACTGTAAGGGCCATAACAGCAAAATGGATTGAAGAAACAGCAGAAAATGTTTCATGAGAAACGTGCCGTCGGTGGATTCATAAGTCTGGTTTGTCAGGTACGTAGGTTGCATTTAAGTGCCATGATTATGCAGTAAAATCTTTGGTTTAGGGAAAAGAAAGGCTAATGTGGATTTACGAGGACTAGAAACATCATGTTTGTCGGTGAATCGAAATTTGATGTTTGTGTGGGTGACCACCAATCCCGTGTTATAAGAAACAAAAATAAAGCGTTTTATGAAGGCTGCCTAAAGAGAAAGGTAAAGCTTTCATCAGGTTTGATAGTATGGGGAAGCATATCTGCTTTTAGCGTTGGAAAAAATCACTTTATAGACGGAACTGTAAACGCAGCTAAATATCAAGATATCCGTTAAACCAATTTGCTATTGACAATTCCAATTTTATCATCTGATATAAACTTCATTTTTCAACAAGATGGGGCACCATGTCATGAGACCAAGACCACGGAAAAATGGTTGCAGGATGATATAATATTTCCGTCCTTGACTGGACTTCCAGGGTTACTGATTTAAATACACTAAGTGACATAAAAATCCGAACACCCAGTTTAAATGGTTTTATTTTAATAACATTTTGTATAAGTACTTAATGAAGCATAATAAGTAAATGATAAAAATTTCAAACTGATTGCACTGCTTTAAAGCCCTTTGACCTTTAATAATGTGTGGATGCACCCTGATGTGCTACGCATTCTCCAACGCGCCTAGGCATGCTTCTGATCAGGTGGTCAATGTCCTCCTGTGGTACCTCACTCCAGGCAACCACCAACTCCTCTCGAAGTGCTTCTAGAGTCTGAGGAGGACGTTGCAAATTGAGCAATCTCCTACCCATCATATCCCACACGTGCTCAATTGGGGATAAGTCGGGAGATCTTGGTGGCCATGGTAACAATGTGACATCATTATGTTGAAAGAAGTCTATTGTGACTCTTGCAACATGTGGTCGGGCATTATCATGTTGGAAAGTTGGATCAGCCAGGGTGTCAAGATAGGGTAAAAGATGGGGTTCTAGAACTTCGTGGATATAACGCTGCGCGTTCATGTTACCTCTGATGAAGATTAAAGGTGACCTGGAACCATAAGCTATAGCACCCCAAACCATAACTCCAACAGTGTGATGAACATGTCTTTCAAAAAAAAACTGTGGATTCCTCCTTTCACCACGTCGCGTTCTAACCCTGGCACGACCATCGTGCATGCCTAAGCGAAATCGAGACCTGTCACTAAAGACAATACTGTTCCATTCCTGATCCCAGAGTGACCGTTGTCTGCACCACTCAAGGCGATTACGTCGGTGTTCTCGAGTTAAAGGGAGGACCCAGTGTGGCCAGTATGAAAACAAGCCAAAACTTCTCATTCGTCGGTAAACACTTCGTCTTCTGCAAACCATTCATTTGCAATGGACCTGGCAGTGGAGAAACGGTCCCTTAAGGCCAATAACCTTAGGCGGCGATCTTCACGGTCTGTTGTTCTACGGCGGCGTCCAGTGCCCCTTGCTCTTTGCGTACGGCCTTCTCGAAGCCATGCCTGACAACCACAGTGTCTACACTTCTTTGCACTCTAACTGCAATTGCCCGAAAAGAAAGTCCAGCTTCCCGAAGTCCCACTATACGGCCTCTATCAAACTCACTAAGTTGACGAAATCGTACAGGTCTCCGTACTCTAGGCATCGTAACCGATCGTAAAGGATATCAAGAACCAAAATCCGCCAACGTTGATTCTTTACTGCGGCTGAAATATTCATTCTTAGAGCGTTAGTGAATTAAAAAAAAGCAGTATAAAAACCGGAATGTCCAACTGCTAAGGCTGAAAATTTTTTCACTTGTTATTTACTGTAAGATAAATACATTCACCAACTTTTATTAAAATAAAACCATTTAAACTGGGTGTTCGGATTTATATGTCACAGTATAATGTTATCGAAACTGTATGGCACAAAATGAAGCAGGATTTAAGAAAGGATCCACAATGAAACATTTATGACTTACGAGTAAAATTATAAAATATAAGGGATTCATTTAAGGCTCAAGACTGCCAAACCCTTGTTAAAACTATGCAAGCTACAATTAATGTTGTTATTAATGCAAAGAGAGACGTAACGAGCTATTGAAATGGTTCGTTCGAACATTTATGTGTTAGCCAAATATTGTCGTTTTCAATATTAGTTTAGTGTTAGAGTTTAATATCATATAATTTGATAATAATTTCGTTAATATGATGTCCAAACAGTAACCTTAAAGAAGTAAACAAACTTTAAGATAAAATTATATAGTGCTCTGTTTTGTGCTAGGGCTCTTAGTAATATGTATTTGTCTCAAAGGAATCATGCGTTTCTGATACACAACACATAGTTTGAGGTACAAATAGATCGAGAGCCCGCAAAAGGACAACCCTTGTGCGTGAGTGCAACAATTGAGAGGATTTACATGCCCAAATCTCATAATAGCTTCAAATTAAAGATATTACGTAGGTAAGAGATTAGTCTTATCAGTTATCAATCACGTTAGACTTTTTTCAACGTTTTCATCTTGTTCTCTTCCAAATTCCAATGTTGGACTGGATTTATGGAACACCTATGTTGATAACAAAAACCCGAGTATGTGTTCGTTAGAGCTGCAAATCTATGGAAGATCTAGGAAGATTGCCTGGTGATTTTTTTGTTAGCGGTGTTTGCTCTCACTTTGGGTCTTGCTGATAATTCATTGTAGAGACAAGCATTTAGTTTGGTATATTACAAGAAAAAGCAGTTTCAATTCATGAATTGCTCATATATAAGGAACATTTATACTATTTTTCCCTACTTCTATATCGGCGGGTTTACTTATACGGGTTACTTTAGAGGAGGAGTGGACTGGAGACTTTTGGTGACATTCTGAGCCTAACAACACCAATTACGACTAAAATGAGGTGGTGCCCGCTTAACTCCATCTGAATAAGTTACTTCACCAGTCACAGGTTAAGGTGGCAGCATGCTACGTCTAACCTTCTCCAATATCCAGATCAATGATGATCCTAACATGGTGGTCGTAACGCCTCACCTTAACCGATTTTCGCGTAATGTCTGAGTTAGAACAATAATTATGCTCGTAAGCTCGAGAGCTGTTGTCGCCTTGTCTCTTTATTCTCTCCTTCCTGCATGATAGAGTTATAGATTTCTGACAGTGTCTAGGACAGGATGTTGGAGGTAGATAATGTATATTTGTGACAAAGCGGAAACAATCAATACCAATACGAAAAGCGAGATGCAATTTTACATTTCTGCGTGCTCATTATGACAAGCATTTTTAAGAGAATGAATTATCTGCTATTATCTGTTACACAGTGGGCCGGCAGCAGCTTTCAAATCGATTTTTCAGCACGTTTATTTATTGAGAGCTGTTATACTTGGGAGCACATAATGACTTCGTTTCGCACATGTTACGAGATGGAAATGTGTTAAATTCAACTGCATTTGATCCAGCTGACTCTAGCAAAAAATTTGGAAACCACGAAAACGTAAACATGCGATTTGTAGGTCACACGAAAACCTAAACTTGTTATTTTCATCGCCTACTGGTGATTCTTGGTCTACCTATGAAGCCGCGTACAGACCGAGATTACAACGAAAGCCAAGGCATATGTGGTTATAGATTTGGAGGTATTTGAATCGGTGTGTACGGCGCAAGCCAACATACGCCAGCGGTTTCCAAGGTCGGCGTTGGCGTTCGATTGTGTTCGCTCCTGGATCGGTACATGAAATGGGGTTTGATGTGTTCTGCACTTCTACTATCTAGTCGTTTGTCTACATTCGATGAGGGAAGAATCGTCGCTCGACATTAGCATCGTACATGAGCCAACGCGGAAACTAAATTTAGGTGTGGACGAGCGCATTTCAATACCTTCCGACAACAAACGCCAACGTCACATGTACTTGCATTCGTTTGCTCGGTGTTGGTTTTCGGTCTGTACGCAGCTTAAACTCGGTAGTTACAACTATAACATGAAAAGATCGGTACTTTCCGTAAAACTTCAGATAGCTGGGAGATATGGAGGGGACCTTACATCTCGGCTTTTATGTCATTTGATTTATCGCCCAAACATTAGCTGGATCCTCCAAATTTTGGGGTGACTAGCCATGCCTCCAGAGCCTACGATGGATACATCTGTTATCAGCACGCATAACGTATTAATCATTACCTGAGAACCTATAGAAAATATTCTACTGAGTAATCAACTTTGTTCTTGAGTCGGGCATTGTATGTTAGAAATGTGCCCTTTGGTTAGAAATGACTGCTATTATTATAAAATATTGTATTCCAAGCTGCATTTTTAATACTCAAACGACTAACTCCTGGATGCGCGATGCTAACGTATCTGGTATACCCAAAACAACAGATAGCCTCATGCTCGCTTGTTGCCTAGAAGAGGCTGAACATGTTTTGGCAGTGGGAACGCCTGCCCCAGGAGAGCCTGGACCTTGTTGGGCTTGAGAGGTGCCATTTTATCGTTCCAATGATGGTTTCGCTTCGCAAATGATTTGTCAGCTGAAAGGCAGATAAGTGGAGCATACTCTGACTTCAGTTAACGTTCAGCGGTCTTACGATGGTAGCGCTTTGATGCTGAATGGCAGTTGCCATGGGATAGTTTTGTCAATTTGACAGCACCCAACTAGCAAAGTAGTGATATAAGCTTTTGTTAAAAGTGCCGTTTAGCCATAAAAGCTCTCTATTGTTGTTACCTGAACACCAAAATGCTGGCTTAATGTTGAGTGGAATGCAAATTTGCTTTCTGCAACTTATTTGCTCTAAAATGAGGTGTTTAAAATATTGTTATAGCATAGTTGCACAACCCTTATAATACAAATTTTTAACTGATGCATAAACGTTTATACAACTATTTTATACGGCATATTTGCAGGTTAGTCAAAATGGTTGTGTTGTGGCATCCATGGTAACGTTTATAAAACAAAACCGAGCCTTGTTGTTTTGCTGTGCAAATTTACTACTTTAGCCAACAAATTGCTCCCAACGGAAGCACTTATACAACTGTTGTTTTGTAGATAACTGCTAAATATGTTGGTATACAACTTCATAACCTAACTTTCTGCTGTCATATTTTAGTTAAAATGCCATAACTAATGTTTTAAGACAAGCAACGCATGCATATTGGTTCAAAATGTTTTATCAATTATTCAAACAGAAGATATAGATCTGGTACAAATTCTGGGTGAATCATTCGACTCTGTCGGTATTTCATTTCAGACATTTGTCAAATTGTTGTATAACACCTGCAGGCAACACCTAAATAGTCTAATAACCTAAAGACAACATGGACGATGCCATGATTATACACAACCACCCGCCATATTGGGCAAACATTTATTCCTCTATTTGATATTAAATAATTATGTTTCAGTTCGAAATTACAGATAATTATAAAGTGATAAACATTAGTGTAATTGTGTCTAAATATAGGATTTGTGGAAGATTTAACGCAGATAAGTTCAGTTTTCCATCTTAAAAATCTAGACATACTTTTAATCATTATCAAAATATGAATCAAATACGAAGCCCGTAGAATTTGCGTAACTACTTTTCACGATAATCCACAATGAAATTTGCTGCGCAAGTAATTCAATAACCCTATATCATAGTGTAGAAGTTTATCATATACTTGTGTATGAAATTCACAATGGCCGATATGTAAGTAAACAAGATGACTGTAATGCGTTCACTTCGTCGATACAATACATGAGAAATAGTTTGGTTGCAATAAAGTATAATCACGTAAGAGAATAGTTGTATAGTTGACAAAAACTGAATCTTGCACTGACGCAAATGTTCTATAGCGGCTGCAAGAGGCTTACTCTTTTGTTATATAACTGTTACGTGCAGCCCTTATACAACCTCTTAAATGACTGAAGTGTCCTATTAGGTGTGCCCATTCCGCTTGTATAGCTGTTCTAAGAGGGTTTTGCCAAGGTTCTTACAGTATACAATGCTGTGTAAGGAATATTGCATAATCATTCTTGCAACTCTAATAGGAGTGATAATTGCTAGTTGGGCAGTCAGCAGGCTCAGATTTGATAGTTTATTTATCAAATGTTGCGAACTACCAAAACAATTCCACGGCTACTGCTAGCAAGCCTAAAAGCGGTATACCCCTTTACATTAGCTGGGATGCGTTTATAAATCACGTTTTAATGTAATACCGTACTCAGAGTAACGCAATGTAGATTGACAGATGATATTTTTAACTGTAATACTGTGAAAATTTATTTTTTGGCGCCAAAATCATTACAAGGAACGACACTTGCGACTGCCGACTAATTTCAAACCACGTTTTCTGCGACCATTATAAGAAACCCTATGCATATGAGGTAACGCGAAAAATATATTTTAGCAATTTTAGGCACTTTTTGATAACCAAATAAGATAAACAAGGAATACCATGAGAATGACAAATGGCAACATCCTTATTGCCGAGTCTTGCGATGGGAAAAAAGCGAACTTTTGACGTTTCAGAAGGATTGCTTTGTTCTTTTTGAACGCGTGGAACATCAAACAATTAAGAACGCTAAAATTATTACAGGGTAGTACAAAGTATACTGTGTAATAACTTATGAATACAGCCCTGAATGTAGTCACTTTCATCTTTGAGAATGGTCACAGTAAGCTTTCAATCTAACATCCGTGATGCTATTTGACGGCCAGTGCATTAGGTGCTCATATGCACAGAAGATACGCTATTTTATATCAAACTGGCATATATCCACGCATTTTCTTTGCCTATTTGTATTTACTTGCAGCACCAGAATATCTATAAATATACAACTTGCATTCATCAAGTACACCTGCTACCACAGTTTCTTAGGAATGCACGATACTTTTAATAAAAGCTACTTAAAGAAGGAGAAAACAGTTAGACAAGGCGAATAAAGTTAGAGAGAGATGGAGATGGAGACAACGAAACAGCTGATTGCGTCTGGAAATGGTTGTTCTCATTTAGTCGAAAATACATGTGCTGTTACCAGATAGATATTCCTTTTTGAATGAATTCATTGATAATCACTTGGAGTTAACGTACGAGTATTTGTGTTCAAATTTACTTTTGCTAGGACATTTATTATGGTGGCGATATCAATCATCCATTTGCTACCTACGAAATATATTTTTCATTCAACAAAGTAATAAATCACACTCTTCGCGAGAGAAGCTATTCTCTGAACCTATCACTTATAATATCTTGCATAATGTAAATGTCCGCGAGAATTTGTTGGACTTATATGTATACAGTTTCAATGGGTAGGCTGCGATTCACTGTTTCGTAGTGGTCGAGTCTAGCGGTAGATGGCGATTTGCGGTGTCTTATTTCGACAGGTCACACTTTGAATAGTGTATAGTGCTATGCTTGCGTTTGTTGTCCGAGAGACATGAAACCGATGACCATGGTTGGCAGTCTTTGTTCGGACGGAGATTGCTCCCAACTAACAATTTTCACTCCTATTAGGGTTGTAAAGACGTTTATCCAGTATTTCTTATACAGCATTTCAAGCTGCAAGAACACTAGCAAAACGTTCTTACAACAGCTATACACACGGAATGCGCGCACCATATACAGCATTTCAGTCACTTAAGAGGCTGTATAAAAACTACATGCAATAGTTATTTCATTTTGCTTCACTACTATATCTGAGAAAGGTTGGGAAATCTCGAAACTAGAGATACTACAGACCAAAGTACGTGAATTGGCCTAAACATACCTCAGTCCAAAAGATGATAGCTTGCGAGATACAGGGTGTCAAAATTACAATTTTATTTTCTACTGTTCCTTATTGCTTGAGAAGTATTTCAGATGTTGGCATAAAACTCGTTATAGGAAGGTTTTCTAGTATGAGAAACAAGAATCCGTTATTTTTTATGGCGAAACTTCTAGAGGGCGCCACTTACAGCACTATCTCGGTAAATAACTTGTCATAACTTTTTTGTGTTACCCTGAATACAACAACTGACCGAATATATTATTTTCTCGTATTTCCAAAACAAAAAAAGGTTTACTTGTTAGAAGTGTCTAAAGCTGACAGTTTCCGAGATGTTTGTATGTATTATTTGTACCATGATAATAAAACGATTTTATAACTTATAATCAAGTTACTTTGTATGATATCTGAGTAGCGTTGCTATGGTTTTTAACAATAACAAGTAAGGATGGCAACAAAACTAATAGACGGAAATAATAACTACAAAAATTGTTCATAATGAGCACCACCTTGCCTAACACACTCTCGAGCTCGACGAACTAATCCTTGCTGCACTCTCCAAAGCATTTGGATGTTATTTTTCATTTCTTGGCTATGGTGGAAAATTCTTTGTCGAAGATCATCTACCGTTTCCATAGGCATATTCTGCAAAATGTCTAACAAGCAGTGCAAAATCTGCGATAATATAGTAAATCGCAAAAACCCAGGTCTTCAGTGCGATGGTTTTTGCGGCCGTTTTTATCACGGATCCTGTTTAGATATTAGCAGCAAACAAATGGATAGTTTGCGAGCCGAGGGTGTCATCTGGAATGCTTTAAGCTCAGGCAGCACTGGTGGCATCGGAACAAGTGATACGCTTATTACGTCGATGGAGGAGATTAAAATGGAAATTAGGCAAATGCGGGAACAACAAATGGCATTAATTAATTCAGTTACATTTTGCAGTGAAAAAGTAACCGATTTTGAACTCAAACTGTCAAAAATCGATGAATATATAAAGAAAACAGAAAAATTAATTAGTGAAAATGCTACCTTGAAAGCTGAGGTGTCAAACCTTCAAACAAAAATCAATAGTCTTGAACAGGTTTCTAGACAAAGAAACTTAGAAATTCAAGGGATACCAGAAAAACAAAATGAAAATCTTACAGAAGTGATAAAAAAAATAGGAGATTACGTTGGCTATAAAATCGATGCCGACAAAATAGAATATATCCATCGAGTTCAAATAAATAAGAACTCTAAATCAAAAATCAAGAACATAATTGCTCGTTTTGTCTCCCGTGCGGAAAGAGATAATATCTTGGCTGCTGCAAAATCAAAACGAATGCAAAGGAGTAATGGATCGTCAAAAATGTGTATTCAGGGAGTGTCTGATGAATTCTATGTCAATGAGTACCTCACAATGCAAAATAAGTTGATCTATAAAGAAGCAAGAAGGTTAGCTAAACTGAAACAATACAAATATGTCTGGACGAAAAATGGCGAGATCTTTGCAAGAAAGGAAGATACCTCAGGTGTCATTATTGTGAAAGACACTGAGGGTTTAAAAAATATCAGATAAGCCGTCAACAAGCAAAGTAAGTAGAAAATACCTATCTACGTTAAGATGGATAACAAATGTCAGGACCTAGTCATCTACTACCAAAATACAAGAGGACTACGATCTAAAACAACGGAGTTCTTTAATAATGTTCGTGCAAGTGATTATGACATAATATGCCTGACAGAGACGTGGCTCAAAGATGGTGTATGCAGCAGCGAATTATTTGGAGCGGATTACACAGTATTTAGAAGAGATCGTGAGAGTTCATGTTCACAAAAAAGTGATGGTGGTGGTGTGTTAATCGCGGTTAAAAATGTCTTCAACTCAAAACGCTGTTGTGAACTCGAATCTGATGCTGAAGATCTTTGGGTATCAATTGAACATATCAACGGTACCAAACTATTTATAAGCTGTATATATTTACCACCTAAGGATAGCATTTCATATGCCTCAGTTATAAGCAAATTATACCAGAATGAAGGTTTTTTTCGACAAAATACGGTGTTGTTGGTTGGTGACTTTAATCTTCCAAGTGTCAATTGGCAACCAGTACTTAATGAACATTTTATGGAGCCACTTAATGTTGAAGAGAAAACGAGTGCCTTACTTGACACATTGTCGTATCTACAGTTAATGCAATTTAATAAAATTTACAATTCAAATAACCGTTTATTAGACTTGATACTTTGTAACGAATGTTCAATATATAATATTTCGAATTCGGTTGACATATTGGTTCCTGAGGATAGTCACCATCCTGCTATTACATTTTGTTTTAAGCATGTTTTACTTAAGCCATTAATGCACCAGAGCCGATGCCTTTACAACTTTAATAAAGCCGACTATACTTCCATAAATAATACTCTTTTAGACATAGAATGGGAAACATTATTTAGTACCAAATCTGTAGATGAAGCTGTAGCCATATTCTATAACATACTCAATGAATCTATTCACAAATTTACACCAACATATAAAATTCGAGGAAAATACCCAATATACTTTAAACTTGAAACAATACAAACAGTTAAGAGAAAAAATAAGTATCATAGACTATACAAACGTTTTAATGATCCATACTCATATCAGATATTCTGTGACCTTAGAGCCAAATCAAAAATCTTAATTAAGGAAAACCTGGATGAATACATAACAATGATGGAAAACAATATATTGAACGACAGCCGATACTTTTGGAAATACGTTTCAAGTAAGAAAAAATGTCATATCTCTATACCTAGTTCTATAAATCATTCAAACTATGAAGTTAAAACAGGAAGTGGGGTGTGTAATGCCTTTGCTGATTTCTTTGCAAGTGTATATGTTAAATCTAAACATTTTTATTTAAACAAGGATGCTAGTCCTATTGATGTTACCTTAATATCCATTGAAAAAATATATCAACAAATAGTGTCCTTAGAAATTAAAAAATCAGTAGGCCCCGACGGCATACCTTCTGTATTTATAAAAAACTGTTCCGCTAGCTTATGTTTACCACTTCACCTAATTTTCAAACTATCATTAACTCAAAGAGTCTTTCCAACGAGATGGAAAGAAGGTGGAATATTGCCTATTCATAAAGGAGGCGATAGACATCTTGTGGAAAATTATCGACCTATCACTAAACTTTGTATTTTCTCAAAAATTTTTGAAAAGCTGATTTATGATCCTATCTTAAACATTACAAAAAATATCATTACAGAACACCAGCATGGATTTTTCCCTAAAAGATCTGTAGAGACGAATTTGATGAGTTTTATAGAATATGCCTCTCACGCAATAGATGAGAAACTGCAGGTGGATGTTATTTATACCGACTTCAGTAAGGCTTTCGACAAGATTGATCATTCTATCTTGATGGAGAGACTTGCTGAGGTGGGTGTAGATGGTCCATTATGGCAGTGGCTAGCATCGTATATAAGTAATCGTAAACAAGTGGTGACTATCAATGGGTATCGTTCGGAGACATTCTTAGTAACTTCAGGCGTACCACAAGGTAGTCACTTAGGACCATTGTTATTTAACATATACATGAACAACCTTACTTCTGTTTTTCATTTCAGTAAATATTTGTTATATGCTGATGATCTAAAGATATTTACTATTGTTAGAAATGTAAATGACGGTGTAAAACTTCAAAGCGACTTGGAATCTTTGCAAAAGTATTGCACTGAAAACAGTATCTTCCTGAATTTAAAAAAATGTCATTACATGAGGCTTACTAGAAACATAGCGAACACTATAGATTTCAGATATAAGATAGGGACGGCAGAACTGGAAAAGCTTCATGTAGTAAAAGACCTAGGGGTATACATTGATGAGAAACTCTCATTCATCACCCACGTAGAGCACATCGTAAATGATGCAAATAGAACACTAGGGTTCATAAACAGGACATGCAGAGAATTTACGAACCCAAAAACGCTTCTTTCATTGTACTACGCTTATATACACAACAAACTGATGTTTGCATCAGTAATATGGAATCCGTCTTACAATGTACATATAGTCAGGATAGAAAGAATTCAACACAAATTTTTGAAGATGTTAGCACATAAAACTCACCAACCTGTTACAGATCATCATTATACGCAAATTATGAAACAGTTCAATATGATTTCCTTAAAAGATAGAAGAACGATTTCTGACATTTGCTGTGTCCATAAATTGTTGAATGGCCTCACTGATTGTCCGGATCTTTTGGCAAACTTGAACTTTAACACTCCTGATAGAACGTTTAGAACCTATCATCTGTTTAGAATACCGTTCCGTAGAACCAATCTTGGTCTTAATTCCCCTTTGTTCAGGGCTCAAAAAAATCATAATAATTTCTGTAATATAGATTTATTTAACATTAGCTTGACCTCCCTGAAAAAGGCTTTAAAGTATGAGTATTACAGCTCTATGGCAGAGTAAAATAGAAATGTTTTATTTTTTTACATAACTCAAGTTAACACCTCCAATATCATTTCTGGTATAATTTCAATTTAATTTTGATTTCAGTTTTATTTAAACGTAAGTAAATGTTAAATTATGTATACTCCTTTTATTAAAAAAGTTAAATTAATAGTTAATTACTTATAATTAGAAATACTCACTCAGTTTATGTTGTTACAACAATATCGGAGGATAAAAAAATATTAATATTGAAGTATTCAATAATGTAATATATGTATATGTATACGATATTTTATGTAAGTTTAGTTTTAGTTCACTGAGGGTGTGTGTTGGGTTTACCTGTTAACACCCCAAACTGTATATAAATAAATAGGCGTATTGTAAACGCGTCGTTTTAAATCACGCCAGAAGAAGAAATCCATAGCATTTAAATCTGGTGATCGGTCTAGCCAGTAGTCTGGATTCAAACTATATTTAGGTGCTCTTTATCTAACATACTAAAATGAGGTGGAGCGCCGACGTGCATAAACCACATATTCATGCGTGTTTATAATGATCTTCCACCAGATTGGCTAATTGTTCTCCAAGAAATTGTAAATACCTTTGGCCATTTAGTTGTAGGTGGTAACTCAAATATTGTCCAATTATTCCTGCCCATAAATTAATTTGAAATTGTACTTGACGGGTTTGTATTATTGCATGAGGATTTTCGCCTGCATAAATGTGAAGATTATGCGAGTTAATGGGCCCATCCCCTCCAAATCCTGCTTCGCCCGAAAAGAATATTAACGAAGTAAAGCCATTATCGTGGTTGAACTTCCTTAAGAGCCATGTAAAAAATTCTACCCTTGCGGGTTCATCGTCCGCGCTTAAACCATGCACCCTTTGCAGGTGGTATGGATGAAGCAGTTGCTCTTGAACAATGGTATTGACTGTACATTTGGAAACTTGAAATTCTCGAGCTACATTCCTAACCACAACCGTAGGATGTTCAAAGATATAACAAACATCAGAAGCCATAGTAACTTGATTACTATGTTATAAAAATGTTTTATCATGTACAAATAATGCATTCGAACTTTTAAAAACAAATATCTAGAAAACTATTAGCTTTAGACACTGCTAAACAGTAAACCTTTTTGTTGCGAAAATACTAGAAAATAAGATTTTCTGGTCAGTTGTTGTATACAGGGTGGCACAAAAAAGCTATGATAAGTTATTTACCGAAAGGGTGCTGAAAGTGGCGCCCTCTAGAAGTTTGGCCATACAAAAATAATGGATTCTTGATTTTCATACTAGAAAACCTCCTTATACCAAGTTTTATGCCAAAATCTGAAAAACTGCTCACACAATAAGGAAAAATAGAAAATAAAATTGTAAGGTTGACACCCTGTATCTCTCAAACTCTCAACTTTTGGACAGAGGTATGTTCAGATCAATTTACATACGAGGGTGGTCCCGGAAGTACCCGACCCAACAAAGAAAACATAAAAAATTTGTAAAAATGTATTTGTGTGTGTATTTAATTTCCTTGAGATCTATACACTTTTCCCAGCGATGTTCAATAAGTTCGATACCCTTTTTATAATAAGAACTGCCTTGCTCTTCAAAATAGCCATTAACTGCCGACATCACTTCTTCATCGTTGGAAAATCGTTGACCACTGAGCCATTTTTTCAAGTTTGGAAACAGAAAACAACCTGAGGGGGCTAAATCCGGTGAATAGGGTGCATGAGGTATCAACTCAAACTTTAATTCGTTAATTTTGGCCATTTCAATAACGGATTTGTGAGCTGGTGCACTGTCTTGATGAAACAATACTTTATTCTTAACCAAATGCGGCCATTTTTGCTTGATTTCATCCCTCAAACGTTGCAATAAATTCGCATAATACTCGCCGTCCTAAAAACCGACGCCATAACCTTGCCTGCAGACGAAACGGTCTTCGCCTTCTTTGGAGCCGGTTGTCCCTTTTGAGTCCATTGTTTTGATTGTTCTTTTATCTCGGGTGTGAAGTGATGGACCCATGTTTCATCTATGGTTATAAAACGACGCAAAAATTCTGCTTTGTTGCTGTGAGTTGTGAGCAATCGCGGCACCCATCTTGCGCACAGCTCCCTCCTGTCTAAATTTTCAGGTAATATGCGATAAACCGCACTTTTTGAAATGCCTACTATGTCTGATAGCTCGTGCACTTTCAGTCGACGATCATTCAGTACCGCCTTGTGAATTTTCTTCACCATTTCTGGAGGCGCCACCTCATTTGGTCGACCACTCGATGCTCGTCTTGGCAGCCCATACGGCCTCGTTTAAACTCTGCTACCCAATATTTTACTGTTGTAAACGAAGGAGCAGACTCACCCAGAGTTGAATCCAGTTCAGCTTTTATATTGGTTGGGCTGAGGCCTTTGAAATAAAAGTATTGTACCACATAACGATGACCAATTTTCTCCATTTTCACAAATTCACTGAAAACGTTCAGTATTGATGGCTGCCAAACAAATATTAAACAACGTGGCGTCTTTAAAGTTGACACATATGCTTTATAGGTTGCATACTTTCTGATACAATGATATTTTTATACAATTGTAGGGCGCATTTATGGCCTCCTTGATTGTCATAGTTTTCTACTTCTATTTTGTGGTTATGTCACAAACATCTATTTGCATCAAATTATGCTTGCTTTTGAGTTGTATCTTGTTTTATGAGCCTGAAATTTCCTACAATTTAAAAAGGAAACATATCTTCACAATAGGAGAGCGCTGACGCTGACACGGGACAAGTGTAATCTAGAAATTTTTGAAGGAGAGAAATGAGTATGACAATCAAGGAGGCCATAAACGTGCCCTACAATTGTAGGGACGACTGACGATACGGGCCTAAGAGATGGCGATAGTTGTTTGAAAAATATCATTGTATCAGAAAGTATGCAACCTATAAAGCATATGTGTCAACTTTAAAGATGCCACGTTGTCTAATATTTGTTTGGCAGCCATCAATACTGAACGTACTTCTGGGACCACCCTCGTATTTTGGACTGTAGTATCTCCAGTTTGGAGATTTGCTTAACCTTTCGCAGACTTCCAAGGTCAAAGAGACCGACCAGCGTATCATAAACGCGTTACACGAAGTTATGTGCTTGATGGTCACTCTGTCAATGGTAAATACTTATACCAAACCGTAGATTTGTCCGGACTGCTTTGACGTGTACATTTGAAAACCGAGCTTATAAGTATATGAAAGCGTACCTTAAAACCATGGAACGTGAAACTTGTGTTTCACCTGCCTCTCTGCCGAAGCTAGTTACTTCTAAAATTCCAGAAATAAGCGTAAATACGCCCATCTATGTATAAAAGCGATTTTCGTTTAATCGCGATTGTTCACAGCGAACGTGTCGAAGAATTTTCTCTCTTCACGATTTTAAGGTTAATAGTACACAGCGGCCATATGGAATGGACTTATATCAACTTTTATACATAAACAAAGAAAAACTCGTAGCAATAAACGGTTTCTATCTACATTTATGTGCAGATTAATTACCTCAATGTGCGAGTTTCTTTTCTAAATGATCACTTGTTTTATTGTGTCTAGGATGGCTTGCAACTGTTTCTTCATATGAGTAGACAATTTACATCTGAACAATAATAGATGTTGAATACCATAACGAAATGAAAATTCTTAAGATAAATACCATATATTTATATTGTAGTCTTAGAGGATGGCTCTTAGTTATACTCACTGACAAAGAAAGGCGAACACCCAGCAAACATGATTTTATTTTCTGATTATATTTAAGAATAATAATAATAATATTTATTACCCTCATTGTGCATACAAAGTTTACAAACAAAAAAAGCCTTAAGGGATAAGGGGCTACATCAGCTTGCCCCTTAAAGAAGCAGCTGCTAGAGCCAAAAGAAAACAAACAAATTTAAACAATTCTATAGTAAGACAAATGGCTATTAAGACATTGATAATTAATAATGTTTTAATCTTAAGAAATATAGCGAAGTATAGTAAGTAGAGAAATGGAAATTTAGAGTGAGAAGAGAAAGCGAGGGGGAAGAGAAGAAGAGAAAAGGGGGAGCAGGAGATGTGTTTTCTATGATATCTGAGACAGTAAATCACTTTTAAGGTTCCTCTTAAATGAAGCTACCGAGAGAGAAAAATCTTTAATTTTGAATTCATTTACCAAAAAGGCAACTTGATATGAGAATGATTTCTTAAATGATTCTCTATTGTGTGATGGTTTTCTAATCAAATTCAATCTTCTAATGTTTTGATTATGTACATCAGTCCGGTAACTAATTTTTAAGTGAAGATAAGAAGGGCTTTTATATTTTATAATCTTGTAAAAAAAGGAAGTAGAGTGCAAGGTACGCCTCTGAGCCATATTCAACCATCCCAGCTCAGGTAGTTTGTGGGATACCCTTTGTATACCCCTTATGCCAAATATCAGTCTCAGACAAGAATTCTGAGCTTTTTGAACCAGTTTTAGTTCCACATTAACAAGAAATGGGCCATATACCATATCAGCAAGGTTGGAGTTCGACAACACTAAAGCTTCGCTGATCGTGGTTTTAGTATTTTGTGGTAATGTCTATGGGAGTTATTATTTTTAACATTGAATATGCTTTTCTTAGGCATAGAGTAATGTGCTCTATAAACTTAAGTTTAGAGTCAGCCACTAAGCCCAAATCCTTCACGGAATCTCTAAATGATATTATATTGTCCCCTAGTTTGAGCTTAATATTATTTTCTAATACGTTTCTGTAGGAATCACTACAAAACAATATAGCCATCGATTTACTAGGGTTTATATTTAACAAGTGATCTTCAGAGGTTTTGAGAAGGCTATTCAAGTCGGTGTTCAGTCGGTTTGTTATAAGCTCTGACACATCAGGTTTAAGAGAGGCATAAATTTTAGTGTCGTCAGCATAAAGATGATATTGACAATAGCTCAGCGACTTCACGAAATTAAAAGTATATAGGTTATACAATAATGGACGCAAAATACTGCCCTGGGGCACCCCTGATGTAATTGTAACTGCATATGATAATCCAATATATTTGAAAATAGCCACTAGTATCTCATGATTAATCATGTCAAATGCTTTCATGTAGCCCAATAACACCAAGACAGTAGCATTTCCCGCATCCTGTTCTCTGATGACATTATCCACAAGATCTGTTAATGCTGTGGAACAACTTTACCCGCTTCTAAACCCTGACTGTCTAGGGGGGATGATATTGTTGGCTAAAACGTAGTTAGCAGCTTGTATAGCGATTGCCTTTTCCAAAAGTTTAGAAAGGGTCGGTAACGTAGTTGACCAAATTCTGTCGGTTTGTTAACCTTAGCTAATAGAAGAACATTGGCCAGCTTCCAGCTTTTAGGAAAATAAGTCGTTTTAATACAACTATTTATAATATGGGTAATATAAAGAGCTATAAAGGGGCAACACAAGGAAATCAGGGTAACGTTCAGGCTATCAGCGCCAAAAGCCTTCGTCTTGATACTGAGGATACTATTTAAAACAAAATCTTCGTCGATTAGATTAAATAAGAAGGTTTCAAGAAGCAAGGAGTTGTTGTTATAGAAATGCAACAATTCTAGTTTTGGAGTATTATTTTGTGATATTTGGACAAAGTAGGTAATGAGTTCATTAAAATTTCTTAAATGGTCAGGGATGTATTTATTTTTATTTCTAAGTATATTTAGTTTTTTCAGTTCAGCCTATTTTTCCTTTTCTGAGCAATTCTGAAACCTTAAATTTAGATATGCCTTTTTTTCGGTTCTAATAGCAGAAGTGGTCAGGTTTCTTAATTTTTTATAATAGTCTCGATGACCAGGTTGGTGCGTTCGTCTAAAACGAGAAAGAGCTTGATTTCGATGCCTTTTCATAAACTTAATGTTATCTGTGATCCATGGACTGTGTGGTCTTTTTCGGCAATTGCAGTCTTTTAGGGGTGCATGGGAATGAAAAATATTCAATATAGAGTCTGTTAAAAATGATACCTTATGATCGATGTCATCTATTTGATATATGTTATCCCAAGGCGCCGACTCAATGTCAGTCTGCAACAGAGCTAGATTTATTCGATTTAAAAACCCTAAACTTATAACAAAGATTAAGCGGCTCGATAGCTGTTATTCGCAAATTTACATAAACAAGAAGGTGATCGGAAACATTGGGATCCCGAACGCCCACATCCTCTACTATCTCGGGATAACAGCATACTAAATGGATCAAAGTAGAATTAGTGTTTGATATTCGTGTTGGCTCAGACACCACTTGACTCAAGGAAAAAGGTATTTAAAATATCATTTAATTGGGTGACATCTGAAGAATCGATATCCAATACATTTATGTTGAAATCGCCCAAACATACAATTTGGTTACACTCAGTACTGAGGTCAACCAAAATGTCTTCTAAATAATTTAGAAATTTCCTACAGTTAGAGCTAGGTGGTCTGTAAATAATGCCAACTATGATGCCGCCGCGCGATGTGCCTGCCAGACAGACCCGCCTGACTTCAGCGTCCCATCCTAACCGTGTCAAACTTCGTACATCCAGAACTGGCCGATACGACCGCTCCTTTGTCCCGAGCGTGTCTAGATTGTGGAACAATCTACGGGAGGAAGCTTTTCCCAGTTCTACTAACCTTAGGCAGTTCAAAAATCGTATTAACAAAATTTCTTTGGGATCATCATAGCAGCCGCGGTGTTCCGGCATTTAGGCTTCTGCGCGGCTGTTTCGATATATAAAAAAAAAATTTTTTCTTCAAGCTGAATTTTAACCCATTATGCTCAATTATGTCCTTGCTCTCACTCTTCAATGTCTTAAATTTTAGATAAGATTTAAGATATATTCCAACACCACCGCCGTGGATCACCCGGTCTTGCCTGACAAATTTGTAACCATTTAAGGAAGTGATATCACTGTCAATATTAGAAATTAACCAGCTCTCTGTAATGCCAACTATATGATAATTGCTGTCAAAAACATCATCTTTAAAACTGTCGAAATTATTTATGGGAGATCTGACATTAAAGTGTGCACAGCGCATAGAAGGAGTGGTAGAAAGGAAGACAAAGAAAAGAGAGTGAGTAGTATATAAATTATAAAAAACTAAATAAATAATGTTTGTACCTGCAGCCTTGCAAAACAAGCTTCTGTTTTAAGTACCCCATACAGTAATTCGTATGCCATGTCCATGAAAAACTCTACTCTTAACCTTATAGAATAAAACTTTAAAAAACCAAAACAAAATTGACGCAAATTAAAATATTAACTATATCAATTAAGGACTGTCGTTCTATGCTCTACACTAGTCTCGTCGAATTGAAAGACAACACAGAACACATCCATTCATACATACTTAATAAAGTGTATCATGCTAAAAGGTATAGAAAATAAAATTTTCAAAAATAAATCCTACAACAGGAAAAAATTTAGTTGTGTAATTCAAGTAGTAAATAGTACAATATAGGTATTATAATAGATGTGACAGCATAACTATGATGTCCATACCTCTAAACAAAATCACTATAAGATGTACCTACATACTATCCATTGTAATGTGATTTATTTAATATATAAATACATATGTTATGCGATCAACTTTCAGTCAAATAAACCAGATGAATGGCAAAATAAATGCGTAGTATTTTCCATTTGGCGCTCGTACACCCCTACAGCCCTCGCAAACGGAATCAGGAATACACATCTAACTCACGAGTTTTTGCAAGTCTCCCGAGTTATTAATGGGATGCATAACGTCACCAAGTTTCACAAACACAAGACAATTACGACACCAGGCATTTTTATAAGTATATTTGTTTACAGCTGCCACAAGGAGGTCCAGACGCTTTTTCGTGAAATCTTCTTTTATTAACACATCCGTAGAACGCAATTTTTTTCTATTTTTAAGGATTGACGACCGATCCTCATCGCAGGAAAAACGAATTAAAACCGCAGGCGGTTTATTATTGTTAGTTTTTGATTGTACCCTATGGCATTTTACAATACGCGATTCATCGATGTTTACTTTCATACGTTTAACAATGTCCTGTACCTTTTTATGTAAATTCTCACCGTTTTCCATGGGTAGGCCAAATACTCTTACATTAAGTTCCGAGAGGGCTGTTCCTGGTCATCAACCGTCCGTAGAATTCTGTCCTGCATGTCCCTAAGGTCCCTGATCTCTTCTTTGAATTCAACGATGGTCTGTTCCTGCTCTCGCAGCCTTGTCTCATACTTCCTTTCGAGGAGCTGGGCAACTCTTTCGGCAATAGTCACAAAACAGCACTGTGTAGGACAAGATATCGGTGAAAAAGGGCACAAATTTTAACGATTCGTGAATGAGCTCAAAAAATCACTGCGGAAAAGCACCACTCAGGAGAGGACACTTCAATATTTACTGGAAATTTTTGAAAAAAATTGGTTGCAGAGTGCAAACGTGTATTTACACACAGAGCGCCAGCTGTCTTCCCATTTTGAGTTAAGACATTTGCTACATCGCTGGATGTACCTGAAAATATGTTGAGCTGTCTTAATGCCGTACACATTCTACACATGTGTCGAACGTTCTTCTAATGAGGTCATTTATGTCTTACCCCAAGCTAGGCGTACTTGGTTCCGAAAAGCTGTGAGCTAAAGATACCTCTTTTCAAACTAGTAATGTAGCTTTCGCTCACCCGATACAACAGGTCCAACCATTTTCAGCTGTTTCGTGCTATTTGGCAACCTGTCAGCGTGATCTAGGCTGGATAAGATAACACACGAAAGCTCATGTCAATTTTGATGTCATTTTACACAGCTCCTATCATTTGCATTATTATAGTAGAATAAAATAGCTAACTTTTGTAACCCAGAGACACAAGAAAAATTTGCTTTTTGCCCTGTGAGTGAAAGAACGGCGTGGTGATACAGACAGGGAAGGCATCGCAACTATCCTCTATCCAGGAGGTACGGTCTATCGAAGTCAGACAGCGTAAAGGGTCATCTGTCACCAAAATCGACTACTGCGGAGAGTGTATAGCAGCTATTTTTTGGGAAGACAGTAGCGGGTGATTTTTCAATTTTATGTCCTAGAGACGAGAGATCAGGCCTAGGTCACGCTGATGAGTAGCCAAAAGGCACGAAACAGCTGTCCATGGTTGGCCGTCTACTGGTCGGATGGACGAAAGTAAAATGTTTAGTTTATTTAATGGCGAGTAGACCACATCCACTATACAGCCGCAATGATCAGGCATCTAGCGGTCATATGGGAACTGGACTAGGACTGTTAAGCGCGAACGAAGGTCTTTACAGTTCCAGAAAATAGCTGCTACGCACTCTCCGCAGTGGTCAATTTTGGTGATAGATGGTGCTTTTCGCATGTCTTGTTTCAACTTGAAAATTACTCGCCCGATTTAGATGGTCAAAAAATTTATTCTGTGAATACTTTAGGGCTAAACAAGAGCCAAGGTTTGTTCCTTAGCGATAAGATAAATTGATAAGAAGAATGACCTCATAATTTGTCGTTGAGTTGCCGACTGAAAAAGGCTTAGATGCCTTTACTCTACTTTTGCTTGGAAAAATATTTCGCCGATTTAGATAAGTCGGTTGTCAGTTCTTCAATAACCGAAATTATCCACGTCAAATGGGATACATACCTCATACAGTGAAAGTGTCTAAACCAGGGTCCAACGGCTGGTTCAACAAATCATGCAACACAGCTCATCGGCAGAAGATCAAGGCACTCAGAATCTTCTTACAAGGCCCCACTGTAGAGATGTCTGCCAATAGTAATAATAGTGACAAAGTGATTCGCAATGCCAAAAATCAACACGAAGTAAAAATCACGCACAGGATAACCCCGCATCACAATGGCGGTTGGTTTTTCTGGACGTCGACCAAGCAGATTGAAGGGGACCTTTATAAGAATAGCCTTCCACCGCTTGCTAGACAGACCTGCCTGACTTCGGCCTCCCATCTGAACCATGTCGAACTGAGGAGGCTCTTCCCAGGTCTACTAATCTAAATAGTGTGAACCAAGGTTCTTTGAGTTCCTCTTAGCAGCCACAGTGCGTTGGTGTTTAGAATTTGCGAGTTTACCATTTGATCATGGACGAAAAAGCTTTGTATTCTTTAAAAATCGATCCAGTGGGGGCGGAGCTTCCGGCAGAAACCGAAAATAAACTGGAAATCGCTCAAACTGGGTTTTTTGAGATTGTAGAGACATCTGTTTATTTTTTGCAAACTTCTGGGGAAACGACTGACAGTGAGGGGTTATAGAGGGTAGGAAGTACAACTAATTCTACGTACATATTCGACACATTTCACGCATAGATTTCTCCAGGGATTTCTCCTTACATTTACTCTTAATACCTGGCTGACTGGTGGCATTCGATGTTTAGTTATCGCAACGTAGCCACCCTCCTATGGGTAGGGCAGGAGAGCAATTTCTAGATGATAACGCTGTCATATAGGTGGGGACTAGGGACTAATTGTACGGACCTTTCGCTTGACTTGATCCACTTATTTTTTTTTTGTTATTCTTCTCAGAGAGATTAATTTTTGCCGAAAATATCCCTTTGTGAACTGATCTGTTCTGTGCCTCAAGTATTCCTGTAGTCATGCAGCTGATTCATTTTCCAGCCACCAAATAGAACAATAGAAGTCGAAAAATTTGCTTACTGATATAGCCTCGCTGACGTCTTGAAACCACAAATTTGACTAGGAATAACTAAAAATCGAGATAAGTATCATTATTTACATTAAAACTGTTTATAGAAAGTTATGGTAAGGAGGATAGAATTACTTTGAAATTGTATAAACCCTACGCTGTTATAGACGGAATTCACATGGCCGAGTCCCAGACACAGTCACCGACAAGTTTCCGATCACTGTACCAACAAACCTATAGTGCATGCCGATTAACAACTATATTAACAGAATAACAAACAATATCTCGTATTTATGTGATACATAGTTTGCTCGCGTCGTTGTCGTCGTCGTCGTCTTTGCGTACATGCGGTGCAGCACGCAGGCGCGGCTCTTCTACGCGTACGGTTGGGGTTGCTTCGCGGTTTCCCACACTACTATCATGAGGATCTAGTTTGCAGACTATCCAGTATTTCCTAGCAACTTGGATATTCAAACGAGTTGGTCCTTTGTTATCTTTGGTTATTAATAAGTTTTGTATACAGTTTATCTGTAAAACTAACACTTTTTTCTTGTTACCTATCATGTCAAAATTGGACACCTCTTGTCGACCTACTTTATACAAGTTACGTGTCATACCTTTTTTGGCTAATTCATTTCAAGAAATTTGAATGACCATACCGTTGGACTTGAAATTGGTATGAACTCACTATGTTAACTGGCGAAGACCTTGGGCAGGAATTGAGGGAAAACAATGAGAAGATTGTAGAGTGTATACTTCTACTACGGGAGCAAAGAGCTGAACTGATTTACATTATTGAAAAGCAGTATGAAGAGAGAAAGAAGTTAGTATACCCCTATTTGGATGTTTTTGTTGTTCACCTATCAAGAATGATTTTCAAAACGGTTGACCGCTTTGAAATTTTCCGTATCACAGGTTTTAGTATCTGTATTTTTGTGATTTTGAAGTCAGAGAGGCCAGCAGTTTGCTAAAAAAGAAAATATTGAGGTATTTCAAAAATTTAAGTTAATGTAGATGATTGAGTTCGGTTTTCGGGTTAACTTATCACTGATGACGACTGAAGATGCGTTTAAAAGTCCAGAGAAACAGAACAGAAATAATCTTGGGGCCTGTGTCAGATGACCACAACGCATTAAGGTTGGTGCATATATCGTCTGAAGTAGTAGGAGAGAGCTGGCAAACCGCAACTTAACAATGAATGGAAAGCGAATGAGTTAGCCCTAAGGTGTGCAGCGAATCACTTTATTGCGGCCCATAGCAGATCACATGCAATACGCTGTTATTAAGCTGCACAAAAAAGATTGGACCAAGAAAACCGACATTTACTAGGGATCTTATTATGACTGAATGAGGGCCATACTGGGTATCTTAATAGGACACCGTTCGACTAAATCGGCATATGATCCCCTTGAACGTAGCAGAAGAGGCTACCTGCCACTTCTGAGGTGAGCATAGAAAACATTTCGTATCACTGCGAAGGTCTCGTAAAGTTAAGGTATCAGGTATTTGGAATAGTAAATCTAATAACGAAAGCTACATGCAAACCCCATTCCAGGGCTGTGTTGTATAAATAAAGTGCCAAAGCTAGACAAAGTCCTTTAGACAGTGTACATTGGAGAACAGTCTATACATAGGAGTCTCAGCGACGCTTGGGCCCGCGTGCTAACCCCTTTCTATAAACTGTAATCTATGATAGATGATCGAGGCCTACGTAGGTCACTGAGCGCACGACTCGGCTCAGGCTGTTCGCTAACTGATACCCAGAGCATAGAATTTAGGATCCTCAAATGCGTTGACGCGTTATTGAAAAAAAAAAGATGGACGGGTAACCATGCAGGCGAAAACCTTCTTTTCTAATGACAGACACACATCTTGTGTCAGCGGCAGTGGCGTAGACTCTAAAAGGAGTCTATGATCATGAAAAATTAAGACAACACCACGCACTAAACAGGGTCTAATTGGAACAAACAATGAAAATTCAGCTTGCCCGTTGCAAATAAAGTTTTCTTGCTCAGTATAAACAGCCGTAGGCCCCTTCATGTCAAAATCTATATAATATATGTTTTTCGAATATATAGAAGGATTCGTCACATATGAAAAATGTGAAGTAGCTGATAAAAAAAAACGCAGCTTTTCGTTTTTTGCGTGAAAATCAGATTCAGCTTGCGTACGCTTCGTAATTCATATTGGCGAAGTAAGTTCATGTAGTTTGCTACAAAATGCCTATTGAACGAACCATGTACGTTGCTACTTGAATAGTCATCCCCAAGTGTATTCTGGTTATTTAGATGTATGGAGAGCTACCGATTCGAGAAGTTTCAAGTACCTGCGTTACGTTACCAATAAGTGTCGTAATCGAGTCTCTTTACGTGAGGTCTTACGTTATAGGTCTCTTAAATACCCAAGAAGCTTATTTTGATTGAAGCCACCTCTCCAAAAAACGCGTTTTTCTATAAACAAGCTTTACAATTATTTTGTAAGCCAAGTGATTTTTTTGCCTAATATATACGCCTAAAAAGGTTAAAGCAGTTTAGATCTTATTGAAGGTTAGAGACAGAGATGGAAAGGATTACGTACAAGCTATGTCTATTAAACAAGAGTCTAGCTCAGAGGATCAACGCTAAGACGTGCTACGATAAAACGCTGGAAGAGATGGAAGAGAAATATGCTAACCTGGTGAAGGACTCCGCAGAGCTCCTCAAGTAAGAAAACTTATTTTTGAGTATTAACATCTAACGATCGAGTGACTTGCAGATGGAGTCTTTACATGTAAGGTCTGTCGGAGTAACTGGGCCACGATTTTACAACATCTAATGCTTGAAGTCAATTATTAATAGCCTAAAAACACACTATTTAATTTAACGAAAACCTATATTATCAGCAGATACAATTTTTATTACTTTAGAGAAAAAATATATCATACAACAAGAATATGTGGATCCAGTTACCCCAGCTGAAGGGGATAACTGGACCCACATAAATTCACCAGCGTTCCTTTGACGTTAAAGCTAACTGGGAGATTTGGACTTATCTGTACACAAACATATAACTTGGAAAAAAATTATGCCAGCTTCTATAACAAAAACTCTTACTGTCAGAAGCAATATTAAGGATCCACGTAAAAATGCTCCCAATTAAAAACGCTTCAATTTTAAATATTTTATTGTTTTACAAAACCAACAAGGAACAACAATTTTCCAACTGGTGTACTTATCAAGAAATATGATAAAACATTTAAAAAAATCAAAACATGGTTAGGTCAGAGAGATCAGTATTGAAACTTATCATGTCTTTAAATCGGGCTGAGCTACTTTTAACTGGTTGTGATAACTTCCGAACAAAATCTTGATTAGCTATCAAGGATTCTTCACCCGTCTCGGAACATTCCATGGTTTGACCAAGTCGTTTAAAAAACTTCAAGGTTGACCTTGGAATATGGTAAAATATGGCTGCTCCTCCAATGTTTTCCATTTTTTACATCATCCTAAGCTTTCTACAGGTCCTATTTGAAATATGCCGCACCCGTTCCTTTTGCTGTCCTTCTCACGTACGTACGCACCACTATTTACAAAATATTAAAATAGTAAATATAAAAAATATTATGAGGAATCGGGGCCCACATACCCCAAGCACAGTGGCCCAGATACCCCATTATGATTAAAAATTTGGGGCAACTGAACCACCCCTTTCACAAAGCAACACTTGAAATTGAGGACGTTTTTAAGCACAAAAATAAATCGAATAATGCCTAAATATACATTCAAACACAAAATAGGTCATATAATACTTACGTTGTATTAATCTTTGTGACTAATAACAATGAACGTAGCACGATGTTCACGGATTAAAACTCACTGAATTATCACGTTACGAATAACACTCAAGTATGGCGGCCGGCTGCGTTTGGGAGTTGCTTAGCATTGTCAGCACTGTCGATTACTAACGTCAATTGTCAAAACTATAACAATTCAAACGATATGGCAGGAAAGACACCGTGGCCCAGTTACCCCTCGGGCCCAGTTGTCCCGACAGGCCTTATTACTTACAGCTCATCCAAGTGCAGCATATTATTTAATAATCTCGTTTACGTCCGGCAACACGGTCATATCCAATCGAAAGTAATGTCTACATCATAGAACGTTGCATAGCAGAGGGATGCTGCAACTACATGATACTGGTCGATGAACATAGAATATAATGAGACAAATAAATACAATCAACAACAATAGCTTTGATACTGGATTCAGTATATTGTTTCAAAGAGTCAAACACGTTAGGTCTAAATATTACACTCGTATATTGTGAATTAGTTATTTATCTCTTTACTTGAAGGTATATCAGAGAAGAGTTTGGTGACCTTGAATCCATGCTCAATAAGAAAACAAGTACAGATGAAGGTCCAACGGGAGGATATGTCGTTGATACCCAGGCCAGTGGTGAGAGGGTAAGAAATCTGCTTCTGATCGATCAGCACACGTCAAGGCGGATTGACAAAGTATTTCTCTAGTATCAAATTAGTACCTTGGACACTCAAATAGCTATAAATGATCAAGGAGGTCCGTATCCGCTAAACATATCGTTTGCCCATAAAATTCAGGGAGGGAAGGTGTTTTATTCTTCAACAAAAAATTTTCAAATCGAGACCTATCATCGAGACACATCACACCCAACTGGCAAAGTAGTGCTATAAGCATTTGGTAAAAGAACCGTTCAGCCATAAAAGCTCTCTATTGTTGCTGCCTGAACACCAAAATGCTGGCTTAATGTTGTGTGGAATGCAAATTTGCTTTCTGCAACATATTTGCTCTAAAATCTGGTGTTTAAAATATTCTTATAGCATAGTTATACAACACCTTATAGGACAAATGTTTGACTGTTGCATAAGCATTCATACAACTATTTTATTCGGCATATTTGCACGTTATTCAAAATGGTTGTGCTGTGGCATCCATGGTTACGTTTATAGAACAAACCCGAGCCTTGCAAATTTACTACTTTAGCCAACAAATTGCTCCCAACGGAAGCACTTATACAACTGTTGTTTAGTAACTGTTAAAGGCTGTACATATGCAACAATATTACAACTTTTGTAGTACAAAATTGCTGTGCTCGGCATACATTTATTGCTAAATATGTTGGTATACAACTTCACCATAACCTAACTTTCTGCTGTCACGCATGCATATTGATTCAAAAGGTTTTATCAATTATTCATACAGAAGATATAGATCTGGTACAAATTCTGTCGGTATTTCATTTCAGACATTTGTCAAATTGTTGTATAACACCTGCAGGCAACACCAAAATATTTTAATAAACTAAAGACAACATGGACGATGCCATGATTATACACAACCACCCGCCATATTGGGCAAACATTTATTCCTCTATTTAATATTAAATGATTATGTTTCAGTTCGAAGTTACAGATATAAAGTGATAAACGTTAGTCTAGATATAGGAAATGTGGAAGATTTAAACCAGATAAGTTCAGTTTTGCATCTTAAAAATCTAGACATACTTTTGATCATTATTAAAATATGAGTCAAATACGAAGCCCGTAGAAATTGCGTAACTACTTTGCACGATAATCACAATAAAATTTGCTGCGCAAGTAATTCAATAGCCCTATATCACAGTGTAGAAGTTTATCATATTCCTGTGTATGAAATTCACAATGGCCGTAAGTAAACAAGATGACTGCAATGTGTTACTTATATATTCTTTACGTCGTCTATACAATACATAAGAAATAGTTTGGTTGCAGTAACGTAGAATCACGTAACAGAATAGTTGTGTAGTTGACAAAAACTGAATCTTGCACTGACGCAAAAGTCCTATAGCGGCTGCAAGAGGTTTACACTTTTGTTGTATAACTGCTACCTGCACCCTTATACAACCTCTTAAATGACTGAAGCGTCCCATTAGGTGTGCCCATTCCGCTTGTATAGCTGTTCTAAAATGGTTTTGCCATTTGTTCTTACAGTATACAATGCTGTGCAAGGAATACTGTATAATCATTCTTGCAACTCTAATAGGAGTGTTAATTGTTAGTTGCGCATGTTCTTGATATTACTCTGTTGCATTCAGCATAAATAATAAATAAATAGAAATAGAGCACACATGTTTTTTTCTCTGCATTCCGCGGTCATAGCCAACTAATTAAAAAACTAAATCTGTACTTATAGGAGGTTTACAATACATTTTTGAGATAGATAACACTGTATGAAGTTACGCTAATTTTTAATGCTTGATACGATAAACTTATAAGAATAGGGGGTTTTCATTTGAAAAAATCGACTTTTGGCAAGTTTTGGCAGTCAAGCTTTAGACCAATTTTTTACCACCCTGTATGAATAATTATCGAAATGTCATACAAAGTCTATTAAACTATATCCCTGTTTACCAGAAAATCAATCCAGATTAAGCAATAAGGTACTCTACATAGGGGAAATGAACCATTATTTTAGGGCCTGCAAAGGTCATTTTTGACATAAAATTTGAAATATGGCAGAAACGGTTAGACTTCAGTATAGGAGAATATACATAAAATCTGATTAGAATTTTATCAAGAATCCGAATATTGAGTAATATACAGGGTATCCAGTTTAAAATAAGCAAGTTGGCATCATCTTCCGGTATAACCGCAAGTGCCATCATCTTGAAAATGTTTTAGCTGCCGTTACCCTGTCGAGGTTAGTACACTTCCAAATTTTCAAAAATATCATATGCCTGCTTTTCGAGTAATCTATCGATGGAGTTCCAGATGCGACACCCTGTAGTGTAATGTCTAACTTAACCTAAGGGTATTAATATGTTTCATTTGGTAATACGTTCAGTTTGGTTAAGTAAGGATGTGTTAAATTAGGTTAAGGACATTTTAAGCACATCTTGATACATTGTTTTCTTCTTAGGGTAAAACTTGCAAATGCAAGCCTTTAAGGGAGAAGCTCATTCCCGACAGATACATCGAAAAAGGTTTGTATACAAAATAATAGATATCGCAACCATAGCATCGCGACTCTATGTAGAGACTGAAGGGGACACTGAAAATTGAGCATTAATCGACGTCTGGAAAAAATTATCCGTATTGCTCCTTATATAATCTCTATAGCTCTACATGCACAACTTTTTCAAAAAAGTCCACTCATTCACATTCCTGAACGATCATAGTTGCCACCGCCATCATTGCTCAGATGCTCAACTCTATCCATCTGATACAGGTTTATCGGCCTCTATTTCAAGTGAGGTATTACTACCGGTGTTAATATATTGGTCCCGCATATTGAAAAAATGTATATGTATATTAGTCTAGCATAACATATGCGGACCACACCATTGAGCTCGGTACTGTAAATATGTTTTGACAAGTAAGGACATCGCCATTCTAGATCCAGATGACTATCGAGCTCTGGAGCCCGACTTTACTAACCTGCTGGAATGATAAGTTATAGTCGTATTTTCCAGACGAATCGGAATTGAGGGTACAAGCGCATGAAGAAGAAGTAGCGAAATTCGAATTTGACCTTATAGCGGAGCAGCCAATGGAAAAAACAATCAAGTCGACTGAGTCCCCACTCAAGGGCATGTTCGAAGGAGATGGTAACTTTCACAGAAATATATCTATTATCACATTTCATTCAAATATTTTATTCATACATTCTACTTTCCACGTCAATTGGCGAGAAAAAAGAGTGTAATCACCAAATATTTGGAAAATAAGTTGCGTTTTTGTTGTTAAATAACACGTCCGTCTGTCTGACGGTATGTCCGCAAATTCCGAGCTGACCACAGACACAAAGTTGGGTTCCAAAATTTAACTAGGGGAGGTGAAAGAAATGTTCTATGGAAAAATGTAGAGTATCTACAATACCAAATGGTGCTCAGTATATTAATAAGTTTAACACAAATCACCCTGCAGCGTAGATCCTGCCTTTTCTTGTCTCCAAGCCATAAAATTACATTTTCTAATATTTGCTCAAACTGGCCCTCCACCATTAGAACTGAAATTTACAAAAATAACAGCAGAATGCGAATAACAATAACATGATTTAAGAATTGCTAATAGCCCACCAACTTTTTCGACTAATTGCAAAACTGATAATCCCTGATTCCCTAAATAATTATTGGCTACACTCTGCTTTATTTATTTATCATAAAAAGATCATCTTGAAGAGCTAATCAATGTTTAGTGAATTTAAGTTCTAGTAAACTCTTCCAAATGGCCTTGCAAGGAACAAGGATCCATATAAGGCCGACATAGAAAATCTGTCGCTTATGTTAATAGGGTTATAGGAAACATATATACATGCAAAACTTTAACTACAAAGGCCCTTTTTTAAAATAAATCATTAAATACTCACAATAATATATTCTTGTCAAAAATGCTCCACGGACGTTACTTGAAGAGTATCATAGAAATAAGGATGTTTTAGTGAAAATGTTTAAAGAATAGTTTAAATGAGTGCTAAAGCCATATTAAGTAATCTGTCAATAACCTTTACATTGAAATGAAAAGAAAATTATACCGACCAAAATGGTATTCTTATGGATCCGTTCCTTGTAAGGCCACGATCTTCGAGATAGTGATAGAAATATACGATTCAGTAAATATTGAGGTGGTACAATTTAAAAACTGCTACAGTATACCCTTCAATTAAAAACAAAGTATGGCTATTTTCGTGATTCCTCGATTTTGCTAATGAGAACATTGCACCCTCACAAGCCCAACTGTCAATTTTTCCATCGACCTTACAAAGAACTGGTCGTTTGACCAGAAGCACTATCGATATTTTAACTAACAGTTCTTTTGTTTAGTGCCAATTGAGAGTAAAAAAATAAAGTAATAGTTTATTTACCTGAAGACTTGCGTCTTGCTGTGAGCGCGTATGACATTTTCAACGTCGGCGACCGATGTCAACAAATACAGGGACTCAGTGACAAAACAATGACGCGATCGACTTGCCGCCGCCTCTGAGTTTTTGAGTTCGATGGGCGTTTGATGTGAATTTGTCATTGGATGGTAATTAATGACTGTTGAATGATTGACCTTACAAAGAGCATTGCCTTCCATAATTCACCCATCTTAGATAAAATTATGTATCTGCAATGTAACAAGCGTTTATCCCTTGCCATTTTAGAGTTTGTTTTACGCCCCCACATTAATTCTTTTCTTCTTCATCTGTAGTAACGTCCTACGATGAAGTTATGGAGAATGATGATTCCCCGAAGAGTATTGACGACGTCAGACGTAGCAGCTCTTCGAAGAACCACAGCAGGAGAGCCACTGCAGAAGGCAGCACGTTTACTTATACTGCCACGTCTTACGCACAAGACCCGTAGCAGCGCGATTAGTTTGGAAGATAAAATATCCGATGATTTTCATCTGAAAACATTGACATGTAGATTGTCTCCATCAAAAAATATATACAGTCCCAGTACCTACATATTCGTTTTAACAATCGAATGCGTATCACTTTTGGTAGCACGAACGACGCTTTAGGCGTTACGGAGAATTGATAAGAATTGCGGTGAATTACAGGGAATTATGAGAGGTTGTGCAAGAGGTTAAATGAGTTTGATTGAATTTTCAAAGTAAAGATTACCTAAAATAAACTATAAGTCGGCTAAGGTGGATCAATTCACCGTTCCTCAATGCTGGAGCCCCCTAAAGGCGCAGCCACACCAATTTGGAATTCTGATTGAGAATAGCCGGAATGTTAGACTTTCTCTGATAGGAAATAAAAGTTACGTATTTTATAGCAGAAAGTGTCGAATATTTCTGGGCCAAATCGTAGCTAAACATAAGCTGAGGAAAGGTTCGTCTTAAGCATGGTACACATAGCATACAATGTTCTCGTTGATAATGTGCTAGTACTTCAGATTTCATTATTTATGTAATTTCAAGAAGTTCAAGTTTATATCAATATGTATTCGCAAACGCTCAAAGCTTTTCTTACAGGGCGTGGCCATTCAAGCGGTGAGTGTTTCGTATTATAGTTTTTCAAATTAGCAGATGAAACGCATACATTTTGGAAAGAGATATTAGTGCATTTGTGGATACCCGCTTATGTATACTAGAATTAGGAAGTAGCCTGAAGGTATTGTAAATGCCAAAAAAACCATATTACTCATTTCTGGCTGTCTGTCGGTCTGCCTCTGTCTGTCTGTCGGCTAAACTTATAGCTGCCTACAACTTGTTAAGTCTACTCACGTATTAGACATATTTCATTTCACAAATCGTAAATTTATCCGAACATTAGCCCTGAGAAAACTTAGAAAGATATTCTGAGAAGAATGATCGCGTAAGTACCGGCCACGTCGGCCTCTGCTCCCGGTGACATGCTGCTCTTGGTGAGTGTTCCCTATTCTGTAGCCGCGCTGCCACTTCTGACGCACGGGTATTAGGTATCTCGAGAAGCGACATTTAGTCGGTCTTTTGACATTTTATAGATTTTTTGTGACAAAAGGTAGGTAGGTAGATGTTAACTCAGCATTAGCCGTTGTACACTTGTTGCGGACTCATTTTGTGACTGTACGTGTTGCCTAAATGCCAATTTGTTGGATAGCATTGCCTATGCGTCCAATCATATGTTGCTTGTAGTTGGCCGTGTTCCATAAACAATCTTTGATTTAGCCCCACGAATAAAAATCTAGGCCAGTCAGGTCAGGGGATCTAAGAGGTTCATACTATTTTACAAATAGTCGTAGTCACACAGATTACCTGGCTGGCCAGGGAAATAAACGTCCTCTTCCAATCAACCTTCGCAGACAGCCGTCATGTTGGAAGATCATGATATGCTGAACTGACAGCGAATCATCTTCCAGCGACGTAGGCAATATATTCATTAGAGAATTGAAATGGCTGTCATCATTTAAAGATTTGTAGAATACGTAATGACCTAGGATTCTACTCCCCAATATACCGCACTACATATTTAGATTCCGTCGATATTGATATTGGACAACCAGCATCCAATGTGGTTGTTGCGGCTTTAGTAATGCATATTGTGCAAATCAGATTTCCATTGCTTCTGAATATAGCTTCGTCAGTTCATAATATATTCGAAGGTATGTTTGGATTATGGGCAAGCATGCCTGGAAGCCAGTGACTGTAGTTGAGTCTACTGACAAAGTCGTCGTTACTGGTTAATCTTTATTGCAATACCAAATGGTACGGGTGAAGCCTGGAACCAAAATAGAGGTATATTGGAAATTACGCTTTCTTGAATAGTTGCTTATGGTCTCTTAGTATTCGTCTCACAGTTTTTCCCGTGATGCCCAAGTCTCGAGATATCTTTAGTGATGGAATCGTGGCTATTCTCCACGTGGCCTAAAAGAGATATTTCATATTCCACGATACCTTCTTTCCTTTTTATGGACAGCAGATACTATCTGTACTCCTCAATCGCTGGAATGTTTCTGTTCTAGAATGTCATGATATGACACTTTAGATTTTATTCATACGCTGTTTGGAACGAAATAGCCCCTAGAGTAATAAAAAAGATATAACACATCTTAAAGTTCGCAACCTTAGTGGATATAAATAGGATAAAAAAGTGAATACACGGCATTTTCTGAATTTTTTATAATCCAAAAGCAACTGAGACAAGATATGAGGTATAATTGGAGAAAAAGTGTTTTTGCGCCTCCAACCCCATTAATTCTACGCACATATTTGTCATATTTAACTCATCTTAAGATGTCCTCGAGCATTTACCCTTAAAACGTAAATATCCTAATGTCGGGTATCTATACGTGCGGCGTGGTCCCAAGGATGGACATGCCTCATCGTCGGTGATCGTACGTCACAGTCGTCAATCGCTTCCGCACTGTTGTGGTGCTGTGGCTGGGCTGTTGCACTGTGCATGGTGAAGGCCAGTATCGTCATTCACCGGAGATTGGTCATCGTAACGATCATGTGCGCTTGCAGCAATTCTTCTCAGTGGGAGGACGGTCATTTAATTTTTTGTTATACATTCTCGTAGCTAAGTGTTTTCTCAGAAAGCTTAGCATGTATCAGTCATAATCCTATATGATCTGATGAAATCATAGATTGGAAAATACAGAGTCAATTTACATGATGCTATTCTTGATATTGCAATGATGCCTCCTAGTAGCCATTTTAGGAGGCTGAAAATAAATTCCGGGAATTTTGCTTAGCTAGTTTTATTATAAAATGTTTTAACTGATAGCTCTTGAGCGGTTGCTAATATACAGCCGGCATCTTCTATCATTGGCCCACCTGTAACATACAAATACAACCTAATTTTGTGTATCTATGTATTTGTAGTTTCTCTTAATTTTACTAGAATAGATACTAGAAAGCATCTCAGTGATTACTACACTATTTTCGATATTAGGAGGGCGATATATTATGTTGACAAAATTAGGATTCCTCTCATTTGTTGTTCATAGTCGTTGATCTATAATAGCAGATCATTTTATTTTGAAAAAAAATCATCAACTTGGACTCAGTTGGTGACCGATTCTACTCCGAACGCCGTATTAGCATTTAAGGATATATTCAGCACGAAGTGCATGTTGGGGTCGTTAGAAATTTAAAATGCATAGAACCCATACTGCACGTAAAAGTGAACTACAACCTAATATCGCATTCATAATGTTCAATTAAAAGTCTGTGCAATCTAAGTGCATGTCGTAATGTAGGTGTTGTAGTCATGCAACCGCATGCATACAACGAAGCGGTATTTCGCTGTTTATAAACGTAGGGGCAACCGAGTGTGCATACAAATGCATTCTGCGGTAGTAATACTGAGATTAAATTACGGGTACGGAGTCGCAGTTTTTTAGCAGTATGAAGAATATTTGTAAGCTACCAGTATTTTGATCGCCGCTTATGCCGAATAAGCACGATGAATTCGGTTTATATTTTTACGCGTGCGACAATTCAAAGTTCCAGACAGGCTGTAGAGAGTAAGACTAATAGCAATACCATTTCCGATAACAAACTGGGAGGTTATTGATGCCTGGGATTGGGAACTCAGCAACATTTCCCGAAGGCCGATTGATCCAGGGTGACGCAGCTGACATAAGAGTAGCACACAACAGTTATGGACAACTCGTTGTGGACTTGGATGCTGCGAGTTGTGTGGACAATTTTATATATTCATCATATTAAAGAAGATCCAGCTGTTAAAATTCCAAAAGTTGAGAACCTAGCCTCTTGTGGAACACGAGAGTTCAAGCGAGCCAGAATGAGAAACAAAAGACTGGCAAGTCTCTCTGATAGCCTTAGAGTGCTGCACAGGCACGAAAGAGGGGATACAGTAACAGTATTCCAGGCCGGGCTTAATCATTTGACCTCCGATAATCTGAAACTTACCAAACTACTACGTTAGGTTCTTAGTGAAAGAGTCCCTCCGTGTCTTCTTCTCTCGAGAATAGATCAGAGATCGGTCTAATGTTAAAAAATTCTCAAAAGAAGACACTGAAAGAAGCAACCCAACTTTATTGAGCCCAGATATCGATATCAAGAAGATGAATTCAACTTCAAAAATGTACAGGGTGATATTTTTGGTACGGTAGATAACTAAAAATTGTTGCCACCAGTATACTCCTGACTTGGAAAATATTTATACTTCATAACTACGTGGCAACATAAATATGCATTTTTTTAACGGAAAGCACTTCATTTTACTGTAGATTTGGATAGGCGTTTCAATCGGAGCAGTTAGATGTGATGCACTATAGTGTTTCATTTACAAATCATTGCAATGCTCTAGCTCTAACAGCTGCAGAGGTGCAAGCTGTCAAAGTTGAGTGTCTCTTTCGATACTTTGTTGAATATTTCAACAACTTAAGGATATGTTATATCAGAAGGGTTCATTTGAGACACAATATCCAAATCTGCAATAAGATTGTAGATCTCTACACTTGAAAATGTGAATATTCAGGTCACCACATAGTAATGAGTCAACCTGTAGAGATAAAAATATTTTTCAAAATAAGGAGCGTACCGTTGGCTACAATATTTGTACTTACCGCACAATGTTTGTGATGTTGGATGTTGTAGCGTGACGACTATCATCACTGGAATATTTAGAAAAAAACAACCAGATCCCTCGAAAAAGGCGAAAACCAACCCAGGACTGTTGCCGTAACGCACCGGTTTGTTGTTATGCAATCTTCGACTAAAATGTTGCATTGTATTTCATCTGAAATGCAAGAAATACTACTTCATCATCTAAAGGAAACCATGTTGTTCGTCCTGTGAGAAAATAATATAAGTTTGGCCTTGAGATGGCGAAGCAGAACATTGGCGCGTTCGAGACCCAAAAACAAACCTGGATAAAAAGCTCACGCTCCATTAGGTAGACCTTTCATTGATGAATATTCCCAAGACGGGTTACAGTACACCGAAGAACTAGAAAGACAATAGTTGCTTAATGTTATATAGGCTGATTCCTTTTGTAATTGTTATCCTCTTTATGTAGTATTGAGACTTCCTCCCATTTCACCCTATCCCCTGTTTCCCATACAAGTTCGCTTAGTGCTGATTTTGACGAGTCTCCCTTCGTTATACATATTTAACCGGTCGTGATGTTTCACCGATATAGTATTAACAGCAGTTACTGTCTATTTTATATGTTGATTCTTTCTTCATTAATAGATCTTGTTGGTACAGTAGAAATCTTAGTGTGTTAGTCTTTTTGAAGACACCTCTGATATTATTTGTTTTGCAAACAACTCTAAGTCTTTCGGATAAACCTTATACGTATGGTACATTAAAAAGATCCTCATGTTCGCTATTCATTTTGGAGCGGCCCTGTGCTATGCTGGTTTTGCATGTTGTCATCTTAAAATTCAGAATGATGGCTTCGTACAATATCAGCCTGTTACGACACTTTCAGACAATTGTAGTAACACACTGTCCAGGAGTGTGATTAACAAAAAAAGAAACTGTCACAGGCTTGATTCTAAATGAATTTCCACTATTGAAATTAATATCATTGACGAAGAAGATCGTTTGTAATTGAAACGTTTACAGGATCAGGTTCAAATGTTTCCTTTTCCTGTATCGTTTTTTATACTCTACTCAGAAACATGGCAAATAGAGGAACCGATCTGCGTGAGCTTCCCTCTAGTTTAGGTAGACCTATTGCGAGTTTGCTAATTACATGAGGTTCACCTTTAAAGTTCACGGGTTGTTCAATTTGTCTTGCTATCCATTTATCTTGTCTCTACTTTACACGTGCCACAAGTGCTCCTAAAGTTCAAGTCGCAATTACAACTGACCTTACATCAAATTACCATAGCAGATACCTTGAGCACCAAGACCGAGAAATCGTAAGTCTGCAGGGAAAAGCATTTCAAAGCGAAGAAGCGATAAGTTAAAAATAGAGCTGGACGCTAGGTGAATTTTCGCGCATTAACAACCTTTGGTCGTTGGGTTGAAGATTGAATTAGGAAAGCTGTGAAAAAGTAAGTTACACAAATTTGGATCGAGTAAGCAGAGAGTATGTTTTCCTTGCTAACCGATTTTCGCTCTGTATTACCTTACAAAAATTCATTACATTCACTTATCACCTTATGTTTCCATCCTATTGTGTTTTTAAGGTCACAATTTTGGCCAATATTTTGACTTGCCATCCTATTCATAAGTCCAAAGCTAACAATCAGGTTCTACCATAATAAAAGTTTATCGTTGTTAATTTAAAGTGTTTTATAGTAATGGTAAAAGCGCATTTATCGCATAATTAAATAATGGCTCTGTATGCCGTTGCACACCAGGCTTTTAGACACGTAGCACCATACAGGCAAATAGAGTTAGACTTTCGGTGACATACATTACCACATCTGTAGCAAAGGTGAGGTATGCCATAGATAAGAGAAATATTTCACCGAATTTGCTTATCCAGTAGTTAGACTCATTAGTTACGTTGCACTTAGCTGCGTGCTAGCGCTGCGAGAAGTAGGGCTCAGCTTAGTCTGCTAGATCCCATCGGAATGAAACGCTTTGAAAATTCTAAAAACCTTCAGATTGATTGACAAAAATAACTTATTTGGAACAGGTCATGCTGAGCTGTAATAGTTGTCAGCAAGTTCAATCGATGGCGAGCGATATTCAGCAACTGAGCTACCTGTAAGCCACAATTAACGCAGCGCTAACTTCTAGCTGCTAAGGACAAGGGTGTCACACAGGTTGTGAATCCTTGAGCACAGTAGAATGCAGTGCTTCCTGAGAAATTATCCAAAATTCTGACAGCTATTGACGTTTATCAAATGAGTTTGCGAATGCATCAAACCTCAGTTAAATAAAATGCTAGAGTAATGCTCCAGTACCAATGATGTAGAAGTTGGCATCTAAACATTTTTCGGTTTGTCTCTGTTTTTACTATCCTCGTTTATTTTTGACGCTTTTCATAGTTTTGGGTTGATTTTACGACATTTTTCTAATTGTACATAACTTACACTCCATGGCACCGACGCAAGGACCCAAATTATTCTTGCTCTGTATAGCTTTTTGCTTGATTGCAGAAGTTGGATGTGGCACGCGGAAAATTGCCTCGACATGAAGGATCAAATAACTTAAATTTCGTTTAATCTAAACGGCTTTATACGTTTGCTACCCTCGCAAATGTCTAACCATTTCCGCCTCGCTTTTTTATAGGCGCGCATTTCTTTATCGCCGACCCCGCTTATGAGCCTGATTTCCGCCAATGTCCCCACGCGTGGTCAGAAACAAAAACTAGGCTTCGCCGACTTAGGAATGTTGAAATAACTTGGACAGAAGAAAGTTATATCTTGCTTTATCGATTTAGCTGGACATGTCGGTTTCTATCTTCTTCCGCCCGTGGCTATTATACGCCAGGAAATGGAGACAAAAATCCGAAAATGATAAAAATTAATTAACGGCTGACATTCCTCACCTGCCTTAATATAAACGCTATAATATGTAGTGAAGGTGCATTATTACAAAGGGATGCGACATCTGACGTTATAGATGTGCGCACGGTATGGGTATTATGTAAAAAACCTGCAAAAAGTTAAAAAAAACGACAAAATATCATTTTGCAGACTAGGTAGTTTTTAGTGTGCAAATAGTTCACTCCACGTTTGGCCGCTATGATAGCTGTGAGCATCATCAAAAGCATCAATCTGTGGAGAAATAACTAAACGACACGAGATGCATTGTTGGTTGCTTGCTGGTTGCAGAAAGCCAAGTAGTCTGCTGTGAGTCTGCTAGAGAAAGTTGGTTGAGTAGCAAGCTCGCATCTGGTTGATGATGTGTATCGGTCTGCATGTGTATAAATTCAGTGATATTTGCTATGGGAGAAAATTATTACTGAATATGCTGCCAATGAAGCATATCTATTAGCTGTGCCCGACAAGCTATCTATATAATAATAATAATAATAATAATGACTTTATTCAAAAGATGATCATAGTATGGCGAAGTTTAGCCATGGCTACTCTACCACTTAACCATACTACAACCAGACATTACAAAACATTAGCATAACAACATGAATCAGTAGCTGTAACGAATGCATTAAAAATATATACAACAAATATGAACATATACAAAGAAAAGAAACAAAAGAACAAGATATATGTTGTCCTTTCTGGAGAGAGATTGGACCAAGTAAGGATAACATGGCCACGCAAGGCAACTGTTGAAATATACTCTACTAGGCTCTACAAGACTACCCGAAGCGACATTTTTCCGTAAATTAGAAAACTTATTCCTTGACTTTCGAAATGGCTCCGTCGGTATCCCAGGCTAATCATAAGGTTTGGCAGCTGACCCTGTTACCTGGAACGTGGTGTTGACGGCTCGTCGGACTGCTATTTTGTTAGAATGTTATTAAAAAAGAAGCGTTGAATAAAATATTGAGGAATACCAATCTAGAAACATAAGAATTAAATCATAATAATGTTTGCCAAACAGCTAACGGTAAATATTTCTATTGTACGCGCAAGAGCAAGCAAAGCAAGTCTGGTGGTGCTTATATTTCATCAAAATTTGTATTTTTACGAATTGTTATCACATTTTTAATCATCTATATCTCGTGACCACAATTTTCACATAAACAAAATAATTATTTAAATTGTAGGTTTCCATGTTCGTAAAAAGTTAAGTTAATATCTTTTAGAAAGGCTTACGTTAACTCACAAAAAACATACGAAACCGGCGAAGTGTCACTTTACAAGATACATAATACCCGTGCGGTTCTCTGAGCTTGTCTCCTAGGCATACCTTGTATAATTGATGTCAGAAGCTAAAGGAACTGGTTTTCAATCAGCAAACTAAATAGTCAAAATGTTACTAGTCATTTCTCTTTAATATTTTGTTATGACTAATTTAGTTTCCAGAAACCTGATTCATTCATACATATTCGACTGTAGGCAGTGGATTTAATAAAAAACAGAACACAAAACATAGGGAAAAGGGAGTATAATAGGATTACCTGATTATATATATTATACAATAATAACTGTATTTTAGGCACGTTAGAGGGATAGGCTATAATCCGGACGTTTGCTTCGTATCAACCAATCCACAGCTCCAACCAATCCAATCCACAAGAACAGTACCCCCGATTTCTATACAATCGACATCGTCCCGTTGTGGGAATGTAAATACCATTGGTTGAATCAGTCCCAAGACTAGATATGCCAAGCAGATGGACATTTGCATCCGCTTTATCAAGCCAAACGCTAAAACTTATAACAGATTTGCAAGACTAGTGCTAGCTATAGCAAAAAGGGATATCCCACGTGGCTTTCGAAACCAGTTCAGTCCGGGCTGGAACAAAGAAAGTTAGCATCTATTCGAGGAGTTTGAAGATTCCCAAAACCTAGAAATGGCTGACAAACTGCTGATATCTCTGGATGCATGCAAATAGAATGAAGAAGTGCATTTCTGCCATGGAAATCATGCATTTTACCCGCTCTAGTAGGAAAGCATAGGTACTCTTACGAAAACTCGGAGGCTGCAACCGAAACACACTGGCCAATAGATCCAAACAGGGTAGCCAATCGTATTGCTGATATGTCTCGAGCGCCTTTTGCTCTCACCAGATGCATCAGTATTTCCTTAAAACATATAATGTTGCAATGATACTAAAACTAAGAAGGCGGCAGGGCTCGATGGCATATATCCCGAATTTCTAGTGAATTGTAGCCCAAGAAATCGCTGATGGGTTACAAAATTGTCAGCGATATCTTCATACTACCAGAATCGAAAAGAACTAGAGTTACTGTTTTCTTGAAGCAACAGCCCTCCTCAGCTGCTGCTATAGGCTCTTAGAAAAGCTACTACATGTCCGTATAGGACCTCTCATGAATAGTGCAATTCCGATAGAGCAGGCCGCTCGCAGTTGCATCGACCTGGTCCTCTCTTTGAGTACCGATATTGGATTTGAAAAAGGATTGAAAAAATCGGTCGCGTTCATTGGCTTGACAGCAGCATACGACACTGTCTGGAGAGAGGGTTTAATTTATAAACTGACTAAGGTAGTTCCTTGCTTGAAAACCTGCTTTTCAACACATTTTTTCAGGTATTTACTAATGACACCCACAGCACTACCAGGAAACGCAATAACGACGTACCACAAGGCTCTGAACTTGCTCTACTTTTTTTTATTCTCTATATGGCAGATCTTCCTGAGGCAAGGTGCAGGAAATTTGCATACGCAGATAACCTAGCCATCCCATGTCAGCACAAAACAAAAGCACCTTCAGAACAAGCACTTCAAGAAGACCTCTGTCAGCTGGGCGACTATTATAAGAGGTGAAGGTTATTTTGTAGTGAAGCAAAAACAGGAGTTTGTTGTTTCCATCTTTCGAATCGACGGGAAAATGAAACTCTAGAGGTGAAGTTGAATGACAGAGCCTTAAAGCACAATAGATCTCCCAAATACCTAGGAATACCGCATGTCATTAATCTTTAAACAGCCTTAATGAGACAATATAATAAAGTTTTGGAACGAATACCTACCGATTCACATGGACAAACCATATTTAACACACGAATACCATCGGCTTAAATCAAGGTATCAAGAAGTAAGAACCGCCACGGAAGTTGGTCAAAGCTTCTACATCTCTACTGAGTGGTCAGCAGCCTGGGCTTAGGCTTCACAAGATGATTTCATCCAGCTAAATGATCCAATACAAGGCCTCACTGGATCTGATCTGCCTCAGCGACTCTGGTCTAAGCTAAACCGGTTTACAACAGTATTTGGGAAGTTTGCAGATTCCCTGAATATCTGAGATAGTGCTAAATGCTCTCGTTGCAATTGTGAATACCAATCGAAGATAATACGCCATATTGTAGTAGAGTGTCCTAGACCTGTTACAATGACTTTGAAGATTTTGTGAAATGCCCACCAAATGCAATTGAATGGCTGTGTAATGTAGACATAGACATATAGTTTATGATTTTTTGTTAGTTTTTATTCTGATTGCTCTACTTTATTCTGTCATTTATTTCTTTGCATCATAGTTTTTTGATACACTAAACAAGCTGCTGAGTGGTGACGTACTGTAATTTCCAAACGCTAAATGAATAGCAGAGCGAATTGAATCCTTTAAGACTACCAGGCTAATTGTTTTATTGCCGTTTCCAGTGCTGGTGTTGATAGCTTAGCCGCGAAGAGAACGGATAAGTGTCGTATTAGTCATTTCTTCGGAAATCTAGTCCAATGGTGATGATGGCTGAAGAAAATCGTATCAAGTTACTTTTAGAAAGTGCATTTTCCGTCATTAACTGTAAGTGACGCTTCTTCATTTCACATACAGTCGTGGAAGCTTTTGGCGCGTAGGTCTGATAAATAAGTTTAGTTATCATTCTTTTCGTAAGTGGAAAGATAATTCGCAGCACTAATAGATTATAGTTATTTGAATAACTTATACTTTATGGACCATGTCAAATGGAAAATATTCTGAGCCTTGTCTGAAACATACTGGGTGCTTCAAATTCGACTATCACTATTGGGATTTTGGAAACGGTAACCGATACGAAGTGGATCAAATGGAAGCAATGTTGCTCATATCAGTAGCTTAGAAAACGACACATAGAAAGTTTCGTAGTTCAACGTATTAACGGGAATAGACGACAAACAAGATTTTTCAAAAATCTTTTTTATTTTTCATGCCTTTTAGGTGGGATTTCAAAACAAGCTGAAACTTGAGACTGCAACTTTTTCTTCCATGCAAAGTGACATAATTAGAATTTTTATAAGATGTTACGTGTCCTGTCTTCAATCATCAATTTTATTTTCCCTTACGGGATGTTTACACAGATGAAAATAGATTTAAGTTCAATTCTGATTCTAGGAACAATTTCATAATTAGCCTTGGAAATGACAGCTTATCAAATGTTTGTTTGGTCACATTGCTATTTGAAAATTGACTTAGGGCCAATTTCGCCAACAACAGTCTGTTATTCTCCACCTAAAGGGTAACAGACCGTCAAATACAGCGAATGAGCTTCAAGTTCCAATCAACAAATTTTAGCAACCAATAGCTATGAAATGTTGAAAACAAAATATTGTCAAAGTATGAGATGACATCTTGTCATTGAAACATCACCAGCTTATTGAATATTAAGAAATTACATATAATTCAGTCAAAATTTAAACAAATGTTTGATTTTTGAACAAAATTCATGTTTTAATTACTATTGTTGATTTTTTATTCATGATAATACTATTTTATTCAATTGATATGAGATTTTACTGATTCAAGATCATCTACTGGCTGTTTTTTCCTATAAACCTGTTGCAGATAGCCATTAGGCACCTACTTGATGACTGGCTCAACCAAAAAGTTCATAGATATTGCTCGTTTCCAAACATTCATTCATTTACTTGCCGTTCATTAGAACCATTATGGCACCTTACATTGATATTCCCATAAAATCATTCTGGTTTTTTAATATCCATACATCCATAAAGTTGAATATTTTTCATTGTTCAGGAACTTAACAAACATTAAATTCACAGCGATCAACAAATACTCAAACATATGTCGTAAGCCTCCTGGCAAACTTAAAACCTGCAGAAAGACTAGAAATTTGCAATAACTTTCTTGTTGCACTGATTTGAATAACAGCTGATTATCTCCTGATATTTTAAAACTAACCATATCGAGAAGTGGCACATAATTCTGTGGGATCCGTCAACGCTTCGTCCCAGTGATAGTGGTGTCGGTTATCGTTACTTTCGAGTACTCGTTACTAATCGTTACTCTTCTATAAAGTAATCGTTTATTGTATTAGTTACTTTGATTACTATAAGTAGTATGAGTATAATGATTTGACAATGTGCGTCGTGTGATTAATGTGGAATTTAAACAAGTTGAATGGAACCGAATCTTGTAAGAAAATAGACGACCCTAAAAATATGACTCATATGAGCCTACAAACTGAAAATATCTTGTATTTACCAGAAATACTTAAAAACATGTATTTTAGTCAGAAAGATGATGGGCTTAAGGAAATTCGAAATGGCATGTGACTTTTCGAAGCATTTCAATTAAGCATAATATACCAGTATAAAAAATTTTACATTGAACTTGGTCTACACATACTATTGGTGGTCATACTGAATTATAATTTTTTTAGCAACACAGTGCATGGAAACACGAGTCAAATTGACATAACTTTTATTATTTTGGTTTTCCTGAACGGTGGTGTTATCTTGTCGCTTTTCTGCCTCATAATACTGCCGAACTTTGATCCGATCCAATCGACTACTTATTCCTTTTCAGGTTCCCAAGATCACAACAATAAAAGCGAATTTGTATCACGGTGTAAATAAGTAAACTTCAGATTCAAAAACAATTACCAGATTCTATGTCCGCCAATAAAAAAAAATGAGTTTCCAGGTTTCCATCTGAATGTGGGATGTCTGGCAACCCTGGTGCATGAGCGGTAGTCTAACCAGCGTTACCACTCGATGATCAACGATTGTACAGGTACCGGGTAGGGATACGGAAAACAGAGTAATCAAAGTAATCATTTCGTGCTCGGATTGGTAGTCGTTACTTCGGATATCTATGAGTAACGAGTACTCGAATTTCGTCTGATTACTCTTTCAACACCACTACCCAGTGGACCAAACTCTGCCAACTGTCGAAATAAACTTTAGTAATTCCAAGTCTTATTTTTGTTTTACTGTGCCTGCTTAGATATTCAAATACGGTAAAGAATTATTAGCGCCTGGCTATTTTAGGCCTTCAATAACTCCGTATTTTAGATCTCTGCTTATTTTGTTTTTGCACGCATTCATGGTAGAAAGAAAAATATGTTATCGAATATCGATACCGTGTACCATGCAGCAGGCACGCATATCACTACTTTGACAGATTGCAGAATGATGTCAAGGTGACAATCGTTATGTGTTTTTGTTTTTGTCTGAAATAGGCAACTTGGCTTTATTATTTTTATAGCGTTTCCAGAATTTCATACTTCGAAACGATGTCAAGGGCCGGCAGGGGAAAATCTTTCTCTATCGTCGCCATCCCTATATTGTATCCCCACCAGTCAAAAACCTTAACCACCAATATTTATCACAATTTATAATTCTTTTTAGCTCTTATTTTTGAGTAATTACTAATAATTTTAGGTCTATGTCTACAGTAATTGTATTATGCACCTCGGAGATGTACGGATTAACATGTTTTACACATCGGTGTTTTAGGATGGGGACGACCATACTGTTTTGATTGCTTTGAAGAAATTCATTAACCCATGAATTTATAACAAATGATTACTATTATGATGTAAAGAGAGATGAGGAATTGGTTGGAATACATTTTATATTCTATTTTCTTGCAAATCCGCACAATTCAACAGGTATGTGTAGCTATAATGATCTCATAATATATACGTACACACAGTATATTGAACTTAACAAATTTCGAGATTACCATGAACGACCAAACCTAGAAAATCGACCTATTATTTCTCCCATTCCCATTCGCTGAGGGGATAACGGATCGTTAAATGTAAACCTATAACATAATTATGTCAAAATACATGAATGTTGTCCTGTTTTTTCTGTACAAAAGCATCATGTTGGAATCAAAAAGTGGTCTTGTTTATAATACAGTCGAATTTTTACGATTTTATTCAACATTTTAATAGAAATCACTGATATTCAGAAACCTTTGACAGCTTCCATCAAATTGCATTTCGATAAGGTTTTTTCCTATTGGTCCATAATAATAATATTGGTGAAATCGGCTCTTAGGGTCGAATTCATTGTCAAATTAACAAACCGTTATTTTCCACCTAAAGGGTAATAGTTCGTCAAATATAGCCAATGAGGTTTAAGATCAATTCAACCAATTTTAGCAACCAGTAGCTGTGAAATATTGAAAACAAAATAGTCAAAGTATGAGATGACAGCTTATCTTTGAAACATCACCAGCTCATTGAACATTAAGAAATTACTCGTACATGTAATTCAGTTGAAATTTAAAATAAATATAGTCTTTGAAGTCTTATTTTTTCACTATTGTTTATTGTTTATTCATGTTTATATTATTTTCTTCAATTAATATGCAATTCTACCGATTCAACATCACATACCGTGCGTTTTTTCCCATAAACCTCTTCCAGATAGCCATTAAACACCTACTTGATGACATAGACTCTACCAAAAATTTCATAGATATTGGCACAAAACCATTTAGGATATCTGATATCCATACACATGAAGTTGGATAGTTTTCGTTGTTCAGCCAGTGAACAAACATCCACATTATATTTACAGCGAGTGAGAAATACCCAAATATATGTCGTACGGCTACCAGCAAACCTAAAACCTGCAAATTGGATGTCATTTGAATTCAAACAATAAACTGCAGTATTTTTCGCTAGTATCCATTACGGTTATCTACTGGTATTTCAGAACTCCCCATATCGACAAGTGACACATAATTATGTGGGATCCGACAACGCTTGGTCGCAGTGGAGCAAACTCGGCCAACAGTTGAAATATGCTCTACTATGCTTTATAAGGCTATACGTAGTGGAATTTTTCTTAAAACAGTTGCACAACACTTGAAAAAATGCTGATGAAAATTTTAAAATTATCTCCATGACGCCCCAAATGGCTCCGTCGGTACCCCGGCCTATACATCTTCACAGCTTGCAGTTCTTGTCAACTGGGCTGCGGTGTGCAGTGATGACAACACACTGGATATTTTTCGCTGCCTTTAAATGTGAATTTTATGTAGTCCTCGCAGTTTTATGCCCCATATCACTCATACATATGTATACCATGTGCCCGACTACCTGAGGGTGTACTCAGGCAGTAAGGACACACGAGGGGCGTAGATTTGGACTGCCTATGATTACTGGTAGATTGCCTCTACCGCATAACCGGACAAGCAATGAAGAAACCGAAACCTGCCTGTTATCAAAATAAATATTTATTTGAAATGTGAGAGATCATGAGTTCAGGGGTGAAACAGAAAACTATTTAGAATCTGATACCTATTATTTCTTCCATTTTCATTCATTGGTCCATTCAAATAAGTTCAAGTCTTTTGTGAAATGAATTGGCAATCTCTATGAAATATACGAGTATATATATAGAGAGAGAGAGAAAATAATCATGCGGAGAAATGTATATAACAAAAAAATTGGAAAATAATGGGCAAAATCCGCAAAAAGGAGGAAAGTGGATTCGAGCAGAAAATATAATATATCGCTCGGGTTACCTATCCTATTTTCTGCTCGAATCCACTTTCCTCCTTTTTGAGGATTTTGCCCATTATTTTCCATTTTTTTTTTTATATATATATATATGTATATATACATGAATCCCTATTTCGCGAGGTCACACCATAACTTGAGAAAGACTTTACCGATTTCTTTCATCTTTTCTTTTAAGTTTCCTAATGCTGTATAGAAGGTTTCTACGGAATGACAAATCAAGAACATTGCGCAGAAAATTGGGAAATCATTGAAAACCTAATGATTATTTAAGCTACGCGACAGTTTGCTTGAGCATTGAGCACGCACGGCAGATGAAATATCTCCAGTACCAAAAGAGACAGGAACTCCTCTCCGTCATCTTTACTCCAACAGCTATTTACAGTTAGTTATGTGAGAGAAAATTGCTTTTTAAAACTCGGTGCTTTCGATTTTTTCAAAAAAAACTTCAGTGTTGCCTAATTGTTATCTTTGTCAGTTAACTCTATGAATAGAAATGGCGGATGAAAATACGTTTTTTCTGCTTAATTGACTTTCACTACTCCATTTTGAACACGACAGCTCGCACGGCGCAAATTTATATTATCTTTTAGCAGTTTTTATCGATGAAAAAATATTGTTTTATTTAATTGGTAGTACACAGTCCATTCGATTAGAGCTTTTATCCAATTTTCAGTATGTTCACTGAGTTTTTTGATAAGTATTTGTTCAAAAATAATTAACAAGGGTGGAAGTTAGTTCAACGCTATCGCGCCTTATATTAAAATTGTGATTCTTCAAAATGCTACCAATTAGACGTACCAACCTAGGTCGCAGAACTTGCAATGCTACAGGTCAAGGATCTATACGGAGAAGTCAAACTGATGAGCAACGAGAAGCGATAAATGAAGTTGAACGGGATCGAAGGACTTAAATCAATAACGTAGAAGTGTCGTATTTCATCCCAATTGAGCTGCATTTAATTATGACGTGGCAATCGATTAGAGTTCACAACAAATCGTTGCTATTGCACCAATGAATCTTGCGTCAGTGAAAAAATCAAATTGACTCCATTAGTACCACCACCAGAGCCACTACGAGTATATTCATTGGTTTCCAGAAATGGGCCAAATTCTGTACATTTTTTGACTCTTATCCAGCAATACAATAATTGCTTCCAAATGACGTCATTTGGCGCAACAAAAATTATTCGACATAATTATGCTTACTTCAAGGTTATTTGTTGATGGGTGAATTGAAGTACTGCCAACGTACTTTGCTAGCCACACTTCGCTATACAATTACCTACATTCCATCCATTTACCCTTTTATTATTCATTATTCATCCCAGTTCATAGCTAAGACAGGACAACGTCTGTCGTGTGAGCTAGTATTTCAATAGAAATTACTGATATAATGACAGCTTTGACAGTTTCCGTCAAACTGCATTTCAACAAGCTGTTCCGTTATAGGTGGAAGCATCCATCAAATTTAAATCTTAGTGAAATCGGCTCTTAGTGTAACAAACGGTTTTTTATCACTGCGGAAACTCTGTGCATGACAGCTCAAAAGAAGAGTAATATTGTCTAAGTGTATGATGGAGTGATCGGCTTAGATATGACGGGCATGGAACGTAACAGTCGAGGCTTTTAGTTATTAAAAAATGTTGTTTCATTTTCTTAGAATTATACTGTTTTCAATGATTTCATTACTACCCTTAAGTCGTATAATGTTTGGGCAGGTGTAATTGGTTACACACTTATTGATTCACATTATTTACCGGACAAGTTGAATGGGCAAAATTAACTAATTTTTTTGATAAATGATCTGCGCGAACTCATGAACGGAGTTCCAAATTTTGACAATGAAGAACCAGTGACATTCCAACACGATGGCTGCCCAGCGCACGGATATTAGTAGTCCGGGAACACCTAGACAATGCATTTTCCAACGCTTGGACTGGCAGAGGTGGTCCGGTCCCATGACCCAAGTTCGCCGGACTTGACCCCGATTGATTAATACGAGAGAATTGTTGATAGAAGAAATTAATAATGCTCTTGTGATAACGAAACGATAGATAGATACCACGAGAGAAGTAAGAAAGAGATGTTATGCTTGTATTAGAAATAATAGAACTCAATTTGAACAAGATTTACAACATACCGAGCAAAAAGAGAACAATAGGTTTAGCTGTGCTAGAATGAGCCAGAAGTTTGTACCTGCTCAATTAGGTAATCGGAATGATTTGGCTGCATCCACTATCACGAATCGTTGAAGGTAAATTCATTTTTTGTTGAGTTATCTAATTATTTATGATACATGTGGCAAACCGTTAGAAAGATTATTAACTAGAGAAGTGTTTAACTACATTTGAAAACCCCGGACTCTTTTGTGTTATTTTTTTGGCTTATTGTAAAGTTGACGTAACATTTTTTTCCATTGGTTTAAGGAAGTTTGTTGCTCCACTGTTACTTGTTCTTGAACTGCTTGTATCAAATGTTGGTTGGATCTGAATGAAGTAGCAGTAGACTTAAGAATAAAATCAATTTTGCGCCGTAAAAACAAAAAAAATATTGAAACTCAAACTTAAAAACTGGGGATTTTCTCAAAAAAATAAAAAATCATTATTTCTCCTTAAAACTGAGTCAAGATGTAAATTAGTTAGGCGTTGTAAATAGCCAATAGCTTCAGCCATCCGGCATTTTCGTTTGGCTATTCACCCTCCTGTATGTTTTGGAGATCAGAGTTTGAAACCCTGTGCTCAAATATAGTTCAAGAGAACTGCCGGAAAAAGTATGAATTAGGAATTCTTAAACTTTTTAAATATAGCTTTGTAACGGTTTCACCTTCCGATCGTATTTATTAAATCACTTCTCGATTATCAATTCATTAATCCCATCTCTAGCTTTTTTGCTTGGAAAATTTTCCGCTTGGAGCGCTTGATGCGGAGTTCCTGATCTGCGATCTTCCTCGCGCTTTTTTTTCACTTGAGCCGCCGATCGAACAACGGCTAGAAATTTCTTCTTTGTAGCACAAGGTTATATAGCACCATGTGCTAGAATTTTCTAGAATGTGTGTCCGTATAGGACAAAAATGATTGGGGCCACCCCCTTTCTCTTTCCCTTTCACTTTGCCTAGCTTTGGCCAATATTTTCACCCATGCATGTACCTTGGCAGCGCCATCGCCTTTAACTTCGCCTACAACTGGTTATGAAGCCACTATATGGAGGTCACCCCTCATAACTGGGACCTCCCCTTCAAGCCCCTGGCCATCCTGGCTTCAGTCGAGTAAAAATGGACCAGCGAAAGATAAGTCGATAGCGCAGCGCCAAAGATGTAAAACTTATTTTGTTATTTTTGTAAAATTGTAATGTAATGAAAATGCCTTTTTTTTTGTTAAATAAAATCTGTTAAATTTTTGTGTTCTGTTTGTTCTTCTATCCTCTAGCCATGCCATGGTCGACACACAGCTACACGCCTGTAGATGTCTTCATGCCACCGACTGAGCTACCGGAAGCTAATTGTAACCCCCTTTGTGTGATTGTGCAGAAAAGTTGGAATCTTCATTGCATTCCATCTTTTCTGGACTTTTTGCGGAAAGGAAGCGTTACATAAATTGGCACCCGCAACGTGAGGCTTCGATAGGTGTTTGGCTTTGTCGACAAGTGGTTTGCTAGTGGAAGATTGGCAAACAGAACATAGTTTTCAAAATTCTTTACAATCTTTGGCAGCATTTCTATTTTTAATTGCTTTTGGTACTCAAATTTCTAATTCCTTAATCATCCTTACTTTTTGCTTAATGTTTAAAATTTTTATCAAAAGATTAAAATTTTTCCACCTGTTTATTTCATAGGCATACTATTAACTTTTAAATTGTCTTGTTTAGTAGTCAGCGAGATCATTGCCAGAATTTTTTTTCTCACATACTACTATAGTTTTTATTTACTGCTGGGGACAGTTATAACTTTTTTCTCATTGTACTTTTGAGATTGATGATATTTTGATATTTTTTTGTTGTTGAATATTGATAGTCTGGGGACTTTAGGTTTCCCAGCATTTTTGTCGAATATCATCAAACTTTTGATTGAGGTTGTGACTATTGTTGTTGATAGTTTACATATTCTTATATGCTTTTCATTTTTGATCACTAACCTCTTAGTTTTTGAAAGTATTTCTTCATGTGCAGTTTTTTGATTTCTTGAGACTTTTCATGTACGCATATATAGCCTAATTGTTGGATCTCTGGTGTACTGATATAGCTCTCATGATGTTTGGTACGTAGGAAATTTACTTTCAAAATTATTTTTGCCTTCCCCAAATGTATTTACTTTTTGAATTTTTGACTGTACTTGAACTTTTGATCATTTGTTTTCATTCTGATGGCAATAATCTACTGACTAGAGTTATCTGGAGTAAATCATTTTGCGATTTATCCATTTTTCTGAATTATATGAAATTCATATTCATAATTTTTCGTATATTTTGGCGGTTTACTTTTTTTCAAGTATTGACACTTGGACATAGTACTTTGATACTTACCTTTCTTTTTTTTCAAGAAACAAATGATGTTTTTCTTGACTATATTTTTGCTACTTTTCAATGAGGGGGTGACTCCTAAATCATTCTTACCTATACAAAGACACACATACTCATTTATGATAATTAAACTTCAACTTGTTGTTGAAATAGTATACGTTCCTCAGTAACTATTGTAGTAATTTTGTCTCTCGTTTGGAGCAAAAGTTTTCATAATTTTAATGTTTTATAGTTTTATCTGGCATATTCTTTGGGGGAAATTAGAACATTAGTGTCTGATTTTCCATTGGATTAACAGGACTTGAACGTCTCTGTACTCTTTTAATGTATGTCAGATATAAAATAATTTTTTTTAAGATTCGGCTGCTCCTGTTTTTGTATTGAAACTTTTTGTTTGTATTGTTAGTTTTTTTATAGTGTTTTAGATCCTTGTCATTTATTGATGTATTAAGGTTTTAATTTTTTTTAAAATATAATAATTACAAAAAAATCCGCTCAATCGAAGGGGGCGAGTTTTTCGATCTGTACATTGGAGCGAGTAGGTTTTCCTATATTTATTTCCTAGTACAGATGCGAACGGAGAAGAATTTCCTTTGATAATGAATAAACTTATTTGCTGTAAGAGGCAGCTGATTGTTTACTTTGGACGTTTAACATCGTTGATCCTTCAACCTTTTGAAATATTACAACCAGTCCAATACTTATAGTTCCGCTCAATCGAAGGGGGCGCGTTTTTCGATCTGTACATTGGAGCGAGTAGGTTTTCCTGTATTCATTTCCTAGTACAGATGCGAATGGATAAGAATTTCCTTTGATAATTGCTAAGCTAATTTACTGTAAAAGGCAGTTGAATGTTTACTTTGGACATTTGTCATCGTTGATCCTTCAACCTTTTGAAATATTACAATTTGTCCAATACTCATAATTCCGCTCAATCGAAGGGGGCGAGTTTTTTTTCGATCTGTACATTGGAGCGAGTAGGTTTTCCTATATTTATTTCCTAGTACAGATGCGAACGGATAAGAATTTCCTTTGATAATTGCTAAGCTAATTTCCTGTAAAAGGCAGGTGAATGTTTACTTTGGACATTAGTCATCGTTGTTCTTTCAACCTTTTGAACCATTACGTCAGTCCACCATGTACAAAATTTACAAGTAATCATTATTTTTCTGATTCCAATTTAATGTGTATACTTCATCTTTTGAATATTTCATTTTTCTGAGTGTACTCAAAATTTAAATTGCATTCCCGATCTAAATCATGTGACAAATGCTGTGTATAATATTTTATAATGTTTTTATGCGTATATTTTCTGAATTTCCTTTACATACTTACGTACTTCTATTTTTGAAGTATATTACTTTTGAAGTTTTTGATAGTATCCTCTTTTTGAATTCATTATAACTTTCTTCGAGAGCACAGACTTACATTGATTTTTGGTTCAAACTTTTGATGTTTGTTTACATATTTTTGAGTGGTTTTGAACTTTGACAGTATTTTGTAGTCTGGATAGTTACATAGATTCGTTGCGATGTATGCCTTTGAGGGTCTTGTACTATCCACAGTTTCTTTAATTGAAAGTGTTTTCTTCATATGCATTTTATTTTCTTCTTGAGACTTGTCATATATGCTTTCCGCCTAGTTGCAAATCTGTGCGTATTGATAAACTCTTGAAACCTCTGGCGTATAAGTAAAACTCACTTTTGATATAGTTATTTATGTCTCAGTTCAATTCAATCAGTTCAATTTGATTTGAAGTAATTGTCAATTCCTTCTTGAGATTTTTCATATATGCTTTCAGCCTTTGTGCACATTTGTGCGTATTGCTAAGTCTTGAGCTCGTTTGCGACATTACTTTCATGTTTCGCTATAGATTTTGAAATATCTGGTGATTTTGCTTTTGCATTATTGCATTTGTTTTGATAGTCTGCTCTCATAATTTTTTTTTCCGACATCTTATTTCTTTCAATTTCTGTCTTGACTTGAAGTAATCGTCAATTCTTATAGATTCAGTATAGTAATTCTCTTTTCATACTTCACACTGGTAAATTATTATAGTTTTTCTAATCTTGTAATATTTCATATTTGAACTTAACTTTCATTTTACAATGATATGGTTATTCTCAGTGTAGACTTTGAAGTGCGCTGATGATATCAGTGATCTACATGAGAATATTCCATAGACTATAGACATTCTTGTCTAGGGCTTTGGAATGCACCTATGGTGACCCTAGAAAGTTGTCTTTCTCTCATATTTTTGCTTTAAATCAAAATTCGAATTCTTACCTATCATATTTATTTCTATTTCTTGTTCACTAGATTTTTTTTATAACTCCAATTTTGCACCTACATATATCGTAGTCTTTTGCATACAATTTTTGCTAGCGGCATTACTCTCATGTATCATGATTTAATAAAATATCTTGTGATTTTCGTTTCGCTATTTTGCATTTTACATATGCTCACTTCGTTTCTCATTTATTACTCATGAAACTTTTAATATTTTGGTTACTTTTAAATTTTTTTGAGAACCCTTTATAAAATCATGCTCGTATAGCTTTAATATTTCCTTTCACTTTATGATTTTAACACTATTAGATTTACAGTTGCACTTGTGTTGCACTTAGTTTTTTTGGAAATTTATTTTGCTCTTTTCTATATTGTACTTCAAATTTTTTTTTTTTGGTCTGGTTCTTATGTTGTCACATGACCCGAAAATTTTGATTGAACTTACTCTTGAATTTTAGTTCATTGATTGAACTTAAGCTATATTTTGACTTTGAAAATCTTACTTCAATATTTCATGAATGTCCCTTATATACTTTAATTCTCTGAAAATATTTTGAATTATTTTGTAGTCTTACAGACTGCTGGCGCCCGACAATTTTTTTGTGGAATCAGAACTGCACTTAGTTAACATCTTTTTTGATTAAAATACCTTCGTGATCAAGTTTTCATTGGTTTAGTACTTGTAAATTGTTTTGTTATATAACTGGAATTCTTAATAGAATTTGTTAATTTCTTTTGATTTTCATATTTTGAAAATAGTAATGCACAGTTTTTTTATATTGGATATTGGTTTAAAATATCACTGTAGATCATAATCTTTTTGGGTTTGGAGTATTGCGAGATAATCTGGCAATTATTTTGAGAAAGATTATTATTTTTTTAGTACCTCTTATGGTTTAGGTACTTACTTAGTTTTGAAGTTTTTAGTAGTCAGTCGTGCATTTTGGATGCCATTGTGATTCGTGCTTGGACTACTGCTGAAACTTTTGGTTTATTATTTTTCTCGTCTTAGGTATGACGATGTATTATGTTTTGGGTTTTTCATCATATGATGATAGTTTTTTTTAAGTGCAACTTCACTGTACTTTTCAGCGAGTTGGTGCTATAACCATCCCTCTTGTTTGGTAGACTTGAGGCTATCCCTTTTTCTTCCAATTCTCTTCTAACATCTTTGTTTCTACCTTACTTTTACTACTTGTTATCTGGTCGAATGGTTGTACATTTGTCCTTCCGTGATAACTTTCAATTTCCTAGTAAAAAAAAAAAAATTCTTAAATGCTTCTTCGATTTTTTTTTTTTTTGGTTAAGTTGGGGTGAGTGTAACGGTTTCACCGTCCGATCGTATTTATTAAATCACTTCTCGATTATCATTTCATTAATCCCATCTCTAGCTTTTTTGCTTGGAAAATTTTCCGCTTGGAGCGCTTGATGCGGAGTTCCTGATCTGCGATCTTCCTCGCGCTTTTTTTCACTTGAGCCGCCGATCGAACAACGGCTAGAAATTTCTTCTTTGTAGCACAAGGTTATATAGCACCATGTGCTAGAATTTTCTAGAATGTGTGTCCGTATAGGACAAAAATGATTGGGGCCACCCCCTTTCTCTTTCCCTTTCACTTTGCCTAGCTTTGGCCAATATTTTCACCCATTCATGTACCTTGGCAGCGCCATCGCCTTTAACTTCGCCTACAACTGATTATGAAGCCACTATATGGAGGTCACCCCTCATAACTGGGACCTCCCCTTCAAGCCCCTGGCCATCCTGGCTTCAGTCGAGTAAAAATGGACCAGCGAAAGATAAGTCGATAGCGTTATAGCAGCGCCTAAGATGTAAAACTTATTTTGTTATTTTTGTAAAATTGTAATGTAATGAAAATGCCTTTTTTTTTGTTAAATAAAATCTGTTAAATTTTTGTGTTCTGTTTGTTCTTCTATCCTCTAGCCATGCCATGGTCGACACACAGCTACACGCCTGTAGATGTCTTCATGCCACCGACTGAGCTACCGGAAGCTAATTGTAACCCCCTTTGTGTGATTGTGCAGAAAAGTTGGAATCTTCATTGCATTCCATCTTTTCTGGACTTTTTGCGGAAAGGAAGCGTTACAGCTTCAACAAGTGTTCCATCTAAGAGCTTCATTGGCTTCATAATCAGGACCCCAAGCATTTTTCAAGTACTAAAGATTGTGTGGAAATATGAATACGTAATAATTAAGTTTGATATGGTTAGCTTAGGTGTGTGTGGGTCAGTTACAATCCTCCACTGTGAGTCACTGCTATACTTTTATTGATCACACCTGTTTATATTTCCTCCAATAGTTTCGCTCTCCTGAACAGGGCAATCAGCTTGCTCCTCCAGGTGTATTGTAGCTCACCCTGGCAATTACAGGGTAAGGCAAGTTTGAGTAAGCGTCGATTATGTTTTGTTACTCATCGTAACCATATTTCACATGCAATGATTTTCAAAAGTATGGTATGATTCGATCACTTCCATCTGCAGCCCCACAGCGTGACTTAAAAAATTTCATCAATATCGGTTCAAAGGTGGGCTATTTAAACCTATGGATACAAAGAGGCAGACAGAAAATCAAACTGGATGAATCAAGTGACATAAGGGTTAAAGAACTTCCATAATGTGAAAGAACCTTCTCTATAAAATGGGGAGTAAAAAACTGAAACTACCTATATTAACTGAGTTAAAGGCAATAACGCTGTGACTGAAGGAAATTATAAATCGATTTTAATTACCTGACGTAGTTAACTCTCAATTTTCAAACTAATTCAATTATACTGTCATTCCTTTGTCTATGCCGTTCTCTAAGCGACGCCCACTGCAAGCGGAGGAAATTAAATTATCTGGAGTTCTTTGCTAAGTGGATAAATATACGAAATGCTGTAAACAGGGAGCGAGTGTTTGAGGAATGCTCAAATTTTCCGGTTTAAGTAAACGACTGAAGAAAATGAAGTGTTAAGCCTACACAGCCATGCCTTGCGAAGTTTATACTTATAGGCTCAACTCCGGCTCCGTGACAGCAGCTGCATATAAATATGCTCAAAACACTTTTCAGTCCTGATGAACTAGCCAATAATAGACCTGCTCTAAAAAAATTGTGAAGACGAATTTTACGACGTAATCGTATTCTTAAGAGTAGAGACGTAACAGTTTTTGGGTAACCTTTATAAAATGTTAAAGATCGAAGAATCATTCTTTTGCGTATTTGTAGAGAATGGAAAGACCATCAAAATGGAAGTCATACTGTTCGACAGCTTGTAAAAAGTGACCATTGTTCTGCAACGACGTAGTGGCAATTACTGATTTTCCAGAAATGTTGAGCATTTTTGATTATCTCATATTTTATCTTGTGCATCTTGTATAAAAAGATTTGAAAAATAGCGATTCTGGAACAAAAAATGAACCGCTACAGCAGATTGAACATATGATGTCTCATTTTGAAGATATTTTCATAGTACTGATGTAGCTCTTTGAATATATTGGAAAAATCTAACACTTGAAACTTATCCTGTGCTTTTCATGCTGAAAAAAGAACTATAGTATACATGACTTAGGCATTGTTAAGATCACTGGACAGATTTTAATATGGTCTAAAAATATTTGATTTTCCTAAGGACTTTGTCAAAATCCTCCTATTTTGGTTGTTCTAAGTTCACGAATTGATTTTGATTGCAGTGCGAGCCGCGGCCTTTTGTGCTTGCGAACTTGCTCGACTCACGCAATAGAGGGTCGCTGTGCGATTCCGCTTGGCTATAGCGCCGCTGCGCCGGTTGCTTAATGTAGGGTGAATTTAACCAGGATTGTCAGCTATTCTCAACCTATAGGGTAACAGTCCGTCAAATACAGCGAATGAGCTTCAAGATGCAGTCAACCAATTTTAGCAACCAATAGCTATGGAAGATTGAAAACAAAATATTGTCAAAGTATGAGATGACAGCTTGTTTGACAGCGATTAAGAAATACCCAAATATATGTCGTAGAGCTACCAGCAAACCTAAAACCTCCAAAAAGGCTAGAATTTGTAATAATTTTCTTTTTTCAGGGAGTGCACATTCTAGGTAATATTAGACATTATTTAAATAACAGCTGATTATCCAGTGATATTTCAAAACTACCCATATCGACAGTGACACATAATTCTGTGGGATCCGTCAACGCTTAGTCCCAGTGAGGCAAACTTTTCCAGCTGTTGAAATATACTCTACTGTGCTTTATAAGACTATACCTGGAATTTTTCCCAAAATCATTGTACTACACTTAAAAAAATGCAAGTTGAAATTTAAAATTATTACCACGACACCCCAAATGCCAACGTTGGTACCTCGGGTTATACATCTTGACAGTAGGGATGTTCGATACGATCCGATATCTAGAAGTATCTATACTGTTGCTTCTGATACCCCATATCTTAGATTGATATTTTATACACGACGCTTGGGTCGCCCTGAATTTAGGAGATTTTTACATTTCGAATGGGAAAACGGAGGTAAACGACCAAGCAACCCGGTGTGATTCGGTTTCGGGGAATTACACACACATGACACACAGTGCCAGTGTATTGATTGATTAAAGAAAACATCAAAAGTTTGAAGCAAAACATCATTGTGATAGTGTTGCCTCCTGTAAGAAGTGATTTGTGGAGCAATTTTGTAAGATCGAGTTTAGGCTGGAGATGTAATTAATGCAATTGTGAGGTTTTTATTCATTCTTATTAGTGAACGTGTTTGTCACTCAAGTCAACATTAGTTGCTTATGAACAGCACACATTTTGACCTAACCTAAATAAAACTAACTGAGCGACGCTTACGATTTGACACAACTTAGATAGAATCTTACCTGCCCCTTTCCGCTGTTAAGACACCCGGATTGTTGTCTGAGATATCTTAGTTGTCGCCCAATATGACGTTTTTAAATGTTTGACGTTCATAATTGAGGTTAGGTATCTTCAATAATTATCAATAATTTCCTGTGGCCTCTATATAGTGATTAATTATGGAGGTATATGAATTAAAATTTACCATTAATAATGATAATATCACTTTATCAGAGTCTGTGGATGGAAAGTGATCATTTATTCAAAATGACGAAAAATATGCAACAGTTTTATTGTTAATTATAACAGTTTCAAGACCAAACAGCAAATACATCACAACATATAAATAACTGATTATTATCTTATTATTCGCTCTTTGACAGTTGACAGGCATGGTACATTCCTCTTGAAATCGTGCTTACGATCAACAACTCAGCTCAGGTCAAAAACTAACTTTAACTTAGGACAGAAAATCGCCAGTTCGTAACAAACTATTATTTTGAGGGTTGTAGAAAGAATAACTTTTTAGTAGTGTATGTTACGTATCGATACTTATGATATCGATAATTTTATTCCGATATTTTAGAGTATAGATACTTCATAAAACGACATGAATCGATACATATCGATATTTTTCGTGGATCTAAACATCCCTAATCTTGACAGCTTGTCGTTCTTGTCAACTGGGCTGCGGGGTACGGTGTTGCCTTTACTATTTTACATTTTGCTAAAATCCTATGAAAAATAGAAGCTTCAAATGAAATATTGACGAATATGAATGGATATGCATAGAATCTAGAATATAAACTCATATTGCAGGTTTCAGATTGTCTATGCATGGATTTGAACCGGATTTTACAGTATTTTTACCGAAATGAGAATATTTACCGAAAACGTAATTTTCCATTTTTCAAAATAATTCAAATATTTCCGTTCTTGCCGAAAAAGAGCTGGAACCAAAAATAAAGCTAACAGTTAATTTCATGTAGTCTTCGTAGTTTTATGCCTCATATCAATCATACATATGCATACACATTCAGGCAGTCGGGCACACGAGAGGCGTAGATTTGGGTTGCCTATGATTACGAACGCACATCCTCATCCCTTATTTCGCTTGCCCTGAATTGATTTTTGTGAGTACAAAAAGTACATACTGGTAGATCACCGTCATTACCGCATCACAGGACAAGCAATAAAGAAACCGAAACCTGTCTGTTTTCAAAATAAATATTTAATTAAAATTTGAGGTGAGTTCATGAGTTCAGGAATAAAAAAGAAAAATATTCACAATCCTATAAGCAAGAATCGAAAAGGAGTTTCCAGAATGGTTGCAAAGTACTTTCAAAGAGCAACCAGTATGCACGTTGTACAAGTTGTAATATAGAACTATGCTGTCAAAATACATGTGTGCGAGCTCAATAAAATAATAAACGTTCTTCATAGACGGACTCAAAGCTCCTTGATCCACCACTGATCTTGGGACTGCATTTTTCATTATACCAAATTCGACGAAACTATTTACCGATTCAGTTTTGTTGCGGTTTGATAACACTACAAAAAACTTCAAAAGCCGTTAGCATTCCTGATGTCTTTCTAATCAAGTAAAAAAAAGATAACAATAAGTTTTTCAAATATTTTGGTAAATAGGTCTATTTGATTCTGACTTATAATATCTAGACGATGAATATAGGTGGATGCCGATACATTAACAAATGTCGATCAGAATGTGCTGTTTGTTTACATTTGGTGTGGATTTGCTGCTCCTTTATTGGTGGAAGCCCCCATCAAATTGAAATCTCCATGAAATCTGCCCGTAGTCCTTTAAATAAGGGACATCGAGGTCTCTGTGAAGAGACGTGGCGTCAAAAATAGTGCGCATGCGCAACGTCCTGCTTTGTAGATTGTGCATGTGTGTTTTGGCAATAAAACACCAAGCCGCACATGCGTAAGTCGTTGCTAGTCTCATGACCAGCTTATCGAGCCGAATCTTTTTAATGAAACTTAGTTTTGAGCGATTACATAATAATGGATAAAGCTGTCGAAATGTAATTTGGATTTAGTTTTTAGCGATTCCATTTGATTCCGCCAAGCCATCCCTTTGTCCAGAATGATACTGAGATACTCAGCGGAGCTTTCCATTCATTAAAACTTCAAACAGGGTGCCGCGACGTCTTTTTGTACAATGGATTACCTGCGTTTATGAATGGTTAATTTTAATCAGCCACTGTTGCGCCCACTCTAATACTTCCTCCACCGCACTTTGCAGTCTATCGTGGACTAGATCACCAAACCACGACTTAGTCACCAACGCAGTATCGTCAGCATAGAGATAGACTTCACAGGCTAGGGACGTCATGGATGTACAGTGAGTAAGGGATTGGTTCAAGGACCGAGCCCTGAGGGACGCCGTTTGTCATCAGCTGTTGACAGAACATTGTCAGTTTTGATTCGAAATTTCTTATATCCAAGGAAGGATTTCAGTAGTTTTCGAAGCCAAAAAGAGAAGCCCTATTGGTTTAGTTTCTACAGCAATCCCGCATGCCACACCTTGTCAAATGCTTTTGAAATACCCAAAAGCAAGATGCACTTTCATTAAGGGTGAATCCTCTGATCACTCGTTCCACCAGTCTAACCGCCTGTAGCTCCGTACTATGCTCAGACCGAAAACCGAATTGCACGTCAGGAATCACATGGTGATCTAAGGATAGATTCTCAAGGTTGCATAGAATCACCTTTTCAGCGAGGTTAGCTGGAGCTGACAGAAGGCTAACGGGACGATAATCCTGGGGAAATATCGAGCCCACCTTCTTTGGAATCATTATAAGTTCGGCGGTCTTCCAAGCGGATGGGTCCTTAGCATGGCATTGATTATTGCCACGAGATAAGTCAAGGACCTCCGCGAAAGCAGCTTCAGCGACTTATTAGTGATTTTATTTTCCCCGGGTGTTTTACGCACCTTGAGATCTCTAATATTTCCTTCTGAAGAAGAGTCTTCTGATGAGGAAATATCGCAACGGTAGCGCGACTGTTACTGTCGCAGTTGACCCAAAAATATCTCCTGACGAATCTTACGATTTGTTGCTCCACGTCGAGTTCATTATCAAGATCGTAGTTGGGAGAGAACTATCTTTCAACGAAAACCTAAGCCTTTTCCTCTGTCTTAAAGACAATGCCTCCAGGACCGTGGATGTGCGGGATTAGTTCTCGTTTTTCGTTTCTGAGGGATTTCGTCACTTCCCAAAGAGGAATGCTTGAGTCAAGCACCCCCGTCAGAAAGTTAATCCATTGCTCATTGAATGAAGAGCATTTCTTAATTCATGAACAGGATTCGTCGCTCTGTGAATGTCATCAGGATGACAAGACTTCTTCGCTTGCTTAATTGCAGCCCTTCTGTCATGTATTTTTCTGACGAATGTCTACTGGGAGAAAAGGTCTGCCGTGTCGGTACATGGGCAGTACAGCTGCACGCTGTATAGCTTGCACAGTCCTCATCATCATCAACTCTCTGAGGAGCGACTTGTATCGCTCCCAGTCAATGCGTTTCCTTGGAGGGGTATCATCGTCCAAGGTCTGATCATTACTTACTTTCAAAACGACTAAAGGATGATCGCTTGAGATGTCATACATGATTGGATAAATGATACTCTATCTACAGTTTTGGATATCGCAAAATCAAGAACATAAGGTGCCTGAAGGTGATTAAATGGGTGGTGCGGTGGTCCGTCGGCTCCTCAGTAGCATGTATGAGGCAGCCGTTTCATATCACATGGTTGACAGTTGGATCCCACTGGTGGATTTCAGCCCGGAAGGTCATGCTTGATGTTTGCAGTTGAAGTACCCTGCCATAATAAGGGGAGTCCAGCAGTCTTAAAAGACTTCCAGATCCACCTTTTGCAGCCTGATACTACACCTGACATACACCGATTTGACTTTGAACGGCATACCTCTTGTCATATTGAGCACCACGGAAGCCGCTTCGATTCCCTGAATTTTACCGTTTGTGCTTCTGTGGTAGTCAATACCACATTTCACCAGCAAGCCGCCACCCCATCCAGTCAATTTATCAGCTCGGATAACATCATAATTCGGGAAAGCTAGACGATCTCTCGGATTAAGTAATGTTTTCTGCAGCAAGGCCTATACTTTTGCCCAAAAGAGCTTTATGAAATTCCCGTTTTTTGGAATGTTCCTTAGAGACAAACCCTCCCAAAAAAAGAATTTTGATAAATGCAGGCTGTCGTCTATTGTACCTATACATTTGCAGGAAAGATCGTCTGTAACGCCTGGGTTGCGCTAATTAGCAGACTTATGATCTCCTACAAGGAACTTAGCGTGGATGCCAGGTCCATCCATTTTGCGTCTTCGCAGATCTCACAGAGGGGGTCCTATATTGTTTTTTGTGACATTATGTAGGTTTTCTACAAGCACTAATTGATGGAGACGTGAACACTGTGAACTGGTTTTCTAGTTGTACGTGTTGCCTAAACGTCATGAGGCTTCAGTTATCAATGTTTGGCTCTGATGTGATGTAAAATCTGCTTCAGAGATGGCATTATTCGAGGTCTAAGCTGTAAGTTGTATACTATAGCTAGAAGGAAACGGCAGCGCATAGGTGCATAGTGAGGATTTGTGTGCTTATAATACGTATTGATGATAATTTCATTGGCTTCTTGTCTCAAATACACCTACTTGAGCTTCAAAGCTGGTATTTGGTTGCGCGTCCAGTTTTTCTTATTCATTCTGGAAATTACACATGCAAATTTGCTAAATTTCAAAAATGAGAGAGATAATAAAAGAACAGGTGAGAAAATATGCTACATACAGGAATATTTATCAAAGTAAAGAGGCTATTACATTATTTTTTCTTCCAGTCATTTTAATGAGTACGCAGAATTTGAAAAGTTCCTCTCAAAATATCAAAAGTCGACTCTGTTCCTCTGGGACGCAAGGTTTTCGTGCCTTTACATCTACATTTATTCATGCGATTTGTGTCGCGCGACAATTGGATTTATGTCGCACGACAGTGTCATTCAACTGTTTGGCATATAACCCCATTGTTAAAAATTGTTGTGACCTAAATTGCGTTGTCGCCCAGCAAGGGTCCCGTTGTCGCTCAATACAAATTTACTAATCCACAGGGGTATCACGTATCTTGAAAAGTGACACTATGTCGGTTTTTTTTTCTACAAGATGTCAACTTAGAACCAGCTGTTATTCACTTGATGCGCACTTGTTCTGTAGATGCTGTCAATGATTGGAGCTGACGTGATGTAACATCTGCTTCAGAAATTGCGTCATTGATGGTCTAAGCTGTAAGTTGTAGCTATAGTATAGCTGCAAGGAAACAGCAGCGCATAAGCGCATAGTCAGGGTTTGTGTGCTAATAGCCTGTGTTGATAATTCCATCCGTTTCTTGTCTCAAACACACTGACTTGGGGTGTATGCAAAGCTAGAAATTAGTTGCGCATCCGTTTTTTTTTCTATTAATTTTGGGAACAGATAAGAAAAGAAAATCCCTGGTTAGTCAAGTACATGGCAACCAACAGGTGAGAAAGTATGCTACAGACGGGAATATTTATGATACGTGAAAAAAGTTATTACATTTAACACTATTTCTTATTTCCAGGTATTTGAATTTTGTTGAAGTTTATCTTACGATGTCAGGTAGAAAATAAAAATCACCTCCTTAGATGCACTGCGAAAATGTTTTGTGTGTGATGCGCCACTCCTGTTTTTTCTGTGATGTGGCTCAATTACATGCAACACAGGGTGAAAACGCCAAAAAATCTGGGAACATCGTAATTTATAACTTTGAAGTTAGCCTCTCCTCAAAAAGGACATCGTAGATAACTCGTCTGGTATAGCTAATAGATATACTTCACGGCAGTATATTTAGTAATAATTCTCTCACATAGCAAATATCACTAATTTTGCTGTGCAGAGTCATCCTGATGCGACCTTGCTCCTTTACCAATTTTCTTTCTGTCACATCTCATCAAAGATATACTGTGAAGACTGTCTCGGCAGTCTACAATCAACAAAGCACGATGGAGAACTGACTTGCACCTAGTCGTTGAGCGTGCCGTTGAGTCACTCCTCCACGCTCCTGGTGACGCTTACAGCGATCATAGTGATCAATAAGCGATATAATAACTATTTATACTCTATGAACTGTGTAGCCAGTAATTTGATATTTTTCCGTTTTTTTTGACATTACCTATGATTTTTTCTTAACAATCCTACCGACACTTATGGTGCTGACAACTTCTGTCCCTGTAGTAGTAGTCAAAACATGCTACCGAATTCATCCTTATTAACTGAACTCATTATACAAACTTGTACAAAATCAACACTTTCCAGCATTTAGGGAACACATACAAGTAGAGTAAAATCCGCAAATATGAAATAGTCCGCTAATATGGACCACCTTATTTTCCTTACAATGGCAACACCGCAACATCTAGATCATTTCTTATACTGTTCGGTACTCAACCCGCTTTGTGTCAGTCGATTTTAAGCAGTGCAGATGCAACGTTGACGTCAAGTCGGCCATAGTAATTTGTTGGCGGTATATGATATAAGTTTTAGGTAGGTTTCACAAGGATGTAATCCTGAAAATATTATTTTTTTCTCAGTTTATTTATTGAGTATGCCTTAAGCGAATATTGTTTTGTTAGATAGCTAAATATTTGAGATGATTATTGGCTTATTTTTTTCAGCGAAGAATCCACTTAAGAAAAGACAAACATGGGACCAGAAAGCAATGAAAAATGCCATAATGCAGTGAGAGAGAAGAAAATGGGATATTTAAAAGCCACAAAAATCGTTCAATGTCCCTAAAACTACACTTATTCGCTTATCTAAAAACAATAATTCGCCCTTACACAGCCTAATAGCAATTAAAATAGGAAGAAAAGCTATTCTACCAGAAAATCTAGAAACTGACTTGGCCAGTTACGTTCTAGCTATGGAAAATAGCGGTTTTGGTTTGAGTCGACCGGACATTAAATCAATTGCATACAACAAGTTGTTTTTGTCTCGTCAATCTAATTTGTCTTTTCGTCGTCCGACAGGAACTTCAGTTGCGAGGATTAAAGGATTTAACAGGGAACATGTCTCTAATTTTTTTGACCTATTGGAGGAAGCAATGAATGAATTCAAATATCCTCCTGCTAACATCTACAACGTTGATGAAACGGGTATATCTGTTGTCCCGAACAAAATGCCGGAAGTTATATCACTAAGGGGTAAAAGACAAATAGCTGCAGTCACTTCTACTGAACGAAGTTCAACCATTACGTGTGTCATTTCTATGAATGCAGCAGGATCATTCGTCCCACCAATGATGATATTTCCCCGTAAGCGAGATCATCCGCAAATAATGAATGGTGCTCCCCGCAAATAATGAATGGTGCTCCGCCTGGAGCAATTCACGCTTGCCATCCAACAGGGTGGATCCAAACTTATCTGTTTACTCAATGGTTTAAACACTTTTTGGAAAATGTGAAACCTTCCGCTACATCACCAGTCCTCGTAATATTGGACGGACATTCAAGTCACACTCGGAATATAGAGGTAATTGATGTAGCATGTAAGAACCATGTTCAGTTATTGTCTATACCTCCCCATTCAAGACATAAAATCCAATCTCTGTGCAAGACGTTTATGGGTTCTTTAAAAAAATATCTGTCAGAAGAAATTCGTGTCTGGATTCGAGTTAACACTAAACCAATTACTCACTATGACATAGCAGGTATGTTTGGCGTGCGAGCTCAGTGTGCAGAGCTGCCTATAAATGACTTTAAAACAACAGGGATTTATCCTCTTAACAGATACATCAGATCATGACTTTATTACTGTATCTGAAACTGAAGAGTTAGATAACGAATCTCCCACGAACAGTCATTTGTCTGGTATAACAGTCAAGACTACCATCAATTCAATTCAGAGCGGTGGCGATGCTGGAGTCTTAATTCCGAACCCCATAGCAAGTACTTCAGCAACGTCTGCTTTTATCACGCCGATAAATATCAGTCCAATACCTCGCGTAAGAAACCTAAAAAGCAATAGGGGAAGAAAGGCCACTAAAGCGACTGTTTTAACATCTTCACCTTACAAATTAGAACTTGAGGAATCACTTATGAAGGGCAAAAAAAAATGCATGGACCCTAAGACAAATAATAGGTTGAAAGAAGCATTAATGGTAAATGAACATAAAAAAAATTACCAAGGAAACCACCACGAAAAAACGAAAACCCCTTCTTAAAACGCGTGAAAGCTCTAGCTCCGGCGATTCCAGTGATTTTTCGGTAAATGATAGTTCAGATGGCAAGAAAATGCAGCCTGTCTGTACTGCGATAGTTTGTATTCCCAAGATTGCAATGGGTAATTATGGATCCACTGTGTCTCTTGCAGCCGATGGGCACATGGAGATTGCAGTGGTGTGGAAAAGGACATATTTATATGTGAATTTTGTTCTAACCCTTAGATGTTTATATGATTCCAACGCTTTGTTATAAGATTTTTTATCGAATTTTTGGTTTTGTTTGGCGCATTCTGGTACGGTCCATATTAAAATCCAGTGGTCCATATTATCATGCCAAGTAGTAGTTTATAACTTTTGTTACTTTTTCGAAAATGTGTTTTCTATTTTGTCATTTTTCTATCTTTTGAGAAAAAAATGTGTGTATAAGAAATAATATATTACTGATTAAATAAAATAAATTAGACTGATTTCTGTCAATTTGTCAAATTTTTATTTAAAAAAAAAGTTAGGGTGGTCCATATTTAGGGAACTTACTCTATATACGTGAGTCACTCTTGGGTAATGATTTCCGTATACGTATTCAATATACTGAAGGTATATAAAATCTGCATGTGTTTTCTCCCAGCTATTATACCAGTAATGAGTTAACGCTTGACTCAACATGACACTCGAAACAGCTCCATCCGTTCTAAAATCCCTAGGGTGTTGGTAATTAGTGCTCTCGTAGTAGTCGGATTATCCAGCGTGCACCCATTATGCTAACGCTCAGGTTAATCACTCTCTGAACTGTTATCAGTTAGGCCTTAGTGAATGTTCACTCATTCGGGTAATGGCGTAGGAGCCCGTTGATTCATTAGCTCAACCATATATCGAAGCTGACAACAAAATGTGGAAGTGATTTGATATCAGCCCGCTTGTATAGTTTTGAGGTAAGGATATTAAATACACGGACAGCTTGTATGAGAGAATCCCGCTTTTGGGGGGACGAAAATAAACAAAAATGTCAACTTATCATACTGAACAAATTGGATGAAAAAGCATACCAGTATACGGTAGACACGTAGTTTCTATGAGAGGAATTTCGTGAAATAAACAACCTCCAAAATAGATGTCCTTGATTGTAGTCTGAGGAACAGTTAATCTGTTAATGGAAAAAAAGTATAGATATAGGTATGCTGATCTGGCTGGTTATGGACCAATATGCAAAAAATATTCCCCATATCATGATAATAAATGTAACCATAGACGTTGGGTAAATGTCTTAATTGCCATCACTGCTGCTACAGCAGCCTTGTCCTATATAAAACAGTGCTATCACAGCCTTGTATCAGTAATTCATTTCCGACGATACTTCAAAATGTCAAAACGTGACAACAAACAATAGCTGATTATGTAGTCCAATTCAGAGCACCCCATATGGTCGTACTGATTTGACGCAGACGCTTTTGTGTGTGTGTGTTGTTTTGCATACAGTAATGGGGACAGTTATGATACAGAATCGAACTATCTAATCGATATAGCTGCGACTGATCATGACAGTAGTAAAAAATAGTTATTAAAATCACCCGTCATATGAGCAGTGCCCTACTAGGCATGAACATTATTTTAAAGGAAGCTGATTGGTTAACTCATCGTCACAAAATATGTTCATGTTTGCAGTGAACCAGAAAGGAAACTTCATTGCGTTGCAAAACCAATACCCACAAGCTACCGCTACTGCCCATGTACATATTTTGAGATGTAGCACAAAAAAACCTAGCTATTTTTATGTTCTGTTTTAGAATAAAGGGATTATGTAATGTTCTACCTATACTTTCAATGAATGTTTTCAAAGATGTGTATATTTTATACTGGACGGCAACAGACGTCAATGCCCATAAGAACCAAAAGTTATGTGTTATGGGGCCTAACGCCTCTACCCGTCGGCCCATTTTTCTATAAAAAATGTGAAAAAATAGACAAAGTATGTGTTTCCATGACTCTTTTCTATCACTGTTTGAAAGATTATGAAAAACGCCGGTGCTTGTTTACTTGAAAGTTTTTCGAGTGTTCGTTAATGTGTTAAGAATTTATAAGCATTTGGGGAAAGTACTTCTGGTACGCTACCTAGTTTCAACAGATGAAGTGTTGGTAACAGTATAATGCTGACAACGCGGCACCAAAATAATCGTCAGACTGTTAAAATTTCGCGGAAAATGGTTTATTTGCTGTTTCATTTATCAGCCCGTCCCATAGAAGGATTGCATCAGAAAGACCGCCAGAACAATGTTTTTCTGAAGGGTGGAGATGTTTGAACCATTTTGCTTATCATCTTCCTTAGATGAATTATCTACTTTATCTACAGCACCTATTTTATCAATCACAGACTATCATTACAAGTGTTTTATGGATCTTGATGAACATAATATAGTAGAAAAAGGCATCCTCGTACAGCTCTCATAAAAACTATGTAACTAAACCCATGTCCGATCTTTTAACCGATGTACTCATTCAGTCTCTAGATCGTGAGCAACCTAGCCAAAGATGAAGAGCCTGGACTCAACTCCATCTATTTCATCTTTGTGTTTTCAGATCTCATTTACTACCCATCAAAACAAACACCAGCGCACGATGTTCAAATTAGCGGGCCTGTATTGGCCAAACGGCCACAAATGCCTTTGTAGTCAACGACAAGGGAATATGAGTAGCGATCGGATGCTTATATTCATTATGCGCAGAGTACATGAAGTTGGCGTGGGGCATAGCTTCTTAAAAATGTAGGAAGGAAGCTAACAACAGATGACGCCAATGCTGCTGCAAGGAGGAATTACCCTACTCATGGCCATGGAACTTCATTATAGTAGAACTTCACATATTATACAAAATAATAACTAGTTTTTATCCAGATAAACTACTTTTCACCTGTCTGTGTTTGGAATCCCGTCTGCAATAAGATCAACAATGAAAAAATAAAATGTGAGGCAGCGGATGTGCAGTTGACACCTTGGTATCTAAAAAGGTGCATATTCGTATAATCAAACTCCATGGAGAGAAATGGTATCATTCTATGTATTATCATTCCAATAGCTTATTTCCTTTTTGCAATGGTCCCGAACAGTCATTTTTATAGTCGACCAGATCGTATCATTAACTTATATGCTCGCTTGTCAGAAATACCAACGAGAGTTAAGTAATTTTCACAATGCATCAGGCGAAATACATCAACAAGACTATATTATGTACGTATATATTGAGATGTTAAGTATGAACAGTTACACAAAAATAGAATGATAACTTGTTTCAGTATAGTAGCTTTGAATAGAAAGAGCGACAAAATCAGTTGCTGCAGCAGGCAAAGCAATTAGGCAGTAGCGGTGGCGTAGTGGTAGACGTTGTTGGTCTCCTAATCGGCTGCTGAGCGCTGCGCGGGTCCGAATCCCGTCCCAAGCGAATTTGTCTCTTGGCTATGGATGTTACTTTTTTTGACTATCGAACGCGGAGGCACCACGTAGCGGATCTCTAAGACGGAGCCAGAATGTGTGCATGTTACATGTGGACACGTGTTCCCGCGCTAGAGTCCGTGTCCGCGTCGGTGAATGTGCTAATTATGTGAAGCATTGAAAACGAGTTTCCCGCTGTTTCAGTTATGCTCAAATATGCTACGCTCGCTTCGATGGCCCAGTGAACACCAATAGTCCCGAAGGGGTATAGGATCTATTAGAAAATAACCTTGCAGTTTGTCTTTAGTCGATGTATAAGCTAGACACGTGTATTACTATGTATCTTATACCATTGGTGGTTGATCGACGATGATTTGAAACAATTGCAAACATTTATAGAAACGCAGACAATTTTGCATGTATAGTCACACGACTTTGAGAAACAACGGAATCCCCCTAGAACTATATGCGAACCGAATTGGGCAGTGCAGAACCGGGTAGATTGGCAAATTTATTAAATACGGCTTAGACATTTTAGCTACTCAGAAATTGTAAGCTTTGTTAGCGAAATGTGCAACCATAAAAGACATACCTAGCTTCAGAACTTTCAAACGGTCTATATTTCTACTTAGCCAGAATTAACCAGAAAGCAGACAAAAGTAAAATGAGGAATTTTTGCATTTTTCACATGTTGACCCCGTGAACTTTTGCACTATATCAAAAAATAGTCAGCAACTCCAAAAACATACAAAATATTAATTTTCTTGGAGTTCTCAATTTTCCCCGTTTTACTTGCTCCTGCACCACCATTGGTGGGAGCATTTGAGGTATTCTGCTCTAGCTGTACCTGTGTAAGAATTCTACTAGAAGTCAAGCAGATATAGAGGACCTCACAGATTTTACGCTGAAGTAATCAAGCATTCGAGCGATGTACAGGTCATAAGAGGCAAAGACACATCAATCGAGATACCATAGTTAAAATAGTTAAAATATCTCTCTATCCCAAAGAAACACACTCACATGGTTTATTATACTGATCTTTGTTATCTTAGTCAATACATAGTATTCTGATTGTAGTTTAGTCATATATTATGTACTCGGGATGCACAGGCAAGTATACCTTAATATTGTTACATTTATTTCTCAGCTTTTAGCCATTTTATATGACTTTTATAAACATGTGATATTATACTGTAATGAGTTCGGTATATCGATATTCAATATTTTTTCTACATGTACACCATTTTATCTGACTGGCCAATAAAAATTAAATATACAAAATGTTAAAGGGATTAGTTAATAATTGAAGACTTTGTACATGTGGGTACTGCGAAATGCAGGTTACATGTTAAGTATATTATTAGGATGTCCCATATAATTATTCATAATGGCACATGCATAAAAATAGCTTTCTTATGAACCAACTTTTATTGTTTGTTTAGTAGGCTTGAGTTGTTGTAGAGGGGATCCACTTAATATTAAAAAGTATTGTATAAATAACTAAGACTACGACTATGTACAATAAATACATATCCTCTGATTGGATCTAGCTACGAGTCCGGTAATATGGACTTTTTGGTAGTTGCCGCTTCAGCCTGGATGCCCTTGTCATTGCCCCTATACTGGCTCCATCCGTTGTAGGCTATGTTCTGGGCGGCCTCCTCATTTGCCCTCCACGCTCCTGGGGAGCTGTAGGGAGGGTATTCACTGTATTCATGTTGCTGGTGGTGGTGGGGGTATGCTACTCCCGTTGGGGAGTATTGAGGCTGCTTGGCAAAGAATGACCCTAGAAAAATTTTAAATTAGTGACTCGCTGCGATTCGGTGTCCTTATGAACAACAAAATTAGTTGATGCGTAAAGAATTAGATAGTGGTTTAACGAATTTCCAGATTTCACATTTCAGTACCATAAATTGTACGAGGGGTGGCATTTAGGAAGTGTGAGGACTTAACACGTATCACTGTTACTCAATGGTATTAAACTTTGTACCATAGACCTAACCAAATCCTTCACACTGGAGACTGTAACCCTACTTTGAGTTATCACTGCCCATACTCGCAAATATGAGCGATGACTATAGAAGATGCTTTATTTGGCAACAAAGGTGTAGACGATATAACAAATACACGTAATCTCTACTACTACGAGGTTACAGATTCATTGTCAAACAAAGTGAAAGTTGCATGTGTTTGTGCAAATCAAAGATCCGCAAACATGCGGCTCGTATGCTGAATGATGGATAATACTGATGTGCACAAAACGATCAAATCATTTGATTCTCATTGGATTCTAGCTTTGGTCGCACAAAAGAGAAATGAGGCTTGTGATGAAAAGTCATAAGCGTCTATTAAGTTTTGGCAATTTGATGATAATTAAATTGTTATGGGTATAACCATTATGGATGTTACTGAAAATTACTATTATTGCAGCATTGTTAAAGGAAATATCAAAATATGGCAATCAAAACGCTTAGAATCTTATGGCTAATATTTTAGAACACTTCATTTCACTTCAAGAACTTACAGGACAGTATTTCCCTGCTCAATTTAGAGAGGACTTCAAAGCAGTGAATCTGAGATTTTCTAGTTTAAACATTGATACTTCCGTTATCGACTACTGGACTTTTCTACCATGACTATGTGGAATGTACAAGATTGACTACAACTTATGATAATATTTAAGAGGCTCACCTCCTTGTTGAAAGCTGGGCTTGCAGAAGTTGAAGAATGCTATAGCCCCTGGGACGATGAGGGCCAAGAATCCTAAAAATTTCTTGAAAGATGCCAGGCCCAAAATCAAAGGTAGGAAAAGCAGCAGTTTTAGTTTGAATAGCTTTAGCACAAGAAGAAGAGGGATGAACAATTTCTTCAGCTGCTTCCTTTCTGAAATTGAAACACCATATTTATTATCCGATATCTAAATGCTAGGCAGTCCTACTAATAAACAAATCGGCAGCTTGGACCTTAGTCACAGCGTGTCAAGGAATATTAAATTTATTTTTTGCTAGGTCGTTCCATTCCTTGGTGATTTGGATACAAAAGACTGCTGCACTTATTTTTTGTTTGTAGTACTTCACAAGTATTACCACTTTAATGACAAAACTTGTAATTATTCAACTTCTAGAAGAAAGAATCTAAAAATGTTATACTATCTTTAAAAGAGCATCAAATAGGTCAAGATCATTTGCCGATTCAGTCTGGTTAATTTTTTTCATTAGTAATTAGTCAAACTTTAGTAAAGGTTTTCACATTGAAACAAAATGTATTAATTTTGTTTAGCATACCGTGCAATTCTTTCCATGAAATGAATACTCGGTTGTCTCAACCAACTATTAATGGTAGCCCAGGACAAAAATCACATGTTCGAAGTTCTTAATGGCCATAACAGACAAAAAAAGGAGCAAACAGTAGTGATTTTTTGAGAAAACTTAAAGGTGGCAATATCTCGAAAACTAGAAAACTCTTACTAAGGTCATGTTGATCTTATCTGATTGACCTGAAGCCAATCTACCTCCCGTGTCACCCTGGCGTGTTATTTCTGGGACACCCTGTATCCTCAAAACATTTCTCACAGGCTCGGGAAATTCCTAAATACACTCCAGCATATACGAATCATGAGCTGCTTCTGCAACATACGAGGAGGTACCCAAACATAACCGGAATAGCATTGCAGTGGGCGGAGCTTGTGTAGTACACATTTCTGCCCCTAGAGCGGTACAGCACCACTCATTACCACTTCAGTACCACCTGAGTTGTCGATCTGGTTTGTTTCGTTTCTCTGTAGTTATTATTTTTGCTAGAGCTGTTTTGTGTTTGTTTCGTTTTTTACGATGGCAAGCTTCAGTGAGTAATGTGCAGCTGTGAAATTTTGCTTTCTAATTGGTGAAACTCAGGTGTACGAGAGGTTTGCTCCATTTAAAAATGGCGACATGTCGACTGATGATAAACCTCGCACTGGACGTCCATCAGCAGCCCGAATCGACGAAAATGTTGAAAAAAATCGAGAGCTTCTGTTCTTTTGACGTTTTAAGACGATTGCGAAACGGTGTTCGGCAAAAAAGACCCGATTTGTGACAGTCAGGGGACTGGTTCTTCCACCACGATAATGCACCTGCACACACAGTCATCTCTGTTCGACAGTTTCTGGCTAAAAATGGCATGGTTCCGTGCGACTTTTTCTTATTTCCACGGATGAAAGTGGGCATGAAAGGACGCCGCTTTGACGATGTTGAAGAGGTCAAGAAAACAAAACGAGGGAAGAACTGTCAGACATTTCTAAGGAAGACTTCAAAACATTTTTTAGCATTGGAAGCACCGGTGGGACAGGTGTGTTAGTTGTAGTGGACAGTATTTTGAAGGAGATAAGCAGTGGCGAAGCGTCCATGTAACCATTATTACCATTAACAGTTAAAAATCTTGAAAATAAATATTTTATGACTAAGTACTGCGAATAATTTCATTTATTTGTCTACCGACAGCGATATGTAATAAAAATTCAGTAAATTAGCTTCACGAAAATAATGCGCCCTATAGTGTCTAGGTTTTGCGAACACGATGAAGTTGACTTGGTTGGCGGTTGTTACCATTTTCATTTATCGATACACTTGGTAGTCCGTCGGGGACCTTCGGTACCGGCTCGTATCTGATCGAGGTCGCCCGAGTGGTTGGGGTGCTGCGACTATTATGTGGGCTTGTTACCATTTTTTGATTTGGTTACTCACTTCTCACTTGTTCGTAGCCGTTTTGGTTACCAGCTGTGGTGTGCGTGCAATGAAACATGGATGAGTGTCGCTGCGTAATCGATCAACTACTTGAAAAGTCATTCATCTTGTATAATTTTTAAGAAAAAAAGGAGATCATTGAAGATGAAAGACCAACACCTATCTTAGATAATTTTAAAAAGGAATAAAAAAACGTAGTTTGATATTTTAAATTAAGTTGGTATATGGAAACTCTTGGTTATGTGGTTGCAAAAAAAACAGATTGTATTATTGGCGATGTCATCTGTTTTATACAGAAAAAATGGGTAGACAAGCAGCAGAGTCAACAATTTAAATATTTTTGGGGCTCTAAAGAGGAGACATGAAATTTCTCCGTTACATGTGAGATGTATAGCCAATTTAATTCAGTTTGGCGAAACAAGAATCGAAAGTTGTCTTAACCAAGCTTTTAGGCAGCACACTTCTAGATACCGTATGTTTTTTGGCAAAACAGGAATTACCGTTCATTTTGAAGGGGATGACTCTGACAATAGAGGAAATTACAGGGAATGTTTAACATTCATTGCCAAAAAAGATCAAAGATTTTCCAAACATCTAGAAACGTCGACTGTTTTTTCGGACGGCATGGATTAGTCATAGCATAAGACGATGAGGTATATCAAGTGCCCCAGACGCTCAGTCCAGGAACGTTTACCTTAATTTAAAAATAGTTTAAATAAAATACCTGAGTTAAGCCAAAACTTATATTTGGGAGGTTCAAAATAAACTTTTTTTAATAAGATTTTCAGATCTGGTTTTGGTAACAGTTTAGGAAAAGTCACGCGTCGCCATTGGAGATAAGGTTTCTTTGTGAAAAACTTGAAAATAAATCGCTTTTAAAGAATAATTTTTTTGGGTACCCCCTCGTATACCACTCACTAAATGATATTGATACGAAAACTCAGGTATTTTATAAATATTTTAAGAGTTAGGTAACATAACGCACCTCTGCGACTTGAATGGATAGCGCAATCAAATTAAAGGAAAGGATCCAGTGACTTTACATATTTTTACGACAAATTTTAAATCTATCAACTGGATTGGATGCATTATGAACCACGAGGAAATTGTAAATTAATATCGAGTAGCTAAAAATGTATATTCGTAGTGCGTTGCACTATAGTATTGTTGTCCTAATAATAAAAATGTATGAAATCCTATTCAGGGTAAGTAGAACTGCAGATCGAGTACTCAAAACATTCACGTAAGGCAGTTTTAAAGACTTGGATTTATAGTGCAACTGGTGGGGGCAATTCGGATACAAAATTTTCAGAATGGTTGTACTTCCAGTTGTAGAGATAGATAGTATTATGCTCCAATTTTGGATTCTATACGATATCCTAAACACTGTTTGTGTATATCATCTTATGTAACTTTTGCTAAAAAAAGAGAAATCTAGAAAAATGGGTGATAACGATTTTTCTCGTATTTTCGCCTTTGCCAGTATGATGTCCACGGGTTTATTGTAGTATGAGACCTACATTAGTAGACTTCATTCGAGATTTAGACAACAAATAGTGCAGGGTGGTCAAAAAAAGGGAGGGTAGGCTAGATTCTTCAAAACTCAAATAGTAAATTGTTGGGATCCAACGTGATATAATTTCATCGTATTAAGTATTTAAAGTAAGGTTTTTTTTGTATAATTTCGTCTACTTCGGAAATTATTAGCTTTCAATATATATGGAAATATTGGTATTTCTCTTGCTTAAATAGCCCATATGGCTATATCTTTGATAGTTCACCCGATTTACATGGCCAACTGACATTATCTTATGCTAAAGATTGTATGGAATATTTTAGCAATAGTAAACCAATGCTTCCAGTATATCTGCAATACGCTGAAACTAAAGTTATTACTATTTGAAAAAGTTTTTATTTTTGTAATGCCTAATTTCGATTCTTTTTGACCACCTTCCACCGTTTGTTATCCAAATCTGAAATGAAGCCTAGTAAGTATACCCCTTACTACAAGAAAAGCATCAGGTACAAAGGTTATGACAAAAAAAAATTATGGGAAAAAAATTGTAATAATTTATTGGTCTGCATGTCATTTTTTAAAGTTTGACTTGTTTCTAGAACATTTAGATTGAGGTATGGGATGATATTATACAGGAAGTTTATTTGGGTGTACAGTATTCCATTTGAAATAAGCAAGTTGGAATCCTCCTCCGATACTAACGGATGTGTCATCGTTGTGAGTATATTTTAGCCAAATTGTACCCAACAGTCGTAGTCTAATCCCAAATTTTCATAGTGTCAACTTATTGAGCATTCCAGCGTTGCAGTTCTACTTAGGACATATATATATATATATATATACAGGGTGTCCGCAAAGTTGGGGTTTTCCTATACACGACGTGTAGATCTTGAAATCATAAGCAATTTTTCTTAGTACCATATACACCAATGTCTTAAGGGAACCGAGATAAAGGGCTCTGCAACATCAAAAATATCTGAATACCGTCCTGTAGTCGCGACTCGCGACATCCCCAACTGGTACTAGGACACTAGCTCAACCCGACGACAGAACTGGGTCGGGGGTCGGGGTCAGTGTGTCAGGTCAGTATGCAACCTTCAACCGACGGTTACGGTCACGCGTGTAGAGGTAAACGAACCCGTATAATCGATTGCGTTTCAAAAAACAACAAGCACCAGAGACGTGGCTAGAGAAGTGCAAGTATCAAAAACTAAAGTGTGGCAAACGCTGCGTGAAGAGGGGCTGTATCCGTTTCACGCCCAACGTGTACAAGCCCTTCAACCTGACGATTTTCCAGCAAGAGTGCGGTTTTGTGAGTGGTTGTAACATGACAATAATCCGGAATTTTTGAAGTGCATATTGGTGACAGACGAATCTACGCTCACGCGTAATGGGGTGAATAACTTTCGCAACACTCATGCTTGGTCAGTAGAAAATCCGCACGCTGTCCGTCGGGCACATTTTCAACAAACATTTTCGGTGAATCTTTGGGCTGGCATGGTGAACGGTATGCTCATTGGACCATTTATTCTCCCAAATCGATTGGACGGGATGCAATACCTAGACTTTTTACGCAACATTTTGCCTTCCTTGTTAGAAGATGTGCCGTTAAGTGTAAGACAATCAATGTGGTTTCTGCACGATGGTAATATTTGTTACCTCTGTGCGTGGTCTACTGATCTGCACCACCGCCGGCGTCTGCTCGGTAGCGCATCAGCTGATTTCGTTTTCTGTTGGAGCGGTATGATTTCGGGCAGAGACGTACTTAGCCCTTCTCGTCAACTGGAGAGTGAGTACTTTTTTCTTAATTTTTTTTTACTTGGTCGCCCTCGTTTCACTACACATTACCTTTGTTATTTCAAGGGTAGTCGTTTCTGAAAAGGAAAACCCTAACTTTGCGGACACCCTGTATATATATATATATATATATATATCCGAGTATATAACAAAAAGTAGGAAAATAATGGGCGAAATCCGCAAAAAGTAGGAAAGTGGATTCAAGCAGAAAATAGGATAGGTAACCAGAGCGATACGTATTTCTGCTGGTTGGCTTCATCAGGCCCGAAATGATTGCACATACCTAGGCAACTACAAAAGTAGATACGCATGCCCACACACCCGGCTACGGGTGTAACCTGAGGAAACGAAGATGAAGAGGGTAAAAACAATACACAAAGTCCCCAACAAGAGCCAACCTACACATTGCACTATAATAGGGCTAGAGGACCTCGAATTTTCAATGAGACATCTAACCACAACCACGTTGCCGGCTATAGCCACTTGCTGCACATCATACGTTACGTTAGAAGGGATGAACTGTACACCGCGACCGTGATTTTAATGAGAGCGAGTAGTTCGATGGCTAGTTTTAAAGGTATCTGGAAGAGAGGCGAAAGAACTGAAGCAAGCTGCAATGCACATATTTTCAGTATAATAGCAGGAATCCAGTCAGGGCCAGAACTTTTGTTGGCGTTGGGCGACTCTCATCAAAAACAACGAACGTTGTGCAAAAAAATTCTGCTAAGTACCCGTGCTTAAAAAGTATTCGAAAAATGAGGTCAGACATGTGATTTATTTTAGGTACTCCATCAAACCTAGAAAATATTAAAATAAGCTTTTACCGAAACGATACTCCTGATATTCAAATCTTTCTTTCAAATATCGGCTGCTAGTGTGGTGTAGCTCATTCTGGGCGTCCTGTTTTCAATGAGGGTCATTTGGCGACCGTTGTCGAGTCATAACAACATATGGTACTAGTAGCTATCTGAATGCCGACCCTGTGATCATCAGAACGTTTGGTTTTAGCAAGGCGGTGCGGCGTTACTTGCAGTACGACCCATGAAACCATGGTTTTATTCCGACAATAATTCGTCGAGCAGTTAACCTCTTATTTCAGTCAGATAAGTTTGTGTAAGGGAATACGACTGAGGAATCAGAAATAAGCCTTGCTCATGTTGGCTGAATAAAATATGCTTGCTTTCCGTTCATGTCACCACAACCAACCATATACAACGTTGTTTCATACTACAAGTCTAGTCGTTAAAAACTGAAGCGGATTGCCTTTGTTGATTGGTATCCAAAGCTCTCTCACCTCGAAGCTTCCCAGATTTGCTAGTCGTTCTATCCCAGGTTTGAAAACCAACACTGTCACAGGATTAAGATATACTTCTACCTATTTTTAAAAGCACAAACTAATATATTAGCATATCTGCGACGCCAGCGTCCCGGTTAATACATTAAGAGTCACTAACTTCCTCGGCAACAAGCAATTAGCAGAGTTTTGCTATTTATTTTGATGCGGCGCTGAAAACAATGGTCCCGGGGTTCCGGCAGAAATTTCAAACTCCAGCTCGTAACAAGCGTCTTCATGGTTTGACTCCCTTTTTGTTTTTGGTAGCGCCGAGTAATTGTTTTCCAGAGGGAAAACTGGTATTCATAAATCGGTCATGACTGGGACCAAGTGAGCTTTTGTATGGGCTCATAAAATTGTTTTCTCTCGGAAATAGACTGGACGGCGTATCGTCAACAGCGTCCGAAGTTTTTATGCTTGTGGAGAAACCAGGCTGATCACACAGCCACACAAAGAATATAATGGTGACTAACTGAGACCATCATATTCCTATGTATTTTTCGACGCTAAATCGGAATCCGATATCACAAAAGTTCCTAAACGTCTAGAATTCACCCTTAGGTTGAAAAGCTATCTCTATGAAGCGTGAAAATTTAGTTGCTAGATGCTGCAACGTGTATACCCATGTATTCCTCAATTCTGAATATGAATTTGTGGTTAAGAATTTACCTTCGGAAAAAATACCCATAGATAGGAGAAAATTAAGTTTCATATGGCACATGCTGGAGCGTGGTATTCCAATATACTTTTCAACACTGGATCCGAATTTGGGGCCAACAAAAATTTTACACCTGTAGAATTCACTTCCGGGACTAAAAACCATCTCTAAAGAGCGCTTGAAAATTCATTTTAGGATTCCAGATCGTAAAGCATGGTACTTCCATGTATATTTCGACACTGAATGCGGATTTGCGGCCAAAAACGTCCCTACACCCATAGGGGTCACCCTCGAGCACAAAAATGTCCCTGTGGGGTCAACGAAAACTTTACACTTCAAATTAACCCCGGAACCAAAAGCTACCCTGACAATTTATACTTCATTTCACGTACGTATGACCCAGCCCTAGCCTTGTCGTAACTATCGGGCTCTAGGGCTCAGCAGTGAAAATCCACTTCACTACACAACGACTTAGCATCCATTACTCGTAACTTAATTTTGACACATCATTACAGGTGGGTTTGACGTCAGGGATGAATTCAAAGAGGTGTTTTTTTTTTAGCTTAAATCAGTGTTGAAGAATACATAGGTTAAGCATATGACAAGCGAAACTCAAATGCCACACCCCTAGGTCTAGCTTTTAGGCTTAGGGTAAACTCTAGGGGTGTAGGAGTCATTCAGAAACCCATGTTCACGCCTCCCAGCAGTAGTTGTTGGGGTCGCGGGGGAACTCTAGGGGTGTAGGGGTATTTACGATCATAAATTTGAGTTCAGCATAGAAAAATACGTAGCATTACCGTGACTGAATAGCTGACATCCAAAACTCTCACTCCTAGGCTTAGTTTTTGGGCCCAGGGTCGAATTGTAACCATCTATAATGTTTTCTGATCCCGGATTTGGATCTAGCGTCAAAAAGTACGCAGGAATATCATGGTCTGTCTCAGGGATCTCGACTTTGATTTTTTTGTGGGGCTGTGTTATAGACCCTGAGCTCACCGTCCCTCCGAGTAATGGTTATGCCTGAGTGCTGGAAATTTTTCAGGTACGGTTCATAGCATGTTAGGCATGATAACGGCAACTTGGCAGGTCGCAGCCATTGCTTAAGGCTTGAGATTTCAACATGACAGCTCGGGCGTTGCTAAGTGGAAAAACATAAGCGCTAGGCAATTACAACGGTGCTAAGTACCTGCCATACAAGTCGAAGGAGGATGTTTCCAAAACATTGTCCAAGCGTACCAAGACTCCTCGGCTTATTCTAAGACCATTCTGCCTCTAAATACCGCTTCGTTTTGGAGATACAGGCCCTTTAAGAACACCACTGGTAACTGGTTTTTCTTAAATAACGTTTGAACAATATTGTATAAGTCAATGAAGTTTTGAAAATATGGTAGCTAATCACGGTGCACATCGTAAGCCGGGCAACACTAACACATTATTGCTATTTTTACACTTTGGTTTCGATAGAATAGACCGTTTTTGAGAAAAGGTCTTATTTCGGTACTATATATTTTATCTGTTATGATATTTACGACGATATGCTGGCTTCGCCATTTTGAGTAAACAATAATTTTGATCACAAATACGTAATCAGCGACCAGAAAAATGCTCGGATATGAACTTTTCTATAGCTTTGTCAAGCTCTAGTCTCTTTACCAGGTTCTTAGGGATTGACTGCATTGCAGGCTGATTGTCTGTTTTTCCAGATGTAAGTTTTTATCGAAAGCAGGCAAGGTCACATTTTCTCAGATAAGAGATGGAGCTTTCCAAGATATTTGCGCTTGATCCATTATCATGCAGGGTGTAATAAAATTATCAATATTGTATAGAGCTAGTCCACACGAACATATAAGGCCTGCACGAGTTTCTATACTATCAAAATTTGATTCGATTATACGATGTTGTCAGAAAGTCATTTAAAAAGAACCGTTTTCCAGCAACCTCCTGAGTTTGAGTGGCGTGTTTTGGAAATATCCCGTATACGGTTCAAATTACACACCTTTAGACTCGGTTGGCAGGTACTTAGCAGCGTTGCAATCGCCTGACAACCATAGTTTTCTACTTAGGAATGCACCAATAAAATGTCAAAGATCATGATAAGATGTCAATCTTTATACTACAGCTTTAATTTTTTTTCCATTCTAAAATATTAAAAACTATAGAAACAACAGCTGTGGTATGCTGGTTGTTAATACCGTACTTAATATTTTACGGATGATGTCTAATGAAATATCTATATTCTAAGCAAAATCGTTACCCGAAGGTTGCTTGAGCTCACAGCTTATTACGATTTAACGTGGACGCTTCCTGGTTTTATTGAAACATTTACAGGAAATGGAATGTAATAATGCGATAGAATTTGCTTTTTGTGAAAAGTAAAATATAACAAAGTCGATGCTCGCATAGAGCTCAAGTTTTAAGTCTACACCTGCTACCTGAGAGCTTTGATTCCATCTTATTGATTCTAGTTGGGCACTTTGTAACAAATTATGTACAATCGGATTGTTTCCACTCTCAATAAGGGTACAATTTCATCAGCTCATTTTAAGAAAAAAATTAAAGTGCACAAATGGGGATATGTGTTTTATAACAACTTAAATCCCAGTCCTCAAACAACCCAAGCTATATCTACCTCCTCATATTTCCAACTTACATGGTGTATATTTCTGAGAATGACATTAAATTCTGAAAAAACAGTTACCTAACTTCAAAATAGCAGTCTGCACAACAACAAGCTTCAATTCAAAGTGGAAGATAATTATTCGTGGATAAGTCTGCATAAGCTTTCTGCTAAAGCTTGAAGATTCGGAAACTGTGTTATTTCTTACTGAAACGTATGTGCATGATATATCCGAATAAGATACAAACATGAAACGTTGTAATGCGTCGTATTCAAATGGATACAACAAGGAAATGGAAGCCTTTACAAAAGCGTAGTGGCGTTCTCCTTTATCAAAATCAATCAATTCAAAGCATCCTGCATACCAATCTGGGACACACTCATATGCTCAGTACATCCAATGGGAATAACCAGAGTTTCGTTCTCGGAATGATCTAAGGGATAATGGTAGCTCTTATATGCGTTAAAAAGAGACAGACATAGGATATTGTCAAGCCACACTTTAGCGCAGTACCGTGGGTAACTACTTACTGAAAAGTGAGTCCTTCTTGTCTTCTATAGCATCTATTTCTCCGAATATCTCATCAAGAAACCGGGGAGAGTAACGCCCTCTTTCTGTAACTTCATCGTCAAAGTCTAGCTCAAACGTTGTGGATTTTAAGAACCTTTCGACCTGTAAAAGTTTTAGTAAAATAGAAAAAAATAATAATAAAGACGGAGATGAGCCAAATACGAGTATATTAAGTAATGGGGAACAATATTGTGCCTATCTTATGTCTGTAGTCGTACGCTTGAATATATGCTGCAGAATGGAAGATAGTAGCTGACACATCAGACTCACTGCCTTTGAATATGGCGGGATCCGCGCTCAGCGCCTCTGCTGATACAAAGGCACGATGCGTAAGCAGTGTCGTTCGATGGGTTGTGCTACTCCCTCTGATTTTGGTCCCGAACAAAGGTAGCGCGAATCTCAAAGCAGTATTACATACCTTTCTCTTTGCAAATTTAACAAGCTGGTCCCACTCTGATTCGTCAGCTCGTGGGCTCTCAGAGAATTCGTATGGCTCTTGTACAATCTGCCTGAGCTGACCTTCTGGCATCCTCTTGATCTTCGCATTCTCGCTCAGGTGATATTGTGGCTGGATTCATGAAAACATTAATTGAAATATTACCATTAATATGAAAAAAATATTCCATTTTCGGTAGTAATCTCTGTACCGAAAATTTACTTCCTTTGCCAGACCTACTGGCAAAGGAAGTACTGTATTCGTGAAAAATTTCAAGGTATCAGGTTTTTTGGCTCTTACAGACTTTGTTCGGAAAGTAATAGGACTGAGTCGATTTAAAAAAATGTATTGAGCCAATCGTTACAATTCTTTGAAAACTCTCAAAATAGGCTCCTTCTGCGTCGATGCAGCGCTGCCAGCGCGATTTACAAGCATTGAAGGCGTCACGGAAGGCATTCTCCGGAATAGCCTTGAGAGCCGCGGTGCATGCTGCTTGGATCCCCTCTGTCGTCTCAAAATGCTTGCCTTTCATCAGCCTTTTCAGGCGAGGAAACAAAAAAGTCCCGGGGGGCCACATCTGGGCTGTAGGGCGGCTGCGGAAGCGTTGGGATGCCGGCCTTGGTCTCGTAGCTGTTCACAAGAAAGGCGGTGTGAGCCGGGGCGTTGTCGTGGTGCAACTTCCAGTCGGCTGAGATGTCTTGTCGGACCCGAGTGACCCTTCGTTTGAGTCTCCTGAGCACTTCCACGTAAGACTTGGCGTTGACGATTTGTCCAGGAGGAACAAATTCATGGTGGACGATGCCTTTGATGTCAAAAAAACAATAAGCATCGTTTTTACTTTGGATTTGCTCATTCTTCCCTTTTTTGGGCGAGGAGACGCCGTCGTGTGCCACTCGGAAGATTGCCTCTTTGTCTCGGGATCATACTCAAAGATCCACGACCCGTCACCTGTGATTACGTTATTCAAAAATTGGGCGTCACTTTCACACATGTTCAAATTTTCTTGGCACAGTTCCACTTGCCGCAATTTCTGGTCGTCAGTGAGCACTTTTGGGACCATCTTCGCGTACACCTTGCGCATGTCAAATGCTGTGTCACAATGTCATGAACCACAGATTTTGGTAAATTTAACATCTGGGCAATTAAACGAGTACTTAGTCGATGGTCTGAGTTCAAAACTTTGCGCACACGAGTCACATTATCGGTGTTTGTCGAAGGTCTTCCAGCACGGTTTTCATCAGCGACCTCTTCCCGGCCCTCCAAAAAGGCCTGGTACCACCGAAACACACCACTTCTTGCTGAAGCAACACCTGGGTAAGCCTGCTTGATCATATCAAACGTCTCTGTCGCAGATTTACCGAGTTTCACGCAGAATTTAATTGCGTACCTCTGTTCTAACGAACGCTGCATTTTTGGCTTGCACTACTCACAGAAACACGTCGCGGGAAAATGCCTGTCCTGACTCTCCGAGTGCTCTGAGACAACTGACCAGCCGCTCATTCGTTAGCTAGGAACGCCCTCTACCGAATCCAGTCGGTGCGCGCACGCTCCGAAGTACAGTCATGGCAGAAAAAAATGAGTCCTATTACTTTCCGGACAAACCCTGTATATTACTGGAATTACGAAAAATCAAGTTACTCATTTCCGTCGGCCTAATTGTCCATCAATCTTTGGTTTCTCCGGGATTCGGAAATCATTGCTCCGATTTTAATGCAATTTTGGCATAGAGTCACTAGGAATGTCCAAAAGGTTTTGGCGCAAAATTCATTGGCTTGAATTTTAACAAACACAAAATAATATCAGGTTGTCTTCCGAAACAAAAGTTTGCTTACTGACTTTAGTGTCAGTTGAACTTTATTTACTTTGATGTTTCCGCTTTAAGATGTCGTATAAATTAGAAATAAGAGAAAGCTGGTTGGGTGACCGAAGCTAAAGTTAGCTCGCTTTCCAAATTGCTTCAGCTTGTCCACGAACATCATGCTAATGACCATATCACGTTTTGGCCAGACCTAGCTTCATGTCACTACTCAAGAGATTCTCAAAACAATTAAGACGGCGAATTTACGAAAACTGAGAGAAGTTGGTTTGGATTCCGTCATGGACCTCATGAGAGAAAATCGAAGAAAGTTGCGTCTGGTACAGCAGAATGGGCCTCTCCACATGATTCGATAGTATACTTTAGTTAAGTATTGAGTTGTAATTTATGATAACTAGTTAGTGTTTAAATGAATTTCTTCATTAAAAAAAATCCGATTAATATTTTGTGCCAAAACTTTTAGGACATACGTTACTAGGCCAAGGATGAACAAGCATCGGTTTTGAAAATCGACCTTGAGGCAGTGGAGCAGCCAGCAGAACATCGAAAATGAAGTCCAGCAACACTTTTTTTACTCTTGCTCATTTCTGAGAACATTTTTCAGGGGTGAAAAGCCTCAATTTTTTGTGTCGAGTAGGCGAGGTTACTAACCGCAACGGGCGGGGACCGCGGACTAATTGTATGGGCCTATTAGGCTGAATTTGTCCAGTCTATTCCTCGTTATATTTCTCCGCAGTACATCGAATGAACCAACAACATGTTCGAGCTGCAATATTTCGTTTTACATGTCACAGATTTCCAAGTATTTTCAAGTACATCCAGAGTCATTTTCTAAATCAAACAACTGACGGAGATGTTTGGATAACATGTTCAATATCCGTCCTTGTGTCCTTGTCTAGAGATGTTAGCAGTTTACACAAGTCTCGTGTGAAATATGGCAGATACCGATAAGGTATCTGTGTATTCGAAAGAGTTTGAGTATGAGTATGAGACGTAAAGTGGAACATATGGTACATTCTATTTGGAGGTATTGTCTGAAGCAGTTCCTATAGTTCAAGCTTTACACGTAACATTTGCTAATAGGAATTAACATGTTTCGATACGATATAGCACAATCCTTATGACAAATAGATTCTTTATCATTCTGAACAAAAGTTCAAATATGTAGAAGATTTGTAAGTTACGGAGTGCGCAGGTATAGTAATTTCGCAACATTATGTGTCCTCGCTAGGAATATCTTCGTTATTCCACTAACCATTCAGAGAATAGTAGTTTAGTCAAACTATTTAGTTTTTCGTACCGAATTCCATGGAATCAATTTATTCCAGATGCTTAATCACTATGTAATTTCAAAACCACTGATACAGGGATCCCGCGATTTTTGTTATGGAGAACAACATACTCCAGTGTGAGCCATACACACAATACAGATACTGTATATTTATATGACACTGATGACGTAAAGTACCAGAAATACCAGAAATAACCAAAACTACCGTTGTTCAGGAACAGGATTTAGTTCATATTCATATTTAATAGCAGAATAAACGTTTGCGGTTCTCATTGTTTTTTTTTTGAAAAAAAGTTAAAAACGTGACTGAACAATGACGAGCGGTCAGAGGTTGGGTTGTAGTTGGATTGAAAGTCATCGGACACGGAACACATTGATTATAGTTGCAGACATGTAGCTCGCAAGCTGCTGATACTATGATAAAATCTTTCGCCTATTTGAACTATGCTCACAATGATCCAGAAGGCATCATACTATAGTTTCAGCCAGTGTGATGATTTAATAAAGCCGAAAAATGAGTCTAAAGCATCTAGCAGGTAAGTCAACACACCATCAACATACCTATTACTATTCGAACGGGCAAAGGATCGTACTGGCATTTGTTTGTAAATCAATTTCTTTGAATTTGCTACAATTGTGCATCCTCATTCTCGGATACCGTCGATAGTGGAATTTTGTGATAACCTGCGCACCCACCTCAGATACTATTGACACTCAAAGCTTCCGCCCATGGAAACTTTTGATCAAAATAATATAGAGCCAATTTGATGAAAATCTACTTTCCATGAGAACCCTATCGAGTTGATACAATCAAAATCACAATTGTATTAGCTACTGAGTTTCTAGTAAATGGCTAGATCACAAAAAGATGTTGGTGACCTTTGTAGGCTCATACTTTTTTGAATATCCTGTTATTTGCGCTCCGTAACTTGGAAACCGTTAATACTACAACTACATACTTAATTTTGAACCAATCTGACGGGAAGCGATGAGGAATTTATCATCCCTTTTGAGGCCAGTCCAGTTTCCAACTTGCTTTCTGGCAGTAAGCAGACCTTTTTATTGATGCCAACGATAACTTTTCCCCACAGACCTAGCCAAGTTGCTCATAGTGTACCATTCTCTCAAGCCAAATTATTCAAAATCATTAGCTACTATTTAAGGACAGTAAGTAATTGGCCTCTTGATAAGGAAAACGTTGATATCAGGCATCCACTTCAACAAAAAACTTCATTGCAGTTTATTAGCTAAAGCGAGCATCAAATGGCAGCAATATTACGTACATGACCTAGCAGCCATTGCACTCATTGTTTTCTGGATGAGCTGGATGGAGAATACTGCGCATTACAAACGGTATTGTACTTCGGAAACTTCCATACAATGATTGCGTTCGTATCGTAAATAGGCAAATAAACCGTCCGCAGTTAATTTTATATTTTCTCTAAGTCGAGTGTAATTGAAGGCGCGCGCTAATTCAAGGAAGTTAATGAGTTTGATAAATCGAGCTGCTTTGTGACTTTAACGGCAGGTGCAATCATAAAAACGATAGTTTCGTTTTTGTGGAAATGTTCTATATCCATTATCTAGAGTCTCTGAAGCTTTAATTTGTATTTAGTTCCCTAATGTCAAAGGGTTTTGACATGTGTTCTTGAATTCGTCTTATCAGTGCGAGTGATACTGACTATGCTTAAACTTTATAAACTTCTACCGTGGATTTTCTGTTCCACGGGCCCAAATAGCGTGATAGATTTTTACCTTTGAGGTGGCCTCAGATTTGTCTTGATAGTGCTGAATCTTCATTATTTCGAGTTACTACAGTGGGGTTGTTTGATTTTTAATAAATGAAATAGTAAATACGTGTTTGAAAACAAACTTTGATTTAGATGATAATAAAACAACCTAAGAATTTAAAAATAATTTTTACCGATTGGTAATATTTAAGCGATGTTCCTTAATTTCAAATTTTCATATCAATGGGTGTATCGTCATTGTTCCAACTGCCGTCAAAACGTAACACCCTTTTATTTGAAAAATCAAGGTCAAGGAGCTTCATTATTGCATAAACATTTCCAACTCGAAAAAAATATTTTTTAACTTTTAGTTTTAGGTTGCTTTTGAAAAATTAATTTTTTTCAATGTATTATTTGTTTTACCTTTTAGTGTTCATGATATCAAGCAAATAATTTGGTAATTTCGATATGATTTTCATACATTTTATTAGTAAGGCGCCATAAGGCTTCTCACCTTACCTGTTCTACAAAATTCCGATAGATACAAACTATATAATGATAAATCGATATAAGAGTCACATTGTTTGTTATGTTTCTCTTTTCAAGCTCTTTAATTTGATACCTTTATCATAGGGGTGAGTATGGTAATTAAAAGTCATATTTGGACGGTCGCCATATTGAATTTAGAAAGACGACTTTGATAATTGCGTTTGTTTCATCAAACCCTTTCATTTGATTTCCACATCATAGGGTAGGCTATGGAAAGTTATATCTCCATTTCTCTATGGCCACCATATTGGACTTCATTTTGTATTGTTACAAAGTTTCAGCTCAATTGGTTGTTACCTGGTGTAAAATTCAGATCCAAGATTTGTCCCACACATATACATACAAACAAACAGTTGAATTTAAATAAACAGTTGTAATAAAAATTTACTTGTTATGTACTTCAAGCGTAATCTCGTGCTCAACATTTTTTGTGTCTGGATATTGTTCAAGATAGATTTAACCATGATTGCCAACTTTTTATTTTTTACGGTACACTATGCAAGTGCCGATTTTTAATAAAAAGTTGAAAAGCTCATAATGTGGGTGTGCTATTCTTTAGAAGAATTTGTTTCATAACAACGAAATGACTGGTAGCTGCACATATTTTCTTCTTGCACCGTCTATATTTTTTGCTGTTTTGTGTATACATTTGTATTTTATAACCGCACGGTGTGCACGTTACAAAGTCTTTTTCCTTTAAGTTTTGCATGTCTATTTTATTCATAATGTGTACTTTGTAATAAGAGTAAATAAAGTGTGCCTAAGTTTCAATAACTTGTGGCTACACTGTTGCTCTATGGATACAAAAAGGTGTATATGCAGATATGGTATTATGGAAATTGGACCCATATAGCTGCCGATATTAATTTGATGAAGATACTATATTGATTAACATACCTTGTTGAAAAATTCTTCAAATGAGTTAAGTGCTTGCTTCTTGAAACATTCAGCCAGTTCTCCGTTGAGGCACGCGGCATTGGTCCTAGCAATATACGGATCAGTGTCTGGTCCAGTTCCATACCCAATCCAGTCAAGAAGGTTTCGTCCTAGATGACCAACACAAGTGTGAAATTACTTTAACTTCCTTCACGATAGATATATCATTGGCATAGGTAAATACCACAAGAAACTGACAATTGTTTACTTATGTTGTGTATAAGTAGTAAAAGGGTTTGCCTGATATTTGGTATTTAAGTAGTATTAAAACGCGTTCTTTAGCAGTCTTCGTGTTGAAAACACAGTAGTCACACGAAAAAAGTTCATTATTCCTTTGCGAAGGACTCCATATCGCCCTGAATAGGGTTGAGCTGGTTCTATAAAACTCCGACAAGACGCATAATTCTTACTGTGGAGTGAGAGCTAAAGAGAACTTTAACGAAGTATTTTTTTCGTAGTCCTCGGTGGCATCAATGGATAGAGAGAAATACTGTTTTGCCACAAAGGGACTGAAGATACGCGGCGACAGATATAACTCGACACCTGAACATACTACTAACAATGATAGGGATGAGTCTCGATATTTTAGCTAATAACCACGAATCAATATACTATTACGATTAAGTTGGGAATGAAGCGTAATGCACAAAAACCGACTATACTCTGTTCAGCTATGCGCGGAAATACGCGCCAAAGCGTGGTGAAATAAGATATCTTGTAATTGAGTAAAAGGAGGCTGTCAGAAAGATCTCAAACCACCGCTCACCTGCATAAAGCCAAAGCAGCACTTGTGATGTTGGAAAGCATTGTTGGATGGGGATCAGGTGTCGACGTTAATTTAAGGATGCAAGGAATTGACACGTGCAATTTCTATCAAGTATAAGTCAGGGTTGCACTTAGTACAGGTGTGCTTGAAGAAAGCCTATATGGTTGATGGAAGGTTTTCATGTTGTTTTCTGTCGGAACAACTTTGGAAAATGCTCGGCAAAGAGCCCTATCATATCAGGGTGGCAAATTTGCAACGAAAAATGCTAGCGATGCTACAGAAAAAACCAATCACAGACATATACAGAGTTTGTCCGGAAAGTAATAGGACTCATTTTCTTCCGCCATGACTGCACTTCGGAGGGTGCGCGCACCGACTGGATTCGGTAGAGGGCGTTCCTAGCTAACGAATGAGCGGCTGGTCAGTTGTCTCCGAGCACTTGGAGAGTCAGGACAGGTATTTTTGCGCGACGTGTTTCTGTGAGTGGTGCAAGCCGAAAATGCAGCGTTCGTTAGAGCAGAAACTGGGTAAATCTGCGACAGATACGTTTGATATGATCACGCAGGCATACCCAGGTCTTGCTTTAGCAAGAAGTGATGCGTTTCGGTGGCACCAGGCCTTTTTGGAGGGCCGGGAAGAGGTCGCTGATGAAGACCGTGCTGGAAGACCTTCGACTTCGACAAACACCAATAATGTGACTCCTGTGAGCAAATTTTTGAACTCACACCATCGACTAAGTATTCGTTTAATTGCCCAGATGTTAAATTAACCAAATCTGTGGTTCATGAAATTGTGACACAGCATTTGAGCATTCGCAAGGTATGCGCGAGGATGGTCCCAAAAGTGCTCACTGACGACCAGAAATTACGGCGCGTGGAAGTGTGCCAAGAAAATTTGAACATGTGTGAAAGTGACCCCCAATTTTTGAATAACATAATCCCAGGTGACGTGGATCTTTGAGTATGATCCCGAGACAAAGAGGCAATCTTCCGAGTTTCACACGACGGCGTCTCCTCGCCCAAAAAAGGGAAGAATGAGCAAATCCCTAGTGAAAATGATGCTCATTGTCTTTTTTGACATCAAAGGCATCGTCCACCATGGATTTGTTCCTCCTGGACAAACCGTCAACGCCAAGTTTCACGTGGAAGTGCTCAGGAGACTCAACCTGAAGGGTCAATCGGGTCCGACAAGACATCGCAGCCGACTGGAAGTTGCACCACGACAACGCCCCGGCTCACACCGCCATTCTTGTGAACAGCTACCTGACCAAGGCCGGCATCCCAATGCTTCCGCAGCCACCCTACAGCCCAGATGTGGCCTCGCTGGACTTTTTTTGTTTCCTCGCCTGAAAAGGCCGATGAAAGGCAAGCATTTTGAGACGACAGGGGGGGTCCAAGCAGCATGCATTGCGGCTCTCAGGGCTATTCCGGAGAATGCCTTCCGTGACGCCTTCAATGCTTGGAAATCGCGCTGGCAGCGCTGCATCGACGCAGAAGGAGCCTACTTTGAAAGTTTTTAAAGAATTGTAACAATTGGCTCAATAATTTTTTTTAAATCGACTCAGTCCTATTATTTTCCGGACAAACCCTATATGTTCACTTAGGCCGTCAGTAGTCAGGGTATCGAAGGAGAGGACAACACAATGTCTTGCAACCCACCAGAAGCACTATAGGTGGAATTTCTGCGGCCTTGGTACCCTCCTTTACCCCTAGAGGAGGCTCTATAAGGTCACGCGAGCAGAACAGATCTGCGAGTATCTGCCTTACGACCATCAGGTGATTGCACAAACATAATGAGGTCGCCACTGCCTGATGACTAGCACAAATAGACTAATACTACGAGTACCCTCTTTCGGATAGCCCGATGAAAACTGACTTAGGCGAAGGAGCAGGCGGGTATCATGCGGATGACCTAGCCGCTATGTATTGTAAATTACCTCATAAATAAAATAACTGTTAAATGATCGACTGAATGCGTGAAATGTAATGGATGCAGCAAATTCTTACAATGGAGAAAAATCTAACATGTATAGTAGTTAGGGTGATTTTTTTATGCGAACACAGTAAGGCAACTTTTGAATCTCAGAAATTTGAGAACATGTTGTTCTGTGGTACAGTCTGACAGTGATCCCCAAATTATGAACAACTGTGCCGGAACGATCATTTAAGAGATAAAAGCTACTCAAGTGAACATCCAAGAACACGTTCAGTAAAGACCCTAAAGAATATCCAGAAACCGGTACATTGAGAGGTGACCGTGGGCAATTAGCCACATAGCAAGAGTAGCAAATACTACGGGCACCGTACATTTGAAACGACCCAAGCCTTATGACTATGAAAAGGTTTACATAGAAGCGTGTAAATGTCTTTTGAAATCAAATAATATACTTACACCGAAAGGGTTGGTATCAACATGCAACTATATATCTCGTAATATGAAATTTCAGTACATCCATTAAAGTGAGCGCTAGACACCGCACAAAACATGTGCTGCATCACACAGCATGCAAGTTGGCAGCACTGCAAAACTAATGTGGGAATGCCCTGCTACTGTCATCGAACAATCCCCAATCCCCAATATCATCGAGCTAGTCGTAATAATCCCACCAGTTTAAATTGGGCCGGCATCACACTATAAAGGTTCTTTATAAAGTTTCCTTTTATAAAAGTTGGCCTGATAAAGCAGTGCAAGTGACTTATTCAGTTATTTTTTTAATACAATCCTATGTAGATGGAAGATTGTTTTATGTAGAGAATGAGAGAAAATATAACCTAGAATCAAATGCGCGTGGGGTAAGATACTTCACTTCATTAATTTAAATTATGCATATTCCAAATAGTTTAGTAAAGCTCTACCTTGCTTACACCAGTCGTTTTTTTCTCTCCGTCGCTGTAGATCCAAGAAGCATATAGATTTGTAACTAGAATTTAACAAGCCTTTGCTAGATAATTCCTTAGAATCTTGCTTTTAAAACGTAGAAATTGCCCTGTGCATTTACTTGTCTCTCATGATCACAAAATGCAGGAGTGAATGTTCTTTCTCACATTATGTGTTGAAATTGAGTTTCGGAACAGGACGACCTATGAACGTCTCAATAACCTCACATTGTTGTATATTGAATATGATAAGGGTGACGTTGATTCTAATTTTTACAAAATAAATCTAGAAAAGTGAGTCTCTTTGACTTAAGGTTTTATAATATCAATAAAGCCAAGGACCCTTGATATAATTGCTACACACCCCGGTCTGTAATTAATAATTAAAAGCGTATAATGGGAAGCATGGGCAAACAATATAATACATCCGAAAAGCTGAATTCAACTTACCATTGAATAAGAGCTGAATGAAACTTAAAAAAATAGACAGAAAACGAATCGGTATTTCACGCGCTCGAATGCAAGCGCTTTCTGTGGATACTACTCTAGCGTGCTTTCTTCTTTTCTTCTGTCTTCAGCTGGATAACGGTTTTCAGCGAACCATGAGCAAGATACCGGCTTTACGTCCCGCCACCAGAGGTGTAGCATTTCTGGTTAAAGGAGCGATGACGTACAGATTGCAGATATGTCGTAAACGAAGTGGCATCGAAAATAGCCAAAAACAAGCAGTTTGTAGAACAAGGGACATAATTGTGACTGTATTTTTGCTTGGCGATACACTTGACGCGATATTTATTCATATTTTAGTCGTAGTGGTAGATATTTACACTTGAGCTTAGGACTTTATTTTTGAGAAATTGCACATATCGAATAATCTATTTATTCTGAGGCTTAATTGTAAATTGTCCACAGCTCATAGAATAGGTATGTAATATAAAAGAAATGTTGATAAGATTACGGAAATTGAATGCGACTTGCAATCTCCGATAGAATGTACAAGTAGATTTTAACATCTTCCCTAACCCTAACTTACTTTTGTAGATTTGACAGTTGTATTTTTCTCTGTAACGGATAATGGTGCTACAAATGCGGGAATGATAGTGGTAAAGAATCACAGCTTCGATCTTAAGGCATGTTAAATCATGCCGCTGGAATCAGAACCAGTACCTTTAATTTTGAAACAACTCTAAGAAACAGATAATTTACGAAACTCAAACTGACTAAGAAACTGCGTACTGCCTACGCCACTGATCCTTAGATGGTGCACTCACCTTGCCTATCAGCATCTTCGGTAGCCGGTCCTTGGAACTGCACGTTCTGCAAAGCAACCAATGACAGTCCAGAGCACAAAAATACCCATTTAGCATGCATCCAACATCTTCGGTAAACAGTATTCAACACCAAAGTACTTTCAACAGTCTTGCTCGTGCTAATTTACACCCAAGAAGTCATCCGTTAACTGTACTCGCTGAATCACGTACGCCACACGGTTACCACGCTCCTTATTCGAGGTTGAAGTTTCAAGCAGATGGAGTGCAAGTGGCTTGAAATAAATTGTCATTGGGTCAGTAGTGATTATTATAAGGTAACAGGTTCAGGATGGCGTACCTGACTTGATCCATCCCTTTATCTCAGAAGTCAGTGGGTATACAAAAAAATGGTAAACAATAAAGTTTCTTTGGATCAGCGTTATATTTCAATGTATCTTTGTTTATACTCGTAGTATATTCAGTATTTTTAGTTTTGTTAGATAGGGCATCAACTTCATTTCTACTTTGTACGCCACTGACGAGGAGTATTCTAATCGTGAAGAATTTCGAAAATGAGGCTATATTTCCGTGAGTTTGTCTGTCTGTCCGTCTGCCTGTCGTCTGTCTGTCTTTTTGCTAATCCTTATCCAGTCAAATTGGAAAGAACCACAAGGATCTGGAAATAAATATTCACACAAGGTTTCCTATACGACAAGGACGAAAGTGCTTTGTAGCTTTTGAAAATCTGCCTAGGTGCGGCAGAGCTACGAGCAAAAAATGGAAAAAGCAAAAATCCCTGAAACTTCCTTTTTTGTTGCAGAGGTTCTTGATCATTTTAGAAATTTTTTTCTAGGTGTTTAATATTGGGTGCGGAGAAGGTGGAAGAGATTATATGTCAATTTCTGGTCTATATTAATACGCTTGCAGCCCCGGTTACGCTAAGCACCTACTGGATATATATTAATACGATTCCAGCCCTCGCTATTCTAAGCAGTTAAAATTTTCTTGTAGACTTGAAAATGAATCAAAACTACTTTCAGGTAATGCGTCCCTAATGCTACCTTCATTTCTTTTGACAGGGCGATCACAACTTTGTCCAGTGGGTGGAGACTACATACTAATTCTATAGGCCCATTTGACTGACTTGATCCATTCAATTTCATCATTTCACATGTTTGTAGCGAAGCTTTTTCTCTGAGGGAGCAACTTCAAATATAGTCGTGTGAGTTTATAAAAAAAATCCGATACCGTATAATTATACTAGCATATATGCGAATATACTATCTGGACTGAGGCCCGGTTCTTTAATCGCTAGTTAACTAGCTGCCACTGATAAGTTGAATAGCAGTTGCCTATAAACTCGTTTTTCATGTCCTGGTTAACTAACGTTATCTGCACATTCTGTGACGCTAGGTGTTTGTCTCTCCTGTCGTCCGTGACAACTCGTGTCACCATCAAAGCCAAAAAGTTTGGATATTATGGTTTAGAGACAACTTACTGTTCAGCCGATAGATGGTCTTCTGATTGACATTAGCTATCGTTTTAGTTAGTTAACCACCGGTCAGCAATTAAATTATAGTTCACCTGCAATTGACCTAACCGGGCCTAAGTGTTAAAACCCTGAGTAAAGCATATGGAACGTTGTTGCGCACAAACTTTATATATTTTGTTATCGATAACCAAACAGATACACATATATATCCTCATAAAGCAGGCTTTATCTTACAAATTCTCATTGAGGGTGTAGGACATATATACATGGTGTCCTGAAATTAATGGGTAATATTGCAGATGCATATATGTCACGACTTACTATATGGAATTTTTTTTTATTCAGCAACCATTTTGGACTAGGTTTGTTTTAGAACACTCAGAGCTAGGCATTCCATCCTGGCCGCGAAAACTATACCAAAGTCTAAACGTTAATGTAAATCCGCTCACACATTTGGCTTTAACACCCTGTTTAGGGGAGAGAGTTGGTTGGCTATTTCCTTCCTTTAAATTTAAATTTTTTTAGTTGCATCCCCTTAATTTCATTTTACTCGTATTTGCATTTGTTTCTTGAAGACAATAAGAAGCCAGCAGTACTTATTCAGTTGATTAATTTTGCCAGTACCATTTACACACATATAAAATTATCAGTCTTCATACTATTGGTAAATTTTATATAAATTTTCCTTCAGTATCAATCTTGTCAAAACAGGAAGAAATGAAAATTGCCCAATTAGTTTATTGAAGTTTCAGATGATTCTGATCATTTTTGAAAAAAGTTTGACGGTAAAAAGATGTGGAATGGAGGATTGTAGAAAAGCAGTGGGAGAGTATTGCAATGTTGTGATGTTAGTATATATTCTAATCTTCTTAATTCTACGAAGTTGTCAGACAAATTTCACACATCATAGATTTTGCCGCACATTTGCCCTAGAAAATGTTTTAAGCACATGAATGGAAAACTAGCTGGTATCAACTCCCACTATAACCGGAAGTTCCACTACTCTATAAATGTCTTAGTCGGGATGATCCCATCGGTTTCACCAAAACCCCAATTTTGTATAGTTGTATAACGCCTACCTTCCGGGTAATCGATTGCTGCCCTTTTTCGTGGAACGTATTTCTGTCTGATCATATTAAATGTGTTAATATACCATAGCTGGGAGTGAAACAAATTATTTGCATAACTCGCATAACTCATTCTAGTCCCTGTGCATTGTAACTCCTGGCATTATGCCCTTCAGAATATAAAAGCCTCGACCAATACTTGTTCACTAAAGTATGTAATGTACAGTTACAGAAAATGTCGTATACCGTATCAAGATTTGCGTTGAAGCATTGTAAAAGACCTTTATGTTAAAGGTCCATTATTGTAATGCGTATTACTTGACTTTTATTTTGGCCGAATTACCATGGAAAAAAGGAAGTAATACCTTGCTCAACTAATAGTATTCCACTATTCCTGTACTTCTTTGCAGGCCCTTCAAACTATCACTTATCACTCACTGATACTAAAAAATATAAAACAGTTCAGCTTGCACCTTCTATGGTGCACTGAAGAATGGACGTGAACCAAACCTGCCTCAAGTATTATATGATATAAAGCTCTGCGAGGGAGGTGCTGCAACGTAACATTATTACATTTTCGGGATACCCCAAGTTAAGTAACGCTGAGAGGGGCAATAGACTGGAGAAAGTGATCGGCGGCTTGCGCTTGGCATTGTGTTTTTCTCGGTAATAAACTTGTAGATCCGCGTCTTGCGATATTCCAAAACGGTTTGTTTAATTGAACGCCAGATGATGAATAAGTATAGCGCCATAGGTACTGTGAAGCAAGGACTGAAAGATTCCCATTTACTGATCCTGTGGTTGTGTCGTCTCCTTTATATTCTGACAATTTAATAAAACCAGAGATGCTACTGTTTTCTTCTCATTTTAGTTCATGTACTATCTCCGTTGGCTGTCATCCATGTTACCTTGATCTTTGAGAGATTCCTCAATCATATTTGGCTCCACGGGTAATGTGTCCTATATATTGTAATTCTACTGTGTTGATGTAAGCAGTAGTTTCCTTTCCTATCGATTTTCTACCCTTATCGACCCCTGTAATTTTTAGTCAACATTTCAAGCGACTTTTACATACAGAGCAGAGCGTATTTAGAGTACACGCCTCTACTCCGCATCGAACAACCGAGAAAACACACCATTTGAGCATTCGTAAACTCAAATTCAAACAGAGACTCTGGCTGAATGTCACAAAATAATAGCCTCTTATTGTAGCTGTTGAAATGGAGTACTTTTCGACTTTTCACTTTTTATTCGCTCAAAAGCTCACAAAGCTTAACTAACTTTATGCTTCGGGCTTTTTGTAGTCTGATCCTAATTTATTTTGTGCTATCATTCGATTTACCGGCGTTTATTACCCGAAAGTCATAGTGACTCTTTCAATCTGCTGATTTTTCACATACACGTTGGCATTGTCAACGTACTGTCTGTTGATTATTATGAATTTTGAGTTCATGTTCAGTGACAACCCTACCAATAGGTAGGTAGTCAATAAACTTACTTGCAGCTTACTTGCGACATTTCCAATAAACGCTAGGGTAATCGTCAACTTTTATTGCAAAAGGTATTGCGTCGTCAGTATAGCACAAAGGGATCCCATTTATGTTTGACCTCCAAGGGTGAAAAGCAAGGTGTTCGGCGCTTTTATTGGCAAAATCGTAATGCAAGCAAGGATATGACAAGCCGTCAGAGCTATTAGATAGAGATACATGTATATATCCAATACTGATGTCTCGTGGATTTCATTCAAGGAGGTGTCATCCATCATGGTGATGCTTTTCAAGCAAACCTTGATATGACATATTTGTACTATCCAAGTTTTACCATTTTTATTTCATCATATAAGATCTTTTACGTAATAACCCTGCGGGAGACTGGTGCTGATTCTGGTCTGTCACATCTGTCATGGATTTAGAAGCGAATTCATATGAACTGGTCAATGTGGAGCAATAATGTATAGTTTCTATTGTCTTAGTTTCATGTTGTGAAAGTCTGTTAACCTCAAGCAAAACATTAAAATTTTCAAATGTGGAGCACAACTAATTTGTAGTGATACAAATATTGGTCCAGACCATTTTGAGAAATAGCCCATTCTTCAGCAAGTCACCAAAGCGTTATTAATAACGTTCATTACCGGAACCGTTCTGGACCAATGTCATTCTTATGACAACCGCAACCCGTGCTGTACGGGTATTAACATATAAAACGTCAAAAAACACAAATAAAATGTGATCTTGCAGACTAGGTAGTTTTTAGGGTGCAAATAGTTCATTCCACGCTTTATCGCTATGACCGATGTGAGCGTCCATCCATGGAGCCGATTAGTCTGTAGTTTTCATTCCTGAGAAGAAAGTTGGTTGAATAGCAAGTTCGGATCTGGATGATTATGTATATAAAATCAGTGATATTTGCTGTGTGAGAAAATCATTACTGAATATGTTGCCCACGAATTATATCTATTAGCTGTGTTCGACGGGTTATCTATATGTTGTCCTTTCTGAAAACATGTTATGTTCAAAGTTATAAATTACGATTTTTCTCGTTTCTTTGAGTATCATAAACTTTGAGGAGCACCACGAGAAATCATCGCCGCGCCCGCGTTGTGTGCAATCAAGCAACATCACATAAAAATTAGTAATGACGCATCACACTTCAAATATTTTCGCAATGCGCTGATTCGTATTTTCTATTGACATCGCAAAATAAATTTCTATAAAATTTAGATGACTGGAAGTAAAAAATAATGCAATACAACAAAGTGTATTTGACAAAAGAAGCTAGCTATGGTATACAACTAATAGACCTCCATCTCTGAAGCATATTTTACATCACATCAGAGCCAACTACAAAACGAGTTCACAGCGTGTCCATCAGCTGGTGCTAAGTTAACAGCTTGCAGAAAAACTTACATAATGTCACAAAAAACCAATACAGTGTCAAAAGAATTGACATAATGTCACTTTTCAAGATACGTAATACTCGTGCGGAACCGCATGCGAAACTGCCAAATGCCAAATGTCACACGTCTCTGTAAATGACAGTATTTAAAATTACAATTGAATGTATGCCATAATAAAAATATTTGTGATCTACATGCCACATCTCTTTGAATCCATCCAAAGTCTTGCTAACTCAATTCCAACATAGTCTGAAAAGGAAGTTCATTTTGCTTAAGATTAAAAGGTTACATTATTGGAGTAGGAAATAATTCAACCACCTGATCGGGATATGCACAACTATAGTAGTCACCGTTCTTGGCAGGTCAAAGTAAGACTACCAGAATCCCTTTATACATGTATATCCCCATCTCCCTCATACATGTACATGCAACCTACACTTGTATGTGAACGTTTGTTCGATAAGCTCAAAGACACACGTTTTTAAGTTGTGTCTTCGTCTCGAGAGGTTTGTCGTTACGTATGAGTGCCCTTCAATCATATTTGTCAGAGTAACAACTTACTTAATATCGGCGTGCTATTCCAGTTGTCCTGTAACCAATCTTCAATATAAAATTGTACAATGCCCTAGAATATGATCAATGGAGAAGGCCGACAGCTCGTACTAAATTTATTAGAGTTCCAGGAAGAGAATGAAAACAGCGGTCCCCTGTTACAAACTTTATGTGTACTGGAGAGCGTAGCAGATGCGCTGAAGATTAGTCTGCACAGTGTTGCGCCCATGGTAGTGACGTTGATGACGTAGCCTCCAAGAACGATGACTACAACTATACCATCCTCGTGTATCTCCGTCTCTATGATATGTGGGCATAGTATCCCGCAGTGCATATTATTTTATGTGAAAACGAAATCAGACACTCCTTATAATTATAATTCTGATCGACCTATTTTAATAGAAATTGTAGATAACAATTACTGTGATATTTTACGTAGTGATTAAAAAAATGGTGGTAATATTTTTGAGACAGGAAGTTTACCCAAAACTATAGATGCTAAAATGATCTACTAAGATCTCAGTATACACAAACGTTTTCGCCAGTGGCGTATAGTTTGCTAAATTTTTACCCCTAAAGGAGAAATGAAATTATTTTTGCTCTACTGTTATAAGTGCATTTTGTAAAAGGGGTCAGTTTCAAATAAATCACTTCAATCGAGAATATTTTGAAAAATAGTTGAGTTGTGTACTAGGGGTAAAATTCGTATAAAAAACTCCAACACCTTCTACTTCAAATTTACGCCTTTTGTCTCGGTAATTGGATATTCAAGGGGCTATGTTTATATGTATACGCGTTTATGTTACTTTTAAATGCACTTCCAGCTTTAGAGATATTGTCATTATTCCTCGACCAGCCTGTATTACACCAGATTTAATACCATAACAGCACTACTGCTTCTGGGAATTTCCAAATGTTTCCGAATGAGTTGCTAACTGTAAATCTAGGATTTTTCATTTTGCAATGCTTGTGAACTAGATTGTAAAAATTTCTTAGAAATCCATAATCATGCAGGCTAATAAGCTATTCATTAGCTTTTTGGACGTGTGGTACCACAGCAATACAAGGAGCACCATGCTTGATTTTATTTATTGATTTTGTCCAAAAAAGACATCATTCAATTTAAACAATATATGAATTAAAACGTTTCTGAAGGGTGGGAGGTGGAAATTTCAAGCTCTTTTAAAAATATTTTGTCGGATAGATATGAATAAAGTTATTCTCACACTAGCCGCCAAAGCAACCGTGATCTCCATTATATGTGTTCTCACAGCTCCAGGGTATAACCAACTGAATCACACAGTCTTTTATGGTGTTTCAAATGAATAATCATAATTTACTACTATGCTGTTATAAACTGGAGCGCATAACAATGTCTCCTCCAACAATTTTCGTTTTTTATCCAGTTGGTTTAAATTTAACTTAATACATCTATAACTTACAAGGGTAATGAAACAAACAAAAACAATGAATATGCAGCAAATTAGGAGATTTGATGTTCATCAATGAAAAACTATAGCAGCACTGAACTTTTGGCAAAAATAAATAAAACATATTCGTCCCAATAATAGGATGGTTTGACAGATTTGCTGATTGAGTAAAAAAGTTACACGGGCATACTGATGACCAAACTGTTCAGAGCTTCAGGCTGACGTCATCTAATGTCGCATTCACACATCTGGGTCAACGTTGACTCCACACGAAACATGAACTTTTTAAATAAAAAAAAATAGTTACAACTGCAGCGAATTTCCAAAACTAACAGCAATATTTCTTGAAGCGCAGCTGTGTGGCCTGGAAAGAGCTTGTATAAAGTCAGGGGCTTAAGATTAATCTACTCTTCGACAGGAATAAATAGAGAAGCATACCTGGATGCTTTCGAAGCAAGCTATGGAAGCTTCTTAATGGTTTGAAGAGAGAATAACCGAATCCTTCGACGTGCCTCCTTTTTCACCGTACATGAATCCTATCGAAAACCTCTTGAGAATTTTAGCTCGACGTGTGCATGAAGACAAGATAAACGTTTCCATAAATATCATGAAGAGTGGCTAGTCTCGAGCCTAAAAGCCTGACTTGACTAGGCAACCTGAGACATCAAGCACTAATATTAAACAGAAGGTCTAATGTTTTTTTGTTGTTAAATAAGTTACAATGGGCACTGTATTAATTAATTTTATTTATCCCCCAGTAAGTCACATTTGAATCGAGCGAAAGAATACCGAAAGTGGAGCTGTAGTTGTGCTTTCCAGTTTTTGACCATTTTTTGGTATTCCTATGAGATTACTTCTAGGGATATACTTTGCTGAAATTATATATGTATATATATATTGAATCGTGCGTGTGGCAGTCGCGTACATTTCACTTTCCAAAAGTCCCCAGAGAAAATAGTCCAGTGGGGTTACGTCGCACGATCTTGGAGGCCAATTCACGTTGGAATTCCTCGAAATAATGCGATTCGGAAATTTCTCGGCCAATAACTGGATTGTTTGGCGAGCTGTGTGCGAAGTTGCACCGTCGTGCTGGAACCAAAGGTCGTTGGCATCAATACCTTCCAATTTCGGCCAAATAAATCCGTTATCATACTACGATAACGTTCGGCGGTGACCGTAACGGTTTTTTCTTCTTCATCCTCGAAAAAGAAGCAGCCCATAATCCGCACCAAACAGTTACTTTTTGATCATGGTGAGGTTATTCATGGATCTCGTGTCGATTTTCCGAGCCCCAAATTGTACAGTTTTGCTTATTTACGTCGCCACTGAGGTAAAAATGTGCCTCGTCTGAAAATATGATTTTAGCCGAAAATCCCTGTCCTTTTTCAAGCATCCAATTAAGTATGGGTGTAACATGCCAAATCTTCCATAATGTCGTTGGCCTGATGTTTAATTCTTGCGAATGGTATCTTATCGAAGTTGATGGCTGTTCATGAACGCTTTCACTCACAGTGGCCACTGATTCACGTGTGCGTACCGAACGGGCATGTTGATATGTTCTACGACCTTCAACTGAGTCAGTTTCCTTAAAACGATTGATAAATAATCCACCGAATTCTACGCTCTGTGGGACGATTATGTCGACCAAATTCATCAAGAAGTTTGCGAAAAGTACATTTTAAAGATCGTCCGTTTTCTTAATATTTTTGGACGGCCAACATGCGTTTTTGCGTTGTTAAATAATCCATAATAACAAATGGCAGACCATTGACAGTTCATGTGCTAAGCACATGGCAGTTGACACATTTAATATGTCAAAAAATAATAGTTGAAGAATAGAAGCAATAGATGGAACACTATATAGGTATACATCTGTATCGGAAGGACCGACGGGTGAACTCTACTTGCGGCACACTTCCTTCTGAGTATCATGGAATTCTGGTCAGCATACTCTGGGGTAGGTAAGTAGAGTTACGAGAATTACAAATATAATATAGTGCTATTAGTTTTATTCTCTAGGACTACGAGAGGAAAACAATGGGACCATACTTGGATAATATTCACTGGAACCTCCTCGTTTCTAGACCGTGTTCCATCTTTGGTACTACCTTGTGGCTTTATCCATCGTAGCCACCTTTATTGTGGCTTCAGCGACAATCGATTTGCTTATTCTATTCTAACTATCTAGGGAAGTTGTGGCAGTGCCCTATTCTGCCGTTCCATCTCTTTCTTTCTGTTTTATTATGTCAATAACGAACAACTCAATGAGATTCCAGTTTTCCTCTGAATTGAGCAATAGCGGCACCATGGTATTTGCTGCTGTCGCTGAATTAACTATCTGCGTTAGAGAACGTCTCTGCTGTGCCCGTTTTTTGCATACAAAAAGCGTATGGTTTTGCGTCATCCACAGGAGCATAGCAGTATCTACTCTTTTCGTTTTCACGCAGTCTAAATCTTTTCAAGTAAGCGTTAAAGCAGCCGTGCCCCGTTAACGCTCGCGCCAAGTAGAAGCCGACTTCTTCGTGGCTCCTTTCGGCCCACTTGGTAAATTGCGGTCTTAATTCGTACGTCCACCTGCCGACAGAGTCTTCGCGTAATCGCTTCTGCCATTTCTCCATCAGTAAGGACCTTGCCTCTTTCCGAATCGTCTCCTTGGAGTGTGAATCTTTCCGGTTTGGTCGAGTTACTTCCAACTCTTTTCTACGATTGTAGACATATTCCCTTTCTTGTGCTGAAAGATCAGTGGAGGAACTCCCGCAAGGACTAAGACCGCACTTGTTGATACTGCCCTGTATGCTGATACGATCCTTAAGTACCGCGCAGCGCTGTGCAGTCAAGAGTTCGCCCGTAGTGTATCGTTAAGTGTACAACGCTTGCCAGCAGCTTTCGCTTAGACGCCCGTGACCCTCTAATGTTCTGCATAAGTCTTGATAGGTTAGCCGCACATTTTATTGAACCTAGAGTAGCTCTTTGGAAGTGTGCGCGAAACTTCAGCTTCCGGTCGAGCTCAAAAACCAGGTTTGTAATCTATCGTGCCCACTCTAGGTGGTATGCATCTATCTCGATAACGGGATTTTGCAACGATCTTCTATCGGTAGCGAGCAAGGCCTCAGTTTTGTCCAATGCCATTTGCAGGCCTCTGTGCTCCATCCCGCGCTTTGCTCAAGCCAAGATTAGATGTATCTTCTGGGAGGTCCATTCGTACGAAGGGACCTTCTAGCGTGTCAGGAAATCGATGATTATATCTCATCTTGCGGAGATGAAGGTGTTTCGGATATCGCGACGCTTGCCTGAACTTTCCACAGCAATTGCTTACCGTGCTTTTCCCACTACGAGCCCAGTAGCATCAACCTACCTTTGCCGGAAACCAAACTGATTATCCGATAGACCGTTTTCAAGTATCAAATGGGCTTGTATTCTTTGTAGGATCAATTCCTCAAGGAGCCTCCCGATCGCATCTAACAGGCAACTAGGTCGATAAGACGTTACAGAGACAAGGGATTTGTTTCCTTTCCTTAAAAGGTCCAGCTTTTGTATTTTTCAATCTTCGAAGAACCTTCCTTCGATAAGCATAAGTTAAAAACCCGTAGTAACATTTCAGGGTATACTTCGATTATCCTCTTAAGGATCTCGTTAGCTATACGGTCGGGTTCCGGAGCTTTTTCAGGCTTCAGCTTCTTTCCAGCGTCCCTAAGTTCTTCCGAGGTGAAAAGTATTACCTCACTAGCTGGTTTGCAGTTTTTGCCCAGTCCTCGATTTCTCGCTGCGAACTGGAACAAATTCATTATTATCAAGCTAACGCAGTCCCGATCTTGAAAGCATGAGAATGCCCAATTTTTTAGTGACGAGTCTGTATGCTGGACACCATAGATCTCGCTCCACCTCACTAATCAATTCCTTTCAGCACTTCCTTCTACTAAGACGAGTTTCTCTGTTGAAGGCCCTCTTGGCTTCCTTCCAGGCTTCCAGGAGGGAAGGATCTCCTCTCAAGCGGGTGTATCTCCTCCTAGCAGCTGGACTCTCGGTGCGTAGACCAAAATTTCTTGATTCCACCAGTAGAGAGATCTTTTTTGGGATCTGGAGCTTCCGCTATGGCATCAAAGAGTAACAAGCTGCAACTATCTGCTGCCTAACACTGGTCACAGCTTCGTTCAGGGAGCAAGGTCTTTTTTCCCAGCCTAACTCATAAAATGACTTGTTTTCCAAAAGAAACTTCTCGAGTCGTTGCTTATCGTGAGTCCCTGTACTCCACATGGGCGATTTGAGGGTTACGATGAGGTAAAGGCCTTGCTTCTTGACGTGTCATCAGTTACTGTGAATTCTATATACTGGTGATCGCTCAATATTTCCTCTTCCAAGACCTCCCAATATAGAATTAGTTGGGATATTTGAGGATTTGCTATAGTTATGTCGATCACAGAACCTGCTGAAGCTAAGGCTTTCTCCTTGGTTTTATACAGTGAGGTCGTTCCTTGACACCACCTCAATCAAGAGAGTACCTCTTCTAACAGAGTATTTCCCCATTCAGGCGATTTACTGTTGAAGTCGCCTGCTATCAGGACAGGACTGCCAGAATCATTCAACCTCTCTTCAAGAGCACGAATCTCCGAGTTGAATTCAGCCAAGGAATCATTCGGAGAAAAGCAGTAACTATACCATACAAAGCCCTGGTCTGTCTCCAAGAATTTCTTGACTATAATGTTGAGATTTCAAACTTGTAAGCCGGCCCTTATCGTTGCATCTTGATACCAGGTTGAAGTATCTTCGCCCTGTATTACTCGCAGAAAACCAATAATTCGACATTTCTTTCTCTGGCTACCTGCATCAGGAGGTGCTGTGCATGTTACCCATATCCATGCAGGTTACACATTTCGGAGCCCCTTGTCCTGTGGCTCCACATTTCCAAAATCGTATCTCGGGCTTTCCACAACCTTTTGCTATATATCCGGACTTCAAACACCTGTGGCATCTCATCACTTCTACGTGCTCTCGTACCCTGTAATTCACCCAACCAATCCATGTTCCGCATGTAACTCCGAAGTCTTGACAAGTGCTACCTTGAGGCCGTCTCGCCGAAAAAATAGACGACAATTCATGTCCACTGTGTTCATGCCAAGTTTTTGGTGAAGTGCATTGATAACTTCCTCTACCGTAACGGTTTCAACTAAGTCTTTTAGCTCTAAGGCCCTGAACTAGTTTAGATTTTTGACCTCGGCCATTTCCTTTACAACCTCTGCCAGAACCTGGGCAAACTCAGGAGCCTTTCCGACTATTTTGAGGACAAAGAGCATATCATTGTTCCTTGTTCTTCTAATGGATAAGACCTCTGTACTGGTTTCTGCTGGATTTACTTAAGCCTTCATAAGACTATCATCCTTTCACAGTGACTTTGATTGCTTCTGACGTTCTGCGTTTGCGTGTTCTCTTTGAATTCTCTGCTCTGTCGTCCCCTATCCGCTTTATGCTCTTTGCTTGCGGCTTTCTCTTTCTTTTTTTCTTTCTGTATTTTCTTTCTTTCTTCCGATTGGTAACCACTTGGAAGCCTTCTTCATTGTTATCTTGTTCGTGCTGGTCCTGACTTTGCCCCTGGGACGCCCTTGACGCTGGCTGACTGAGCGTTCCAGCTTTGCCTTCCTTTGGATCCCTATTTTCCTCAGGTGTTCTTGACACCTCCCTCTTTTCGCCTCTGGGCCGAACCATCGCAGTACCAGTGGATGCTGCTCTAGGACGGTACCTTAAACTTTCGCGGGGAGGGATTTCCAGCTCCTTCTGGAAACTCCCATCGCTTCCCTTAAGGTCCTTGGTCAGTGAAGTTAAGTTATTAACCAACTGAAAAGCCTCCTTCACTCCCATCTTGACGGCTTGTCGGTTATTCTTCAACATCCGTCCTCGAACACCCGATAATGCCTCTTGAGTGATTCCAGTAAACGGTTCTCTTTCTCCATCATCAGCAGGAATGACTTCCAGTTTTAGCCCATGGGGTACCATTTCCTTGTTTTAACCTGACGTCTTTGGCTTTGGCCTATTTTCTTAAAAGGGGGGAGGGAAATGAAATTACAGACTAGTTTTTGGCACAATAAAAAAAACTACCAAACTCCGAGCTTCCTGCCTGGGGACGTGGGGGCGACGCCCACCATATATATCTTCCCCCAAAACCGGGTTAGAGACCCAGCTTTAAAAGTAGTTACCCCCTGTGGGAGGCTAAACTGTTTTCTATGCATGCCCTATTTACAGTCCACCCTAGACAAAGGAATGGAAATGAGAAACCACAAGGACTTCTGTGTAAGTATCAATTTAGAGGATTTTAATCGGGATTGTAATTCATAGAGTTGCGGTTCAACAGGTTTATAACAAAAATGGCATCAATTAGGTTGACTCTACACTTCCCATGCAACGTCCTTATCAGTTCATACAGGTTTATGTTCAGCACACGCGACCCTCTTAGAGCCAAAAAGGTTCGTTCACCTAGTCCATAGGCATAATGTCCCTGTCCTACCGCAACGCCACCTCTATCCAATACCTAACCTGGTCACCAGTCAGACGTGCTAGTAATATCAAAAAGATCACCAAAACAGGCACGCCGCCGGGATAAGAGTCAGATACGGTTGCTAGATATGCTATCTGTCTGGTGAGAATATTTTGTCTGTATGGGGAAATCTATGATGTGAGAACTACGCCGAATAGGTACATAGAATTAACAAGGTTGGAAGCGTATAAATATACTAACATCAAAAAATGAGATACACCCCATAAGCATTTCTTTCAGAAATTAGCAGGATCCTCTATAACGCCAAAAAACAAAGTTTGGAAGATATCTACTTTTTTTCATTTTTTGGCCTTTGTTTCTGCCAGAACTGAACCAACTCAAAAAATTTGTATAACTTTTCCGCCCTTGGCATAGTAGTAACTTTGAATGAAAATCTCATCCAAATCTAAGCAGTACTTTCCAAGTTATAGGCGGTCCAAGTATCAGCAGACAGACAGACCGACAGGCCGACAGGCCGACATACCGACAGACCGACAAAGCAACAAACCGACAGACCAACTGGTCGAAGAGACAGACCGACGGAAGTGAGTGGCATGGTCTTTCGTGGTCTACATGTCATATTTATGAAGTTTAAAAAACATAACATCTCATTTTTCCAAGTTTTTACGATTGCACCAACTCCTCGCCAGCATCACGTGGAAAGTAAGAGCAACCAAGAGAAATTATTTGTAGCTTCCTAAAGTGGCTGCTAAGCGGTGCAGAAGGAGATGTAATTTTTTGCGGATACTCGTGATTAACCTGTTTTAAAGTAGCCTTTAAAATGTATTGTAATTTCTGATATACCTCATGGATTTTTATTGCCTTGGTTTTATTTTAGGCGGCTCCCTGTATTAAACAAGTTTTACTAAGGATGCTGTTAGCAAAGAACTTCGCATTTAACGTATACTACAAAAGTACTATTAAACATATTTTAATTAAGGATACTTGATAAAATATGTGTCATGAGTTACTGTGAATTCTATATACTGGTGATCGCTCAATGTTTCCTCTTCCAAGACCTCCCAATATAGAATTCGTTGGGATATTTGAGGATTTGCTATAGTTATGTCGATCACAGAACCTGCTGAAGCTAAGGCTTTCTCCTTGGTTTTATACAGTGAGGTGGTTCCTTGACACCACCTCAATTAAGAGAGTACCTCTTCTAACAGAGTATTTCCCCATTCCGGCGATTTACTGTTGAAGTCGCCTGCTATCAGGACAGGACTGCCAGAATCATTCAACCTCTCTTCAAGAGCACGAATCTCTGAGTTGAATTCAGCCAAGGAATCATTCGGAGAAAAGCAGTAACTATACCATACAAAGCCCTGGTCTGTCTCCAAGAATTCCTTGACTATAATGTTGAGATTTCAAACTTGTAAGCCGGCCCTTATCGATGCATCTTGATACCAGGTTGAAGTATCTTCGCCCTGTATTGCTCGCAGAAAACCAATATGTCGTCATTTCTTTCTCTGGCTACCTGCATCAGGAGGTGCTGTGCTTGTTACCCATATCCATGCAGGGTACACATTTTGGAGCCCCTTGTCCTGTGGCTCCACATTTCCAAAAGCGTCTCTCGGGCTTTCCACAACCTTTTGCTATATATCCCGACTCCAAACACCTGTGGCATCTCATCACTCCTACGTGCTCTCGTACCCTGCAATTCACCCAACCAATCCATGTTCCGCATGTAACTCCGAAGTCTTGACAAGTGCTACCTTAAGGTCGTCGCGCCGAAAAAATAGACGACAATTCATGTCCACTATGTTCATGCCAAGTTTTTGGTGAAGTGCATTGATAACTTCCTCTACCGTAACGGTTTCAACTAAGTCTTTTAGCTCTAAGGCCCTGAACGAGTTTAGATTTTTAACCTCGGCCCTTTCCTTTACAACCTCTGCCAGAACCTGGGCAAACTCAGGAGCCTTTCCGACTATTTTGAGGGCAAAGAGCATATCATTGTTCCTTGTTCTTCTAATGGATAAGACCTCTGTACTGGTTTCTGCTGGATTTACTTAAGCCTTCATAAGACTATCATCCTTTCACAGTGACTTTGATTGCTTCTGACGTTCTGCGTTTGCGTGTTCTCTTTGAATTCTCTGCTCTGTCGTCCCCTATCCGCTTTATGCTCTTTGCTTGCGGCTTTCTCTTTCTTTTTTTCTTTCTGTATTTTCTTTCTTTCTTCCGATTGGTAACCACTTGGAAGCCTTCTTCATTGTTATCTTGTTCGTGCTGGTCCTGACTTTGCCTCTGGGACGCCATTGACGCTGGCTGACTGAGCGTTCCAGCTTTGCTTTCGTTTGGATCCCTCTTTTCCTCAGGTGTTCTTGACACCTCCCTTTTTTCGCCTCTGGGCCGAACCATCGCAGTACCAGTGGATGCTGCTCTAGGACGGTACCTTAAACTTTCGCGAGGAGGGATTTCAGCTCCTTCTGGAAACTCCCATCGCTTCCCTTAAGGTCAGTGAAGTTAAGTTATTAACCAACTGAAAAGCCTCCTTCACTCCCATCTTAACGGCTTGTCGGTTATTCTTCAACATCCGTCCTCGAACACCCGATAATGCCTCTTGAGTGATTCCAGTAAACGGTTCTCTTTCTCCATCACCAGCAGGAATGACTTCCAGTTTTCAGCCCATGGGGTACCATTTCCTTGTTTTGACCTGACGTCTTTGGCTTTGGCCTATTTTCTTAAAAGGGGAAAGGAAAAGAAAATGACAGACTAGTTTTTGGCACAATAAAAAAAACTACCAAACTCCGAACTTCCTGCCTGGGGACGTGGGGGCGACGCCCACCATATATATCTTCCCCCAAAACCGGGTTAGAGACCCAGCTTTAAAAGTAAATACCCCCTGTGGGAGGCTAAACTGTTTTTCATGCATGTCCTATTTACAGTCCACCCTAGACATAGGAATGGAAATGAGAAACCACAAGGACTTCTGTGTAAGTATCAATTTAGAGGATGTTAATCGGGATTGTAATTAGATTAAATAGAGTTGCGGTTCAACAGGTTTATAACAAAAATGGCGTCAAGTAGGTTGACTCTACACTTCCCATGCAACGTCCTTATCAGTTCATACTGGTTTATGTTCAGCACACGCGACCCTCTTAGAGCCCAAAAGGTTCGTTCACCTAGTCCATAGGCATAATGTCTCTGTCCTACCGCAACGCCACCTCTATCCAACACCTAACCTGGTCACCAGTCAGACGTGCTAGTAATATCAAAAAGATCACCAAAACAGGCACGCCGCCGGGATAAGAGTCAGATACGGTCGCTAGATACGCTATCTGTCTGCTGAGAATATTTTGTCTGTATGGGGAAATCTATGATGTGAGAACTACGCCGAATAGGTACATAGAATTAACAAGGTTGGAAGCGCATAAATATACTAACATCAAAAAATGAGATACACCCCATAAGCATTTCTTTCAGAAATGAGCAGGATCCTCTATAACGCCAAAAAAACAAAGTTTGGAAGATATCTACTTTTTTTCATTTTTTGGCCTTTGTCTCTGCCAGAACTGAACCAACTCAAAAAATTTCTATAACTTTTCCATCCTTGGCATAGTAGTAACTTTGAATGAAAATGTCATCCAAATCTAAGCAGTACTTTCCAAGTTATAGGCGGTCCAAGTATCAGCGGACAGACAGACCGACAGGCCGACAGGCCGACATACCGACAGACCGACAAAGCAACAAACCGACAGACCAACTGGTCGAAGAGACAGACCGACGGAAGTGAGTGGCATGGTCTTTCGTGGTCTACATGTCATATTTATGAAGTTTAAAAAACATAATATCTCATTTTTACAAGTTTTTACGATTGCACCAACTCCTCGCCAGCATCACCTGGAAAGTAAGAGCAACCAAGAGAAATTATTTGTAGCTTCCTAAAGTGGCTGCTAAGCGGTGCAGAAGGAGATGTAATTTTTTGCGGATACTCGTGATTAACCTGTTTTAAAGTAGCCTTTAAAATGTATTGTAATTTCTGATATACTTCATGGATTTTTATTGCCTTGGTTTTATTTTAGGCGGCTCCCTGTATTAAAAAGTTTTACTAAGGATGCTGTTAGCAAAGAACTTCGCATTTAACGTATACTACAAAAGTACTATTAAACATATTTTAATTAAGGATACTTGATAAAATATGGCGTTTCTGTTTTTGTACTACATTTCTGACCCTTGGATGAAGTTTTTAGCAAGTGGCAGCTCAAAAACATTTACTTGCTATCACACAAATTTTGTTCCCTATGTGACTTCTCACTTACTAATGAAAATCGGCAAGATATTTATCAGTCAGCGCACACACTATTGTAGAGTTCAGCTACTTACGTTTGATTTCCCTCGTATAAAGATTTATTCAGGATTGTGTCACATATGCAACAGATCTGGATGACTAATATCGTAAGCGAGTGGGCAATTGAGTACAGGAGAAAGCAAGATCCGCTTTATGACTTGGAAAGCCCAGCAGCAGACGCGATGTATACATTTTTGTTTTCGTTATGCTTTTTGTATGCCGGTAGAGTGGCCATTGTTACAGATCTTGTTTTTTGTAGGGATGTGTTTTAGATAGTTTCTAGTTCACGGTATAATCCACCAAAATGCTCGAAGACCACAGGTTCGTTAATTATATATTTGATCTGGCTGAAGCGAAACTCTTGGCATTCCATCTCTGTAAACTTGGCCAACCGTATAAGTTATTTCATGCTTATTAGGAATCATCATCAGCGTATAGGCCTAGTCTTGGAGAAATCCAACGGAAAGCAAACAAGTGGATATGGTCTTCTAAAAAGTATGTAGTGCGCAAAGAGATGAGGGTGCCATCTATAAGGTGTTCGACAAAACTAGATACATTGGCGAACTATTTGTAGGTGTCACCTCGCAGTAAATACTGCGTTTTTCGGTTGACCATACGTCCATACGTTTGCTGTCAGCTGCCTGTCTCCAAGACTAGAACTATACAGTATCAATGATTGCTAGCAAGCATCAAACAACATTTTATACGGTTCGCCATGGTCAGAGATGGAGAGCAAACCGATTCAGTTCACGCTGAACTGATTTATGAGGTTTTTCTATAGTACGGCACTGCAGGTAATCTTGAGAAATCCTCGTGGTGTGGCCGATCGACGGATGCCCCTTTGATGATAGTGGGCAACATATTCGCTCGTTGATCAGTGTTGAGAAAACCATTTGTAGGTAGCAGTTGCCACTTCCAAGTTAATGTGAGATCTGTTAAAATCAGTTCAGATGATCAGATTTTCAGAATGTTATGTAAGAAATTGTTAAACCGACCAGAGGCAGTTGAATTAACTATATTTTAATTAATGGGAAATTAAATTAACAATTATTATTAAATCGTGAGAAGAAAATTATTAGAATTTGAGTGGAATGAAGTTTATTGGTGGAATCGACCAACAAACAGATTCCATTTATGGTTGTGAAGAGTCAAAATTTGGGGAGATATGTAAGTTCTCCAATTTTTCGCAGTTTAGCAAATATGAGTAAATGACACTCAGTTGCTTAACATCTGTCTTTTTGTTGATACAGCTGTTGTTCATGAAAATGTGGGACATTTCCAGGAATAAACGTTTGTAAAGGTGTTTTTCTTTATCAAGAACTTTGATACTTGTGTAATTCATAGAGTGCCCTGTTGTGTTAACATGAGATGCTAGAGCGCATCTTTCAGGACGAAGCCTAGAATCACTTTTGTGTGTTGTAATCCTTCCTTTAAGAGATCTGGAGGTCTGACCTATGTATATTTGGTTGCAGTTGTTGCAATTGATGGAGTAGACTGTGTTGGTTAAGCCAAGCGCTGGGATTCTGTCTTTCACTTTTGAAAAAATGCTGTTTATAGTGTGGACGGATTTGCAAGCAATTCGAAAGTTCAAAGGACTGCACAATCTGATCAGCTTAGGGGTCAGTTCCTTGATATAGGGCAGGACAGGAAATCCAGGTCTGGAGTCCGGGTTGGTGCTTGTACTGTTTGAATTGATGCTATTGTTGGGAATTACATCAGTTCCGTTATTAGGGGTTGTGCGACTATTACCTGCATCATCAGAGTTCGGCAAAATATTGGAAGGTGAACTAAATAAGATCTTGTTAGTCTGACACTTCGGATAACCATTATCGATGAACAGTTTTGATAGTATACGTAAATTTGAGGTGTGGAAAGTATTATCTGAGATGCTGATTACCCTTGTTTTCATCTGTTTTACCAAGTTGATTTTAATCCCTAGCTTATGGTATGACCTAAAATTGACAAACCGACCTGAGGCCATAGGTTTCTGGTACCAGTCTACCAATAAACTATTGTTGTTGGTGCGGATGAGTCTTGTATCTAGAAAGGGGACAGACAGGTTCTCATCTTCTTTTTCAATGGTAAATTGGATGTAGAGGTCATAGCTGTTGAATTCTCTGACAATACCATCCAGACCTATGGAGGGGAGGCATAAAATAATGTCATCTACGTATTTTTTTATAAAGAAGACGTTATAGGGTAGTGTCAGAATAACAGTATCAAGCAGATCATCCATGACATATTCTGCCAAAATTGGTGATAGAACAGATCCCATAGTGTTTGAGATTATATTTTGTTGTTGAAAGAGAAATAATTGTTATGAAAGACAAATGTGATAATGTTGGTGAACGATTCTAGAGATATGTTGCAGTGTTGACTTTCCTTCATTCTATACGTAAACAACAATTAGCAACATCCTCACATACTACTGTAAGTTAAATCATTCTAAATTCATTTTACACTATTGTTGCTACTGTTATCATTGTAATTGCAGCTCCTGGTGATGATGGCAAAGTCCATTGAAAGCTAGAGAGAATTAAAAAAGTATAAAGAGTCCTCTTTGCTTAAATTTTGTCGAAGCACCCAACAAAAGGCGGAAGCTTTAATTTTCACCTATATATATATAAATATATATATATATATATATATATATATATGTATATAACAAAAAGTAGGAAAATAATGGGCAAAATCCGCAAAAAGGAGGAAAGTGGATTCGAGCAGAAAATAGGATAGGTAACCCGAGCGATACGTATTTCTGCTGGTTGGCTTCATCAGGCCGCTTATATCCACTTGCTGTGGTACTTCAAGCCCAAAGGATCTACAGAGAGAAAATGATCATGCGGAGAAAGGTATATAACAAAAAGTAGGAAAATAATGGGCAAAATTCGCATTTCGGGCCTGATGAAGCCAACCAGCAGAAATACGTATCGCTCGGGTTACCTATCCTATTTTCTGCTCAAATCCACTTTCCTCCTTTTTGCGGATTTTGCCCATTACTTTCCTACTTTTTGTTATATACCTTTCTCCGCATGATCATTTTCTCTTTGTAGATCCTTTGGGCTTGAAGTACCACAGCAAGTGGCTATAACCGGCCGCGTGGTTGTGGTTTGATGTCTCCTTGAAAATTCGAGGTCTTCTAGCCGTTTGGTACTACAATGTGTAGGTTGGCTCTTGTTGTGGACTTCGTGTGTCGTTTTTTTTCCTCTCCATCTTCGTTTCCTCAGGTTACACCCGTATCCGGATGTGTGGGCATATGTATCTACTTTGGTAGTTTCATATGTGCATTCACTTCGTGCCTAATGAAGCCAACAAGCAGAAATACGTATCGCTCGGGTTACCTATCCTCTTTTCTGCTCGAATGCACTTTCCTCCTTTTTGCGGATTTTGCCCATTATTTTCCTACTTTTTGTTAGATACCTTTCTCCGCATGATCATTTTCTCTCTCTATATATATATATATCAACATCTGGCCTACATGAGCATTTGGATGTAACTACGTATTTAACAAAAGCTTCTAGATGCGCCCTCACCAGTAACCAGCGTTCTTCTTTCTGTCATCTGGTCTTGAAGGCCTAGTAGATTCGTACGATGCTCAAGTAAATCGCCAGCTAACCGCACTAGTACTGCTACGTTAAGTAACCTACAGCAATAGCAATCTACTAATTCGAGGTACAGAAACATTTATATGACTAAGGTGATTCAGCTCACCATTTAAAACTGTGTGCAGATAAAAAATCGAGTTGCAAGTAAGGCTGAAATTATCAAAATGGTTGTAAGGAATTTTTAACTGAAATTTTTCACAAATACGGACGTCCGTAGGAAAATGCAAAGACTATTACGCCAAAATAAAAAAAGATATATTCAAATAGAGATATTTGGATATTAGACAGAGCTCTCAAGTGCTTTTTTTAGAAAATCTGATTCGTTTCGCCACAGCCAACAACAAGAACTGGCTTGCGATAATTACTGTTGTCACAAAAAGCAAGTGTACTCAAACACAAGCGTTCTCACCAAAGCGACGCCAGCCGACCAATACTTGTTCATCTAGCTTTTGTGTCAAAAACTTTCCAGGATAGCTTCAATTGATATAGGAAGTGTGACAAGCAAGTTAATAGTGTAGGAGAAACTATAAGACTCACGAAATATGATCACAGCGTACAACCAGAGGTGACAGCCTGTCAAAAGTCAGGTAGTATTTGGTATGCTTTCCGACACTGGGTAAAACAATACTTATGAAGAACTAAATAACGAAATAAAGAACGTGCGTAGTGCATTTTGAAGCTGTCTTTCTCGAGAAATCATTAAAAGTCCGTTTATTTAGTAGACTAGGTAGTTTTTAGTCTGTCTAGTTCATTCCACGTTTACTCCTGTGATTGCACTGAGCGCCATTTATGAAGCCCGGGTAATCTGTAGTCTTTATATCTGAGAAGTTGTGAAAGCAGGATAGTTGGTCGAGTTGTTACATCGCATCTGGATGATATTTTGTGTGATATTTGCTGTGTGAGAAAATTATTGCTGCCATACCTATCATCTGTGACCGACGTGTCATTTATTATTCACGCCTTAAATCTTATGTTTCTCGATTGATATTCCTCAACATTTTATTCAAAGCTTCTTTTTTATAACATTCTACCAAACTAGAAAATATAGTAAAAACTTCCGAGCTGTCAACACTGCAGTCCAGTTTCCAAAACTTATGCCTAGCCTGGGATAGCGACGGAGCCATTTCGAAAGCTTTCGTCAATTTTTCAATATTCATTTGCATTTTTAAGTGTTGTGCAACGATTTCCGGAAAAATTTCGCAACGGATAGTCTTATAGAGCCGAGTAGACTATATTTCAAAAGTTGTCTTCCGTGGCCATATCATCTTTACTGAAGCCAATAATGTAATAACTTTTACGTTTGATAAATATTCCTGTCTGTAGCATATCTATGTTACGTGTAATATACTTCACCAACCAAGGGTTTTTTTTTCTTATCTCTTTCATTTTTTAAACTCGGCAAATTTGCATATGTAACTTCTAGAATGAATAAAAAAAGGAGTATTCGCAACTAATTTCTAGCTTTGAATACATCTCAGGTAAGTGTATTTGAGACAAGAAACCAATGCAATTATCATCAACACATATTGTTAGCACACACATTCTCACTATGCGCCTACGCACTGCAGTTTCCCTCCAGCACAGCTTAGACCTCCAATAATGCCATCTCTGAAGCAGATGTTACATCACATAAGAGTCAAACATTCTTAGCTGAAGCATCATTACGTTTAGGCAATACGAACAGCCACAAAACGGGGTCACAACAACTGAACGACAGCTATTGCTAAGTTGACATCTTGTAGAAAAACCAACGTTATGCCACCAAAAACCTACAAAATGTAAAAAAAAAACACAAAATGTCACTTTCCAAGATACGTAGTACCCTATCGTCATTCTGCATCAGAGCGGTCCGTGGGACCTTCGCAATTCTTTAAAATATCGTAAGTCAGTAGGTCTGTCAGGTCTGGTTGCCCAGATACCAGACGAAGTCAGGGAGAAAGAAAGGAAGAAGAAAGAAAGGAAGGGGGAGAGCAAACAGGGAGAAGTGCGCCAGTTAAAGGGATGCCGTGCTGATGTTAACTGGTATTCGGTTATTTTAAATTGATCCAAACATTAATTCAGGAATTTTTGTGTGTGGCAAAAATGGTAATTTTGGTTGGACCTAGAAATCTACGATTTGATTTTGATCACAGTGCGAGCCGCGGTCTTGTGTGTTTGCGAACCTGCTTGACTGTGTAGTCTACTAACTCACGTAACAGAGGGTTGCTATCCGATTCCGCTTGACTATAACGTAACTGCGCCTGTTGTTTGATATAGTCCCTTAGGTAAGGGATGTCGAGGTGTCTGTGAAGGGTCTCGTTGGAGACATACCATGGTGCGTTAGTGATGGTTCGCAAGGTTCTGTTCTGCAAAACCTGCAGATTACGCATATGCGTTTTGGCAAAAAAACACCTTGCTGCACATGCTTAAGTAATTGCTGGTCTGATAACCATCTTGTATAGCCGAACTTTGTTCACCAAACTTAATTTTGAGGTTCTATATAGCATAGGGTGGAGTTGGCGAAACGTAATTTGGAATTTAGTTTTTAACGATTCAGTGTGTTTCTGCCAGATCATTTCCTGTCAAGAGTGACACCGAGGTACTTAGCAGAATTTCCCCATGGTATGCAAGCTCCATTCACTGAAACCTCAGGCGGGGCGCCGCTACGTTTGTTCGTACAATAGATAGCCTGCGTTTTCGAATAATTAATTTTGATTAGCCACCGATCTGCCCATTCCAATACCTCATCCACCGCACTTTGTGACCTGTCGTGGTCCAGATTTCCGGAACTCAACTGGGCGACCAGTGCAGTGTCGTAGGCATATAGATAGACTTCACAGTCTGCTGGGCCGTACTGTCGACAAGACATTATTAACTTTGATCCGAACTTTCCTACCTTCAAGGAAGAATTTCAAAAGTTTTAGGAGCCAAAATGGAAAGCCGTTTTGAATTAGTTTATATAGAAGGCTCTCGTGCCACACCTTGTCAAATGCCTTCGAGACATCCAGAAGCAAGATGCCAGTACTTTCGTTAAGGATGAAGCCTTTGGTTACTCGCTCCACAAGCCTAACCTCCTGTAACTCCGTACTATGCTCAGACCGAAATGCAAATTGCATGACAGGAAACACGTGGTAATCTGACTAGAAATTCGCAAGGTGACGTAGAATCACCTTTTCAGCGAGCTTACATGGAGCAGACAGTAGGCTAATGGGACGATAGTCCTAGGGAAATATCGAGCCCACCTTCTTTGGAATCATCATAACTTCCGCAGTCTTGCACGCCGATGCATAGTACTGGGTCCTTAGCATGGCATTGATAATAGCCACGAGATAAGTCAAGGCCTTCCTTGAAAGCAGCTTCAGCGCCTTATCAGTGATTTGATTCTCCACATGCGCTTTACTCACCTTGAGTTCTTTAATATTACCTTGAAGCTCTGCTGGTGTGCAATGCGGGATCTCGGGAGATGCCGCTGATGTGGTATGCAAATCTTCGGTTGAAGAATCTTCCGATAAAGAATCTTCCGAAGAAGAATCACTAATGGCGGCGCCGGGACCACTGACGCCGTTGGCGGATATGACAATTTGTTGCTCCTCGTCGAGATCATTATCAAGATCATAGTTGGGAGAGAACTGTCGTTCCATAGCATCAGTGAAAACCTCGACCTTGTCCTTTATCCTGAAGACTATGCCCGCAGGATCGTAGATGTGCGGGACCTGTTCTCGCTTTCCGTTTCTGAGCGACTTCGTCACTTTCCAGAGAGGAGTACTTAAGTCAAGCATCATCGAGAGAAAGTCGTTCCATTGCTCATTGTGGAATTCATGGAGAACATTTCTTACTTCAAGAACAAGATTCGACGCTCTGCGAATGTCATCAGGATAGGTTAGTGCCTGACACTGAGTATCTAGTTAGCTGAAAGGTTGCTTATTATTAGACACTTGAAGGATGATCAAACTGCGTTAGTATTTCTGCCTGTTCCAAAATAAGGAACGCCAATTGCCTCCCTTAACAACCATTTTGCACTTCTCATGCGGAGAAGTTCCAAATTAAAACCATTAGCTGCTACAACTCATACATGTTTATCAAAGTACAAAGCAGATAATCGAGATGTGCTGTTAATTAGGATGGACCAGGGAAAGGGAACACCCCTACCCTGCGCATCCATAGAAACGCAAATTGGTTTTCAAGTACCAAGGGGATGTTTTCGATTCAGTGATACGAGTATAATTATATAGGGCGCGAAAGCAGAAAATGGCATTTAACATACATGATGTTCAAAAAGTTAAATACTGACCGAAGAAAAAAATGCTTAGGGCAAGGCTACTTAAGCATTCTAATGGTGATCTTGACAATGACATTGACTTTGAACATGGTGGTGATTTCAAAGTCAAATCGATTCTCTTGAATGGGACCTTATATTTTTGACCCTGGAAATCGAAAGAGGAGAAAATTCTAAGTTTGAATATTACCTTGAGGGTAATTTTGACAAAAAAATCGTAAACCACATATTTACGTATGTCTAAGTCACGGAGCCACTTAATTGCCAACGACTTGCTTTGATGGAATGGTTTTATATATCCTCATAGTTTGGTTAAGATGGACATCAGCCTTCCGTGTATGTGCACTATTTATCCACACAGGTTAGCCATATTGCGCTACAGAGTACTACAGAGCTTTAGCAGTCGTTCTAAAGGCCGCATCGTCAGTCGTTCATACAATTTCAGGACGCTTTTATGGCCTCCTTGATTTTCCTTCAGAACGGTGGGGGTATTTCTAGCTTTATACTTCTCCGTATCAGCGTCAGCGCTCTCCTTGTTATTGAATTGTAGAACATTTCAGGCTGATAAAACAGAGATAAGAATCACAGGTATGAACAATTTGATGCAAATAGATATTCGTAACATAACCTCAACATAGAACGCCTTTCTGAAGGATAGGAAAAGCTACGAAATGGACATAACAAACTTCCGTATTTGCTTCACTTTGGCATAAACTCCATCTCTAAAAATAGTGTCCTAGCTGACAGAGGTCTTATTGAAGTGCTAGAATTGTGCTAACGTGAGATGCGTAGGTCATCTGTGTATGCAAATTTCCTGCAGCCCGTAGAGGAAAAAAAAAGTGGTGTAAGAACAGAGCCACTGCTGAGGTTTCTGGTAGTGCTTTCAGTCCTTTTTCAAATCCAACTGCAATATGGGTAGTCATTGAGAGAACTTGGTCGGTACAACAGCAGCTGTCGCGGAAACCGGCATGCTCTATCGAAAGTATACCATTTATGAGATGTAATATACCGCTGTGTAGCCTTTAGCCTTTAGTTTTTAGGTAGCATGCCGAAATCAAAAACGTTGCAGTAAGCTTTTGTGAGCCAGCACAGACACAGTTCACTGGTAATTCCGGATATATATATATATATATATCATCAAAGCCTGTATATTTCATGAAATGCTATGGCTTTCAAGGTTTTAGTGTCCCTGAGAGCCTGATCTACTTCTCCAAAGGAAAAGTTACGTGGATGATCTGAAGATACATAGATGGAGCTATATAAAAGGCTTGGTCTTAGCGTACTGAGCTATCGATGTCCTCATTTTTATTGGTAGTTTAGCTTAGTGTAGTGATTACTACATCTTCACGTTGTTCACAGCCACGTTATTGCTACGGCTTGGTGTATACATAAATATTTTTTCTGCCCCATTTAATTCGCCTGTCCTTTACTGACACAACATAGATAGTGGTTTTGTCCTGCTGTACGAGAGTACACTCAGTACAGTTGGCTCCTTTGGTAGATACTGGTAGTAAAAGGTATGCATAGCATCCATGGTATGGTCCAGAAGTATGTAAGTTATGGTTGGAATAGGTGTCAATGCTAGATGATAATTTCGTTCAATTCCATTCAACTTCTAGACATTAGCTCTGCGTTACGTGTGGCCTACTCTACTAGATAGATATTCATTTGAAGAAGTCACGTGACTGAAACCGGTTATGCCGGGATTTGCTATTTGTCTGTAGATTCATTTATTGTGAGCAATATTCAGCAACTGGCTGGCAGGCAGCAGTGGTGGCCGCGGTAGTCGGCTCTTCGGTCTCCTGATCAGTCGCCGTGCGCTGCCGTTACCACCGATAGTACAAGGCCTGTCAACAGACGCGTGACGTCACCACGAGTAGGCCGGTCGGCCGGCCGACAGCACAGTGAATAATATATTATTATTGCAGCATATTTAATATACTCTACCTGATGTTAATAACGGATAATTCAAAAAAGTGTTTTTAGTATATGAAGGCAACTTGGTGGAAAATATTAAAGTAGTTATTAACTATTTTCACCCTGATTTGCACCGATATTTCATCCAACATTACGTGCACATTAGAGTAATAAGTTGATGTTATAAAAGCTTGCTAAAAATGATAAATTCTTCAATGAATAACCCCATGTTAGTCACAACCGATCAACAAAATTTCACAGGAATATGTGGACAATTTACTATTATTATAGGCACAATATAATGGTACTTGAAAATTATATAAAAAATGTAGTGCTTGTTGAACAGATGTGTTCTTTGCATAGCCGAAAAAGTTATATCTCACATCTGGAACTGGATCGACCATCAATATATTACAAATTGACTTCAGAGTATTTTTGTGTGGTGGCTCCTAATAAATCTATATAAATGTGGTCTTATTGTATACAGCAGAGCAAAACACTATTGTTTCTGATGTGTCTGTTCTTCTGACTAATAACAAGCTTTAGTTGCTCACAAATAAATTGAATGACAGTGTGGGTCTCTTCATCGGTGAATAGTTCTGTGCTATTTAAAATATTGTAAGCATGGTTGATAGTGGCTCTGAACTGGTCTTTACCTGAATATTCCCTCGAAGCATCTACATTCTCAGAAAGAACATTCAGAACATCATCTAAGTTGTGTATATTAGATAACAAAAATGGGGTTTTAATATTACCTGAGTTGAGAACAATTCTTGGGAGTACATATACGTTTTTACATTGAGATCTTTATCAACAATTACAAAGTGAGTTATGATGGGCGCTAGTTTATATTCTAACTTAAACAAAGTAACTTTATCCTTAAAAATTTTGTGCCACCCATATGGACATTGTCATGAACTGAAAACTTTGAGAAAGTCTGAATAATTTTGAAAACTTGTTGTTTTTGGGTAGGAGGAATAATCATCAATGCTACTTTGCAGTGCTTTAAGTAGTTGTTCTTGTCCCTTGTCCCTCAATTTCTCACCTCGGCTTCTTCTGCTTGCTATGTCCTTTGAAAGATATTTTGGACAATTTGCAAAGATACTTGGAATTACGTCTACCTTCTATTTTGGATACTTAAGGAGTACAGTAATGGTCCTACCTATCTTTTCGTCATGGAAGGTGGATTCCCAAATGATGCTGTCCTCAGCAAACTGCAAATTGCATACTCTGGTGTTTTTTGTGACCACTAAATCACTACGAGCGATTATACGTCTACCTTCGGACCCTTTCTGTAATTACCGGCACAATTAGGAAGAAATTCTGAAAACTTAGCTAAACAATCGCGAGACACAAATATAAGTTTAAAACATCAATAATTTTCAGTTTACATAGCACTGAAAGGTACATAAGTGAGGCTCGGAATTTGAGGTTAGTTGGCTGTTGGATGTTAGCGGTGTTACCAAGGTTGCCACATATTCCAATTATTAGACTTCACAAGTGACAGATTGAACGTAATATCGAAAATGTATTCTTAACATACTGAGGCAGATCAGAAAGAATAATCACATCATCACTGAAGCTGTGCAGGCTCCGAGTACATCTTGCAAATTCGCCCACAGAGAGGTACAACTAATTAGTAGAGATTTCGATACTGCTATATCAAATCTAGATATGGCAACACCGCAGAGAAATGGTGGTGCTACTCTCTTGCCAGCCAGCGAGACTCCATAAGAACGTGCAGAGGCCTACTCTGCGTGACGTCACAGGCTTTTTACAGCCCCGTTGTTTGGCCTTGTACTCTCGGTGGTAACGCCGCTTCGCGGGTTCGAATCCCGTCCCAAGAGAAATTTTTCTCTTGGCTATGGATGTTGTAATTGTCCGTAGGTGGTAGACGGTCTCTGAGTGTCGTACGCGGAGGTACCATCCGGCGGATCTCGTAGGCGAGGCCAGAATGTGTGCATGTTGCATGCACACGTGTTCCCTCGCCAGAATCCTCCCTTTTCCCTGTAACCCCTCATAGCCCCACGGTACCCCATGGGTGTTTAGGCCTTACGCCTTCATGGTAGTTGGAGCATAAAAAAAACTATTGTCTCCAGTGATTTTGACTATTTGATTCAATGACCGGCTATTTGGTAGAGCTCAGTCGCACGGATATCAGTCTCAGTGATTTCAATATTTTGAAGTACAGTGCCAATCCTGGAAGCATCAAGTTACACTAAATATCTTTGTCCCTAATAACTAAAGCCACCAAGTTCTTCGTTTGAAGGGAAGTTGTTACCAGTCTCCTTCACTTCATCTCATCACTGATCTTTTCTTTTGCCCACAAAACCTTGCATAATTATTATTAGTTACTGCAGTCTTAAAGCGAGAAATAAAATGTTTAGGAACCACTAGTTTTCACGGCATCACTTATTTTTCGTATTAACGGATTTACATTACACATGGCAGTATTGTGTCGGCAGTGCGACATTTCATGACATCTGTATGCGACAAACATATTTGGTTTGTCACCTCTTGGTAACTGTAATGCGATTTTCTGCGAACGAAGCCTTTCAGAAACGGTTGAATTCAATGGCTGGATAATTAAGCTGCAGATAAAATATACTTCCATTGGCACAGCGTGACGGTATCGGTAGTGCAAACGCATTCGGCGTAAATTGAAATTTCGTCCTGAATAGTGGAATTCGACCGCAGTCGCTGTGGCTGCAAACCAAAAGTCATTATTCATAGTGTGGAAGTGATGAAATTGATCTCACCCTCATAAGGTCGCATTCAGCCTACGCATGTAATACAGTATTGCACAACCTTTCATGCTGAATGGATCAAGCTAACGGTAGGAAGGTACCACGAAAACTCGCTGGTTTGATCTGTTATAAGCAGTAGCATACACAAACAAACAATAATATACGGCGATGGATGCATGCACAAATAGGAGAAGTTTAAGATATAAAATGTCACTAATTTTAATTGATACAAGTAAGTGTTTCACTTACTGGGATCAAGAACGGACTTAAATGGGGGCTGAGCGTCTACCCACCTAGACGCCTAAGTCTGCCATCCTTTAAAGGAAAAGGTAGACTAGACTAGACTTGAATTGTGAAACATGCTGCCCATTCTCCAACCCTCTGGACGTATTCCGTTTCCCGCTATTCAATTGTCACGAGGACCTCCAGAACATGATGCTGCGATCACCGCTGCGACCCCCTCCCTGAACAAATGCGTAAATCCGCCCATGGCTGGGATGAGAATCAACTTCCACCCGACCTCGGATAAAAGTAGTATCTACTTGACAAAGTGAGAGGCCACACAAATAATTACAAATGTCACCAACCACTTAGAATAGAGCTCTACCTGACATCTTTGACTATGAGTGTACTACATACCTTATGTGTGAACGGTAAATATTAGGGAACTGAGCTCTAACCTCCAGATGAAAAATGTTGTCAAGTAGGTGTTCTGCGCTTCATAGACAATGCTGTGACTGATGTCCACAAAGGATTATGTTCGGCGCAAGTTATCTCAGCTGTATAAATATGCCTGGCAAAGGAATTAGATGGGTCTCAAAATTTCTGGTTTGTTCTACCTAAACTAAAATACTCTAGGTTTATTATATCTCAGGTTACACTGGACGCGGTTATCAAAAATAATATTCGTTTGGTGACTTGTAAGGTCTTCTTGGGCCATGCATCATAATTGGAAAAATCCTACTCCAACAATTATGGTCCTTGAAACTTCATTGGGATGAATCACTGCCTAGCAATATCGACGGTCGTTGGCGTCGATTTAGAGAATAACTTCCTGTTCTCAACATCCTCAAAATTCCGAGGCACGTCTTATATCTAAATATCCAAGGTTAGTCCTCTAAAGTCCTTCCATTCCGAAGCTGGAGCTATGCGGGACCTTCTTGCTTACTCAACTTGTTGTTAAGATAAAACAATCAGTGAGTATTCCCTTTGATGCTACCTTCCTTTGGTCTGACTCCAAGGTATGTCTAGCCTGGATAAAAACCGCGCCTAACAGACTTCAATCCTTCGTTCAAAACAGGGTAGCACAAATCCAAACGCAAACACAAGCAGAAAGTTGGCATTACATAAACTCTAGTTAAAACCCAGCGGACTTGCTTTCCTGTGGCGCATCACCTACTTGCCTTCTAACCGATCCACTTTTGGTGGAATGGACCAGCTTGGCTATCACAAGGATGTGACAAGTGGCCCATAGCGCAACGACGTGCCCGACGTTCTTAATGTTTCATCTTATTCTAGTGTTTCAAGACCTCAGCGCATGACAGCGTATGTACTTAGGTACACTTCAAACTGTAAACTATTTGAGAAAGACCGATCAATTGGAGCACTTACGGTGTCAGAGCGTTCAACCGCCTGTACTTACTTGACAATGACGTCCCAAAGGCAATCATTTCAACATGAGTACTTGGCTTTGAAACGGGGTAAATCGTTACCTAATTCTTTAAAATTGCTTTCATTGAATCCCTTCATGGATGATAGAGGTGTAATTCGTGTCGGGGGAAGAATTCAAAATTCAAATTCTTGCTACACATTTAAACACCCCGCTATTCTTTCTGGTAAACACTGGTTATCAAAGTTGTTGTGTGAGTAGGAGCACAAACGGCTACTACATACCGGACCACAGCAAACTCTTTACTCATTACGGCAATACTTCTGGATCACTAGTGGTAGAAATCTTGCCAGACAAATCATTCGTACTTGCATCAAATGCTTTCGTTGTAACCCTTCAGTTACTTCGCCTATAATGGGAATACTTCCCAAAGCGCGTGTCACTCCAGCTCATGCCGGAGTAGATTACGCGGGTCCTGTCATGATCAAAGATAAACCCGGTCGAGGTGCGAAACTGACCAAGGCCTACATAGCTTTATTCGCCAAAAAAGCTATTCATTTGGAACTTGTCAGTAGCTTGACCACATAAGCTTTCATTGGTGCCTTTCGTCGGTTTACCGCCCGCCATGGAAAACCACTGGAAATTTGGAGCGACAATTGCTCGAATTTTAGAGGGGTTGAAGCGGAACTGCGCGACCTCGCGTCCTTCCTTGCCTAAAACAAATTTTACTTAGAAGAAAGGATATGCAATACCGGTGTAAACTGGAAATTCATACCGGCATTTTCTCCTCACATGGGAGGCATCTGGGAAGCAGGGGTAAAATCTGCGAATAAACATCTATGCCGCATCCTTGGCTTGTCAAATCTAACATTTGAAGAATTTTACACCGTGCTTACACAAATAGAAGCAGTTTTAAATTCAAGGCCTATTGTTCCTATGTCCTGTTCTCCTGATGACCTTTTGGCCCTAACGCCATCCCATTTCCTCCTTGGGCGTCCAGCTACTACGTTGCCCGATCCAGACCTCAGCAAGGTACCGATAACAAGGCTATTCAGGTATCAGTTGTAATTGTACGCGGAAATCTATATGATTGTGACATATGTCTAAGGCGCGCGTACAATTACGGGGGCTAGAAGCGTATAAATATGCTAACGCCAAACAATTGGGATGTTTCCATTCAAACACCCTGCAACCTTCCACTGAGACCCTGAGTCCTCAAAAAAAAACGAAGGTTGGAGAATAATTATTTATTTGTTTGACGAAACTGTACTGACCCAGTTATAGAGGTGGCAAGGATTAAGGGGTGGACAAACAGACCCACAGACTTACAGACCGCCAGAAAATAGTGGCTTAGTTTTATGCCAAGTGTAAGTCATACAACATCCAAAAATCGGATTTCTAAGACGTTTCGTCATTGTAACACTTACTGGACAATTGGTATGGAAAGTAAAAGGGAGGAGTTCGGTGCTTCTATTCTAACATCTACGAGTATATGATAATACATGCTTAATTTCTCAGCTTGTTCTAAGTAGGATTCACAGCATTTCATATTAAAAAAAGGTTAATTCAACAATCGGACAAACAAGTAATACCTTCTATTGCTACTACTGTAGGGAGCATGTTCAGCGTAAATTGAAAATTCGACATGAATTGTGAATTCGACTGCTGCAGTCACAGTGTTTGTAAATCAAACGGCATTATTCATATGGTGTTGCCCTCATAAATCCAGACCACCGTGGGCGTTATTCCGTGTTGATATTACTTAAATTACGACATACGCGTGACTGGTGAGGCTCCATTCAATATCCCATTTCCGCTCATGTCGCATACCGACTTGCATCCATTGTGCAAATGCACCCTGGTAATGTGTTTGAAGTTGACAAATATGCAAAATCGAATGAAGTAGATTGTACTTTCCACTCATTGACATTTGTGATTAGTTGAAAAGTGTGTCCTCATCAAAGAAAGTTCTCTTATCAATTACAAATGTCATCAGAAACTCGAAGCAGCATAGAAAACGATTTTGTATGTTCTGACAATCTCAACTTTCGCTAATAACTCTGCAGCTATGGTAGGAATTTTCAAAACACACATGTTTTTTTTTTATATTTGGCACCATGGTAACCTTGGGTTGGAATTTGTCTAAAGACCATGTAGCACTTTCTCCTTTACAGGAGGCCAGAGATTGGTTGACAAATGTCACTGTTTGTCAGGCATGTCGACGGAAATGAGTGTCATGGTCGTGTTACATACAAAAATATTCGCTCTCAAACGGCACGACTCAAGTTGTTTTTTTTTTTATACTCCAACTACCACGAAGGCCTAAGGCCTAAACACCCATTGGGTACCGTGGGGCTATAGGGGGATACTGGGGCAAGGGGGAACGCCATACGGACTCTAGCGAGGGAACACGTGTGCATGCAACATGCACACATTCTGGCTCCGCCTACGAGATCCGCCGGGTGGTACCTCCACGTTCGACAGTCAGAGACCGTCTACCACCTACGGACAATCACAACATCCATAGCCAAGAGAAAATTTTCTCCTGGAACGAGACTCGAACACGCACAGCGCACGGCGACTGATCAGGAGACCGAAGAGTCTACTACTGCGGCCAACGCTGCTGCCTGCCTTCTGTCAGTCATATCAGTGTTCTAAGACGGAAAAAGTACAATGTTGGTTGGACTTAAAGCTAGAAACTATACGGATACATCCACCAATGCAATGCTTTATCACAGAGTATGAAGAGGCCTCAGAAATATAAGGGACCATGACTTTGTACTTGTGCAACAGGATGTTCGAACTGTTCCACTCGTTCCCTTCTGTTCCTCACAACGAAAAACGTGGAAATATTCGTATTTAGCTATAGGTTTTATGGGATTATGTCATAGGTTTGTAGGATTTGTCTGATTTCATATAAATCCATTATGACATGTATACAGGGTGTCCCCCATAGAAGTTCTACGTATATTTAGACTCAAAATATGTCGATTGGACATGATTTACCTATATATTTTCAAAGCACATTCCTTTAAGATATTTTTTTAGTACCGATAGTCCGATTTGAATGAATTTTAGTAGACTCATTCTTTGCTAGACGTACTAATATTTGACTTTTACGAAGAACTTTAAAGAATTTGAGAAGAGTGCAAACTGCTTCCACCCCTACTTAAATTATAGCAGAATTTTTTGGGAACTTTCCTGATGAAAATGGATATTTTTAACGAGAAAAAAATAAGTTGCATCAAGATGTTCCTCAGCGTCTTGTTAATTCTTTAAGTGTAGTTAGCGAAAGCAAACTAGTATGATATTACCTGTGAAAATTTTATTTAACACAGGCGATAGTAAAAATCTTTCATAAAAGGTGTCCAATATGGCCACCATTTCAGTTCCTTTACATAACAACACGGCGCAAAAAATTTCAGCACTTGATGTAATAAGAACATTTTTTAGCAACCAGCTCCCAAAAAATGTTTGTTTCTCGAAAATTATGCAAGATGGCGTGTTTTTATAAGAGATAAAAAATGAAGTAAATAACAGGATTTCTTAGACAAAAGTAAATTCAGAGTTTGGCCTAGGCATCGATAAAGGGAAACTCAAATTACTGGTAGGAGATCAAAATGATAGAAAGAAAAAGTTACGTGATTTTGGCACATTACACTATTTTTGAAACTCTTCATTTGTAATAACTTGTTGGTATTGTCTTAGTTTAGTCAGTCAGGTACAGGGTGATTCTCAAACATAGGGCAAGAATTCAATGGGTGACTCGTGGGACTATTCTGAAACTATTGTATTTGATCCTTTCGATTTGCAGAACAATAAATAAGTTTTTCTTAAATAATTTTCATGGTATCGTCGCTTAAGTTTTGAAATCCCTAACCCTTTGATCCTTTGAAAATCTATCAGCTTTATGTTAGAACCTAGACGACGATATAATCCAATGAAAACTAATAACCCATTTAGTTCACCAGAGACGTACTAGCCATAAATGCTATATTTTGCCATTCTCTTTACACCTTTGTATATTGTCTTATAAATGATATTTTTGGTAATCGTAACGTGCCTTGATACTGTTGACTATTCAACCTACATGTTGTTTCAACAAATTTATTCATGTTTGATTTCAATAATATCAACCGTATTTAAGAAATAGTATCCCTGGCTTTTACGGTCGCTGGTGACGGATCTGTTACGAGAATTACCCAATTTTCCGAACAAGGGAACCAGTATTTGGAGACGGTGTTATAATTTATTAAGCTGTACCGAGATAATAACGCTACTTTTACTCCAAAACCCCTTAACGATTCATCAAATTTGCACCTATTCCACATGCAAAATTATTTCAGGATAATAGACACAAGATGATATATCTGTAATAGCACAAAGTCATATTCGGAAGTCTAGTCACAAATTGCTCAGTTGCAAGATAGCTCTTTCTGGAATTCTTGATGAACGTATAATGCTGAAAGATAAGTTTGTCGCTAGATTACGATAGATATGACTTTTCATATTGTACCAAATTCTATTCCCAAATGCGATGTTATTATTGGACACATTTTTGATGACACCAAAATAGTTAATATTATTGACTACGCTGAAACCGGTATTATTCACAAGAAAATTGATCGAGTACTTCACATATTACCAGCCAGTAGTCAAAAGTCTTCAGAAATATCATCCCCAGCTAATTTACCTCACCATCTGGGCTCTCACAACAGCCTCCTGCTGATGGTTCACTATATACAGTCAACAATGGAACATTAAAGATCAGGCTACGTGATGAATTTGTCGTCAGGAGAAACCCATATCGTTTAGCGGCAAGTGACAAAGAGGCTGTCCGTGAAATTCTTAATGATCTCATGCTGAATGGTTTTATCCGAGAAAGTGAATCGCCATTTACCGGTGCGATTATTTTGGCGGATTCAGAATGGATTACTCATTCGCCCACAATAAAAGGGAAATTCCCACTTCCACTGATCGACGACCAGCTCGATAGGGGTTAGCAAGAGATGTCTATTTATACTCAGTGACATTAAAAGTATTACTCCCAGAAAAAATAATTTCTTCATCTTGTTTTTTTTTTGGCAGCTTAGTGATTATATTTAAAGCATGCTGTGGCAACAAGGTCAACGTTTTATCTTTGTTTTTGTTAACCTCTGCTGAAATGTCATCTCTCAGATTTTGTGAAGAAATCAGTTTCTGAGATCTGAGTAGTATGTACATATATTTTTAGTTATTGACCTCTTCTTTACTAGCATAACAAAATGCCTCGAGTTCGAAGACGTACAAATTATCACCATATTAGCGACATTCACAGGGGTAGAATTACGAGCCCCTTCCCACTTCAGTTGGCCCACTTCCAGATTTGTACCACAGTACGCGTTTATAAACTAAACATGACGAAACTATTTACTTCTAAAACAATTTATTTTCTCAAAGACATTTTAGATACACTCTAGTCGTAAAAAATACATATTTGAAATTACTGAGACCTATAACTAATAGAACATCTGAACAAATAAACAATGTGCGAATAAATGCGCGAGTTAACAGAGCAACAATTGAAAGATTACCATTGGGTAACATCATCTTTATTTTTTATTACGGCTTGAATTCTTTGGGGCATAATGTTCCAAGTTTTGACAAAAATTTTGTGTAAAACAATCCCATATTTCTTGAAGCTTTTGTCTCAGTTCGGTGATTGTACGAGCAGCATGTTGTCGTAGAACCTTTTACATCTCGTGCCACAAAGCTTCAATAGGTGACAGATCTGGACTGCTAGAAATCCATCTCAAAACTGGTACATTATTTTCTTCCATCCATGTTATAGCCTTTTTTGATGTATGGCACGCTGCACCATCTTGCTGAAACACAAAATCTTTGCTGGATGTCAAACGTTCTTCCATCACTGGTAAAAGCGATTCTTCTAAAATTGCCAAATATTTGTTTGTATCCACATTTCCATCAATAAAATGAAGTTTTCCTACTTCTTTTGATGACATACTGCTCCAGTCCATAATGGATGCTGGAAATTTTACTTTTCTCCTCAGACAGTCAACATGGCATGCTTCATTTTTTTTGCGAATAACTCTACTGCGACTGTCACCAACACAAACCTCGAATCGGGCCTCATAACTCCATTGTATTGCACACCATTGTTGAGGTGTCCATTGTCTATGTTCTTTAGCCCATCTAAGCCGATTTTTCTTTTGCAGTAGAGTAAATAGTGGCTTTTCTTTGGCCTATAAACAAGTTGTGCAACTTTAGGGTTTATACTTCACTTTTTTTTATAAGAGAACTCACCTTGCAAGTGCTAAATCCCAGTTTGTGGGCCTCTCTATGAGTTGTGGACCTCGAAATTCTCCTTCCAACAGCGTCACTCCACATATCGTGGCTTAATATTAACTGAACCAGTTACGTTGCATCTTCTAACAATATCTCTCACACTGTACCGCGATAAGTCTAACAGAGTTGCAATTTCTGAGTTTCATTTCCCAGAATTAAAAAATCTAATTATCAGTAACCGAATTTTCTCACTAATAACCTTTCCTCTACCCATTTTGATTACCTTAACTACCCAAAACTATTTTAAACGTATTCTGACAGCTGTGATTAAAAAAAAAATTGTCATGGCTTTTATTTTTCACATCCACCTATACGTTATAGACTTATTTTGCATTGAAACGAAAATAGTGTTGATATGCTGTAATTGCAACATGTGTTATTTTTATGTTGCAAATTTGATTAGGGAGTGATAAAGTTGGTGTTTTCTACTAGGTATATATTATTAAAATATTCATTGTTAATATTTTAAACCTATAACATCGTGCTACATTTTTATTATGTGTGTTTGATAAGAAAAAACTAAGATTTCAATAGTTGGGCCAGCTGAAGTGGAAAGGGGCTCGTATTGCCTACCGAGATGATGGTTTGTCCTATCGCGAAATTGGCCGACGTGTTAATTGTACACGAAGAAGGCCAACTGCTCCACCGAGGGTCAAGAAAGGTACTTCAGACAACTTGCCTAACTAGACCGTTTTTCTACTATGCGTCAAATCGCTGATCAATGCTTTGAAGAAAAAGGTTGACCTGTTACTATGCGTACACTCTATCGCCGCATTCGAGCCATTGAACTTTTCTCATACCGTCCACGGTAGTACTCCCTCTGACTATGGACCACTGTCGTCAACGTTTGAAATGGCGCAGAGAACGTCAACATTGGGAGGCAGAATGGCATAATGTCGTCGTCAGCGATGAATCGCGATTCTGTATAGGTACGCGCGGTGATTTGCTGTTGAGAGGCATGTACACAGGCCTGTTGGAGTAATGGTTTGGGGCTATTACCTATGGTATTCGATCACCCCTTCTCTTTGTTTAAGGCAATATAACTGCTGCGCGTTATGTTGATAATGTTCTAGAAACCACTTTATTGCCGTATGTGGAGGGCCGTCCACACGTCCTTTCTCAGCAAGACAACGCACGTCCCCTATTGCTCGTCATACTACGGACTTTCTTCGAGAAGCAGGCGTTCATGTTTTGCCGTGTTTTGCCGTGGTCACCCGGTTCAATGGATTTAAATCCCATCGAACATGTGTGGGACATGATGGGGAGGAGACACACAACCAGGCCATCTGATTTTGTCGACGCCTAGACGTATTCGAGTGTATTCAGCTGCGGGGTCGCCCAACACATTATTAACTTTTTTCTTGTTGCTTGTCAATAAAATTTCGTGAGAATGTTATCGTTTCATGCTTGACGTAAGACTACCTCATTGCCAAAAAATAAGGTTGAAGAAATTATTTTTTTCTGGGTGTAACACTTCTAATGTCACTGAGTGTAGGTGTACATCATTGGATGTCATATGTTTTCCATCAAATACCCGTAGTTGGTGACTGAATTGAAAAAACTGTTTTTGTTACATCCGACTGGCATTACGAGCATCTACGGATGCCACTTGGGCTAGCTAATGCTCCAGCCATATTGAAAAGCGCCATAAATGAAGCTCTACGTCACCTGAAGGATGAGGTGAGTCTTGTTCGTTTGGATTCCCTCTGATACCATTGAAAGTACACTACATTCTATCAAACAGGTATTTGCCGCCCTAAAGAACTTAATTTGAAAAAAATGTAATTTCCACCAAAATAAATTGGAATATTTGGGAAGAGAGATATTAGCTGACGGTATTCGGCTCAGTAGCGGCGCTCGTCAAGTGTCAAGCGCGGAGCCAGGGGGAGAGGTAGTGGAAATAAGAGAGTTCCGTAAGTTAGCTTGACGCAAAGATAAATAAAATGGTGATTCTGTATTTTGCAGTTTGGTATCACTGCAATTCCATTAGTGCATTATTGGAAATTGAGCCTCATGTGTTCTGTGATTAGGCTTGTTAATTGAAAATTCAGACAGGAATATAAAAAAATACCTTTCCGCGTGCACCTTTAACGCTATCAGAATTTGATAATAATAGATCCTTTTTGACGAGCAAAATTAGAGAAATACAGTTTCATTTGATTGAAAGGACATGGTAAATAGTAAGCATTATGACCAACCGTAAGAGTTAAACATAAACATAAACATATACGAGTATACTAAGGTATGTCCTAATAGGTTTTTCACAATTATTTATCGGATTTTTTTTTATAATGAAGAAATTTATCTCAGCACTAACTAGATATCGTAAATTACAACTCAATACTTAACTGAACTATACTGTCGAATTATGTGGAGTGGCCCATTCTGCTTTACCAGACGCAACTTTCTTCGAATGTCCTGGACGGAATTCAGATCAATTTCTCTCAGTTTTTCGTAAAGTCTCCGCCTTAATTGTTCTTTATCTCAGGCTTCCCAGCCTCCATGATAAAATTTCCTAGACAGTAAAGCCCAAAAACCCTCCCACAAAAGGATGGGAAACACTCCTGTTAGAAATAATGATTTTATCTGAAAATTTCCCTTGATTCTATTTAACATTGTTAGGGCATTCTTTTACGCTGTCCGTATAAAATCCGTCGTTTCCTTTCACTTTCAGTTACTCAAAGTGAAATACTTTTCGTCATCTAAAATAATGATTTTTCCATTGGCAAAGTGCACCCGCGTCAGTTAACGACAGCATCTTGGTATACGAACGAGTTGCGCCTGAGAGTATGTGGGGCACTTAAGTCTCTTTCGATATTTAAGTCCACACCTCATCAATTCCAATGATATCGTACTCTCAGAAAATCTGTAGTAACGAGCCAGTCTCCTTGTTGAGATTTCAACCCAATCTCTCTGTCCTCAGTGCAGTAAATGCACGGGTCTTCCACTATTTGGGAGATTCAGGCAATTATTTATTACCTGCTCGCACTCCCCTACTGTTTGATAAATGGTTCTGCGTGAAATGTTTTTATTCTGGAATATTCTACAGATGTCAGCTTTGGGTACCCGCTCAACCAACTTGTAGATACTTTTTCTTATTTCTAATTCATCCGTCTTGAAGCGGAAACTTCAAAATAAGTAAATGTCAACTGACAGTAAGGTAAGTAAACAAACTTTTGTTTCCTGGTATTATTTTGCGTTTGTTAAAATTTAATCCAATAAATTTTGTGCCAAAACTTTTAGGTCCCATATTTTTTATATTTTTGAGTTATAACTTAGTATGATAGTTTTATCTTAGTCTGGTCATGTACAGGGTGTTTCTCAAACATGAGGTAAGAATTCAATGAGTGACTCTTATTGTATCTGATCTTCTCGATATGCGAAACACTCTTCGATTTCGGAGACACAGGCCCCTGAACAAGACGGCTTTGGGAATAGGTTTTGATTCGATAGGAAATCCAAAGGTCCAGCGTTTAAAAAATTGTCGGTTTTGAGTTATGCTGTGTTAGAACTTAGGCGACGATATAGGTAATCCAACGAAAATAATTAACTCATTTAGTTCGCCAGAGACGCACTAGCCACAAACGCAACATATTGCTAATTTATTTAAACCCTTGTAGGTATAGCAATGACTTAAAGATAATATTTTTGGAAATTGAAACGTGCCTCGATAGTGTTGACTGTTCCATCTACATAAATTCCTGCGGTTGTTTCAAGAAATTTTCTCATATTCGATTTCGATAATATCAACCGCTTTTAAGAAAATATATCCGTGGATTTTCAAGTCGCTGATGACGGATCTGTTATGAGAGTTACCAAATTTTCAAAACGAGGAACCAGTATTCGGAAACAATTCCTTAATTAATAAAACTGTATGTAGTATGGTTGTATATGTCCAAAATCCCAGAACGGTTCAGTATATCCGAACAACCCTCACTTCCCCCCCCCCCCTCCCGGAGACGAATACCTTCCTGAACATGAATCTTGTTACCCCCCTAATACGAGTGCTGGATCTGCCATTGTCAAGTCCTCTACGCCAACTACAGTTGAACAGTCAAGACGGTTCATGGGTCGGGCAGACTATTTTAGAAAATTCATTCCGTAATTCACAACACGACTGCATGTGTTACAAAGCTGACAAAAGCAAGCAAACCATTTTTTTGGACAGATAAACAGAAAGCTGCCAGAAAATAGGTCATCGATTGTCTGAAGAAAAAGTACGGATAATTAATCAGGTACTTTAGTAAACGCAATAACAGGTATGAAGAACGCTATCATTCTTAAGAACTAGAAATGCTTGCAGCTTTAAACGATTTGAGATACTTTCGCACATATTCTCTTGGTACTCATTTTACTTTACTTGTTTATTTGTTTAAGGTTTCCCATTACATACAAAAATATTGTGCTTTTTACGTAGCTTCATATAAATTATTATGCTGAAGAAGAACCAAAGATTCGTGTGATACCCAATCTACTTATATTTAAAACTTCCAAACTAAAATTAACTAACTAGATACATTTTTCATGTGCTTTATTTTGTGCCTTATATGGCCACTGAAATGGATAATTTAAGATCGTTTGCAAAAGCAAATTAGTGCTATTTCATATAGCTTCTACGACATCGTTAACACTTAAATTAAATTAAACTGGACCACTGTGGGAGCCTCGAGGTACACCTGGGATTAGATAATGAACCAGCATATCTGACACACTGTGATCGTCCTGACAGGTAGCTTCTAAACCAGTACAGTTGACTGCTTGATACTCCCAAACTGTCTAATTTACCCAAATTTACACTTTCGAAAGCTTTCATCTAATCCGTGTAGATGAAGTTTGTTTTCAAAAGCAGTTACTATGGAGTTCTCGTAATTTAAATTTGTAGCATTTAACCTTACTGCGGTGACGCAATGCTTTTGGTCATTACTTAAATTAATGTCGAGTGACCCCAAAGTTTCTTTGATACCAGGTTATCTGAAACTTGGGAATTTTAGATTGGAGACATACCGTCCTATAGTTTTGCACACCATTTTTGAGACCAGACTTATGAATTGGAGTTAAGAAACTCTCTTTCCAGTAGTGAGGAAAGATATCGAAATCTAAAGATAGATTGAAGATAGATGGCAGTGACAAAAGTGAAAATACAATTTTTCAAAACAAATAAGGGAATACCATCTGGTCCATAATAGAGCTATCAGGGAGTTTCAAGAACAGTATCTACGATTTTCTCAATGTAACGCTGATATCGCGTTACATCAATACTGTTCCTTTTATATCAATAATTTCGAACTCGGTTAACTACCTAGAGAGAGAGAAAGAGAGCGTTGAAACGTCTTGGGAAATCGACCAACACGAAGGCAGCAAAAGAGCAACTACTGGCAGGTTAGCAAAAACATTACAGATAACGATACGCTTTGCAATGCGTTTGTGTGTTGAATGCTTTTATGCTCTACACAGTACAAACATTTAGAGGTAGTTCGTTTTTGCATGTTATCGAGATGTATGCATTTGTATGTTCCTTACGTGCCTGCATGCAATAAAAAGTAGTATGTCAGTTCATGGGATGCATGCAATGTGCGTAATGTGAGTAGAACAATACCTTAACCATCTGTGACCTGATTTGATAGTTCTACGAGTTTGATCAACAACATAAATTTCTTTTCTAGAAAACTGCAGAAATCACCCAGAAGATGGGCGCGAGAACAGAAGCTAGGAGATGATCTAGATGTATTGTTTAAACCTATAAAGTTTTCAGGGATTGGCCGAGTCAGGCACTCCTCGATTGCGTCACTTCTTTTATCTACCAATTGGGTTGGAGGTCAGTCAAGAGACGACCACCAACGCGCTCCTGTGTGTTTTTTTTTCCTGTCGCTGCCCAGTTTGTTGTACTTACGCGAAAAATACTAGTTCGGTATTGTTTTTCTTGTGAAATCAAATAATATATAAAAATATCGAGGGCGAGAAAATGAGTAAACCTCAATGACCTTTTTGGTTGCTTCAAGCTACCTGGCTGAAGTTATGTACCACGGGGGTGTCTGGCAGTGCTGAGTATTACTTTCTAATAATGTTTTACAAATTATATACGGAAATCTGCCATGAGAATTCAAGTAAAGCTAGTCTCATATTTACTCGACCTTTTCGCTTGGCATGGGTAGACTCACCACTATCCAACTTAGCAGATACGCAAGCGATGGACGTACGCTACTGTAACATTTCAAAGCAGAATGACGATGAACTATTTGGGTGCTTTCGTTTTGATCTGAAAAAAAATAAATAAAAAATCTTCAGCATCTATTGACATCACACTGACAAACTTCACTTACGAAATACAAAAATCGAGGTGAAAAAATCTGCTAATACTATTCAAAAATACGCATTGGTACTTGCGCCACTCTGAATTGTACAAGTTCCTGTATAGAAATACAAACAGTTCCATAAGGCTTTTTTTACATACACACCTTCATGTAAGCAAGTCATAACACTTACTTCATCCGTTTCGGTTTAGTGCTAAACGAAAATTGTTTTTCTTGATTTTTGACATTTTAAACATTTTGGGTTTCCTATCAAACCACTAACAAACGCACATACCAAAATGCAATCATTAAGTGATTCAGGTGGAGCTGAAAATGGCTGTAAGGTACACGTAACCAAAAGGTGTGCTTGTTTTCGATTAGATAATACTAAACGTGTTTGGCTTTGTAATTGATTTCGGCAGGCCTACATCGGCACACCAGCATGAAGCATCAGGCGTTTCATATATCGGCAAATTGGGCCGATAAAGCCGATAGACATACACCGGGTGTTTCAAAGTTGACTATCGTCATTTAAACCTCGCTTAAATGGGGACAAAGTTGCCTATTTAGGTAACTAACAAAATGCCGCTTAGAAACTTAAAGTACTTCCGGAGAGAGAGACGAAAAAAAACGAATTCTGCCAAGGTCGCTTCAACTTTTACTTGACTTTATTCGTAATGAGAATCCATAATAAATTGCATTTTAACAATGCCAGTTTTTCTCTTATATAAAATGACATAATAAGAATTTCAGTATACCTTAGGATTGAAAAATCGGGCCTTACTGTAGCAACTTTCTAAAATGTTTGCCGAGAAGTATCTCTCATATTCAATGGTGATCTGTTCTCGTTCACAAGAGTTATCAATTTATCGTTGACCACGGTGAAATAACCAAAAATGCAGGTCGTACGAAAAAATCTAATGAACGCTCAAATAGTTCTGACGATGGCGTACATATTCCGACGTGCTGGTGGCTCCCAGTGGAAACACACTGATTGAAAAATAGGTGTTCGGTTATTCCGAGGAATTCGTCACAATTGGTCAAAACAAAATTGCGTCAGAATTTGCACCCATGGTTACCGTAGCCTTAAGATGAGCCAAAGAAGTAGATACTCATTAAATGTTTGATCCATGCTTCGGAAATACATTTTGACTCGCTTGGCAGTTACTTGGCACTAACGGAAATGATATTGCAATCATACTTTCCCATTCAGCAACGTATAGAAAAAAACGTACGAAATAGATCGTGTTGAAAGTTCAGCTCAGATTGGCTTTTATTGCACTGTCAATTCCAATAGACGGAGCAGTGAGACGCTAAGGAGTCTAGTTCGACTGAAAGGAGTAAGTTAAAGTAGAGAAAATCTGAAACTCAAGCGTAGAACAGTTTTTATTTACAACGCTCAAAAAGCATTGCTGGTAATGCCACAATGTAACCTGACCCAAATTGATGCAGGCATTTTTCTTAGGATCCGATGTTATCCATTAGAGTACCCATTAAATCTCTTAATATTCTTCTCCTTTATGTACCACTCCAATCGGAGACTGGAAATAATCGCGTCAACCAAACTTTTGTTAGCTACGTATTTAATAAGTAACCAAATTACACTCAAATCGTTTTACCTTACACTATGTTTCTTACTAGCTTGCATATTCCTCACCAGGTGGTGTGCTTAAGCTATCAATGCCCTGTATTCCAATCGCTGGTTAACTTTGAATTATACGTAACTACAAAATTGAAGTTAACTATCAATTGCCTGTCAACCCGTTTTTCGAATTCTGGTTAATTATCCATAAACTGTTGATGCGTCAACGCTCCTTCTATGCCTGAATTATGTCACGTACAATTAGGTTAGACATTGCGGCTTGATCACAACTTTATAGTTATCCTATACTTGGTCCTCTGGTTGAAGTTGTATACCGCCTAACTTGACATTGAACAACCGCAGTTAAGCTGCAGTTAACTTGCGATTACAAAAGCGGGTCTTACTGGGCCTAAAGATTTTTCGGTATACTACAATATGGTTGCCTTGGTTTCTCAATAAAACTCAGTGAGTTCTAGGAGCAGATGAAAATAGGAGAAAAACTCAAAAATTTTTTTTTATATTCCAACTACCACGAAGGCCTAAGGCCTAAACACCCATTGGGTACCGTGGGGCTATAGGGGGATACAGGGGAAAGAGGGAACGCCACACGGACTCTGGCGAGGGAACACGTGTGCATGCAACATGCACACATTCTGGCCTCGCTTACGAGATCCGCCGGGCGGTACCTCCTCGTTCGACACTCAGAGACCGTCCAGCACCTACGAACAATTACAACATCCATAGCCAAGAGAAAAATTTCTCTTGGGACGGGATTCGAACCCGCGCAGCGACTGATAAGGAGACCGAAGAGTCTACTACTGCGGCCACCGCTGCTGCCTCATCACCATAGATATACTATATATATACGTATAGTATCTGAAACGCCCAACTGTCTTTTCGATTGTTTCCGTGGTCTAGTCCTCTTTCCATTCAAGACAAGATCATTAAATATAAAAAACCTTCGGTTGGGAGGAAGCTACTTACTGCGTAAGTGGTTCTTTACAGCTGTGCCCCTTTTAGATGTGTTTTTTCAGAATAATGAGTGACCTTTTGGAAGTATATACAAGGTGTGCAGGACATGAAGAATAATCCAGCAACAACAAATAATGGTATATAGCAAAGTGTTAATAAAACTAATAGTTTTCAAAATTATCTGCTTTTTTGTGGGAAAACTGGCCTAGATTCAGTTAATCTCGTTTTCTGTCTCCAGCCTGATTCTAGCCGTTGGAATGAATTTCGATGTCGTCTTGACGTGATGAATTTGATCAATGCGGCAATGCGGAACCGGCCATGGTAATTTCGACACTACCGTAGTAACTGCAATATAGAAACTCGGTATAATAAGGTGTCGAAGTTATCATATCGGATCATATGTACACCTATGACGTGAAGGCCACAACGCAATTAATTTTAACGATCGAAGTCAGTCTGCATCAGTCTCCACGTTTGTTTCAAAACCCTTACAATTAGGTATTTCATCTCACCCATCAACACGGCGACAAACCCGAAAATGATTAAAAAATATATAATTTAACGAATCTTCATTCTCACGTCTGACTTTTATGTCATAAAAGAGTTGAGTATAACCATCGCGTCGAGGAGTCTACGGAGTTGTTTGGTGGTATTATTGTTATTCGCACTCTTCTACTTTCTTCTTTGAATTACACTTAACGCTTATTTTACATTGAATTTGACATTGGTTTTTTTTAGTGTATGTGATCAAAATAACCACAATTCACCATCATACGTGTCATACAGTTTTCATAAAACATACTTTTAGTCCAATTTGAAACACAATTTTGTTGCCGTGGTTAGCTCTGCTCTGCCAATATTATACTGTTGCAACAAACGTTTTTGTCATGTTTGCATCCTAATGTATTTAGTTCACTTGAAATGGATACCGCCAGCAATAAGAATAAGAGACGTGTCTGGATTTTCTAAGAAAACTACCATCCAGCCTTCTGGATATCTCATCCTTGGAAAGGCAACAAAATAAATGCTGAAAGTCCCAAAAGCTAGTTTAACAAAATATTGCCATATAGTAGGCCATGAGGTGACATGGTTGCAGTTGAAGGATCATCCTTCACTTAGGGAGAATCTAAATATGTACACATTAGGCACTCTGGTAATACAGCATTTTGATATTTTATTAAACGCGGGTGGATCAAATGTAAACCGGAATTCTTTTTTAATACTCAGTTATTCATAAAACAATACAAAAATGCTGTTGATTATTTTTCTATGTAATCTCTTCTACGTTTTACACATTTTTACCAGCGATTTGGAAGCTTTCAAAATCCCTGCTTGTAGAAACTTAAAGGTTGAGTGACCAACCAATTGCGCAGGAAGTTCACATTTCGATCGTTGTTAAATCGAAATCCTCCAAGTGCATCTTTCATGGGCGCAAACATATGATAGTCACAGGGTGACAAATCTGTGCTGTATTGAGGGGGCTCGAGAGTTTCACAATTCATATTCTCCAGTTTTTGCTTCGTTTCAGCGGCTGTATGTGGCCTGGCATTGTCATGAAGGAGGCTGACATTTCTGATAGTGACACTGCGATTGTTGCGTCTATCTGCGGATTTCGCTGCCCCCAACAGCTAACAGTAGTAGACACCAGTAACCGACCTCGGTCATGTATAAAATCAATGAGCAACACCTCCTTGCTGTCTGAAAAGAAGGTCGCGAGGACCTTACCGGCATAGACTGGTTACGTCTTTCAAGGGGGCGGTTTCGTCTTATCTTCGCCAGTCATTATTCGCCAGCTTGGACTCGTGAGTGTAATGATGCACCCATCTTTCATACACGTCACGGTATGATTAAAAAAAGTCTCACCCTCCCGCCAAAATCGATTTAGATGTTTCCTACTGATTTGCAGTCCGATATTTTTTTGATCTTCGTTCAAAAACTTCGGCACCCATCGAGCTCAGATTTTGTTGAAACCAAGATTCCGTTGATGATTGTTTGAGCAATTCCAAAGCTAATGCCCACTTCAAAACGACTCAATGAATAATAGCCACCTGTCACTTCCAATAAGTCACCAGAGACGTCGATTACGACTCACCTTTCAACACATACCTACTCGTCCATTCTTAAACCTTTTGGCCCAAACTAATACCTGAGTCTCCGACAGGGTGTCATCCCCATACTGAGCCTTGAACCAACGCCGCAGTTTTAGGACTTCCTTCATCAAAAACTCTATTATAACTCTCTGCGCAACGGACGGTGGAACCGGTTGCTCACTCATGGCTGTTCTGACGAACTGACTTGAGTGGAACAGCTCACCACGCGTTATCCAGTCTTTCAATACACTACACTACAAGGACCCATACTGTGAGAGCGCTCATGGTTGGCTCAGAAAAGTTTATATTTGATCCACCCTCGTAGTATAGAGATAGACATGCATACATTGAATTATTTTCCGTCGTCGTCGAAGTAAATATGTGGAATACATAATGTAGTGTCCTCGCAGTGTACCAAGCCCCCACGATTTCAAAGCGCGCACGAAGCGAACGAAAGCCCCGCCGCCCCGCCGCCCCCCCTACCTTCCTCCTCTCTGGCCGCCTAGAAACACTCATTTTCTTCAAAGCCAAGTTGTTGCAATAATTGGGTGATTCATAGAGAGCGAGGGAGCTATTTACTTCGACGAGAACTTCACATAATTAAGATCGAACAACACTTACAGGTAAGTTCGTTTGATCATGTAATGTATGTTCCGTCCTCGTCGAAGTAAATATTTAGAACACATATTGTACATGTTCAAAGCTAGTTGCAACAACATAATATTAACGCTCTGCAATAGTAAACGATAGGTTGTACACAACTACACAAATTGTACGCAATGTATGTGTCAACTAAATGTACATTTATATTGTAACGACCTCGAGTTAGGTCTTTTAGCAACAGGTAACATGACGTACATAGGCTGAAAAATTACCATCCGTTACATGGTAACAAGCAAATAACAGAATAACAGGGGTAGAGACTTGGTTCACCTCAAATGCCGCTTGAGCAAAGCTATTGTTTGGCATAGGAGATATGTCACGTGTCTCAGGAAACGCACACTCCAGCCCGCCGCGAGCCTGAGACTACTATAATTTAGCAGGCGGAGAGGTAGACGCATTTCATGTACTGTGGATTTTCAATTGTGATACTCGCTGCTAAGACCGACTTCATCCATCTGGGAGCCGAGGCACCATGATAAAGTTACTGTACAGTGACAAATAAACGCTTTGCACAGATATTTGGGCGTAAAATACGGTAAAACTAAAAGTGGTTGCCACATTAGAGACGTCGAGACTTTCAAAAACTAAGAAATCCCAATTTCAATATTACTCAACCCAATCCGGATGTTGTCTATTTCAATTAGTTTACACACTCTGATCTAAGGTTAGGGCTAGCAGTGTTGCTGATTTCCTCATCTGAATATCTACAGACCTTAGCAACCCCTTTGGTTGGTTGAGAGCAACCACAGTATCTATATTTCGGTTGAGATGGCCTCAGCCTGTAAATGACCTTCACAAACCATCTTATGCTGGCAGCGTTAGTAACATTTTGGGTAAAAGACTGATAGCTCAAACAATTATACCTTAATCTCTTATCACACTGTAAGGTGAGAAATTTCAAGGTAGAAAACCAGACAATATCATGTTGGATTATCGATGCTGATTGGAATGTCAGCTTTGCAGTGTCGACAACCAGGGTAAGTTTCAGAATTAGTGGGAGCGGCGTCCTGAGTTCCTCCATCAGATCCTTGCATTATTTCTAGAAGTGAAATTTCAGAAACACCGAATACTTGAACCAAAATCAGGAGGGTGACAGGTGCAGCTCAAACTCCGTTTCCGCGTCCCACTGTCCCAAAGCTCATCTGTACCAGTATTACTTCTATATCTTATATTTGACCCGAGGGCAGTAAGGGTTCTTCATTTACACAACTCCCGTAGCTTTCCCGCAACCTGGTCGAGACGTGAAAGCCAGAAGCTCCCCTTTCTGATGATGGAGGATGGGGTATAATATGCGACAGCTAATCAATTCGGGAGCAAAGCATTCACCACAGAAGAAAACTGCCTGTGGTTCTAGACGATTAGCATGCGGGATCTTCTTCTCGGGTGACCAAAAACTATGAGACTTTTCCCTGGCCAACGAATGTCCCAGACCGAGAAATTATACAAGTAAAAATTGGATAATTCAATATCTTTGACCGCATCTGTCAGTTTCTTTAAGCCCCAGCCGAGGTAGAACTTAAGTTATATATGCTAGTGGCATAGCGGCGTTAAAATTCCCTTGAGAATTTCACAAGGAAAGAAATTTCACTTGTTTGTATATAGCGGGCTGTAACCAAATTAAAGACAAGCTGACACCAAGATCCCGATGCTTACATCGAAGTTTTGGACTCTGCCTTGGTTGCTGACCATTATTGTCCTTACTAGATCTAATAATGTCTGCATCGTCCGCTCAAGTAAACATACTTTCTTTCTGTCACAATTTAATATTTAGCCTGAAAGTGCCCAATTTTTTCTTAAGGTATGCCAGAATTTGTTTTATTAGCTTTTTGAACATATGAGAGGCACAATTTACCCTAAACGGTACAGCATTGTATTGGAAGAGCTGTCCCTTGAATATGAATCTGAAATATATTCTATGACTCTCACTAACGGGTAGCAAAATCCCTGCATATTCCAACTCCAGATTCGTTAAGAAAGTATCTCTACGGATAAGCCTGATCCCAGTTCAATAGCCTAGACTTAAGTGTTATATCCCTGTAAACAGACAAAGTGCCTTGAGGAATCAAACGCATTGAGCCATCCGACTTGGGGGCAAGAAAAAGTTAGATAGGTGCTGATTTTGGTTAGCTTTAATTTTTTACTGATAGCACCGCAGCTAAGCAATTGAGAGACTGTCGAAGGTCGGTAGTTCATGGATGGACTTATGGATTCAGCTGTGGTAAAGTGCTGAACCAGTCGCCATGTGAATGGCAAGTGACCACTTGAATCGAACTTCGACGAAGACTTCACATAACTAAGATCGAACATCACTTACAGGTAAGTTCTTTGGATCATGTAATTAAAAACGCAACAAGGATAAAATAAATTAGATATTATCTCTAATCATATTGAAATAGTACATGTTGTTTAAGAGATGCAAATTTGATAAGGCAAGTCTTGATTGTTTAGTCAAGTTTTGTAACTTTAGATCTGCTTTGAAAAATTAGGCTGCTAGTCATTTGGAATTTTAAACTAAATCTACATACATTCAGGTTAAGCTCCACTGTTTGAGGCAAATCCTCTCGCCGGCCTAGCAGAAAACTTTATCACAGAAGTTAGAAATTAGCGATGGTCCGTGAAATTAGGTAGAGGATGGAGGTGTTGTCCTAACTGGGGCTCTAACACGCCAGAAAAAGAAATACAATCGGCTCTAATTTATTGAGAGCTGGGATACTGAAATCGCCTCACTACAAATCTGATTCCGTGCCTGCGTAAATGCGTTCCTTTTATCAGGTTATTAACGAAAATGCATCATAAACACAGAACGTATGGACCTCTTAGGGGTGGAAACTCACACAAAACATTATTATAGTAGAATAGATTTATCATCATTTCGTATGCTCTTATGCTATGGCAAAATGTACACGCGACTTTGTTATGAAATAATCTTCTGGGGAAATTTCTCTAATATAAATTCTGCCCTATATCGCAAGAGAATATCGTAAGACAAATATTTAGCATTCAAGGAAGGAATAGCTGCAGGCATTGTTTTATATATAATACTAACTGTTATACCTTATAAACATATATTTTAGTGCTCTATATTATCCTGAAAATCATTTGGAGAGCTATACACTTCTTTTCAAAAAGGTCCGCTCCTACGTATTTGTTAAACGAGTCAAGTTAGTTGGAATTCCTACACAAGTAACGTGAAAGTCGCAAATGAACACTTTAGAATGGCGGCTAGACGCCATATTGGAATATTTTTTTGAATGGAATGGTGGTCATGCGATATCTCATTTCAATGCTATCGATGAGTCCGGTGTTATTCTAGAATATAGAATCACGGCCTTCAAAAATGGCGGATTGAAATGCAGTCAAAGTTGAGCGTTTTTATACATTAAATTGCTTGTAACTCAACAATCAATCATATAGTAGATATCTATTAATCTTCTTCTCTTGGAAGGACCCTCTTAAAGGTGTCACAATATATTAAATACTCTTTCAAAAATATGTCACTTTTTTTGAACGGACTGTCCCATATTTTATTACAGTTATTACTCACTTAACGAGTTTATCAACTAAATGTGATTGTTCATGCTAGAAATACTTAAATGTTTGTATATTTGATTCGAGAAAATTATTTTAAATAATGTTATGTGCTTCAATAATTTTATGCAACACCTTTCTATATTACAAACTGTACTCTTGTGAATGTTAGAAACAATTAAGTATTTTCCCTGTACAACTACAGGTTTCTTGCAATTTGGTGACTCTCTCACTCATACTGTATATATTTTTTATCCTGTTGCTTATCCGAAGTGTACTGACTTGAAAGAAAATCCATTGAATATTATCGTCTACCCTGAAGACCAACGCGGTAACCTTGAAAGTATTTTGATGCTTATTATTTCGCACCCAGCACCATCCTTGCGATTCTGGCTTGTGCATCTTGCATTCTGGAGGAGGGTGGGTTTAGGAGAAGAATAACAACCTTATCCGACCGCCAGGCTGAAATGAAGGCACTACGTGCCTGTAAGATTACTTCGAGTCTTGTATTGCAATGCAGGAAGGCTCTGGATTGCCTCGCAGCGAGGCATCCGGTATCGTTAATGTGGGTACCGGAGCACGCTGGAATTAAGGGGAAATGGGACGGCGGACGCTCTGGCGAAGGTAGGACCTGCACGTTATGAGAGTGGCTAAGGATCCCTTGAGTGAGCGCTGCGGGGTAGAGGAAGAGACCTCGGCGTACGTTCTGTGTCGCTGTCAAGCCCTGAGTTACTATAGGCAGACCATACTGGGGTCCATTACTTTAGACCATCAGAACGCTAAGGAGGTTGGACTCAAGGCCATACTTAACTTCGCTAAAAAGGCGAGGCTTGTGATCTAAGGAATGTAGAGGTGCATAAGAGCCCGTTTAAGCGGCCTACGCACTGGCTCCTTATGGTAGCCGGAATGTCTCTAGTTTCACGACTCATTCATTCATTCATTCGTAGCCAGTGGTTATTTGTGTGTCTCTTACTAATATGACCGAAAACATAAAACTTCATACTAAGAATATTGCGCAAGGTAACAACATTTCCAAGATACAGACCTTCAAGTTTAGTCAAAAAATTATAAGTAGATACTATAACTGGTATACTTGTACAACCCATACACAAGCGTTAAAATGTTAGAAACAATGCATTTGGGTCGGAATCGTCCTATTAGACACGTCTTCATTCATACGTCCGTAATTCTAGATCTATCTCAATCTTTCAATAAAACATCCAACTTTATAATTTCGATGAAAGTGATTTCAATCTTTCGTCAAATAAAGCCAAAGTTTCGGAAAATTCTAACTTTACCCGCTCACTTTTTTGACATCTTTCTATATAAACATTGCCCTCAATTCGATTATACACTGAGTAGGAAATACCACCGACATCGTAATATGTAATACGTGTGTTAGAAAGAAATGGAAGCACCTCGTTGCCTAGCAATTCGAGTACGGGTTCACGCATGCCATCGGCGCACTATTTCTAACATACACATTGCACGCTTCTCGCGTTTCTCTCTCTCTCATACACATTACGACGTCAGCCAAATTTGAACATCACCGTATGTTGAATGTGCACGGAAAAGATTGTACTTCCACCAGTTCATGAATTAACCTATGAGAGTAATTTCAAAATAGTTTTATTGGCAATCCTTTCACACTCTAGAATCTAAATCTAAATGCCTGCATGGTTCGTGCTTTGAAACTAAGAGATATTAGACATAATGTATGTAACTGTCGTGTCGATGCAAGCTAGTTATTTTTTATTTCACATAGCTCAAAATGGTGTGACTACATTCAGTAATATGAATGCCATGCTTTTTCCAGTAAATAGAATCGGTGATAAGGTTTTGTTGTTGGAAATTTGTAGTCAATGTGGATTTTTCAGAAAATGTATTTAAATCTTTCATTATCTAGAACAGAATTTGAGTTACGACGTTACCTTATCAATCGAAAGTTAGTGTATCTCAAATTCTATTCTAGACAATGGAAGTCCGGAACAAATCTTTTAAGACGAGCTTCTGTTTCTCAATGTCAGATGTTAATTCAATTTGCATGAAAACGAAAGTTTTATAGTTCCGTTTTGATATCTTGTCATTCGCATATTCTAGTCAATCTACGCCTCCGCATCAGCCTGGCAGTTTTGAAGCTGAAATATGCAGGAATTGGTTGTGGTGGATGAGAAAACAAAAAACAGCTTTCGAACGGCATTTAATCGTCAATGGATTTAAGTTTACATGGTGGCGACCATTTTTTTCAACGCTCGCAATCATGTGCTACAAATGAATAAATAAATAAAAATAAATAAATAATCTGTACAACTTTCTAAAATCTAGACTAGGGGTGTGTAGGTTATTACTTTAGATCCTTACGTATATGCAGTTCTCGTAATAATGAAACGAAGTATGTTTATAGTAAAATCTGAACTTTAAAAGAACAGTGGAAGTCAACCTCGTTATAAGTGAACAGCGTATACGAAAGGCGTAGTTCTCTACGTTTGTGGCTAGGACGTGACAAGGGCCATGTTGAACCCATGACGAGCTAATCATAACACTATGATGTTCTGTGCGTTATACTAGGACTAAGCGCATACAGCAGCGCTAGTGACCACGGTGAAACCATAGCAGTTTAAATGGGCTGGTGCTCTCTTATTTTCGGCGAAAAAGTTGTTGCTGGTAGCTTAAACCTAATTTATAATTTACTTATAAGAATATCAAATGTGATCTTTAAGGGCAATATAATAGTTTTTGGTTATTTTAATTTAAATTACTATTTACCAGCGTGAAAACAAGGAAATTGAGAGAAACTATATAACTATACCTTCAAGCAAAAAATTGAAGACAGTAGAAGCATTACATCATGATCTTATCACTGTAAATTTCAAATATGCAGGGACTAAAGCTGAGCTGAGTATTGTTAGCTCTGGAAAACTTGAACGAGAACTTGCTTGCCTGCTATTGGAATTTTGGTGAGAATGTAAAAGAAATATAGGTAATAGGTAATATATAAAAGTGTTAAGATGTTGCATTTGATGGAAAGATTATTTGCTCGACAATGTTTATTTTCAAAATCAAACGAAGCTTGGGTTTTCCATCGAGGTCTTGAATATCTCTCTTTGTATGTAGTTAGATGAGGAAATACATACGATAAACAAATCAATAATAACAAGCATGACAGTGTGGGATAATTTAAAAAGATGAATTAATGAACTGCTGTTGCAAAAGCTTCCAAGTACAGTGGAAGTTATCGTTTTCGCGTCATGACCATCGCCTACGCTTTAATTGGTTGATTTTAGGTATAGAAGCACTATCCTGTAGCAAGCAGTTCAGTGTTTTCCTGAAATTGGTTTGCCTGTGTTCTTCAATTTGGTCGGGTTTCTATAACAAACGTGATCTTCTTCAACCGGACGACAATACTTCGAATTATTTCTATTTACCTTTACCTATGTGACGCATGCATTTTTTTGGGCAAGATTTGTCATAAATCGTGATTATTACCAACAATATAGACCCAAGAGATTTGAGGTTATGTTCAAAGCGCAAACTATAGGAGTCACGATCATAGAAACAATATGTCCATGGTAGTAAGTTTTAGACAAATTATCACAGTTAGAGACGGTGCTATGGCTAGCTAGTCACGGAGTGAACATGGCCAATGTAGATAAGAATCAACAGAAGTTAGTCTACGCGTATGTAGACCTGTGTAAAACCAGGAGCGTCCCTTTCTGGTCGTTTACAAGCTATTAGCACTTCATGGTAGGGATGGGCGCATCGAAAACTGCATGATGACTACATCTATGTTGACATCGGAACGAAACACCGCTAACACTCAAACGATAAATCAGAATAAACTTTGATAATATAAAGAACTGTCTTATCGCAATCGTGGCGTTTCATTTATGTTTCTGTATTCTAATTTTTCTGTCTGAAGGTATAGTTATGTACGAATGTATCAAAGTATATTGAATAGTCAAAAAAAAACAAAAACACTTGACCCCTTCAACTTATTTAGAATGAAGTGAATTCTCGGGAGAAAAAGTGCAGTAGTCTTGTCCAGGTGCATAGTTTTATCTCTAAAGACAAAGTTGCCTTTATGATGAATCGTCTAACGTTATGAAGAACCTACGAACACAACGTTACGAGAGGTATCAGAATTTGGGATCATTCCCTAGGGAGAAATCTATTTTACTCTGATCAAGAATTCACCTACCTGATTCCAATCAGAACCAAGATAGCTAATAGCATTCCACATCAGAAGAAAACGGATCATTGTACGGAAGTTTCAGTGTTTTTGTCCATCGCTACCTTAAAGACATATCTAATTCCCCGATTCTATATCCCAAGATTCATAAATGAGTGACTTATTTAAACTTTCTAGCTAAGACTAGCTTGTTGATATCATTGAAGGTGGTGAGCATTGCAGGACTGGGTTTGTTCTCAGACATCGATGGACATCCACCATATGCCGAGCATTGTCCACCGTCTTGTCCATCTTTGGCAGCTTTCATGTATCGGAAGAATCGCAGAATATCCGGGTTGTCAGATGAAGGTTTTCTCAGCTCGTTTAGTTCCCTGTGAACACATAAAAATTAATGAAAAATTACCAAGAAACAAAGCACACTGAAAAAAACTAGCCAACTGCGCAGATTACTAAGTGAAGCAATGGTTCTGCTAGATCAACCTGGTACAGCAGATCTTAGTTTGATCCTGCTTAATGAACTTCTCAGATTTTTGGGAGCACATTTACTGTCCGCAACCGCTTGTTTTCTCCTTACGAAAAGCTAACCTCAGTTAAGAAATCATCCGAGTCACAACAAAAACCACTTTTTTATTACTACGATACGATCATAGACATAAGCATAGTAGTTAACATATCTACTATTTAACACACATTCTTCAGCAAACCCACTCGCGATTTATTTTTTAACATACTAAATTGGATATAAAATACTTTTTATCCATTAAACTGATTACACATGGCAAGATCAAAATTTGTTTGCAGTTAGCAAACCATTGTCTCAGTGCAGTATCCGCCTCTATCAAAGGTATGTAGTTCATGAAAATGAGGTAGCACACCTATGTCTGTTGTTGCCGGATCTGGCTTTTCATTACTTTTTTGATACCCTCAAAATTGCTAGATTGGAAAGCACCACAGTGTATAAGGATGGGATTGGCAAATATGCCGATATGGAGAGAGTTAACAGTAAACATCATCTAAGGTGTTAAAAACTACGTGGGGGCCAAATTCAGCTTCCTTGAGTTTTTCAGTACGTTGAAACTATTCTTGTAGGTGTGCGCAGACTCCGATATGCCTGATTGGTCAAATGTTTTAATGAGCTTCTATAAAATTTCATAACGGTAGCGATCTCTATAACTGTTAGATGATAGCATTGAGGAAAATGCAATGGTTTCTTGTCTTTATGAAAGTATATGAAATGTTTTACACTTCAATGCTACAAAGAATACATAAATCATGAAACAACCCTCAAGTGACCTACATCCGTGCTTTCATTAGCAGTACGCTTTTTTATTAGGTGGCTACACCAGTCAACTGTTTTTATTCGAAATGAGGTGTCGTTTAGACTTTGCATTTTTTTATTTATCCCCCTGGGTGCAATCAGATTCTCAATCGGTTCTTTGCTTTATGCGCCATCGGCATTTGAATGTTTCTGCGGAAATAAGATTACAGGTTGGAACGTAAGTTGCGGCTTTTCCCTCTTAAATCAAAAAACGATTCGGTTAAGACTGTAAAAGGAAAAAAGAAATTCTACAAGGCTTCATCCCTCTCGACATTTTGAGTCAGGATACGTGCTCTTATATAAATAGCGTTTCACAGCAATTTAGTCCAGGCAGTATCTTCGCATTCTGAACAAAAAATATTCTTCAGAACTCTTCTCTTGACTTGATAGCCTTCGACACATGAGCAATACAGTATTTGAAAAATTGCAAAGTATGGCATTTTCGACTAAGAAAACAGTATGCAAAATAAGAACTTAAATTTTGCCGAACTTCTCCAACATTCATTAGATTCTGTTAACAGCAATTTCGGAGTTATTGTTATTGTATAAATTTGTTTTCTAATTGTTGGAGAAGCGCGCTCTCACTGTATTCTGCGTGAGCGGGATAGAGATGCAGCAATATGGGCGGCCGCCATCTGAGCACGAAATGAAAAAAGAAAAGAAATCCACTCTTCACTTACATCTACTGCTAGGGAGGAGCTAAGCCAGTTTAGAGATAATTACCGACACTGAGAAATAGGTGGAACTAAAGGAAAATTGAACCGATATATGCTTTTCAGAACGCCATATTTCTCTATTGTCTCAGACTGACTGGGCTTGGATGTCACATGTGGCAACCATTCCAAACAAATGTATTTTTTTAGTTTAATTTTTCAGGGCTTTGCTACATAAACGTGCCGTTGTTTCAGAAGCAAATCCTTAAAATGCCGCAATAGCACGTAAGAAAGACTACTCGAGCGCTTGTTTCACAAAACATCTGCCACATGCTGGGTATCGGATTAAAACTATCTCAAATACATGTGCATTTTAAACCATATACCCCAAAACATATACGTTTTCGTATTTTTCACGAAAAATTTTTCCCCCTTTGTAAAAACCTATTCTGCGCGCCGGGAGACAATATAACCTCAAGCTAAGATCTAGTTCTTTTTCCCTTGTATAATAAATAAATATATTAGGTGAAAAACATTTTTATACCAGCAAGATAACATTTGCGTTGTGTCTATACTTCTATTTATGAAATTCTTGATATCATGAGCTATAATGGAAGTAGTGCAGGACCTTCATTCGTGTGACATGACAGCTCGGGTTATCAATTTACTGTGAAGGATAGCGGCGCATGGCATGACCGGACTAAAGTTAGCAAATATAAGCCTGCACTTTCAGTAAATATGGAAAAACTATGTATGCGGGGCAATACTATATTCCGTACTGACAATAAGCCCCAAAATGAGGTACCACATGACCTTGTTTCCATTCAAAAAACGTTGCTAGGCGCCAGTTTGTAATCTTCATCAACTATTACTCCAAGATATAGGTAGTATCCATGCATCAATCTGAAGACGCTAAACCTCAGCTTGCGCCCCAAGATAAATACTGCGAGTATATGCCTGCAAAGAACAAGCACTGTATAGTCAACGCCAAACAAAGTGGCGTGCACGTCATCACGATAAAAATTCCCCGACCTAATGCCTAGGTTTCTATCACAAACAATTGCTCTATTGCAGTTTCATATTAATGTGATATATAAATTGTAAAATGGTCATTACTCTCTTATTATGGTTAATAGTCATATAAACATTGTTATTAAAATATCACATAAGTTGCTTTCTGATAAATTTAGACGCATTTTGCGAAATAAAATGTTTTGCAAACGCTTCAATCACTTATCGACATGTAAACGCACTAAACCGATTTCGCAGCGTTGACACATTGTCACCTTGAAACTTATTTAAACTGGGAACTGACATTTGCATTAATTTTGACACTGAATCAATTTGTGGCATTTCAAATCTTTATAAATCCTTTGGCCCCGCATACTGTAAATCAACAACTGTTTGTTTCAAAACAAAATTATTCATTTTACGAGTAGATAAAGGCAATTTTGGTATATAAAGATGCCCAAACAGTTAAATAGTCGGTGTAAGAAACTCGTGGCCTCGTTAATGCACTACTTTGAGCAAGAAAGGGACAACAACGGGCCTTTGTTGCCTTTAAATGCTGTTCAAGAGGTAGGTTACTAATAATTATATGTAATGTATATTAATAATAGTGAAATTTTATTTCATTTTTTGTAGCGTGTTGCTGCTGCTTTAAAAATTAGTTTAAGGACAGTTAGTCGTATTTCCGAGGGTGTGAAAAGTGATGCAAATTTAGAATCGCCCAAGAAAAAGCGGAGTTATATTAAACGTGTAACCAACACAGCGACATTGGATACAAGTGCCATTCGAGAAGTGATCTATAATATGTATCACAAAAGTAAGATCTTATTATAATAACTTATCAGAAATTTGCATTAATTTGTTAACTAAATTATAATGTCATATTACACATGGTTTCAGAAGAACAAGTTACGATACAAACTTTATGGTCTCGATTAAGAGATAGTGCATTATTTGATGGTAGTGCCACGTCTTTAAGGCGGTTGCTTAGAGATCTTGGATTTAAGTGGCTTAAGGACAATCCGCGACGAGGGCTCATGGAACTACCAAGTATAGCTTTGAAAAGGGTGGAATTTCTAAGGCAATGCAATCAAGCCAAGGTTGAGGCCTTATACCAGTTTGTCTTCCTCGATGAAACTTGGATATTTCAAAATGGGACCATAGGTCGCTCTTGGCAAAATGGAAACCAAAAAAGCGTGAAAGCTATTAAAACAGAGGGTAAAAGGTATATACTTTTACACAATTTGCACTATAAAATTTAAAACTAATATATTTTAGATACATTATATTACATGCTGGAAATGAAAATGGGTTTATTGAGGGTAGTGAAGCGATATTTTCTTCGAAAACAAAATTGAGCGATTACCATGGAGAGATGAACCAGGACAATTTTTTGAAATGGTTTCAACATCAGTTATTAGAAAAATTGGAGAGTCCATCTATGATTATACTGGATAACGCCCCTTATCACAGCATGATATTGAACAAAGTGCCCAACAATGCATGGACAAAAAAAAATATCCAAGACTGGTTGACAAATCAAAACATACCATTTTTAAACACAATGTTTAAAACATAGCTATTGAGTATTGTTGCTCGGTACATAATGCTTCTTAATTATATATATTTTGGTCGACAGTTTATATTTCTTTTGTTTATTCCTATTCTTAAAATAACTGCTTTTTTAGAAACAAACCACCTAAAATATACGTGATTGATGATTTGGCGGAACAACATGGGCACAAAGTTCTTCGTCTGCCTCCTTACCATTGTATATTTAACCTTATTGAGTTAATTTGGGGCATAGCAAAAGGTTACTATAACAGACATATTGGTAGAGATGGTAACAGTGAAAAAGACTGTTTGGATATGTGGAACGAGGCTCTACAAACGGTTACCCCAGACATGTGGAAAAATAGTGTTCGACATACTGAGCAAGAAATTTTTAAATGGTATGAAAGAGAACGAATTTTTGATCGACCAGACATCGAACCTTTAATAATCAACTTTGAGAGTGACGAAGATTCAGATTCAGACAGCGCTGAAGAAAGAAACTCCGACTAACTTTATTGTACAGAAAAAGCTTACACCAGTAGCTTACCTAATTTTAGAATGCATTTTTCTGTATGAATTCTGTAAAATAAATACCATGCATAAAATTTGGAGGACCCCATTTGGATTTTTATTCAGTACCTTTAAGCTATCAATTAAATATGGTAGTTTCATAGTGTCATCTGATCAATAATTGCCATACTTAATGATTATGCAAGTACAGATCTATAATTTTATTATACTATTATTTTTGTTCTCATTTGAGGTTAATATTGCTTATAAACCTAGATATGTGAATAATAAATTTTATTATTTTACAAAAAGTTTGGCAACAATGTAAATCTTTCAACACACCCACCTTGATGACGTGCACGCCACTTTGTTTGGCGTTGACTATGTGTATTTTTATCTTAGTGAGCTGCTTCCACTAAAATATATTGATATGAATGTTTTGTGGCTTGAAGGATTACCAACTATGATTTTAATAGACTTCATCTAAAATTTCAGAACTCTACGCAACTTTCCTCATCCAAATGCAATTATTATTCACTAGGCAATTTCACGGTAAATTTGTCTTATTTCCTCAACTACACCATATGAACTGGAAACGTAATATTAAGCAATTCCGTCGTCGATGCCGTATCAGTCGGCTAGTTAGACGATGAGATGATAATTCGTGATCTGATAAGGGAAATTCTGACTTTTAAGATTCAGCTCGCCAATACAGTTTACTGCTTGCTGATACTTAATTACAGCTTCTCTGAGATTAGGTCAATGTGAGTCTAACGTGGGAGAAGATAACGGAAACATTTACGCCGATAGGAATATCCGATGTACGGGAATTTTGTTTACGGATTTAGTTGGTTAGCTACCTAGACCACAGAGTACTACCAGAGGCGACAACCTGTCAAAAATCAGGTACGATCCATTTTATAAGATTTCTTTTACCGTCACTGTGAAACATTCAAACATTATTTTTTAAAAAGTAGGCCATCGAATCAAAAACGCGTATGAGCAGTTTTTCCGAACAAATCACCAAACGTACGCTTATTCGGTAATAATGTATCGCATAATTATTGTAAGAGTACCTATTTATCCGGGAGCACAATCGTACATTTTTATTTGCGTCCTTTGAACAAAATTCCTGCAGGCGCCCATGGTTAATTAGTAGGACAGTTATCAAGTAGGAGGTGAAACGAAGATCAAAGCGACCTACATGCATTTCCACATCTATATAAGTATATGGCGCTATGTTGCGTGCCAAGAGTCTATTAGAGGTAGTATAGGTTTTCCTTGAGGAAACAGACAGAAAAATGGAAGGTAGTTTGAAAATATCTGAAAATAACAGAGTTTGAAGCATATTTCTTCCGGATGTTGGTACATGGTGACTTATCAAAACACGCCATATCGTTAGTATCACATATGTTAGAGTCAGAACCGATATTGATGAAATTTTGTACAATAACAAAGCTTCCTAGGTGTAAAAAAATCTTACCATCTTGTTTTCATTTTAAATATTTTTTTGTTTAATTAAGTGCCACGCCATTTAGCTCATACCTAATTTTTTATTATTTCGTGGAATAAAGAAGAATAATGTAATATGATTTTTTGGGTAACTTTTTAACGATTTAATTCAATTAATGTACAACAATTATTAGAGTTCTTCTCAAAAGGGAAATGGCATTAAGTATGCAAAGTCATTAAATTTGACCTTCCAAACCAACTTGAGTTAATAGTCCACAAAAACGTAATATGCTGGTCCGGACATTTTATTGAGAGATGACCTATGAGTGCATTATGTAACTAATTCATAAGTAGGGTTTTGGTAAGAGCATGCTAAACGTAACTACTGGAGATTCCGGACCAACGTATTAGGTCTCACTGGATTTTCAAAATGAAGTTCAAATTATTTATTTACTTAGAGTTGGTCTGCAAAGTCGAATACTTGCACTCTGTTTTCCCTTGAAACTGGATATATACCTGAAAGTGTTATCATCTCAGACAGCTGAAACGATTATTTAGCTGCATTTCTCTTGTTACAAGGACAACGGGTCCACCATTAATCATGTGATGTCTTTTAGCAACTTATTTGCCCTCTCTCGGTTAAAAGTATTTGAAGGATTTTCCGAATATTTTCTTGAAATACTAATATAATTCAATTCTAGAAAATTAGCACCATAATAAGAATGTCCACGCAGACATTAGTTGTATTCACTGACATAAAAATAATAGTAAACATCTTTTATTGACGGCTGGCTAGCCGAATATTGTAGTCGTCGTGTTGGTTGAAGAAATCGCTGCTCAACAGCAGCGAGTCAAGGTCAAAACCTCGCCTTCATAAAAAAAATTAGTACACGCGAAACCTCACTACAGCCTCTTGTGCTATTTCGTGATCTGTTACGGAACACCCCCACCTATTTCTAGCCTCACGTGATTAATGGGAGACACTAAGGCCCGTATCGTCAGTCCCTACAATTCTAGGGCGCGTTTATGGCCTTCTTGACTGTCATAGTTTTATACTTCTTTGTGTCAGCGCTCTATTTTGAGGTTATGTCACAAATATCTATTTGCATCAAATTGTGCTTGCTTTTGAGTTATATCATGTTTTATCAGCCTGAAATTTTCTACAATTTAAAAGGAAAACGTATCTTAACAATAGGAGAGCGCTGACGCTGACACGGGACGAGTGTAATCTAGAAATTTTTGAAGGAGAGAAAAGAGTATGACAATCAAGGAGGCCATAAATGCGCCCTACAATTGTAGGGCGCCTTTATGGCCTCCTTGATTGTCATAGTTTTCTGCTTCTCCGTGTCAGAACTCTATTTTGAGGTTATGTCACAAACATCTATTTGCATCAAATTGTGCTTGCTTTTGAGTTATATCATGTTTTATCAGCCTGAAATTTCCTACAATTTAAAAAGAAAACATATCTTCACAATAGGAGAGCGCTGACGTTGACACGGGACAAGTGTAATCTAGAAATTTCTGAAGGAGAGAAAGGAGGATGACAATCAAGGAGGCCATAAAGGCGCCCTACAATTGTAGGGACGACTGACGATACGGGCTTAAGTTCTAAAAGAGCTTTTTGCTTCACTCTGTGGGGCGCTCAAAGCACCACTCAGGAGGAGCATGCTGTATAGGAATCTACTATATTCAAGAATGTGTAGTCTATATCGGTTGAACCAGAAATGAGTAAATTAAACTTAAGTTATGGTGAAAGGACTCAAGTCGAAAAGATCACACTCAAATGTCATAGGGAATGAATTTCGGCGAATTTCTGGAACACGAATATCGATGGAGGAACTCCTAGATACAGGGCCTCCAAGTTCAGCTGGTTGTACCCTAGCAGCATAGATGCTGGGGTACCGTATTAGCAGGATAAAACCCGGGTTTCAGTACACGATATGAAACATTTACGTTCTTACTGGGTGGTTCAGCGATATTGCAAATCTATACATGTACAAGGCTGCGCAATCTTTCATTGATGGGCTATTGCTCCGAGACACCAACACTTTTAAAAGCTGTTCAGGATTATCCTGCACTGTTCCTGTGAGGATATACGTAAAAAATAATCAGGATGTACAGGGTGTTCGAATTACCTGGATAGCAATTTTGTATTTATGATAGTTGTATCACTTACTTATCACTCATTTGGGCAGACCTACATTTGTTTGGGTACTTATTGAAGTAATTATTTTATATTTTACTTTAAAGGAAAAGAATTTAGTTTAGGTTGAGGGAAACACCCAATAATCTGGTGAAAGCTGGATACATGGTACAATCGTCAAAATTTATACAAACGACATACAGCTGTATGTCAGGAACAAATTAAAACGGATTAAAAATATTTAAAATGAAAGTTAAAAATTACATCGTGAATCACCTGATGTTGCACAAAATGGTGGGCATAGAATCATAAGTAAGATGAACCTTTGACAAATGACAGAAGGTTAGTAGTGCCTGTGTCGATAGTTGGAACGAAAATTTCTTTGTAAAGTGTGTGCTATGTTGCCCAATCACTTCAGATGGCGTGATTTATCAAGATATGTTGGGTAAGAACTTGTCAACCGACCTGAGGCAGTTGAACTAACTATATTGTTGATGAGATGGGCAATTGAATTAAACAATTATTATTTTATCAAGAGAAAACAATAATTCAAATTTGAATGGAATGGAATTTTTGGGTGGAATAAGCCAAAAAGCAGATTCCATTTATGGTTGTGAAAAGTCAAAATTTGGAGGGATGTGTAAGTCCTCCAACTTTTCGCAGTTTAGCAGATATGAGTAAATGACGCTCAGTTGCTTAACATCGGTCTTCTTATTGATACAGTTGTCATTCAAAAAAATGTTGGACATTTCCAGGAATAAACGTTTGGATAGGTGTTTTCCTTTATCAAGAACTTTGATACTTGTGTAGTTCATAGAGTGCCCTGTTGTATTGACATAAGATGCCAGAATACATCTCTCAGATGAAGCCTAGAATCACTTTTGTGTGATATAATCCTTCCTTTTAGAGATCTGGAGGTCTGACCTATGTATATTTGGTTGCAATTGTTGCAAATGATAGAGTAGACTGTGTTAGTTAAGCCAAGCAGCGGGAATCTGTCTTTCATCTTTGAAAAAATGCAGTTAATAGGACGGATTTGCAAGCAATTCGACAGTTCAACGGGCTACATATATATATATATATATATATGTATAACGAAACTAGAGAAAATGCAATAGCACTCCTGAACCTTAAACCTTTAAACTTGGTTTCCATGTTCCTAGGATTTCATTGTCTAGCCGAATCAAACACAATGTACGTTATAATTTCTGTTTATTATACGACGTTCCACCCACCACGGTGTCCATATTAAAGTTGAATGGTAACTAATGACAGTATGTGTTTTATTTGTCTGTCCTTCAGATCATGATAAGTTTATTTTTCCGATTGAAATGGTCTGCAGCATGCCGAAATCGGGAAATTGGGGGTAAGCTATCGGTACAATTTGAAGATGACATCGCGCAAAGCCAGAAAAGCGCTGGATTGTTTGGGGTACGCATTCCGGTCACGAAAGGACACCCAGCCCGCCAAAGGGACAGTCATTAGTAGTCGAAGATTGCACAACAGTTAACCGATGTATTGTGTATAGCTCTGGGTAGGTTTTCGTGTTCTCGGTAGGTGCATAGCATTTTCGGGACAATGAGCGAAGATCACGGTACATTGAAAAAACGACAGACGACCTCATGCTCAAATGTTACTTTCAAAGGCTGGATATGCAGTGGGAACACGAATGACTAGCCCAAACGATTCTGGGATTTACTGGTTTTGCACAGTTCGAATGGGCTGCCAATTATATCAATCGTCAGAGGGTGGGTTCTCGATGAGTAAATAACGGTAGATTCGAGGGAGTACACGGCTTATTAAAATCTCACAAAAAACAGTAGTTCTAAGCAAAACTTAAAAAGTAACAAGCATTAGTCGCGACCCTGCCCGACGCGTATCCAGGGTCGACTGCTGCCCAATTCTAACAAAGTTGCCAAATGTCTTTCACCCTTTCGTCGCACATATCACTGATCCACTACACATCTCAAAACTATGATGTCTTCGTGCGACCTCACCGTGCTACAGGACCGTTCAATCTATTGTCGCAACACTGTACAGAAATGGAGGATAGAAAACATTGACAACTGTCACCTGTCACCATGTTGGCCGAAAGGTCGTACAATAAACAGGAATAAAATATACATGTGGTTTGATTCGGATAGATAATGGATGCCAAGGGAAATATATTTAAAATGCAGCTTTTGAAATATACCTATTAAGATAGTCAAGGAACGAAACAACAGGGTTTTAGACAAACTATACAGGGTGTGCCTAAAAAAGTGTGCAATATTCTACCAGCGCTTTATAGAGCTTAAAATAGGAAGAAAAGTTTATATACACATAGGTCGACAAACGTCCCCTAAGGGCGCTACGGTCTTTTAAAGGGGCTCCCCTGAAGATGGTTTTTCCTAGATATTTCCGAAACGTGTTGAGATAAGGACATAAAATTTGGTACTCTAGCCTAGTTTTTTATGCTGGATCTAAAAATATTAACAATTTTAGACAGTTTTTTTTGGAAGCGTATGTAACAGGGACGGACTCAGGTTATTTTAGCCTCAAAAATTTGGGGTGATTCTATTTTTGAAATTTAATTTTAGAATTTGAAAATTTAGGGTTTTCTACATAAAAAGGTACTCTTATTGAATATCAATAAATTGTGGCATTTTTGATTTAAATCGAACTAAAAAAATTGCCACATGGTAGGAAATGTACTGGAATACCAAATTTTATGTCTTTATCTCAACACGTTTCGGAAATATTAAGGATAAACCATTTCCAGGGGAGCCCCTTTAAAAGACCGTAGCGCCCTTAGGGGACGTTTGTCGACCTATGTTTATATAAACTTTTCTTCCTATTTTAAGCTCTAGAAACCGCTGGTAGAATATTGCACACTTTTTTTTGGGACACCCTGTATATCTGAAAGAAAAACTCGTTTTTTGACGAATCAGAGGCTCTTGATTATTCTCGGTAAAAATATTAAAAGGACTGAAATTTGGGGATTGGGGGTTGTAGGGGGTGGAAGAGTGTTTACGAAAGTTTTTTGATCTTATTATATTTATATGCTCCCAATCCCCATAGTTATATCCACCTATTAGCATATTTCATACATCATAATATTCCCGCACATTTGCCTGTAAAATTTATGATGATACAGAAATGTCTTTGACACGCACAACTGTTCAGGGTTATTCTACAGCCTATCTATGGTAATATATTTAAAACATGGTATCAACTGAAGACATAAGACATCTGAGAAAAAATTCAATACTTTATCTATTATGATGGTGGAGGTACTGATTGCCATACTTTTATCATTTTGGACAAAACACTGACTAGCAGATGGGCAAGATTATAAGAATGCAAATAATTATCAATTAACTATTATACAGGGTTTTCGAAAAATAGACAGAGATACGTTAGAGGTTGATTCCTTGTTAAAAAATATGTAAAGAGCTTCTATAAACATGGGTCTGGGAATGCAGAGTTTTCAAGACACAGAGTGATGAATTTATAGAAAAAATATTTTTTTATTAATGTCTTGAAAAATATTCACTCGATTCTGCTGAAATTTGGCAATAATATTGTTGTAGTAAGAGGCTCATTAGTCGTTGATAGATTATTATTATTAGGTACAGTGATGTCCCGGGGGGCACCCTTCGTATCTCACGTCGTTTTCGAGACGAAAAATAAAAACCGTTTTATTGCCTGTCACTGGACAAAATCGGTTTATCGATTTTTGATAAAAAATTAAAAGCGCCTTGGAAAACAAAAAATCGTTTTTGAATGGGAGTTTGACATTTGCGCGTCAGTTCAAATTTGAACAGAATCAAGTATATTAAGATATTAATTAATTTTTTTTAATTCATTTTGAAAATTCCTTATGTTTATAGAAACTTTTTTTCATGTTTTTAACAAGGAATCCTGGTCTAAAATATCTCCGTCTATTTTACGAACACCCTGTGTGCTAAGTGCGGAACCCACAATATGCGGTAATATGGCACTGACTGCCCAAATTGGTTGCCTTGTAACTTATCACTGGTAAAGGGCTTATAGCTTCTTTTGTTAAGAAATATAGTACTCCTCAAAACCCCATCAAAACTGTTTCACACCACAGACCCCGGGACCGTCCGTCGGCAAAATGCACCCACATCACTCAGGTTCTACAAATCGTTCTGCACTTAGAGCCTTTAAAATCAAAAACGAATACTGCCAGAGAGGTGCGCCTTTCTAACAGTTCGTTAAAAGTCAACCTGGCGTAAATTCTGCCATCAAGTTCGTGTGCAGGAATGAAATTTATCAATAATCTTCCTGTAATGCTTATCAACACAGATGGTATATTTTGGTATTGGGAAAATTGGAATCGCAAGGAATCCTAAACGAATCGGAGAAATTGATTCCGTCACCGTAATCGAAACCATGGAATCTAATCACGATAAAGAATGATTTGACCTGTAACGAGGAATAGACCTACACGCTGCTTTCAAGGAGTAAACACCATAAAATATCCAGAACTTTCTAGACAACAATATTTCCTATGCTTATACGTTGGAAACAAGGTTCAATGAAAGGTGATATTAATCTGAGAAACCTAATAAGCTCTGACTGACCTACAGCAAGGTCAAGCATAAATTCGATCCGCTGATGACGTAAAAGTAAAGAAAAAGACTGCACTCGAACACGGCAAATAATAACATCCATTAAAGTATTTCTGTTTATGTAATGATGCGAGGACTTTCGTTTTTGTTGAGATAACCCTTCTAGGCCCTGATTCTGTGCTCCCGGGTTCAGGGTAAGGTTGATTAATGGTTATTGCGTTGACGTCTGCGTCAGCTACCGAGGACAAGGATGAGATAAATTCATTAAATAGCTGGTCACCTTGAAGACATAAACAATCTAAGCACTTCCCACGTCTCCGTTGAAAAGCTGGTGGAGCTGTTTTTTTTTCAAAGCTAAGGATAACACCGTTAACATGGTGTCTTAAGTATAGAAAATTGATTTGAGTAATTTTTTATTAGTGCAGGTTTCTCATGAAATGAATAAGTATTTTAATTATTTCTTGTTACAGATGTGCAAGATTAAGGTGCAATTGATGACCAAATTGGATCAAACTGACGAACACATATTTTATTCACAACACATACATTTTGGTACTCGCATGCTATATTCTGTGCATTATATTTTCCTCAGGTAACAATTTAAAAAAATATTATTTTCAAAATGTCAGATTAACAAAAATCTCTGAAGATTCCAAACAATGCGCCATGGACTTGCGTCTCATCCGAAACATAGCTACTGTTGTCTCTCGAACCGGAGCTACGGTTGTCCCCTATCAATGCTTGACGTGCTCGAATATTTTTTGTTTGCTCTACCATAGTCCCATAGTAGATACACGTGAGGGTATAGACAACATCAGTATCTGACATGCTGGAGTATTTCTAGGTAACTAAACATTTTTCCTACATCTTTGAAAACTTGTACCTACCCCATCATGAAAGGGGAGAGTACAGGGACTTAGCTGCTTTTCACCATCTAATCTTCAAAATGCAATAGGTGCTTTCGACGCTCGAACTACTAACCGTTTAGCCTCTTGGGCAGTGAAAATAAACGAATATCAAGGATAATAAAGACACTTGTCTTTGAGGTTATATATATAGCTCCCCCCACTATGCAGTTCCCTCCTGGCGAAGCACAGATCTCACTACCGCATACAAGCACATAGCAAGACCACTTAAAAATATAGCTATTAACAAATTCGTGCTTGGCTATAAGATAGGACAGAATCAGTATATTTCTGTCAATTAGTTGGCTTTACGAGTACCATCATGTCTTCATTCTGAGAAAGTTGACCTACCAAACATGATGTGCTTTGTTACAGTTGTTGTTAATATACGGTTGAAAAGTCCAGAACCTCTATAACGTATTCTATCAAGAATGATTCTTTTCCAATTTCAAGTCTGAAATTGTACACAAAAACAGATCCTGAACGCTCTAAGTTGTTTGCAGAATATGATATGAACACTTGCGACAGTATGAGGCTCAGAGTGCCTAAGCAGTGGTAAAAAACAAAAAAAAAAAAATTTGATGACCGTTACTTCCGTTGTGTTAAGTTACGTGTTAATTAACGTTGCAATATGATTTGCTCAGACTTATGGTCGGCTAGAGAACCCTTTGAACCTTCAGTGAAGGTACTTGTTCCAACAGTTTGTTCTATGCGTGAAAAATCATGTATATATAAATATATATACAGGTATATATTTAGTGAAGAAAGAAGGAACAATGATACTGAAAAAATAGCGTCTTCAGTGCCAAAGCTTTTGATCACGAAATAAGTTAATGATTTGATAAGTTATTTTGAACTATCTACGGATCTGCAGAGATATTCGGAAAAAAAGCTTGTTGGCATTAGATACAAAACATTCTCGGAAATCACGTCAGAGACCAAGTAGCTACTCTGAAATTGTAAGCGACATACTACTAACCCTAAATGTGATGTTTTTATTAAAATGCACCACCACCACAGTCATCCTGGCCAATATCCCAAAAAATCTTGAACCTTATATTGGAAAACAAGAAAAGTGGTTTCACCAGGATCGAGAAACCATGGGAGATAGGATCAAGGGATCAGCGTATTACTATATGGCTGACTACTGCGGGGGATTCGACACGACTGTCTCACTCACTACACCGCATTCACATTAAGTTCAGAAAACGACAGTTTTTACGTACGTAATATTATAATGAATGCTGCTTTTGATATGAGTCAGTGTTGACCAGTGTAGATCTTGGACAGCTTACCTGCTGAGTTGAGCTGAAACGAGGTTACTATAAGGCGCGTACTTGGCTGGATTGGCATACATCAGACACACCAGTCTTTCTCTGCATCTTTCAACCTCCTTTGACTTTTCATCTCCTAGGCCTAACTGCTGAAAGACGGCATCAAGTCTGGACAGCAGTGGGGAATAGAAGGGATCGTAGCTGGTAAGCAGCATTGAGGATGATGGAATCTTGTGGAATACCTGTAACACAAATTTCTTGTAGTATCACAGTGTAATTATAATTATTCTACAAAGCCGCCCAACATTTAAATTGTATCAAAACCGTACATATTATCAGTAAAGTAGGTACAGATTGAAATGCAATATTTAGAGCTCGCTCAAATCGAAGTAGCATTTTTTCCTTATAAGACCAACTAAAGTAGTACACTGTTTGAAAATGGATAATTTTTTTTCGAAAGCCCGGATTTTGATAGTTTTTGGATGGTCATCAGTACGCCATAGTTTTACCACGCAAAAAATACAGTCAGTGCATCACAAGATCTCTCAAGCTGATACTCTTTAGTTTGAAGCATCTCGTTTGAAAGCTTATTTCAAATCCTTTACATTCAGGCCTCATTGAGTTTCTTTGGTTAAGGAGTCCCCAAGTTCTTTTTAAAAAGTTAAGGTAGTTTATTCTTCTAAAAAGTGGGGCTCATGTTTATTCTAGCTTTATATCGGTTGATATAACATTTAGAGAGGTGCTAATGTTCTTTTATGTTGTAGAATATGTTACCAGAAGAAGAGTGGGAAATTTGAAAACTTTTTTATTCGTCAACTAGCCTACGATACATGGAGGGTACGCTTAACTTCACGCAAGATGCGAAATAACATTCTCAAACCAACATCTTGTGGTTGAAATAATTTCACTGATTTCCCAGAAAACTTTCCCATACCTTTCTAACGCTTTTGCTCGTAAATCAGCACCCTGCAGTTTCACGGACCATTTGCTCTTCTCGTCCACAAAACAAATGACATTCACCAATTGACACTACATAACTTTCCTGGGCTAAACGATAAAAACTGTCTAACTTCCACAATGTTGTCCATAGGAAATGAAATGTACTTTATATACGAGTATTATACATTTACGTTACTAGATATAACAGCATTTAATCATCGGATTGCTTTCAGCAGAATTAAATTGCAAAATATATCTCCATTAAGTGATTGCTCCTAATTGGAGTTTATTGATACTGCATTTCGTCAATATTTCAAACGTCAAAGTAGGATTGCACAAATTCATGCTGTCACAAATTTCGATCGGAAATACATTGATCGGAAGGCAGGTGTCTAGTTCATCAAATCTCGGATCCCACCAAATAGACCGTTGAACCAATGTGTATATAAATTCTTCCAGGTATTCGTTATCATCACCGCAGCATATACCTATGTAATGGCAAGATCAAGCTTGCCAACATCGAACAGTAGTCAGGAATACTAACACTAAACTACCTAGAAGTAACAGAAACATTGCCGAATGGCTGAAATTAGTGAAGCTGATTAAAGATGCATTGTGTAGTCATATTGAAGCTCCATGATTTAAATTTACCCGAGCGAAATTCCTGAATCCTCAGACTGCACTTACATGTACAAATATGTTCACGGCTTGAGATGAAATGTGGTACTAGACTAGAGTAAGATCCAGGGTACGTTATTTTCTAAAAGACAAAACGTGGAGCATTTAGTAGCGGTGTATCTTACACGCCTGAGTCCCTGATACATTCCAACGTATCCATAGACGGCTGATTTGCAGGCACCAGGTAAGAAAGTTAAGTAAAAGTGGGAATGAATACACATTTTGATGGCTTGCATTTATATATACCTTGCAAGACATAATTACAGTATAATATCTATCGGCACTGCAAGACATTTCGGCCTGATCACAAGTTCCGTTACATGCTCTAAAGCTTTCAATACGATCTCTGGCTAAGTTGATCTCCGGCTATAGTTTTTGTATACTCGTTTAGAATGAAAAGCCTTATACAAAACTTAAGGAGTCTAATGTAAGGTTTTTCATGCAATATCTTTTAAATATAGAGCGTCTCACAAAAATGCCATCGAATAAAATCACATTTCTTGAACGATGCACCCTGCAGAGTGTTAGTGAAAGTGTTAGCCGCCTTTTTCTGATTCCGAATATACAATTATACTCCGATATATTTACTCTTATTAGTTCATTCAAAAACTTCAATTTTGTGTGTCGTGCATACCATGCGTCTAGAGGTAAACGGGTTTGAACTCGAATACACATAGCACATAAAATTTAGAGGTTCCTGATTAATCTAATAAAAACAAGTATCATAAGCCATATACAGAGAAATAAATCCATATACCACTGACGTCGTAATGTGAGATAGAAGCCTCACGATGCCTAGTGACCCGAGTGACAATGTCACGGACGCACCCCTTCTAACATACTTATTGCACGCTTCTCTCTCGTACTTACCGCCCCGTCAGTATATTCTGTATATTTGAAATCAGAAAAAATTTTCCACTATGCAGGGTATGCGGCGAGATATATCTGGCAACGCTGGATAATGTTTTTCAAAGTATACAGTCTGTCCCAGATTCGCTTCTCTATAGTGGGATCTATGCTACTGTTGTACCTACAGCAAAGGTTAAACATTAAAAGTTTTAGAGGAAATTTAGTGCATTCGATAGCCCGCTTCAGATTTACGATCGGTCTATTGGTTTTGGAATTAGAGGCGCAAAACGGAAAATGTCGAATTTTGTTTTTTGCCAGTAAATCCGAAAAGTTTAATTTGACAGATGTGAAATCATTCGGACAATAAGAGATGACATGTCTCAATCGTCTTTTGTTTTCCCGCAACCTGCCTTTACATTTTTCTTAAGGCCGCCATATTGGATTTTTGAAAATAGCGTCAAATTTCCAACCTAGTTATGTTTCACAACTGCATTAAAGATTGAAGAATCATCGAAATATAATTACACGTAGTGTTATGTATTAATTTTTTTTCTAAGAAGGCCATGATTTATTTGTCATCAAATAAAATTAAAAAGTAACGCATTTTTTTCATCTAAGGAGGCTCTGACTTTAACGCTAAATAATTCGAAGTATCAAAATTGTGTTTTAGCAATAGTACGTACGTTTTTTCTCATCAATATCATAGATCTGACAAAAAAAATTGTCAAAACCTGTTGAAAATGGCCGGTATTCCCCACACAAATGAAGAAATGTTTGACATGTTAGCGCTGTACTTACAGTTACAGAGAAACGCCGAGATTACCTCAGCAAGGTGCTTGGAGATGTACACCGAACGATGGCAGCTTCTTAAAACTCAATTTGAAAAAATAGTTAATTTATAAACCTTTGAACAACATGAAAGGGGATACAATATTGAAAATGAAAATCGCGGCAGAAACATTTTACAAGCTGTCAACGAAATCTCTAGTGCATCAGTAAGAACTATAGAACGAGAAATTCGTTTGCCAAAATCCACAGTACACAGAGTATTAAATAAGAATAAGTACCATCCATACAAACCTACATCAGTTCAAGGACTTAATGAATACTGATTTTCCAAGGAGAATGCGCTTCTGTGAGGGGTATACTAGGAAGTCTAATGAAAATCCCGATTTTGTAAATCATGACTTGTGGTCCGATAAGAGTAGGTTAAGGAATTGTGGAGTTTTTAATAAGCACAACACTCATCATTGGGCTGAGGAAAACCCTCATGAAGTGGCAGAGAGTCGTCTACAGGCCAGATTTGGAACTAACGTTTGATCTGAGGTCATTGGTAATTTAATCTAACTTACCTTTTTTAATTGGGCACCTATTTGAAACTAGGCATTAATCGTTTCAGGAAATCAACTTATAGGACCATTTTTGCTTGGCCTAAATGGACAAAGGTATCTAGAGCTTTTGTGAAACCAGGTTGTGCCGGCTTTACGAAGATGGGTTTAGAAGAACCTGGTTTCAACAGGATGGATGACCGGCTCACAACACCATTCAAGTCAGCAGGAGCTTCTTAAGAGAGCAGTTTGATGAAAGGATAATTTCATTAAATGGTTCAATATCTTGGCCTCCTAGATCCCCTGACCGTTTAGCCTTGGATTTCTATCTCTGGGGTCACACAAGAAATGAGGTCTATGAATTCGATCCTCCCGCGACCATATCCATCCTGAGACGAATAATTTTGAGCAGGTTAGAAACATTAACAGCTAGCTAAGGTTATACAAAAAACAGTCACCAATTTATTGTCCAAAATTTCTGGATGCAAATGGACGTTATTTTGAAAATCAGTAAATTAATACTCACTTCCATAATTAGATTTTACATTACATTACAATTATTCAAATTGTTTGTTTGTTCAAGTGTTAAATAAATTTAAGACGATGATTCTGACTTGTTTTTTTAACACACTCATAGTTGGAAATTTGTCACAAATCATTTGACTTATTAGAAGTTGATATTAACGCTAAAATTATATTGAAGGTTCAAGGCGCTTATTTGTTTTTTGTGCGTTACTCATTAATGTTATTTTCTGACAAATAAATCATAAAAGAACTAATACATAACATTACGTGTGAAGATATTTCGGTGATACTCCAATCTTTTATGCACTTGTGAGACATCACTAAACTGAAAATTTTACACTCTTTTCAAAAATCAAAAAATCCAATATGGCGGCCATAAGAAAAATGAAAGTTGGGGCGGGTTGCTGGAAAGCAAAAGTCGACTGAGACATGTGATAGATGCTGTCCTACTTTTCTTAAAAAAATGTCCGAGTCATGTCACATTTTGACACCTGTCAAATTAACCGTTTTGGATTTACTGGCAAAAAACAAATTCTGCCATCTTCGGGTTTTCGCTGATCTTTTCAAAAGCAATCGACCGATCGTTAGTCTGAAGCCGGCTATACAAAGCTCTAAGTTTCCTCTAAAGCTTTCCCCATTTAACCTTTGCTGTATGTATAACAGGAGCTAAGATCCCTGTACAGAAATGCGAGTCTGGGACACGCTGTATATATTGCATCCCAGATGTCAACGTCAAGCTGTAAACCGAGGATAGGTCAAGTCATAATAGTCATCAGAAAAATATAGAAATCTAAGTCGTGTACTTTTCAAATTATAGGTTTTAAAAGACAGCAGGAAAATCAACACACTGTTATGAGCTTTCTGTCTCCATTACTACAAATTTCTACTTTTTTCTTAGACAGGGTAACATACAGTGTCATTCTACGTAGTGGCAGCAAGACAAATAGTAACGCCCCTTTAATTAATTCATGATCCTGTAGTGCCATCAGATCTGTGTACACCGAACAGGAATGCGCTAACATATACCTTATTTATGGGGAATGTAGATGTAATTAATGCCAGTGCTGCAGCTAGGGTTTATCGTGAGAGTTTCCCAAATGCTGCCCTTCATCCCGAAAACAGAGTGTACCACGTACAGCGAGTACAGTATCTACAACCCGGGCATTATCTTCCAAGAGTTGAAACTTGCCAAACAATTGTGAATTTAGGAAATACATTCACGAATTAATGAATGTGGCGTCACTGTCTATCTGTCACTACGTAGAATGACACTGCCCGCCACTCCGTCGAAGAAAAAATTGAACTTTGTAGCAATAGTAACTTATATTTTTACGACTTTTCTTTAAAGCCTATAATTTTAAAAGTACACGACTTGGATTGTTTATATTTTTATGATAACTAGTATGACTTCTCCTATCCCCCGTTTCCGACTTCTGGGACACCCTATATGAAACTAAGTTTTATTTCTAATTACCTTTCTCACCTGGTACTTTTAAGTCGATCGTCTACAAAACTAAGTGGGTATGCCAGCCATTAGTGCATATAAACGCTACTCAATGCCCCACGTTTTGTTTTTCACAACATAAGTTATGTCTTTCAACCCTGGGATTCTGGTCTAAGGGTGTCATTATCTATAAAGCTATTACAATACCCGAATATAGCATGCGATAATTTACTCCCCATACGTGTCTGGTCAAATAAAACCACGTATATGATCAAAATGCCTCTTTATTGTACATCGTTTTGAACCCAAAGGTGACCTTTATCAAGTAAAATTGACACTTCTGATAATATATTTTGTTTGCGGATGATACTTCGTTAGTTTGTTTCCTTCACAAATCCCTATACAGTATGTTACTACAGTAGTCTAAACTATCCTGTAACATGATTGGATTGCAATTTTAAGGCGGCACCGCGCACAACCAGTAAAGCTTATTACCGTCTGGGGTAGGTATTCTATTCCCAAAAAGGCGCCCAGCCCTCAAAAGCGTCGAGCGAGAATGAGGTTATCTTTAGTTTCTTTGGTGTACCAGACACGTCACCCTCGTCCATCGATCCAGCTTTTACGATAAATTGGATATGTTTCAGATGTTACATGCGCTAATATGTCCAATATGGACACAAAACCACGAATAGGACTGTGCGAAAACATGACGACTTTGAAATAAGCACCAAATATCGTGGCAAGTTACAATGAATAACAAAACAGTACAACCTCCACTGGAATCCAGAAATTGACAAAGGTTTGGGAAATGCTGGCCGACAGACCAACTAGATTACTATAGTGGACGATTGAGCAGCGATATATGTCAAAAACCATTGATAAGCATATAGAATACATTGTGTTGTGATTCAGATATAAAAAAGTGATAAATGGTAAACCAAACATTTACTTGCATTACCTTATAATCGGTCTTCTTGTTCGGTCGCCGTAAGTAATAGTTGTCATTCAGCTGATTTGGGACGTAAGAGACACGTTGGTGAGCGAAACCAAGCCTGCAGCAAAAAACATAATTATAATGGAGTCGTACAATTACATCATATAATACTGCACAAATATCAAAAGCAAAGATATATAAAGCTACATATACATATGCGAGCCGAGCCGTTCGCGAGCCGCTTGCGAACTGCTAGTTCGTATGATAGGGACGGGATTCTCAGCACCAGACTGAGCGCTCACAAACCGATCCTGAGCCGGTCGTTGCGAACCGTGTCCTGTCGGTTTTTTTAATAATAATAATAATTATAATAATAATAATATATTTATTTCCAACAGGTATACACCCAATCACAGGAAATTTTTGACGAACACAAAGAGATTCGCAGTTCATATTGGGACGTGCTTGTGTGACGTTGTGCTGCTCGCAAGCATTATTTTCGAATATGGAGTGGTCGGAAGAGAAACATTTTCACACTTCTACCTGTATTTATGATTGGTGGCGAAATAACTAAAAAACGCAGTCTGACTGCTTACCTGTCTGGAGCGGAGATGGGGGTGCAAAAATATGTTTCCTCTTTCGATATTTGGGGGCCAGTTTTCAGCAACAGATTTTCAAAATAAGTAGGCGACATTCGCGCATTTTTTGTGATTTCAAGACCAGCATAAGTTCCGTATCACTGCGTTTCTGATATAGACCACTATGCCACCAACGCCTTTGTTTCCTCTTTTTCTTGCACAAACCACCAATTACTAAAGCCGCACCACTCATTACCATGATTGAGTAAGTTTCCTTGCGCGAAGACATGATTCAAACTGAAGCACACAGACCAGTATTCGCCAGCGGTTTGAGGCTGGTTCGGCTTTATTCCATGGATCACTGGACGTTCGTTGTAAAAATAATTTCAACGAACAGTTGTTGAGCGGTCCACGAGCGGCTAGGAAACGGCTCGGCTCGCATATGTATATGCGGCTTAAGGTGGTTAATGCGTTAATAGCAAGCTATAAACTCTAGCTATTATTCCACAGCCACGGGTATTGGTCTTAAGCCTACAAGATGGCACTTATGCGGCAAAACGTTTCATCGAATGGTTACAGGCTAGTTTTCAACAATTAATTCAAGGGATTTTGAGAAATAATTAAAATAGTGATTGTTTTAACAGTTATATATTCATAAATATCCAGGATAACCCAACAGCAGCAATATCTAAGGGAGTTAAAAATGAGACAGTAATTATCTGTAGACATGTGTCAGAAGGAACTCCCTTGTCGATGGGTATGTTTTACGCCACTTGGACTGCCTGTATTAAGGAATTCCTTTCAGAAAATTCCATTGAAGAAAAATTGGTTTCCCAACATGTCCTCAAATACACTCTATTTAAAAAGTGTCTTAGCAGACGTTAGTAAAGCTTAATTGATACAACCTTCGAAACACATTAGGGAAATGATGCCACCTACTTATTCAAAGAATGTTCGTCTTCTATCTCTAGCCAGTGGTACTAGTCGCATATAAACTTACAGCATCCTATACCTTGGCAAAGGAACATTAAAGTTTTTTTTCGTTGTGTTTTCCTCTGGAAATATTACCACTGTTTTTAAGCATCTCTGTATACTATAAAAGTGTTGTAGTTTCATCTTCCACACACACACGGGGAGTGACTCTTTTACTAGTGTTTAGAAGCACAATTTCTCGAAATGTAACAGTATCTCGCCCCCTTCTATTGGATATTTTGCTCTCTTGCATTGAGTGGAACAGAGAGATAACCATACGAACAGTTTTATAGTCTAAAGTTACATGTAACTAGCCTTGTTTGAAAACGGCCTCCTAAACGATAAATATGAAAACTAGTTTATTTATATTCAAAGTATTCGCCTCCAGCATCAATGCACTTCTGTAGCCTGACCTTCCACATATGAAATGCTTCTAATCAGTCAGTTTTTGAAATGCTTTCAACAAACTGAATAATTTCCTGATCGATTACCTCTTCGGACGAACATTTTCGAACCCGCAGATTATTTTTCAAACTGTTGAAGAGGCAGAAGTCACACATTGCCAAATCTGTCGAATAAGGCGGATGTTCTAGCATAATGAGTGGCGCTGGTGTAAGTTGGGCAGTGGCGGAAGGGAAGGCATTGTCGTGATGCAGGATTGCACCTCTAACGTTCACAATTTCGAAAACTTCTGGCAAACAGCTGATGACGTACCAATTTGGGGTAACTGTACGCTGTTCTTCCAGCTTAATTTCTTTTACTAAGCCAGTGCTGCGAAAGAAAACGGCGTATATGACTTTCCTCATGGCTCTCTGCTTCTAACATTGTTGGGGTAGGGTCATCTTCATCAATCCACACATGGCTTTCCTGACGTGTAGTTACGTCATAAAACGGTATATAGGTTTCATCACCATTTTATTATTTGTGAAAGAATACGATGACCGCCATTGTTTAACATTTCCAATGTTTTCCAACTAATCCTAACACGCTTCTCCTTTTGGGAATCAGTAAGCTGATGTGGCGCCCATCTCGCTACAACTTTTTTTTAAAGTGAAGATGATCATGCAAAATGGTGTGCACTGTGGCGGATCCTACCCCAAGAGTCGTCTCTATAGTCACTAGAACATGGCCTACCACTAGGTTCTACATCAGCCAATGAAACACGCCCTCTTTTAAATTCGGCATACCAGCGAAACACACTTGCCCAGGACGCAGCTTAATGACCAAATGCCTGCTGTAACCGTTCTATTCACTGATGTTCAGTTAAGCCGACTTTAAAGTCATAGTAAGTAATAGCGCGATAACTCTCTCGAGACAACTCGATGTTTCGTCTTAAATTTGTTAACACCGAGTGCACTGTTAAGACGCTTGCAAATGAACTGAATGCGGCGACTCACTAATAGAGGACTGCTGTTTCTAGTAGTGCACAGTTACCGGTTTTAAGTAGTATAGTTAATGCGCATCTCAAAATATATATTGACTCCATTAAGTTACACATAGTTATTATCTACAGGGTGTTTTCAAAGTTGAGTCATTTATTTTAATTGCTTGTAGGACTCGTCAAAAGGAGTTGATATACCAAAAATCACCTATAGATATAAATGTTACATAATAAAAGAAATACTATAACACTAAAAATAAAAGAAAATAAGGATGTTATTGCACAGATTTTTTGATATTCTCGACCACTGCCGTATAAAATCTTAGCGTCTTTTGTTTATCTAAGTTTGGCAAACTTTTTTTGTTATTGTATGGTTTTCAGTACGAATCTTTAAATAGTGCGTATTCTTCAATTTTCCTGATTATTTTGTGCAAAAGAATGACCCATGCTTACGAAAACAATGAACTAGTGGACATAATACTAACATACGGAGAGTGCCAAGAAAATGCAGCCGCAGCATGCGGGCTGTATGTATGAGGAAAGGTTTTCTTCTAGAAATAATCCGGCCCCACGGATGTTTGTAAATTTGGTTATTAGACTTCGTGACACAGTATATTTGAAAGAACAACGAGGATGTCACGCTGGAAGGCTTGCTCAACCTAAAATGTTACAAATTGAGGAGATATTTTAGAAATGGAAGACGACCCAACAATGAGTACTAGAGCCATAGAGATCAAGTTGAAGTTTCTCATAGTAAAGCGTGGAAAAGTATACGACAAGAAAAGTATTATCCGAATCAGTACCAACGGGTACAAGCGTTACAGCCAGAAGATCATCATAGAAGAGTTACATTTTGCCAGTGGCTTTTAGAACAGTTCGGTGAAATAAAGATATTACGAAATTAATTTTGTGTACAGACGAGGACACATTTACATGAAATGGAGTGCACAATTTTCTCAACAATTGTTTGGGGAATAGCAAATCCGCATGCTGTAAGAAGAACTCATTTTCAACATAGATTTTCATTGAATGTTTGGGCTGGCTTGTTAAATTGCATGCTTACTGGACCCTACTTCTTTCCACCTCGACTGACCGGTGAAATTCATTTGGATTTTCTTCGACACAATTTGCCACAATTATCAGAAGATGTTCATCTGGATGTGAGTCAGAATATGTGGATCCTACATGATAGGGCTCCACCACATTGGAACATCTAAATAATGAGTTTCCTAATAGATGGATAGGGCGCACTGGACCCATTTCTTTGCCTGCTGGCTCCCCGCATTTAACGCCTTGCGATTTTTTTCTGTGGGGCTATTTGAAAAAGTTGATGTATAATTATGGAGCAGTAAATACTCTGGAAGAACTTCAGCAGCGCACAGAGAATGCTTGTGATTTAATTCGTGGACAACAGGATTTTATTTTCGAAGATTTTAAAGAGTTTTTTATTCGCAGATCAAGATTTTGCGTTAGAAAATCGAATTACGATTTTGAACAGTTTTTGAAAAACGATATCCATATATATATATATATATATATAATATATATATATATATATATAATATATATATAATATATATAATATATATATATAATATATATATATATAATATATATATATATATATAACTTTCTTATTAGGCAACTTTTGTACAGGTGACCTTTGGTATATCAATTCCTTTTAAAGAGTTCTTCAAGTTGTGAAGCTAAATTACAACTTTGAAAACACACTGTATAGTTTGCAATATATATGTGGAGGTTGTTCTCCTCGTGGCATACTAACCGGTACCCCAGTGGGCAACTGGTACACCTTCATTGAAGAAATGGCTGTCTCAGCTTCTAGGCTAAGAAGCGAATTGTGGAATTCTTATCAGTCGAAGAGATTACGCCAAAATAACATCTGTAGTGACACTATAGCTATCCCCGTTTCAGTCTTGAAATAGGGATACGAGGGAATAAAAGTAACCTTGCAACTTAAGAACTCTCAGGATGATGCGATAACACCAAAATGACATTCCTGTGCTACATGCCGTAATGCAGTTTATATTTCAATTTATACGTACGAGTACATGGTGGGTTTTTGGTATGTAGTCGCTTGATAGTTCCGTTATTATGAAATATACATACAAAAGAATTATTTAGAAAAAATACGCCGCTCTCTACATAACTACGTGCTACACAGACTTCCATTATTAAATGGATAACTCTGCATATAGCATATTCTGTATATTCTGAAAGAGCTTTTCAGAAGAAGTTTAACTTAGCATAAACGAGAACTTCGGAATGCTAGTTCTGTAGCCGTGGGATATTTTGTCCGAAAAAAAACTCAACTCTGACAGCTTGTATCGCCCCTTTCACACGATTTGGTTCACGCCGCGCAGCGAGCGCCTGCTGCGGCGTCGGGCTATGGGAGTAGATGAGTCGTTCCACATAATATCCGGACTCCGCCACGCCGGACATACGGCCTCCACGCCGGACTACTCTGCGAAGGGCTATTGTTGTCTTCCTTCAGTGTTTCGAGGCTGGTGTGTTTCTTAGCTCGGATCTTGCTCTCCAGAATGGTCCAGATAGAATAATGCATCGGATTCGAGTCGGGTGTATTCGAGAGCCATTGTGTGGTCGAAACGAAATTCGGAACATTCTTTTTCAGCCATTCTTAGTTCATTCGCGCTGTGTAAGACGGTCAGAGTCCATGGCCTGCGGCCGACATGTTTGTCTGTCCACGGCTTCAAAGCAGCCTCCAGTACACTTTCGCGATAGTAAGTCGCATTTAGTTTGACGCCAGGCTAAATTAAAATGATTGGAGAGCGGCCATCCGCGGTTACAGTGGCTCAAACCATCACTTGTGATGCGTGCTGCTTCCGGGTGACCAGACGGTGGCTCAAATTCTCGTAAGAACGTTCGTTCAACCCTATCGTTTTGAGAGTCTACGGGAGCGTCGCGCTTCGAGCGCCGAACGAAACAGATCTCGTGTGAAAACATCACTCTTCTCAGGCGTGCGCCGCGTGGCATGCGTCTTACGGCGCTCACTGTATCGTGTAAAAGAGTGCTTGTCAGTTACGTTACAAAAATGCGTCAAGTGACTGCGAGGCGCTAATTGCTGAGGCGATTGGTCCACTGCAACAGGCTACCGTGTCCGCTGGCGGAAAAGGTGTTGGTGGAATGAAAATAATATAATAATGTACAAATAAATATACGTGCCTAAAATATCTGTCTGATTACCCTCGCAATATGCTAAATTACTGATTAATAAAACCCACGAACGAGATGATCGTGACCAAAAGAATGCAAAGCATCGTTTGGTAGTGGCGGCGGGGTCTGGTGTGGCAGCTCCCCAAACCCTGCGCAAGCCGGTGGGTGACTCGTGCTTGCCGGCCCGCCCCCGTGGAGCTGCGTCGCAGTTACTTCAAGGGCTAGTTCACTTTTTTTCAGAAATTTAGAGTTGACAGTTTTGTGGCGGCCACATTGGTAGCAAGAGAAATTAGTGAAACTCTGGGTGTAGAGCCAAAGTTCAAAGGAGCCAGACAGATAAAGAAACGAAGAATGTCTGAGTTCAAGGGAGAAGATGAGCCTATGTTAGAATCTGCCGAGAAAAAGTTTAACTAATATTTATGATTTTTACTTAAAAATACTAAGCAAATAGTAGAATGTGCAAATAATATGAATATTATGTAATAATATGTGCTTATTTATGGTTGATTATTCACTAGAAAAAAAAAGATTTCTTATACGATATTATTTATTTCCTGGCAGACATAAATTTTATTATAATTTTCCTAATGATTCATTGCTTAAAAAAATTACAGTGGAAGAGTTTAGACTATAGTCATAAATCATATTTCCTTCTTATCTCAATTCTTTATACAGAATGAAATATTGTAAACATCAAAGATGAAAATAGACTCAACCCTGGCAAATGGAAAAAAATACGTAAATAATTTGGATTGTTTTGAGATGAAATGACTTCATCAAAAATGCTGAAAACACTTTTTTGCAAAAAAATCTTAAATAATTTTCGTAGTAGATCACTTTCTTTAAAAAAGGCCTCGCAAAAATGTTTTGCTCCAGGCCTCACATCTGCTAAGGACGGCTCTGCGGGAAACATTCGGCAGTTGTCAGATTCCTTTCTCAGCACACCGCCTCCGTTCCCTAACTGACCATTTGTGATTGCCCCTGTAGGTTCAGCGCTACCGCAAGTGATCCGCTGCAGAGCTCCCATTTTCAACATTTGACACCTTTGTACGCTGGAAATGATGGAGATATCGTGAATATGACGCTTGCTTGGACACGTTCTGACAACACGTTGCGGCACATGTGCCCGGCCAGATGCGTTTCACTGTATAGAAGCTCCAGGCACATGTTAGGGAGCTTGTTTTAATGGGAGCATACCCTCATAACAGCTTATAGTAGTATCTAAATTCATGCTAAATATTCAGGCTTGTCGATACGCATTACGTGTTATGCATTGAGTAACTGTAATAGCAAGAGCGATACACCACATGTTTGTCGTTGATAATAGCGGGTCTCGACCGATTTTGCTCTTTCATAAATTTGTAATGAAAACAAGCACAAAGGTGGAGTTCAGGATTAATCTCTTGATCAAAATATAATTAGCTACGCATATATACCCAAAATTACTCAATATACATGTATACATATAACGACACCTCCGGGGTTAAGCACGATGAGATAACGAAAACAAGATACGATATTTTGGAAGCGAAGCTTTATCAACGCGTATAATTAAGTTTATCATTCTGCAAAGAGATTAGGGTTTAATCAAACAGAAGATTATTCTAACAAAAGACCCCCATGTAATGAAATTTCGTATCGCTACGAAGTGTTATGAAGCCCCGGCGTATGTTTTGAGGTAGTCTGAGTGCCAAATGACTCAGGATTCCTGAGCTTACTGCATCTTCCTATCCTCTAAGGGTCGTGCATCATTACTTATTTCTGAACTTGGCGACGCGAATTCTGGTTTACTAAAATTAAAACAAGTGCATTATAATAAGTATAACAATACGGCGTCAGGAAGGAATGTCTAAAATAAATCCAATCAGATAAGTTGCATGCAAATCCCACATCAGGCCATTTGAATTAATTTCTATTTTTTCCTGTCTATTAGCCGTCACTGCATCAATTTCCAAAAACTAGAGTGCCTTGTCCTTTCTAGCGCAGCCGTAGCCTTGCTTCAAGATCCGGCCGGTGCTTTCACACTTATAGTCGGGCCAAGGATTAGTAGATAGACAGACAGACTGGCATAGTCTCTCTATTCGTCAAAGTCTGTCAGAGCGGTCCGTAGGACCTTTGCTCTTGATCAAGTATTGTAAGTCAGTAGGTCCGTCAGGTCTGGATGCCGAGATACCAGACAAGGTCGGGGAAAAATTTGGGAATATGAAAGAAAGGAAGGAAGGGGGGAGAGCGAAGAAAAAAAGAAGTGCGTCAATTAGACTGGCATGGTTTTTCGTGATGCACATGTCGAGTAACATTCAAAAAACAAACTCGTGCCCTCCAAAATTTTGCAGCTATAATACCTTCTCGTCAGTTGGAGAGGGAAATAAAATTACTAAATCTATGCGGTGGATAACATACTACAACTGTATGAATTTGTTTTATTGTTGCATTGCTATAATGTCTTTGTCATGGTTATCATGGCAAAAATATCCAACTTTGAAGTTTTCTAACCTGTATAATGGAACTCTTATAAACTATTAGGCCCTGGACTATCGATCGATAGACAGCCCTCAGAAGTAGAACAAAATCTTTAAGGTGCATCTATCTTCGCTTTTAATGCCGTTCCGGTGTCTACGCTAAATCTCGGAGGAGTCAGGGTACCCTCACGATACTTTATCAGGTTTTCAGGTTAGATAAATGACAAATGATTCAGAACATGATGTGAACAGGCTTGTATTGAAAATTATTGGAAGATAGCTTATAGAGTGCACCCCTCAAACAGATTGACTTACTCAAGGTTTTATTTGTAGCCCTTTCAATTTACGGATCTATTCCAAGGGGTCAATTCTTGAAAAAGTAGGAAAATAATAATTGACAGTGGGCGTGAAGTAGTTTTGTGATGAAAAGATCTGTGATATGAAAACCTAGGAACATATTACTTTTTGAAGAGCAGAGGCATGCACTAACCTATTTACGAGTAATAAACGACGAAAAAGATATCAGAACCTGTCAGAAAGGTGATAGGTCACTTTCCACCGGTTATTTTTTTGAAAACTAGCGTTCAGGAGATCTACCTCCAAAAAGCATTGTCTTCTCAGTGGGTATGCTCGTTTAGGCTCCTACAACGCTACCAAGGATACTAGCAGCGTTATTTAGCTAATATGACTATACAGTTCTCTTGCAATCCACAGCTCTGTTCCACAATTTTTGACATATCCATAACTTTCCTCTTCAAACCATGGATCCAAAGAAGGCAAATCTAGGAGTCACCATGGTAGGAGTGCATCTTACGTTAGAATTGATATGAAGAAGTTAAAGTCATCTTGTTGGCATGGTTGCCCGACAGGCCAAACGAATGACCGTCCACAAAAACTTGATACGTTTGGGTGGTTCCTATTATTCAGTGGAACTAAAATTCAGAACCATGAACTGTATAGAAAATTGTGGTATACTGATTATGTGTTTTTTAGACAGACCAAATAGAGATCATGACCGTACCATGGCATATCTATGTTGGACAAGTTAAATTAAAATGTGCTGATACAAAAAGCGATATACATTGTTAACACGCATCGTGTACAGTTAGAGCAATTTGCATATAGTGAACGAGGCTTTCACATGTTTGTATATTTGGATATCACACATCGCTCGTGTCACTTTCTATGAATATTCGTCCACAAATTCAGGTCAATATTTTCCGAGCGTGTTATTATTGTTGGCTTGGAGCTTCTCACCGCAATTAACTATACGAGAACCTACTACTAAGTCGACATCATCATGTATTACACGTCATTTCGCTTGACCATTATTATAATTCAACAACCATATAACTCCATTCATTGTGTACCATGACGCACACGTTATAAGATCGTTGTCTCGAGATCGCTTTATAAATAAGTTTATTTTTCGAAAATGCGAAACAAAAAAATGTACTTTCACAAAATTATTCCAATGTTGTCATGATGCTAGCTGTAGAAAGGCTTAAATCTGAGCGACTGATAAAATGTGTTGATAACAATAAAGTAAACTCTAGGTCTTCTAAGAATGTAGTGGCATGGTTAGCATTATTCCCAGCACATCAGCAGGAACAGCTGATATAACTCACGCGTCAAATGTGAACGAAAATAATTTTCCTCGAAATGTGAAGAAAAAGGGAGTGGAATGAACTTGGAAATCATCTGGCGGACACCACACATAGCAGCAACAAGATGTGACTGTACGAGTACATCGTTTCCATATAATATGAGGAACAGCAAGGGGCACTGGACGCCGCCGTAGAACAACAGACCGTGAAGATCGCCGCCTAAGATTATTGGCCTTAAGGGACCGTTTCTCCACTACCAGGTCCATTGCAAATGAATGGTTTGCAGAACACGGAAGACCTATTGGCTTGCGAAGTGTTTACCGACGAATGAGAAGTTTTGGCTTGTTTTCATATCGGCCACACTGGGTCCTCCCTTTAACTCGAGAACACCGACGTAATCGCCTTGAGTGGTGCAGACAACGGTCACTCTGGGATCAGGAATGGAACAGTATTGTCTTTAGTGACGAGTCTCGATTTTGTTTAGGCATGCACGATGGTCGTGCCAGGGTTAGAAGGCGACGTGGTGAAAGGAGGAATCCACAGTTTTTTGTTGAAGGACATGTTCATCACACTGTTGGAGTTATGGTTTGGGATGCTATAGCTTATGGTTCCAGGTCACCTTTAATCTTCATCAGAGGTAACATGAACGCGCAGCGTTATATCCACGAAGTTCTAGAACCCCATCTTTTACCCTATCTTGACACCCTGGCAGATCCAACTTTTCAACAAGATAATGCCCGACCACATGTTGCAAGAGTCACAATAGACTTCTTTCAACATAATGATGTCACATTGTTACCATGGCCATCAAGATCTCCCGACTTATCCCCAATTGAGCACGTGTGGGATATGATGGGTAGGAGATTGCTCTATTTGCAACGTCATCCTCAGACTCTAGAAGCACTTCAAGAGGAGTTGGTGGTTGCCTAGAATGAGATACCACAGGAGGACATTGGCCACCAGATCAGAAGCATGCCTAGGCGCGTTGGAGAATGCGTAGCACATCAGCAGGGTGCACCCACACATTATTAAAGGTCAAAGGGCTTTAAAGCAGTGCAATCATTTTGAAATTTTTATCATTTACTTATTATGCTTCATTAAGTACTTATACAAAATTTTATTAAAATAAAACCATTTAAACTGGGTGTTCGGATTTATATGTCACTTAGTATATTAGAATGCTGCTTTTATGAAGCTAGTAAGAAGTAACCACAGAATTGGCTTTATGATAGCAATTTTTTGTTGTACCCAGTAGAGCTGGTTTTCAGATTGACCACCATTAGCCGAAATTCGTGCCCTACGCCTCCTCATAATATAGAAATCCATTAGTATGCGCCAGTATCCTCTGTGTGAAATTGCCGTGGTGGACGAGGAGGCTTTGCTTCACTAAAATAGAGACAACAGCTAGTAGGATAGGCATTCTTAAAATCACTGTCCATGACACCTTGAAACGATGTCAGCTGCACCCTTTCCACAAACAATGGGCCACGTCAAATGCTTGCGGCCATCGCACGGGTATCACGGATCTTAAAAGTGACATTTTATCGTTTTTTTTTTGACATTATACTGTTTTTTTTACATTATGTAGGTTGTTCTACAAGGTGCTAACTTAACATTTAGTAGTACCTGTTGCCTAAACGTCATGAGGCTTTAGTTATCAATGTTTGGCTCTGATGTGATGCAAAATCTGCTACAGGGATGGTATTACTGGAGGTCTAAGTTGTAAGTTGTATGTGTTGATGATAACTCCATTGGATTCTTGTCTCAAATACACTTAATCGAGATTCAAAGCTAGAAATTAGTTGCGCAGCCAGTTTTTCTTATCGATTCTGGAAGTTACATATACAAATTTGCTGAATTTCAAAAATGAGAGAGATAAGAAACAATTATGTTATCTGTACACTATCGAAGTACAAGTCATATACATACGATCAGTAATTACACACAACGCGGGCGCGGTGATGATTTTCCGCAATTCTCTTCAGTTTTACGTAATATATAACTTTGAACATAAACTCTCTTCAGAAAGCACAACATATAAATGACCCGCCAATGTTCAACATATTTAGTAATGATTTTCTCACACAGCAAATACGATATATGATTTTATACACATGCAGACCAATACACATAATCATCTAGATGCGATCTTGCTATTCAACCAAGTTTCTTCTCAGAGATAAAAACTACAGACACGGACCACTCAGCCTCACAAAATATATGCAACCAATAATGCGTGTAGTTCAGTTGAGTGATTCCTCCACACATGGACGTTCACAGCGATCCTAGTGAGCAAACGTGGAATGACCCTAAAAACTACCTAGTCTGCAAGTTGACATCTTATAGGTTTTTTTTTTGGCGTTTTGTAAGTTTTTTACATAATACCCGTGCTGACAGCTTTTACACTGTACTGACGTTAAAGGCATATATGTGAGACAGCTCAGGAAGAGATTGCCATTTAGATGATACTCAACATCTGAGCTAGACTGTGGTCTAAGCAGAGCTTAGATTCAGCTGCTGAGATAATGGCAGCAGACAAACATAGCCATTATCTTCTGCTAGCATTTCAATCATTTATTCGGTAAACTAACACTTCCAAGATAGCAGCTAAGAAAGTTGTATGACGATTACCGGAAAACCGACTTGATTCAATCTACGGTTATGAGGGGATCAATGATCGTTACAGATTGACAGATTATCTGTCAACTGTCATCGATTAGTCTCTAATTGGTCCCGTCAGACGGAATGAACCAATGCCAAAATAAGCATGTGATATCCAAGCCATCACTTTTAGTATAGTCGTTATGCAGACATAACATAATGTCCTTGTTTTATAGCCTGGCTGAAACGGGACCGTGAACTCCTTAGGATCACCCAAAGGTGTAATTTGTATAGCAAAACGCAGGAGACATTTTTCATCGCAGTTGAGTTTTCGCGCCTGACTGCTTCAGACAAATATTACGATCACTTTTTTCACAAACTGTCTCGTATGTGGTACAGCATATGTATAATATTCATTGCAAACGTCCATATTAGTTTGTCACTCCTTGCGTGTAACATGGTAGCAAAGAACTTGGAGTTGGAACAGAAGCGTCATTTTACAACATGTTCACATGCAACAGTCAGTTACAATCTAGTCTAGGGCAACAAATAAGGGAAGAGCTACTTTAAGCGGTGACCAACATGAGTCACGATGGTCGTTTTCACATACATATAGACATACGTTGCATATTCAGCGTGATTCTTCGTAAAATATTTGGAAGCATCATACACATAGTTTTTCCATGCCAATATACGTCTAGCAATGTAAAACTTATATTTCATGACCATTTGGATATAGGTGACTTACATAGTGCTCTTCAGCATAACGATACGGATCCTGCGGCAGGCAGAAATTGAAGAATGTCAAAAAAGCTGATCTTTGATTTATTACGGTGCTGTGAATATATATTGTAATTGGTTCTCAAGACAATTTTGTAGCTTGACAAGTAAGCTATTATATATAATAACGACGGCGATATGGCTAACAAACTTTAATGGTAGTAAGGCACAAAATAATTCACTAACTTAAAAAACATAGAACCCGGTAATACTTAAATCCGGAAGATGGTCACGTCACCTGTTGCCTCTCTCGGCGGCGAAGGGCAACTGCCCTCTAGCTCGATCTACCACAATTTCGTCCACTGTTGCCGAGTTGCCGCGCACCTCACTGAACCACTACACAACCCCCCACTTAAATCGAGGTAACATAGATTTAAGTCTCGAAACAGAGCAGAGGGTGCAAGGCAATACCGGGAACATTACTCCAGTATAACATCGCTAGGCTGCTTATAAGCTTTGAGATTGATTACATTTTCCTTAGAATGAGTCTTTCCATCAAGATATCCAATGACATAGGAGTTGGGTCCCGCTTGTTGTAATACAGTATACGGTCCATCATACAGTAAAAAGAATTTAGAAATTAGTTTAGCTTCGGCGGACGAATGAGGATGCGTTTTAACTAGAACCTTATCGCCCGGGTCAAAAGTAACGGGTTTTATCACTTTAGCCCTCTTTACCCTTTTTGAAGCCCCCCTCTTCAGTTTTTCATACGCCACACCTGTATCCTCCTTCAATGTCGTACAGTTTACATCGAAGCGCCACAAACATAAACAAGAGACAACCCCCCAAGCTTCCTTTTCCGTTACGGTGTAGTTTAATTGACTGCCTTTCAAAACGGAACTCATGAAGCAAACATATTGTTTCTTCCCCGTATCGTTAATCTGGTAAAGACTGTCCCCCACGGCATATGCGGAAGCATCGCATTGTACCTATATAAAAAGTGCGCTTAAAATCAGAATGAACAAGCATCATGGACTTTAGGAAGACCGACTTAATAGCCCTAAAACTCTCCATTTCATCGCATCCCCAGCGCCATTTTTCTCCTTTCTTCAACAACTTCAACAATGGCACGGTCAATTCGGCATACCCGGCGCAGAATCGATGTTCATAATTGACCAGACCCAAGAACCCTCGCAGCTCTCTTATATTTCGTGGAACAGGAAAATCAGAAATATTTTTGACACGCCCCTCGTCCATTTCGATTCCCCTTGAGGTGATCACATGACCTAGAAAATGTACCTTTTCCCTAATAAACTGACATTTTCTTAGTTTAATTGTAATTCCGGCATCACTAAGTCTCTGAAAAATCGTGTTCAAATGCCTTAAACGATCCGCTATGTTCTCCGAGTAAATTAATAAATTATCAACATATGACTGCGCGAAATCATTACAGCCTTCCAGTATCTTATTTAAGCATCGAATAAGACTTGCCATGGAAGTAGATAACCCAAATGGCAATCGACAAAAACTATATGTATCACCCTCGAACACAAACCCAAGATATTTGGTATGATCCGGCAACACTGGAATTTGCCAATATGCTTGCGTCAAGTCTATTGTGCTCATAATTTGCCCCTGTTTAAAATTGGCCATTAATTCAGACTGATTGGGAGGATTCACGAAATCCTTTTTCATCTTTGAGTTCAGCCCCCGAGCGTCCAAACACACGCGAATATTCCCATCCCTTTTCTTCAAGCAAACTAACGGCGAAAGTTCTTTCCTTTTGAATAACACCGACCGCTAACATTTCACCAATCTGCCTTCTAACTTCATCCTGATAAACCATAGGAACAGGATAAGCCACAAAATTAAATTCATTTTCATCCACTAGCTCAATTTGATGAAAATAGTTGACCACGCGTCCCGGTGTATCAGAGAATGTATTCCTATATTTTTCCAAAATACTTAAAAGTGAAGCCTTAGCACTCCCACTCAAAGTAGTTTTCGCTGCTGCTGCCTGAATATCCTCCGCGCTGTAGCCCTTGCTGCGGGAATCACCGTCATCAACGCTGTACTCTACCAGTGGTGTAACCCTGCTAGCTTTATTTTCGACTACATCAAATACATAATCATTTTTCTCGCAGAGGTTTATAGATATTTTCTGCGGATCAATCCGGAATGACAGCTCCGTATTTCTACGGAAACCCCTTCTATCATCAGCTTCAGCTGTGAGTATTGATAATCCAAACGTGCTTGATGCTTGGATAACCAATTTGATCCAAATATCAAATTGCAATTGCATCCATATCTATTCCTTCTAATTGAACTGGAATCAAGATTTGCGACTTCATCTTCTGCGTTTTACCGCCTATTGCTACAGAGATCACTCCTCGTATGACCGGTAAAATTGGAAATTTCCCGAGATTGCTTAACTCTGAATAGAATTTCTCCGAGATTGCGCATATATCTGAGCCGCTGTCGATCAATACTTCTACCAACGTACCAAAAATATGTATCGATATGGTCGGCGAAACTGTTTCATCATCCTGCACTATATCCTCCGGGTCGCTTAAAATATCGATGTCTGGATCCCCATGCAAGCCAGAGAACGCACGGTATGTCCCTCATTATTTCCCCAGCGGTCGGCCGCGTATCTCTCGATATCTCGGAATTTGTTCGATTATTTTCAGATCGATTACTATAACCCTGCGCATTATTCGTGTTCCTATTCGAACCCACCACAGTAGACAATTCGTCAATACGTCTCAGATATTCCTCTACCATATCAGGCGACGTAAAATTATTAATAATCATGCCCCGCTGGACTTCCACATCAAAATGTTTTACCAACATTCCAATTACATTTTGCATCGGAATTTTATTATCAAGAAACTTTGCTTGCGCCACCAGATTCAAGAAATAATCTGCTCGACTGCCATACGAGTGCGTACCATAGACCAACGTCATATACAACTCTCTTTGTTTTTCAATGCTCCAGAATCTATTTTTCAACGCTAGACGAAATGAAACATAGTCGGCAAAACAATCCTCCTTAACGCTAGCTCAATCGGCCGCCGAACCTCTTAAGCAACCAACAGCTAAACCCAACTGCGCATGCTCAGGAACACCTGCATCACTAAAATTTTTTTCAATTTTCTTTAAAAATAGCATTGGGTGCATTTGCCAAAGTTTGAAAATGTGACATTACCACCCCCTAACTCTTTCCAGTTCTTTATATAGGATCTATCTTTATTTACAGTCGAACAATCATCTATTCGTTTAGAAGTACAAACAGTCTCCGGCACTGTCTTCATTCCAGACATCAGGCCCTCATATCGTGTGTCGGACGTTGCCACCTTCTCAGCTAGTTGCCCTACCGTACTTTTTAACACTGTCACTGATATTGCCAGATTTCTAACTAAGGACTCAAGGTCCTCCTGCACCTCCTCTCTGCCCTGCCTCTCCGCGACTTTCTGCTAGACATTTCTACAGCTTACCTAAACGACAAATCGTTACAATCCTACAGTAAAGTAAAATAAGGAAAGTTTTTTTTTTACAATGACTGTTTCAACACAGTAAATAATCGTTCATATCCCCTCTGCTCCACCAGCTATCTCTTAACGCCTCACTGCTTCTCTACCAGCGCCTCGGTGCTCGTACAGAACCCCCCAGCAGCATACACATCCTCAGCTTTCCAAAAATGAAAATGACTTCTCACCCAGATCTGCTTACTCCTCTTACAACCGACAACACCGCCTGGCTCGTGCCGCTTGAACACAGCAACGCCTCAACGCCTGTTTCTACGTCACGTCGTGCTGCCAAAATCAACCGTCTTCACCTATAGGTCGTCGCGTCTCGTTCCTTCTCTATCTAACACCTTGCAACCGTATCGCGCTACGCCGTTCTACTGCCACGAGTTGGGCGCCAAATGAAGTGGATCCGAGCTTACCCAATATCACTCAGGGTTTTTCGTGGGTTTCAGTAATAACGACGGCGATATGGCTAACAAACTTTAATGGTAGTACACTATAAAGTCTTTATGTACGATCTACGTGCGTCCACGGTATTATGTCAAAGCGCTAGGCACAAAACATATGGAATTTGATCACTATCTATATCAGAGAACATTCGTATAGCGATAGCTAGCGTTGTGCTGGTCAAATGTTCAAATGGGTGCAATGCCCAGAATTGCTTTCTATTAGAGATACAGATGTTAAAGTTTTGTACCGTAGAACCTGTGGTTACGCTTCCCTGCACCAGTTTACGAAAACTAACTCATCTTTAATGTCCTAATGGAACTTAACAGATATAATAAAAATCCTGTGAGCTCTTACTATATATGCAGGGTGTACCAACGGAAATGGGAACTTGTTTGGTAGAAACGCTATAATATAAGGTATTTGAAATCAGTTTTCTCAACAAGATTGCCAACCTATAGGTGTATATCTCCAAATTATTTGAAAATACACAATCTTGCAGCACAAATCGTTCTCCAACATGAAGTAGATCCGAGCTTGCACAATATTACTCAGGGTTTTTCGTGGGTTTCAGTAATAACGACGGCGATATGGCTAACAAACTTTAATGGTAGTAAGGCACAAAATAATTCACTAACTTAAAAAAAAAACATGGAACCCGGTAACCCTTAAATCCGGAAGATGGTCACGTCACCTGTTGCCTCTCTCGGCGGCGAAGGGCAACTCCCCCTCGCTCGATCTACCACAATTTCGTCCACGGTTGCCGAGTTGCCGCGCACCTCACTGAACCACTACACAACCCCCCACTTAAATCGAGGTAACATAGATTTAAGTCTCGAAACAGAGCAGAGGGTGCAAGGCAATACCGGGAACATTACTCCAGTACAACATCGCTAGGCTGCTTATAAGCTTTGAGATTGATTACATTTGCCTTAGAACGAATCTTACCATCAAATTGTCCAATGACATAGGAGTTGGGTCCCGCTTGTTGTAACACAGTAGACGGTCCATCATACAGTAAAAAGAATTTAGAAATTAGTTTAGCTTCGGCGGACGAATGAGGATGCGTTTTAACTAGAACCTTATCGCCCGGGTCAAAAGTAACAGGTTTCATCACTTTAGCCCTCTTTACCCTTTTTGCAGCATCCCTCTTCAGTTTTTCGTACGCCACACCTGTATCCTCCTTCAATGTCGTACAGTTTACATCAAAGCGCTCAGGAAAAACCACAAAATTCCGTACGGGATTCGTGTCGATCTGTCCAAACTGTAAGTATATGGGTGCAAAACCGGTGCTTAGGTTAACTGCTCGATTGAGACACCTTTCGATATCCGCTAGTTTGTTTGGCCAGGCGGAATGCCCTTCGTAGCAATAGGTTCTCAACATACGTCCGACCTCACGATTATAACGCTCCGTTGGATTACCCTGGGGAAAATAACAAGAGATAAACTTAAGTTGTATACCCGCCGCCTCTAACTGCTTTCTCCAAATATGACTCGTGAACTGACTTCCATTATCGGACAAAATGGACACAGGTTTCTGTACTGACGGAATGTAGTCATGGAATAAGCGTTTGAGCAACGTTTTCGCAGTAGCCCGACGCAAGGCGTATAACTTGACGAATTTAGTGAAAGCATCGACAAGAGCGAAGAGTTGCGTCACACCCCCACGTCCTACAGGTAACGGCCCTATCAGATCTATACAAACCAATTTTCCAGGTTCGTCTACCAAAATGGGATGCAATTCCGCCTTGGATATTGGCGAAGGTTTGGTCTTCTGGCACAAGTCGCATGACGCGACCACCTGCCTAACGTGCCGTTGCATGCGAGGCCAATAAAAACTATATCTCATATAAGCATATGTTTTTGCTTTACCAAAATGCCCCATAGACTGGTGATGCGCTAAGATAAGCTCTTTGACCTGAGCCTTAGGTACGCAGAGCTTATAGCCCTTATTGCGGCTATCGCCCCTCTTAAATAAAAGTCCTTCGTGCAGCACGTACCATTCGTAAATTTTAAATTCGCGTCCTGAGAATACCCTAACATAGCGAGTGATAAGTTCTAAGAACCTGATCTTTTCCCTAATCCATTCATCATCCAACTGATCGCGCCTCAAAGTTTTAAAATGTTTCTTAAGCTCCGCAAAATCGCCACTCAGCCTCATTAACAAAATTTGCGCATTTCCGTTAGAACCTGGAACACTGCACGTCTTATCCTTTAAAGTATGCCGCGACAAAGCATCCGCCACTACGTTGTCAGGTCCGTTGCAATATCGTATCTCGAAATCAAATTCTTGGATAAATATTATCCAGCGCGACAACCTTGCCGAACGTAATTTACATGATATCAAAAAGCTAAGTGCTTTATGATCTGTAACAACCACCAAATCTTGTCCTAGAACCATCGTACGCCACAAACGTAAACAAGAAACAACCCCCCAAGCTTCCTTTTCCGTTACGGTGTAGTTTAATTGACTTCCTTTCAAAACGGAACTCATGAAGCAAACATATTGTTTCTCCCCCGTATCGCTAATCTGGTAAAGACTGCCCCCCACGGCATATGCGGAAGCATCGCATTGAATATAAAAAGTGCGCTTAAAATCAGGATGAACAAGCATCATGGACTTTAGGAAGGCTGACTTAATAGCTCTAAAACTCTCCATTTCATCGCTTCCCCAGCGCCATTTTTCTCCTTTCTTCAGCAACTTCAACAATGGCACGGTCAATTCAGCATACCCGGCGCAGAATCGATGTTCATAATTGACCAGACCCAAGAACCCTCGCAGCTCTCTTATATTTCGTGGAACAGGAAAATCAGAAATATTTTTGACACGCCCCTCGTCTATTTCGATTCCCCTTGAGGTGATCACATGACCTAGAAAATGTACCTTTTCCCTAATAAACTGACATTTTCTTAGTTTAATTGTAATTCCGGCATCACTAAGTCTCTGAAAAATCGTCTTCAAATGCCTTAAGTGATCCGCTATGTTCTCCGAGTAAATTAATAAATCATCAACATATGACTGCGCGAAATCATTACAGCCCTCCAATATCTTATTTAAGCATCGAATAAGACTTGCCATGGAAGTAGATAACCCAAATGGCAATCGACAAAAACTATATGTTTCACCCTCGAACACAAACCCAAGATATTTGGTTTGCGTCAAGTATATTGTGCTCATAATTTGCCCCTGTTTAAAATTGGCCATTAATTCAAACGGGTTGGGAGGATTCACGAAATCCTTCTTCATCTTTGAGTTCAGCCCCCGAGCGTCCAAACACACGCGAATATTCCCATCCCTTTTCTTCACGCAAACTAACGGCGAAATGTAGGAAGTTCTTTCCTTTTGAATAACACCGGCCGCTAACATTTCACCAATCTGCCTTCTAACTTCATCCCGATAAACCATAGGAACAGGATAAGCCACAAAATTAAATTCATTTTCATCCACTAGCTCAATTTGATGAAAATAGTTGACCACGCGTCCCGGTGTATCAGAGAATGTATTCCTATATTTTTCCAAAATACTTAAAAGTGAAGCCTTAGCACTCCCACTCAAAGTAGTTTTCGCTGCTGCTGCCTGAATATCCTTCGCGCTGTAGCCTTTACTGCGGGAATCACCGTCATCAACGCTGTACTCTACCAGTGGCGTAACCCTGCTAGCTTTATTTTCGACTACATCAAACACATAATCATTTTTCTCGCAGAGGTTTATAGATATTTTCTGCGGATCAATCCGAAATGACAGCTTCGTATTTATGGAAAACCCTTCTATCATTAGCTTCAGCTGTGAATATTGATAATCCAAACGTGCATGATGCTTGGATAACCAATTTGATCCAAATATCAAATTGCAATTGAGTTGTGGTATAACCAAACAGTTCACATCCATATCTATTCCATCTAATTGAACTGGAATCAAGATTTGCGACTTTATCTTCTGCGTTTTACCGCCTATTGCTACAGAGATCACTCCTCGTATGACCGGTAAAATTGGAAATTTCCCGAGATTGCTTAACTCTGAATAGAATTTCTCCGAGATTGCGCATATATCTGAGCCGCTGTCGATCAATACTTCTACCAACGTACCAAAAATATGTATCGATATGGTCGGCGAAACCTTTTCATCATCCTGCACTATATCCTCCGGGTCGCTTAAAAGATCGATGTCCGGATCCCCCATGCAAGCCAGTGAACGCACGGTATGTCCCTCATTATTTCCCCTAGCGGTCGACCGCTTATCTCTCGATATCTCTCGCTCGGAATTTGTTCGATTATTTTCAGATCGATTACTATAACCCTGCGCATTATTCATGTTCCTATTCGAACCCCCCACAGTAGACAATTCGTCAATACGTCTCAGATATTCCTCTACCGTATCAGGCGACGTAAAATTATTAATAATCATGCCCCGCTGGACTTCCACATCAAAATGTTTTACCAACATTCCAATTACATTTTGCATCGGAATTTTATTATCAAGAAACTTTGCTTGCGCCACCAGATTCAAGAAATAATCTGCTCGACTGCCATACGAGTGCGTACCGTAGACCAACGTCATATACAACTCTCTTTGTTTTTCAATGCTCCAGAATCTATTTTTAAATGCTAGACGAAATGAAACATAGTCGGTAAAACAATCCTCCTTAACGCTAGCCCAATCGGCCGCCGAACCTCTTAAGCAACCAACAGCTAAACCCAACTGCGCATGCTCAGGAACACCTGCATCGCTAAATATTTTTTCAATTTTCTTTAAAAATAGCATTGGGTGCATTTGCCCATAGTTTGAAAATGTGACATTACCACCCCCTAACTCTTTCCAGTTTATTATATAGGATCTATCTTTAATTACAGTCGAACAATCATCTATTCTTTTAGAAGTACAAACAGTCTCCGGCACTGTCTCTATTCCAGACATCAGGCCCTCATATCGTGTGTCGGACGTTGCCACCTTCTCAGCTAGTTGCCCTACCGTACTTTTTAACTCTGTCACTGATATTGCCAAATTTCTAACTAAAGACTCAAGGTCCTCCTGCACCTCCTTTGTACTCTCTGCCCTGCCTCTCCGCGACTTTCTGCTAGACATTTCTACAGCTTACCTAAACGACAAATCGTTACAATACTACAGTAAACTAAAACAAGGAAGTTTTTTTTTGTTACAATGACTGTTTCAACACAGTAAATAATCGTTCATATCCCCTCTGCTCCACCAGCTATCTCTTAACGCCTCACTGCTTCTCTACCAGCGCCTCGGTGCTCGTACAGAACCCCCCAGCAGCATACACACCCTCAGCTTTCCAAAATAAAATGACTTCTCACCCAGATCTGCTTACTCCTCTTACAACCGACAACACCGCCTGGCTCGTGCCGCTTGAACACAGCAACGCCTCAACGCCTGTTTCTGCGTCACGTCGTGCCGCCAAAATCAACCGTCTTCACCTACGCGTACCGTTTTCGTCGCGTCTCGTTCCTTCTCTATCTAACACCTTGCAACCGTATCGCGCTACGCCGTTCTACTGCCACGAGTTGGGCGCCAAATGAAGTGGATCCGAGCTTGCACAATATTACTCAGGGTTTTTCGTGGGTTTCAGTAATAACGACGGCGATATGGCTAACAAACTTTAATGGTAGTAAGGCACAAAATAATTCACTAACTTAAAACAAAAACATGGAACCCGGTAACCCTTAAATCCGGAAGATGGTCACGTCACCTGTTGCCTCTCTCGGCGGCGAAGGGCAACTCCCCCTCGCTCGATCTACCACAATTTCGTCCACGGTTGCCGAGTTGCCGCGCACCTCACTGAACCACTACAAACATCTTTCATAAAATTTGTAATAGATAGCTCGAGAATTCTGCTTACTAGCATTTACGCGTGGCGTAATGACAGCTCCTAGAAAATTGGCTTGATGAAAAGAAACTCTTGTAGCTTATTTATCAATCTAAAAAATTGTCTTAACAACTTTTGTCTATAATATTTACAGGTCCGTAACAAAAAATAAAAGGTCAAAAATATTTCGAATTTTTCAGTTCCTACCGATCCACGGTAGGATCCCGAACTTTCCGTCAAGCTAAGGAACAATATTTCAATAGCCTACATCTAAATTTTTCATTCATTATAGGATTTTTCTGACATCAAAAATGTGCAGTTACCGGGCTATTAAGCGGTCAATGATGATAATCTATCGGGTCAGCGTTACTGAGAACAATAATAATAATAATAATAATAATAATAATAATAATAATAATAATAATAATAATAATAATAATAATAATATTTATTCGCCAATATACAAAAAATGGGCAAATAAATATGAAAAAACCACAGAAGGCATCGCCTGTGTGTGGTTTATATCTTAATAACTAACAATCAATCATATATGTGTATAACAATTATTGTTAAATCTAAAAGGTATTAATGTAATTGGAATTTTGTAGTTTTAGTTTTCTATATAATTATGTATAGTCATTCGCTGCACATTACTAACCCAGTCTTTCAATTTTCTTCTAAATTTTTTTCCAAAATTAAGTATCTTTATTTCGTTTGGTACTACATTATATAATTTAGCTGCTAAGAATTTAAATGATTTTTTGAATAATGTTTTGTGTGGTCTTTGGATATTAGATGAGCCTATTCGAAATCGTTTGTTATGCTCGTGTTTATAGGATTTTTTCTTTTTATTACAATACTTACGGTATAAGGTGGTGGCATGTAAGAAATAAAGTTGTCTTGTATCAAGTATCCCTGTTTCTTGATATAAGTTGTTCGTTGGATATAATCTTGGCTTATGGAAAATGGCTTTCAAAACAGTTTTTTGTGCTATATTCAGGTCAGAAATATATGTCTTGCAGGCGGCACCCCAGGCTGTGATGCCGTATATTATATGGGTTTCAACTAAGGCATGGTATAGGATTCGCAGATAACTTTCTGTAAGAATGTTAGCAAGCATTTTGAGTTTATAGGCAACATTTCTAATTTTTTTGATAACATATTTAATATGGTTATCCCACCTTAGATGTGAGTCTATAAATATTCCAAGATATTTCAAAGTGTTAACTCTATCGATTTTGGTCTTTTGGCCATGATAATTAACGGAAATTTGTTCGAAGGTAGGTAAAAATTTTGAATAGGATGTAAATGTAATAAATTTTGTTTTTTTGAAGTTAACTGTTAAAATCTTAGTATCAAGCCAGTCAATGATCCTTATAAGATCCTTTTCAGCTATTTGCTTCAGTGTGCTCCAGTCATCAGCTTTATATAATACGAGGGTGTCATCTGCAAAACATATAATCTTTCCAGAACTGTTAATTTTGAATAAGTCATTTAAGTAGAGACTAAATAATAGTGGGCCTAGTACTGTTCCTTGAGGCACACCACACTTGATGTACATTTTTTTACTGTAAGTGTTAGTGATTTTGACAGTCTGTGCCCGACTTGAAAGGTAATTTTTTAAAAGGATTTGTGACGCTCCCCTAAATCCCAATCTTTCCATAACTTTCAGAAGCTCGACATGGTTAACCGTATCAAAGGCATTTTTTAGATCAACAAAGATACCAATAGTAGGTATCTTTTTGTTGACATTAGAGTTGATTTCATCCATTGCAGCCAAAATTGCATCTGTAGTAGATTTTCTTTTTCTAAATCCATATTGGTCAGAACATATAATTTCGTTTTTGTCCAAAAATTGTAATATCCTTTTTTGTAGTAATTTTTCGAAAATTTTGGCTATATTCGATAGTACTGATATGGGTCTATAATTTGATGTTACCATTCTGTCACCGCCTTTATAAACAGGAGTAATAACAGTTGTTTTAAATGCATCAGGACAAATTCCAGATTGGAAACACCAATTAATGACGTAAGAAAGTGGTTCGGCTAAGTCGTAGGCTATTATTTTTAAATGCTCAGCTTTGATACCATCTACACCAGGACTTTTTTTGGTTTTAAGTGATAGGACAGCTTCCTGTACTTCAATCGGACTAACGCTTTCTAAAAAGAATGAATTGGGAAGTTGGGTTTTTGTGAACTTTTCGTTCGAAACCATTTTTTTAATACTGGATGCTAAATTTTCTCCAACATTAGTGAAAAAATTTAAGAATGCATCGGATATTCGTCGTTTATCTGTTAATATTGTTCCATCATGATTCTTAATTTCATCAATATTTGGTTTTTCTTGAACGTCTTTGTTAGTTAAGTGATCGACAACTGACCACAGTTTTCTTGGATCAGATTTGGCATCTCGTAATTTTTTTAGATAGAATTGGCGTTTTACTTCTCTAACTAGATTGATAAAAATATTTTTATATTCTTTATATTTATGGGAGGTATCTGCACATGGCGATGCTTTCATTATTTTGTATAGTTCCTCTTTTTTGTTGGCAGACTTTATCAAACCTTTAGTTATCCAGGGATTCCTGCTTCTGTCAAAATGTTTAATTTTAACTCTGTTTGTACTACATTCAATTAAATATTTTATGCGTTCAATGAGTGTGTTTGCAGCATCATTAACATTCGTTGCACAGTACACTGCTGTCCACGATTCTAATTTGATATTTGCAAGTAGTTTTTTATTATCGACAAAACACCTAAATTTTACTGTTTCATTATTGGAGATGGATCTACTTTTATTTTTTTCTGGTGATGATATAAGTATTACAGTGGGTAAATGATCGGTAATATGGTTTTCAACAATTAACGGTATGTACCGAAAGAAATTTGAAAAATTTTTGATGAAACAATGATCAATGCAAGAACTGGAACTATTATTGACTACTCTTGTTGGTAAATTTATATTTGATATGAATCCATTGCTCTGCATTACAGTGAGGTATTTGTTTACTAATTTGGTATGTTGGAGTATATTAATATTCATATCTCCTATTATGATGTGGTGTGACTGTATGGCATTTTTGTTATCTAACAAGATTTTCTACAAATGTATAAGGGTTTGATGATGGTGGTCGATAGACAGATGTGACTTTTACACTTTTGGTATTAATTCTCAATATCAAATCCAACACTGTGATACCGTCATCAAATTTAACAAAATCACATCTGTAGTTGATATCATTTCTTACATATACTACCACCCCATCATTCTGGTTGTACGTACCATTATTGTAAAGTGTATCATAACCTTCCAAACAGAACAAAGATACATCATTAATTTTCCAAGTTTCTGTTAATATTATTACATCAAATTTGTGATTAATTGTAGTTAGGAAGATATTAAAACAGTCAAAATTTTGGTTTAGGCTTCGTATATTCATGTGATATAAGCTAACATTGAAATTAGAATATTCTAACCATTTATTAAGAGCAATATTTGTATTGATATCATTAACCTGAAAATTATTTACGTAACTATCCATATAAAATTTTGCAAATGATATGTAGCTCGAAAGACGTAAAAAGAACTAAACGCTCAAAACATTATTCTGGATGAATACTGTTTTTGAAAATATAAATACGACGGGCATTTTTTGTCTGTGGGCGAGTGACCAACATCATTATTCTTATTATGCTTAACGCTATAGTTCATACAGTTAGAACATTTTAAAATGTTTACAGTACAAATTTCACTTCTATGTGCTTGTCCACATTTAATGCACATCTCCGCGCCCCTACATTTTTTGTCTGTGTGACCAAACTTCAAGCATTTTCTACACTGCGATATCTGGTTATTATCATAGACAAATAAGTTTTGCCAACCTAGTAGTATTCTTGATTTCTTGTTGATAAATATGTCTCTATATAGCTCTCCAGAAACTTCAGCGAATATAGTATAAGAATTTCGGAATGGTATGTGTCGTACAAAAGTGATTTCGATTTCGTTTTCATTAATGAATGTATTTTGGGATATGATTTCTTCTTTAATTTCTGCTTCTGAAGGTTTTTTTTCAGTTTTGTAGCCTATGATCTTAATTTTCGGTCTCATTTCTCTTGCTCCTGATATATTGTATTTTCCCTTCAACTCAGTTTCTAGTTCATTTTTGAGTTTCTGGTAATAACATTGCTCAACTTGAATTTCGACGCCGCCGTTTTTATAATTATTTACTTTCTCTATCTTGACTTCAATACTTGCTAGATTAATGTTACTAGTTAGGTCTTTTCTGGTGTCATTATAATGTTGGGTCCTTTCGGGAGTAACTAATATGGATTTCATGTCATTGTTGTTCTTGTTGTTGCTATTGATTTTAGGAGTATTTTGCTTTAAAATTTGTGAGTATGATGTATTCTCTGACGTTCTTTTCTCAAGTTGTTCTAGTTGATTAGTTACAATAGCCAAAGTAGATACAACGGATTCCTTCTCTACTATGTTGGCAGAAATCAAGTCATATGCTTCCTGTAGTCTACGGTTTTCATTTACCAACTGATATATAAATCTTTCCTTTTCTTCCAAAAGCTGTTTAAGATAATAATTCTCTTTGACAATAGTTTCTTTGGTACTCTTTTCACTTACGCTAATTTGAATATTTGGTTCTAGAGTTTCGTTTTCGCATTCATTTTTCTTCTTTTTGGGCATATTGCATATGAACACTCCTTATATCAATTTCTCATAAAGTTCACTTTGACAGAATGAATTTGTCAACAATTGTCAATTTGGTATTACGGTCTCAAAATAGTGTTAGATGATGGAAGGATCTCACCAATTAGCTCCACAAATCTGGCCGACCTCAGGAAATATTAGATTACACAGCAGCAATTTTTCTCGACTGGGAAACTAATGAAATTGACGAAAAGTTCTAGAGCTAGTTAAAGGTAGATAGCTAGTACATAATGACTGTAGAAATTAAAGTTCTAATGTTTTTAGTCTAGATACCATTACAGGTCTAGCTGAAGTTTTTTCTACTTCATACATGACTTATCCAGCAAGTTTGCTTTTTTAAGAACACAAGTCTGCACAAGAGATACCACAGTTTCTCCGTGAGTCTTTTTCAGTAGAATCAAGTATTAAAATGTCTTGAGCAAAGTTTTTCTTACAAATGTTGGTTTAGCTCTCAAAGAATGCATGAGATGGAAGTCTTTAATCGAGACTCCGAATATGGCAGCAAAGAAGGTCCTTAGAGTGGAAATTTTCATTGAGTCATATATCTAATTTGTGTAAAACTTGAATTTTTGCTATCTCTGTGCTAAATAATGATAATGCATAAATAGTGATTTAAAGCATTTGCGTTTACCTGCATATCAGGCAGCTATTACGACAAACCTAACAGGGTCTAACTCTGGAGGCCCGTATATCTGCAGTGTGAAAATTCTGCGAACATGTGCACATTCATTTATAAGAGCAGCTTGCTGAATTCTTAAACATAGTAGGAGAAAACCATTTATTAAAAAGGGCTTTGCGGTTATTTTATAGCGTGCTTAATTCAAATTGCAACCCCCGCTTCTACTCCCGAGCTATTAGGATGCCAAATATAAATCTCAATTTCTACGGGACCCGTTACCTCCCAGCGGAAACCGTACATAATGCGCATAGGCTTTATTTGTCTGTCTAGCCCCGAATCGCCTACTCCAATAAGGTCGTTCTCTACCACCGCTTCGCTCAAGTGCAAATGTCTTCGTTGAGATGGATCATAAATAAATGTGTCCTTTTACTTCTTACATCTACTGGTGAGGAATTATCGTAAGCGAAACATGAGATATAATATTTTTTGGATGTTAGATGGTATGTCCATCAAGAAAGCCTCGTCACTCGTTTCAGTCGGTCTGTCTGTCTGTCTCTTCGCTAATCCTTAGCTCGTCGATAGCTTAGAAAGTTCAGCTCGGGGTTGGATGAAATTTTGTAAAAGGCAAGGGCCAAAAAGTCGTTGGTGGAAATAGGAAAATCGGAAAAAATGCTCAAACTTATTTCAACATTTCACAGGCTCCTGATCATTTTTGCAAAACTTTTTATGGAGTTGTTGAGAATAAAATAAAATACATTAATTTTTTGAGATTCATATTTCTATACGCCTCCAGCTCCGGTAATTCTACGCACCTATAAGACATATTTCATTCATCATCGGCGTTCACAGGAATTTTTCTCAGAGGAGAGAGGGATCACTTCAGGTGGAAGCGTATCAGCATCAAATAAATTTCTTTTTAGAATGGGGGGTAGCAGATTTTCTCAGAGTGGGGGCTGGGGCAAATCCTGAAAAACACAAAATTGTACACAAAAGCATCCTAAATATGCAAATTTCAATTATATGGCCCTGTTTGACTGACTTGATCCCGTAAATTTTCTGTTATTCATCTTGTCACGTGCCAAAATCACATTTGTTTTCTATTTATCACTTATCAGTAATTTGAATTTCTCCTCATTGGTAATAGAGTGTCCACTCCTAGGCCAAACCCCTTTTCAATGATTTTCTTTTTGCAAATTTGTTAGTTTATTGATTGTGTAATTTCACTCGATTATATCTTTCTTTCTCAGCGATTCAGTATGGTGTTGACGACCAGCAAAAAACTCTGCAGTTTATCTCCGTTAGTTGGCTTGCTATAAAACATATCTTCTTCAAGGCCACTCAAGATTCCTTCCTCTAGAACGTTACGAATTCTGTGATTCGCTTTTCAGTTTCCGTTGAGGTCGTGGTGCAGGGGTCTTTTTGTGGTTTTCCAGACTCTGGGATATTAGGCCCCAAGCACCCATTCATGGACTAGCACCCCTTTCTTTTTGTTGCGTAATTTAAGTTTAGTTATTTTGGGTGCTACGCCTTCGATTTTTTATGGGATTTTGACCCTCAGCGGTAAGTTCTTTTTTTTATATACCTCCGGACCGCGTGGCTTAATGCGTGTCCTGATGACGTTCATTCAATATCTGCTTTCTTTTTGTTAATAGAAACAGAAGAAAATCCTCGTCTTTTCTCTCCCAGTCAGTTGCATCGTTGCAGTTTTGCAAATTGGAAGCCATCCCCTTGAAAAAACCCTGATGTGAACAGATAAAATATCATTCTAATTAACAATTTCATAGATCTTTATACATTTATTATTGCTTATTGAAATTCTTTGAGACTTCTTGATATTATTAGACATTCTACGTATTCAACTATGGGGGCAATGCCTACATGGCACTTTCTATTACATTGATCATGATTTTGATTTTTGAGCTGCCATAACTTTTTAGAACAAGGGTATATTAGCTTAGTAGATATTTATCTTTTTTTTGCATTTGCTTTACTTTTCTTATACGAAAAAATGTACATGATTTTGGTTTAAGTGCGATTGTTTTCAATGAGTATATTTATCTCAGACAGAGAGTAGAGTAGATTTTTAAACAGTCGTTCTCTCTCTAGGTTTTTTTTTTCTTGTTAACATCATAATTTTTGAGATCGAGGCAAGCAGCCCCTGCCCAGTGATGTGCCCACTACTGGCTTCCTTTCTGTGTTCCTTTTGACCTGGGATACATCTCGGCTGCGCCTAGCCGTAACTGGGAGAAGACCTCCGCCCAGATAGGTGTCGTTTAGGCGTAACACATATATGTAAAGCGTACCATGGTAAACGCCAACTAATTTTATTTTGGGACAGTTTTTTTTTTTGGTAATACCCTTTCTCGCACTCCAGTGGTGGAGCACATGTGCGTTTTGTTCTTTTTAACCAACATATTGTGATCCATTTGATATCTTGCTTATTTGGCTCTCTCTCTCTGTGTGTACTGTTACTTAAATTTCGTCATCTCTGTTAGATTCTCCTTTTGTGTGATGGTCAAGCAAAACAAGTTTCGAATAACATCTCGAGGAGTTGTGGCTTAATCCGTCCTAAGTCACTGGCGCTCTTAACCCGCCCCTACTCTCCGCTTTATTGAGCTAGGGCCTAAATTCGCACGTCACTAGACAAGTGTTTTGCTTGGACCAACCGTTAGATAGCATTTATCATTGCGTTTTATTAATTAACCAAAAAAAGGCGTGGCAATCTCCATACCTATTTTTTTCCTAGGAAGGGCTAACTTGTGCTAAACATAAACATTTATGAACTCATGACAGCGTTGCATGGGAAGTACAGAGTCAACTTACTTGACGCCATGTTTTGTTAGTATCTACCACGGTACGGTTAGTCATCCGAACGATTTTGAAAAAAACATACAAACTCTGTATTTTATTTTTCACGTCTGCTGGCGGGGAAGTGTTGTAGTGGGAGAATGTTCGAAAAAAAAATATGTTTTCTGGATGTTATATGGCACGGATATGACTAAAAACCATGTCATCAGTTTCCGTCTGTCTGCCTGTCGGTCTGTATGTCGGGTAATCCTATAACCTATAACTTGAGAAGTACCTCTCGGACGTTGATGAAATTTTTGCACAATCTTACTATTATTCCAAATATGAAAAAGCTTTGTAGTTTCTTAAACTTGGTCCAGTGCGGCGTCCAGTGGCAGCGGAGAATGAGGCCAGAAACGAAAGAAAAGTATCGTTCTAACTTCGTTCTTTTGACGTTCCAGAGGATCCTGGTTTTTGTAATAAATTGGGGTGGGGGGCTTGTAGTGATGTATTGGTGGGTGTATCGTGATTTTCTGATGTTAGTTTATTAATACACTTCAAACTCCAATAATTCTACGTACTTATTAGACATATTTCACACATAAAGGGATAAATTGTCCCGTACATGTGTGTCTGTGTTTGTATCTGTCCTACACGACTGGTGCTCTGTGGTTGGCGCTCTGCCATGTGTGACGAATCATGCTATCAGATATTGGGAGAGGCGATGCGACATTGCCAGATAAACGATACCACGGATATGGCAGGAAAAGGATGATATGGACTTGTTGTACGGACTTATTTGACGGACTTGATCCATCTGATTTCTCTGTTATGCATTTTCGTAACTAACTTTTTTTTTCGAGAGTCATGCAGCTTCCGTCCGTCCCACCAAAGACAGCCAACCACCGAGATCTGAGTCGTGCTTTTTTGGCAACTCATGAGCACGATTTATTAAAAATTGTCAAGTAACACTTTGAGTGTCGATTTTTTTTAATATAGTCTTTGACTGGAAATTTTCGTAAAAGAACGTGCGAGTTTCGAAGATTTTGGTAGAGCATGAAAGTACTATTTTCACTCATTACAACCAATAACGCAAAGAAAATCAAGGAATTGTTCCCAATTGACGAATTGAAATGTTGTTTTCAGTGTGGCGTTGAGTATGACATTTGCATTTTTTATTTCATGTGCCTCAAGGTTTTTGGTGTCTCGCGAAATCAGGCATAATAGCCTGTTAAAAGTATTTTAAAGATATGCCCTCCTTCCACCTGGTTTACACGCTCTGAGCAGATGTTGACGTATGAGAACCTTGTCTCGTTGGTGCTCCATATCTGCAAATATCCAAATGGTAGTGGTTTACGAGTCGAGACTTAAGATGACTATACTAACCTGTGACAATCAGCCTTTCCTTTTCTGCTTCATCTAATAACTTACAACAAAACGTTTATTTCTTTGTTACTTCGGTAGCAATGCAATAGACAGTAAATTATCTTCAATAAATAATAGCGCACCGTGAATATAGACCAACAGCCAGGACAACCCTCCACAGACTTTCTTAGATTGCTTGGGATGTTGATCGTCAAATGAAAGGCGTTCCAAAGAATAAGAAAATTCTTGTCTGGCACTCCAAAGGTGCAGAGTTTGTTAGCAACCATTTCAATTTTGTATAACAATCCTTATAAGAGATATACAGAGTGTAAAGTTAATAGTAGATTAACGGAGGTCAGGTGCTAGAGGGCCGCAAAGCATATGAGCCACTATATGTGTGGTCCGAAATTTTATAGTTCTGGATATACTCGCAATTTTGTGAAACTTCGAAAAAACACTGGATAATGAACTTTCAATCGCGATTACAACTAAACCATTACGTTTAGGACTGTGATTTTTTTTGAGATGAGCTAAATGGTTAGTTTTAGCAATGGTGATGCCACTCCTTATCAAAGCTAATTAGAAATCAACGCAAAAAATCTCAAATTAATTTTTGTTGAAAAATCTCTTCTATCCCTCAACATTGGAGGGCGGTAAAAAAATTGAGGTTGTATTTCATTATTCATTTCATTGTAAAAGGTATTTCAATTCATGTAGAATAAACTCGGAAAATTTCAGCTTGCCACGATAAGTGCTTCATCTTAAAAAAACTATATGTTTGACGCAGGTGGGTCTACAGTCCAAGCGACTTGATGGATTTTGAAATATGAGATACTGTTAGATTTGTCCTAGCAGTGCTAGTGATACTGGGTGTATCAAAATTTTGCAAAATCAAAATGGCGAATTTCTTACGCAAATAGCCAAATAAGCTTAATGAGCTTGGGCGCTTGGGCATTCAACTCGGCAGTTCAGGTGCGGGAGCGTTTAATCTTCGGTTCGACCGAAGTCAGACAATGGTCCAGCGCGAAATTTCTATCTAACGTTTGGCATCTGAGTAGAATCATGGCATATTCTTCGCGAGATTATGCATAAATGCATTGCTATTATGATGCTGCCCTAGGAAATGCTTGAGCAGCTGCCCGCATGTATCGGGAGTATGTGGTTAGAAGAGGTGGACCACAACCGACGGTATATCCCGACTACCGCGTTTTTCTACGCTTCCATAATGCGTATATGGAGGTCCGCATACTAGGCACTCATCGTCAACTAGGAGTGCCGAGGATACGGCCAGAAGAGATAGAAGATATATGTATAATAGAAGCAGCTGAGAAAGATCCCTCTATAAGCACCATAGCCATTGCCCGAAGCAGAAACATATCGCATACTTCATTGCACACAATATTTCGCTCGGAGAACATGCATCCTTACCATGTACAAAAAGAACAAGAATTGCTTCCAAGCGACTATGCACAACAGGTTGAATTTTGTGAGAATATGTTGAGCAGGTACGAAGAGGGTGAATATCTTTTCGACAGTATCTTATGGACAGATGAATCCAACCTTAATCGAAGTGGAATATTCAATATGGACAATTTCCATTCATGAAGCGTGGAAAATCCACACGCTATTCAATAGGGAACTAAAACCCTACTATCCTAGTTTTATCAAAAGTCCATTTTTATAATAAATACTTTGTACATTTTTCATGCATAGTCATTGCAGACGTTAATACAAAATGATTGCTTCTTGCTTCTTCAACTAGTCATTCGATGTGTATCACACTTCTTCGAATTAATGTCCAACATATTTAAATTAGAGTTGAGTGGGAATTACGGAGTAAATCCACTTGACCTCTTTGGGTGCTGTTATCTTTTTCTAGAAAATAAATCAAGTTTTGGGCAAGTGGTTTACAGCAAATAAAAATACCCTTTTCTAAAATTGTATACGTACTTTATTTTGAGCTCTGACAATTTATTGGCAGAACAGGCAGAAGTTTCGGTACGAACAGCGGTAGTCGGTCCAAGCTCGCTTAGTCAACCCGCTTATTCAGTGACGTGTCAGTGACAACTAACTGAATAAACCAGGTCATGACTGATCGCTGACTAAATTTTGGAACTGAACATTTTGTTCCACGTATCGAGGTCTATCGTCAGCCACAATGTATAAGGAGTTCTTCGGGAAAAAGATCTTCATAATATCCCGACTTCCCGACCATATGCCAGTTGCTCTTGTTTATAGCACAACGAAATACATTTGAACATTGTATCTTTTTATCTGACTGTCAGCTGGTGTCCACCTATTAGTTTCGTGGTTTACATATGTAAAGTAACTCATACTCACCATAGATTGGTCACATTTTAGGCGAGTAACTAAGAGAATTAAATAACATGAGATTGTTTTTGTCTCATAAGCTTGTGGTCATTCGTAAACCAACAGGAGGCACATTAGATTGAAAGCACCTAAAGATAAAAATTGCACACTAGCAACGTCAGCAGCTCCTGGAATGTATTGAAGTATGACTTTATCCCTTCAGCGCTACTCGCCTAAATTACAAGCAGGCAACGCAACGGTTGAAATACGTCAGCTAAATTAAAATTTTCGTTCATGGAATTTCCCCAGCGTCTGCATAATATAAGAGCTCTCTCCCATGGACGGTGAAAAATTGAAAATTTTATAAAGGGAACCGAACGATAATAGAAATGGGCGTGCATTCTATGTACGTAGTCAGTTTTCGTAGGCTTACGAAAGAATGTCTTTGCATAACTATAAAATACAAAATGTCTCAGAGAAAGTAGGTTGTCTCCATGCACAGTTTCCAGGCATTATACAATCTATTTGAGTTACATGCATATGAAAATTCGATTTGTCTAAACGAACTCAATCCCTAAAAATACGGTGCTAAATTTTCTAGAACTCAAAATAACCTCTAGGAAAAAAACTTACCGAAATTCAGGAAAAATGTACACATATGGATATTAGTGAGTTATACAGCGGTGAATATTAATTTACCAGTTCGGCATACATGATAGGTCTAAAAATTATACCCTACTCAGACCTCATTTAATCTGCCTCAAGATAGCATGAGCGGTTGTCCCTGCTTTTCGCTTGTCGCTGCCTTCCCAGGCATTCACGGTCCGCAGGCCAACAATGGTGCGGGAATTTGAATGTCGCGCGCTGGTGTAGGCTTTGACGTGGAGTAAGTATGGTTTAAAAGCGCAATTCAACAATTAATTTATATATTGAGGTTTGCATTAAGCCGAAGTTCAAATGCTTTGGGAATATGGATTAAAAATGTATTTATTCGCTACCATTCTATGGTACGAATACCTTTATAATATAGCACTGGTGCTGACTAAGGGATATCTGGAGATGTGTGATAAACATACAACGTCATGGTCTGCATCTAAAATGTAAGTGTCGTATATAATAATTCTTGATAACCTAGCTGTCACGCTTTAGTTGAGTATCCCGTACACATGAAAATAAGATATTTGCTTCCTTTGCATCTGTAAATTGTTAACGAGACCAGCTCGAACGCTGATATTTTTTCAAAGTTTACTTAGTGTACTTGTGATTAAGTTTACATTCGACTAATTAACCAGAGATGAAAAGAATAAGAGAGATACAGCTTACCTGCTATTTGACGGTGTAGCAGTACTGGAGTCCAAAGCAGCAAGCTGATTCGTAGCCTCAACATCATGGAAGTCGTTCCCTAACCCTGGCTCGTTTGTATAAGGATCAGTATCCTTGAACTCAAAATCCTCCATAGGCTCTGGAGTAGCATGGTTTATTCCAGTCGATGCACCAGATAGTCCAGAGAATGTGGAAAGACCTGCGAAAAGCCCTCGTAAGTTAGAAGAGCAAAATTCAATGTTCAAATTACCATGTTTCATAGTAGTTATCATAACAAGATTGAAGTCTGTATATTTGAATAAACATTTTTCAACGAAATATATGAAATAAATCTTTGAGTACTTTATTTTATTACCTATTCTTATATAAATATTACTAAGCCTTTTTTATTCAGAGAGAACAATTCAGAATCAAGAGTCAGGAGAAAATAAACATTATTCTGGAGTGAATCCAGTTTACGACTATCTGATAATTCCAAGATACCCAGGAACGCATGTTCTTCTGGAATAACTTAGATTTGGCAAAGGCAAACTCAATGCACTGGACTGGCAGGAATATGAAACGGATTCGATGATGATGCCTAGGTCAAGAATAATACTCATATTACCAAGATCCTGCTTAGTAACCTGATAAATCAAAACAAGGTTAGGGACTCATATAGCGGCACGACGGAGTATTGTCGCTAACGAAGTGTTGGACATGATAGTAGGAAATATTGAAAATAGGCCTTCATGTGAGAACATGGCTACCGCCATGTCTATGTTGGTTTGACGTCGATGGAAGAAAATCCTAGGTGGATATGAAATAAATAGCGTTACCTTCTCACCGTAGATATCAATCTCTATCTAGGAAAAATTGAATTTACCATACCCGAAACAGATTGATTACGTTCATTTTCAAAGATAATGCAACTGATACTTTTTTTTCCACTAATTCTTGGGAGAAACGTGCTTGAAATTCATTAATTGCAAAACAACTCGCATCCTTTATTCGCCGAAGAAATCAGTATGACTTTTATTCCACCTACCAATAAAACCAGAGCAACATTTTGTCCAGCTGTTAACGTCAGAAATTTGTCACATATAACGGAGACATAAATTTCATTTCAGACATAGGGTCACATTTTAAGCGCATTGTGTGAAAAAGATTAAGTCATGCTAGAGCTAAATACGGCAGAGCGTTGGCCTGGAATTTTATATTTTTGCTACTTCTGGTTATTATAAGGCGAACGCAGAATATATCTGAAATTAAAAACTTAAAAAAAAAGATGCTACACACCTTGGAAGACATTTTCTTACTGCAAGTGACGCATAATTTGTACGGTTTTTATTTTTAAAACCTCACGTCACCTAGATGTCACTATTCCATCCAACTTGTTCATCGCACCTGGTAAAGCACGCTGGTACAATTTATCAAAAGATACTTGCTTTTAAGTCAGCGATATTCTCCGGCAATAATGTAAAACTTTGCTGTTGGGATACCCTGTAGCAGGAGTCAGTAAGTGTCAAACCTCCTGATAGTGGTGGTCATGCAGTATCGACAAAGTAAATAATAGTCGGACACTGTGTTCTGTAAAAATAGGAGAGGCTTAGCTTAAACATCACCCTTTTACCAACGTGTCTTGAACAAAATGGAGGTAACTGCAACATTGCAAGTGTCCTTATTACCCAGTTTCCTGATTTGGTTCCACAAAAGGTGATGTTTTCCTTTGCTGATTGGTGAATTGACACCGTGGATTTTTTGATGTGAGAACACGTCAAGAGAGCTTCTCTGGGACGCCATAGGATGGAAGCATAAGAGGACAGGATGCCGCAGCTGATCGATCGCTTTCGTGGTATCAAGAGCAACGACATCAGCCTCACTATAAGGCTTGATGAGTCTACTCCACAGTTGTGTGCCATAAGCTAGGAGGTCCCCTGTGGATCATTTGTGCCGGAACCGGTCGCTAGTCAAGGCGTGACGTTCGTGGTAGTCCAGAAGCTCTTGATCTATGTACCTGTCTATCAGCTTACTTATAACTGAAAGCAGAGTTATATGCCTGTAGCTGTAGCGGTCAGTCTTAGGTCCCGTTTTGGGACTTTATGAATTTCCAGTTTTCCGGAAGATATCTAGAAGGGACGGGAAAGAACTGGAGCAACCTCCGCTGGACACCTGCTCAGTACAACAGCAGGAATTCTGGACCAGAAGCTTGTTGATGTCTAGCGACAAGAGCACCTGTATGGTATTATGCCTGAATGTTACTTTCCGCATAGTATGGGAATCCTTTGAACCCACGGCACTCGGGGGTTGGGGTCCAGGGGGAGGACGTCCATGGTGGAGTTGGAAGTAAAGATCTTGGCAAGCACTTGCCTTTAAATCGGTCACTATTGTTGCATCCTGACACGGCAGTGGTGTATGACACATAGAATCCACAAATCCGTCAGTCCATTTTCAATAAAACATATGTCCTAAAATGAGTAGTATTTTCAATTTCATGTGAAACTGCTAAATATTCTCTGATCTAAGGTATACCTTTTATAGAATTGTAACTCAACTGTTACGTCTTCTCGCCCTTTGCTTTGAAACTAAGTGTACGTTATGGCTACTATTTGGTACAACTAACCTTTTCCTACAATCTTTCCCAATCCGCCCAGGATGGAAGGCAGGAACATGGCGATTAGAATGCTCTTGACTAGCTGCGCCCCGATGAAGACTGGTAACAGGAGCTTCTTCAACGCGAAGGCCAGGAACCCCATACCAAATCCTGCGAGGAATGAGCTTTTGCCTGAGTCGGCTGCAACAAGGTGTGTTCAGATGGGTACAAAACAGGGTGCCAACGTGTATTTACACAGGTCAGCCCTACGGAAGATATTTTTTCCACTACTAACGGAAGAAATCGCCATTACTCAATGGCTTTTGGAAAAGCAGCAGTTCTGTTCTTTGATAAATAACAAAAGCAAGAAGCACCTAGGTAAATAATATCATTTGAATTTTTATCATGTCAATTTCATTGTATCAGATTCAATATTGAACTTTATGTTTCGAAATAATTTTAGAACGATTATAAAATAAGTAGTTTTGAACTAGCTCCAATAATCAACACAATGCTTGAAAACAGCTTTAAGTTAACAAAAAGAAAACCCGTCGGATGGACCGTTCGTTGCATTCGGAATTTTGAGTTCATCAGTTTGAGATTAGATAACTAGATATCTTGAAATATTTGTAAAATGAGTTGGAACCGTCATGATCGTGATGTAAAATTGAATACTTTGTGATATAGAGGATGTTACTTAATGATAGGCAGTAATTTCAAAGTCACATTGCTGAGACAAATTTAAGTAGAAGGGTTCATATAAGCATGTGTCAAAAGTGTGATTTTCAAATTTTATGGTATCAACGTTTAAAAAGGTATGGTTTATAATTAATACCCCAGTAGCTTCGTGTCGGATATGCGGATTTTTGGCAGTATTTCTGACTTTAATAAGATAAATACGAAAATTACGAATGGCAGTCACGTCTCGTTGGCATTCTTACGAATTCTGTTGAAAGAAAGATGTACATCAGTCACTTTTTCAAAAATATATATTCTTTTCGGACTAGGCAGGTGCTAACACAACCTTTCCGTCTCTTGGTATCTCTTCGTATGCCCATTACATGTCGAAAAATTATTAAAATTAGGTCAAATTAACATTGAACGTTGCTAAGGAATGTTGTCCTGTTCTTAACAATATATCTTCCACTTTGCTGAACAGTTTACTATAATGTGTCAAGAACCATTTTTTAAAAATCTTCAACATCCTGTATGTTAGAAACCATACTTTTGGTGACACATGTGCATATGAACAACTTGATTTTGGTTTAGGAAAGCGCCCTTGTAATTACGGCTTATAAATAAGTAACACCCAGACTACTGTTAGTAGTGAAAACAATTCTATACAGACCTCATTTGAGAAAGCTAGCATTGTTTCGCACATTATGTCCTTCGAAGATATGTGCATTTGATTATAAACGTGCTCGCCTAATATTGGCCTACTTCTCAAGAGTGCTGTGTACCCAACGTACTATTGTGGACTAGCGTTAGGACAAAAATAATACCATAGCCTGACTATAGTTGTAAGGTGTAAGTGTGCGTGGAACCTTGCAAAAAACATTTGAGCCTTAAGTAATGTAAAAAACGTGAAAAAATACGACGAATTGTCATCCTGTAGACTAGGCAGTCTTTAGCGTGCAAATGCGTCATTCCACGTTTGCTCGCTATGATCGCTGTTTGCTAGCGTTTAAGCAACACATGCAGTCACAAAACGAGTTCACAAGTGTACAACAGCTTGTGCTAAGGTAACATCTTGTAAAAAAACCTACATTATGTCACAAAAAACCTACGAAATTTCAAAAATAAAAACGACGAAATGTCGCTTTTCAAGATAAGTAATACCCTTGAAGGTCGAGTTTTCAAAGTGAAATCGTCCTTATCTTCTTTCTTTTACAAGTAGCCTAGTAAGGAACCGTGAACCCGCTCACTGTCAGAAGGCAGTTTCTGAAAATCTCTTTATTCAGAATCATACGGGAAACCCAAGAACCTCATCTGGAGCAAAAAAAAGGAAAATTACTTATTCCAAACTATTCAACTAATAATCTTCACGTTATCCAGTGATCATATTTGAAGAGATACTGAAACATTAGACAATGCGTAAACCTCTCATTCATGCGAGAAGCTATGCAATTCGATTTTTTTCCATAATCACATTTATTGGGTACCGTTTAAAATGGATCATGAGGTTACCTGGCGCAAGTCCATTTAAACAATTTTTTTAAATAAATTTTAAAAAAAAAACGTTTTCTCGCTCCATACGTAATTCTCTGTTTTTTCCGAATCGTTCTGAATAAAAAAGACCCTTTGTGACTTTTCTATAAAAGTGACGGCTTTCGAGTTCCCTCTCTTTGTTAAATGTTATCCTTTTTAGGATTGCCAAGTTTCTAAAGTAAAGTTCAAGTCTTCCTCATTAAGGCCCGAAGAGAATTTTAGGCTTAGTTTTTTAAAGCAACCTTCAAGCTTGCTTCGTAGGCTAATATTAGTCGAACCTTTGAGTTCCCGAGAGTGTACCTATCTAGGGATCTCACGTTTTATGGTTAAATTAAGTTTGCATAGACTGACACTAAATATGATACAGGGAAAACCAAACTTGTATGAAGGCTCGAGTAAAATGTGTACGAGAGAGTATCGCGAGAAGTGTGCAGAAGTACGCAGAAGCTCGTTCCATTTTCCACGTTGCCACTATGTTACACCAAAAAACGTTCGCGCATGCTTCTACAATAGGTTACGTTACTGTCAAACCCAAGAAGGAGGTCTGTTCGAAAATTAAATGTTCTGTTTTCATTTTAATTAGAATCACTTATTTCAATTTTGATGCGACTGTTTTAATTTACTTTAGAATTACCTGTGATTTCCACTGATGGTGATAAAATAAACACATACTGACTTATTGTTCCATTCTGCTAAAGGGAGCGGTCGGAAAATATAACAAATACCATTAGGCAATACATATTATCACTGTCTGCGTGGAAGCAGGTAAGAATCATTTCGAAGCAGGGCGACGCTCCCGAATGAGCGCTAGATGGGGACTGACTAAAATCGCTAATCTATGATCATGGAGGTGGAAGTGGAGTGGAAGCGAACCAGTGATGCAATATTGCAGTATTTGTGGCGATCCTGACCTTTCACTTCGATATAAAATGGAGCGCCGTTAGGACCGATCCGGAATAGACCCTGAACAGATTCGATACAATTCACAATTCAAAAATGTGTACGATCAAAATAAAACCATTACATGGGAATAGAGAGTAAACTACCGCATATTCTTAACATGCAACTTAATTCAAGAGCTGGTGTAACATATCGGCAATGCGGCAGATTGCCGCTTCAACGTTACTAGGCAACGCGTTGATGAGCTTCGATATTCAGCCGGCTTCTATCTCTTTCTAGCATATCTGTCTATACACACTTCTCTCTCATACACATTGAATTCAAGCAGTCAGGCATATGTATTTGGTTGTCGGTGTATATTAGATCAATGGTTGATCTTATCGTCGGTATATTTCGTAGGTGGTAGACGGTCTCTGACTGTCGAACGTGGAGATACCAGCCGGCGGATCTCGTAGGCGGGCCAGAATGTGTGCATGTTGCATGCACACGTGTTCCCTCGCCAGAGTCCGTGTGGCGTTCCCCCTTTCCCCTGTATTCCACTATAGCCTCACGGTAGCCCATGGGTATTTAGGCCTCAGGCCTTCGTGGTAGTTGAAGTATAAAAAAAATATTACGTGAGAAAGAGAAAAGAACACTCAATAAGCTCTAAGAAGGTTTCTTGGTTGTCTCATCGCAAGGTACAAAAGAGCTGCTAAAGCTGGTGGAGGAAGAGGCAAAGAAGTGACTCTTACACTTCATAATTTCAAACATTATACTATACAATGTGTTTGGTCACGACATACCGATATTTAAGAGGAGTATTTTTCAGTTATTTTTATCGACAAATCCACCCCCCTACAATATCCTACCTCATCCCCCTTGAAATGGCTTTCCATTTCTATTTTTACGTTACGATTACGGTAGGGGTGGATTTGTCGAAAAAAATAGCTGAAAAATATCCCCCTCAAATATCGGTATGTCGTGACCAAACACATTGTATATACTGTTTACTGTACGACGCTTAGGCTACCATGGTGGCTTCTTTCAAGTAGTATTATATATTAATAATAACTAATAATTATACTTGAAATAGGCCACCATGGTAGCCGAAACGTGGAAATACAACTAGAAGTCACCAACAAGGTTACACCCGTATCCAGAGGTGACGAGCATATGTATTCATTTCGGTGTTTTCGATGCACACCAGTTTGGGCCTGATGATGCCAAAACGTACCTCGCTCGGTTTACCAATCCTTTATAGCGTATGTTCTCACGATTGTCACTGAATATTTCACAAAAAGGCATCTTCTCCCTGGATGTCTAGTGGGGTATAGCAAATGGAGAACCGAATCGATTACGTTTTCATGATTTCGAGCAGTTGTTAGTTTTTCTTGGTACTACTATCACTGTATGCTAGTATATCCGACACACTGTACATCAGAATTTGTCGTTCGTCGCTATAGAGTACAGCATGCTGTAAAGATTGTATGCCATGTAATAATAAACAGTAATTAACATGATATCTTCATACACCGTACAACGCATTCTCACCTAGGAGTTTCGCTACCATTGTTCTGAGGAAAAGCTCATTATTAATTCGAAGAAAGTGAGCGAATTAATACTCTTGCCAATTGTAATTATTCATACAAACCCTACTTATTGAAACTTTGTACCTCTAGTGCTAAAAAACGATTTAGTATATAGTGAAATTCAAACCAGAAATCGCTACTTTATGCTAGAATTTCCGTTGCAGTTTTTTTTATTTATAGTGCAGTTAAAATTTTATTGGCGTCTAGTGCGCTCCGTCTGGTGAGTAATTGAAACCATACACGTATACTCAAACAACAAAGAGCGTTTACTGCCATTGGGACAGTATGAGAGGAAAGTGTATGAATGTAACATTTTACTGTCCACAAAAGTGGAAAAACCACACGAGATGTTTTAAGAAAAATTTCACTAGCTTATTACGTTATTTGACCCTAGAAACTCAATATGTGTTAAATTCTTGTCCAGTCATGTAATACATGTATACTAAGTAACATATAAATCCGAACACCCAGTTTAAATGGTTTTATTTTAATAAAATTTTGTATAAGTACTTAATGAAGCATAATAAGTAAATGATAAAAATTTCAAAATGATTGCACTGCTTTAAAGCCCTTTGACCTTTAATAATGTGTGGATGCACCCTGATGTGCTACGCATTCTCCAATGCGCCTAGGCATGCTTCTGATCAGGTGGTCAATGTCCTCCTGTGGTATCTCATTCCAGGCAACCACCAACTCCTCTCGAAGTGCTTCTAGAGTCTGAGGAAGACGTTGCAAATTGAGCAATCTCCTACCCATCATATCCCACACATGCTCAATTGGGGATAAGTCGGGAGATCTTGGTGGCCATGGTAACAATGTGACATCATTATGTTGAAATAAGTCTATTGTGACTCTTGCAACATGTGGCCGGGCATTATCTTGTTGGAAAGTTGGATCTGCCAGGGTGTCAAGATAGGGTAAAAGATGGGGTTCTAGAACTTCGTGGATATAACGCTGCGCGTTCATGTTACCTCTGATGAAGATTAAAGGTGACCTGGAAACATAAGCTATAGCACCCCAAACCATAACTCCAACAGTGTGATGAACATGTCCTTCAACAAAAAACTGTGGATTCCTCCTTTCACCACGTCACCTACTAACCCTGGCACGACCATCGTGCATGCCTAAACAAAATCGAGACTCGTCACTAAAGACAATACTGTTCCATTGCTGATCCCACAGTTACCGTTGTCTGCACCACTCAAGGCGATTACGTCGGTGTTCTCGAGTTGAAGGGAGGACCCAGTGTAGCCGGTATGAAAATAAGTCAAAACTTCTCATTCGTCGGTAAACACTTCGCATGCCAATAGGTCTTCCGTGTTCTGCAAACCATTCATTTGCAATGGACCTGGTAGTGGAGAAACGGTCCCTTAAGGCCAATAATCTTAGGCGGCGATCTTCACGGTCTGTTGTTCTACGGCGGCGTCCAGTGCCCCTTGCTCTTTGCGTACGGCCATCCCGAAGCCATGCCTGACAACACCTAACCACAGTGTCTACACTTCTTTGCACTCTAGCTGCAGTTGCCCGAAAAGAAAGTCCAGCTTCCCGAAGTCCCACTATACGGCCCCTATCAAAGTCACTAAGTTGACGAAGTCGTACAGGTCTCCGTACTGTAGGCATTGTAACCGATCGTAATCCGCCAACGTTTATTCGTTACTGCGGCTGAAATATTCATTTTTAGACCGTTAGTGAATTAAAAAAAAGCAGTATAAAAACCGGAATGTCCAACTGATAGGGCTGAAGATTTTTTCACTTCTTATTTACAGTAAGATAAATACATTCACCAACTTTTATTAAAATAAAACCATTTATACTGTTTCTTTAAATATCAAAAATTTTAGTATATTATACTTCAAGCACTGTAAAGTGTTGCTCTCTAAAAAAAAAAAAATAGAACTTCCGTAATTATGAAAGGACGGGGCAGGTTGTCCCGATAATTCAGTTTTCGTAAATGTGACTCGCTGTAAAACTACACAACAGTTTTTCACTTTAGCAATCTTGAATTAGTGAGTCCCTTGATGCTTGTCCACCGTTTTAGTTTTCTGATACGCAGCAGGCTTTTGAATACCGCCAGCGGTCCTCAGCGTGTACTGCATTAGTCGTTTTTTTTTTTGCTTATTGAAAATATAATGGCAGTTCTCCGTGACAAAAAACCTAACCAGAGACGAGGTTGACGACAGCTTGTATCAGGAGTATCCTACTGATCAAGTAGCAGGCCCATGCGCTTAATACACAGTGCTTTTCCCCATCTTACCTATCCTTTAACCTGGTCTAGCTGGTGGGGTGAAATTCGAGATAATGAAATGTATGCATGGGTACTAGATTTTAACGAAAAAATAGCAAGTGGAAAGTTCAAGATGGCCACTAGGTGGAGATTTGAAGCATTTTTTTAAATTTCTAATACCTCATTTGGTATGGGGTCACGTTGCCATGTAGACGGTAACTACCGGTAGGACAGGGAAGGAATGTCTATCGAGCAATTGTATGGGCCTAGTTAATTATTTTCTCTATTGTACATGTTTGCAACTATTTTTTTCCAAAAGAGCTGACTTGTGCTGAATTTAGTGCTTTACAAACTCATGACGGCGTTGCATCCAGTCAACCAACTGGACGCCATTTCTATTTTCAGGTATGCTGTGTCCATTTCAGTATGGAACACCCTGTATGGCATTAGACTTATACGTTGATTAAAACAATCCCGTAAACATCAAGGATAATATATAGCTAACACAAAGATACGATATATAGGCTTCATTTGACATTATCATGGATTTCATGATTCGATACTAAATTTTACCAAGCTTTCCATAGCTGTATACGCTAATTTGCTGCTAATGTAGATTATGAACGATACCTACATAATACCTGCTAAGATTAGATTATGTATATACTTTATTGCCTTCGGATCGTAAATATGATATAGGAATCATCATATGCCCGAATAGTACCTATCTAATAAAAATATCTTCAAACATATGGACGTGCATTATAGAAAGTGAAAAATCACAGTGTTTGAAAAATAGAAACATGCACACGTAGATAAAGACAATGAATTATTGCCACAAGACGAAGTTACAAATGTAACACAATTACAGGAAGAACTGGAAGTTGGATATAAAATGCTAAAAGATATTCAGATATCAGATTCCAAAAACGTTAGACATGTAAACAAGTTAAATGATTGATTTAGGACCCTCACCGTGCAAGATACTCAGCCTACCTAGTAGTAATATTTTTCTGTCAGCAGTCGTCTCATCTCCTTTTTAAACCTCATTGGACATCGCTGAGTATTGATGGCAACTTATTATTGAAAACTTTTCCTAATACCCCAAAATCTAGCTTAACGCAATATATTGCACGACAGTTCAAACGAGATCACAATTGAAAGAGAAATACAAACGGTGTCGACAATTTTGAAAAAGATCTAAGATCTTGCCAGTTATTTTGGCTGCTGAAATGTACGTTACATTATATGCCAACCATCTGACATTCAATAAGCCTGACCCTTACTAATAATCCAATATCCAAGATTTCCTTCTGCCATTTGGACTACCACGGATTCCGTAAAATTGATTCATCAGGTTGCCGTCGGACAACAAATGAAATTAAATGGCGAGCGGCTTCAGAGAACTCAAAATAGATTTGTCAACCGAGAAAATGGACCGCAATAAAAATTCAGTATTTCCTCCTTTTTGGGGAAGAAGTGACATGGTGACAAATTTATCAATTGACATAGGAGTAGTTAGCTCAATACAGTAATGTGTTAATGTAACAAATTGTTACCCGTAAGGTGGATAATTTTTACTTGACAACAAGAGAACGGGGACGAGCGTTGCGCCGCGTACTGATACCAGATAGCTGAGGAAGACGCCTATCGGAAATATTTCTTTATCGAGTTTTAAAGGCAAATGAGGTTGAAATTATTGTGCTGGTTTTTTGGTGCCGGAGCCAATGTTTGAGTACATGACTGGCTTGTTGAAGTCTGATATTATCAACCGTGGTGGCGATTTCAGCTCCTTGCGGCTTTGATGTTGGCAAGGGTGATAAAAACTTCTGCTGCCGAATCCGGCCCCTTTCTGCTGTACTCGATAGGATGGGCTTTTTTGGTGTGCAGCCTTGTGTTCCGATATGATTGGGATTTCCCGTCATAAAAGCTGCATTTATTTTAGTGTTATGTTGATGGTAGTGAACTGGCGACCACAAGGACAGTTTTTGATCGGCCGACCTGGACTGTTCCGAGGTGATGCAATTGGGGATGAAGAACTCCCAAAATGAGTCTCAGGAGCCAATCGGGTAGCAATTCAGTGTCATCTATATCTGCAGAAGCTGAGCATTGCACTCAGTGGTTGATCTCTTGTTAATGCAAGAGAAACGCGGGGGTTTGGGGATTTTAATTACTGAACTGTGGGAGATCTATCTGAATTTGCCAATTATTATCCTACTTTATATATAACAAAAAATAGGAAAATAATGGGCAAAATCCGCAAAAAGAAGGAAAGTGGATTCGAGCAGAAAATAGAATAGGTAAGCCGAGTAATACGTATTTGTGCTGGTTGGCTTCATCAGGCCCGAAATGAATGCACATATGCAACTATAAAAGTCGATACACATGCTCATACATCCGAATACGGGTGTAACCTGGGGAAACAAAGATGGAGAGGAAAAGAAATCACACACGAAGTCCACAACAAGAGCCAACCTACACATTGCGGATTTTGCCCAATATTTTCCTATTTTTTGTTATATACCTTTATCCGCATGATCATTTTTTCTTTGTAGATCCTTTAAGCTTGAAGTACCACAGCCATCGGCTATAACCGGCCACGTGGTTGTGGTTAGATGTCGCCTTGAAAATTCGAGGTCTTCTAGCCATTTTATACTAATTACAATGTGTAGGTTGGCTCTTGTTGTGGACTTCGTGTGTAATATTTTTTCCTCTCCATCTTTGTTTCCTCAGTTTGCACCCGTAGCCGGATATATGAGCATGTGTATTTACTTTTGCATGTGTGCATTCATTTCGGGCCTGATGAAACCAACCAGCAGAAATACTTATCGCTCGGGTTATCTCTCCTATTTTCTGAAGTGGATTCGCACTTTCCTTCTTTTTGCGGATTTTGCCCATTTTTCCCATTTTTTGTTATATATATATATATATATATATATATATATATATATATATATATATATATATACAGGTATATATCGTATTCATAGTTCATTGGCTTAACTGGTAGGAGACGATAACCTTTAATTTCTTTGGGTAGAAGGCAAAGTATTGCAGAAGTACACTCTTATAACTTAAACTCTCAAGCTTTCGAAGATCGACGTCTTCATCGTCTGGAGCTGGAAACAATTATTAACAATAGCAACAAACAGCAATTAGGAGAAAAATATTTAGTTACTAAGTCGGCGAGATTGTTGCTGAAATTGTTTTTAAAACATCAGTGAAGGGAACACATAGTCGACGAATAAAAAACTGGACTCATGAGGTTCGATTAGGACGGAATTATTTTATTATTAAATGGCAAGTCATTTTGAAAAGTTTTTTTTTAAATGAGCGTTGATTGATTTTGGAAGAAATTTGGAGATTTTAAAACTATTGAAAATTCCCGAGATTTCAACTTTTTTCCACTGATAACCTCCACATTATCCAACACGTGCCGGCCGACTTACATTCTACAGCGGCGTATGAAGTGTGACATTGAAAATTATTGGAAGGTCACCTATTATGTCGTCCTGTGAAGTGTGTTCCCTGATAGTAAGGCGTTTTGTAATATATAGTGCAAGAGGTTGCGCTGTTGTTGACAGATGAAGTACGAAGAAATTTTCAAAACCCGATAGAAGTTGCTTTGGACGGAGTGTGATTTGGAGGATATCCTACCAAACATCTAAAAAATCCGTAGGGAATATTCACACTTGAGAACAAAAACTTTTAGCAATTTTAATTTGATTTTATTAAGATAGTGAAAAACTATTTTGTGTAGATTGCGCGATTATTGGGACATTCGATGTTGGTGGAGATGTGTTGCTTTTCCAATTTTTCGCAGTTCAGCCAATATGCGTAGACGACGCTAAGTTGATTGACATCCGCTGTTTTGTTCATGCAATTGTCTGTCATAAAGATAAGTGACATTTCCAAAAACAGGCGTTTTGATAGATGATTTTCTCTGTCCAACACCTTGACATCATTGTATCCCATTTGATGCCCTGTGGGGTTCACCTGTGAAGCTAAAGCACATCTTTCTGAATGCAGTCTGGCATCACTTTTATGGAGGTTATTCTACCTTTATAATGGATGCTGGAAATTTCACTTTTCTCTTCAGACAGTCAACATGGGATGCTTCATTTTTTTTGCGAATAACTCTACTGCGACTGTCACCAACACAAACTTCGAATCGGGCCTCATCACTCCATTGTATTGCACACCATTGTTGCGGTGTCCGTTGTCTAGGTTCTTTAGCCCATCTAAGCCGATTTTACTTTTGCAGTGGAGTTAATAGTGGCTTTTCTTTGGCCTATAAACAAGTTGTGCAACTTTAGGTGTTTTTCTTCACTTTTTTATAAGAAAACATACCTTGCAAGTGCTAAATCCCAGTTTGTGGGCCTCTCTAAGAGTTGTGGACCTCGAAATTCTCCTTCCGACATCGTCGCTCCACAGAGCACTTAATTATAAATAATTGGCACGCCTGTTTTTCGCGATTATTCTTCTTAATGCTCTTCGGTCGGCATTTGTGATATTACTTTTTTCACATATCGTGGCTTAATATTAACTGAACCAGTTACGTTATATCTTCTAACAATGTTTCTCACACTGTACCGCGATAAGTCTAACATAGTTGCAATTTTTGAGTTTGATTTCCCAGAATTTAATTATCAGTAACCGAATTTTCTCACTAATAACCCTTCCTCTACCCATTTTGAAAACCTTAACTCCCCAAAACTATTTTAAACGTATTCCGACAGCTGTGATTATTAAAAACAATTGTCATGGCTTTTCTTTTTCATAGCCACCTATGCATTATAGACTTATTATGCATTGAAATGAAAATAGGTTGATATGCTGTAATTGCAACATGTGTTATTTTTATGCTGCAAATTTGATTAGGGAGTGATAAAGTGGGTGTTTTCTACTATATATTATCAAAATATTCATTGTTATTATTTTAAACCTATAATACCCATTGGGCAACAATTTATTTGTGAATAGGTTTTATTGTTAGAATTGAAATAATTGTTGTCAAAAAGATATTCTAAGATGGTGACCAATGATTCCAGAGTTAGATTACAGTGCTGACCTGTTATATCCCAATGTTTGTGAATGGATCTGATACGAGCTTCTAAGTACACGTTACTGAATAGTGATTCCACGTCTAGACTTGCGATCACATGTCCCGCTGGTATTTACAGCCTGTTAAATTGTCGGGATACGTCAAAGGAGTCGTTTATGTAGTATTCACCTTTAATGTGGGCTGACTTGAGTATATCTGAAATGAACGAGGATAAAGCCTGCGTGGCCGATCCGATTGGAATCATTGGTCACCATCTTAGAATATCTTTTTGACAACAATTATTTCACTTTTAACAATAAAACCTATTCACAAACACATGGTTGCCCAATGGGATCAGTGTTATCACCAATTTTAGCAGACTATGTAATGGATGACCTGCTTGATATTGTCATTCAGGTATTGCCTTATAACCTTTTCTCCATCAAAAAATACGTAGACGACATAACTGTTTGCCTTCCGTTTGAACGTTTGGGCGATATTGTAGATGTTTTCAACAGCTATGACCCCTACATCCAATTCACCATAGAAAAAGAAGATGATAATCAATCTGTTCCTTTCCTGGACTGAAAAATCATCCGAAATTACAATATCTCAATGGCAGACTGCTACGTGAATCCTATGGCATCAGGCAGATTCCTGAATTTCAGATCCTACAACAAACTTAAGATAGAGATAAATCTGATGAAACAAATGAAAACAAGGGTCACTAGCATTTTTGACAGTACTTTCCATCTTTCAAACTTACGCAAACTCTCAACACTTTTCACGAATAATGGTTATCCAAAATACCTGACAAACAGAATCTTGTTCAGCTGTCTCGCTGCTATACCACGTTCACATAACAATGATAACATCAGTCCCAATAACAATGATAATCCTCCTAATGATACAGATATTCCATCAATTTCCAGAACTAGTTTTCCAATACTACCATACATTAAAGATCTAACATCAAAACTTTCTAGATTGTGCAACACTGAAAATTGTCGCATTGCTTAGAAATCCTCACTCACAGTCAACAATGTTTTCTTCAAAATGAAAGATAGAGTTCCTCTGGTTGGCCTATCCAACATTGTCTACTCCATCAATTACAATAACTGCAATCTCACATACACAGGTCAAACCTCAAGATCCCTTAAAGGTAGAATAATCTCACATAAAAGTGATGCCAGACTGCATCCAGAAAGATGTGCTTTAGCTTCACACGTGAATTCCACAGGACATCAAATGGGATACAATTATATCAAGGTGCTGGACAGAGAAAATCAAAACGCCTGTCTTTGGAAATGTGACATATCTTTATGACAGACAATTGCATGAATAAAAAAGTGGATGTCAATCAACTTAGCATCGTCTACGCATATTTGGTAAACTGCAAAAAATTGCAAAAGCAACACATCTCCCCCAACATCGATTTTTCACAATAGTCGCTCAATCTACACAAAATTATTTTTAACTATCTTAATAAAATCAAATTAAAATTGCTCAAGGTTTTTGTCCTCAAATGTGAATATTCCCTACGAATTTTTTAGCTGTTTGGTAGGATAGCATCCAAATCACATTGCTTCCAAAGCAACTTTTATCGGGTTTTGAAAATTTCTTCGTACTTCATCGGTCAACAATAGCGCAACCTCTTGCACGATATATTACAAAACGCCTTACTATTGCACAGGACGACATAATGGGTGACCTTCCAATAATTTTCAATGTCATACTTCATACGCCGCTGTACAAATGTCAGTCGGCCCGAATTTTCAATAGTTGAAAGTTTTAAAATCTCCAAATTTCATCCAAAATCAATCAACGCTTATTTAAAAAAAAAACCTCCAAAATGATTTGCCAATTCTGCGAGACTATGACGGAAACCATTGCACGGCATCTTACCGACATAACATATATCCAAACTACTTGGTTTAGTGATAAATGTACATTTTTTCTCAACGGTAATGTGCATAGACAAAATTGTCGTTATTAGAGTGACACCAATCCTCACGTCTTCCGGGAAACTCATACTCAATATCCACAAAAAATTAACGTTTGGGCTAGGATATTGGGAAATCAAATTGTGGGGCCTCTATTCGTCGAACAAACTTTAACCGGGGAACTGTGTTTGGATATTTTGGAAATCATCAAAGGGAATCCTAATGAACTCGATACTGATATTGTGTTCCAGCAAGACGGTGCTTCACCACACTACTACAGACAAGATAGGAATTATTTAGATAACAATTTCCCCGGTCGTTAGATTGGCCGTCGAGGTCCTGTGGAATGGCCAGCTCGGTCGGGAGATTTGACACCTTTAGACTTTCTTTATGAGGCTATTTGAAGCAAAAGGTGTACAAAACTGAACCTGCTTCAATATTGGATATACGGCTGAGAATAAATATTTGTAGAAATATCGATGTTACTATGTTTGAAATTGTTTGACGCGAAATTACAGACCGGCTGTTATTGTGTCAAGAAGTTCAAGGCAACCATTTCCAGCAACTTCTAAGCTGAACTCAACGTATTTATTCGAATTATCAAGTTAAATGTCAATGAATTCAGGTAATTAGTAAATGTACCACCATTTTGTAGTAGGTAAAGGTATTGACTTTATATTCTAGAGTTATAAGGTACTCGTCAGGGGCTTAAAAATGATGTGCCACAAAACCCCCGTTTTCATATAATTTTTTTTCCAAGGTGGCGCCCAGCGGCCATGTTGACAGTTTCATCTGTCAATTTTACTCTAAAATATGGTATCCGCTTATCAATTTTATTACCTCATGTTTTAATTTTTTGAATTGATCCGTACAAGAAATCAAAGGGGAGGGGCATACTAAATATATATATATTATTTTCCTACTTGTTGTTATATACCTTTCTCCGCATGATCATATTCTCTTTATTTATATATATATATATATATATACATATATACTTGCGAAAAACTACAAATAAGAAATAAGCGCGGCCATCTTTTGTATCCAAATCACTTAGTAATGAAACTACCTAAATATGTCATTGACTATTTAGCACTGCTTCATATGTTAGTGCTACACACGTGTTAATTAGCTCTTTCGCTGTTTAGGTCGTTTCATTCCTTAGTGATTTGGATACAAAAGATGGCTGCACTTCCTTTATATTTATAGTATTACGACTTCAATGACAAAGCTTGTATTTATTCAATTTTTTGTAGAAAGAACCTACAAATGTTATACTATTTTTAAAAGATCATTAAATAAGTTAGATTTTAAGATCATTTGCCGATTCAGTCTGGTACATTCTTTCAAAGTAATTAGTCAAACTTTAGTAGATGAAACAAACTGTACCAATTTTTTTTTTAGCATACCGTGCTAGTTTTCAATCAAATTAATACTCGGTTATCTCAAACAACTATCAACGATAGCCCAGGAAAAAACTCATCGGTTAGAAGTTGTTAATAGCCATAACAGGCAGGAAGGTGCAAAAAGTATTGATTTTTTGAAAAACCCTAGAAGTGGCAATATCTCGAAGACTAGAAAACTTTTACTAAGGTCATGTTGATTTTATCTGATTGATCTGAAGCCAATCTACCTCTCGTGTCACTCTAGCGTGTTATTTCTGGGTCACCCTGTATATATGGAAACCACACGAGTAGCGTAGAAATTGGGAATTTTTGACTAATACAAAAGAAGAAAGGAATTTACTTTTAACGCCATCGACATTTCTAAGGTATCTATAGCATTTTGTAATATGTTGTCAAAATTTTCATGAACCGCCTCTATTGAGGAATTTTTGTCAGATTGCTAGTACTGGAGAAAAATTAGTTTGAATGTTCTAGGTGGAACCTGTATAATTACTGCAACCCATTCTACTTATAGCGTATTTTAAAAACAATCTCATCTTACCACAAGATTATTCGAAAAATATTTATGTTTAATCCCTATTCGGCCTCATTAGTGACGTAGAAATTTACAACGGCCTATATTTTGGTAATGGGGCTTGATGACATATGCGTTTATATGAGCTCTTTTTTACTTTGGTTTTACTTTCTGCTTCTGAAATATTGCCTATTAATTCTCAAGGAGGTATTTTAGGTTCTTTAAACAAACTGTCAGATTTATCATTGCTGTGTGACAAATTGGTAACAACACTGAGCCGCACAACACTCGGCATAATGGTCGCACGCATTATTTACGTTACTGATTCCAGTAAACGCTCTGTGAAAAATAGAGAAAGTATATGCGGGTGTCAAACACTGAAATCCGTCATTCGCTGAAATGTTTAGTCATTCCCCGTACTGCCGGCAAATACCGTAACAGTTTGATTATTACATCGTTTGACTAAGCACTTCAGTTATTCCCTGTAATGACTGAACAATTCCGGCCAAACATCGTAACAACCACATTAACTTCGCTACTGCATTCGCCTATTTCAATCAAACGCTGTAATCAATACAGTGTTGCCCCTATGAAGTACATAATATAACAAGATGATACTTTATCAAAAATATTAAAAGAAAAATAATCAGTCATGAACTGATCTGAAAGGAAAGAAGAATAGATTAAAATGTTGTCTTTATTATTACATTATTTTGGACATTAGTCATTAATGTATTAAATCAACAAGAAATATCTTGAAGCTATCGAAATGAATATTAAACAATAAGTGCACATTAAAAAACAAACTGCAGAACTGCGAGTAATGACCAACGAATAAAGGTTACATAGAATTATCTTATATTTTATATTATTTTAAACATTATTTGTTAGCGCATGCTAGAAGTTTTTTAAGCAAATTCATCTATTTGATAAACACTGCTTTGTGTATACTCAAGCCAACGAACACAAAACTGGTACAATGAATGACTGAATCAGGCAAATGCAGTAACGAAGTTAACGTTTTTGTTACGGTGTTTGACTGAAATTGTTCAATCATTACAGGAAATGACTTGAATGCTTAGTCAAATGTTGTAATAATCAAACTACCACGGTGTTTCACGGAAATACGGGGGCTGACTAGGCATTCCAAGCAATGACGAATTTCAGAGTTTGACGCCGACATATCCATTCAGCTGATACAAAAAGGCCCAGCAGTGCAGCGGTTTTATACTGAATAGCAGTAGTTGTATAATAGCGGTGGAAATTCTGATTGACAGACTGTCAAAGCTGACAGGCAGGTAAGAAATGCTATGAGATTGCCACGGCAGTCCCATGACTATTACAATTCAGCGTAAAAGCGTTGCGACGCTGAATCGTTTACGTTAACCAAGTGCACTCAGTGATAATATGTTGGACTATTCCTAATAAACTTCTTGTAAAAAGAACTTCGCATAAAAAGAGCATTTTACATCTTCTTCGACCCGATGTGTCATCGTTAGCCATTAAAATATAAATATATAACAATTGTGCCGAAATGTGCTGACTGCCACCAAATCCAACGGTGCTAGTGCTCGGCTGTCAAAAGAGTCAGAGAAATACATACTTTTATTAAATATACCTGAGGGAAAGAACACCCTCCCCGTCTCCTTGAAGTCCACCACCACTGAATGCGACTTGGCGTAGTCATCCAACTTCTCATCCACATATTCCTCAACACTCTCACTTCCCCTGCCCTCAACTTTACTCCCATCATATTGCACCTCCACCGTGTCATTGCCATTAGCTAGTTTTTGGACTCTGATCCCTGGCACTATTGGAAACTCGTCCACACTAAGCACTTGGTCCACATAATTCTTAAGTTCGTTATCTACCACTACGTCATCATGAATGACGTCATCGGCATATGAGGACTGGTAGGTGATGGCCAAGATTCCTGTCAGTGCGATGAAGTATCGTGTGAAACTGGGACATCGCGGTGCCATAGTCCGATGTGCATGCCGTTACCCTGAAACAATAAAGGAAAACATTTTGTTTTTTCATTACAAACAGGACAAGTTACTGCAATTGATCGTTTTGCCCCACTAAAGAGAAGCTTTCACTTTCCTAGGTAAATAATAATAGCAACAATTCAAATAATAACATTGGAGATTATCCTTTGCTAACTTCGTTATATCATTCTTGAAAGACGAAAGACTAGTACGATGCGTGCTTCTATCGCTCGATATCAATAAAGCTTCAGCTTCTGATATGATTCCTGCTAATATACTAAAGAAGTGTGCAAGTAGTTTGTTCCAGTTCCTTCGCGGCTCTTTCAGATTCTTATGAATCCCATAGAAGGATCTAAAACCTACCCTTACACACTACAGACCTAAAGCTTAGCTTGCCGTTATCAGTAATGCGATGGAGGAGTGCATAAATCGGGTGTTTGTGGAACATATTTCTTGACTAGCATCAGGCAGCTTACCTCACGTAACTGTGGAGGAAGCTCATCCAGTCATATGGTGAGGCTCATGTCGTTGCTGATTCCAGGAAAGCTCTCGATCAGCTGTGGTATGCTGATCTTTCTGCTTATATTACACGTTAACAACCTACTCTCTCATACAATAAATTGAAATATACTGATACGAGCAGCGACTTCCTCTCTGACGAGAGATCAAGAGGTTAACTCTTCTTGGGGATACAACAAACTGCTACAGTTTATGCTTAAACTATAGTATACCTGTCTAAATAAACAATATTAGTTGTGTTTTATATCTTTCTAAAAATGTTACCGAGGCAACAATGTCTCGGTTTGTAACACATGTTTTTGATCATTCAACTTTTTAATGATAGAAATTACCAATTATGGATTACCTTATCGATGTTATGACCAATATTGTGAACAGATTTTAGTCGAACTGTTTTTAAGTGTATGAACTATTTTACAGTGGAAAACATGAGTGACTTTTATTTTACTAGTAATGGACTGTAAATTTTATAAAATGCGCTATATCCGTATCCATAATATCCATACCAGATTAATGTTTTTATAATTTGTACAATCCCACGCAGAAGCTTGCTTCTGTGGGTTTCCTGTTTGTTTACCATTCTAATCTGTGTACGCTTTTATATTCATTTTACAATATTATCGTTATATTTGGTAAATAAACTTTAGTTTACTTTACGCGGGAGCTTCGGTACAAAGAAAAATTGAAACATAACAAGTACTGAGTATTTCCTTGTTCGGGAAGGTATTGAAAAACAGCTTCTAATGCTAACAGAATGAGCCGCAGGCTAAATCTGTTTCGTTCTGAATTCGTTTGGGCTTGTCAGTTCAACATACCGCTGCTAGGCTGCTCCAAAGTCTTTTTTAATAAAAGTAAAACGCCATGGTCGTTAATTTGCATATACGAGGGCTGTTGAAGTGAAACCCATGTTTGATAAGGTTGTCATTGGAAACAATTTTCATCACGTAACTGACGTTTTGCAATGTTAGTTGTGTTTGTAACGTCACACTGATCAGTTCCTGTCATTTGTATTTGACTGCGATTTTAAGTATTGTTGTTATAGTCTAATCATATCATAAAATTTCCCCGAAATAATTGTAAAGTTTGGGTTTATTGGTGCAAGTTGTTCAAGGGGGTATTTAAAATATGGACTCATGAAATGGGTACACCAATTTTTGTTTGAAACTTTTTATTAGACAGCAAAGAATGAGAAAACGTGTTCTTTTGCGATTCAATCGAAAGTGTTGACAGGAACGAACAAGCGTTTCAAATAAAGTTTTCTAGGCATTTATGAGACCTACCTATGGCCGAAAAATGAGTAAAATGCAGATTTTGGCACCTGTTGGTGATGCGACAATAATTTCAGGCAACTACTTGAAATTCTTCAAATCCGTAGGATTCATACTTCTAAATATTAACAGGATTTCGAATTGTTTGTCGTAAAACACCTGTTTTCCGGCCATCACTACCAGTTTATTGAGCAATATACGGGGTTCGTTCAAAGAGCCTTTGATAGCAAAATACACGTGTTTACCTTGCCGTTATGTATCACAGCCCATTTCGAAATATATATGTTATTTTTATGCGAAAAACAAAGGTCACGTTTTTTCTTCTAAATAAATTCAAACATCCGTATTTGTGAGTAGTTGAACAAGTGCCCTACGATATTCGAAAAACATACATTACTATTCACATTTTAAAACAAAGCGGAAGTGTCCATGATCTTTTGTTGCGAATTAATCACAAATACGTAATGTTTGAATTTGTTTACAACAAAAAACTCATTATTTTTTGCATAAAAATAACATTTATCTTCCGGAATGGTTTGCGATTTAGATCGGCAAGGTAAACTAGTGTATTTGCTATAAAGCCCCTGTATATTGCTCAATCAACTAGTAGTGATGGCCGGAAAACAGGTGCTTGGAGATTCAAAATTAGAAATTCTCAAAAACTACTTGACCAATCTACTCCAATTTTGTTGTGGTTATTTACAAGTATGAATTGTAAGAATTTGAAGAATTTCAAGTATCTGCGAGAAATTATCATCGCGTTACCAACAAGTTCCAAAACCTGCAGTTTGCCTCGGTTTTCGAGCATAACTTTTTTGCTATTATTTGGATCTTTTTACGTGTAGTCTCATTTTGTAGGTGTCATAAATACCAAAAAATCTTATATGAAGAGTTTTGCCATTTTTGCCGACACTTTCGATTGAATGTCAAAAAACGCGTTGTCGAATAAGAAGTTTTCCCACAAAAAACGGTGTACCCATTTTATGCGTCCAAGTTTCAAATACCCCCTTGAACAATTTGCAGAAAAAAACCAGGCTCTACGTTTATTTCGCAAACCAGGGGTATTTTCGTCTAATATTATTAGACTATTAACAATCTGTCCAAATATAATCAGCGTGTAGTCATTTAAATTCTGTGTGCTGAAGGTTTGCAACCATTGCAAATTTATACGCCAATGCAAGCAGTGTATGTAAAAGTATGTTTTGAGTATGCATCTGTCAAGGAGTGCTGTCGAAAATTTAGGAGTGGAAGAGAAAAGACGAATGATAAGCCGCGAGCAGGTGCATTGTGTACTGCATGAACAGACAGGAATGTGGCATGTGTGGAAGGCATGCTTAGAGAGTATCGTCGAATTTCAATCAGAGCGACTTAAGAAAATGCTGTTCTGTGCCCGTTTACACTATGTGCTATGTGCTGTTAGGGTAAAGGACCTGTACTGTTACAGATAGGCGGGAACTTCCGAACTAGCTGTCAAAGGCACTGGGAGTCTCACAATTTTCGGGATGTTGAGATAAAAGTTTTGTTGTTGAAACCAAACTTAAATATCTACTACTACGTACCACGCGCAGAAAGTGACGAAAGAACGTTTTCGGTGCCTGATATTGTCTTCCTTATTTATGCTTTAAACGGATCACGTTAGCAAGCTGAAGTTCGGAAGGACGAATTTGGAGCATAAGTACATGTACAAATTTGGCTAACACCGTAACGAGGACGATAGAGAGGCGCGATAGGCGTGTGATATATATGTTAGAAAGTGTGCACCGATGGCTTTCATGACCTCGTACTAGGGTTCCTAGGCAACGAGGTAGTTCTATCTCTTTCTAACGCGCGTACAGCACGCTTCTAGCCTTCTCCCTCGTACACATTACGACATCAGTGGTATTTGGTCTTCGGTATATAACTTACTAATTCAGAAAAAAAAGTACACTATTTTTAAATATAAGAGTATTTGTCCTTTGACTCTCTTATTCAACAACTAATCCTCAAGAGACTATGTTATATCAATCTTTTTGGGAAGGGTGTATTCTCACGGGCAATGAGATAAGGGACGTTAAGTTTCGAAAAATAAATGGCATCAAATAGGTTGACACTGCACTTCCCACGCAACGCTGTCATCAGTTCATAAAGGATTATGCTCAGCTCACTCCATCGACATAAAACAGCGTAATGAATCTTATATCCTGAATAGAGGATAGCTGCGATGATTCCGTTCATTGTCCAAGAGACCCAGCTTAGATCATGCTGATGAGTGGCTCAAAAATTAGGAAACAGCAGACGTTGGATAGCTGTCTTTAGACGCTCGGACGAAAGCAGCATGTTTAAGTTGGACCATGGGCAAAATCAGTCTGTTACGAACATGAATAACGAGAAATTAAGCAGATCAAGTACGTCAAACACGTCCATACAATTATTCCCTAGATCGCCATTACCTGCCCTACACATAGTACCTTTCATCTGGCAACGTCGCCTTTCCCCATTACCTGATCATACAACACTAGTGAAGACCGGCACGTCGACCGGCGGAGCCAGAGAGCAGTTAAAGGGACGCGTTTCGAAAAAATGTCTATGTCATTTTAAGTTCTGAGGGGTTGAAAACTAACACCAAAAAATTGCAACCCTCCATTTTCCCCCTAAAATCTTTATCAAAATGATCAGGAGCCTCTAAAATGTCAAAAAACAAAGCTGGTGTTCGTAAAGCACACCAATATTCGGGAGTAGGTTACTAAAATCCCTTACGGAATTAAAGATCGATTCTGGTCAAAACTGATTCCGCACACTTTTTAAATTCAATAACGACTCCAGAATGATCACACCACGAAGGGTAGAAATGTGCTTCTATGGATAAAAGCGAACGAAGTATGAAACGTATTATTATCTTTTTGTATTCCCTGTTTTATGGACCCTTCACAGCTATTTTCATTGTCTTGGAGAATACTAAAGATCACGGTTAAGCTAAATATTTAGAGGGAATTCCTATATACCATCGCACCCATAAAAAAGTTATATATCTGGAAACTCAGTGGACGAATGATGATGGTACTGTCATGTGTGCCCCTTCATATTTGAAGGTGACGTGTATCAAAACAGTAAATAAGGGACCGTGTAACACACTAATATTTCAGTAAAGCTACATGAAAATAGCGTATGATAATCTCTGTAAAAATATCATACGCTATTTTTTAATATATGGTATTGAACAGTGCAAAATCTTCATTATCTACCTCAGAAGGCTGGTTATAGCTGTAAAGCTCTGGTATTAGCTTCGCTGTCATACATACAATCCTTTTTCGTGACCACATATTTGCTTTACCTTTGGTGAAAGTTATGTCCTTGCACCTCCTGATGAAGGATTAGATAGAAGCTACTTCGAACTAGATGTTTACTTAGAGCTGTACCTTGCAAAGCTTTACCAAAGCACAGAAAATGCATAATGAAAACCATCTTTCCGCATCTTGACTTGCTTATTAAGGGGAAAGTCGAACTGACATTCACGAAAAGTAATTCGCCTTGTTTAGAGTGTACAAAATACAATTCAATTCAAATAAAAAATGGCGTTAAGTACATTGACTCTATACTCCCAACGCCTTCATTCCAATTCGCGATTTTCACGATGTATTGAAAACCTCTACATCTCGAACTACACATATCTACCATATTTCTGTTTTAATAGATGCAACGTTTACAACCGTTCACTCCACACAGCTCCAAATGACCTAATTTGAAACACATCCGGAAAATGGTTGAAAGTGAGCATCTCTGAAATGTCGTAATCCCACCGTTCAGTGTTTTTTGTTTTCACTACTGAATTACTTTTAGAGAATGATTTTTTGTTCATATCGTAGTTGTCACCTGGTGTCAAAATCTCAGCAAAGCGGTACTTTTTGAGTTATAAAAGGAAGAGCGGCTAAAGATTAGTGAGCAAATAGACAGACCTTGGCGACTATCTCGATCAAGTAGCATTAAGGTATCCATCACTATTCGGTAGCGCAATAAAAAAGTATATTTACCTGACACCACAAACGATAGAAGCATTGCAATAGCGAAAATATTTGGACTTCAGGTCATACATAGTCCATATTTTTCTGGTCAATCGAAGCCACATGTTTTGAAAAAATCACCGTCATTGTTTCGGTCTTAACGGTGAACTTCTTCAGTACAGTAATAAAGCATATTCTTTTCAACACATGCGGTTTTGATTGGACACAGAAATTTGGATGATTATGGGCATGAAAACCACAGGATAAGCTTTAGATGTTACATTTCAGTTAACATGTTCTTTGTTGTTTAAAAGTATCTCAATCACACAAATCCATAGCATTAATTTCGGTCGGTTTATCGTTCTGTGTCTGTCTGTTTATCATTCTGTGTCTGCCTGTCGGACTGTTGGCGTTGCAGATAGCTCATTCTACTTTATTGGCAGAGGAGTAACGAACAGAAAACACGTCGACGTCAACCTATTCACAAAATTTGTTCTCGCATATTCCCACTTTCGGACACTTTTGGGCATAATAATTTTTTTGTTAGAGTTTAGATTTTTAAAAATAATCAAACCTCGTTTTCACCGGTTTAGAAGATAATGGTGACTAAATCTTAAATATGTTACGAGTATGTATCAGGAGTCTCCAAATCTCGGAACTGGATTAATATGCACTTTAAGAAAGCGGCCAGAAACATTCAGTATATAGTTCAGCATAAATGCGTGAGAGGAACTGAATCAATTTACCTGACGACGACATTCTCTTCTAGCTATTATGATAAACGGCAAAAAACGAAGTTTCTCCGATTTTCATTGTTCTTGTTCTTTGCCCGTAGCTCCAGTGCCACTGAATCTATTTTCAAAAAGTAAAAAAGCTTTTCAGTCCTTGGCATAGCAGTCACGCCGTGTCAAAATTTAACTGAAATGAATCTGACCCATGCCTTCCAAGTTGCATCATAGCCAAGGATTAGCGCGCCAACAGACAGACAGCCAGACAAACAGATAGACCAATAGATGGATACACAGACGTACATAAAACATAATATTTGATTTTCGATGCATTTGCATTGAAATGCTTTCTTATCAGTAGCATGATGAGTGAAAAGGACGGACAAAGGCTCAATAAAAATGTTTTTACAAACATTCAGAGGTGTAACATGTCTTATTTACACTAACTGTGAGAGTTGAAACTGTTTTCCATTAAATTTTTCAAAAAGGGGAATGTGTTGCTTGCATATTTCTCTCTTAATAAAACTTGTTAATATCAAAAGTATTTTCGAAACCATTTCTGGAATTATTGGTCTGTATGGAATTTTATAGTAGCGATACATTTTCCTATGGCAGGAAATATTTGAAAGGTCTCAAGCATAGATTTCAATGTCTAGTTTATGGTCACAATATGATGTTGGCAAACTTTAAGGTTGAAAAGTTCTTGGAACATTGCAGGCACCACCTGTTGAAGTTATGTATGTACATATGTTAATGTCAATAATTTTTTGACATCAAACAATAATGGAGCTTCAGATGACAATGTAATATAATAATAGTTTATACGTTTGGGGAATTTAAAATTCAATACTTGGAAAATAACTAGTCACACTTGATGATGACATTTTTGCCCATTTACTTTGTATAGGGCACATGTCGTCCTAGCATGAATAATGATTCAAACAATCTGGCGACAATCGAACTAAGCTTCGAAGGAAATTGTAAGTGAATCAATTATTTGGTAGAAACGTGTGATAATGGCAACTAAACGAGATTATGAGTCATGCCAGGAAAAAGATGTTAAATTTTTTATTATATATCGCTAACGGAATGAATCTTGGCTCCTTTTTTAGCTATAAACACTCGCAAAATGAATTTTTGGACACCAAAATCATGCAAATAATCTCCAAGGTATTGCAATAAAGCTAGTAAGTTCTGACAATTTACTATTAACCCTGATTACATCTATTCGCACGACACAATTCCCTTTTGATATAGCTTTAGTCATCGTTCTTGGCGCCATAATAAATAAACAAATCGAGTCTCCGTAACATGGGCGGAACACTGCGTCGACTAACCTTCAGAGCATCTGCTACTGTCTCCAGTAGGCATGAAGTGGATAACAGGGGACCGCTGTTTTCATTCTCTTCCTGGAAGTACTCTAATATATTTAGCACGAGCTGTCGGCCTTCTCCATTCACCTTTTCCATCTTATTTCTGGGCATTGTACAATTTTATACTGAAGATTGATAACAGGACAACTCAAACTGCACGCTGATGTCAAGTTGTCACTCTGACAAATATGATTGAAGGGCACTCATACGTAACGACAAGTCTTTCGAGACGGAGATACACAACTAAAAAACGTATGTCTTTGAACTTGCGGAACAAACGTTCACACACAGGGGTAGGTTGCATGTGTATGTATGAGGGAGGTGGAGATACATAAAGGGATACTGGCAGTCTCACTTTGACCCGCCAAGTGCCTGAAAAGTTACCACCCTAATTGTGTTAACATGACCACTAAAGAGATCGGCTATTTCACCGAAAATGACATTTTTTTATACCTCAACTACCACGAAGGCCTAAACACCCATTGGGTACCGTGGGGCTATAGGGGGATACAGGGGAAAGGGGGAACGCCACACGGACACTGGCGAGGGAACACGTGTGCATGCAACATGCACACATTCTGGCTCCGCCTACGAGATCCGCCGGGTGGTACCTCCACGTTCGACAGTCAGAGACTGTCAACCACCTACGAACAATCACAACATCCATAGCCAAGAGAAAAATTTCTCCTGGGACGGCACTCGAACCCGCACAGCGCACGGCGACTGATCAGGAGACCGAAGAGTCTACTACTGCGGCCACCGCTGCTGCCTGCGGGAAAATTCATTTTACACTATTGTTGCTGTTATCAATGTAATTGCAGCTCCTGATGATGATGGCAAAGACCATTGAAAGCTAGAGAGAATAAAAAAGTACAAAGAGTCCTCCTTGCTTAAATTTTGTCGAAGTAACCAGCAAAAGGCGGAAGCTTTAATTTTTCACCTATATACTCGTATATATATATATATATATACAGGGTGGCGCATCGAAAACGAAACAGTCGATTTTGTTTTCGAAGGGGACACAAGTTTGGCAAAAAATCACGTTAGCATGTGCAGCCCCCTAAGCGGGGGTGACATCACCCCCAACATCTTAAATGGAAAGGGGGGTCGAGTGATATCTTATTTTAAAGGTTTAATTCCCTTTATAATGATGTAAAATCAATGTACTTCAGTTCAGTAGTTTTGAAGATTTATTGATTTAAAGCTTAAATAAAACTAATACATCATCATTAGTGGAGATCAATACATTTGGCAGCAAAGTAATTTAAAAATGAAGAATGAACTGACCCGGCAAGTAAATGTTGAAAATGGCCACCATGACTCTCCGTGCAATAATAAAGATTTTGCTCAAAACGTTGCCGCACGCTTTGCAATATTTGAGGAGTAATTTGAAGGCACTCATTCACAATTCTTTGTCGCAGGTCTTCCAATGACGTTGGCTGAGTAGCATAGATTTTGCTTTTTAAATGACCCCACGTAAAGAAATCCAAAGGTGACAAATTTGGCGATCTTGGGGGCCATTAAATGGCACCTCTTCTACCAATCCATCGATCTGGAAACGTCTGATCTAAATATTTCCGACCACGTAATCCGTAATGTGGTGGGACACCATCCTGTTGGAACATCAACCTATTCTCAATGTACCGCCGATCATTCTGATTTTCAATTATGGCTGTTAATGCAGGATCTGTGGCGTCTTCCAGCAATTTTAAAAATACATTTCACCGGTCAAATTTACAGGTAAGAAAAAAGAACCAACTAAATGATCGCCAAAAATACCAGCCCAGACATATAATTGTTGTGGCTGGTATGTATGAACCTCATGATAAATACTGGGATTTAAATCGGACCAATATCGGCAGTTGTGACGATTTACTACGCCATTTAAGAAAAAGGAACATTCTTCGGAAAAGCAAGTGTTGAATAGAAAATGTTCATCGTTTATAATTCGTTCACTCATATCTTCACAAAACTGTAATCGCCGATCAAAATCGTTTTCATTAAGTTCTTGTACCAGGTGAATTTTATACAGATGGAAACTATGGGCCTTTACAATCCGTTGGACAGTATGTCGACTAACACCACACACAGTTTCCAATTTGCGGGTACTTAACGTAGGATCTACATACACTTGCCCTAAAACCCCCACTTCTATTGCTTCGTTCCTTATGGGATTTTCAATGTTGCGTTTTTTATTGGAGACTGACCCAGTTTCCCGAAATTTAGCTACAAGTTCTAGAACATATTTTCGATGCACGTTGCTGTTCTCATGTCGCTCATTAAATATTTCTGCTGTTTTATTAGCGCACTGATTATTTCCGAAAAATATTTCGATAATTTCAACTCTTTCTTCTGTGGAACATACCATGGTTGGTTTATGTAATAAAGCGTCACAAGTTACTTTAGCAACAAAGTTTGGTCAAATCAATGGCAAACTACGTACTAAATTCGTATTTAAAATAAGTACGAGATATTTCCTTATCTTTCTCCAAGAAATAACTTTTTTGCCACTAAAAAACGCTCCAATAGCTATTTTCAACAACAAAATGATAAACAAACCATGGGCGTAGTGAAGAAAAGCATTTACTTATTAAGTAAATTCTTTTAGTCAAATTTCTCCTGAAAGTAGTACAAACTAATCTGATGTACCTACTAAAGTAATACTTTAAGCTTTAAATCAATAAATCTTCAAAACTACTGAACTGAAGCTCATGTATTTTACATCATTATAAAGGAAATTCGAAGACCTTTAAAATAAGGTATCACTCGACCCCCCTTTCCATTTAAGATTTTAGGGCTGATGACACCCCCGCCCAGGGGGCTGCACGTGTTAACGTGACTTTTTGCCAAACTTGTGTCCCCATCGAAAACAAAATCGACGGGTCTGAGCGTATTTCCAAAAAAAAACTGAGCTGCCGGTAAATGCGTCTGTTACGTTTTCGATGCGCCAGCCTGTATATAATATTATCTAGAAAATTTCAGTAATTTATGACGTAATAGTCCGAAATGGTCAATAATTTTTTAGTGATTTGTGGAAAGGCAAAATTTTAACTCTAAGTACCAATAGCTCTGATAATATAGGTTTATTCTGGCTGCTGGATCTACCGTGTCGCCAAAACCTTCTTCGTGTATCGTTGATACTTTGCGCTCAAGAATACTTTTCATCCCGTAAGTATTACAATATGACGTCAGTAGAATAATTCAATCCATTAAAATTTATCGATGTTCAAACCAGACCTCGCTGTTGGCGTGCATATCAGCATATGTAACTTAACTCTTAACAGCATTTTCGCGTACTTGAAAGCCGCATCAACTACAACGACAGGGATATAGCAGATAGCACGTTATTAGTATTCCTAGCTATCAACTTGGAGTTGGTGCGTCGCAGATCGTTGGTGCAGTTAACTATGCATTCCGACAATGATAATTACTTTATAGCAGTATGTGATGGATGTGCTATTTCTTAAAAATGTACGGAGAAACTGGATTGAAATATTTATATTTGATCGCTCAACCGTACAAATATAAATTCAGATTAATTTTGTTTTCACATGTACGATGCAACGGAGTGGTAAACATTCATCCAGCCATATTTTATTCAAACCACATTTAGGTCTCTAACAAGGCAAACTCCATGGCGAAATTCAAATTCTCGCGCTCCTATTCGACAGCGTGTGGGCGACAAATGAGCAGCAACGTCAGGCCAGTTGGATCATATATGCATGAGAAATACCTCGTCAAACTTTTGAGCCTAGAAAATGTTCTAAAGGTGATCACAACCCTCGATAATCTCAAAGAACAAAGGATTTCATGAATTAAAATGTAGATATGTATATACTTATGAGTGTCGGCTTTCTATATGATGATGTAACAAATCCCGCAACTAGCACAAATAAAGGTGTTATCAAATTTTTATTTGACAGAGCTAACAAAAATCATCAAGTAGAATCTTTTCATGGGAAACGTACTTTATAGAATGTACACTCCGTGTCCCATACGTCAGAGTTTAGTCCGAAAGACATAGAGGTGTTTGCAAAAGATCAACAAAATAACTAACACGCTAAGATCCCTACTATACCACACAAAAATATGATGACAAAGACTTTAATAAGTACAAAGTAGACTGCGGAAAGTGGTGAAACATCCAGGCCTGTTAAAAGTAGAACTAGAAGGTTTATAACAAAGCGAGAAACGTCAAAATTAGCTCTTAGCCAGTGGTTCCCAAACTGGTCCAGGTGTATCATTAGGGGTCGACGGGAGACGCAAAGGGTCTACGTTGACGTGAAAAAAAAATGAGAATTCCCAAGTTCACGAAAACTTCGTTTCGACAGTGAGGAACAAAAATGTTTTTTCTAATAATACTTCAAAAAGGCCAACGACTGTCGCTCGTAGAAACTTGTATATTCGAAATTTGGTACAAGTTTCCAAACTTTTTACAGACAGAATGCCTTGATGAGGATGGTCAAACTTATGTTCAAAATTTAGATGCATGACGAGTTCAAGAATATATTTGACGGTATTCTAACGTTGGAAATACCATCATCGATCATAGACACATTTGATGTAATGGAAGTGACAAATGTGCTACTACAAGATAAGCTGCTCAAGCTTAGTAGCGCTTAGAGGCTGAAGGTGAAATTTTAAAAGGCTGTTAACCATTTTGGCAGAAATACCCAAAAAATATTGTGGCCACCGTGAAGTGGCGAGAAAGTTATTGATATCGTTCCCCCCTCGTACCTATCACCTATCACAAAACCAAACTCAAATATCGATCATTTGTGATCATGTCAATTTAATAAACAGAATATAAGAAAACATTAATTTTCATTATTACTTTTACCACTGTGAAAATTTACATCGTTAGAATTAATCGTTTGGAATAGTGTACAAATGCAACCGAAACCAGTAAACATGTTTGAGTGGTCTATGGAAAAAAACGGAGTATAGAGTTGAATGAGAGGAGGTTTCAATATCGCACAAAGAGCTTAGTAGCCTAACTGCTTACGTGACACTCAAAGCAGATAGGCGGGGTGACATTTATTTATTTTTATGTTTAAGAGAAAACATACAAGATGTTAGTAAAATACCCGGCCAAATTTTAAGTGCTATTCGTTGGGTGATTATGATACTTAAAGTTTATGTAAACGTTGATGCGGTAATACCTTAACCCGTATTTCGTAAAAAAGGTAGCAACCTTTCAGCTAGTCTTATTGAAACTTAAAAAAAATCTAGTGGTTACCGCCGAAAATCAATGTTGAGCCGCATAAATAATGTTTCAGTGTACAAAATCTGCCGGATTTAAGTGCGGTAACTTCGATATGGCATTGACGATTCTTGCCTTTAATGAAGCTTATTTCACATTTGATTGGATGTATTTGAATCATTATTCTACGGTTATGCTTGCTGAATTCGACATATCTTGACAAATTCTGTTTGAGTATTGTTTTTTTCCCTTGATAGGTCAGTTTGCAAGGAAGTTTGACACTCTTTATCAGAAAACGGATCATTACCAACCTATTTTTATAAGAGCCCTTGTCGTTATAGTCCACCAAGAAATAAAGTACCCTTTGAACTTTGGCCAGCTGCAAGTACGAATTCAGTTGCACGAGTATTTTAAAGATGCACGCCGTGTCACTTCAACCATGTTACTGCAATTGTGACAAAGTAGATGACCGTAATATGGTATGAGGCAAGCGTTGTGGTAGCCAGTAAATGACAGTGTTGCTAAAACTATGAATATAACGGATCGTTGACAGACGTCCGTACCATGTAATTCTATTTATTTACCATTTCCTCCACACTACTTTAGCTCTGGCGTGTGCCAAGAAGGTTTTTATTCATAACTGCTCATAGGTAGGTATCTATTTTGCATAGCGTTCTAGCAGGTCAGGTCGTGGAAATTACGGTATTGCATTTCTAAGGAGATGTGCTAATGGAACCCAGAAGCCTCATTCCTATAGAATTTCGACCGTTTAGATTAGTCCCAATGTCGCCTTGCTGTTACATTTGATCATCAAATTTGATACTGTCATGATAATCTGAATATAGAAGTTCTCTAGAATTAGATGATACAAAAAATTTATTTCTATGGTCGAACTTCAGTTAGAATTGGGTTCTAGGAGACAATGTCCTGTACATCAGGTACACATGGCTTTTAGGTTAGAAAACAAAACATTCTGTTTGGCACTGCAGAATAATAACTTGAAGAAGCTCGATACAGTGGTTGGTGACATCTAACAAACGTTTATGTCTGATCACCTACAGTTTATAGCCATTGAGTCTCTAAAAAGGCGCACTTATAATCTCTTTTGAACATACAAAACGGTATCAGAGGGCGCAGTCAAGGATTACACATTTGTATGCATTGACGCAGGTCCAGCTTAAGCTGTAAATTTTGTATATAATTAAGCAATTGACTAACCTTGACTTAGTTGTGCATCTTATCTTCACAATGAACTAACACATCGTCGCTCCCTTGAATAAAGGTGTAACTCACTTTTTCGTTAAATTGAGATATTGATAGATTTGGCTTCGCATAACTCGGGCTCACCAGCTGACAAAGAAGCATAACTCTGATTCCACTACAAGTTGCTGTCTCACCCAGAAATCGTACTAACATAAAGGCGTATTCCTAGATACGCTGGTTTGTATAATGGGATTGTCCTAAGAAGAATCTCATGCGGACTGTATTGAGCTAACCTTACAATTTTTATAAGTGGGTGCATTGATACGTTGGACGTGTTGTTGTAACTCTTGCTTGGATAAAAACGAAACAAGACTCCTATACCCTGGATTAGCAACAACTCGGACACATCTCGTCTGAAGTCCAGAATCGTGTTTGGCATGGAAAGAATGACCACAACTGAATACAGCGCAGCTTTTCGAACTGAAAATATCCATAGTAGCAGGTTGGCAGCATTAGCAGGCTCACCATTTGAGATAAATTCCTTATTAGAAAATTAATTTAGTTCAAATTTCTTGATCCTTCATCTATATGCTATACCCATATTATTTGCGCATCAAGATGAACAAGGAATTTTATACTCCTTTTATTACTAGTTATTTAGTTACGGCTATGTTTGAATGTCTAGCTTGTTTGTTTTATCACCATTTGGATTTAACGAATTTTTTAAATACCACTCATTAACGTTTTGCTCGTTGTTATGTTATCTCATTGAGTAATGCTGGTCGTATCATCTGCATGTAGAATAAATTTTGAATGAGAATCACGGCTCCCAATGTCATTTATGTAAATTGATAATGGAGTGGGACTTAATATATAGCCTTGAGGAACACCATAACGTATGCGGCATAGTGCAGGCGTATCATCTGCTCCCTGTTGCGATAAGCCGTGAAAATTACTACAAAACTCGTGTTAAGCATAAAAGTTAGAAATAAACGGGGTTTTCGCACGGTGGCGAAGAAAATTGATAATTTACTTGAAGTTAACGAATCAGCGATATGTAATATTATTTATGTCTTCAAAGAATTTTGTAAAGCAGAATTTTACAATCATTATTACTGATCTGATACAAATCTATGAAGATAAAAAATAGGTTCTCGTAGCTATCCTTAATGGTGATATTAATGAATTGTTAAAAATTCAATATCATTTCAGGTAAGTACTTGAAACTCTAATTTTCAGTAATATGCTCAGTGATTGCTGCCATATCGATCTAGATATTGTATCAGGTTTGATCCATGTTTCGAGTAAGGTGCAAAGTTTTTCTCTTTGATTCGTCGAATTTGCGACTAGGTCGCCAATCCTTCTTTTTGATTGATAGGAATTGCACCTAAGTCGCAAATTTTTTGCTGCCAGGTAATATCTGAAGTACTCCTTGATCTAATATTGGGATTGCACAAATCGTATAATTTTTCTTTAGTTTAAGAAATACTTTATAGGAAATCGACTATATTCATCAGATCCATTACTTCAAAAACGCTTTCTGAGTTTGTGGCCTAGGTGCAAACTGTATGCCCCTGATCAGTAAAATCGGGCCTTAACGGATCAAAAGAAAATATTCCAGATGCTGAAGAATTTTAGTTTTTTAATTTTTCATTTACTAGTTGCATCTTTATTTTCTCTTCTCCTTAACACTTCACCAAATCGTGCAGATCCATATGTCAAGTAATTTATATTCAAACCATTGTGAGACATATTGCCCTGATTAAGCTCAAATATGAAATGCTATGTGGAATCTCTTGCCATAAGAAGTTGATGCTTTCAGCAGTGCTTAGGTCAGGGCGAATTTGATTGTATCATGACGGGATTACACCAGGAACGTTTTTCCTCCTTGAACATTTAGTACTATAACCCTGGCTATAAGTATATGTCAAGTGACAATACCTATTGGGGAACAAGCGTGAATTTTCCAGGATACCTCAACCCACAAGATGAGGATAACACGTTCGGCTGTGCAATCACATGTCACTGACAATGTAATTTCTGCCCTTCAATGAAATGTGTCGTATTCTAAGGACTCAGCTACGTTACAAAATTTGGTGAATATGTTTGAAACTATTATGTGCTTTGCCTAATTCATATTATTGATCAATTCTAAAAATTCATTATGGTAATTTCCAGAAACCTTTGACTACAGGTCTGGACAATGTTATAACGATGCTTCCTTTGGAGGCGATCCGCAATTACATTAATGAACAACTTTGGAAACCCAAAATTACGAAATTCTCCATAAAACAGATGCATTTCTGAAAAACCTTCTGCCATTTTGCGTCCACCACTTGAGATTTGACTCGTGGTTAGCATATTGGGTCAAAAATAGTCTAGCATTTCTATTCCGTCATTTCGTTTATCGACAATCTTGTGTACTAAATTTTGTTGACATCAAGCAGCTTCTGTTTTGAACACATTATTGGTTCATTTCTACCGCTGTGTGCCTAGCGGCTAGTCAGATTGGTTACGGAAAATCAAGGCTTATTGTCTTCACTTGCCAATGGTAAATATTTGTATCGAGAAATAAACAATGAGGATCCTCTAGAATCAAATTATAAGTATGACACTCTTATTTCTCTTATTAACTGATTAAATTTTTCTCATTCAAAAAGGTTGTGTATATTTACTTTCACTGGTAGCGTGTATTAAATTGGCAATATTTGGCATAACAGTCATAATCACGGTCATAGAATCAATGGTCCATTTCCAATCAGGAATTTGTGACTATAAAGAGTGTCAGATACAGCCATTTAATCAAAATAATGATATGATGTCGCTCAGTTACGAGTTGAATTGATCTGGTTGACTGTAAATAACCCTTCCGACTTTCTGATGTTCATTGTTGCATAATACCGAATGCTGCAATCCATTGCTCGTGACCTTTATCCATGCTGATAGCCAATTAATCACAGTTTTAGCTCAACGAAGCTAACGTACAATGCTTTTTAATCTACTACTTATTTTTTGAACTTGGCAAGTAAGGAAGCCAGAGTGTTCGAAGATGGTGTTGACTTATGGATACTATATTTTAACGGAAAAGTAATAGTTGACAAATTCAATATGGGGGCAGGGTACCATTTTGAAATATTTTTTTCAGAGGAATAGAAGGTTGTGTACCATATAATTTCAAAACTCCGTATAAGTGCCTTGTAGCTCGGGAATATAGAATCGTTATCTGAAAATATCAACACAACACCTAATAATCATAACGTTATAGAATGACATCAACATTCTTATTTTGGAAGGGTCTGTCTGTGACTGATCTTCAATTTTTTTGTGTTCTTAGCAACTCGATGTACAAAAACGTTCAACTTTGAAAGTCTGCTATATAGCCATCTTGTAAGATGGTGATAATATAATTGATTCCAGAGCTTAAAGTACCCTTAAGGAGCTTTGAAATGAGGTATCACACTATCCCACATTCCAGTTGCCATATTGAAAATTTCAACTACCACTTTTTCGCGAAAGCTGGCTAGTTTGACTCATTGAATAAATAAGCAGGGGGGAGCTCTCTAAAGAGCATTGTATATAGTGTTTGATATACAGGAATGAAACCGAAATCCCAATCTATTTTTTAACTGAGAACAAGAATCACTGAAATGGTATTCTTGTACTGCCGACTATATAACGCATCTGCGTTGGACGAACTTTAACAACATTCACAGTCAACCAAAACCTGTTAGTGAGACTCCATTCTTAAGAGCCTTACTTCTATAGCAGTTTGAGGTGATTGAACATTCACACAGATATGCCACCTTGCTTAAAACTGTTCAAGCCTCGACATTCGTGAAGAGTTTGTTTATGGCTACATCAAATTGACATGATGGGAATAGGGAGCTTAATGTAGCGGCCATGATATCCAATCATAGCGTCGCCGAATTCACTAACCAAACGTCGCGACGTATTCATAGCCACCGACCTGGTAGCATGTTGATCTTAATAATGTATACAAACTGCTTTTGTTAACAAAAAATGTACAAAAAGGAGAATTTTGGATCGATGTCTGGACGGACATAAAGATGGTATGCTATCTAAAAATTATACCAAGTTTACCAAGAGATGAGAGTTAGACAGAGCGAATGAAGAGAGAGAGATAGAGTGGCTAAACCAATTTATAAGGACAAAATGGTCACGTGTTCTTGTTATTTGACTAGTGGATTTTGTATGAGTTTATTGTTCATCCCATATTAAATTTACTTCCGTTCAAATATACGTTTATTCATGGTGGGGATATCTGTAATCCGTTTGCAGTCTAAAAAATATATTTTTCATCCGATATGCACGTTTTTAGGTATCGATTATAGCAATCACAAAAGGCATCCTTTTTTAGCAATTTTTCCAGGATCTGTAGGGTACCCCATCGTAAATAATATTATTAGAAGCTTGAAAAATATGATATTAACATTTAAGCAAGTGAGTTAGTACAAATGCGCGCCAAGTAAAATATTTTCTAATAGTGTATAACATTTTTAGGAATAAAACATAGGGTATTATGCAAAAATAATAAAACTGTGTCACTGCGTCCAGCTCATTATAAATATAGCGCCTATAACTAAACAACTAATCTTCAAAGTGCCTTATTCCAATGTTCCTTCGGAAGGGTCTATGTGAATGTGAAATATACTATTGGACATTCTGTAAAGAAAAGTTTCTGACAACATTTTATTACACGTTTGGATATATCGTTCGAAGGGAAGAAAATCGACACATATCAAACTATAGCGGTTGGTGACTCTTTGTCGAGTTATACATGATTCAATGTAGAAGACCGCTCCACTTTGACAGTCTGCCAGTTCCCTATTTTGCAATATACCGCATTTATATTTTGGGGTTATAAAGTATCAATAAGAGTCGCCAAAATGTTTTATCACGTGACCTCTCATTTCACTTATTAGAAACTAACCAGCCGCCATCTTGAAATCTCCCACTGCAATTTCTACACCAAAATATGCATCAATTCACCCTGAATTCGAGGTTTACAACTTGATCCGTTTGAATAATTAGTCAAGACATTTTTTACAAACATGTCCGCCATACTGAATCCACCATTTTTACTTTCGAAAAATCGCCATGAAATTCGCTATATTAGCGACCTTTAAAATATAGAAAACTCGAATTTATGTGCAATATAAGCGTTTTTTGAAATATGTCAGCCATCTTTCCAGTTTTGTCCATGTCATTGGTCTTTTGAACCACTGTTCGGCCATATCGTCTCTTGCTGGACATGAGTGACACTCAAATGAGTAAGTCGCTTATACTGGGCCTCATAATAATACGGTTGTGAACTTAGTTCCAACTTACCAAGGTCGTCAAAAAAGAATGTTTTCCACCCACAATGGGTTAACAACTATGAATACAACTCAAATTATACAATAGAGCTAATATTATGAATGTCATGATAGAACTGCTCATTTTCTGTCCTTAAACGTGGAAGATTAAAAGCATATCAGAGAAAGCACGTTTCTTTTTTCAATTTATCTCATTTCCCAGGCAAAACCATGATTATCATATATATTGAGTTTTTAACGTAGCAGAACGTAGATCCTCAACGAAAATAGTTTTGGTTTTTTGTAGTTATGATTAAATCACACACATTGTTAGCCAAATGTTTATCATCAACATAACAAAAGTTGAAAAATGTGCAGTGGATTTTTAAGTCAGCGGAGATTTCATTTTATAATCTGAAATTCGATAAAAATCGTATTCTTTAAATAAAATTGTACTAGTAAGAAGTTAAAAAATGATGCTGTATACTACAAGTTCTATAAGCTCTTAGAGACGACCTGATGACCTGAAAATGTGGCTGATATAATACCTCTCCATATACTTTCAATACACCTTAAATAGGATTGGGTCACATCTGGACTCCTTTGGAATACATTCTCTTATGATGTTTCGTGTAAAGTTTTTATCCTGGAAAGATGTTCGAGTGTTTTAAGCATGCCCAGGTTATTTTCTACTTATCTGGATGTACAATGAATCTTATTCTAAGCATCGCAGACGGGAGTTTCTGCTACAGAAATACCAACGGCACGCTGACCTCTGCAATTGCAAATTAACGTTCAAATAAGCCAAACGTTCACGACTATCATTAAAATTTCAATCAAAAACAGTCGTTTGCACATCTGTAGCGTTGAACGGCAACAATGTTCTTTTATTATTTCTCCACCTGGCATTCTTAAATAAAGCATAAATTCAATCGCAACTCTCAGAAGTCTGAAATGAGCAATTAACTTTTCATCAGGGGCGCAAAAAGGAAACGTAGGCAGCGGCTTTATATTCTTCGGTGCTTCTAACATCTTCCATTAGGGTGTGTTTATCAATAGTAGCTAGGTAAAGGGAAGCTTTGTTCTCCCTTAAGTAAGATGATGGAGAGATGCATAAATTGGAAGCTTCTGGAGTACCTCGAACGTCACAGCTTGGCGACAGGCAGTACGTTTTCCGGCAGCAGCGATCCACAGGGTACTTCCTAGGCTTACGTCATGCAACTGTAGATCAAACTCGTCGAAGGTAATAATGAGGCTCATGTCGTTGGTCATGATATCACAAAAGCATTCGATCAGCTGTCGCATGCTGCCCTTTTAGGTTAAACTTCCATCCTATAGCCTTCCAGAGAAGTTTTCCAGATGATTTACTGCTGTGCGAAAAACTCTATTATAGGGATATAGGCAGCGGATCATGAAGACTAGAGATAGGAGGTTAAAACAAGAAGAGGGGTGAAGCCAAAAAGGGTGACGATGAAGTGACTTGGTACGCGCATCGTGGTCATGAAGTCGTCCTACCATCCAGTAGAGTGCGTGACATCTTCATGTTAATAGTAAATAAGTAAACTAGTTATTTAGTCGATGTTTGTTAAATAATAAGCATACTGCAATTTTTTAAACACTTCATACAGCTTATTAAGCAGAATTTTGCACAGCAACAGTGAGACACTGTTATTTTTTCACAGTAATCCTTCTGGATTGATGGTATTTGCGTCAACTTTGGTGTTCTTGATTTAATATAATTACTCAAATCGTATAATTTTTCGTTAGTTTGAGAGATATCTTACCAGAAATCGACTAAATTAATTAGATCCATTATTTCGTAGACGCCTCCTTATTGGTGCAACTTTTGCCAAATACGGAAGTTTTTATTCCCGCCGATCATTTTTAAAATCGGGCCTGAAGGATTCAAAATTTCTTCCTTCGGGTCTAAACAAGACATCCAAACTACCCTCCCACCGTTAAACCGACGCTTGCCTTTGAACGGCGCATGTCTAAATTTCCGTGTACCATAAGTGTTCCTCATTTTTTAATTATAGTCTAATCATATTAGACGAAAATACCCTTGGTTTTCGAAATAATTGTAAATCCCTGTTTTATTGCTGCAAGTTATTCAAGGGAGTATTCAAAACATGGACGCATAAAATGGGTACAACAATTTTAGTGGGAAAACTTTTTATTCGATAACAAAGAATGAGAAAACGTGTTTTTTGGAATTCAATCGAAAGTGTTGACAGGAACGAAAAAACTCTTTATATAAGATTTTTAGCTAGACCTACAAAATACTCGTAAAACCACACGTTAAAAGATCCGACTAATAATAAAAAATGTATGGCCGAAATTCGAGGCCAAATTGCAGGTTTTGGCAATTGTTGGTAATGCGACGGTGGTTTCTCGCAGATATTTGAAATTATTCAAATTCGTAGGATTCTTACTTCCAAATAACCACAGTAGATTGGTGAAGAGGTTTTTGAGAATCTCCAATTGTTTATCGCAAAACACCTGTTTTCCGGCAATCACCTCTAGTATAATGAGCAATATACAGTGTTAGTTCGAAGGGCATTATATAGCAAGATATACTAGTTTACCTTGATGATATGAATCTCAAGTCATTCCGGAAGATAAATGTTATTCTTATACAAAAAAGGGTGGGATACGTTTTTTCTTCTAAACCAATTCAAGCATGTCGTATTAGTGAGTAATTCGCAACAAAAGATGATAGGCACAAACGCTTTGTTTTGAAATGTGTATAGTAACGTATGTATTTCGAATATCATAGCACATTTGTTCAATTACTCACAAATACGTAATGTCTGAATTTGTTTAGAAGAAAAAAAACGTAACCTTTGTTTTTAGCATAAAAATGACATTTATCTTTTGGGAATCGGCAAGGTAAACACGTGTATGTTATTTAATGCTTTTCAAACGAACCCTGTTTACATATTGCTCGATAAACTAGTAGTGATGGCTGGAAAACAGGTGTTTTGGGATAAACAATTAGAAATTCTCAAAAAACTACTTGACCAATATAATCCAATTTTGTTGTTATCATTTAGAAGTACCAATCCTACGGACTTGAAGAATTTCAAGTATAGTTGAGTGGGATTATCGTCGCATTACCAACAAGTGCCAAAACCTGCATTTTGCCTCGTTTCTCGACCATAATATGTTTGCTATTAGTCGGATCTTTTTACGTGTGGTCTCATTTTGTAGGTCTCATAAATACCCAAAAATCTTATATGAAAAGTTTTTTCGTTCCAGCCAACACTTTCGATTGAATCCCAAAAAACCCGTTTTCTCATTGTTTGTTGTCAAATAAAAAGTTTTCCCACAAAGGTTTTTGTACCCATCTTATGCGTCCATGTTTTAAATACCCCCTTGAACAACTTGCACCAATAAAACCAGACTGAAACCGAACTGCTAGACGTGTTCCATGTCTGTGCTGAAACAGAACTATTAACCTGTCGAAGCGAATTCTGCCGGGCTTGTACAAATATGATACCAACCAAATACTTTTCAGTAAAGCACTCCATTGGACAATAGACGTTTAGCAGATATCTGCTATAGGCGAACCTTTGATATATAGTAGAGAGCCGGCTAGTAAAAAGGACATAATATGAACTAGAGCAGACAGCGTCAAGGTAACTGCACTGGACTGACCAGTGCGGAAACATGAAATAGTACATTACATACCTAGATTGAGAAAGTTGACAGTATTGTGTTGCGCGAGATCAATAGTAGCCTTCTCAAACGAGCAATGAGTAGACCTTTTTTTACTGCTGTCGCTGTACCTATATGACTAGCATGATTCGACTTTATTAGATTGAAATGTGTTCGTTACATACATGTCATTTACTGTAACTTATCATGACATTCCGTACTCATTTTAAGACTACCAATTTTCCAATATTTTCTCGATTATTGGAATTCTTAAGAGTGACTACATAATAAGCTAAACGTAATTTTATTATGTACTATATTATGCAGTTTCTTGCTAGTTTTAGAATTTTTAATATTTATTCATTACATTTCAGCCGAAGAAAAAGGTACACACCTGACATTAAGGTTATTCCAGAATGCGATCCCTACTCAAGTTCTTGTATGCTGGGAAATAGCAGTATGCTGTCGTGGAACGATATTTACAATAATTATTCGTAGTGGGAACTCAACTCTATCTGAAATACTGTCTTCATTGAACTGAGAAAACATGAGACTCCGTAGTTTGACATGAAAGCAATTTGTAGTATTTCAAATGCAGCTGGATTTTTAAATTTAATTCTGAATATTGCGCTTTTCTCTATTCTTTTCCAGCCTTATAACTACAGATTGACGACCTCTTGATGTGTCATTGCTGAATGTCGTCTGGCTGCCATAGTCACTGAAGGATCTGTTGGATTCGTCAGGAGTGCGTGCTACACAATATAGCTTATAGGCTTACATCCAGGGCACACGTGCATTAAGTTGATTTTCACAAGTAATATCATAAGGACATCTAGTTTTTGTTAAAAAAATATCACTTTGCATTGTATTATTTAGATTTTTTCACAGGAAAAAATTAGGTGCCCGAATGGTCGTTGACAAGGCTATTAAACCATACTATGCAATTCGCTTGTTCTGTCGCATTTTAACTTCTATGATGTCGTCTATGACACACTTCCAACATCGTTTTTCTTTAAACGTGTGGGCAGGTATTGTCGATGAACGTCTAACTGGACCGTTCATATTGCCAGATCGGATGGAACGTTAACAGAATTTGGAATTTCCTCGGAATGATTTGCCGGTCCTTCTTGAAGATGTGCCATTCGCGGTCCGAGCACGGATGTGGTTTCTGCACGAAGGGGCACCTCCGCATTTTCATTTAGAAGTTCGTGATTTTTTTAATCAGGTATACCAGATGCGCTGGATCGGAAGGGGTGGACCAATTGCATGCCCTCTATGATCTCCCGATCCAGATCCTCTGACCTCCTTTTAGAGGGATACTTGAAAAACGAGGTACACCGTATTCCAGTTCAGAATATTGAAGAATTGCGCGACCGAATCACAGTGGTTGCCGATAATTTGAGCTTTCAGGTACAGCAGGAAGGAAGTGTATTTGAATTAGTGCGTTGGAGTTAGATTAGACGTGCCCAAGCTTGCATTGCAGTCGATGGAAAAAAATTTTAACAGCTTTTATAAGTAAGTGAACTGTTAGACTGTATCATTTTATTATCTCGATTTATGTAGGACTTTTATTACACTTTTTTGAGAAATCAACTTCTTAACAGTGCATATGTGAAGTTGTGAAACACCCTGTATAGATATTATTCAGAGAGGTTATTAATAAGGTTCCGCCGTTTGCCACAATTCAAATAATTGATGCATGTAAACCTTCGAGTACTGCCATAACAAAACTAGAGTCAATTTTTTCTAACTTTTGCAAACTATTGAGAAAAACGAGTCTCATCACAGTGTGTTTATTATATTTCAGAGTCTCACAGTTGAACTACACGAATACCTCCGTCACACTCATAACTATACTAAGTTACATATAAATCCGAACACCCAGTTTAAATGGTTTTATTTTAATAAAATTTTGTATAAGTACTCAATGAAGCATAATAAGTAAATGATAAAAATTTCAAAATTATTGCACTGCTTTAAAGCCCTTTGACCTTTAATAATGTGTGGATGCACCCTGATGTGCTACGCATTCTCCAACGCGCCTAGGCATGCTTCTGATCAGGTGGTCAATGTCCTCCTGTGGTATCTCATTCCAGGCAACCACTAACTCCTCTTGAAGTGCTTCTGGAGTCTGAGGAGGACGTTGCAAATTGAGCAATCTCCTACCCATCATATCCCACACGTGTTCAATTGGGGATAAGTCGGGAGATCTTGGTGGCCATGGTAACAATGTGACATCATTATGTTGAAAGAAGTCTATTAGCCAGCGTATCAAGATAGGGTAAAAGATGGGGTTCTAGAACTTCGTGGATATAACGCTGCGCGTTCATGTTACCTCTGATGAAGATTAAAGGTGACTTGGAACCATGAGCTATAGCACCCCAAACCATAACTCCAACAGTGTGATGAACATGTCTTTCAACAAAAAACTGTGGATTCCTCCTTTCACCACGTCGCCTTCTAACCCGGGCACGACCATCGTGCATGCCTAAACAAAATCGAGACTCGTCACTAGAGACAATACTGTTCCATTCCTGATCCCAGAGTGACCGTTGTCAGCACCACTCAAGGCGATTACGTCGGTGTTATCGAGGTAAAGGGAGGACCCAGTGTGGCTGGTATGAAAACAAGCCAAAACTTCTCATTCGTCGGTAAACACTTCGCATGCCAATAGGTCTTCCGTGTTCTGCAAACCATTCATTTACAATGGACCTGGTAGTGGAGAAACGGTCCCTTAAGGCCAATAATCTTAGGCGGCGATCTTCACGGTCTGTTGTTCTACGGCGGCGTCCAGTGCCCCTTGCTCTTTGCGTACGGCCTTCTCGAAGCCATGCCTGACAACACCTAATCACAGTGTCTACACTCCTTTGCACTCTTACTGCAATTGCTCGAAAAGAAAGTCCAGCTTCCCGAAGTCCCACTATACGGCCCCTATCAAACTCACTAAGTTGACGAAATCGTACAGGTCTGCGTACTCTAGGCATCGTAACCGATCGTAAAGGATGTCAAGAACCAAAATCCGCCAACGTTGATTGTTGACTGCGGCTGAAATATTCATTTTTAGAGCGTTAGTGGATTAAAAAAAAAAGCAATATAAAAACCGGAATGTCCAACTGATAAGGCTGAACATTTTTTCAGTTGTTATTTACAGTAAGATAAATACATTCACCAACTTTTCTTAAAATAAAACCATTTAAACTGGGTGTTCGGATTTATGTCACTTAGTATATGTAGACGGTATGGCTAAACATGTCCAGCAACTTAAGCTCATGTATAAACGCAACTATATTACTGGGAGAGCGGAAGAACCTCTATGATAATATAATTGGCTCGAATTTATTATTCAATAGCGACCTTTTACCCCTTAATTCATACATGGGAATTTATTTCAAAGTGGGTGTTCTACTTGGAAGTCAGCAACAATACATTTTATTTGAATTTGAGGCAGTACGTTACACCAGCATTTTAAAAATTAGTTTCCCCTAATACCTAAATATTATTTTCATTATTTTTCTTCATAGAGCGAGCTGCTACGACTATTACATAACGCAGAATGAATCACAGGTAGCAACACTGGCTCGGCAGTGACAACTTACACCGAGGCTCACCCTGTAGCTCGATCCCCATCTCTGATTTTACCAAAATGTAACTCTTTCAGGAGGGGTGACACAAATCCATCACTACCCTTTAAATGCCTTGTCCCACTCTGGCTGTGCATTTGGGCCTTTGTTTCACCAAAATAACCGCAATTAACACTAATCACACATTGCTGGCTATCCATTTTCCGAAATCAAATAAGATTTTAGCTAGGTGTGTTCAGAAATCGTAGTAGATTTATAAAATCAAAAGTTTCGTAACAATGTTGTGCAATGTTGTGAATTGTTTGTATTTTTTCTGAATCGTTGAGCTGTTACACAAACTGGGAGGCTGCAAAGGCCCAGCAGGACCAGCACACGTACATACATAACGACAGGCAAGACGTAAGGCACTTTGACTGGCACGTCAGTAAACTGACAAAATGTATTGAAACTGATTGTAACGTCCTCCTGTAAGATATTTATTACCATGCTACCAGTCAAATAACTATACCATTTGCAGTTCACCGCAAATTCATCGTACGATACCCTTTTCCAATATTAATTATAAACATATTTTACGTGAAGGAGGTACATAAAACGCCATTACTTGTTTGGTAACATTTAATTTAGAGACGGTATTGAACCACAGTTCTTGTTTAACACAAATCCTTTGTACTAAAATCTCTTTTTCGCCAAAGTTCAGATTTCAAGCCATAGAATGTTCGATTGCTTTGCTTTGCTTCACAGAATTTCTTAAATGGGTTTGTATTAATTACAATTTTTAAATAAATCGCTGCCAATAGCCGTAGTCACAGGAATGGTTAGAAACAACAGAAATGGTGCACTCTTCAAGAAACCATTTAGCAATCAAGTGAATGGATGGAAAAATTACAGGCCTAGAAGCAGATCAGAAATTGAGAGCTCCCCGAAACAAAGGTCCATGTCACGTATGCGAGGGTCCATATGTGCGGGATTCTATCTAACTCTTCAGTCTTACCAGAGCTTTCTGCATTTTGTTACCCATTATTAATCGAAAACTGACTGGATGATATCCTTTTCTTAAAGACGAATTAAGATTTTGATTCATTTTTTGAGCAGGTAACTAACATTAACTATAGATAGCACCAATACATAGTACTAGATGCAATAATAAATGTAATCTTGAGCTAACGCCCTTCGCGGGCCGGAGGCCCCTTCCAGGATGGCTCGTGGCATTTCGCCGGCTCTGTATCTGCCACTGCCTGCGATGTCGGAAAAACGCATCGGAACATAAACGCTTCGCCTACGTTTCTAGCACAGAATTTGAAAATACAGAAAGTAGTGCTTTGATCCTTTAACCGCTTTCGAGCTCAGCAAGCCAATTGGTAACGCAGATATTTCTATCAATGAACCGTTTTTTACTTTATGACCCGCAGATAATTCGTGAAAAGACCAGTATATCTCTAGTCAAGAAGAGAAATCGTCTCTGAACAATGCTGACGCGGTGTGACTCACGTCCAGAATAACATCAATTTATTGTTAACCGCATAGTTAATATGAATGTGAAGCGGAAACTACAAATGTACTCTTATACAGGAAGTTTGCAGCTAAAACTATTTCACTTGATATGTATGTGCGTGTTGAATCCAGCTTGGAATAGCCGTGGTCCACTTCTTCATTTTTCATTTGAAATTTTGTTCCAAGTTCCAAACCTGCTCGTCCTGTTAGGCAAACATTGATCATTCTGATCACTTATAGAATTAGATCTTCATTTTATAACATACGGGGAATCCTGAATGTTACACCAGACATATCTAACAGCATATTTTCCTGTTAAATGTGTTCTTCCTCAGCTTTTATCTAATTATTTTGTGTTTTCGTAGTGTGCGACGCGTTTTTCAAAATCTGTATACAAGGTCTGTCAATTAAGTGACGAGACTGATTTTTTTTATTTTTCCATTCAAATGTAATTACAATTTTATATTGTCTCCCTCAAAATAACATTCTTATGTAGCCACACAGCACTGTAGGCGGTTTCTTCCTCTCCTCATAGCAGTGTTCCGATACTAGAATAGCCTTTGGCTAGTCGGTTACAACCGTTTGAATGTTTTTGACTGTACCAAAATGAGTTGCCTTGAAGTTGTTTTTCAACTTCGGGAAAAGAAGAAAGTTAGAAGGACTCAAGAGAGGCGAATAAGGAGGCTGAGGAGCCACAGAAATGTAGTTTTTGATACGTTGCTTCAAATTCCCTGCATCCTAACAGATAACACCGAGGGCACATGAGCGTTTGATTGTTGCGTTGCGAAAAGACGTGCGTTGTTACGTGCCTACTACTTGCTATATACACGGTTCAACGCGCGCTCTGCGTCTTGCGATTTTCAGTACAATAGGGTTTTTGAACCACCGATTTTACATCTGGGTTAATTTTTATCTACTCTGGGCACTTCAAGGTCATATAAAGGACACTTTCAAAAGAAGCTAGACATTTGATCCCGGCCGCATGTTATTCAGGTTTTTCTGGTCACTAAGTCCAAATCAAACGTCAATTAGTCACTATAAGGCCATCTTAAGATCATTACAAGGTCACTTCAAGAACAAATTCAAAATAAGTCCAGCATTCCAGTTAAGCCGCGTATCATGTAGGTTCTTATCGCTGTTGAGTCCACATCAAAGATCACTTTGTCTCTAGGAAGACACGTAAAGAGAATTTCAGGCACTCGAAGGACAAGATTTGGAAAAAGTGAATAACCATTTCCGACCATCTGTCATTATATAACAGTATGTATCTTATTATTTCAGATAGTCCCATAAGACTGTTTTCTGTAGCACTACTACACATAAGTAAGTATTATGACGTGACAGTAACCGATATACAGCTACTGCTGAAGTCATCACTTTTGATTGCAGTATGCAACCTCTAATGTGATACAATCCAAATGTATTGTTTGCTAAGACAACGACATCGTGTAGGCATTGAACGTGTAAGTGAGGCAGTGAGAGTTCATTGAACCTCGTGCCTTCAGCCGTGACACTAAAGGCTATATGCTAATAAGCTCGAGAATATTGTATTCTGAGAAAAATGTGGTATGTAACGGGAAGAGAGGAACCTCCTGTTATATAAAATTTGACCAATTGACCCTAAAAAATTCGTAAAAATTGTTCGGAGGACAGTCCCCTCTGAGCTAAGCGTTTTGCTTCCTAAGTCGCTTGTTTTAATCATTGGCAGAATACAATGGAAGGTAATAATCCATGGCTGAGCGCTATTTTGACTCTATACAAACGCACTCACTATAAGTACTCTGCTGTGATATTGACCGCTAGAAATAAGTGACGAGCAATGCCGATAAATTATGCAATAATGCAAAATTATTGATCGGAAAATGACATTAATTCTCAGCCAAGTTGGTCAATGTTATCAAATAAAAGCGCGCTGTTAACAACCATTGGTCAGGAAATGTCATTAGTCCCGCTCAAACAGGAGCCAATGGGGATATACCGGAATGTCAGGTTAAGATACACACACTGTGTGGCTAAATTCTTTGCGTTGCTTACAGAGACAATGGTAATTGAGTCAATTTGGAGTCTTTTGCCCTACTAAAACAGGTATTTTGATGGAATATACCTTCGTTCACTTAAATAATTGATACCACTGTAGAAACTAAACACAATGACAACAATTTTTTTAAACGTTGAGGAATATAGTAACAGTTTTACTTGAAATTCAAATAAGCAAAAAGCTCAAAATCTACTCCAGGATTCAGGACTCAATATTTACTTTATTCTGGTTGCTTTATTCCCCTTTTCGTAATTACAAAAATCGTCGTTGTATCAACATTGTCTGGCTATTACCATCATTGGCCGGATAAATACGTCAGCATGAAAATATTAACAAGATTATCGTTCGCAATGGGCGTCAATGTCTGGCCATTAATGTCAATACCTAATTATATTAACATTGACAAGGTCATTTCTTAGAGCCTAATAAAAAAAATCAACTATCATTGAAATGTACTAGATAGTCTCACTGTCCAATTTTTTTGTTCACTGAAGTCAGATAATAGAAGCTTCCAGCATCATGAAGAATGGCAACCATTCAGTTTTTGCATTGTTGCTAGATACTCCAAAGGCCACTTTTGTACTGTCCACGAAGCATTGGAATCGCAAAACCTTTCGAAGATCAGATATTACGGTTTTTAGATGTGATGACATTTACATTTATATCACTTAAGATCATGTCAGATATTTTAGATGGTTTGTCTGCCTCTCCGCTAATCTTTAGCCCAACTATAGCTTGAGGAGTTCTGCTTAGATTTAGACGCAATTTCAACACAAGGCTACTACTTTGCTAAGGACGAAAAATCCTTGTAGCATTTGAAAATTTATTCACATGGGTAGTATCAGTGAAAGTCGGTATGCCAACTTGTGTAATGAGTAGTCGCTACCGCATTTTGCACCTACTCGGTATGAGCGCCACCTATGGAGGGATAGCACAACGACTGTCATTAATGTCCCAACCCGAAGCCATGTTACACCACATCACTGCGAAACCATGTAGTTCAAGTGTCATTACATTTAAGCAATTGAAAACGAAATGGATGACAGATGGTTCCATGGTAACATTTTTTCGGAGAAACTTACATAATGGGGAGTGAGAATGATTGGGAGTTAATGTTACGGTCCACTCCCAGCCTCGGTAAACCTACGTACCTATTAAACAAATAGATCTCCCGCACATTTAACCTTGGAGCCCTAAGCATAGTTTCCTTCGACACGTCTCACGCAGCTTAACGAATATATACCTGCTTCGAGCTCTAGTATTCTGGCCGACATCTAACCTTTGGGTGACTGTGGCTGGACTGGAGAGTGCTGAGATTAATCGTAGCAACGTTGCCAGATGTTCGGTACTGTCAGTAGGTTAGGGCAGAGCTTTCTAGATCAAGTTGCCAAAAGGATGGGAGCAATGGAGTAATTGTACAGACTTGTTCGACTAACTTGATTCATTTGATACTTACGTGATGCATTTTCGTAATTGCTTTTTTCTCAGAGTGCAAAGTCCACCTACTTGACGCCAGTGTTTTATTTTCACCCGCTTACATGATGATTATTGTGAATAGGAAGCAGGGAATCTTTAGACTGGCATTAACGCCCACACGTTTTGTCTTAACGATTTTTCGACAATACTACGGACAAAGCCAGCCACACATACGACCGGAGTTTCCAGATTGTCGATATGCTTGCAGAATCGCAATTTGAATATATACCTGAATAGTGATCAGGAACCGTAGGTTCGCAACATCAGTGGCGACCAGCTTTACGCAAGGTGCAGAAGATGAGAATTTCGTGTAGAGTAAATGTAAGTGAATTGTACGAGTATACATATAATAATAATAATAAATGGCCTTTCGTCACACGATTACAAAATAATTGGTTTAAAAGGAACAGTGACGAAAAGGTGGAGTGTCAGCTTATGCTGTTTTTCAACCCGACCTGGAAAACATTGACACAAACTATAGAGAGAGAGGAAAAAAAACTTAGAATATAACACTTATCAGAGAAAGGAAACAATCAATTACCTGTGGATATGCATAAAGTAAAATTTTAGCCATCCGACTGCTTTAAACTCATCTTTAACCTTTTTTTATAATTGCTTAGGCTATATTCTTTATACTCACTTGATAAGCAGTTATATAGTTTGGGTGCCCAGTACGAGAAACTGCGTGTGAACAATGCTGTCGAATGCCGCGGGATAAGTAAGATGAGTTTATTCCTAGAGGATATTTGATCGTACTGGCAGAGGAGGCTTAGTTTTGTATAAAGATAATATGGCGCTTTAAGGATAAGGGTCTTATGTACCAGAGATAGGCAATGCAGTTTCCTCAATTTGTTCATCTTAAACCATCCCGATTGGTCAAAAGCGCTACTAATATGATCAAATTTACGGATTCCATAAGAAAATCTGATGCATGACTTTTGTATCATCTGAATCCGCTCGGCATCACGTTGTAAAAGAGCAGGTCCATAAACAGAGTCACCGTAAGATAATTTTGACAGGATAAGGGACTCGCAGAGTTTAAGCTTGAGCTGTGTCGACAGGACACTTCGACTCGGGTATAACTGACGAAGCACATTATAGGACGCATTGCATAGTTGGTTAACATATTTAGTGAAGCGTAGCTTGCAGTCAAACAAGATACCAAGGTTTTTGCATTCGTTTACGAAGGATATGTCTTCATTATTCACCATAATATTAATGCGATATTGATTTATTTCACGATTCTTTTTGGGCCCAAATAAAATGCAGCATGATTTGCCAGGATTTAGTTTTAGATTGTGAGCACTAGATATGTCAAAAATAGACTGCAGGTCTTGATTTATTTGATGTTGGCCAAGCATATATTCATCAGGATCGAAGCAGTTATAAAGTTGGGTATCATCGGCGTATATGAATACTGATCACTTAAATCTGTCTGCAGACCCTTCCAAGTGATACCGAAACGGCGAAAAGCGCAATTATTTTGCTATGAAAAGATGCTGAAGAAATATACCGATGGACGTGATTTTTTAAAAGTCATATACATTTTTGAGTAATATGTGTCTTGTCTATAAATTGGTAACCGATTCTTAACGGAAGATTTCTCAACACAGACCGCATACCGGATATCAAAATGAGTTGCACAATAAACCGAATACAGCTAAATATTTGTGGCATCCCTATTAAGCATTAATTATCAGAAAATTCAGCATTCAGAGATCTTCACAAGAGAAACCCCCAGTGACAGTTTACAAGTTTTAAGATCAAATTCCTGATTGAATATCTGAGGAAAGCGTGTAGCCAAAAAGTGTCAAAATGGTTCAAGATTTAGAAAGAAATAATTGCCAGTGCGAAGGTAGGATTAAGCGTTGCGTTACTGTAGGCTCCAATGAAATTCCCCAGTGCTCTGAATACGTTTTGTTCAATTATAGTCGTGTACCTTTTAAGACGAATCTTCGAGAAAAATTCGTATAAAAAGCAGGGACATCGCGAGAAAAACGAATACTCGTAATATGCCTCGATGCACAATGAGAGTTAATTACATTCGGCTTTTATTAAACTTTTCCCCCTAAATCGAAGTTATTAGACTTCTGACTGGGAGGGCTGCCAGGTTCAATGTTCTGTTAGTATGACCGTAAATGAAATACAGAGGTATTTTGAAATGTTTGTTCGTGTAACTAAAAAGCAATTATTTTACTGATTATGGGCACTCATATCTACTACAAAAGGTATGCCAGAACAGACCCAAAAAGGATTTTTGAAATGCTCAAGATATATTTCGGCATTTTCATTCTTTCAAAAATATTTTGAGCTTCATCTTGTATTAGCAGAGTGTTGCTCTGTACCTTGCGAGCTGGAGGAATCTGGCTCACAGTGCCTGAACTTCGAAGACCTGTGTTGGCTACCCTACAAATAGTAGATCTTCTGTACTGGCCATAGTAGCAGTAGACACGCGAACGATAGGTACTTTACGATCTTTACCACGGAAGTTTTCAGCTATCCTCCCCATGTGCCACTCGGCTTGTTCCAGATTCTCATCTCCAATAAGTACCGCATCTCCAACTTGAAGGTTTTCTTCAGATTTATTTTTAGAGATATTCCATTTGAACGGTGCCATTGTCGGAGAATACAGATTTCAGTCTTCATCGTCTCGCAATAAATCCTCCAAATGCCTGGATAAAACACTATTCCAACAACGAACATACCATTACAAAATGAACTGCATGCTACTCAGCACAGGTAAACAAACATATCAACACCTTAACTCCCTGCCTCAAATATAAAGGATGTTAAATACATTCCTACTGCTTCAAATGCGTTCCAGGGTTAAAGGAGGGCGTGCTTTTACGATCGGTTTACCTCTGTGTCTCTTGGAAATCGTGCATCTCTTGAATATTGTCCTAACGGCACGACGTCCTTCTAAAGTCCAATATTTTATTCTCAATATGTCTATGAGGCTATGAGCTCCTCCACGACATAGTCGAGCATGTGTATCATAATATATACTAAGTGACATATAAATCCGAACACCCAATTTAAATGGTTTTATTTTAATAAAATTTTGTATAAGTACTTGATGAAGCATAATAAGTAAATGATAAAAATTTCAAAATGATTGCACTGCTTTAAAGCGCTTTGACCTTTAATAATGTGTGGATGCACCCTGATGTGCTACGCATTCTCCAACGCGCCTGGGCATGCTTCTGATCAGGTGGTCAATGTCCTCCTGTGGTATCTCATTCCAGGCAACCACTAACTCCTCTCGAAGTGCTTCTAGAGTCTGAGGAATACATTGCAAATTGAGCAATCTCCTACCCATCATATCCCACACGTGCTCAATTGGGGATAAGTCGGGAGATCTTGGTGGCCGTGGTAACAATGTGACATCATTATGTTGAAAGAAGTCTATTGTGACTCTTGCAACATGTGGTCGGGCATTATCTTGTTGGAAAGTTGTATCTGCCAGGGTGTCAAGATAGGGTAAAAGATGGGGTTCTAGAACTTCGTGGATATAACGCTGCGCGTTCATGTTACCTCTGATGAAGATTAAAGGTGTCCTGGAACCATAAGCTATAGCACCCCAAACCATAACTCCAACAGTGTGATGAACATGTCTTTCAACAAAAAACTGTGGATTCCTCCTTTCACCACGTCGCCTTCTAAGCCTGGCACGACCATCGTGCATGCCTAAACAAAATCGAGACTCGTCACTAGAGGCAATACTGTTCCATTCCTGATCCCAGAGTGACCGTTGTCTGCACCACTCAAGGCGATTACGTCGGTGTTCTCGAGTTAAAGTGAGGACCCAGTGTGGCCGGTATGAAAACAAGCCAAAACTTCTCATTCGTCGGTAAACACTTCGCATGCCAATAGTTCTTCCGTGTTCTGCAAACCATTTATTTGCAATGGACCTGGTAGTAGAGAAACGGTCCCTTAAGGCCAATAATCTTAGGCGGCGATCTTCACGGTCTGTTGTTCTACGGCGGCGTCCAGTGCCCCTTGCTCTTTGCGTACGGCCTTCTCGAAGCCATGCCTGACAACACCTAACCACAGTGTCTACACTTCTTTGCACTCTAACTGCAATTGCCCGAAAAGAAAGTCCAGCTTCCCGAAGTCCCACTATAGGGCCCCTATCAAACTCACTAAGTTGACGAAATCGTACAGGTCTCCGTACTCTAGGCATCGTAACCGATCGTAAAGGATGTCAAGAACCAAAATCCGCCAACGTTGATTCTTTACTGCGGCTGAAATATTAATTTTTAGAGCGTTAGTGAATTAAAAAAAAAGCAGTATGAAAACCGGAATGTCCAACTGATAAGACTGAAAATTTTTTCACTTGTTATTTACAGTAAGATAAATACATTCACCAACTTTTATTAAAATAAAACCATTTAAACTGGGTGTTCGGAATTATATGTCACTTAGTATATATAAGAGATCCTACTATAGAATGTTTTGCAGGTAAAACGACTGGAAACCTATATGCTTCCTCATTGTTTCTCCTTCATACCCGACATGCCACTCGAGGTATGCTCTTCCTGTCTTTAAATGGATGCAGAGCAGTAAGATTATGGATTTCAGTGAATCATTCTCCTTGCGCATACTTCAGGATAATCTCTTTGGCTTGGCCTACTTCGTCAGCTCCAAGTTCACCAATGATTTTCCAACCTGAGCACCAGACTTTATGAGTAAAATGCAAGAGCCCCGCATCTTACTTGTGTATCTCCTCCAAACCACTTAAGTTCTATATCAGGTAATTTAGAATGACGCCTTGTGCTATGCTGTGTTGCTCGTAGCATCAAGATCTCTTACCGGTACATTCTGACTCTTTTGAATCTCCTGTATTAGCATTACTATCATGTAGCAGCAAACTCTCAATATTGGACATTTTATCACTAACAACATAATTCTTTACTCAAGATTTCTTTATATCTAGTGATTAGCATTTGAAGCAACTTCTGTAACAATATTTGGTAGATGCAAATCCAGCGGTCTTGGTGTGCATGCGATATAGATGAGGCGCCAGAGCTATTTTGATGATGGCACTTGATGTTCTCACGCTGCATGCCGTCAAGGTCAGACGGGGGAACAAGACTTCATCAAAATATTAGACCTTGGTATCAATTTTATATGTTTCTCGCCATCTTAATAAAAATATGATATGTGGGATGCAATGCTTAAATTTAAGTGTTCTGGAACAAAGTGGGCCCAAAAATGTCGTTATTTGTAGAAATAGCAGGGGATTAACCGAAAAAAATTATATGCAAAAAACTTTTGAAAAACAAAATGTATCGTATGGAGGGTCATAATACGACTTATTTGTAGCTGCAATATTGTCTTTCAGTTTTTAAGCACCAGGCCATCAGGCCTGTAGACATATCTTGATGATTACATTTCAGGTTGCATGAAGCCAAAGTGGTACGCAGTGATGTAATACAATCATTACGCTTAAGAATTCTTATCCGACATGCCTACGACTCACATCCCTGAAAGTATTTTGAATCTTGATTTGTAACGAAAACGATAACGATGTTAGGTTTATATTGGCTATCGCAGTGATAACTTTAGACCGACAAACAAAGTGCGAGTATATGATACTTTTGTTCTTGTAACCCCTGCAGTATTTCCTATAAAAAAAATGTGCATTTGTATTGTGTATTGTGATTATCGATGGGCTCAATTGGGATGATGATACACCTCAGGAGTTATGTGATCGCTGTTTACGTTTCAAGGATGAGCTACCGCTATTAGTAGATATCAAAATGCCTCTTTTGCAATAGTTTTGTGATGCTTCCTTATTACGACATGCTGCTTTTATTTATTTTCGATTCATTGGAAATTGTGGTAATCACAGGAGGTAAGTGATAATTAGTAATTGCCAAGTAAGTCAAGAGTTGCTCCATTCAAATCAATATCACTTCCACGGATTAAATTAGCCGCCACAGTTTTACTTGCAGAATTAATCACTTACGAGGGTGTAAAGTTAGTAGTGGGTCAACGGAAGTCAGGTGATAGAGGGCCTTAAAACATATCGAATGAACCTCTATATGTGTGAACCGAAATTTTATAGTTCAGGAGATATTAGCAATTTTGTGAAATTTGTAAAAAAGAACGGGATTATGAACTTTCAATCGCAATTACAACTAAACCATTAGGTTCAGGGCTGATGTTTTTTTTAAAAGAGCTAAATGGTTAGTTTTAGCAAAGGTTGTGTCACTTTTTAACAGAGCTAATTAGAAATCAACCCCAAAAGGCTTAGATTCATTTTTTGTGAAAAATCTCTTCCACCCTTTATCTTTGGAGGGCGGTAAAAAAATGAAATTTTATTTCATTATTGATTCCACTATAAAAACTATTTCAATCCAAAAAATAAACCCTGGAAATTTCAACTTGCTACGACAGGTGCCTCATCTTAAAAAATCTGTATTTTTGACGCAGGGGGTATCTAGGCATGTAAACAAGTTTTCTAACATATTTTACGAGCTACAATCCAAACGACTTGATGCATTTTGACATATGAGGTACTGTTAGATTCGCCCTAGCAGTGCGAGTGACACTGTGTGTATTAAAATTTTGTGTACCAGGCACTCATCGTCAGCTAGGAGTGCCAAGGATACGCCCAGAATAAAAAAATAGAAGATATAATAGAAGCAGCCGAGAGAGATCCGTCTATAAGTACCAGAGCCACTGCCCGAAGGAGAAACATATCTCATAATTCAGTGCACACAATACCTCTCTCGGAGAACATGCATCGTTACCGTGTACAAAAAATACAAGAATTGCTTTAAGCGGGTTGAATTTTGTGAGAATATGTAGAGAATTTGCGAAGAGGATGCAACTTTTTTCGACAGCATCTTATGGACAGATGAATCCAACTTTAACCGAAATGGAATATTCGACATGCACAATTTCCATTCATGCAGCGTGGAAAATCCACACGCTATCCGCCGACAAAGTCAGTTCGGCGTTAATTTATGAGCTGGAGTACTCAACTAAAGATTAATTGGACCATATGGATTGCCTGGCTGGTTGAATGGTCAGTCATATCTTGCTTTTCTACAAAGCCCGTTGCATGAGCTGCTAGAGGATGTACCTTTGGAAATTCGAAGCCGCATGTATTTTCAATGCGATGGTGCTGCATGCCACTTTGCACGTTATTACGGCATTACATAGACAGTGCCTTTCCTGGACGTTGGATAGGTAGAGGTGGACACATACGACAGCCTCCAAGGTCACCCGTTTTAAATCCTCTAGATTTTTTCATATGGGGATTTTATTAGGGGATAATCTATACATCTGAATATACAAATGTCAACCAACGGCGCCAGAAAATTGATAATGCAAAAATAAAAATTATGTAAGACGCAAATTCATTTCGTTTGTGTATAGAAAATAATAGAGGCCATTCCGAACATGTTCGTTAAAAGTTAGTCAAATTAAATTATCTTCCACATTTGTCGGTAAATCGCCATAAAGAGCGGCTAAACACAATAGGTTCTGTACTTGTAGGTGGTAAGGACTCTATTGCGTTTCTTACGTCGTTGTAGCAAACTGAAATTTTCAGGGTTATTTACATGGATTGAAGTAGTTTTTACAATAAAATCAATTATGAAATGCAACCTTCTTTATTCTTACCGCCCTCAAAAGTTGAGGGATGGGAGAGATTTTTCACAAAAAATGAATCTAAGATTTTTTGCGTTGATTTCTAATAAGCTCTGGTGAAAAGTGACATAACCGTTGCTAAAACTAACCATTCAGCTCATCACAAAAAACTCTCAGCCGTAAACCTAATTGATTAGTTGTAATTGCGATTGAAAGTTCATTATAACGTTTTTTTTTCGAAATTTCACAAAATTGCAAATATCTTCTGAACTATAAGATTTCGGACCACACATATTATTATAGGGGCTCATTTGAAATGTTTTGAGGCCCTCTATCACCTGACTACCGTGGATTCACTACTAACTTTACACCCTGTATTTTTCCGGACTTAGCCGGGCTTAGAAATGGAAATATTTGTACACTGTTTTCAGCGTTATTTTGTGTATGCTTTTACTCAGTGTGTTACGATGGCGATCCGGTGCGGATACCAAAGAATCGTCAGACACAACGGTTTACAAGTTAGTGTATTATAAACACAAGATATAGGACCTAATGAAGGATTTTTAACTCCTATTCGTGAATATAAAGTGTAAAACTTAGGCCACGCCTGTCTGAATAAGTCGATAAAGTAAAAATATGCCGAATTTGGATCTGCCTTCTGACGTCTATAGTAAAAATAAATGCAAATAATATGGGATTTCCACATACAGGATATCCCGAAAAAAGTGTGCAATATTCTACCAGTGGTTTCTAGAGCTTAAAATAGGAAGAAAACTTTATATAAACATAGGTCGACAAACGTCCCCTAAGTGCGCTACGGTCTTTTAAAGGGGCTCCCCTGAAGATGGTTTTTCCTTAATATTTCCGAAACATGTTGAGATAAAGACATAAAATTTGGTATTCTAGCCTACTTTTTTATGATGGACTCAAAAATATTAACAATTTTAGACAGTTTTGTTTGGAAGCGTGTGTAACAGGGACGGACTCAGGTTATTTTAGCCCCAAAAATTTTATGTGATCTATTTTTGAAACTCAATTTTAGAATTAGAAAATTTTGGGTTTACTACATAAAAAAGGTGCTCTTATTGAATATCGATAAATTGTGCCATTTTTGAATAAAATCAGACTAAAAAATTTGTCACTTGATAGGAAATGTACTGCGAATTTAAATTGTTGAATAATTAGCCATGGCAACGAAAAAACTAATTTAATAATTGGTAAATATTACATAAAAACCTATTTATATTGCAACATAGCTAACATTTAGGCAAAAACAAAAGAAATAAATTTTTTCTACGAACGAAACTGAAATGTGTTTAAAAAAGAAGCCATACAATTGGATGTACTTAACACTAGTTTTACAATAAGTGTTCAAATAAATTCCCATTTTGTTGGATACTGAGTCTCGCTCGACGAAGTAATGATTGCGTAGCCCGAAAAGTGGAAAACCTTTTCCTTTTCAATTCATTTGCAGCCTGATGGATTCTTTGAAGTAAATCTTCTTGAGAATTCACTTCAGTCGAGTAAACTAGGTCTTTTAATGACCCCCAAAAATAGAAATCCAATGGATTTAGGTCAGGTGAACGTGGCGGCCACGCTATAGGACCTCCTCGGCCTAACCACCTGTCTGGAAAATTGACATTCAACCAATTACGAACATTGCGTCCAAAATGTGCAGGGGCGCCATCATGTTGAAAAAACATATTTTTTTGAAACTGCTGGCGCACATCCATTGGTATTATATCCGTGAGCACATTCTGAAGAAAGTTCAGATACATCTCTGAATTTAGACGGAAATACTAAGGAAAAACCATCTTTAGGGGAGCCCCTTTAAATGACCGTAGCGCCCTTAGGGGACGTTTGTCGAGCTATGTTTATATAAACTTTGCTTCCTATTTTAATCTCTAGAAACCGCTGGTACAATATTGCACACTTTTTTCGGGACACCCTGTATATTTGCTTCTGTTTTGGTACTGGTGATGTTGTTAGCACGAGACAATAGGCAAAATTCTAAAGCCGGAATGTTGAGACGGTCATAATGGCCCTTTTATGCACTACAAGAATGCAAGGTATAGGGGCAGCAGTTTCTCCAAGCATAAAGGCAGGTTGTACATTATAAAGAGAATGGTTTCAGAAAGGTAGTGCCTACCTCTAAATAGGTAACCCAGGCTTTTCTCTGTGAATGCAGCAACCGATGAGACCTATGTCATGGGCAGTTTTAGCCACCACTTTGAAATAATCGGCAATATTAAACCTTGCAAGTACTAGAATGTAAAGGATGTCAATGTAGATTAGTGACAATGTTGGACAATAAAGTAATGCAGGATACCCGCGTTGATATAATGGGAAGAAGAAGAAAAGCCAACAGTTCCAACAGACATCTCATGGACCCCATTGCAACCACAGAGCAAGTCCGTTATATCATTGTAAAGCCGCTCTCTGGAGGATCGTAGGATGAGAGTTTAGAGAAGCTACGTACCACAAAAAGAATAGTTATAGCATTCAGCAGCTTGTGACTCTCCTGACTACTGGTGAAGCTTACTCCACTGTGATGCTTGAATAGTCCAGCACGGGTATCATGTAAAAAACGTCAAAAAAAAAACATATAAGATGTCAACTTGCAGGCTAGGTAGTTTTTAGGGCGCAAACAGTCATTCCACGTTTGCTCACTAGGATCATTGGGAACGTCCATCTATGAAGGAATCACTCAACTAAGCTACAGGCATTATTGGTTGCATAGTTTTGTGAGGCTGAGTGATCCGTGTCTGTAGTTTTTATCTCTGACAAGAAAGTTGGTTGAATAGCAAGATCGCATCTGGATGATTATGTGTATTGGGCTGCATGTGTATAAAATCAGTGATATTTGCTGTGTGAGAAAATTATTACTGAATGTGTTGAATAAGGTTATTTATATGTAGTGCTTTCTGAAGAGAGGTTATGTTCAAAGTTATAAATTACGAAAGACTGAGGAGAATTACGGGAAATCTTCACCGCGCCCGCGTTGTGTGTAATTACTGTTAACATGTATATGGCTTGTACTTCGACAGTGTACAGCGAATATAATTATTTCTGGTCTCTCTCATTTTTGAAATTCAGCAAACTTGTATATGTAATTTTCAGAATGTATAGCTTTGAATCTCGATTAAGTGTATTTGAGACAAGAATCCAATGGAATTATCATCAACACATACAACTTACAGCTTAGACCTCCAGTAATGCCATCTCTCAGCAGATTTTGCAATAAATCAGAGCCAAACATTGATAACTAAAGCCTCATGACGCTTAGGCAACACGAACAACTAAGTGCTAAGTTAACACCTTGTAAAAAAACCTACATAATGTAAAAAAACAGCATTATGTCAAACAAAATCGGCATAATGTCACTTTTCAAGATATGTAGGTGATACCCGTGCCGTTCATTTCTCATCAATGAGAGGGCATCCAAGGACCTGTAGTTGTGCGTAGGGGTATTCAGTGTTTCTCCCACACATAGGATAATAGGAATAGAAATACATTAAGTTGGTAAAACCGGGTATGTATCCATTTTGCATCCTCAGCTTGTATCCGCTAAAATCGTTACCAAGCTTGATTCATTCATTTCAGTTGCCTTGAGGATATCCTTTGCCTAAATTTAGCCAAAAACAGCGAACGTCAATGCTGAACGGAATACGATAAAGTCCAGAAAGTAAGCTTATTGTAAGTAAAATGAATAACATTACTATTTCTTTAAACACTGAACTGGTTCTGTAGTTCCTCCACTCAACAGCTGCATTACAAGCACTCACCTAACCTCAAAATGGTATCACCAGTCGTTCAGCCCTAGACACTGCTGCTGTCTTCTCCACGTCCATATCCAAATGGACTTGTTTGCGACAACCACACAACACAAACTCACTTAGAAGAGGTGCAGGTAGTACCTGCCACCCGTCACAAATTCGGTCGTATTCTTTAGTCACTACGTCAATGGACTTCAAGTATTGGAGCAGCGCCTTCGACCGTCGATGGTTGTATCGTACCGTGGACTCGACGATCGAGGAAGAAGAAGACGAGGAAGAAGAATCTGGGTCACTGGGTCAGTGGCGCGTAACGCCGGTACTGCCCATGACTGGCCGTTCGTTTGGCTGTTCGGCTGTTCGGCTGTCTGCGATAGATTTTCGGTCAACGATGACAGGTGACCGGCGCTGACATCATCGGTACATTTTGGACATTTTGCTTCGGCACATGACGTTGCGCTTTTTAAAATAATCCTATTTAAGTATAATAAAGTAAACAATGCTTTTCAGAAAGATTCCGCCCCCTCTATTTATTTTTTGAACGGCATATGTTATCAAGCTGAACTTCGGGATGGTGAAATTAAGGTACGGAAAAATGTGAAAATGATAGTAAAAAATTTCAAGTATTCTGTTTATAACTCTACTCAACAAATAATCAAAACTTTATAGTACTTTATATTAATCTTCTTCTTTTTGAACGGTCTATCTGCATGAGTAAGGCAATATGGTGTATTCAGTTGAAAGAAACTGGAATATTTTGACAAATATTCAAAATCAAATGTTCCATCTCCTTTTATACATTCGGATAGGTTTCTTCAAGAAAAGAAGATAATACAATATAGCGCTTTGATTGTTGAGTTATTTTGTTTCTTATTCTAGGGTACATCAGAATGAGGCATCACACAACCCCCATCCCATTTGAAAAATGCAGTGCCCAGCTGTCGTCTTACGCCTGCATCATCGGGGGTACACGATATTTTAAGACTTCCGATGTCCTTTGGCAGTATAAAAAAATTCTAGCCTAATTATTGTTTTTATGATTTTAATTCATCGTAGCACAGTTTTTGTCCCTTTTCCGCATGCTCAGTAGTTTTTCGATATTTTGAATAAGTTTGGTTTATAATATATCTACGTAGGATATTCTTTTACGCTAACAATTTAATGTAACTGAGTCTGAGTAAACTGCTCAATACGAGTATTCTCAATATTATCCGCAGTAAGGTTTGCAATAATCGAATCGCTTCCAAACGCAAAGAATAATTTTTTTAAAGCTTCAGGTATCTTAGTGTTCAGTGCTGACTCAGCTTCTTCAAAAAAATTGTTATGAGCCTCGCCAAACTCGGGACAAAGCTGCATCTTGTTCACAAAAAGCCAAAGAGGTAGCCATACTGGCTATCTATGAAAATTATTTGTTAATGAACTTACAGACGCTACAGGGAAAAGTAAATATATGTTTCCAATGAAGTTCTTTACCTAAAGGTAGGTAATATACTGTCACTGCGATTAAAGAGAGTTGTTTCGAAGAAAACTACTCATTTGTGTATTGATCTTGGATACAAAGATTAACTGTTTTGTCTTATGTCTCATAAACTATCAAAATCATCAAGAAATCAAAGTGATGAAACTGTACCTATTCTTAATTTTCTTGAATAAGTAAATCGCATAATATGCAAACTATTTGAGGGAAGAACTTACTGAGGGATTACAGGACTGTTTGGCAAAAACGTTTTTTGAAGAAAAAACCAACCAATATAGTAGAACAAAAACTTTAATTCTTGTGCTTATAGGAAAAATATCAAATCAGCTTTGCTAGCCATCATTTTCTAGAGTGAAGAAAGATGAAGCAGAGACCATTATATTCCAAATCAAGAATAATCAGTAATGAGATTAAAGCTTGGTATTGTCCTAAATGAATCAAATTCTCCTGATTTTTTACATATATGCAAGGTAGCTTTTTATTCGAGGCTGGTGTTGTGGTACTTCTGGTTCTATGATTCCAGACCACCTACTTCTTGACCAGCTTGGAGTAATCATTTTGCAAATATTACCAAGCACTTGACCTGAAATTTTTTCAAAATTAAAAAATAATCATATAAGGAGCCTGTCATGGTTGCCAGTGGTCAGTACAGTTAAACTATCTCGTTTCACTTTAGTGGCATAATATCCTCTTTTATAAACCACCGTTATTTGGTATCGCTGTAAAAAAGTAACAACGGACGGTTTAACGATTGATTTTTGCAGCACTAATAGTGTAATAAATATGTACGTTAACGTTATTCACACAAATGACAAATTTTCGGTAACATACTGAATGTGATGTTCCCGTCAAGCTACCGACAGGGCAACAACTTTCTCACTTTCTTGTCTTTACATTAGACTAACCTGTGAAAAGTGACGCCTGATGATTTTTTTGTATTCTCAGCACATCGCCTACAGCGCATTATCAGGGCACAAGACATCCATATTTTTGCAATAGCATACTAAAATAATGACAAGATAGTGAAGGAAATTCCCATAAAAATCCGGCTGCCGTGCAAATAAACATTTTGGATTGGCGTACATACATCTTCTACAAGTTTTCTTATTGAAGGAATTAACTGACAAATCGACAAAGACATTAGAGACTTTTTCCACGATTTTCCTCATTGTTTATACTGGACCAGCCACAAAAGCAGGGTCTAAAACCGAGGACTGACAAGGACAATCTCCGACTCTCTCGGTACTGTAGGAAGAAAAGCAGTCACACTAGCCAAGTTTTGACACACAGGGCCTGCTTCAATTAGTGTGAGGAGCAGATGCTTCGTAGACTCAGGTCCCAGTGGCTTCAAACACGAGGTAGTAGAGGAGTCTAAGAGGCTAAATCGGTGGTCCGTTAATATGTACCTCGACGACCCGTGAATCTTGAGCTATATTTTGTATAACAAAACTGGCCAAGAGAAGTCGCTGGAAAGTATTGGCAGCTTCATGAGGTGGTCGCTAGGAAGCGTAACTTCAAAATTAGAAATGCCGTTGTTTTTGGAAAACTTCCAATGCAATAGTGTTATTATTCTTCATTATTCAGAAAGTGCATGAAAAATCCTAGGAACTAGTGGAAAACGCATCTCGTTATCTTAATTCTTTATGAAGTTTTGTTTTGCAAGCTTGTGACCCTCCCACTTTTTTACGTCACACTCAAATCCTCAGATTATTGAAAAGTTACTCGCCTTGGTCTAATGCGCAAGAAGATTTCTAGTCATCGATTTTTTTTTACTACTCTCATCGGCTGCCTTAGACGTGCCCTTTATAAAGGCCTTATGTATGGTAGATGTACTAAACAGGATACAACGTATCCCCTCTTATCCTAATCGTCATGCTCGAGTAGATCTCAAAGTTCCCTATTGAGCTCCCTACTGAGAGATCAAATGAGCCAGGCACGTTCGTCTGTAAATAAAAGAGTCAAGTTACCGCCCGTCGTTTTTAGACACGCTGCTTAAAAGTGTCACTGATTAGTCGGATGTACCTCCTCCGAAATACGTCAAAGATGATAGCCAACGCAACCGAATCAGCAGCACCTCACACGTTCTCGTTCGTTGAAGAGATGGGAACTGAAATCTTTGAGCTTACCCGTTCATCGATATATTTTAGTAACAACTTTTTTGATGATTACATAACAGTCTTTTCCCCACTCCCAATCACTTAACCAATTCGTCATCCATATCTGGCTATGAATGAGTTTTTTCTTTAATTTATTTGACGTTTCGGTTTATGGCACACTAAAACATATCCAAAAAAATAGTCTGTAAAAGTGCAGACCGCACTGTTTGGTTGTTAAAAACAACATTATTGATAACAAAGATTTACAGCAATCATTCTGCTTTCAAAAACCAAATAAGTAGTCTACATTGTGCGGTCTGTACTATTACAGACCATGTTTCTGAAGATGGTTTAGTGTATAATATAACGAAATGTCAAGAGAGTTTAATAAAACTTTCATTCACAACAAGTTGATCAAAACACCATAAAAACAAAGAAATTTACAAAAGAACTGACATCAATCAGATACTATCTAATTCTTACCAGGAACATATTTTTCTTGTGGCAATGTTTGCTGTTACTCAATTTACGAACAGGCCTTATATTTTTCTTATGTGCTTATGCGTATTCTGTACACAAATATATTACGCCAATAGTTCTTTAGACACAAGAGTCTTGACTTCCCCGATAAGTGAGTACGTGTTAAATATGAGAATGATGCGATTAATTTAATTATAGTGGTAGTTTTCTGAAATTAATGTGATTGCAGAGTAATTCAGTCAACAGACAACAGTGCAACCTAGCCATAGCCATAGACCTAGGGATAGGGCTTAAACGGCAGTTATAATGTCGAAAAGTGGTAAGATATCTCACTTATCATACTGCTGTTCCACTTTGTTTGAGAGCTGTTAGTGAAGAAAAAATTCGAACCTTAGTAAATTTTATCCATCGGGGTAGACTCATGACACGTTAACGAAAAGTCTCAACTCTCGATTGACCCAGATAAAACTCGATATAACTACGAGTAGTATCATCTTTTTCTGTACTGATGCAGCCATGTAGGTAGTAACCTAAATACCGAGGCACCGCGAATGCTATACGAAGCTTATTGATAACTTGATCCAATTTATGAAGTGCCTAAAGTTAGTGCAGCGAAAAAACTGCCTTGGCACATTGTTTGGCAACCTCGATTCCCTAGGGTTAAAGGAGGCCTCGTACCGAGGATCTCTGGGAGTACTAAGCTCGACAGAGTCAGCAAGAGAGATAGAAGCCTGATGGTCCGTCTGGCAGGCTTAACACCAGGCGGTATCACGGATGAGTGCTCTGAGGGGAAAAAGTCCCCTGATATAGCAGTAGAAAGGAGATAGATGCTCCTCTGTATGTAAAGTTTCTCTGGATATATGGTAAGTAGGTGCATGCATATTTCCATAGATGACACCATGGGCATAAAAAAAGAAGGGAATGTCGCCAGGTAGACTAAGTCTTGCGGACCTTTGAGTATTCATACGCAACCATACATTGAATTTCAAAAAAGTGCTTCCTGAATTACCGCTCGGACTTTGACACAACGTTTCTACTATGCCAAGGACGAAAAATATTTGCAGGTTTTCAAAATGTAGCGAAATATCTACGAGTAAAAGATGTAAAAAATAAGTACTGCCCAAAAGCCGTTTGGAAGTTGGAGATGGGGGGCTGCACATTTGATATCAGTGAATCACGCTCAATTATTAAGAAGCTTCCGAACTCACTTAAATTGAAGAGCTGATAAGTTGAAATGACGCCTGCTCATTTAATACTGGTTTACCGCTTAGAGTTTCGACTTGACCGTCGTTTGAAACGTTTTATTTTTTTTTTTTGTAGCATAAGCAAAAGTGCATCCTAATACCCCGTATTGGCGAAAGCTACATCACTGGACCGGATCTTATTTCCCGTAGGTATCCAGGAGAAGGATTGTAAATGTATCTATTGTATCAGTGAAAGACGTTCTACTTTATTGAGAATTGTTTGACCTCAGTAACATTACGTACACGGATACAATATTCACACACCTTGTACGTAGTTTTGCCATTAAAGCAGAAATGTGATAGGTTCATCTATGTCGTACATAAGGGTGAATACCTGGTCAGGTTTCAATTTACCTATTTTTGCTTGAATAAACGGATTATTGTTCTTTTTCTTGTATTACACATTTAAACATAATTTTATGCTCTAGCAGCTTTCTAGATTTTGTAAGCAAAAATAGAAAAATATATAAGTATTATCTAACCTGCTACAAATATGGTTCCAAATAATCTGATGACAGGATTACTTGAGAAGCACAGGTTCAACCCACTTAACGCTATTTCTGTATATTATAACTGGACTATTATGTGGAAGGATCAATACTACTTTCCTACTGGGGAATATACAACTACGATTAAGTCTACCAGTTTCATCTTATTACTATTCCATGGAGCATGCCGTTTGATTTTTTTGTTAGTCTTCACTAGATAAATATGCGTAGTCATGTATGTCGGGAGTTCTGATCTACATACCAAGTTACTATGTTTTTGGTGGATAATTATTTCAGATATCATAGTCAGATATCGAAGATACCTATTATAGAGTTGAAGCTTACTCCTGAGATACAGGTACTACAAAGAGGATCCTATCTTAGTAAATCCACTTGACCGACTAGACGTGCCCATAGTAACGTAGCAGCTTTGCGCCTCACCGTCAACAAAGGTTTGAAAATTATCCCAAAAGACTTATATTCGAACGGAAACTGGTCGCATCTGCGGCAGACTGGGAATTTAGTACTTTCCTAACTTTGGTACGATATAAAAGTTGGGACTTTCCCTTACAGGGCAGATATGTCAGGTGATAATAAACATGCTTTTTCAGTAGCAGATACACCAAAGCTCAGAGATAAGAGATATATTATGTACCAAAAAGCAATTAATGTGTCAGGAAGACCTTGCTGTCCTGGGATCCTGAGTTAAAACGTAAGATGTTCTTCTGAGACTATGTGAGCAACACCTATGTCTTCAAATTCTATTGAATATTTGTCCCCATAAACATAATTGCTATCTCGCGATTCCATCATTGGTTAAATGCGGTTTGGCTTTCTATACGTAATATTCACATGAACAAATTGGAAATGAATAAGCCAGAATGTCGATCAAACAACTCTGAAAGCTAGTAATTTTTATAAGATTACTGTTTTTAACCATAATCAATAAATTATCGTATAAGTGTTGAGTTGTAACTGTACTACCAAGTATTCGAGTGTTTCGTTCAGTAATTACTATAATAGAAAAAGCAACAGATGCAAAACGCTACTACGGTTTGTTTTTATTTTATTTTAGATGACTACTAAAAGGGTAACCGTTGTATCAGGCGGATATGTGAGATAGTAAGCGTTAAGTGTTGATCAAGTGTCATGAGGTTCTGGAAAAAAAGGCGGAATCAGATTAAATTAGCTATAAAGGAGCGTTAGTCATAAAAATAAAAAACGACCATGCAAATTAGTGTGATCTAAGAAATATGGAAAAAAGTGAACCCACCATTACAAAAATTACTATTATTATCAGTTTCAGTAAATTACCTCTTGTGAACAACGTAGGTATTGTAGCATACGAAAAAACGGATACGCTAAAGTTCCTGCCCTCTCTTCTCATTTTTTACTTTATAGCTGAAATACGACAGTCTTGCAAGGTACTACATTTTACACGATTGAGTACTAAAATGGTTTGTTTAATTTTATTGAACAAAATACGAGTACAATAATGTTTTTTCCCGGACCATTTTTCAAGTTTTTCGGATCATTCCAAACAAAAAAATGCTTTTATTTACTTTTTTGTGAGGCTGATCATTTTCGAGTGATGAGCGATTTAGTTAGAAATTTATAATTTTTGATGTCGCCAACTATCTAAATTAAAGCTTGAACCTTGCTTTACAAGATCCCGAAGATTAGTTTGAGATTACTTCATTTTAAAGCTTTTGGTTTTCGCAGACTGTATATCTGCAGGTTAGTTGAAAAAATGTATGGACATCAAGCAAGTACTCCAAAAACAGTAGAAAAAATTTCCGTTAACTAAAAAACTCCCTACGGGAATGCTCTACCTTCTCCTAATTAAACTAAGCCGGGGACGTGTGAGCAAGGACACAGAAGAGATATATCGTTCGTTACTGACTCTAGGAATCTACAGGCTTTCAAATAAGACACCTATTAGCGAAATTAATCTCAGGAATTTGGTTCTAGTATTTAAGTTGGATTCCTAAATTGTCTTATAACAAAATTCAAGCTACGAGTATTTTTGTTTAAAAGCCTGCTGGAGTCAGCGAAGTTCGACAAGTAAGTGGTGTACACAATTAGGAAATGGAGCGAAATTGGCACTGTTTTCGAAACTCACTTGAAGAGCAGATAGATTTGCAAAGAAGCTAACCGCATCCATTTTGTCTGCTGTCCCAGTGGGATACCTGCATTTGTAGTAAACCGAACAAGTAAATTCGAAGACCACAACACAATTTTTAGCGGATAGCATGATTTCACAAAAATTCGGAAACATCAAGTATTCCGAGCCCAAAAGTATGCCGATAGATAAAACCGAAACCGAATATAATTCCACTGAGCTACATTCGTAGATATTAGCATTTCACATCTATAGAAGACGAACAAGTACAAGTTTACCACTGTCGATGACTTTGAACGAGGTTATACGCTTACTTTTCAGTCAAGGTCGCGGAAGTGACAGAGAAATTTGGTTTTAGGGGCAAGCCGATATCAGCACCACGTTTAGTAAGTGTAGCGCCTTTCTGTTCCAATTCCTTGATACTGGTATTATACGAGGGAATGAGGCTTATTGCCGCAAAAATAAACACAGACTTTAAGGTGGCTTGTACCAACGCCTGCATGTCTGCTAAGTTGGACAAAAGTGCGATTTACAGATACCGGGTGTTAAAGTTAAGTAAGTTTAAGACTAACTTTGATTGAATTCTCGTGGCGGATTTTTATGGGTGCTCATTTGAAAACTTCCCAACACGGATTTATCGAAAACCACTCAATAAAATAAAACTTGCCAAGGGGGACAACTTTTCAACCAAAAACTACTTCACCCCCTTTCACCCTCAGCCTCCCAGGATCATCCCCTTAAAAAGTTTTAAATAACGAGGGGTATCGTGTAATAGCTTGTTATGAACTTGTTCAGATAGAAAACGAAAACACACGAAAATATCACTTTTATTCCAATAATTGTTCAAAATGTTGCCCGTTATTGGCCAAACAATAACATAGGCGATATTCTAATTCCTCACGGACATTTCCAAAAACATGTTGTGGGACATCATGGCAGCTTTCGATAATGCGTTGACGAAGTTGATCTAAACTTTCAGGTTGGTGAGTAATTACAATAAATTTCAAATGACCCCATAGAAAAAAGTCTAATGGCGTCAAATCAGGACATCTAGCAGGCGAATCTACAGGGCCCCTTCGACCTATCCTTTTATCTGGAAACTCGTCGTCTCCGAACTAGCAAAGTAGTGCTATAAGCTTTTGGTAAAAGAGCCGTTTAGCCACTAAAGCTCTCTACTGTTGTTTCCTGAACACCAAAATGCTGGTTTAATGTTGTATGGAATGCAGATTTGCTTTCTGCAGCATATTTTCTCTCAAACGAGGTGTTTAAAGTGTTGTTATAGCATAGTTATACAACACCTTATAGGACAAATTTTTTACAGTTGCATAAACGTTTATACGACTATTTTATACGACATATTTGCGCGGTAGTCAAAATAGTTGTGTTCTGGCATACATGGTAACGTTTATATAACAAACCCGAGCCTTGTTGTTTTGCTGTGCAAATTTACTATTTTAGCCAACAAATTGCTCCCAACGGAAGCACTTATACAGCTGTCGCTTAGTAACGGTTAAAGGCTGTACATCTGCAACAATATTACAACTTTTGTAGTACAAAATTGCTGTGCTCGGCTAAATATGTTGGTATACAACTTCACCATAACCTAACTTTCTGCTGTCATATTTTTGTTAAAATTCCATAACCAATGTTTTAGGACAAACAACGCATGGATATTGGTTCAAAAGGTTTTATCAACTGTTCAAACAGAAGATATAGATCTGGAACAAATTCTGGGTAAATCATTCGGCTCTGTCAGTATTTTATTTAAGACATTTGTCAAATCATTGTATAACACCTGCAGACAACACCAAAATATTCTAATAAACCAAACACAACATGGATGATGCCATGATTATACATAATCACACACCATATTGGGCAAACATTTATTCCTCTATTTAATATTAAATAATTATGATTCTGTTCGACATTAGAGATATAAAGTGACAAACAATTTTGAACGGTTGCATACACGTTTATACAACTATTTTATACGGCGTATTCGCGCGGTAGTGAAAATAGTTGTGTTGTGGCATCCATGGTAACGTTTATACAACAAGCCCGAGCCTTGTTGTTATGGTGTGCACATTTACTACTTTAGCCAACAAATTTCTCCCAACGGAAGCACTTATACAACTGTCAATTAGTAACTATTAAAGGCGGTACATCTGCAACAATATCACAACTTTTATAGTACAAAATTGGTTTGCTCGGCAGGCATTTGTTCCTAAATATGCTGGCATACAACTTCACCATAGCCTAACGTTCTGCTGTCATCGTTTTAGCTAAAATGTCATAACCAATATTTTAAGACACGCATATTGGTCTAAAAGGTATTATCAACTGTTCAAACAGGAGATACAGATCTGGTAGAAATTCTGGGTAAACCATTCGACTCTGTCCGTATTTCATTTTAGAGATTTGTCAAATTGTTGTATAACACTTGCAGACAACACCAATATATTCTAATAAGCCAAAGACAACATGGACGATGCCATGATTATATTTAGCCGCCCGCCATACTGGGCAAAAATATATTCCTCTATTGAAAATTAATTAATTATGTTTCAGTTCGACATTACAGATATAAAGTGATAAACATTAGTATAATTGTGTTTTTCATCTTAAAAATCTAAACATAATTTTTATCATTATTGAAATATGAAGCAAATACGAAGAACGTACAAATTGCGTAACTACTTTCCACGATAATCACAATAAAATTTGTTGCGCAAGTAACTCAATAGCCCTATATCACCGTATAGAAATTTACCATATACCTGTGTATGAAATTCACAATGGCCGATATGTAAGTAAACAAGATGACTGTAATTTGTTAGTTATCGCCTATACAATACACAAGAAATAGTTTAGTTGCAATAAAGTAGAATCATATCACACAATAGTTGTATAGTTGACAAAAACTGAATCTTGCGCCGACACAAATGTTCTATAGCGGCTGAAAGGGGTTTACACCTTTGTTGTATAACTCTTACCTGCAGCCCTTATGCAACCTCTTAAATGACTGTGATATTAGGTGTGCCCATTCCGCTTGTATAGCTGTTCTAAGAGGGTTTTGCCAATGTTCTTAGAGTATAAATGATGTGTAAGGAATACTCTATAATCATTCTTGCAACTCTAATAGGAGTAATAATTGTTAGTTGGCTAGCCACTGCCGAACCGGAAGAACATAGTGAGGAGGAGCGCCGCCTTGCTGGAAATATATTTCAGCCTCATTAAGTATAGCGTTTCCATTCTCTTTGGTTTACAATGGTTTCAGTGATAAGCGGATTGATGGTGTTTTCCAACATATCCAAGTAAATGTCTCCATTCAAATTTCCATTGATAAACAATGGCCCAATCACTTTGTTTCCTAAAATGCCTGCCTATACCTTAATTTTTTGCGGGTACTGGGTACTATTAACAAATCCATTTAGATAAAATGGGCATTCATCACTGAAGCAGGTATCCTTTACATGAATGGTATTATTTATTTATTTATTTATTTATTTATTTATTTATTTACAAATTTACGGGATAAACCCATTCGGTTACAGGTTGTAAAAGTACAATCTTAACCTAATAAAATTCACACACATCATAAATAAAGTATCTAACATATGAACATAAAGTTTGACTATTTACTAAATTAAAATATTAAAACGTGCATAAAAAAGTTACAAACAAAAACTAAAAAAAAAAAAAAAACTGAACAACTAAACAACACAGCAAACATCACCAGCAATTAAGACATTTTAAAACTTTAGCTAAGATTTCTATGTTTAAGGAACTTTTTGAGAGAGCATAGTGAAGTATTAAAAAGGTCTATATCACAGTCACTATAATTTCTCATTATCCTATCCATGCTACTATTCGAGCCATACAAAGTTCTATGCCGACAAGGTTCAAAGGATCTTCGTTCTCTTAAATGCCTAGGAGAAACATAAAAATTTAGCTTTAGAAGCAGGTCTGGGCAGTGGTAAACACCATGAATTAATTTATCAATCATCATGTCCTGATAAGTTACATAATATGGAGACCACACGCTGCTGCAATTTTCTAGATGAGATCGCACCAGTGAAGTATAGAGAGTTACTATAGCTCCAATGTTAGTAAATTCAGATGTATTTCTTTTTATGAAGCCCAACATTTTTAAAGCTTTATTTCTTATAACCTCTATGTTCTGATAAAATGTTACTTTGCTATCAAATATAACACCCAGGTCTTTAACAACATTCACATTTTGAAGTTGGGTATTATTTATGTGATAACTGCTGACTATATTATTGTTAGACTTTGAAAATTAAATGTATTTACATTTGTCTGTGTTAAGGATCATTCTATTTTCTTCACTCCATTTAACAAATTGATCAAGGTCACTCTGAATCTTTAATGTTGAGTTATTATCAGAAAGAGGTAAATATATCTTGACATCGTCAGCATAGATAAGAAAAGAACAGAATTTAAAACATTGGGCTATGTCATTGACAAAAATTATAAATAAGATGGGTGCCAAGTGCGCACCTTGCGGTACACCAGACAAGACAGCAATTGGATTTGAGAGACAGTTTTAATTTTTACAAATTGCTCTCTTTCAGAAAGATAAGATCTTAACCAGTTCAATAAACTTCCATGCAATCCGTAACAAGAGAGCTTTTCAATGAGAATATCTATATTCAACTTGTCGAATGCTTTCCCAAAATCTGTATAAATTGAGTCAACAGATTGCCCATTTTCCAATGCCTCAACTATATGTGAATGATAAACTAAAAGGTTAGAAGTTATAGATTTTCCTTCACAGAAACCATGTTGCTGTGCAATTATAACATTTTTAAATTTTTCCTTCAAAAAATCTGCTACAAATGATTCAAAAACCTTTGGAATTAACGATATCAATGTAATGGGCCTGTAATTTTCAACATTCTCTCGATTTCCACAATTTTTAAAAATTGGAATAATGTAGGAGGTTTTCCATTTCTTTGGAAAAACTCCCAGGGCTAAAGATTTATTAAATAAAATCCATAAAGGCCTAGACAGTGAGAAAGCACAGTTCTTAAGAAACAATGCACTCACACTATCAGGACCCGGTCCCTTTGACAAGTCCAGGCTAGCCAGCTTTTCACAAATATCAGAAATTTTTATATATACACTGCTCAAATTTAAGTTTGGCGAGCTGAAACTTTTTGCAAACAGTGCTAAGGCTCTGTGAAGGACTTGGTGTTTCATATACACTAGAAAAATGTTTAGCAAAAGCATTTGCAATTTCTTTGCCGCTAACAAAAGTTTCCTCATTGATCGCTGCAGTAATTTCAAATTCAAATTTTTTATCATTCTAAGAGGCATTACAATGTATGTATAGGATTCGTCAGAATAAAAACTAATAAAACAACACGAAATAAGTGTACGTATAAAAACAAACACACAAATAAATTATAAAATAACAAACTCAGAAACGGCATAATAACATTTACTTACAAGAAATTCTGTCAGTTTAGCCTTAAAATTATGTATACCTCCACACTCTTTAATACGGTTTGGTAGCCTTTTGAAAATTCGTGGACCCGGTATTCTTATACTTGACAAAACGCACATTTAAGTCTCCAGCTTGCTTGGTCGATTATTTAAAAATTATTATTGTGAATAAAAGTATACGCAGCTATTTCGTATAAAAATGAAGATGGTAAAGTTAAAATCTTAAGGAGCTTAAAAATACCCTTACAAGAATGCCTACTACTTAATCCTATCATGCATCTAGCCACGTTCTTCTGAGCGAAAAATACTTGCTGGGCATTTGTGGACAAACCCCAGAAGCATAGTGCATACCTCAGTCGTATCTCAACTTGAGCGTAGTAGACACAAACTATCTGTGCTTCGGTAAGGACCGTTCGCAAACTTTTCATAAGGTATGATTGTTAGTTTATCTTTGAAGCAGTATATACACAGTGGTCTTCAAAATTCAAACCAGATACAAGCCCAAGAATTTTATTTGCACGTCAAGGGACATTCTTTAACCATTAAAGGTGATATTTAATGCCATAGGCTTCTTCTGGATGTTTTGGTCGGACAACTGATGTTTTTTCAGAATCTAAATAGAACTGATTGCTACTAAACTACTTATGAATATTTTGCAGTAAAACTCTACAATCTCTCTCTAAGGTAGCCTCATACTTATTGGATACCACCGCTGAAGTATCATCTGCATATAAAATGAGTCTGCCTTCAGAGGAACAGAACTCAAGGTCGTTTAGATATAGGTCCTAGAATTTGTTCACAAAACTTTACTGCCTATCGAAATCATCTTCGGTTAACTCTTGCAATATTCTCATTTTGAATGGATGAAATTTGTGTAGTTTGGTAATTGTGTGTCAGAGCCTAATGAAATACCAGTGGCAGTAACAATTTTGCGTGATGAAGTATTAGGATTTATTCGAAAATGACCATAAACTTCAACGCCGCAAAACTCTCCGATGATCTGAATCAATAAGTTAATTTTCACTATCCCAAGATTCTCAGAAAGGTAAGTGATAGCAAATTAAATTCTTTCTTTCCCTTCTCAACAATTAACTAAATGTGTATAACAATAAATACAGTTCGCCCAAGACATCTGTGTTGATGAGAAGAATGCGGAAAAAAATCGGGTTGTTATTTACTTGTTGCTACCCCTTGTCATTGAAAATTTTTAAGGGAATAACCCTGGGAGGCGAGGGTGAAGAGGGGTGAAGTAGTTAGCCGCCTTGACAAGTCTTTTGACGTGTCTCAGCGTTTTTTCTTTTATTAAGTGGTTTTAGATAAATCCGTGGTAGAAAGTTTTCAAATGTGTAGAGACAATGCGAACTGGCACACAGTTCCAACAGACAGCTTGCCATTTTCCTTTCTCAGTCGCCGACTCTGGTGAGAGATGCCAGTAGTCTAGGTAACAAAATATGTAAAGCTTTTCACTCACTCCAATGTTTTTGTGCCTGACGGGACCACACGGTTTGTATGGCTGAACAAAGGTCGTTTTAAAATAATCGCTGAAATAACGTGTATAAAAATCAAACGAGAGAAAGTATGTAAAGTTCAATTACTTTTATCGATGCTTGAGGGCCCCTGAATGAAGCTATGGACCACGAGAGGTGTCTGGCAGTTCTGAATCTTACTTTGTAATTATGTACAATGTAATACTCGTGTATATATATATATATATATATATAGTAGTACCAGAGGCGGTGGCATGTAGCGGCTACAATGACCCGGCTTCCAATGTGAACTGGCATACAGGTAATCAATGTTTATTCTATGCGCTCGATCAATAATTAAGAAACAAAGGTTTGCGAGAACAACATCCCCTAAGATGCTTTGGGATTTTGTTGATGGCCCTCAAAGAATATTTAGGAACTTTGACTACATTAAAATTATTCTTTATTCATATTGTTTTTCGCAATCGCAGATGGCACATATTTTGCACTTAGCTTATGTCTAAGAGATGATTAACTCTAGGAAAAACACGATGAACACATCTCGTCAACAAGGGCAGCTGTCGGGAAAAACCTAGGCTATTTGTTCGGGGCTAAGGAGTACCCTTGTCCAATGTCCACATGACCTTCTCACTGTATACAAGGCCCAGATAATACCTAGCATCGAGTATTGCTCATACGCTTGGGGTGCTGCCGCAGTGACTACATTATTCATGCTCGATGCTGTCCAGAGGACTGTTCGACTGATCGTAACAGACAGTCCCGAAACCGTTTTGCACCGGCGGGCTGTAGGCGCCGGACTTCGGACTCCGATCCTAACCGTGTCGAGCTTCGTACATGCAGAACTGGAGGATACGACCGCCTCTTTGTCTCTAGTGTGTCGAGACTGTGGAACAATCAATAAGAGGAGGCTTTTCCCAGTTCTCCTAACTTCAGGCAGTTCAAAAATCGGATTTGGAATCCTCACAGCAGCTGCAGTGTCCCAGTTAGGCTTTTGCCTGCGTGGATGATTCGGTGTAAAAAAAGCTCATGGAGACATCATTATCCACGAAAATAAAAAAAAACTAAGGAAACTTTTTCCGGGGCGAAAAACTGGAATTTGCTTGAAAAAAATAATTTTTGACGATTTTAGGCTTAGCATCATGCGCATTCTTCAAAACGGATCCTTCCTTAATACGACAATGCGCAAAAACACATCATAATATTTTTCCGGAACAAGCATCCTGGACTAAGTGGTATTTTATAACTGTGTATGTCATAACATCAGGCTTTATGAGTTATAAAAGGGTCATGTCTCTTAAACCGGCAGACAGATAACGGACAGAGAGGATCATATGATTTTAAAATATGACATTCCTCCGAATATTTCAAATAATTATCTCATGCGTTGGCATGGAGAATAAAACAGCCAAAAAGGTAAAATCTCCAGTCAGCTGCATCGATCGTGTACTTCCATCTCACTCACGTTTGTTTTTATCGCGGACAGCTGGATGCTTTTATTTTGGGTAACCCATCAATTACTTAGAATTTTACGAGTTTCCGGATCTATAAAGTCTGTTAGCTTTACAACCAAGAGCATACTCCCATTATATAAAGGAATCAATGAAAATAGTTCATCTTTGGGCAACTTTAAATTAGTACTGATCAAAACACGTACGCTATTCCAAACCCATGGAGATTCAGCATTTATAAAGAAATACTCTGGGAGCAGAAGAATGCTATGCGATCTTAGCAACACTGCTGGGATTATTAGCTCGAAATTACTAGTTGGCCCAGAAACAGTAGATAGCACCGAATTCAAAAAAATGTGGTCAGGCAAGATAAAAGTTTAACTGTCTTCAAAAAATAAGGTCCGCCACTATACGTACAGGAGGAGTTTCTAGTCTGTGCTTGGCCGATAGTACCGTTATTACAAAAGATATCTAAGACGGTGGTTGTAACGGTTCCGTCGTCCATGAAATACTGCCTGTCCATTTCTAGGCACGTATATTATGTATATATATATATATATATATATGTGTGTGTGTGTGTGTGTATAACAAAAAAATATAAAAATAATGGGCAACCTCCGCAACAAGAAGGAAAGTGGATTCGAGCAGAAAATAGGATAGCCAACCCGAGCGATACGTATATCTGCTGGTTGGCTTTATCAGGCCCGAAGTGAATGCACATATGCAACTACAAAAGTAGATTCACATGCCCATACATCCGGATACGGGTGTAACCTGAGGAAACGAAGATGGGGAGGAAAAAATGGCACTCGAAATCCACAACAGGAGCCAACCGACACATCGTAGTATAAAATGGCTAGAAGACCTCGAATTTTCAAGGCGTCGACTAGCCACAACGACGCGGACGGTTATAGCCACTTGATGTGGTACTTCAAGCCCAAAGGATCTACAAAGAGAAAATTATCATGCGGAGAAACGTATATAACATCACTTTCCTTCTTGTTGCGGATATTGCCCATTATTTTTCTATTTTTTGTTATATACTTTTCTCCGCATGATAAGTTTCTCTCTCTCTCTATATATATATATACCCATTCCGGACTATAGTAAAATTCCGGACCTTAGCAGTCTACGTCTGCGAATACTAAAAGCTACAATAACTTCTTGCTCATCAGATCACCATACAGAGAACACGTACGTATTGCCTATTTCTTCCAGCAACGTGAATTAAAAAAGAGTAGAATGCACTAAGTAGTGTGTCGAATTACAAAAATTGTTGATTTGGTTCAATATACAGGGTGGCGCATAAAAAACAAAACATACGCATTTACTGGCAGCTCAGTTTTTTTTTGAAAAACGCTCAGGCGCGTCGATTTTGTTTTCGAGGGGGACACAAGTTTGGCAAAAAATCACGTTAGCACGTGCAGCTCCCTAAGCGGGGGTGACACCACCCACAAAATCTTAAATGGAAAGGGGGGTCGAGTGATACCTTATTTTAAAGGTCTTTCAATTCCCTTTATAATGACATAAAATTACTGTACTTCAGTTCAGTAGTTTTGAAGACTTATTGATTTAAAGCTTAAATAAAACTAATACATCATCATTAGTGGAGATCAAGACATTTGGCAGCTAAGTAATTTAAAAATGAAGACTGAGCTGACCCGTTAGACAAGTAAATGTTGAAAATGGCCACCATGACTCTCCATGCAATAATAAAGATCTTGCTCAAAACGTTGCCGCACATTTTGCAATATTTGAGGAGTAATTTGAAGGCACTCATTCACAATTCTTTGTCGCAGGTCTTCTAATGATGTCGGCTGAGGAGCATAGATTTTGCTTCTTCAATGCCCCCACATAAAGAAATCCAATGGTGATAAATCTTGCGATCTTGGGGGCCATTCAATGGCACCTCTTCTACCAATCCATCGATCTGGAAACGTCTGATCTAAATATTGTCGAACACGTAATGCGTAATGTGGCGGGGCACAGTCCTATTGGAACATCAACCTATTCGCAATGTACTGTCGATCATTCTGATTTTCAATTATGGCTGTTAATGCAATAAAGCGTTACAAATTATTTTAGCAACAAAGTTTGGTCAAATCAGTCGCAAACTATGTACTAAATTCCTATTTAAAATAAGTACGAGATGTTTCCTTATCTGTGTTCAAGAAATAACTTTTCTGCCGCAAAAAAACGCTCCAATAGCTATTTTAAACAACAAAATGATAAATAAACCATGGGCGTAGTGAAGAAAAGCATTTACTTATTAAGTAAATTCTTTTAGTCAAATTTCTTCTGAAAGTAGTACAAACTAATATGATGTGCCTATTAAAGTCTACTTTAAGCTTCAAATCAATAAATCTTCAAAACTAGTGAACTGAAGCTCATGTATACGTATTTTACATCATTATTAAGGGGATTTAAAGACCTCTAAAATAAGGTATCACTCGACCCCCCTTTCCATTTAAGATTTTAGGGTTGGTGTCACCCCCGCCCACAGGGCTGCACGTGTTAACGTGATTTTTTGCCAAACTTGTGTCCCCCTCGAAAACAAAATCGATGGGTCTGAGCGTTTTTCCAAAAAAAACTGAGCTGTCAGTAAATGCGTCTGTTTCGTTTTCGATGAGCCACCTTGTATAATAATTCTGCATCATTTGCTTTTATTTTGCGTTCGGTCTTATATGCTATTAATTTTTTACGAATAGTTTTTTCAAGAGATTACAAATCATGGTTGCAAATGAATTTACAGGATAATTTTCCTCTATACATTAAGCACATACTTTTCACATTTATATGGCTTCTAATAGAATCCCATGAGGTGATTTATATCCTCCTGAGGTATAAAATCCCGAGCTAGCTGCTTTTGATTCCAAAGAGCTTTTAACGTTGATGGAGGGTTATGAAACGAAGTCGCTTTTCTTTCCATCACATCCTGCGTATGCTAATGGGAGGATGGTCTGGAGATCTCGGACACCAAGGAAAGCGGTTGATTTGACCGTTATTGAGGCATTATCTAGTAGGAAAATATGGTTCTCAAGCCAACGCAGAGGTGCTAAAAAATGAGGATCCATTATTTCCTGGATGTACCGTTGCTCCATCATACCTCATCTTATAGAAACTAGAGCCCCCAAACCATAACCCCTTCCGTATGGTTCAACTGACGATTAACTGAAAGCTTTACATCAGTGGTTGCCAACATTTTCAGTTTGTTGAGCTGCTTTGATAATTCTGGAATAAACAGTAAGCTACCTAGTCGTAAGCAATGTAAGCCGCCTTTAAAAATTATACACAGTTGTATGCAACATACATGTGTTTATTTTACTAATACTAATACATGCTAATAAACTTAAATAAACTAATAACTAATAAATACTACATATACATAACTACATCCATTCCTACCAACTGTGGGTGTTTGAAAAATAAACAAAATTTTTCGTCAGCTGCAATGGTATGTCACGATACGATACGATTTAGTAAAGGTAACTAAATTGAAAAAAGCAAAGCACTATTTTAAAGACAAACATGTCCAGATAAAAAAATGCGTGTTCAATGAGAAGCCTGAGACCCAGAGAGAGACCATTTCTTCTAGTTCTTTGTATCTCCCCTGAAGCTGCAAATTAGGTTCATTTAATGTTTCTGTAATATCCACAAGAGAACCAAAATCTCCAAGCCAGATTGAACTGTCCAGTTCTGGAATCGGTTCATCACGTTGTTTGAAAAGTCGAACTAGGGCAGATATGATATCATTCAAACGTTTCAGCACTCGTCCTCTACTTAACCATCGGACTTCAGAGTGAAGAAGCAGTTCACCGTATTGACAATCAATTTTATCGTCCAAGGTTTTGAATAATTTTCTTTGTATTGCTTGAGCTCTAATCTTGTTCACAATTTTACTACCAATTCTAAAACGCTGTTCTGTTTTAGTTAATGTCCACATAATGCTTGCTGATGGATAATGCAGTGGTGACAGAGAAATTGCGGAAAACTTTCATCTTTACGACATAACCCCACAAGACCTTTATCACGACCCATCATAACTGGAGCGCCATCGGTTGTCAAGCCTACCATTTTCGATATTGGAATTTTCTCAGAAGAAATAATACTTCTAAAAGAAGAAAACAAGTCTTGCCCAGTAGTCTGTCCTTTTAGTGGAAGAAACTTCAAAAGATCTTTAATAGTAAAATCACTAAAAGCCATCCTGACGAACACCGCCATCTGACAGGTGTCAACAACATCTGTGGATTCATCCAGCTGCAGTCAAAAATAAGCACAGTTATCGGAGTCATTTCTTAACGGTAAAAGTATATCCTTGCTCATTACTTCTACTCGTCTCATCACTGTATTAGCAGAAAGTTGCATAGATTTTATAGCAGACACTATCTCGTCTTTATTTCTAAAGTTGGCAAATAATGAATCTGCAACTTCTTAAGACGCCTGTTTTATCATTTTCTCGTCTTTGTAAGGTTTCTTCTTTTGTGTAATTGTCTGGGACACCCAGTATGATGCCTTATTTGCAGCCTTACTTTTGTCGATTGTTTTTAAAAAGATTGTCTGTTGTCCAATTAACTGATTATTTAATTGTTTCAGATTTCCGTTCAGTTGAAGAATGTAGTAGGAATGATTTTCCAAAATTCGAATGTACAGTTTTACACTGCCACTCGATATTCCCTTTTTAGCAACGGAAACAGATGTATTACATCACAAACATTTATTTTTACCTTCAACTTCCGTAAACAAATATTGTTCTTCCCATTCCAAATGGAAATGGTATGTCTTCATCTTCTTACTACTGCCCATAATTTATTCCGTTCAAAGTAATCGTGTTTATTATTAGAATTTACAAAATTTACGGAAGCTTCTATGGTTTTTACACCTTTTTAAAATATGTTGTCAGCCACCAGAACTGCCTTTGGAGCTACCGGTAGCTCGCGAGGCGACCACTGCTTTACATCCCTGAGAAGATTGGGATAATAAATGGTTCATGAATGCGCCATGGACTTGCTCAAGTCAGGAAAGGATGCGGTGTAAGATGTAATGTAAAGCTTTAAGTTGTACACCACATGCACCTAACGGTAGCAATTTCGGACTAGGGTGCCATTAAAAATGGCTGCTTCTATCAGAGGAGATGTAAGTCGGTGCAACGGCAATGTCTTCCAAATGTCGGCGTTACTCTTGTAAAGAGTCATTCAAACAATTAGAGATAACGAAGATTCACTCTTTATATATGTGAAGATGCTTAATTTACGTCAAACAAGATCTTGTAGCTCTTCCTATTGAACAGAAAAGAAATTAGGTGATACGGACTGCGCCGGTCACATGACATAGTTGTTCCTCTCCATAGATTAGCATTGATCGCCAAAGGTTCCACAGTTATGGCAGTAAGGCCTTATAACCACTTACCAAATTCCATAGGGTATTCCAAGCATATAACCAACTTACATTTAAATCAAAGGTTAAGCGCATTATGTTAAACAATCCCTTCTATAGCGTTTCGGAATATTTTCAGTGTTTTTGAATATGTGACTTACACATTTACCACTGTCGTTTGTACTTCATCGGGACCGATCTTATATTATAGGTGTATTTTCGAATTTTGTGAAATTCTATGAATTGTTTATGTTTTTGTGTTCTTTTATTTATTTATTTGCATCCACTTTCTGCTATTCACCCAAACCCTTAAAAACACTATTTTCTGAAAGCAGAATGCCCATCTCCTATATTTTTTGAGTAACAATAAACTACTTTGAGTGTGCTAAAGTCACCCTCCATCCTTGAGCTTCTAGATCTCAGTGCATTTTGCTCATTGGTCATATGTGAGATCTGAGTGGCCCTTTTACCTCATCTTTACAACAGCTTTTCGGAACTAAGTACAGCTAGTTTAGGATCAGGTACCTTATGTATACGGCATTGGAGTGGCACAGCAGAGCAGTAGGGGAATCTAGCGATACAGCAAATGTTTCCATATAAAAAATCACTCGCTACTCCGTCTTGCTCTGGGCAATCTACTTTCTTTGTCACTGGGTATATAGGTCGACATGATATGAAATATTGAGCCTTAGTTACGTTTATACTCGTTTTGCAGTTAGCAAGAGTAAGAGAAATGTCAGACGCATGCGCGCTAACAATACAGCCGATTCTTCAAGCCATTTTCTTGCAACTGCCAGGGTCTTGCATAAAAATGAATCAGTTGTATCTTTTATGCAAGTTTGTCTACAATTCTAGTGGAATAGTTAGTAACTTAAAAGTTATTAATGCATTTAAATTTCCCTAGGTCCATCCTGTGGTTTATTATATTATTTAATTGTTTACAGACATACGTTTGCTTGTGTATTGATGTTGGATGCTTGATTGAAAACAGTTTTTTGATATTGGCGCCATCTGTTCTAAAGGGGTAAAGACCAAAACCAAAATTATAGGCTAGTAATGTGATAAAGAATATTTCGTTTAGGTTGATTAACCGTGCTAGTTTGAATCGAGAAAGCAGGGACGTCTTACAACTGCAAGTAATTGGATGCAATTGCCTTGCAGACAAAATCATGCAACTGTATGAGCTTGCGGACTGTATAACGATTTTTAGGCAACACTACCCAGTGTTGATTGGAGTTTCCGAAAATCATTTGGTCATTGTTGGTAATTGCAAACCCCTATGGTCTACCCAAATGGGTTCTTAAGAGCTATAAGTAGTCATATTACAATGTGCTTTTTGAGCTGTCAAACCTATTGTTGGTTTTTCTGCTTCTTTTCTCATCACATACATCAACATTCGAGTTACTACCCTGGATATCTTGATTTAAAGACAAAAGGACAAAGTTAAAGTGATAACGTAACATATTCCGAAGCTGAGACCATACGACAATTAATGACGCGTTCGAGATTTGTTCACCATTCGATAAAATGGCAAACGACAAACTAATAATTTGACTTGCTTGAAAATACTTACTTTCTTCATTATTGACCGACTTCTTCCAACAGCCTGCTTAAAATGAAATAAATTAACAAAAGTAACAGCACAGTGACAAACCATGGCAAGAATCATAACAATAAAATTACACCGTCGCACGCGAGAATATGTTGCATGCAAGATTCAACAACATTGCCCGCATATTTTCTCATCAATCGTTGTTTGGACTCTGGTGTTTTCCCAAATATCTTAAAACTTGCAGTTGTTAAGCCCATTTTCAAGTCAGGTCAAAGAACGGAGATGGAAAATTATAGACCGATATCAATATTATCGGTTTTCACTAAAATATTTGAAACTGTCTTAAAAACAAGATCCAATGCATTTATTGATAAATATAATTTATTATATAACAATCAATTTGGTTTCAGAGAGGCTAGATCAACACAAGATGCAATCGTTGATATTTTAGACAAAATATCAATTGCTCAGATGAAGATGCTTTCTGTCTGTGTATCTTTGTTGATCTAGCCTTTAATACCGTGAATAATATTTTGCTGTTAGAAACATTGGAAAAATTAGGCTTTAGAGGTAATGCCTACATGCTTATGAAAAGCTACTACCCGATAAAAAACAATGTGTGATAATGGGGGATCAAGTAAGCAAAGAAGGTGTTATTAATTATGGTGTGCCACAGGGTACTGTTTTAGGACCTGTCCTATTATCATTGTATGTCAACGATCTATCCACTTTGAACTTACGAGGCAAAATGACGAGTTTCGCAGACGACACAGTAATTTATTACAAGGATAAATCATGAGAATCAGTTCGAAAAATAGCAGAGTTAGACTTTGAAAATGTAATCAGATTTTTTCACTCTAAAATTTTAACAATAAATTTTAGCAAAACATTTTTCTTACCTTTCTATAATAGCCTGAAAACTGCTCCAAATTTCTTATCGTTAGATATAAAAAATAATAATGGTATAAAGATAAATCGAGCGTCTAAAACAAAATATTTAGGAATAATGTCTGATGACCGTCTTAAATGGCATGCTCAGGTTGGGTATCTTACAAATAAATTAAGATCACTGATACCAAGTTTACAGATCTTTAAAGATTTCTTTTCTACAAAACAATTGATTTCAATACATTATGCATTAGTCCAATCATTATTAAGTTACGGCATTGTTGGATGGAGGGAGTACTGAGTACGGCATTAACATAACTTGAAGTTGTACATAAATGAATTTTGAAAATTATTTTTATAAAACTGTGGATACAAGACTAATTGTGTATGATGAATGAAATAATAAATTAATGTATATTCAGATTTTCTCAACCAAAACTTACCTACTTGTAGAACTGTAGAAATTTATAAGGTTTTAAATTCAGTTTATTTATATATATATATATATTATATGACAAATTTGTGTAATTATGCGATATAATCATTTTTATTCAATAACGATTATTAAGGATATATCAAAATGTATCAGCATGTTCTGTAATGACAATGTTTCATATGGGTAAATACCCGCGCACAGGCTACTGTGTTTGTTTTATTCGAGAATAATTTTATTTTACAAATAAATATTATTATTATTATTACTATTTAATCCGCCACCTTCCCCTTTCCGGCTAAGAATTTTTTACTGACCACCCATAGTACACGGCTTTCTGATGTTAATAGTTTGCACAAATAAAGCAACTCAACAATAAGGATTCTATGAATCAAAACTCTTCAAAACATCATGCAGAATTCCTATTGTTTGTACCACCCTGTGTAGCCTCTTCCCGATCGCTCCGACATTTCGATGACAGATCGTGGCGTGCTGGTGTCAGAATACTTTATCGTATGCAGTGAACAAACTCGTCTTTTCGTTCAATCCACAGTGCATTTCTCCCATTGCTTTGATTTGGCTTCAAATACGTTGGTGGTGCTAGTGTACCATTGTACATCTACCCATGACTACAACAGCTAAGATACCGCCGATCTCCATGAGTAAGCTTTATGTAGGGAATCTGCCCAACGAGACCAGCGAAACCTCTCTTAGGCAGTTGTTCCTAGAGCAGAATCTCTCCTGTACCAGCATTCTTGTAAAAAGAGGTAAGTGAGTACATTGATGAAATTGCAGCTCATACACGAGCGTTCTTTCTTGCAATGCAATCATGCCATTGTTTCCTGTTACATGAATATAAAATGAAACTCTCAGACTTGCCTCTCAAACTTTGCTATGGAAGCAAGCTAATCCACTTACTGCCCATACACACGGGCGAGAAGTTATCGCACCGAAAAAAAAATCGAGCGTTTAGCATTACAACGATGTATATACTGGGTGAATTTTCAGTGTGGGCTCGGTCGATAACTCCGTTGTTACGCACGGATTTTGTGTTCATATTGTTAAAATTATATCGAAAACATCATTCAACTTTGACCCCGACAGATGTTACAGCTACAGTACTGATCTTTTTGACAAAAAATTTAATGGCCGCATATAGCTATTTACTGTTTTAGTTCCTAAAATATCTCAGACCTTAGACTATCAATATGGCAAAATAAACTACTCAAACATTTTCAAATAGAACACCCTGTAATATTTTCACATTTTCTGATTGATCGTTTCACAAGCTTTTTCCTGATGCAAAGTTTATGGGCGCTTGTACGACTGGTGTTTGAGCTTTAAAAACACCAATCGACCATCTTATTGCATGAAACTGGGTAGATTTGATTCATAATGAAAATACATCAATCCTGAAGATCTTCCGTTCGGACTTATCGCTATCTTTTATTGGTTAAGGTATTGTGATATTTTTCATTCACCTTGATATCTGGTTTATAAAGGGTTAGCTATAACTCAAAAACCAGACGTACAAACCTCCACATACCCCATATCAAAGATATCTTGTGAAAGGTCAACCAAGGAGCGTGAAAATATATAGAATGTTTTATTTAATAATTTTGAGAAATCCTTTACATTGCATTCATCACAAACCGCCCAGAGAACTGAAAAAATAAGTAGATAGGAACAAAATATAGGATCACCAAATTTGTCTGATGAAAAATGCAGTAGTCTAGCTGTAATAGCTGAGAGTGGTCAAAGTTGAGTTCTTTTGTCGGCAGTTTGCTCAATGCCCAATATCGTATCAATTTGATTTGCTTAAAAAGGACCTATTCAAATCTGCAATAAAATGTATTCTTTTCCATTAAAAAAAAGAATGTTCACCACGTAGTTATATGCCAACCTGTAGAGATAAGAAGAATTTCCAAATATGGACACTACCATTTTTGACATCAATTTTTTTAGATAGCATGTGTAATAATAATAACACATTTATCGACCGAGCACATACTAAAAGCTCACCCTGTATTATAGAGCCCTAGTGCAATGCAATGATTTTGGAGATGCCCGTTCCACGAAACACGCTCATCAGGACTTGTCGACGCGCGTCCAACGCTGCCCGTGTGGACAGAAGGTTGTCGCGCCTCGTGATAAGTGGTCTCCAGTGTGTATCGGCAGTCATTCTCCCCTTTCGACAGAGCTATTACATAAAAATTCTATAAAACTTCAAAAACCGACCAATTGTTAACCTGCTGCCTAGATAGTTCCGCGTTTGCTCCGTCTAAGCGCTGTTAGCGTCATCAAAAGCGTCCATCTATGGAGGAATGACTCAGCGACACGACACGCTCAATGACCGTGCTACAAGTCAGTTACTCATCATGCTTTGTTGGCTGCAGTATGCCGATATAGTCTGTATGTTATATTCTGAGGAGATATGAGGTTGAGTAACAAAGTAGCAAAATCACATCTGGATGATTGTGGGTATTGGGCTGCATGTGTATACTCATAAAATCAGTGATATTTGCTATGTGAAAAAATTATTACTGAATGTGTTGCTCAATAAATATACCTATTAGCTGTGCCTGGCGGATTATTTGTGTTGTCCTTTCTGAAGAGAGGTTATGTTCAAAGTTATACTATACATTACGATTTTCCCCACTTTTTGCGTTTTCAAAAACTCTGAGAAGCATCACGGGAAATTGGCACCGCACCCATGATGTGAATAATTGAGCCACGTCACAGAAAAATTAGGAACGGCGCATCACATGCAAAACAGTTTCGCACTGCCTCTCATCTAGGCGCTGATTTGTATTTTCTAGTTCACATCGTAAAATAAATTTCTATAGAATTTAAATGAATGGAAATAAAAATTAATGTGAGATGTAATAAATTTTTTACGTTTCATGTATACTCATGTATGTATGGGCAACTAGTTTTTAGCTTTGCATACATCTCAAATATATTTGAGACAAGGAACCAATAGAATTATCATCAACACAGATTATTAGCACACAAATCCTCACAATGCACCTATGCACTGCCGTTTCCTTCCAGCTACAGTACACAACTTACAGCCTAGATCTCCAGTAATTACATAGCTGAACAGCTGTTACATCACATCAAAGTCAAACATTGATAGCTGAAGCATCATGACGTGTAGGCAACAGGTACGGCTGAGGATCGAGTCACAAATGTACAGCCTAGTGTACAGAAAAAACCTATATAATATCAAAAAGACCGACATAACATACGTAATTCCCATGCGGAGCTTACTGTAAGAATATATCAATACAATACAAATTTGTACGTGTGCCATTCAATTGATGCGTGTTGTACAAAGACAACATACCTATGTCCAAAATACAAAATTTTCAGGAAACAGAAGAAACGATTTATTTCAAAACAAATAATTTTTTGTTAATCACTATTAATAGTAGCTTGCAAAATATGGTGCTCACTAAGCAAAATTATGTGTTCTCGAGTAATCAAATAAAAACAGTTTAAAACTGTTGGACATAAGTTGTTTTTGTAAAAAGCACACATCCTATCGTGTCACGGACTTGTGCTTTTTGCGGAAACCTCGAAATTTCGACTACTTAAATATTAGCATTTATGTCGTTTTTGCAGAAGCTTTGTTGTCGGTCTTTAAAACATCCTCTTTTGTATTAGATTGTGTCACTAACTCAATTTCGTTAAATTTGGACTTATACGGTTTTTGTAAAACACACTTCAATCATACCGTTGTTTTATATCTCGAAGACTTCTTGTTGCGTTGCGAGATAAGTGAATAGCATGAGGATCGTGGACTTGTCAACTCGACAGGTTCGTACTGAAGTGACAAATTTCCACAGTAAAGCGGATGTCATAAGATTAGTATCTACCGTGATCTGTCTGCATTTAACGAGGAATGAAATACTTAGTAACAGTGAAGCTTAAACGGCCGTAATTTTTTGTTAATGTATACGGTTAAGTAGAAATGCAGTCACGTAAAGGTTGGTAAATACTTATGGCACGGACCACAGTGTATACTGATCGTGTGGCATTCGTCTATTGATCAAATTTTGCCTTTATATACCAAACTCTTAGATGAGTGATTGACAGTTTTACTTTCCATTCATTTTGTGATTGAATGGCAGGAAAGGGCGCTTGTGTGAGGGCGTAAAGGTGATGACATTAAGCCAAATGAGACTAAGTAAAACTTTCATGGATATATTTCCAAAATTGCTTGGGCTTTAAGTTTTTCAGTGTTTTGTCATTGCCAATTTTATATTTAGAAACAGGCCACCATGGTGGCTGAGAGTTATTTAATCTATAGTTTCATTCACGATGAGTAGAACATGGAGATATATCAGCGAGACATGATCTGGATAAGTTTTATGAGATATATTAAGACACAGGATGTTCAGCGTCTGGAATCATCAATCTTCTCTTTAGCTCAAGCTGAATTCAGTTCCTCAACACAGTATGTATATGTCGCTTATTACTGTTACCACTTGATGCCATAGCTTCCTTGACGTTGAATTCTCTTTTTTTTTAACTGGGCTGACACTTCCTATGCAACGCCGTTCATCAGCTCATAAAGGATTAAGTTCAGCGAAATTTAAATCCTCTGAGAAAAAAGTCAATTACTGATCTGTATTACAGAGAAACTAAACTTATTAAATCAGTCAACCAGGCCAATATAATTAGTCCATAGACATTCTTTCCCTGTCCTACTGGTTGTTACTCTCCATGTGGTAACGTTGTCCCATTCCACATCTCTGCAGCATTGCTTCAGCGAGTTGTGTTTCGTTTCGCGCAAGGTCCGTGTGAATGATTCTTGCGCATCAGTATAGATATAAGCCAGGCGGTCAGCCTAGATAGCAACTGCATAGTATTAGCGTCATTTGTAAGGTATAAATATACTAAGGTCAAAAAATTTCATATATCACCCACCTCCTACAATCCTCAAATTTCAACTTTTCTGAAAATGTTCAGCACGGGTATTATGTAAAAAACTGAAAAACGTAAAAAACCGACGAAATGTCGTCTTGCAGACCAGGTAGATGTTAGTGTGCAAATTCCACGTTTGCTCGCTAAAATCGCTGTTCGCTGACGTTTGAGCAACACGTAGAACTACAATTCGAGTTCACATCTGTAATAGCTTGTGCTATCTTAACGTCATGTAGAAAAACCTACCTTATGTCACAAAACACCTACGAAGTGTAAAAAAAAACGACGAAATGTCACTTTTCAAGATACGTAATACCCATGCCGGTCCCTCCAAAATGACAAAAAAGGAAGAGCGCTTTTTGGCCTATTCCTCAGCCGCCACTGGACCAGTTTCCAGAAACTACAAAGCTCATAATATCTTACTTTCAAAATTGTTCGCGATTACAATACGTCATTGCCCAGTGGCGTAAAAAACAAAAATCAAGTAGTAATTTTGTATGTTTTTGGCCCTAGCTTCATCGCCAGCACTGGTCTATTTTCGTAGACTACAAAGATTTCTTGTCCTTAGTAAATTTGAAAGCTTGTGTGAAAAAGTGATAAAAATCGATTCTTTCCAAGATATGGGAGGATCAAGAATCATTAGACAGAACGACAGAAGGACAAGCAGGCAAATTTTGGAAATTACAATTATTAATACTTCCTCGCAAGTGGCGTGGGAAGTGATAAAAGAGGGATGAATTTCAAGTAAACCACATATATTTGTGTATCCTACCGCGCAGTCACCTGGACCAGAAACGGTACGTTAACAGTGGAATATGCTATGAAGTAAGAAATAAACATCACCATGAATATTTCACAGCATCAATATGCCTGAGATACTATCAAATATCCATTACTAAGCTGTCGTGGTTCAGAAAGAGGTGTTCTGGAAGGTTAGAAGTTGATGGGCTGGTTAGCAGGTCTGTGAAGTTAAATGTAGACAAAAACGTCACTTTCTGCTCAGCTGTTCCCACCAATAGTCATCAAAATGGGAGGAAGTCATGATAAATAGCTTACTTTCCCATCAAATCTGCGCTATTCTTATCTGCTTTTGACAGTTTGGCCTAAATTCGCACTAGCGCACCTGGCGCTAGCAAATATGAACATCGCAGTCATTACAGGCCATATACAAACATTATTTCTTACCAGAAAACAGAATCCGCGCAGAATGTACAAAATGATACGTACAATGTGGGTGCGGCATTCGCGTGACGAAAGTTCAACAGGAATGAACACCGAAATAACGGCAGTTAACTTAATGCGCTACCGTCGTTTATCCGTCTGCTGATCATTTCATTAATTGATCTGGACATAATTCATCAAGGTTGATGAAACATTAATCGGAAAAACAGAAGCAGAAACCTAAGCTGTCAGGAACATTTTTAACTGGCCATGATATATTCTGGAAGGGAAGAGAGAAAGGAGAACCGTCTAGAACGTGATGATCTACATCAGAACTAATTCCATACATGAGAGATCAAGTGGTCATAAGTGGTCCGATCAAAATAACCTGCTGAAGCGTCTGAGAACTAAGCCGAGAAAACTTGGCAACCACCTACTTTTAGAACAAGACATTAACGAAACTTCCTATCAGAAAAGCAATTCATATTTAATATAATATGACCTGGACCTAGCGCTCAGAGGTCATTTGGAGTATACATTTGGAAATTCAAGTAACAATCACCAATTTTGATAGCAGATTAAACATGCAGATAGGAAATTAAACACACAAATGCAGAATTTCGAGATCTAAAACAATCTGTTGTCCAAAATTGTGGTTACTATTTGAGTTTGGAAACTTGAAGCGATTCGAAAATGAGATATGGATGTTATATAACATCTTCATCACGAAGACGAAGCCACTCATTTCCGTCGGCCTGTCAGTTTGTCTGTCGGCCTATCTGTCGGTCTGTATATCAGTCTGTCAGTATCTTTCTCTCTCTGTCAGTCCGCTAATCCTTGGCCAGTCTATAATTTGAGAAGTACGAGTTGGATTTTGATGAAATATTGTCGACCAAACTTGGTTTCTTGACATTTCAGACCCTGATGAAATGAACGATGACTGGCTGCCGCAATGTCGCGCAGATGTGGAAAGGGACAACGTTTGGTTTGTTCGTACAGTAGTCGGTAACTTGTCGGTGACTGTCAAAATCAGAATCAGAGAGATGTTACCTGTTCGTACAGTTTCTGACTGTTTGCCGACAGCTAGTCCGCTGTTCGTACAGAACCTTCTGACAGATCCGAGGACGCCAGTCAACCAGTGACAGTGACAGGTATCAGAGTGTGTCGAAAGTACCTTGAGGACAAAAATTTCTTCGCAAGAGGCATTTAATGATCGATTACTCTTACTTAATGGACGGTCTGGGGAGATCTTCGCACCGACGGGCCTCTGGCAATCTAGCTACGCCAGCGGGATTTGCTCCTCAGAGCTCTCTTCCACGGTGTTATGTGCCTGCCTGACTCCAGCCTCCCATCGTAATCATGTCGATCTTCGTACATCCAGAACTGGCGGATAAGACTACTCCTTTGTCCCGAGGGTGTCGAGATCGTGTAACAATCTACATGATGAGCTTTTTCCAGTTCTACTAACCCTAGGCAGTTCAATAGGAATAACAAAGTTTCTTTAAGCTCCTCAAAGCAGCCGCGATGCCCTCGGTTCACATGCGCGGTTGCTTCGGTGTAAAAAAACTGAGCGGTGTACCAAGAAGATGAAGACCCTGAAGATTTACTGAGGCGAGAATGAAACCCAGAAACCTTTTTTTTTTTTATATCGAAACAGCCGCGCAGGCAGAAGCCTAAATGCCGGAACACCGCGGCTGCTATGATGATCCCAAAGAAATTTTGTTAATACGATTTTTGAACTGCCTAAGGTTAGTAGAACTGGGAAAAGCTTCCTCACGTAGATTGTTCCACAATCTAGACACCCTCGGGACAAAGGAGCGGTCGTATCGGCCAGTTCTGGATGTACGAAGTTTGACACGGTTAGGATGGGACGAAGAAGTCAGGCGGGTCTGTCTGGCAGGCACATCGCGCGGCGGCATCATAGAAGAGAGCTCTGAGGAGCAAAGCCCGTTGGTGTAGCGATAGAAAAGAGCTAGATCGCCGACGGCCCGCCGATGCGAAAGAGTCCCGAGACTGTCTGTTAGAGAAGAGTCATCGATCAGTCGGACCGCCCTCCTCTGGACAGCATCGAGCATGGACAATGTAGTCGGGGCGGCAGCACCCCAAATGTGTGAGCAATACTCGAGGCTAGGCCTTATCTGGGCCTTGTATAGAGTGAGAAGGTCATGCGGAGAAAAGTACTTCTTAGCCCTAAACAAATAGCCTAGCTTTTTCCCAGCAGCTGCAGCTATTGAAGAGATGTGTTCGTGCGAGATCAGGTCCTCGGACTCCGACCAGCCGAAATGAATGGCTCTTTGGTAGAACTCGACCGTCCATCGAAACTGTATGAGCGCTAGGACGCTTTTTGTTCGTCAAAGTACAGTACTGTGTTTTGGAAGCATTGAACTGTACAAGATTGTTGCGTCCCCAAGCAGTGATAGCCTCCAGGTCTCTTGTCAAAGAAGAAGTCGTCGCTAGTCTTCTTTTTTCCAGCTCAGCGGCAGAGATCGGCTTGTCACTCTGAATTCCTGCATGTAGAGTGCTGTCATCAGCGAAGCTGTGGATTGGGTTGATCGTGCAGGAAAGGAGGTCGTTGATATGTAAGAGAAACAGTGTTGGAGCCAAGACCGATCCCTGGGGAACACCGGCGTTGACGTTGTGGGATGAAGAGGAGAATCCGTCAATTACGACGGATATCTTGCGGCCAGAGATAAAGTCAGCCACCCATCTACAAAGCTTTTCTGGGAGGCCGTAGGATGGAAGTTTGCTTAAGAGGGCAGCGTGCCACAGCTGATCGAACGCTTTCGTGATGTCAAGAGCAACGACATGAGCCTCACCATGAGACTGGATGAGTTTACTCCACAGTTGCGTGACGTAAGCTAGGAGGTCCCCTGTGGATCGTTGGTGCCGGAAACCGTACTGCCTGTCGCTAATCAAGCTGTGACGTTCGAGGTAGTCTAGAAGCTCGCGATTTATGCACCTCTCCATCACCTTACTTATAACAGAAAGCAGAGCTATAGGTCTGTAGTTGCAAGGGTCGGTTTTAGATCCTTTTTTTGGGATGGGCTGTACATGAGCAAATTCCCAGTTTTCTGGGAAGGTGCCGGATTCATAAGATATCTGGAAGAGACGCGAAAGAACTGGAGCAAGCTCCGCTGCACATCTCTTCAGTACAATGGCAGGAATCAAGTCCGGACCAGAAGCTTTGTTGATGTCGAGCGACAAGAGCACTCATCTTACGGTCTTATGCCTGAATGTTACCTCCCGCATAGTGCAGGGAACCCTTTGAATTGACGGCACTTGGGCGTTGGGGGGGACTTCCATGGTGGAGTTTTCAGCAAAGATCTTGGGCCTTTGAGTCGAATACAATAGTTCCATCCTGACACGTAAGTGGTAGAAGGCTACTGTGTGAGAAGTTCTTTTCAATCTGCTTGGCCAGCGTCCAGAAAGACCGACTGCCATTGCGCTGCGACATTACCCTGTGCCTAACTTTTATATCATGCTGGTTTTTGGCATTGCGAACCGCTTCGTTATATTTTTTTCTGGACTCGACGTCGGCTTGTCTGTTCTCTACAGTGGGGTTTTGTAAGTAGGTTCAGTGGGCCTTGATCTGAATTTGGTAGAGAAGACAGTGCCACAGTTCAACAGAATCAAGTTTTTTTTAACATTTTCGGGTGAGCAACTGGCAGAAGAAATTTTAAAGGGCTTTGTGCTCATTATTTTGTTTATTGACCCGGTTATGGCTAAATGAAGATTATGAACACAGTATGGAAAATACGAAGAATAGAGGACATAACTTTCAAGAACCAGAATTAATACGATGGGGTAGTCAACAAAATGACACTTAGAAAGTTTCGAAATTCAAAGCTCTTCCGGAGAATAATGAAAAACCTAATTATCGAAAAATCGTTTTGCTCTTTTCCTGACTTTATTTATATTGGGATATTAAAATAAATTGTACATTAACATTGCCACATTTTCTCCTCTACAAAAAGGCATAATCAGAATTTATATATGATGGTTCGTCTCTTGTCCTCCAGCATCAACTTTATTATTTCTTAAGGACGCTTATTGCATTTTTGCACAGACGAATTGACTCTCCAATTTTGATTCAAAAAATGCATAATACGTCATACATTGACATTGCCAAACCTTAGCTACTTCTATTTTTTCCTGACATTATTTGAGATGGGATTTCAAAATAAATTGCATATTGTCATTGTTACTTATTCTCGGCTACAAGATGGCGTAGTCAAATTTGCAATTCGACATTTCTTCTTTCGACTTCGTCGTCAATTTTTTTTCATGCGGACACTATATTGGAGTTTTGTACATTTAAATGGACTTTTCAGCCCTACATTCAGTTATGTATTTTGTGAGTTGACCATACATTTGTTGTTGGATGAAAGTTAACAGGAAATAAACAGATATGGTGAAACTTGAATACGAAATGAAAATGTTATTGATGATAATAATAATAATAACCATAAATAAGCAGAGGTCTTCACCCTGTTGCTATGCAAACAAATGAAATCTGATAATTTCCAGGCCTACCTAGGAACTTCTTGAATAAGTAAGATTTAGCAATATCAACGTATGACATATACATTTTTGAAATCAGAGTAATAATTCTATTCATGTGTGTAAGAATCCAATATGGCGTCTATACGAACAAATTAAGTTGATGCTGGAGGTCAACAGACGAATATCATATTGAAATTCTAGTTGTGCCGTCTTGTACAGGAGAAAATGTGGCAGAGTTGGTATGCAATTTATTTTGAAATCCCACCACAAATAAAGTCAAGAGAAGATTAAAACCATTTTGGAAAATTTTGTACTTTCAATTTCAAAACTTTCTAAGCGACATTTTGCTGATTATCTGAATACGCAACTTTGCCCCTATTTAAGCGACTTCGTATCCCTTGAAGTTTGCGAGATCCCAATCATGATGCTCGAATTTAAAATACCCTGTATAGGGAAAGTATTATTTTCACCCCAGCAGAAACAGTCACTCCCTCTCTGTGGGCACCCATGAAAAAAAGCTGTATCACAAAATCTCCAAAATTTGTTATTTTGTTTATTTTTTCATTAGCTTTGGGTTGGACCTACATAGCTAGAATATACAAATACTGTTTCTGCATACTCTTCGAGGCTGGGCGACAAGGGAACAGGGAACAAGAACCCTACTATCCGAGTTTTATTAAAAGTCATTCACAATACTTTGTACATTTCTCATGCATAATCACTGCAGACGTTTATTCAGAATTCTTACTATGTAACATATTTACTTCTTCAACTTGTCATTTAATGAGTGGAATCATATTTCTTCGAATTTATGTTTATACTTTTCATATGAGAATTGAATGGGAATTGCTGAGTAAATCTACTTGACATTTGTGGGGCTGTTATTTTTTATAGAAAGCGTCCATGTTTTCCTCTCTAGAGGAAAGTTCGGGCAGTTGGCGAAAAAGTCATAGATCATTCTGGTTTACAGCAAATGAACATATCCAAACTTTTTCAAAATTGTCTACTGCATTCTGAAAAATTTTACATTCGAATAACTATTGTACTTGATTTCGAGCTTTGGCAATTTACTGGACAATTATCTGCTGGCTAATTTTCAGTCATCAAACAGTCAGAAGTTTCTGTACGAACAGCGGATTGGTTGTCGGTAATCGGTCTTAACTCCCTCAGCCAACTCGTAACGTTTACGCAATCAATACAGTGAGCGACGTGTCAGTGACAGCTAACTTCGTAAACTAGGGCATGACTTGTCGCCGACTATCAGCTTGCTGATTGTCAGCAAACAGGCTGTACGAACAAACCAGTTGTCAGATGGGCAGTAACTACCGGTGGAACAGGAAAATAATGTCTATGGACAAATTGTATGGGACTGTAATTAATCACCTAATCTATTTAATTTCTCTGTTGTACATGTTCGTAAATGATTTTTCTGTCAGATGATTTAGATTGAGCCGACCTTACCTTTATGGACTGTGCCGGCGTTACGTAGGGAATGCAGAGTCAACCTTCTTGACGCCATTTTTTTACCTAACATCATCTGAACTCTAGGTGGCTATGCCTTCGTCGACTGTCCAGACCAGTCGTCGGCAGACCGCGCGATCGACAAGCTCAACGGCTTCAACTTCAACGGCTCAGCGCTGGTGGTGGAGCCATCAGTAGCGTCGGGCAAGAAGAAACTGTATCCAGGGGGAGGGGGTTACACCCACGACCACCCACCCACACTGCCCGTCACTGCCACGGCCAGTGGCGGCTGGATGAGGGCGGGTGCTTGAGCGCTAGCGGGGATAAACACGCCACCGCTTTAGTTGCAAGTTTAAGTGTGTGTGTGTTTTTCATCAGCTGTATAGTGATTGCATCGAATAAAATATTAAATGGGTGACAGTACTGACGTAGTTGCATCACTTCCCTGATGGAATGTTCACACTTATGCGTTTCTCGTTGCGACTTCAACATCAGTTGTATCTTCTCCTTCAACTGGCCTTAGCACATGCACATTAGGGTCACTCAGTTTGTTCTACTATGAGTTATCCTCCAGATAAAATAGTAAAGGAAAGCGCACGTGTACGAAAATTTTTTATATTGTCTGAAGTTACTCTTAGATAAAACATTGTGCTTTTTCATACGTTAGTCTTTCGACCCAAGACATAAAAGCAATTATTTAGACCGCAGGGCCACACATAATTTCTGTCAAATTGTAAATACGGTATAGACGCGTTTGATTCACACAGTCCCATATAAGCTCACCTCACTTCCGTTCAGTTATTCTATTGCGCGTTTGTTCTACTACATCTCAGATCAAATGTAATGAGATTTCATTCACAAGTGAGTAAGACATTATATTTTAAAGCTTTATGTCTGTTTGACTCTCACTTCACTTGCAAGACGAACGCAATATTTGAGTCTTTTTATTAGATCGCTGAGCTACGAATGTGGATTGAAGTTACATACCATAAAGGTAAGGCTGGAGGAATAAAATGCTGGTTGTATTGGATAATAAGTACAACGTAAGCTTCTGTGATATCTGGGCATTACCTCTTGTCTATAAAAATTATGGCAAAATGTAAAATCTGCAACTTATGCTGTCGTTTTCATGTTAGTATTTTCTTGCAGTTAAATAAAGCCACATATCTAGGATTGACTTTCTCACTTACGTTTCGTCCACCAGATTTACAAGTACAAAGCTGTCAAAGTGACATCTCTACACACCGAGTATTCCTGGACTATTTTTATAGTTCTTTTGTGGGTGCTATTACAAATCATAGTGTCTTGTGCCCTGATGACGCACTGCAAGCATCTGCTGTAAATGCATTCTATAGGTTAGTATATTGTAAGCACAACATTGTCCTTTTCACGAGTATCCATTGCAGCAGAATGACTGCTGATTATCTAGCAATATTTCAAAGTTCCCCATACCGACAAAGAGAGCCGTATTTTGTTTTGTTTTTTTTGTACGCTGCAGATTCATTTTGTACTTGCTAAGAACTCTTTTTCATTCAGTTCATTTGTTTAAAACAATCAAAACGCTACAGGCAAGATTTACTAGGCTTACATCCAATTCAGTATTGCCAACGTTGAAGACTAATGTAAAAATGTCACTTGCTGATCAGCTGGTCACCTTATTAAAAAAATAAGGCTAATGCAGGACGAAAGTAAGCTTTTTTTAATTGCTAAGTAGCTGCTGATGCACACAGTGTGTGAAATTTAAGCCAGGCCTGTGTGGATATCACAGAATGCTAATATTAAGACTAATGCTAATAGCGCCTCCTTGAATGTTATCTAGATAATTTTTGTGTTCGCGACGAAGCTTGGAGTTTTCGGGAGGACGAGCGGAGGTGGCGTGTCTGATATATCCCAAAGCTCGCTGCTTGGAAGCAGAAATGCCTATTCTAGGCTGTCCTGAACCTTGCGGTGTTTGCGGGATACCATTTTGAAGTTTTAGTATGGTACAACAGCAGATCTAGGCTGCTGTTGTAGCACACTATATATAAGCAGCAAAGACAAGTGAATTATAATAAAACACATTTATTGTCATTGTCATTTTTGACTTATACTTTCAAAGAAGGTCTCAAAGTGGCTGAAGCGTTGGTGAAAAGTTAGTCCCGAATTTGTTGCTTTATTTAACGACCAAAGAACATGGAGATCTACTGCAAAAAGTTCCACACAAGTCGCAGTACCTATGAATCAAGAAATTTTATGGCATTACGTCACAACGACTATTATCCTGCAGAAATTCCATAATAGTCTATAACGGTTTACGAAATAAATATTGTAACGTTTGGTTTTGTTGATGCGAGTTATTTAGGGGATATTTGAAATATGAGACCATGAAATGGATACAGCAATTTTTGTAGAAGAACCTGTTACTCAACAACAAAGAATGAGAAATGCGTTTTTTTTTTGGGACTTGATTGAAAGTGTACGTATAAATGAAAAAAACTGTTTATACAAGTTTTTTAGGTATTCAGGAGACCTACAGAATGAGGTCACACATAAAAAGATCTGACTTAAAGCAAGACAGTTAAAACCTAGTCAAAATGCGGGTTTTGGCATTGACTGGTAATGCGACGATAGACTCGCGTAGATAAGTGGATTTCTCAAACTCTTCTTTTTTATACAAGTACTTCTAAATAACCACAACAACATTGGAGATGACTGATCTAGTAGTTTTTGAGAATTTCTAATTGTTTACGCCAAGACACATTGTTTTCTGCAATCACTCCAAGATTATGAAGGAACACGGGAAACAAGGTTCGTTTAAAAGGCATTTTATAGAAAAATGGTTGATTCAACCACGCCAATATGAATCGCAAACTATTTCGCAAACTTATTGAATTTGATTATAAAGAAAAATGTAACCCTTAGTTCTTCGCTTAAAAACAACTTTTTATCTTTGTGAGTAATCGACGAGCGGACTTATGGTAATCGAAACACATGTATGATTGTACACATCTAAAAGCAAACGGGATGTATACCGAGTGACAAAAAAAACACCTACGTATATTTCCGATTTTAATAGTTTTTTCCTATATGTTTAGCGTCCTTTATAGTAAAATGATTGGATTTTCAGCTTGATTCGTCAACTGACTGCAGAAGCTGGTTCAATAATGTGTTGAGAATCCACGATTTCGTATACACCCATTGACACGCCTGGGCATCGAGCTGATAAGGTGTTCGATCTCCTGTTCCAGGCTACTGCAACTTCGTGAGTAAGAGCTACTAAAGTTTGTGGAGGGTGTTGCAAATTCAAGAGCCTGCGACTTATCATGTCCTCGAAATGTTCAATTGGAGATAGGTCAGGCGATGGTGGTGACCGGGGCAACCTTCTTACCATGCTCTTCAAACCACTGATAAGCGAAGGCTCGAGTACTACTGAATCTGTCTCTCAGAGCCAGAAGTCTTAGCCGGCCGTCATGTGGCTCTGTAGTTCCTCTGAGACGACAAGAACCAGTCGCTCGCTAACCTTCAGCATTTCTGAGTCCACGCTCGTTCACACTGGAGTACACTGCATAAGGCTTCTCAATAAGCTACACGAAATTTAACATTAACTGACACCGTAGATGTACGAAAATTGAATGCTTCTTTATCACCAAACGATGCACGCAGCCACCACAAAAACCTGATCATTTTATCATTTCCTGTTCATGGCAAGATAAATCGATATGTAAAAAATTCTTGAATTCTCATAAGCAGACATAGGTGTTTACCTTTTCTTGTCACTCAGTATATCTACAATTTTCTGTTACAAATAAAAATATGTATCCATAAAACTTCTTTATAAACTTGTGTGTAGACTGAACCTACCTTTGGTTTGAGAAAGAAATACCAAAATTGCACTTTCCCTGGCGTACATGTTTAGAGCTGACATTCTAATGTCATCAAAAATGACCCTTAGTATTTATAACAAAAAATAATTTCATATTGAAACAAACTGAGTTGTTTAAAAAGGTATCACGCAAACTGACAACTCAATTATGTTTCAAACTCTCTTAGCCTAGTTGGTATGCTGTGTGTGCTGAGAATGCTGGACTTTATCCAATAAGCAGGCCGCGTAAAGATACTTTTTGAGAAATCTAAGTCCCTCGACTTTTTTCTGTTTTTGTACCATTAAAGTTACTGAAGTACCACAGAGTTGAAAACAAACTCGAGGGAGCGAAAAACACTATACAAATATAAACCAATTGTAGCGAACTGACCATCTGACAAAAGTCCTGAGGATCATATAGGTATATCCTAAAAAAGGAACTGGATTAAGTGACTTACTTATTTGATAAAGTCAAGCAGCCGTCACTCTCAGCACGTACTGCATCCTAACTGGGCTTAGCCAGTTTGAAATATAATTATTGTTCTAATATTTTAAACACTTCCCGCGTCTCAGTATGATCTTCTTTATAAAGAAACTTTCAATAAAAAGCTTTTTATGGCAACAGAAAGTTGTAGACGCATTATCTCATTCTCTTTCATCATTTGTTATGGAATATAAAGTTTCTCTACAAAAATTGATTCACCCATTATATAAGTTCATGTTTAACCCCCCCCCCTGATAACTTGCAGTGATAAAACCAATCAATACAATCTTTTTCGGCGTAATTTGCTTAGGTGGTTGTAGTATAACATCTACAACATGCAAATACACCTTTAAAAAAGTAGTGGACTGAAACGGAAAATAGAAGCGGTGTGTTTGTCCACACACGATTGCACTGTCCTTGATATTGCTTCACACATATTCCTGCATTGCAAAAATAACTTGAGTACTGAAATGCATCATTGCGTGCCACTAACTAGATACTAAACCCCAACCTTTACAACTAAAATATTGCATAGTTATTCTTGTTCCACATTTTCATTGCATGCATAACAGACAGGATATAATGCAAATAGTCAATCAGTGAATTGAAGTATTCCATCAGCTACACATTATATCCGCGACATTCATACCACTTGCTCCCCGACACTGATGTCGAAGTTTATGAGCGAGAATTCCAATTATTCATGAATATACGCAAAGAATAAATCAATATGTAAATAAAATTGACAAAATTTAAATCGGAAAACTCCGTGGATTCCGATCATTCCTTCAATACACCATATAATATTGGAAGCTTATACATTCTCTGAATATGGTTTCCTCGTATGCGTTGCGCATTTCATGCCCGTATAAGATTTACTGTGAAAATTATCTTCCATGGTGAAAAGTGAATTTATCAAAAACATTTTTTCTTCTAATTCAGTTTCTGGAAATGATTTTCAAAATCTCTAAGGACTTTGAAGGACAATAACTTGTCAGTTATCAATTGCTCGGAATTGCAGCTGTAAAGGATAACTGATGGTACAGTATTTTACAACAGACCCCTGTTTATCATAATAGTGAACCCGTAATACTTATCTGATGATGACCTAATAGGGCGGTGTTGAACCGGAACCAATTTTCTGATAATCCGCATGACGTTGATTTTCCTACATTATCTCTGATCTTCTGAAATAACAGATTTACGCACAGCTTTTTTGGAAATAAACAAGGAAGGAAGCTATTTGCTTTGGATAAAACGCTTTAGAACTAGGAGGGATATATTTGAAAAATTATTCGTTCATTCAAGTTTCTCCAATTGATGTTGCTGTCTCAGAAATGCTGTCTAGTAAGAAACACTATTTGAAAACTGGGAACAGCATATTTGGAACAGCTACAGTGTCGTAAATTACAAATTCTTATGTGACATTACAGGTGGAATATCGAAACTGTGTCCATCTAGAGTCTAGGGTATAACAAATTCTTGTACAGAGCGCAAATTGTTTATTTACAGGTAAAGTAAACCTCGCTCCTATATGAAAATCTATACAGCCATTAAAACATATTGTAATTTTCAATGTTTACTCTCCACTCATACAAGTAATGTACATTCCACATTAAACACTGTTTCCTATTCGAAATTAAAGAATCAAAATGGCGGTGTGTTACCTTAAGATATTTTTCAACTCAGCCATAAAATAAAATTGCAAACATGAATAGGAAAAGTGTCCTAAAATAATGAATACACGTGATTTCTGATTATTGCCTAATAATGTTTAAATCTATATAAGTATATATGTTATAATTATAAATCATTTAATTTAAAATCATGATGTTCATATGATATGACTTGAAAAATCATAGTCAGTTTTATTCTTGTTTTTGAGAATTGGTCTCATTAAGGTAATAATAACAAGACTCGTTAGGATCAATCTCTAAACTTACAAGAATTTTACACAAAAAATGTCTGGCACATTGTAACCATGACAGTATTCTACAGGGTGACTTCGAAATTGAGTCATTTATTTTAACAGTGAGTAGATCTGATCAAAAGAAATGTTTTTTTCCTTTACCATTTTTCTGGTAAAATTAAAGTAACAAAGTTATAGCCCTTTGGAAGTTTGAGTACCGCCCTGTCTCAATAATAATATTATGTGCTCGTGTTTGGCAACAACGGATATAATCCGCCTTATCGGTTCATCGCATCGGAAACAAAAAAGCGAAAGAATTTGGAACGATGTTTTCACAATTATTTTATTCAGTTGTATTCAGTCAGTGTCAGTCTGTAAGGCGTGAGTGAATAGTGGTGTCTGTTGCGTGGCTCAAACGAAATCAAAAATGGCATATGTTTACGAAAATGCTGAACTTGTGGACATGAATCTTTTTACGCGGCATCACGGATTTATGCGGATCGGTTTCCCAATCGAGTGCAACCAACCCCTCGTGCCTTTGTTAATGTAGTACAAAGGGCTCGTGAATCAGGTGACTTAAGACCTCACAGGGGAGGGCATGCCGGTGCTCCAAGACCGCACGATCAAATACAGGTCCGCACTGAAATACTTGTCGGGAGGATACTTTATAAAACGAGGCAAATTTTTTTTTTAATTTGTTTTTTATTTTTACACACATATTTTGGTTTATCTTCCTTCTACAATCATTATCTGAAAATTAATGACTCAACTTCAAAGTCACCCTGTATATCATATGATCAAACGACGGTGTATAAGAGAATTCCGATACCAATTTTCTGATAGTCTGCATGCACGGACGTTCCTACATTCTCTATGCTATTCTGAGATAACAGATCTACACAGCTTCCCATTATATTGGAAATAAACAAGGGACGTAAGCTTTTTGTTTTGAATAAAACGCTTTAGAGAAATGAGAGTGATGTATAGCTTCAATAATCAATATGGATATATTTGAAAATGTATTATTTCATTCAAGAACCTCCAATTGATGTTGCTATCTCAGAAATGATTTCAGGTAAGAAAGGGGTTACTATTTGAAAAATAGGAACAGCATAATATTATAATAATAATATACAGCGAAGCCTTCAACAGTGTGTAGTGAGTTACAAATTATTACGTGACATCACACGTGGAATAACGATGCTGGGCCCATCTAGGGTCTAGGCCTAGATTATAAAAAATAACAATAATAATATAATAATAATAATTATTCGATAAAATAAAAAAATTGTTTTAAAATGGGCATATACATTTAAAAAATCCACAGAAGGCATTGCCTGCGTGTTGATTATATACTAAGTGACATATAAATCCGAAAACCCAGTTTAAATGGTTTTATTTTAATAAAATTTTGTATACGTACTTAATGAAGCATAGTAAGTAAATGATAAAAATTTCAAAATGATTGCACTGCTTTAAAGCCCTTTGACCTTTAATAATGTGTGGATGCACCCTGATGTGCTACGCATTCTCCAACGCGCCTAGGCATGCTTCTGATCAGGTGGTCAATGTCCTCCTGTGGTATTTCATTCCAGGCAAGCACCAACTCCTCTCGAAGTGCTTCTAGAGTCTGAGGAGGACGTTGCAAATTGAGCAATCTCCTACCCATCATATCCCACACGTGCTCAATTGGGGATAAGTCGGGAGATCTTGGTGGCCATGGTAACAATGTGACATCATTATGTTGAAAGAAGTCTATTGTGACTCTTGCAACATGTGATCGGGCATTATCTTGTTGGAAAGTTGGATCTACCAGGGTGTCAAGATAGGGTAAAAGATGGGGTTCTAGAACTTCGTGGATATAACGCTGCGCGTTCATGTTACCTCTGATGAAGATTAAAGGTGACCTGTAAACTGTGGATTCCTCCTTTCACCACGTCGCCTTCTAACTCTGGCATGACCATCGTGCATGCTTGAACAAAATCGAGACTCGTCACTAAAGACAATACTGTTCCATTCCTGATCCCAGAGTGACCGTTGTCTGCACCACTCAAGGTGATTACGTCGGTGTTCTCGAGTTAAAGGGAGGACCCAGTGTGGCCGGTATGAAAACAAGCCAAAACTTCTCGTTCGTCGGTAAACACTTCGCATGCCAATAGGTCTTCCGTGTTCTGCAAACCATTCATTTGCAATGGACCTGGTAGTGGAGAAACGGTCCCTTAAGGCCAATAATCTTAGGCGGCGATCTTCACGGTCTGTTGTTCTACGGCGGCGTCCAGTGCCCCTTGCTCTTTGCGTACGGCCTTCTCGAAGCCATGCCTGACAACACCTAACCACAGTGTCTACACTTCTTTGCACTCTAACTGCAATTGCCCGAAAAGAAAATCCAGCTTCCCGAAGTCCCACTATACGGCCTCTATCAAGCACACTAAGTTGACGAAATCGTACAGGTCTCCGCACTCTAGGCATCGTAACCGATGTCAAGAACCAAAATCCGCCAACGTTGATTCTTTACTGCGGCTGAAATATTCATTTTTAGAGCGTTAGTGAATTAAAAAAAAGCAGTATAAAAACCGGAATGTCCAACTGATAAGGCTGAAAATTTTTTCACTTGTTATTTACAGTAAGATAAATACATTCACCAACTTTTATTAAAATAAAACCATTTAAACTGGGTGTTCGGATTTATATGTCACTTAGTATATTACTTTACTAACTAAAATCATATGTGTGTAACAAATATAATTAATTCTAAAAAGTATTTTGCATCATCTTGAATGTTGCAGTTTTAGTTTCCTATATAATTATGTATAGTTATTCGCTACACAGTATAAACCCAGTCCTTTAATTTTCGTTTGATGTTTTTTCCAAATTTATTATATAATTTAGCTGCTAAGAATTTAAATTTTTTGAATAATGTTGTGTCATGTTCGTGTTTATAGGAATTTTGCTCAATACAATGCTTATGGTACGAGTATAAATACTTGTTTAGTGTGCAAACTATTTATTTAAACGTAAGGTAAACCTCCTTCCTATATGGAAATCTATATAGCCATTAAAACACATTTTAGTTTTAAATTTTTACTCACCAATCATACAAATATTATACATTCCACATTTAACGGTGTTTCCTATTTCTAACAGAATTAGATATCTCTAATAAGATAAATATAACAACACACGTCAGGATTAACTATTGTTAACCTCTACAAAAACTTTAAACAAAAAATGTTGGGCCCATTATAACCATGACAGTATTCTATATCTTACGATCGAATAAAATAGGCTACAATGATTAACAGATGCGCTTAGGAGCCTGTAATAGATGTATATTAGCAACTTCTATCAGCGACTCTTTAATAAAATGGGAAATGAATGGTTCAAGCGATGTATGTGGGCCAGGTTTTCGTATTTAGAGCCGAAGTTGCCAAATTGCAGGCCTCTTATAAACAAGACCAGAATGGGCGGTCCCATGCATGCTTTGGAAAAGTAATATAGAAGCCTTGAGAGCAACGACTAAAATATTGAGATGTCACTCATCGCACCCACAAGTCAAAACTATCGAAGCAAATACCAACAAATATTGTGTCTCTAGAATTGATTGTCTCAAAGCACTGGGTCTTTTATCTGGGCAGAAGCTATATGTATCCACCTATTTTGTTAAGCCAGCTCCATTTTATATAGGACATAATAGATCTAATGTAAAAATTGTACGCAAACTTTGATTGAAACTATAGTTGATTAAGAATCAAAACTAGATACCTAAAAGTACGTCTACAGGTCAGAACATTGCGGATTGCCGACATGGAGCAGGGTAATCGCAAAGAGAACGGAAGGCATTATTTTGTGAAAACCACCATAATTCATTATCTACCAGATTTGGACAACTCCTGAGCCATGGTAAAAAGATATAGTAGATACAGCTTTGTTGTCTAAAGACCTTAGAAAGGGATGCATTTGTAAGATGTTTAGAGTAGATGTACTGAGCAAAATATTTAAGACACGATTTCCAAATATCTTTAATAGCTGTTGAGGCTCGGTTTCACACAACGCGGTACCCTGGCGACACTCGTGACTGAGACAGAAAAATTACTAAAACTGCCTTCTGTTTGACAAATATACCTTATATTTCTAAGAATTTGAATAATAGTCAAATGGTTGATACTAGGCATAATTTTCTGATTGTAACTGTCTTTGGGTACTCCTATCGGCATCATATTAGAAAACCGCGTTTTAGGCTTGTATGAGGGGAACACGTCCATTATTTTATTACTACTACTACTACCACATTACAACTCTTAAAAATACTAAATGGGCAAGTCCAAGACGCCCAAACCTGATTATTTGTGCTTGTGAGTCTAACAGCAGACAACTAGATGTTTCAGAGTATTTGTAAAGTGTAGCAAACATCTCGATCACTGATTTATATTTATGTAGGAGTAAATATAGCGATAATAATAATATCTTAATCTGGTAAAATCAAATACAGAAAACCATGTAACACAAGAAATGCGACTTTGAAGAATAGAATATCCAGTTACCTGGCCTCAAAGTGACAAACTTAAATTAATGAATGCAACAGACAGCGGATACGGTTTGGACCGGAGGGAGTAAGGTACAAATGTTTTCTTTTTATTTAACATCAAAGTCCGTTTGTTAAACTGGTACAATGAAACTGACAATCAGCAATTTCAAATGGAATTACCCTTTACCTGTCTTGTTTGTATTAATCATCCAGGGAGAGAAATGCTACTTCTTAACAAGGCTAACGCGGTTAATAACGCTGATTTCTCGGGTTAGAGGTGGAAAGGATTTTATACATATCTCGCTTGAGATAGCCACTATTGATCTGGCGCAAATAATAGCATGTGAAAATAATCAATGATCGTCCTTTTAGAAATATGTAGCAGCTTATATGCTTGTTCCGCAAGTTGTTGTACTCAGTATACAATCCGTCCAAGTGATTGCACAAGCGTTAAGGAATACCTCAATACCGATTGCCGGGTGGCGGTACAAGTCCGCTAACGTGCCACTCAAAGTCTATTTAACATCATTATCAAGCAACAAGAAGATGGTAGACAAGAATCAGTCATCCGAGGCGGTCCCACCCTCTATCGTTTTCTAGGGTGTCTTAAGCATGCCCGCATCCTTGCAGTCCTAAGACTCGCACTCGGTTTTCTTCCCTTTCCATTCACAACAAAAAAAAAGTAATAATGCTGTTGGATTCCTCAAGTACTAAGAATTCCGGACGTGAACTCGGCCCGTTCTCGGAATGTCCGGGTGGAAGGTGAACCCGAGGGAACAAGATCGATGCTAAAAGCTAAAATTTGTTTCACGAACATCTGCAGAACTAACAGCAACATTGGTGTTGTTGCCAACTATCTGCGGGCTAATGGTCCGTTACGCATAAGTTCATAAGACAACCTATAAAATGTCATCTTGCAGACTAGGTAGTATTTAGGGTGCAAACAGTCAATCCACGTTTGCTCACTAGGATCGTTATGAGCGTCTATCTATGGAGGAAAGGCTTAACTCCACGTCTACATGCAAAGTTGGTTGCATATGTTCTGTGAAGAAAGGTGGTTGAATAGCATTATCGCATCTGGATGATTGTTTGTATTAGCCTGCATGTGTATAAAATCAGTGATATTTGCTGAGTAAGAAAATCATTACTGAATATGCTGCCAATGCAGTATATCTATTAACTGTGCCCGACGGGTTATTTATATGTTGTCCTTTCTGAAGATAGGTTATGTTAAAAGTTATAAACAACGATTTTTTACGTGTTTTTGTGTTTTCTAAAACTTCGAGGGGAATTACGGGAAATCACCACCGCACCCGCGTTGTGTGTAATTACTATTAGCATGTATATGACTTGTAATTCGACAGTGCTCAGTATATATAATCATTTTTTATATCTCTCATTTTTGAAATTATGCAAATTTGCATATGCAATTTCCAGAATGGATAAGAAAAACTGAATGCAACTAATTCCTAGCTTTGAATCTCAAGTAAGTGTATTTGAGAGAAGAGTCCAATGGAATTATCATCAATACATATTATTAGCACACAAACTCTCACTATGTACCTATGCGTTCCCGTTACCTAGCTCCAGTAGTGCCAACTCTGAAGCAGATTTTACATCACATCAGAGCGGAAAATTGACAACTGAAGCCTCATGATGATTAGGCAACACGTTCAACTACAAAACGAGTTAACAACGAGTCCATCAGCTAGTGCTAAGTTAACATCTTGTAGAAAAACCTACATAATGACAAAAAAGACCAATATAATGTCAAAAAAATCGACAGAATGTCACTTTTCACGATACTTAATACCCCCCGCCGAAGTACTGAAGAGATGTGCAGACAAATTTTGCTCCAGTTTTTTCACGTCTTTTCCATAATATCTCAGGAATGCGGCACTTTTGCAGGAAACTGGAGATTTGCTCGTATCCTAGCTTGAGTCACGCAACCGTGATGTAAGCTCATCCAGTTTTATGGCGAGGCTCATGTCGTCGCTCTCGATATCATAAAAGCGTTCAATCAGCTGTGGCATGCCACCCTCCTATGCAAATCATACGGCCTCTCAGAGGAGCATGGGTGCCATATGCCAGGAAGCAGGTTGCTGCCTGATTTCCTCTCGGAATATCCATCGCAATTAGCGGGTTCTCCTCTTCTTACCACAAAGTCAACGTGGATATTCCTTAGGGATCGGTCTTGTCTCCAACATTGTTCCTGTTACATATCAGCGACCTCCTTTTTCGTATGATCAGTCCCATCTACAGCTTTGCTGATGATCTGGAGGTTACTACTGCTTGAGGACGCAACAATATGGTACAGCTTAATGTTTTCAAAACGCAGTACTGTACCTCGAGGACACAACATTCTGGTATAGTTTAATGCTTTCAAAACCCTGACCTTGACTGACTAGAAGCGCCGTAGCGATCATCCGGTTTCGATGGATAGCCGAGTTCTGCCAAAGAGCTGTTCATTCTGGCGGGTCGGAATCTAGATCAGCAAAGACTTAATTTGGCACGGAAACATCTCGTCAATAGTGGCAGCTGCTGGGAAAAAGTTAGGCTATGTGTTTAGAGCTAAGGAGTACTTTTCTCCGCATAACCTGCTCACTCACCAAGATAGTACTCTAGTACTACTCACATGTTTGGGGTGCTGCCGCCTCGACTTCATAATACATGCTCGATGCTATTCAGAGAAGGACTGTCCGACTTATCAAATACTCTTCTCTTGCAGACAGTTTCGGGACCACTCGGTACTCACAGGCTGTCGGCTCTCTGCTATAGCTATGCTATCGGTTTTGCTTCACAGAGCTCTCCCGTATTATGTTGCCGCGCAATGTACCTGCCAGATAGACTCGCCTGACTTCGGCTTCCCATCCTAATCGCCGCAAACTTCGTACATCCACTCAGTTGGCCGATACGACCTGCCTACCTGATGAGGCTTTTCCTAGTTCTACTAACCCTGGTCAGACCAAAAGTCGAATTAAGAAAGTTCCTTTAAGCGTCTCATAGCATCCGCGGTGCCCCGGTATTTAAGCTTTTGCCTATGCGGCCATATAAACTGATAGAAATGAGATACTTAAATGAATTGAAATCTTCACCTAAAAGTCACATTATCCATAAGCACTATTCATTGGATTTTTACTTCCCATGCCACTGGCGGGAAAGCATTATAATCGCGAAAAATTTCGAAAATGAGATAAGGGCAATCGAAATCCGGCAGTATTCCTTCACTTACTGGATACGAAAACTGCTGAGGAAACTGACTATGCGCCTGTCTGGCACCTACGATAGCCATAATTAATTTGTTTGCATGAAACCTAATGACCTTGCATCTCGCTTTGCTCAGTAGAAACAATGTAAACACTTCCATCAAACAAGATGAACAAGTACTCACGGTGAGACCACATATCCTTCGAGTGATAATGATTCCAGACCAACCATTCGTGCTAGACCACAAATCAATTAAGAAACAAACAAGCTGTTGCAGACAAATGAATTGGATAATACAACCGCGGCCAGCTCTGCGAAAATGCTTTCACGGATAAGCTGGAACCTGCATAATTGTAGGACAGCGATATACAGGTATGTACGTAGGCACGGCGTGAGTTTTATCATATGAAAAAAAGAATGGTGTCAAATCAAAGAAAATGGATGAGTCAGGTCGTTTTAACAGGCGAAGTCGAATCGTGATTAGGTACGTTCAGTTAGGTACAATGAATCTTCAACCACTGAAGAATATAAGGCCTTTTGTTGACACCAAATATGCAACATTTTACAACCATTTACCGCATACAAATCCCAACCTACAATTTTCAACCTCTCTATACAATGTCTGAAAATAAATCTCTGAAAAGTAGTAATACTATGTTCCAGCGACTGTAATCTTTTTTGTCCGCAGCTGCAAGCAATTTTAAGCATCAAAACCACCTGGAAATAATCTATCGACCTCTCATCCGTTCACTATGAGCGTTCATCCAACATTTTCTTTCAATCGATGCTCGAACAAGACATGCGCCTACACCATTTTTAATAACTATAATTCTGAAAAATGGTGGATGCATGTGCATTCACCTTTCTAACTGCAGTCGAATACATTTTTGTTAGATCTTGTTTTGAATTTCACAGAAAGGAATGCCAGTTTGCTAGGAATAGTTCCGTTCTATTGTTATGACTATACTTTCCCAAACAAGTAGAGTATACATTTTTGTAGTGGTTTTCAATCGGGGAACGGGATTTCGTAACAACAAAGCTGAAAAAGTACTACTGACCGTGCCTTCTACTTCTAATGTACATAATTTAATTCTTGTGGAACATTTTTGACAAGCCAATTTAAAAGCATAATTATTTTGCCTCTTTTCGATCTATTTACCATCACATATGTACATACTACATTACAGTATGACGTAAATATTATAACATAAGCAAAAATAACCGTCTATTATAATCTTTGTGTTTGGACAACACCATGTTAGGTCCATATACACCGACGGGTTATACGCTGGAGAATTAGTTGTACAATCAACAATCAGAAATTAACGGGGAACTAACAGAAATTGCGGTAGAATAGGGTTAGTTATTCGGAATTACGGTAAATTATGGGGATTACGGGAGGCATTAAAGGCATTCTTTGAGTTTCCAAAGTAAAAACTCCTTAATATGAATGCGTGTTTCCTAATATTGATTCCTTCTAAATGAGACATGTTATTTATGTTTGCAAAACTACACCGTTAGATCACCTTGTTCAAGGCACGAGCCTTATATGAAGTGGATCGTCCATGTTCAGCTTCTTGTTATAGTGTGATAACGATATAAGAGTAGGTGTGTGTGTGTGTACACTTGTACAGGGTGTCCGGCTATAAATCGACCCCCTTATAACTTTTTTAATGACCTTCTATAAGAGAAAGTTGTATTAAAAGGTCTTGGGGTCTGATATGATGTTCATGTAATAGGTATTTTTTTTATATACCAGGGGTCTCATAAAAGTGCTATCTAATAAACTTGATTTTTTTAAATTTTATGCAAGAATAGTAGTGCCTTTTCTCCGATTCCAAATATATATTTCTTGAACTTATTAATTCAGTTAGAAACTTGAAGTCTGTCTGTCATTTAATCATATAATATGTATTCTGAGCTAATACCAGAGTGCATAGGAGGCTAGATGCAAACATGCTCGAACTCACATACACATGAATAAATGACACACAAGTTTCGAGCTTTTGGCCAAACTAATGAAAATAAGTATGATTCACTATATACGAGTATATTTTGAATCAGAAGAAAAGGGACTATCTATCATTTTCCCTGAAAAAAAAAATATATATATATAACTTGAGACGTGGTTATTGTCGAAGTACCCAACAAAAGGCGGAAGCTTTAATTTTTCACCTATATATATATATATATATATAATGTGTTCCACTTAAAAAAAACAATTTCATTCGATAGCACTGATTGATGTATATGAAAAAATATTACATATGATAAACTTTTTCTTCTGGAAGGTCATATAAAAAAGTTGGAGGGCGTCAATTTATAGCCGGAAAAGAACGGAAAACGTGCTATTTAATGATTTAACGTTTAAAAAATATAATGTTCCGAATGTACACATTAACGTACACATGAATTAAAAGAATTGAAGTAATGATAAAAAATAGTTTTTATGATACAAGCAGCTGTCAAAAAAGTGTATTCGCTTCGATTCCCAGTGATTCCTGTCAGGAATTTCGGTAAAATTGCGGGAATCTTGGGGGAATTATGGTGCATTACTGGGAATTATGCGGATTTTATCGAAAATAAGAGGAATTATTGGACATTACTAGGAATTACTGGGAATTATGGGGAAATGCTTCCCGTTATTTTACAGATTTCTGGGTGCAGTTTACCCCTCGTCATATACATACAGTGCCTTAAATTATGAGAGAATCAATTTTATTCAACGCTCTGCTTTGACAACCCGCCAGTTCGCCATTTTGGAATATAGCAAATTCATATTACACACTCACAGGGTGGTCATAAGGGGCTTTGATATATCGCACAACCGTCCATTACAATTAAAACAGATATTCCAAAATGACGCCCAGGCACCAAGTAACATATTATATTTGTGGTCTGCTTCCTTGTTAATATGGTATCGGCATTTATGCTGTTATTCGTGGTCACGCCAGTATAAAAAATGATTTCGACAGGTTGATGAGCTGATTCAAACAACGTCTGCTGAATTTGATTCGATTTACATTTAAATCGAACTGCTAAATCGCTTATTGCATAAGACATTATAACGTTGAGTAACATCTTGCTTTGCTCCATAACGCTCATGTAGTCTCAAATCAAACCACGAGCAAATCCCCTTGACTTCAGGTTTATCACGTTAAGTTGCACGAAATCACAGCTTACGTGCTTTGGTAGAAATACATCCCTAATGGGAAGGGAATTTGAAATGAAACCCGGAATTAAACCCCTGCATCAAGCTTTCAATGTGAGGGGTTGTGGAAACTCCATGACAAGTAATAGAGCATTGTTCGAGAAAATAAAAGGTTACAGATGCTTTATTTTCTGACCACCGTATACGGGGTGCCAAAAAAGTATTGAGCTTCTAAACCGGAAGAAAGCTTTTTTTGGTACTTTTATTTTGAAGCAGACCTTAAATAGTGATTTATGAGAATGAGATGAAAGTACTTACATAACTTCAACATTCCACCCAAATCCCCGCATATCAATGCCATTAAGCATTTGTGAAACTTGCTGTATCTGAAGACATGAAAAAAATTAATTTCTGCCTAATGACAGCTACACAACCTTCTTATTAATGAATGAGACCAAGGTGTGGACTCTTCAGAATCTTCATGCACGAAGGCTTCAAGTCATAATTGCTGGAACTGGTATGACAAAGTATTATTTGTAGATAAACTTCATGGAAATCTAACTGCTTGTTAGTTTTTGAGTGTTCCAATAACTTTTGTGATCCTTCAATTCCATAATTCGTATCATTCTTCTTATATTATTTTCCTACGAGGGTAGGAAAGCCGGAGAGATACGTATCGAACTCTGCTAATTTCTGAGTTGTGTTTTGAACAACAATATGCAAACAAGGCTGAGCATCCAAACGGTGTTTCGATTTTGCTGGCTGGCGAATCGTACCTTTTGCCATTCTCCAAAACCGCTGAAAACCGTAATCTGCTGTTGGCTGTGTGATGCGCTAACTTGCACTGCTATTCACTTGTTTTAGACAGGAGATGACGGCAGGAAAACTCGATAGACTCTTTTTATCCTTCTTTCCTGTCCGAAGTGCCAGATTCTGCAAAAACGGTATAATAGCTAATACACGTCAGTCGTTCGCCACCACAGCATTTCGTCATGGTGGGTAGCTTCGCGCTGAAGTCCAGAACAAAGATATTTGTCCTAAGACGTTACTTTTTTCCGTACATACGCTTGTATTTTGGTACAGCAGACTCAGAATCCTAATATTAGATTCTTTGTGTGCTTCTCTCGACATATACCTTGCTCAGAACCATTCATCTCACCAGTGGTTGCATTTCAACCAGTTATAGCTTGAGAGGTATAAGTTTTGTTAAAGTATTTTGAGTTATAGTAACACCTGAAAACTATCCTGTAGTTTTCATGCTGATAATCCTTCATGTTTGTCTGGTCGCTACATGAAACCACATGTATTTCAAATACTGTCTTCTGATGACGACGTTTCGTCCACAACGTCAGGATAACTGTTTACTTGGACCTGCTGCTAATAAACTTCATGTTGAAAAGTTGTTTTATTGAGAAGTAGAAAGAGAGATCTATCTCTCTAGAGAGAGAGAGAGAGAGACAAGAAGGAACTAAGTGAAAGGTAAGAGACGTTCCCAGCAAGCAGCTAATCGCTGGAGTATTTTTCTTTACTGTAGCTGACGAAGCAGCCTGCCCTAGGACTACCGAGTTATCTTCCCACTTTAAACTTTAAAGGCAGGATGACGCCCAACAGATTACCGTTCATTAGGCAGGTTCCCTAGCGGCGTAAAAAGGCATCACACCCATTCGAAAAAATTAACTTTTTTGGTCTTTTTAGAACTTTACATTCTGTATTACGATTTACCCGAATATCGACTACGGTCTTCAGAGATTCCTTTTCAACCTTATTTACTTGCCTTTCATAATTGTTTGACATCTACCAATAAACGCTCGCTGCAGTTCTACGTGAAACACCCCCTATATGTCTGTGTGTTGCCTGCCTATCATTCTGGTTATGTGTTTACCTAGTAAAGCATCCCCCATCTCATTATTTCTGTTTTATATCTCGCATTTCTGGCAGCATAATATACAGCCGGTAAATAATATGTGTCTCTGAGGTTGTTACGCTGCTCTTGTGTGCTATTAAAGACACTAGTCAGGATAGGTTGAAGCGCTGTTTGCATCTTTTTCAGGTTTTATTTTGCGACGTTAAACTGCATGCCTAGATGCTTATGTTACCCCAATTCTACTGAAATTTTCATTAGACAAAGGCTTGAGCCTTCAGCCTTGAAGTACATGCGCACTTTGAGTTGGTTTGCTCCATTTCTTCTAACCTACTTGCTTGATAAATAAGTTCTTTTTTTATATTCTCGTCTAACATTTTGAGGGATACAAGGCTTAATGGAAAACAGAAGCATCTTAAGTATTTCAGGAAAAGACAGAATTCAGTTTAGGACTGCAAATAGTTGTTGTTGGATGCCTGATGATTGATTTTTTTGTTTCACTTTGTCAACAGTCTGTCACAGTCCGATCTTTAATAATGCCTCAAATAATACGACTCTACAGTAACGTTTATTTTATAGAGTTTTTGGAAGAAAAGATCACACATCTACACTGTATTTCTTCTAAAACTTAAGATCATCTTGAATATAAGCGGAAAATACAAGTATTACTTTTTTGCTCTAGCACCTTTATATGATATTTTGATAGACAACCCCCTGCTTTCTAGTTGACAAATTGCTATTCGTAAACAAAACTCTCAACTAACATATCGTGATCTAGCGGTACGCAATTAATCGTCGTCGGGTACTTTAGGCAAGTCCCTCTTAGAAAAGTAGCAGGCTACGAATATGTGAAACTTGGTGCATAACAAAGAAAGTTATATGAATCGAGTCAGTCAAATAGGCCCGTAGAATTAGTCTACACTCGTCAGACAACACTGGGATCTAGAGCTCTTTCCTATATCCTACCGTCAATCCAACAACGTTACCATCAGAGCTGCGATGAGTAAACCGCCAGCAGCAACGGCTGGCTAGAACTGTTTTCGTTGCGCTAGACGCGAATTTTTGCAAATATTTGTTGCTGAGTTTTCCGTTCCACACTAAGCCTTGTGTATCGTTTATTCCATAGAGAATGTACCCCTGTACGTGGAAAAAGGTAGTGCGGAAATCTGTAAGATAAATAGAGCACTAGGCTTTAACGATACCATTTAGTCGCTCATGTACATAAAACTGAAATTAATAAAAATTCTTTATGTTTGGAAAATAAACTTATAACTCGCTTAAATATTATTTCATCCGATGGAGTTATCAGATCTTGGCATTTATTCTACACGCCACACAACAAGGCAGCTTTATTTAACAGATCTTTCACATTTATCGCAGTTACTATGTACATGCAAATAATTTTGCTGTGTTATGCTTTTTTTATATTTGGGTCAATTCAAAGAATAGTTTTATGAGCTACACCTTGCCCTGTTGTAATGTCCTCCGTTTTATGCTGCTTAAAAGGGAAGTGATAACTTCTCTGGATTAACGATCTCAGTCACTGAATGCCCTCAGAGCACTTTAGTCAATACGCACGTATCAACACCAATTAACAAAAATAACATTTCAAAATGAAGCCCACCAACTTTCGACGTCAAGAAGGAAGTTTTTAGTGTTCGCAAAAACAGATAATTACAAAACATTACGTATTAACAACATTAATATAGCTTCATATGCTGCAATGGGGCTGGGAATGATGTTTATTTTTATTGGAGAATTTCGGAAATAACGGCGCATTAGTTCTGTCAGCGACTTTAGCTACTAATAGCTCAAGCCCTGTACTGCCCTGAATGTGCCCACTGCATTAACGAAAGAAACGTACAAATTCTAGAGCGGGTATCTTCGCACACTACCAGCTTCATAAAGCTCTTCTTCTGGAACAATTTGCTAACTTTAAGTAACGGATACTTAGTATTTGTTGCCCTCAGTGAGCTTAGTCTTTTGAGTACATACTAAATGACAGTTCTACTCTCAGGAAAGCAACTAAGGTACACTTCCACCAAGAATAAGTCAATGCCAATCTTTCTCAATTAGTAGCAAGCATCGCGATTTCCTGGGGCTTGCAATGCTAACAGTATCAAAATTACACACGCTTAATAGATTTTTTGACGTCACGCATTTCTAAATTTTCTTACAATGGAAATAATTTGCACACATGTAATTGTACTCGGGCACAAGGACTATGAACGATCCAACTGAGGTTTGTAAAATATTACCAACAATCTTAATCAATGAAAATGGAACAAGACCATTTAAATAGCTTACATTTCCAACTCCATTGCCAGTATAAAAGCAAGTTACACTAGATGTGGGCTGCAAACTAAATTTTACTTAATTTTTAAGAGAAATCACGTGGTACTCCAGGTTTGAAAGCCTATAGACAAACATTGAAGAACGATAGCAAATCACAGGAATAAAGTATGGTCACTGTTATGCACTCTTCACAACTTAGTGAAATGCATTATAAATAATAACTATATTCAGTGACAAAGAATACGGAACACCCGGTAAATATTATTTGATTTGATCGAGATTCTTTACACAGCTAGACGTAAGTAAGAGGGAGTCGATCGCTGCTAGCTGTACTTTAGATTTAATTTTAACAAATACAAAATAAAGTTGCTTTTGAAAGCAAAAGTTTCTTTACTTCCTTTACTGCCACTTGACATCTATTTATTTTTGATTTTTCGCTTTAAGATGCCATATAAATTAGAAATAAGAAAAATTATCTATAAGTTGGTTGGTTGGGTACCCAAAGCTGAAATCGGTCAAATATTCCAGAATGAAAACATTTCACGCAGAACCAGTTACCGAACAATCGCGGAGGGCGAGCATGTCTGAATCTCCCAAAAAGTAGAAGACCACGTGCATTTACTGCACAGAGGTTGAAGAGATTGGTGAGAAGAGCAAAACATCATGTTGGAATGTCAACAAGGAGACTGGTTCATCAATAAAGATCTTCTAAGACTACTATGTCGCTGGAACTGAGGAAAAATGGTCTTAAATATGGAAAGTGTCTCAAGTGCCCCAAATACCCTCAAGCGCGACTCCTTCGTATACCAAGATGCTGAGGCGGGTACACTTTGCCAATGGAAAAATCATTATTTTAGGTGACGATAATTATTTCACTTTGAGTATTTCTGGAATGAAAGGATTTTATACGGACAACGTAGAGGAATACCCTGACAATGTTAGATACAAACATAAAGCGCGATTTGCAGATAAAATCCTTGTCTGGTGCGCAATTTCTAACAGAGGTATATCCCAACCTTTTTTGTGGGAAGAGTGAGGTGCGAAGCTTTGAATAGTTAAAGCTAAATTGATAACTGCCTTTCCAAATTGATTCAGTTTATCTACGAACGTCATACTAATAACCAAATCGTGTTTTGGCCTGACCTAGCAAAATGCTATTATTCAAGAGATACTCAAACCTGGCATACACACAACATTACTTTTTGTTCCCAAACACGATAATCTTCCAAACTTGCCACAGGCTCGCCCAATAGAGGAATTTTGGCTTTAGAATGGACCACTCCAAATACTTCGATAATATAGTTTAGTTAAGTATTGAGTTATAATTTATGATAATTAGTTAGTGTTCAAATAAATTCTTCATTTAAGGAAATCCGATAAATATTTTGTGCCAAAACTTTTAGAACATGCGTTGCAAGGCCAAGGCAGGAGGTTGAGTTCAGCATTACTGATGCAACTCATTGTAACTATAAAAATCTGGGGACGGTCACATTAGATCACCACCATCTCATGCCTGCCTCTAGCTTCATTAAAATACAACCACTCTTACCGGGTGTTTAACTTTCTTTGTCACTGGGTATATATACACAATCTGGAATGCACTGACACTTACACAATATATACATAATTAGGAAATAACAATTATTACACATTAACCTAGCCTTCAACACTTTCTAATAACATTGAACAGAAAGTCAAAAGTTATCAGTAACACCACTTAATTAATTAACAAGAATGGTCAGTTTTGTACAAAACATCATCGAGTGTTTATATCACACAGAATCATTGATCCTGAAATTTCAACCTCCATTCCATACTCACAATTTTGAAGTTGGTTTTCCTCGTGGCTCGGATTCAGTCAATACCCTGGAAGGAAAAATACACTTTGAGTTCTGATGTAGGAACAAAGATTACTTTATATTGCAAGTAAGTTGCAAAGCTTGTCGTGTATTTTATGGTGGCTGGCTTTGTTGCTAGTGCAAGGTTGATTTGACATTGACATTGTTCTTACATCCGCAAATGTAGACGCTGTTGCGAAAGGACATTTTCGTGCATTTGAGTACGGTTGCGAACCTTAAGCTTTACAAACAAAAACATGGCGTGGTTGTATTGAAAATTTGACTACGCCAGCTTGTAGAGAACGAAACTGGCAATAATAACATACAATTTATTTTGAAATACCACCTCAAATAAAGTCAGCAAAACATTAAATTGATTTTGGGATAAATCTAATATGCGAAATAAATGAGAATCTGATAATTCAGGTATATGTAAGACGTTCTGTTTTCCTGGAATAACTAAGGTTTGATAATGTCAATGTATGACATATTATACATTTTTGGAATCAGAGTAAAGAACTCTACTCTAGTTATGTCATCTTGTAGATGAGAAAGAGTGGCAATGTTAATGTGCAAGTTATTTTGAAATCTCACTACAAATAAAGTCAGGAAAAAATTAAAACGATTTTGACCTTCGAAACTTTCTAAGCGGCATTTTGTTGACTACCTAAATACGCTACTTTTCCCCCGTGTAAGCGACTTTGTATCTTTTACAGTTTTAGGGATCCCAATGGTGAGGGTCGAATTTGATACACAACTAGACTTCTGAGCAACATGACATGTTCGATAGTAGGAATGTTCATGGCGATTTGAAAATCCATTTGGTTGTCGGCCAGATCATGAACGTTGCGACCAGATATGAAGAAAGGCTACATCAGTAGCTCAATGTAGAAGCTCTTCAGCTGCTTGATACGAGTAACAACAAAGTTGTCCGACGACTCAAGAAGACCAAGTCGTGATGACCTTAAATTTTTTGTATCTAAAACAGAGCACCCACGTGTGCGAGTTCTTTTTGATAATTTTTATGAATCGACAAGAAAATGATTGGTCAAGCCACTCTAAAACAAACAAAAATACATATTTAGTAATTGAGGTTCGCATGAAGCTATACAAACCCGCGTTGCCGAATAAATACTCACTAGGAATACTGGATGGTGTTGACGTTAAGAATTTATGTGTTATTGTTGATAGTGTTTTGAATTCTTCTCGATAGCTAGGCCATTCAAGTGAGCTTTCATTTGTATTCGCCCCCTTTTTGTTGGTTAAGTTAGCAATCCTTTATGTTATTTGCATTCGCATTAATAAATGAGTGCATTCGGGCCAACTAGTTATGACCTACAGCGGAGGTACGTCTTGACGCACCAGCTTTGGAATACCTTTGACAGTTCGGAGCATTTGGTTAACAAGTTATTAAATCCGAGAGCCAATTGGAAACTGTTGCAAACAACCAAAAAAATACCAATGAACAGAAAAGCTTTCCATTTTCAAATAAAAAGTAAATTATGATTATTTCACCAGGGAGTCAAATGACAATTAAATGTTGTCCACATTAAGACTACAACTAGTTGACAAGCAGCAATCATATGGATATGGCTAGACACAGACTGAAGGAAGGTAGAAAGAAACTGTTTTTGATAGTAAAGATTCTTTCTCATGATATTGTAAATTTGACGATCTCCTGTTTATCGTAGATAACTATTATAGGGTGGTGGGTACCTTCGTTCCGTGAAATTTATAATCTTGTTGGCCATGTCACAACACTTGATTTAGCCATGTCTGTTCTTTCATTAACCTAGTTATCATGTTTCTTAACCTCTAACATCCCAGGGACCGTCATTTTACTTCCCATGCTGCTGGCAACGAAGCATTGTAATCCTAAACAAGACGGAAAATGAGAAATCATGATTTTTGGATATTCGGACATCTAAATCACGAAAAAACATTTCACTCATTGCCGTCGATATGCCAGCTGATTCTTGGCCAGTCTCTAGCTTGGAAGATACCAAGGATGAAGACGCTTAGTTGTTTTTGAGCTTTTGAAATTTAGAATAATAGCGATATATTTTCAATAAAGGCGTTCCACGCAACTCAACTAACGTACGTGTCAAACGCTTGGCAACAATAGACTAACTGTATGCACTTGTTTAACTGACTTAGTACATTTAATTCTTTTGTCATTCATGCCTTTGACTAACTTTGTAAGAGGGTATAACTTGTGCCGAGCATAATCCTTTATACAGCGTTGCTCCCACATAATACGTCGCAAGAATCATATGGATATGCCTTTTATGTTCCGATACTCTGCTTTTTAGGCACCTTCGTTATTACAACCTTTGTAAGGAATCCTATTGGAATTTTGTCCTCAAGCTTAATATAGTGAGTGACAAAAAAGGTAAACACCTACGTATGTTTATTAGATTTCAAGAGTTCTTTACAAATCGATTTATCTTGCCATGAATAACAGGTGATAGAATGTTCAGGTTTCTCTGTTAAGTTTTTGTGGTGGCTGTGTGTATTGTTTGGTGATAAAGAAGCATTCAGTTTTCGTACATTTACGGTGTCAGTTAAATGTTAAATTTCGTATAGCCTATTGAGAAGCCTTTTTGTGATTGCCTAAAATGACTAGAGTGCATAGAATTCGCCGGGTGTCCCAGCTAACTGACTTGGAGAGGGGTCGAATTGTCGGGTTCCGCGAAGCCGGTCTATCAATGAGATAAGTTTCTAGGAGGACCAACAGATCCTCACGCAGTATCCTGCAGTGTGAACGAGCGTGGACTCAGGAAGGCCGAGGACAGCGAGCGAGGGGTTCTGGACGTCCCAGAGGGACCCCAGACGTTACCACCGAGAGTACAAGGCCAAACAACTGGGCTCTGAAAAGCCTGTGACGTCACCTATAATGTACCTCCCCGTGGGCGAATTTGCAAGATGTACTCGGGGCCTGCGCAGCTTCAGTGATGATATGATTATTCTTTCTGATCTGCCTCAGTATGTCAAGAATATATTTTCGATATTACGTTCAGTCTGTCCTTGTAAAGTCTAATATTCCATTCAAAATTGGAATATGTGGCAACCTTGACAACTAACCTCACATTCTGAGCCTCATCTTTCAATGCTATGTAAACGGAAAATTATTGATGTTTTAAACTTATATTTGTGCCTGGCGATTGTTTAGCCAAGTTTTCAAAATGCCTGCTGCGTTCCTAATTGTGTCGGTAATTACGGGAAGGGTCCGAAGGTACACGTATTTTCATTTTCATTGAACGAAAACTGTCATAGAAGATGGCTCAATGCAATCCCTCGTAGTGATTTAGTGGTTAAAAAATACACCCGAGTATGTAATTTGCACTTTGCTGAGGACAGCATCATTTGGGAATCCACCTTCCATGACGAAAAGACAGGTACCATTACTGTACCCCTTAAGTATCCAAAATTAAAGGCAGATGTGATTCCAAGTATCTTTGCAAATTGTCCAAAATACCTTTCAAAGGACATATCAAGCAGAAGAAGCAGGTCAGAAATTGAGGGACAAGGAACAAGAACAACTATTTAAAGCACTGCAAACTAGCATTGATGATTATCCCTTCTATCAAATATCAACTTGTTATCAAAATTATTCAGACTTTCTCACAGTTTTCAGTTCATGACAATGTCCAATATGGGTGGCATAAAATTGTTCAAGATAAAGTTACCTTGTTTAAGTTAGAATATAACCAGCACCCATCATAACTCACTCTGTAATTGTTGATAAAGATCTCAATGTAAAAACGTATATGTACTCCCAAGAATTGTTACTGAGCTCAGGTACTATTATAGCTCCATTTTTATTATCTAATATACACCACTTGGATGATGTTCTGCATGTTCTTTCTGAGAATGCAGATGCTTCGAGGGAATATTCAGGTAAAGACCAGTTCAGAGCCACTATCAACCATGCTTACAATATTTTAAATAGCACTATTCACCGATGATGAGACCCACACTGTCATTCAATTTATTTGTGAGCAACTAAAGCTTGCTATTAGTCAGAACAGACATAGTTACTCATCAGAAACAATAGTGTTTTGTTCTATGTTATATACAATCAGTCCACATTCATATAGATTTATTAGGAGCCATGGAGCACTTATTTTACCACACCAAAGTACTCTGAAGTCAACATGTAATACATTGATGGTCGATCCAGTTCCCGATGAGAGATATAACTTTTTAGGCTATGCAAAAAACCTTTTCAGATTTGTAAAACCTGGTGAGGAGTACATGATTTTATTGATGGATGAAATACACATTCAGCCATATTTCGATTTCAAAGGGGGTAATATTGTTGGAACGTCAATTAATAATACTTCATTAGCTACAACAGCCTATGTGTTTATGATTTCAAGCTTCTACTCTAATTTCAAAGAAGTTGTTCAAATCTGTCATGTTTCTAAAATTGATCATAATCTATTATACAATATGACAAAAAAACTTATTATTGGATTAGAAGAACTTGGTTATAAAATTTTTGTGTTGTAGGTGATAATAATGCACTGAATAGTAAAGCGATGGCACATTTTTCTCCAGATGATAAAACAATCATTGTTTATCCGCATCCGTTTTATAAATAACGTCCCCTATTCTTCGTTTTTGATTCAGTGCACCTTCTAAAGTGTATCCGCAATAATTGGCTGAATTCAAAACCAGACCAAATTTTAACATACCCAGATTTTGAAACACATGAGGTAAATGTTGCTTCATTTAAATCTCTTAAAACATTGTACCAAATGGAAAGTCATAAAATATTGAAAAATGGTTATGGTTTGACCCTAAAAGATTTATATCCTACCAACCTTGAAAGACAAAATGTTCAGTTAGCTCTCAAGATATTCAACCCATTTGTAATAGATGCAGTATCAAGGTTTGGTAAAAGCATACACCACACCGAAGAGACAGCATAATTCATTGATATTATATGGAAGTGGTGGAGAATTGTCAATGTAAAAAGTCCATTGAAAGGAAAGCAGTTAAATGACCTTTATGCAGAGCCTATTGTTTGCTCCAACAGTGATGGACAAGGTGATGTCAGTAAGCTGACATTCTTGCAAAAAATGTTAGATTGGCTAGAAGAGTGGAATGAACCAGCAGAATTTTCAAAAAGACTAACTAGTCAGACTTACACTGCACTACATCATACAGTATATGGCCTATTGGAATTAGTAAGGTACTGCAAATCTGAACTGCACAGTAATTATATATTGTTAGGTAAATTTCAAACTGACTCATTGGAAAATAGATTTGGTAAGTATCGTCAACTGACAGGGGGTCAATATAATATATCAATTCGTCAGTTATATGAATCTGAGAAAAAGTTACGAACTCAAAGCCTGATGTCATTGAAGTCTCGCTATGGTTATATACAAATAGATAAATTCTGTGAAAATGATGATTTAGAAATAGATGAAATTCCACAAAATTTTAATAATTACCACTTTTTCCGGGAAATTGAAATTTTACAGTCTGATATTGATAGTATAAAGGATGAAATCCCTGTCATCACCTACTTAGCTGGTTACTGTTGTTATGCCTTATTAAAGAAAAATCACTACGATCATTGTAAGGAAAATTTGACACACGCAGATGATATTGATATAGAAGACAAGCACAATATTATACAAAACTTGAGTAGAGGTGGCTTAAAATTCCCAAAGGATCCAATTATTAATATTGTCATGCTAAGTTATATAATTTTCAATAAAGTTTTGGAAAGTGACGGGGAAGCATTTTTAGAAATCACTGATAATTAACAATCTGAGTGATAATTATTATGACACTTCATTTTCGCGTTGCACAGTCCATTCACCAGATTATGTTATAAAGCTAATTGTTATTTGCACAGTCAATACATTTTTGAAAAATTATTGTGCCAAAAGGAACGACAGATTTGCAAGCGCGAATAAAGCAAAGAAACGTAAATTGACTACATTCACATGAGACCGCAACATTTACATAGCTGTAGATAAATGTTTATTTGTACATATTCAGAATTTAGCACTTTTTAGTTATTCTAATTTTTGTTATTTTTGATACTTGTTTTCTGTTTTCTAATTTTTGTTATCATTTTGTGCTGTTATTTGTTTGTTCTAAGAGTTTTTATTAAGTTTTCGTTAATCTTTGTTATGTTTTTTCTGTTGTTTATTTTACTTTGATTTTATCCGTTTTTCTTATCATTTATCCTACACTTTTTCCTCCTCATCTTCCTTATTCCCTTCCTGGCAAGAGCTTACCTCAGACCTCCTCGTTGGTTCTTGCTGGACACAACTGTTCTACAAGTACTACATTTTTTATATAACTTTCAAGTAGCATTATATTATACCTCTAATAATAGTAAATTGTCCACATATTAATGTGAAATTTTGTTGATCGGTTGTGACTAACATGGGGCTATTCATTGAAGAATTTATCATTTTTAGGAAGCTTTTATAACATCAAGTTATTAATCTAATGCGCACGTAATGTTGGATGAAATATCAGTGAAAATCAGGGTGAAAATAGTTAATAGTTGCCTTCATATACTAAAAACATTTTTCTGAATTATTTGTTATTTGCATCAGGTATATTAAATATGCTGCAATAATATATTATTCACTAGCGCTGATGTACGGCACGCCGTGCTGTGGGCCGGCCGACATGCCTACTCGTTGTTAGGCCTTGTACTCTCGGTGGGAACGCCACAGAGCGACAAGACCGCCGGTCGAGACTCCTGGCTCTGAATGACAGATTGTACTCGAGCCATCGCTAATCAGCGGATTGAAGAGCATGGAAAGATGTTTGGTATGCGTACAGTATATCGCCGAATACGGCAGTTTTGCCTTTTTTCTTATCGCCCACATTGGGTGCTACCTCTTACAGATGAACATCGGCGTAACCATTTGCTCTGGTGTAGAGAAATAATTCATTGGGACCGGGAATGGAATCAGTTGGTTTTCAGTGACGAATCCTGCTTCTGTCTGCCGATGCACGATAGTCGTGCAAGAGTGAGAAGGCGATGTAGCAAAAGACGTGACCCATAATTTGACAGAGAGCGTCACGATCAACACACATTGCTTATAGTAGCAAATCACCACTAATTTTTATCAGAGGCAATTTGACAGCCCGACGCCATATTCAAGAAGTAGTGGAGCCTCATCTTATTCCATACCTGAACAATATCCAAAATCCGATTTGTCAGCAATACAATGCCAGACCGCATGTTGCCAGAGCATCGTTAGCCTTCATGGATCAACATCGCATCAACCGTTTACCTTGGTCACCACGATCGCCTGACCTATCTCCAATTAAACATCCCTGGGGCATGATAGGTCGCAGGCTATTGAATTTGAAACTCCCTCCACAGACTTTAGCAGTTCGACCACCGTATCAGCACTATGCCCAGGCGTGTCAGTGAGTGTATAAGAAATCGTAGATCCTCAACACATTATTGAACCAGCTTCTGAAGTTAGTTGACGAATCAAGCTCAAAATCATTTTACTAGTAAGGGACACTGAACATAATATATTCCAAAAAATATTAAAACAGGATAAACAAACGTAGTGTTTACCTTTTTCTGTCAGTATAAATAATTGTTCCTTATTATGTTTTCAACGTTACACTCAATCTCAATTGTATTTGTTTCAATCATAATATTTAAGCGCTACTTGATCACCTCAGCTGCCTACTAACAAGGTGAGTTCATTATAACTTTTTTCTTGTACATGCTGAGTCCCATCAGCATATATAAAAGTGCTCGACCAATAATTCTGTACATACCTTGGTATGTATAGAATTATTTTCACCACTGATGATGATGTATCACCACATTTAATTCGATTTTACTAAAACATAGCAAGTCTGAGACCTTTCTGAACATCCGGCAACGTTATCCGAATAAAGCGCAGGAAATTAATGGATTACGGAACTATGCATAGGAGAGGGATGCTGCTTCTACATGATCTCACATCATTCGTTCCCCATTTGTTTCCAAATACTATAATTGATCAAGTAACCTGGGACTTTCAAGCTGTTAAAGTAATGAGATAAATATGTGCAAGCAGCAATAATTTTATTTATGAGTTACATTCCGTATTGACTAGTCGTAAGCTATAATTACTGGAAGTATTCAAAAATTGATAACATATTCCTTAGCAGAAACAATTATTCTGTGTTAATTCAAGGAAGCTCAGCATTATGATATCGCCCGTGGCTTTTTCTTATAGAAATGCTGTAGGTAATGTCGATTTCTCACGAATTATTGTAGTTTTGAGAGAATGGGTAGAACTTATCCATTTTATTCAGCGTGTTTCAACTTCGACCCTCGCCATTGGAATCTCGGAAACTGTAAGGGATATGAGGTCTCTTAAATATGGGCAGAGTTGTATACTTAGGTCTTAGGTAATCAACAAAATGCCGCTTAGAAAGTTTCGAAAATCAAAGTACTTTCGGAGAGAGACCGAAAAAAAAACGATTTTGTCCAAAATCGTATTAGTTTTATCCTGGCTCTATTTGTAGCGGGAGTTCAATATTAATAGCACGTTGCCACTTTTTCTCCTCTACAAGAAGACATGAATGAATTTCATTATGGCGTTTCACCTCTTGTCCTCCAGCATCAACTTTAGTTTTTCTTATGGACGTCATATCGGATTTTTGCACAGATGAATAGGGTTTTTAGTTCTGACTCCAAAAATGTCATACATTGATATTGCCAAACAAATGACTGTCTGACGATTTCAAGGCCTACCTAGGAAATTCTACATTTCTGCATAACTAAGGCTTGTCAATGTCAACGTATGTCGAATTATACATTTTTTGAATCAGAAACGTCACAATGAAATTCTAATTATGCCGTCTTGTATAGGAGGAAAGGCGGCTATGTCAATGTGCAATTTATTTTAAAATGGCACTACAAATAAGGTAATAAAAAATTAAAACGGTTTTGGGAAAATTCAGTTGTCTTCGCCTCCCCCGGAAGTTCTTAGAATCTTGGATCTTTCTTAGCGGCATTTTGTTGATTGCCTAAATGCGCAACTTTGCTCCCATTCCGAGATCCTAATGGTGAGGGTCGAATTTGAAACACCCTGTATAATATGTTTTGGTAAAAAAATACATCTATTTTTCATCAGAACTTCGTCAAGTTTATAATAGATCTCAAATCAAATTCGATAATAGTAAGTGTATGTAAACAGGGTATTCCGTATGTGCCAGTCTTCGGATCAGTGTATAGTGATGTGATACGGTGCATCGCGTCGGTTATTGCAAATGGCGCCATGCTAATAAAATCCGTGCATTAATAAATAACAGGTTAAAAAACTAAACAAGCATGCTTCTAAGCGAACTAATAATTAATGATTTCAAAATAAAATTATAATAAAATTCAAATTATTAACAGAATAATTCAATCCGGAGTAAAAAGCGAGGGGTGCTTGATATATTAAATGTTACAATCATTCTATCGGCAACTGTCTATGAGAGGAGAGTTATGGAAAAGTAGTAAAATGCACCACACGCTTTTTACTCTGAATTGAATTATTCTGTTAATAACTAAATTTAGCTATAAAAGCGAGTTTTTTTAACTATCATTTATTTTTCATTTTTTAGTTCGATTTATCAGTTTTTTTGGGACATGTGGTAAGGAAATGCCTTACGAATCATTTCGTAAGCTAATCATTTAATTTAAAGCTTCACTGTTGCGTGGGGTTTTTCCTATTAACTTAGAGCATTCACGTTCTTCAATCCGAATACCGTCTAAAGGTCTTACACGACTAAGTGCTCCATAAGCTTGTCCAGCAGCAAACAATCGCGAGCCTAAATAAATGACTGCATGATCGACAGTACAACCTTGCATCTTGTGGACGGTAGAAGCCCAACTAAGGATTAATTTCAACATTCGCAATGAACAAGGTGAGAATGCACTACCTTGAAAAAGTATCTGCCTCCGTTGTGTTGTGCCGAGTGCCCAAACCAGCAAAGAGTAAGTACGAAACTGCTCTTACTCCCCTATGGAGTATCTTTAAAAGACTATGAATCCTGGCGGTCCTAATAAGGATATTGGCAAATTGTTATCAAATTATTGCATTGCCATCGGTACTCGATACCTGTGCGAAGTTCCAAATTAAAAGCGTGTTGAAGAAATGGCGTTCCGGGAGCATTCGAGCCAAAGGAAGTTTGAGGACATGTGGAAGCAATTTCTTAAAGTAGCACATATCTAAAGGAGTACCGAAATATCTAGTCATATCAATATAAAGCGTGCCGCGTATGGCACAGTTATCTTTCATGTATAAGGCCAATTTGGGCTTTAAGGCTTCAATCAGGAGGAGAAATGCCATATAGGCATTCCAGAAATACTAATCTGGCATATTATGCTTTTGACCCCAATCGTCCACTGATATTCGCTTGCTGTAACCACGCCAGTCCCTATTCAACCTTCCAAACTTGTTGACCATAATGCCGCTGACATAATTATGTTTTGACGAACTTGCTGCTACTTCGCTACCAATTGTCAGGTGTTTCCAGAAGCTTGTTTTAGCAACTTAATATCTATCCTAACGAGTCCTGATAGCGCGCGGAAAACACAGGAGTAATTGCTGTCGAAGTGGAGATGGAGGACTTATCAGGGGAGTTGTTTAGCAAAATGTTTTGTATTATTTGGATTGAGCAGCATGAGCGGAAAACACAGAATTCTAAGACGAAGCTTTGTCAAAGAAGCGAATGACAATGTACGGAACTCGACTGGAGTTATAAAACCGCGGAAACAGGACAGTAGCAGTACAAGGAGCAAATCATTTCTTGAAAGCTCAATTCAGAATTGAGGTGATTAAATATTTTTAAAAATACAGTTTGCCTTACAAGCAAGTCAAATTTAATACCGTGACTGTCTTTAGGTCACCCTGTATAATCTCAAAGTACATATATAAAAGATAAAGTGCCTTGGAAGTATAGAAGTTCTAGATTACTGTAAGGTCTAAATGGGTGATAACAAGACGGCGCCGCGTCCGTTGGAAAAAATATTGCTATTCGACTTTTGTACTCAAATACTCAGTTAAACATATTTATAAGAGGAACTTCGATAACCATGTCACGAGAAAACCAGGCGGCCTTTATCAAAAAGAATCAAACAAATTACCAAATATCAACGTATTCGTTCCTGTCAAATTTTGTATACACGGTGTTCCAACCGTTCGAGGACGGCATATTGATCCTAGCTATAAGCTATTCAAAGAAAACTATGGGTTATTAAATACCGGGTGCTTTAAATTCGAGCCTTGCCAGCGTTAGAGATGCGGGGTTGCTATTACATTAAGCGTTGCTAAGAAAAAAACTCGCGCATATAGTCAGCTTTCCAAAAAAGATCAGACGTCAACATTAAAGCGCTTAAATGTTAACGAATATTCAATTAAACCATTTTAGGTCAAAAATGATCGTTTGAATCATTGACACTTCCAGTAACTACAAATGAATTTCGAGATCTGCGTTCACTTCCAAGCACCTGCCTTTATCACATTTTAGGTAAAAGGAGCCCTTAGCAATTTTGCAACACTAGATTTATTAATTTTACTATACCTTAAATCAGTAACATGTTCGCGATACCTGGTTCTGATAGGTCTTCTAGTATGTCCGAAGTGGGATTTATTACGGTCACTACAGTTGACCTCACAAATTCCACACCTTTCAAGTACATATAGTAACTTTGTCCTTGGGGCTTTCCAATAAGTCTTTAAGCAATTTCTTAAAGAAAGATTCGGGATTCCGCAACTTTCAAAGTTGAAACGCAGACACCACAAAACATAGTAGCACCTTTCAATCCCAGTTACAGAAAAGGCCTTGAAAGATTCCTTAATGATTTGGGACCATGTATCACTCTGGTCCCGAACTGTTTGGCAACTCATCAGTATGCTCTAGGCCTGGTCTCAGGTACGATAAAGAAGTGTCCCTGCTTTGGGTGTTCAGACGTAGTCGAGTACCGGGTAACAAGGGTGCTGATTATCTGGATAGGCATTGGGCCCGAACCTGAATAAATAAGTATATAGGGACCTGGAAAAGGTTGGCGAGAAAGAGATGACTGCAGGCAGGACAAGAGGTTTGTATCGGGCCCCGACAAACGACGGATGCTCTGGATACTGGATAGAAATATAAAATCGTTCAATCTTATGGCGGCGGTTCTCACCAGCCACGGTAGACCAAGCGGGCCCTTTCCTTTTCTAGAGGAGAAAAGAGATTCTATCTGCCGCACGTGCTGGGAGGAGAACGAAACAGAATTCCATTTCCTAGGCTTTGGCCCTTACGTTGCTAAGGTGTTCAAAGCCCATGGAGTTTGATGGAGATATGAGATTAGGAATGTTCGAAAAATAAAAGATATGCTATACTTTGTTGATTTGAATCCGTTAACTTGAATTTGATTTTTTGTCAGGTACGCCTGTTTGCGGTATGCACGACGACATGTGTTGGTACACTCGGGGTCGGCAAAAAGTGCCAAAGGTGGAATACTTGCCAGGCTTAGCGTCTCCAACACTCCTACTACTTTTTTTCCTTGGGGGGAAATCACCAAGAGATACCTGAGACCGGATATCTAGTATCCGCATTCAGGTTATGCCACCTGAGCTGAAACCCCCTCCCCACCCTCATGCTGGGATTAGCCTGCGCTTACTACCAGAACCAGTGTATCTTACACATGTCTTTGTTTCCTCGGCGGTTTCTGCAGTAAAATTTCCATGTATATGTCCTAGGAGTTTGGGCTGTCCGTTCTTCTTTCATCCTTGTCTTTAATGGATAGTATTTCCCTGATGAATCTTTATATTTGTATCCACGATTGGTTGTTCGCCATCATGATGCTGGTGAGATTACTCTCCGCCAGGTCGTGTCATAGGCTAACAACTACTTGTGCCCTTTGTTGCTCCCATCTGTTGCACTCGAAGAGAGTGTGTGCAACTGTGTCTTGTTTTTGACAATACATGCATCCATCGCATCCTGATTCCTGTATTCTCTTAGTGAATACTGGAAAAGAACCATGCTGCGTCAGTGCCTGCGTTAAGTAGTAATCCAGTCGTCTGTGCAATCCACTTCCCGATATCAGGTATTAGCTTTTTCGTCCACTGAGCCACGTCCTCCGTTAAGTGCCACTCGTCCTGCCATTTACTGATGGTGACCTCGCGCTCCTCCCTTCTGGCCCTCGCGCTTCTCCCATCTTCCTTGCGATGCAGCCTCACTCTTTCTTCCACAAGCAAGTGGATAGGTGCTATCCCTGTAATAATTTGTGAGGCGTTGGTGGAGACGGTCTTGTAAGCACTGCCACCCTCAGCAGCATCTTCCTTTGCACTCTGGTGAACATGTGCCTGTATCTAGTAGTGCTCATTATGTCGTGCCAGATTGGGGCGCCGTAAAGTGACGTTGAAAGCACCACGCTGTTTATAACCTCCCTCTTATTGCTGGTAGGTCTGCCGATGTTTGGCATAATTCTTGCTAACGATGCTGCTTTTTTGTCTGCTTTTGTTGCCGTTGCCCGAATATGCTTCCGAAAATGGCCTCCTTCTTCCAAGTGAATTCCTAGGTACCAACAGACTTCTTTGGTGTTACGGAAGGTCCCCTGCAGTTAAATGTAGTACCAGCCTTGCTCCGCTTCCCCTTTATGATGACAGCTTCTGTCTTCTGCCGCGCGAGTTCCAGGTAAATGGGCCGTCATCCAGTTGTCCACTCTCCTCGGGGCTAAATTTGCCGCATGCATGAGGGCCTCCTCATCCTGCGCTACCACTATCACTGCCAAGTCGTCTGCGAACCCAGCGGCTTTTACACCATGTGGCCATTTGCCCCTTAGTACCCCATCGTAGATATAATTCCATAGAGCAGCGCCCAAGACTGAGCCCTGTGGTACACTTGATGTTATATCTAAGGTGTCTTCTCTGGCTATCTGAAGTGACCTTCCACTGAGGTAGGCATGTAAGAGATCTCGGAGGTATGGTGATATTTTCCTTTTTTGCAGCTCCTCCATTATGTTCTCCCACGGTAGCGAGTTGAAAGCTATCTGACGTCAACTGTGATGAGAACACCCCATTTTTCCCTGCTGTCCTTAATGGTTTTAAGGACCTCGTCCACTGCCATCAACATATTTCTTCCTTTTCTGATACCATACTGGTACTCTGATAGGCCACCCTTGTAATCTATTTCCTTCTGTATCCCAGCAAGTATCAATAATTCATATAGCTTGCTAAATGTCAAGAGCAAGCAAATGGGTCTGTACTTGTCTTCTCCTTTCGGTATCAGTAAGAGTTGGGCCCGTTTCCAGGATTCCGGAAAGTGGTGTGGTGATAAGGTGGTTTAAAAGGCCCAAAACCCAGGTTGGTAACAGTTTCGAAGCCTCTTTAATTGCTTCTGGGGGAATACCATCAAGACCAGGGGCTCTACCCATTTTGAGTTTTTCTATGGCTTGTTCGAATTCCACTTCCGTCAACATGTCTACGATGTTGACCGTTTCTGTACTGTAGCACCTAACTGTGTGTGGTGGGAACAGTTCTTCTGCTATCTCATTCTTTCGTCCTTTTGTCATGCTATACGGCGCGAAACATCGGAATTTTTTCATGACAATCCGATATCCGTCTCTTCATACGTCCTCGTTAATGCTGCCACAAAGTTCGTTCCAGTGTTTTTTCTTGGACTCATTGATCATTCGCTAAAGCATTTTTTTTGTGACTTTCATACAAGGAGCTAGCTTCTTCGATGATCGTCCGGATATCTGTGCCTGTCTTTGACGAGCCTCATGATGGTCCTACGTTCCTTGTGGCTAGTATAGTGAGCTCCTTTAATGGTGGCAGTAAAGTTTTCCTCTGTATGCGGGTCTTCTAGGTATTCTACTAGCTTGGTCGAGAGTACATGTCTAAAGACTTCCCAGTTACAAGTCTTGGTTGAGCCCCAGGATTGAGCTCTTTTACTGCTTAGCTGTTTATCTACCTCAAAGTATGTATATGTGGTCTTTCATGCTATCCTCATCATGGACGCTCCATTTCTTCATGTTCGCTGCGATATTCTGTGTCCAACATGTGACATCTATATAGGATTCTGTGCAACCTCTAACAAAAGTGGCGTTATGCACAACCATGTTTGCAGCAGCAACGCATTCAGAAAAGTACGTTCCTCTACTATCTGTAAATGGGGATCCCCACCCAACGCTCTTTGCGTTTATGTCTCCTAAAAGCACGCATTCCCTTCTTGATGTGACAATTTCAGATATTATCTTGTCAACCAAGTCTTGAAACTCATTTGTCGAAATATTTGGAGATATGTAGCAACAGTATGTAGTGCAAAACTCGAGGTGTACGCCCAAAAAATCATCTTCTATATCTTTAACCTGTTTCTAAAGTACACTGCCATGTCCCCTCTTTTGTCACTGATCAATTTTTGGCATTTATGATGGTCTTATTGGGTTCCCCCACTATCAGTAGGTCCATGTTATACTCGGCTACCGTGACAAAGGCTATATCGTAGGCTGCTGTTTCTCTGCCTAAATTCGTTTGCAGCATTCTCAGGCTTTTCCGTAGATTTCGTTTAAACCCGTTTGTAGCATTACCTTGGACAGTCCCTGGCATTTTTTTCTCTTAACGTTTACTTGCGGAAGCTGCCTCTTCTCTTTGCTGTATCCTCCACCATCTTCCTATACTTAGGACATCTGGTTGAGTCGGAGCGGTGACCGGCTTCTTGGCAGCAAGAACAAAAAGAGTCCGTTCGGCAGTCTTTCGCTTTATGACCCATTTTTCCGCAGCTCAGACATTCTCCCGATCTGTCCCTGCCTGTGCATCCCTTTTGATGCATCCGAATTCCAAGCATCTGTAACATCTGGTTACAGCTATTCTCTTACGGACCCTGCATGCCACCCAGCCTATCATCAGCTTGCCTATGTTGCTTAGGACCTTCACTATATGCTTAGATAACCTGACAGTTGCAATCCTATTTCCATCTCTGGTGGGCCTCATATTCCACACCTTCACTGGTGCTGCTCTGTCTGCTTGGGTTGCCTCGTAAATTGCTTCCTCGATCTCCTCCTCGGTGACTGTAGTGTCTATATCGCTGATGTGTACAGTGGCATCGTTATTGGATAGAGAGACACCTACATTCTTGAGCTGGCCGGTAATTTGTTTTTTAAGGGAGTCTGCCTTCTCACCACCTCCTTCCACGTTCAGCAGTAGGTCTCCTCTTGCGGTCTCTCTTATGTTCCTGACTTTGTCACCGATTTTCCCTAAATCGATATTCTGCTTCACTGCCTTTAGGAGATCGGCGTAGTGCCGGCCCCCTTTCTTAACGATCACCGTTTGAGATTGGGCTTGTGTTTTACTTGGCCAGGGTCTGCCGTGCTCTCGGTCTTTTCGTCTGGCTGTCAGCAACTTTACCTCGACGTCCGCTTTGTTAAACACGTACTCTAGGGTCTTCCTCACGTATGATTTGTTTATCCCATCATCCGGTATAATAATAATAATAATAATAATATTTATTTACTCTAAAATACAGGGAACATGAAACGAGTAAATAAATATAATATATCCATAGGAGGACAACGCCTGTGCATGGATCATATGTATGTTGAATTGTAAAATATAATAAAATAGAGAGAAAAAAGAAATTATTGGTAAGAATGGTAGAGCATTTATTGTGTAATATTTGAGATTATTTTATTAATTTGATTTCTCCCAATCGTGTTAATATATTTTTTTAATTTTTTTTTGAAGCCTAATGTATTGCGTAATTGTTTTAAATTATTTGGTAAATGTTCGTACAATTTTGGAGCTATATACAGGTGACATCGTTTCATTAGGGATTTGTTTGGTTTAGGAACATTTTTTGCGCGTAATTTATATCTGGTTTTATGATTATGTTTAATTATGCCGTGTTCACTAATAGTTTTGTGATAATGAGTGATGGTATGTAAGAAGTAAAGTTGTTTAGTATCATATATTTGTGCATCATTATATAAGTCATTAGTTGGGTATAATTTTGATTTGCCTAACATTGATTTTAAAATTCTTCTTTGAAGTACATCTAAATCGTTAAAGTATGTCGTGCATGCAGCTGCACCCCACACTACTATACCATATGTTATGTGTGGCTCGACTAAAGCTTGATATATTATTCGTAGATAATATTCAGTTAATATACCGGTTAGAAATTTTATTTTATATGCTATGAATCTAATTTTTTTTAGTATGTGAGAAATATGTACATCCCTTCTCAAGTGGGGATCTAGATAAATTCCTAAATATTTTGTATCATTAACTCTATTGATTTTTATATTTTTATCATTTACCTTAAACCGAAGGTGGTTATATTTTGGTTGATGATTAGATAGTGATGAAAATGGTAAAAAATGAGTTTTAGTAAAGTTAATTGTTAATTTTCGGTTATTAAACCACTGAATAATTTTGCAAAAGTCATTTTGGATAATATTTATCTTTTAAGTCGTTCCAATCCTTACCTTTATAGAGTATAGCAGTATCGTCTGCAAAACTGACTATTTTACCAGTATTGTTAATTTTGAATATATCGTTTAAATAAATACTGAATAACAGAGGACCCAAAATTGTACATTTCTTTACTATACGAGCTTAATAATTTTACTGATTGCGGTCTATTTGCTAAATAATTTTCTATTAAAGTATACATCTTTCCACGAAAACCTATTCTTTCTAAGATTTCCAAAAGTATATTGTGGTTAACTGTGTCAAACGCTTTTTGTAAGTCCACAAATACGCATATCGATGTTACTTTTCCATCTATATTTTGGGTTATTTCATCTACTATACTTAATACCCCATCTGTTGTAGATTTGCCCGCTATAAAACCACATTGATTTGAATTTAGAATTTTGAATTTATTAAGAAAATTAATCATTTTATTAAGGAGTAATTTCTCAAAAACTTTAGCTAAACTTGATATAAGTGAAATAGGTCGATAGTTAGTGACGTCCGTATTATCATTAGATTTATAGATAGGTATTATGATTGCTGTCTTGAAAGCTGATGGAAATACTCCAGATTGGAAAGATTTGTTAATAAGCAAGTGGTTCTGTTATTTGTTTGGCCAGTATCTTTAGATGTTCAGCTCTAATTTCGTCAACTCCAGGGCTTTTTTTATTTTTTAGAGTCACAATGGCATTGAAAACATCCTGATAGTGTACTTCAGTTAATACAAATGAATTATTCAGTCTTGTTTCATGCAGATGAATATCAGCATTTTGTTTGATATTATTTGCTAAGTTTCCTCCTATATTCGTGAAAAATTCTATGAACTCATCACATATTTGCTGAATATTGTCTGTTTTCTGTTCTGTTTTTGTTTTTATTTCATTAATATTGTTTTTTGAATAGGATGACTTATTGAATATATCATTGACAGTGGACCATAGGTGTCTAGAGTCATGTGAATTATTATTATTCAATTGTTTTATATAGTAATTATTTTTTGCTTTTCTCAAAAGTTCTATAAAATTGTTTTTATACTGATTATAATGATCTATATTTTCTTTCGTGGGTAAATATTTCATGATTTTATACAGTCTTTCTTTTTCGTTTGCAGATTTTATTAGTCCTTTGGTCATCCAATCATTTCTGCTTTTTTCCTTGTGACTTATTTTAACCTTATTAGTACTAACTTCAATTACTTTTTGAATTTTGTGTATTAATAAATTTGTAGCTTCGTCTAAAGAATTTGTTAAAAAAATTTCGTCCCACGATTCCGTTTGTGCGTTAAATATTAATTTTGAGTTGTCAGTGAAATATTTGTATTCAAGGTTTCTTTCATTTTTTGCCCTTGGGCAGTTCTGGTTTTTATTTTGTGAAGATATCAATAATACAGTGGAATAATGATCTGTAATATCGGTTTCATAGATATTAGGCATGTAAGAAAAAATATTGGAAATATCCTTTATAAAGCAGTGATCAATGCAGGTTTTACTGGTGGGTCGTGTTACTTTATTTATGTATGATAAAAAACCATTACTTGATAAAATGTTTAAATATTCTTTCACCATAGAATTTTCCTCTAAAATGTTTATATTGATGTCGCCTATAAATATTTGATTATGAAGGTGATTGTTTTCATTGTTTTTTAATAGTTCATCTATGTCTCTTATAAATGTATGAGGATCTGAAGATGGTGGTCGGTAAACACAAGTAATTTTGACTCTACGATTTTCAATTTGCATTGTTAGATTGATACCTTTTAGTTCATTGTTGATTGTAAATATGGTATGGTTATAAGGCAGATTGTTTCGTACATATACCATCACTCCATCGTTCTGATTATGGTTACCAAAATTATACAATGTATCGTACCCTTCTAAATGAAACAGAGTCACATCGCCCACTTGCCATGTTTCGGATAGAATGATTATATCTATATCACTTTGTATTCTTTTCAAAATTAATTTAAATTAGTCAAAGTTATGTTTTATACTTCTGATGTTCATATGATAAATTCTAACAGATATTTCAGGATTTTGTAAAAAAGAATCTAGCTCGCTAGTATCATGAGCAGTATTAGTACTAATACGTTGAATTTGGAAGTTATTTACATAGTCGTGTGTCATAAACGATGCAATATTCTAAAATTTTGGCTAAAATTTCTTCTTTCTTAAAAAAGGATTTTCAAGTTGTACTGCTGTCGATAATATAGAAAAGTTGGACATTTTTTATCTAATGGTGAGTGGTTGGTACTATAATTTTTGTTATATCTATAGTTTGAAAATTTGCAATTACAACATACAACCGGTTCATGCTTACAACAGTCAGTATCGCGTACATCCTCTTTGCTGCAGTTGGTACAGGTCTTGTTATTGCAGCATTTTTTCTCGGTGTGATTGAAGCGAAGACACTTCTTGCATTGCGTTATTTCGTTATTATCATACACTGGTAAACATTGCCATCCAAGAAGAATTTTTCCATTGTTATCTTCAAATATTGCCCTGAATAATTTGCCAGAAATGTCTGCAAATAATGTGTAACATTTTTTCGATGGGAGATACTTTACGTATTTGATTTTGATGTCATCTTTTTCAATAAAATGATTTTGTTGGATAAGATCTAATTCTATGTCTTCTTCATGTGGTTTCTCCGTGCATCTATAATTGACAATTTTGATCTTCGGTCTAAACATTGTAGGTTCTGTGATTTTGTATTCATCTCCTAATTTCTTTTCGAATGCAGTTTTGAGTGTGTTGTGGTGTTCCTCAGCCAGTTTAATTATAATTCCTCCATTTTTAGAATTTCGTATATTTTCTATTTGTATTTTCAAATCCGCAAGGCTAATTTTCTTGTTAAGGTCTTTTCTCGTTTGTTCAGATGTTTGGATACCATTTGGTGTGACAATTATGTTCTTCATTGGGTCTTTCTTGATTGTTGGAGTATCTCGCTTTAGTACTTGGGCATATGATTTCTCTTTAATTTTCTCAATTTCAGTCAATCTTTGATTTATTTTATTTATCACTGTTTCAACGGTACCTTTTTCGTGTATGGCTGATGTCGCTAAATTGTACTGTTCTTGTAGTCTTCCATTTTCATTGCTCAACTGTAGTATTAGTTTATCCTTTTCTTCTAATATCTGTTTTAAGTGTTTATTTTCTTCTAGAATCTTCTGAGTGTCCAAATTTCCATCAATGTAAATTTCCATTGTATCTGATTTTTCCGTTGAGATCTGGTTTTTAACTTTTTTCTTCGGCATCACGCATATATATCAACTCAGCAGCAGCAACACTCAGTATAGCGTGAAGCCACAGTTGAAATATTACTTTTATTGGTCCTGAAGTTGACACAGCTTGACAGTTTCCTTTGGTAGTAAATTTAAAATGGCTGAAAATGGTGCAGATTGTGCTGTTCGTCTCACCCATATTTCCAGGGATGTGTCACTGTCTTATATACGTTTGCCGCCCAGCGATATTAATTAAAATGATCTAGTTTTTTCAAACTTCTCGTGGTAAAGGTGAGTTCTTTAACTAGTATTTTTAGTATAAAGGTGATCTTTTTCCGACCATGAGACTGCACCGTTCTCTTGCTGTCGTATATGAGTTTATGTACCTCCTTCATGTTGTTTACTAAATTTTTGTCTATATCGATAGGTAGGATGTAAACAAGTTGGCTTTTCTCTTCGTCTTTATTACTGAAGTTTACCTTTGCTATCTTCTCGAAGTACTGGCCTTCTGTTACACCGCCTTTCATGATCTCGCTTATTTTCGGGTGCCTTCCGCTTATTTCCTTTAGCAGTTCTTTCTTATTCACCGGTTTGGCGTCCGCGTTTATTGCTGTGACATCTTCTACGGGTATGTCTGGAGGAGCTCTTTGTATATGTTTGAAGGCCCTGTAGGCTCGTTCTGGCCATTTCCTGTCTAGCAATTTCGCAAACTGTTCAAACTTTTGGCTCTTCTCCAAGATGTCTATTATTTCTTCACTCCATTTAGACTCTCTTTCTTCCATTTCCGCCTTTACATCCGCCAAATTTACTTGCACCCCAACGCTTTTGTGCTTTTTGGGCTCTCTTCCTTTCTCGGTGCCTTCCGGTCTCTCTCGGTACTTTCTTGGTCAATTCTTAGATTTAGTGACTCCATTGTCTGGTTCAGCCTCATAATCTCCTTCTTGATCCTCCTACTACTGCTACTTCTACTACTATTACCACTGCTGCTAAGCTTATTGAGGAACCTCATGGACAAAGTAGACGCAAAGACACATCTGTGCATTTAATAAGAGAACGATTGGGTAGTTTACATAACCGAATAGATGTCAAAGCAGCTTGAAGTGGACCGAACGACCGCAACCCACAAAGCTTACAGCCTTCCAAAAAATGTTCCTACCCTGATAATATCGGAAACGACATATAGGGGCACATAAACACACAAAAAGGGTGCTCGTAGAAGTTAAACATATGTTCGATTAGAGATCTAATAAAATGACATATTCAACTGTGATAGAGATTCAGAATTTCAAGTACAGCCGAAAAAGATTTTTTGGTACAGTTTGCATCTGATATCGGCTTGCTTTTCCCCAGCTCTCCCACCTGTCAAACTGCTAGCTGATCGAATAATATGGAAAAAATCATTTGTCCTTTCAAATGGGACACCACTGAATAAATGACTAAGGGTCTGACCTCTCGGTTCAAAAGGATCGTTCCAGAAGACCAAGTACTCAGTTATGCGCTTGGGTATCCAGGGAAGAGGCCTCGATAGTTTTCTGTTATTTAGTGCTTCAGTTCTCAATTTGCCTCCTGGATATGATTCCACTAGTTATTCGTACAGTGGCTATTAAGATTCTTTGTAAGATAATTACACGATCAACCGAACTTACCTGTAAGTGATGTTCGATCTTAATTATGTGAAGGCCTCGTCGAAGTAAATAGAACAGGTGTAGATGTTTAAAGCGAGTTGCAACAACATATTGTCATAGTCTTTAATATCAAACAAATCAAAAAAGTTGTACATAACTAGACAAGTTGTACCAGAAACACAGTTCAAGTAAACTACATTGCGGTTGTAAGAACTAAAGATTATGGTTTATCGCAGGTACAGCCACAGCGTACATAATTCCAAAATAAATATGTCATTTGTTACATGGTAACAAGCAAAGAACATAAAAAAATGTGTTCAAGGTATGGAACCCTGGCTTACATAAAAAACAGCTTGAGCGAAGTTATTGTCAGGCATAAGAGGCAAATTGAAAATTTTCGAAATGTTTCTGAAGATGTGCTCCAGTCCGCTGCGAGTCTGATCGTATTGTAATCCCTTTCCTAGCGGCCGAAGAGGTAGACGCGTGTCGCGTAGTGTGTGCTGTAAATTGTGACACATCTAAGCCACTGTCAGCTAAAACCGACTTTATCCATCTACTGATGGTAGGTGCAGAAGCACGATGATAGAGTTACTTTACTGTGCAAAAAAGTATTCAAGATTCCAGTTCTTTCTTAATTCTGCCGTTTTTTCCAGATACTCTATAAGCACTTTAGCTGCACAGATATTTGGGTGATCCGTAAAATATGGTAAAACCAAGGAATCCCAATTTCAATTTTGTCTGGCCTGATCCGGATGTTGCATGTTTCAATAAGTGATAGGGTCTGTGCCCTTTGGCCTAAGGCTAGTGCTAGCAGAGTTGCTTGTGAGTATATCTAAAGAGGTCACCGGCAGCCTCTCTAGATGGTTGAGAACAGCCGCAGGGTCCCAGGTGGAATTGTATTACGGTTGAGATGGTCTCAACCTGTAAACACCCTCCAAAAAGCGCCTTCATGCGTTCATCATTCGTAAGATTTTGGGTAGAGACCAAACTGATTGCTGACCTATAGCAGTTTAAGGAGTTATAACCTAACAACCCCTTATTGAACTGTACGGTGAGAAATTTCAATACATTAGCTATCGGGGTAGAAAAGCAGTCATATTTTTCTTGCTAACAAAAGTCCCACCATAATCTAAGTCCAGAATTATACTGACGGATTGTAGATGCTGCTAGCGAGTACAGGCAGATATCCAGGGACGGCACTGGAATGCCCCTCAGTTGGAGTTCTTGGCTGATAACTCCTGCCACCAGGGTAAGTTTTCGATGTAGTGGATGCGGGGTCCTGTTGAAAGAGAGCAGACTCTCATTAGGTTTGAAATAGATGGGCAGTTGGCATAAAAGGGACTTAAATACAGCGAACCAAGGTTGTGCGATCCAAAACGGGGCACCTATGATTCCTTCTGCGTTGTCATACACGATTTTCCTCAACACTTTTACGAAGCGAAAACAGTAATACTTCTTTCTTCGCACCATTGCCACAGCTCTCTCGCAACCTGGTTCAGATACGGAAATTCTATTGATATACGATATAGCTGTCGTACTATCAATGCGGCATAGTATTCGACAGTCCCTCAAGTCACTAGCAAAACACTTGAGACCAAAGAAAGCTGCCAATAGTTCCAAATGATTGATACGAAGGTCCATCTCCTTGGTTGACTAGAAACCATTAGACTTTTGTCCCGCACAGTAAAGGTCCCAACCTGACCTGGAAGCATCAGAAAAAAATTTCAAATGAAAATTGGACGATTCAATTCCCATAACTACAAAATCGTTCTGGAGTGTGGATTTCAGAGGCATGATAGCGTTAAAGTTCCCTCGCGATTGCTCCAGGGCAAGAAGCAAACAGGAATGTAACCCCTAAGGTGTCAGGACTGGTTTCATTAACTTAGTATACACATAGGGGGCACAATTTACCCCAAACGGCAGAGGATTGTATTGGAAGAGTTATCCGTTCAATCTGAATCTGAGATATTTTCTGTGAGGTTTCCTGATGGGTACTAGAAGATCCAGATTCGCTAAAAAAGTGCCTTTACGGAGGAGTTGGATCAGGGTTCGATGATCTTCTAATTTAAAATGCTCCACTCCTATGAACAAATTTAGAGCCTTGAGGTTGAGAATCAACCGCATCGACCCATTAGACTTGGGGGTCAAGAAAGTATTGGATACGAACTGACCTTCAGTTGGCTCAACGCTACTTATAGCACCACTGCTTAGCAATTGAGAAACTACTGTCCCCATGGCAGATAGTTCACCACTGTACCAATAAGGCTCAGCAGCGGCACAGTGCTGAACCGGTCGCCGGGTGAAAGGTAGTTCAATCCAATTCAGGACTTTTATGTCACCTGTAAAGTTCTGCCATTGAGGAAAAAAGTGCTCCAGTCTTCCTGCTGCTCTACATACCTCACTTACAATCATCGGTGCTTTGTTGGGGGCTTCCTGCGGTATTGTCGCTGATGCTGGTACTTTGTCCAGCCTTGTTGAGGTATTGTCTGTCCCGACGAATCCCCTGCTGAGGTGCTGCTGGTCGAGACAGACTCTTCACGTTTAAATACTGGTTTATAGAGGAAGGTCTTTTCTTAACCACCACGGTCTTTTGGGCTTTCAGTTGTCGCCCAGATTTATCTAATTCTTTTTTAGAGTTTACTCTTTCAGTCAGGCGTTCTCCAAAGAGCCAGTTGTCAATAAAAGTCTCTGCTAAAGTGCTCTTCAGTTCCTTGTTTAAATTCATAGCTACAAGCACTCGACGAGAAATCGATTCATTGTGGTGAATGTCTTCCAGAATGCACCCTGCATCGTTGAGATTTTCGATGTAGGTCTTATTACCTGCCCCTCTCTCTCGAAGCACCGAGGAGAGAGTATTGCCAATTGCCATCAACGCACAACTTACTTGTTGTAAAGAAGCCAAGCGCGCACCCTGCGTGCGACAGCCTCAACCATAGCGGCCGATACCTCATGGTTTACCTTAGGTGCTTGTAGTAATGGGCAATTCTCTGGTAAGGGGTATTTGTTTATCAGCTTACATCTATGGTCCTCGTCAAGACCTGCCTTTACAATGCCAGATAATCGAGTAGCCAATGTAACGTGAAGCTAGGGACACCACAGCTTCCATTCCACCGTCTCCTCCCCCAATAGTTCAAGGACGTCCTGATCGAGTGCCGAGTCTACGATGAGAAGAGGATCTGTCTCCAGCATAGGTTCTGTGTCGTCAGGCCGTGGGGATGTGAACTGTCCTGGAAACAACGAGTGAATATTACATCAAGGCTGCTTCATCGTCGTAGCGATGCGTCGTCTATATAGACAAAGGTTTTATGTCCTCAAAATCAAGATCATCCCGGTATTCGAGTGGCATCTAGGCTAAATATATCACTAACCTTCCGTGAGGGTGCCCCACCTGACGCTGAAAAAGAAAAGCGGTATTGTTGCAGTTTCCCACCTGACATGCTCATACCTACAGTATTGTTTCATGGCTATCCCAAGCCAGCTAGAATTTGCTACCCCAAGCAAATAATAGAGGACTGTTAGAAATACCTTATCCAAACGTTGTCCGAAACTCTTACAGTGTTGTCCTTCTTCATAGGATCTTAGCTGTCACACGCTCTGTAGGAGTTACTATTGCAAGCAACCGAGACCAACGCAGTATCATTATCTCAACAGTCTTCATTCATCCTCGGTGTAGAGTTGGCCATCACCAGCCAGGTTCATGTTACTATCCCAAGCAACTGAGTTCAATGCTGGAACGTTATCCCAAACGTCTTCATTCATTCCTGGTGTGGAGTTGACTATCCCAAGCCACGTCCACGTTGCTATACCAAGCAACCGAGTCCATTGTTGAAACGTTATCCCAAACGTCGTTGATAGACCTTGACGTGCCGTTAGCTATCCCAGGCCAGGTCCAAGTTGCTATCCCAAGCAACCAATTCCAATGTTGAAACGTTATCCCAAACGTCATCGTTTGCCCTAAGTATGAAATGTCAGGTCCAGGTTGATATCCCAAGCAACAAAGTATTTTAATGTCAGGTCATGCACCATTTCCAGCGTTTGTCAGAGGCTAGAATTCTTGTGTGACATATCAATATTAACACTGAACGATTTTCCTAAACTTGCATCTAAAACGATTAATCCGTAAATTACCTGTTGGTGATACCCCTCCAGCAAAAGAAGCCGGCATGCCACTTTCTAATTCTACAGGGTGACTTCGAAGTTGAGTCATTTATTTTAACAGTGAGTAGATCTGATCAAAAGAAACGTTTTTTCCTTTACCATTTTTCTGGTAAAATTAAAGTAACAAAGTTATAGCCCTATGGAAGTTTGAGTACCGCCCTGTCTCAATAATAATATTATGTGCTCGTGTTTGGTTCATCGCATCGGAAACAAAAAAGCGAAAGAATTTGGAACGATGTTTTTACAATTATTTTAGTCAGTTGTATACAGTCAGTGTCTGTCGATAACGCGTTTGAATAGTGATGTCTGTTGCGTGGCTCAAACGAAATAAAAAATGGCACATGTTTATGCGGATCGGTTTCCCAATCGAGTGCAACCAACCCCTCGTGCCTTTGTTACTGTGGTACAACGGGCTCGTGAATCAGGTGACTTAAGACCACACAGGGGATTGCATGCCGGTGCTCCAAGACCTCACGATCAAATACAGGTCCGCACTGAAATACTTGTCGGGAGGATACTTTATAAAACAAGGTAAAAAAAAATTTTTAATTTTTTTTTATTTTTACACACATATTTTGGTTTATCTTCCTTCTACAATCATTATCTGAAAATTAATGACTCAACTTCAAAGTCACATGTAGCATACGGCATGGACGCATGCGGCACACTGTCTTTCCATAGAGGCAACACAAAGCGACAAAAAATGTCTCCTTGCCGCATGCCACAGTTTGCCCGTTGTTGCCTCTCGAGGGCGCCGTCAGCGACATGAATCCACGTGTTGATCAGTATCGCCGGCTATCCAAACCCGTTCGGATCGGTGCGACTTGTAGCAGGCGACAAAATGGAGTGGACCAATGAAGAAATATTATCTTTAATTGAAGATTACCAAAACTCGGATGAATTATGGAATAAAAAATCGGAAGGGTATAAAGATGCACGACTAAAGCAGGATAAATTACAGGAGGCATGTACGACAAAGCGCATGCGGCATTAATAGAATTTTGGACAACACTTTTGAACGTCAACAAGATCCAACACTAGGAAACAAGTAGCACGCCACATGTCATTCATTGTTGCCTCAGTGGAATTGCATCTCAACGGTCGCCGGTGGACGGTCGCTACCGCTGTCGCTTCGTCTCCGTGACGAAATGAATCCTGAAGGTGACCTGTATTGTCTGGCGGCGTCCCGCCGAGAATGCATATGATCATAAACATCAGCCAACCTTCGCTCCAGCCGTCTGACTTTCCTTCTCAGCGATCCCTCGTCGGAGGAGCTGCTCCTTCGTCGTTTATGTTTGGGCATCTCGATCCTGGTAACACTGCTGAAATCGTAAAAACGCTGCGCGAACCGAGTTACTGGGATGTGTAGCGTCTGGCACAAGAACGAAGAATCAGACTTCGTAAGCCAGGGATGGCCAGGGAGCAGGAAGGAAAGCGGTGGGGGAGTGCACGGTTGCCGTTTTTCGCTACGCGCTTCAATACTCGTGGCTTTTGCTGGAGAAAGGAGATACTACACCTATTCTATTTACTTCGACGAGGCCGGAACATAATTATGACTTTCTCATAGATCAATTTGATATATTTCAACATCTCATTGATACCCTTGATAATGGATCTCAACCTCTTGATAATATACAGCTTATCTAATTTCTTCCATACTCTGAGCTAATTCTTTGAATTTGAGTTGGCCCTTGATAGTTACTCATTTTGCTCACAGAGTAACTTGACTAAGCAATCCAGTCCGTTCTTTTATAAAGTAATATTTTATCTTGAAAGTTAATAAACGGATAATCTTCAATTCTCTATAATCAGTTGTTTCACTTCGTAGCCATGTAGTTCGAACTCTACTTAACCCCGACCGAGTATCAGACTTTTACTTGCGCATCTACAGTCTGACACTCTTGAGAATGAAGTGTAGCACAGTGTTGCAAGTGATAAGGTCATACCTTTTGAAGATTCTTTTAATTAGTTTTCAAACATTAAATAAACAACAGCAGTGTAAAATGAACCAAGTAAGTGATTCACCTTAGTGTACGGTTTCCGTTACTCAGCCCCAACCGCACCAAACTCTCAATAAGATGAACTTTAAGTTATTGTCGGAATATCCGCTCCAAATCCGGTCGATCCTGGTGATAATACTGACTGACACAGTAATTAACGAATTTCATCGTGACCGACATATCTAATTAATTGATGTATTAGACTTTTCACTAATTAAAGCAATAATGGCCAACCTGCTGCCTGGTCAATAGGAACCATATACAGGTTGTCGCATCGGGAACTCCATCGATAGATTTCTCAAAAGGTAGACATATGATATTTTTGAAAATTTGGGAGTATACTAATGCCGATGGGGTAACGGCAGCTAAAATATTTTCAAGATGGTGGCACTTCTGGTTATACCGGAAGTTGATGCCAACTTTGTTACTTTGAATTAGATTATATATATATTACTCAATATTCGGAGTCTACATATAATTCTAATCACGTTTCATGTATAATCTCCTATACCCAAGTCTGAACGTTTTTGACATTTTATGTCAAAAACGACGTTTGCAGGCCCTAAAATAATTGTTCATTTCTCCTATGTAGAACACCTTATTGTTTAATGTGGAATGATTTTGTGGTAAGGAGGGATATAGTTTAATAGACGTTGTATGATATTTCGATAATTATTTATATAGGGTGGTCAAAAAATTAGTATAAAAAATGAATGTCAATAATGCCAAAAGCCGATTTTTTCAAATGGAAAGCCCTATTTTTATAAGCATTATCAAGCGTTAAAAAATGGCCTAACTTTATACAGGGTTATCTATCCCAAAAATGTTAACTTTTCGAGTAATTTTCCATTTATTACTTTTCTATTGTAAAACTCCTGTAAGTACAGATTTAGTTTTTTAATTAGTTGGCTGTGACGGAGGGATACGGACAACAAACAAATGAGCTCTACAAAAACGTCACTTTGCAATAATGTCCTGCATTTGACAGTCTATTTATAAATTATGAATAATAATCATGCCCGAGCGTTTAAATTTCACTTACTAAGGGCGGATTTCATCATTTAACAAACCATTATTCTGCACCAATAGGGTACGAGTACTAAACAGTCCGTCAAATATACCCAATCAGCCTCAAGATCGGTCCGTCAAATTTTTGGCAGCAAATAGCATCAAAGTATTCAAAACAAAACACTGTAAAATATGAAGTGACGGCTTGCCATTGAAATGTTTTCAGTTTATTAAATATTATGAAATTATACAAAAATGAGCCAAAATTTAAAAAAAAATGCTTGATGGCTGAGCAAAATCCATTTTTTTCAGTTTAGCTCCATGTTTATTGCAATTTTTGTAATCCATATGTGATTATATTAACTCAACATCACCTACTGGGTGTTAATAGTTTATCCTACATTTGCAAACTTGCACTTCCAAATTCTTACATGAAAAAGCCTTATCACTCAAATTTTTATTAGGTGTTGGGTTTCAACACATTCATATACTTCTTTCCAATTCCTCAACGACCTTTTGACACCACTGATCCGAAGCTGTTCAAGATTTCATTTAAACATTCAATTGCAGTTGCAGTTTTTTTATTTAGATTTCGGTGTATCAGACGGACCATCGGTGATGGTACATGGTACACTCAACATAGCCACGTATTTCGGGGTTAGTGCAAATTTAACTGTACTCGACAGTGTAATATGTAATTCTGCACAAGAAAGATCTTGGAGGGAGCACTTTTTATTCCGAAAATCCATTTTTCAGAAATAACACAACAACCTCAAAACAACAAGTGACAAGTGACCACAAAGCATAGACTACAGCCACGTTGGAGAATAGACCAAAAAAGAATTGACATTTGAAATTAGTGTCTCACAATGTTAGTGATGGGAGGATACATTTGAAATCAGTGGAATGCATTGGAACAGTTAAAAAATATGAATTGAATCATTTTTACGTTATCTCGACTGACAGACTGGAATATCTGCTCTGTTTCGGTACATATATTTTTTGTGGTATTATTGCATAAAGTGGTTTGTGCACGAACTAGTTCCTAGAATCTGTCAATGAAGCATATTTTTCGTTTCTTTGTCCTTTTCCGTGTTACTATGATGAATCATCGAAAACAATAGTAGTAAACCAGGAGCAAATATCACGGCAGCATTCAAAAATGGAAATCGAAGCAGACAATAGACAACACCAGCCAGAGAAAAAAACATGAATATATAAATTGGTTATGTTATAAGAATTTGGAATATGTACCAGCTTGGTAATATGTAACATTTTAGACCACACAAGGCTAATTTCAATAGCTTCTATTTTGGCCTGATTTCGACAGACGTTTCATGCGTGTCAGATGGAATTCTTATTTGACTGTTCCTTAGTTCCTTCTGGAACGTAAGAAAAATCACTTTCCCCACTTGCAGGGTGCTGAGTCATTCAGTTATTTTCGTGCACCGATCAGTATGAATAAAATGTCCCTTCACTATCCTAGTTGCGACTGAGTCACGTGTCATCTGGACAAAACAACGGTGTTGCCAGACTTTCTGTACTTTTTCTCTACTTGCCGCTGGCTCTTTCCTGCATTTTTGGCTACATTGGTAATTCCAAGGTTCACCTTTTTTACACTTAAAGCCTTTTCAAGTGCCGAACGCAACTAGTGATTATGCTGCGCTATCTCTCCAGCCAACATACAATGGAAGTAGGAAGCTTTTACTGTAGTCATTTTTTTTGTACGGAAGCAGTCGGGTCTGTGTGGCAGGCACATCGCGCGGCGGCATCATGGAAGAGAACTCTGAGGAGCAAAGCCCGTTAGTGTAGTGGTAGAAGAGAACTTGATCGCCGACGGCCGCCGGTGAGAAAGAATCCCGAGACTGTTTGTTAGAGAAGAATCATCGATCAGTCGGACAGTCCTTCTCTAGACAACATCGAGCATAGATAATATAGCCGGGACGACGGCACCCCAAACGTGTGAGCAATACTCGAGGCTAGGCCTTTTCTGGGCCATGTATAGAGTAAGGAGGTTATGCGGAAGTACTTCTTAGCCCGAAACAAATAGTCCAGCGTTTTCCCAGTAGCTGCCGTTACTGACAAGATGTGTTCGTGCCAGATCAAGTCCTCGGTGATCTGGACCACGACCAGCCTAAATGAACGGCTCTTTTTCAGAACCCGGCCATCCATCGGAACCGTATGAGCACTAGGACGCTTTATTGATCGTCACGGTACAGTCCTGTGAAGCATTACACTGTACAAGATTGTTGCGTCCCTAAGCAGTAATAACCTCAAGGTCTCTCGTCAGAGAGGAAGTCGTCGCTAATCTTCTTTTTTCCAACTCAGCTGCAGAGATCGCCTTGTCACTCTGATTTCCTGCATGTAGAGTGCTGTCATCAGCGAAGATGTGGTTTGGGTTGATCGTACAGGAAGGAGGTCATTGATATACAAGAAGAACCGTGTCGGCGCCAAGGCCAATCCCTTGGGAACACCCGCGTTGACCTTGCGGGATGAAGAGGAGATCCCGTCAATCACGTCGGATACCTTGCGGCCAGAGAGAAAGTCAGCCACCCATCTGCAAAGCCTGTCTGGGAGGTCATGGGATGGAAGTTTGCATAAAAGGACAGCATGTCACAGCTGATTTAACGCTTTCGTGATATCAATACCCACGACGTAAGCCTCACCGTAATACTGGATTAGCTTACTCCACAATTGCGTGATGTAAGCTAGGAGGTCCCCCGTGGATCGCTGGTGTCGGAAACCATACTGCCTGTCGCTAACCAAACCGAGACATTCGAGGTAGTCCAGAAGCTCACGATTTATGCACCTCTCATCACCTTACTTATAACAGAAAGCAGAGCTATAGGCCTGTGGTTGTAAGGGTCGGTTTCAGATCCTTTTTTTGGGATGGGTTGGACATAAGCAAATTTACAGTTTTCTGGATTCATCAGATATCTGGAAGGGACGCGAAAGAACTGGAGCAAGCTCCGCTGCACACCTCTTCAGTACAATCAAGTCCGGTCCAGAAGCTTTGTTGGAGGGCGTCCATGGTGGAGTTGGCAGCAAAGATCTTGGCAAGCACTTCAGCCTTGGCCTTCGAGTCAGTTACAATCGTTCAATCCTGACACGTATGTGTGGAAGGCTACTGTGTGACAAGTTCTTTTCAGTCTGCTCGGCCAGCGTCCAGAAAGACCGACTGCCATTTGGCTGCGACATTACCTTGCCAAATCATGCATATCTTTCATCATTCTCAGAGAAATTGTACAAAATCTTCAAATTTGTGAAGTTAGCGAGTTTCACTTCATACGTTATTACCAGACATGCCCAAATCATCAGTTGCTGCCGTGATACTCATCCCGACCACTGCATCCCCACGGCTAGGCGACCTAGATGTTAAATTTGTGTTGATAGGGCAGTGGGTTATGCTATAAATATAAATCATATCATATGTCACAGTTTTTGTGTACTGATTGCAAAAGAATATTTTCATAAATAGGAGATCTTTCCCATTCCGGATCGAACAATCTACCAAAGATGCTTATAATCATGACACCTAGTAAAGTTTCACGAAAAATCCGCTGTATGTAGGTATATAAAAGCTTTCTTATATTGGTTCATCAATTTGATGATACAACACATTTGCCAAAGATGATCATAATCAGGATAGTAAACTATGATGAAGGTTCACTGTATGTAAGAATTTTCAGATACTTCATTTGCAATTTGACAACAAACCATGATGGTGTTCACACTTTTCAAGTATTCTTCAGTCCAGCTCCAACTATCATAAGTACTATGTATATTTGTGTTCCTACTTTAAATTCAAAACCAGCAAATGTAAAAGATTCATGTCGCACCCTCCACCACGGGACGTGATCGTCGTTAGATTTGGCAACCCTGCAAGTGACAGATAGATTTACCCGCCAATCAAAAAGACAATCAAACAATAAACATTACTAGTTTTTATGATTTTTGGACTTAAAAGACATTATTTGTGAGACATTTTTTATAACTTTTTGTCTATGTCCATAGTAATTGCATTACGCATCAGGGAGATGTAGGGATTGACACGTCTTACACATATTATCTGTGTTTTAGGATGGAGAGGACATAATGTTTTTATTGCTTTGAAGAAATTCATTAACCCATAAATTAATAGATGATTACCATTATAATGTAAAGGAAGATGAGGAATTGGATGGAATGTAGTTTATATTCTCTTTTCTTGCAAAACACTGACAAATCCACAATATTCAACAGATATGTATGATAACACACACACAGTATATTTAACCTGACGATGAATTAACAAACATCCAATCCTGCTGCCAAATTTAACAGCTAGAAAATCGACATATTATTTCTCCCATTCCCATTCGCTGAGGGGGTAACGGATTGTCAAATGCAAACTTATAACATAAACCAAAATACGTAAAAGTTGTCCTGATTTCTGTACAAAAGCATCATGTTGGAACCGAAAAGTGGTCTTGTTTATAATACAGTCGAATTTTCACGATTTTATTCAATATCTTAAGAGAAATCCTGATATTCAGAGACCTTTGACAGCTTCTGTCAAATTGCACTTCTATAAGGTATTTTCCCATTGGTCCATAATATTAATAATGGTGAAATTGGGCCTAAGACTATTTTAATTTGTTTATTATTTATGGTGAATGCAACACAGTGATATCAAGAACATGTGACGTGTTTGCTCATAGATATCCAGAAAAAAGAACACCGGACGCACATACGGCTAAATGACCAATAGAAAATTTCAAAAATTTCGGTTGTGTAAAGCTTAAGATTCAGAGGAATAAACCTTTAGTTAACGACGAAACCATTGAAATAGCAGTTTTGGCGTATTTTTTTGCTTTTTCAATGATGTCTTTATGACAAGCTGCACAAGAGTCAGGTTTTACGATAGATACCATTAGCAGAATTTTGCACAAACACAATTTTTATTCATACAAGCTATCATTAGTCCAACAATTAAAAGAAACCGATTTTTTTAAAAGAATTCAATTTTGCGAATTGATTATTACAAGGTGTCAAGAAAATGATTTTTTCCTGAAAAATATTACATGGACAGATGAAGCAAAGTGTACTAAAAATGGCCTGTTCAATCGACGCAATTCTTAGTATTGGGCTAATGAGAACCTTCATGTAATAAGAGAACGAAACTTTCAAGACAATTGGCAATTCAATGTGCACTGCACTGTCAGAGATAATCAAGTTGCCTCTCAACAGTTTTATGAAGAAAATTTAAATAGTAAGTTAGCAATCAACAGTTTTTTTTATAGAAGAAACTGATAAGAATGTGCAATATGCAAATACCAGTAGTATAAGTTTTTTAACACGTAAGGCCAGCATTGCCAAAATTAGTACTAATTTACCTGATTTAAAAATATTTTGTTATAAAAGAAAACGTTATGCAGTTATAAAAATTGTTATTATTAATACCCAATAATATGTTTAGGTGAAGGTTAGTTGAACATTCTTCGGAATTTAGAAAACAATTACTTGACTAATTTACCACCTGCTGATCATCGAAATGTATTCTATCAACATGACGGTGCCCCACCCCACAACGGATTCTTAATAAACGATTTCTTAGAAGCTACTTTTTCCGATCAATCGTTTGCTAATAATGGACCATTCAAGTGGCCTCCCCGTTTGCCAGATCTAACAGTCTTGGACTACTTTATATGGGGGGCAATAAAAAATATTGTTTAACTGAACCCACTGACCACTCTAGATGACTGTGAGCAGAGAGTAAGAAATGCATTTGCTAGTGTGAGTCCGGAAATCATAAGAACTGCCTCTCATCAGGAGATAATACGTAGATGTTTTAAATGTTTGGAAGTTAGGGGTGGTCATTTTGAACATTTACCAAAATAAGTTGTTTCCTGTTATGATTTAGTTTCGTTTTATAATAGTATGAACATTAAATATAAATCGAAATAGCTTTTTGTTTCCTGTTATTCATTTCACTGTATGTGTGTTTATTTGGAAATCTACTAGCAAACCTATCATAATTAGTCTTCATATTATTCTGATTACCAATACATCAAAATTATTAATTATATTATTATTGATAGCTTAAAATTAGACGTAGAGATATTTCTTTAGCGCTCTATTGTTTATTCTCTGGGTCCCGCCGTCATACCCAACTAGTTAAAAAACTAAATCTATCTTACAGTAGAAAAGTAATAAATTGCAAAATACTCAAGAAGTAAACATTTTTGGGATAGATAAGCCTGCATAAAGTTACGCTTATTTTTAATGCTTGATGCGATAAGCTTATAAAGATGGGGGGTATCCATTTGAAAAAAATACGATCAATGGAGGAGGCCGACAGCTCGTGCCAAATTTATTAGATTACTTCCGGAAAGTGAATGTTACGCACTTCATGTGAACTGGAGAGAATGGCAGATGCGCTAAAGATTAGTCTGTGCAGTGTTCAGTGAATAAAATCAGAAAATAAGAAAGGTTTGCCCATAGTAACACCTGGGAAAGTCACAAAATCAAAATATGCAAGACCGATGATGGAACGGAGCCCATCAAAACAAATTAGGAATACTTTCTACGATATGAGAAGAAAAGGACAACATATCACCACATCTGCGCTCAATCGTAAACTTAAAAAAGGTACATAATGCAACACCTCGGATTCAAGTTTAAGGCGTCAACTGAAAGCTTGCGGTTTTTCCTACATGACAGAAGATAACCGCCTACTCTTGTGTGAAAAATCAGACATTGTTTCCAAACGTATCTGTTTTATGAGGCAGTATATGAATAACCTAAATACTACAAGCCCTCTTCAATGCGTTTTCTCAGATGAAACGTAGATATTTGCAAAGAGTCGTTTAAACGAGTTTGGCAAGGTAAAAACGTAAAGAGTTTGAAAAGCGGCCATCAGGGTACCAGCAAAAGATCTAACGCTCCCCTTAATGATGTCAGTGGTAGCGGGTACATGCAACTAGTGTTAATTTCACTTGTCCTTGCAAAGTCAAGTTATCGTTGGGACCTTAGCTCTTGTGTCATAGTGTCAGTTTGTATGTCTGTCAGGTGCGGTAATCCAAAAATCTGACAATTTTAAGGAAAGAGAGAAGGAAGGAACAGCGAAGAAAGACACTCTAATTTTCGTTGTTCTAAATTCGCAAATTGATTATGATCACAGTGCGGGCCGCGGCCTTTTGTGCTTGCGAACTAGCTCAAGCGTGTAGTCCACTGACTCGCGCAGCAGAGGGTTTCTGTACGATTCTTGTTGTTATAGCGCCGCTGCGCCTGCTGCCTAATGGAGTTCCTTAGGTAAGGGACCTCGAGGTCTCTGTGAATGGTTTTGTTACAGACATACCATGGGGCGTCAGTAATAGCAACGTCCTGCTTTGCAGAAGCTGCAAATTTCGCATGTATATTTTAGCAATAGAGTACCAAGCCGCACAAGCTTAGGTCATTGACTTGTCTTTGTCTTCGAGCAGATGATTAAGATTAACTTTCTCGTTAGAACAATATGCAGTGTTTGCCTATCCCCCTTTCCCTGTTATACATAGGGTGCTTTTAAGGCCGTGTGATACTTTGAGTCGACTTTTAGGTTAGCCACAAGCAAAGACAGAAGGGCTTCAAAGGAGCTGATTCAGAAGCAACACACCACAAGTTAAAGGAAAGTCTTCAAGGGAATATTGTCTCCAGAAAACAGTGAAACAGTGAATACAGCCGAAAGCAACAAATTAACACACGAGACACAACGCACGAAAATCAAACAAACTCACTTTGAATCGACATATTTTATGTAAGCATATGATACAATATTTGGTGTTCTTGAAATTTCAAGTAATACTTATCGCTTATTGTCATGATAACCAATTATCGATTTGTAATACTCGCGTAATTCAAATTTTTGATGCTTTTTTATCTATAAGTACCCAACAAAAGGCAGAAGCTTTAATTTTTCACCTGACTGGTCTAGACGACAATGACCACGTCTCAAGTTATATATATAGATATATGCGTGCCGTATGCTTGTGAAGAATGCCTTTACGGCAAAGCTAGGCGTTCGTCGCCTTTTTCATAGTAAACAAATGTACTTATAGGTACCTGGGAAAGAACTGCTATACAGATTGTAGCAGCATATGATCTTCAGCATTTCAAAGCCTTGTGTCAGGTACTATACGCAAGCATATGCGTGACACTGATGTATTTTTTCGATCAAGAGGAGTATAAACTTCGATTTAGTGGTGGTTTCGAGTAGTAACTTAATGAGAACAGTCCAATAGACAAAAAGAAAAGAATGTCGGATGTTAATGTAAGCTTAAATGTAGCACTTGTATATCGTATTTTTTTCATTTATACACACTCGTCCTGTGGGACCTCATAACATATTGATGAATATTCACAACTGAAAAGAACCTTAACTAACTGTTCATACTGGAATATATCGACTCTTTGTTTTTTTATACATAGATCCCTCTCCCCTTTCTTTCCGTTAAACATTCGTTGACGGTAAAAGCTCACTTTACTCTAACAAATTTATCGTATGCTCCATTTCCCAGCGGTGGGAGTAGTAGGATCTGTGAAGGCAGCGATACGAGTGGCTCTGGTGTGACACACTATTTGTGGATATCGTCACCGACGGGATCCTGAAAATTTAACCCTTCGCTGCCAGTTTTATCTGTTTAATCGATAATTTTATATTAGAGATATATTGATTCAGTACTAGTGAATGTTACAAAACCTTTCAAACGTCATCTTATTAGTCCTATTACACAACCGGCTCTCATAGGTGGCAGAAATGGCAACACATCATTATGAGGTTCAATCTGTTAAACTTTACTGCCTTATTTGTCAAATCACATACCGTGCTCAGATCTGTAACTCCATTAATTGAAGTATCCTCAATAGGTAACACCAAACTGGTTTTTGTTACTCAGACCGCATTCATTCGTGTGAAAGTAGCCCCTGCCAAACATGACAATTTCAACTCTTAGTTCAACTACTCCCTAACAAAACATGCAAACAACTGATCTCGATCGCGCAGTATTAATCAGTGCAAGATAGTAAGATTACCTGAATACCATTTGAATATGGTTTCATATACACCACTGGAACAAATTAAGGGAGCAAATAAAAGTTATAAATTTTTAATGATTCTACCTGATCAAAAAATGATTGTATTAAGGTTCCAGAAGAAGCATTCGAAAGCCTAAATTGTCAAGTTTTCGGTGTTTTCTAGTCAAACAATTTTTGAAGTTGCAGGTCCTACGAAGCCGAAAAATCAGTGTGAAGAATAAATAGCATCTTTTTATTATTCTATTTAGATCAGTGACGTTGGAAAATGTTTTAGACTTAAGCATAGCGTGGACTCCGTAGACTATTTTCAATTTTCTTTTTCCAAAATCTCGATATGACCATCCATTTTTTTATTATCGATATCTCAGGAACTCATCATAGAACAGAAAATCTAACGATGCTTTCAAAAGCTGAAATAGTGGGTTCTCTAGAAAGATCAATTATCATTTATGGAAAATATTGTCGTCCTTCATATTTTTTTTATATTCCAACAACCAGAAAAATTTCTCTTGGGACGGGATTCGAACCCGCACAGCGCACGGCGGCTGATCAGGAGACCGAAGAGACTACTACTGCGGCCACCGCTGCTGCCTATGGGCTAAAACAACAGAAAAAGGGACAATTTATGGTTATTGTCAAATCAAGAGATCAATTTCAAATATTGACAAAAGGGCTCATGTCAGGCATGTTTCTTACAGCTTCATATACGTACAATAACCCTATGACGTTTTTTTTGTATTAAACGTTCAAAATTTAAAAAATCAGGTATCCCGTTTATTGTCGCAAATTTTTTTTAAAGTGAAAGCAACTTTTTCGAGCTTTTTCCACATTTTCTCACAAAATTCGTTAAAATCTTTGATAAAGATCGTATTCATAAATTTGAACGCTTCTTGTTAGGAAAATGTGCAAGGTTTTTAATTTGAAAAAGAAAAACGTCTGGGTAGATCATAGTGAAATTTTATAAGATTGTTATGGGTATGTAGACCTGTAATAGTCAGGCTCAATGTCGGCCATTTTATTAATATCCAAATGTAGCCCTTGGTTGTCCAAAAACTATAAATTTCCTTTTTCCCGTATTGTTCTAGCTTACGAGCCCCTTCCCACTTCAGCTGGCCCAACTATTGAAATCTTAGTTTTTTTCTTATCAAACACAAGTAATAAAAATGTAAACTGTGTCCATGTGACCTTGTGCAAGTCCGCGACATGGAACAAAGAAGTGCGATAAAGTTTTGCGTTTGTCTTAAATTTCTTTTACAATTGTAATGGGCGACGAAAGCTGGTCTTTCATGTACGATCCTCAAACAAAACGTCAATCCGCTGCTTGGTTGAGTCCAGGTGTACAAAGGCCATCGAAAGTCGGGCGCAAAAGTCGAAAGTAAAAACAATGTTGATCGCATTTTTTGATTCAAAGGGCGTGATTCACCATAAATTCGTTCCGGCAAAGTATAAATTCTACCTGCTATTTGGAGGTATGAAACGCCTGATGCGCCGCATTCGTCGCATCCAGCCCGAGTACCGGGATCCGGGCAACTGGACTCTGTGCCGGCTCACACTGCGACCCTTCTGACGCGTTACTTCGCGACTAATAAAATCACCGTCTTATGCCATCCACCCTATTCACCTGATCTGACACCAGCCGACTATTTTTTGTTCCCCAAGCTGAAACTGAAGGTGACAGGACGACTTTTTGACGACATTTCGTCTATCCAGAAGGTTTGTACCGAGGAGTTGAAAGCAATCTCAGAAAATGAATTCTCCACGGCGTTTGACGCACTCTACCGGCGCTGTAACGAGTGTATTGATAGAGAAGGTTCCTATATAGAAGGCCCATGTGAATAAATTCGTTTATCTTTAAGTTTGTAATTTTTATGATTTTAGTTCGGGAACTTTTCAGACATACTGTGTAGGTGAGTTCTATATATGGTACCAGATTCACCAAAATATAACGTATTTATGGATCATAATATAATATTGTCGACTAACACTCTCTTATACAGGGTGGCCCATCCATCTGTGGACGGAATATTACTCATAAACAAATACATTTTGGGAAAATCTATTTACGGGATGTTATACATGACATTTGATTGCATATTTCTAAAATATTGGCCATTAAACAGGGTCTCCCACTTTTGACCTGCATATCAAAGTTGAGATTTTTCAAATGAAATGCCTCAAATTTTATTATATATTTGTCTAGCAATACCCCCCACATCGGCAACCCCTCAATCCGCCATTTTGAAATTTGCAGTGCTGAATTTTGTATAAAAAGAAACTTACACACCTCAGCTCTTATCTTGTTTGTTACTTTTTCGAATTTTCATTTTTGCTCATACAGGGTGGTCAAAAACGCAAAATGTAGTTTTTCTCAAAAATTTCAAATGCATCACCCTGTATATTTGTGCAAGTTTGGATTCAATTATTTAAAAGCGTTTTTGATACTTGACACAAGGAATTTTACGGCTATTTTTTCGGTTATTAGCACGCCTTTTATTGAACGGCTTAATTCCCTAAAATATCGCATCATCCTTGGAAACAAATAAATTGTTGATTATTTACAAACTGTCAGAATGAGCTTTGTGAGCATTATAATGAAAACGTGTTTAAAACTGAATTTTTCTAAAGAAGAAATGGTGAATATGACGTTTTTTTGGGCGAACTTCAAAGAAATAGTTTCCTAGCATCTCGCATTTATAAGCAACGGTACCCTAATAATATAGCAAAAAAGTATAAATAATCCAAGTTTCACCAATGAGGCTAACCAGTTGGGGGTTCTATTAAAGTTGCAGGAAAATCCCCATTTAAGTGCACGGCAGATTGGGGCAGAAACTGATATATGCAGAACTTCTGTCGAAAGGATTATTCACAAGCATAGGTACAAAACATACCACCTATGCTTGCATCAAGGCCTTCGTCCTCAGGATTTCGCAGCTCGAATGGAGTTTACTAGAATAATGCTAAATAAAGTGGGATAAGGTTCTTTTTAGCGATGAGGCAACTTTTAACAGCATAAGTGTTGTCAACAGGCATCAGAGTAAGTTAAACATACTGTTGCTAGGATTGCTCAAAGACTCGCCAACGGTAATCATGGATTTGACCTTAACAGTCACCTTGAAGGTTATGGTCAAAGTCAGGTAAATTTTTAAGAGTCGTAAATCTTACTTTTTACCAGGAAAATGGACAAAACGATACGGGAGGACCTCCAACCTTCTCTCTGTGCATAGAACATAACCTGTACATGTATAGTAGGGTGACTTTAGAGACTGTTCGACCAGTTAAAGCAAGACCCATTTCCATTCAGTCAGTCAAAATAAGACATGTCTCTGCCAAATATGATGCTTCACTTAAAAAAATTGACTTGACTTATTCCATAACTTTCCAGTGCACCATTGGTCAGTCTCTGAGAAATCTTAGCAACAGTATGTTTTCCTTCTTATCTGAAAATATTATCTCAAGACGTACATTGTTTACGTTGTGCTCTCATATCTTTCAGTAGTACTTGGGGACATTTGGGTTCCGTAGGGGGTAGAGGAGGGGTGTCAAGGAGGTGGCACCCATTGCACCTTTGATCGCTATGATCAAAACTACCTATGTGACATTTCAACAAATTTAGCGGAAAGTTACACTTTTTCTCACACTGTACATAAAATTGTTGTACTCGTACTACTAGGCAGTGTACGAAAATGTTCTTTTTTGGAAAAATAACATACACTAACACATACTCATATATCCAAAAGCTTTAACCTTTTTATTAATTTATTGATTAATGCCGACTTGGTCTAATAAAGAACGATGCGACTTCCTTATAAAACATTATCACGTAAAAGGCTCAGTTTGAGGAATAATGGCAAAAAACAGTTTCAGCCATCTTTGACCACCATTCTCCGCATTATTATTTTACTCATCATTATTTATATTTATTGTTCAAAGTTAGTTCTGACACTTCATACATCCTGGTTGAGAAATTTTAAAGCTGGCAATTATTCTTTCAATAAGCAAGACAAAAAAGGAATGAGCATGTTAATATGGGATGCATATTTAATAAAATTAAGGATACCTCTATAAAGCTTGGTAGCAACTCTTTGACCATGCCTGCTCTCCAAAAATAAAGCTTTCACTGCACTATGCTGTCCAGTTTTGAAACTATGTTTGTATCAACATTAAAGCTATTTTTTATTGTGATGCTGATCCACAGTTGATTACCCCTATATTGTATAAACGCACCACCTCTGGACGTCTTACCTGTAATCTATAACATTAATGTCTATCCATCTTCCTTAAACAGGTCCTAACGTAAGTATATGCTTGTAGCGCCGTAATGTAAATTTGTTACAGTTCACACATTTTGATTGGCCACGACCCCTCCATTTGATCTGCAATGAGGGACGAAGCCCCTTAATAGCTAGCACTTTGTCAATACGGTCATATCCGTGCTCACAGTGTTACAAGGCTGATAGTCTGTGGTTGCCGCCACTATGTCAGGCTTCCCGCTACGACTGTGCGATCTGTTTGGCTGTTTCCTCTGAGATATTCTTTGTCCCTCTGAAGAACTGGATTCCTTCAGGGACTCGATGCAAAGGATGTCCTTGAACTCCTTCCAGAAGTTCTCATTGAGGCAGCCGTAAAGGACGGGGTTTGAACAGGCTGAGGACATGCCTATCATGTGGCACACGGCGTAACACACCTGAAACGAAAACGTGTTAGAAATTGGGTCCAATTTGTATATACGTTGTACTGATTTCTGTTTGCTTTTCGTCTTTGTAACAATATACCACATACAACAATTAACACCTTTGACCCCAAAAGAAATCAACAATAAATGGAATTTGGATTTGGGTTATTGAAATTTTGTTCTCTAGCATGACGAAGGTTCCGTAATCTACCGTAGGCAGGAACTGAGAACACTTAGGCTCTTTTAGTCATTATTTAACCATTTTTTGAATAGAACTGAATAACCTAATCATATTAGACGAAAATACTCCTACGCGTTTGAATAATTTCAAGTAGTTGCGTAAAATTATCGTCGCATTACCAACAAGTGACAAAACCTGCATTTTGCGTCGTTTTTCAGCCATAACTTTTTTGCTATTAGTCGGATCTTTTTCGTGTGGTCTCGTTTTGTATGCCTCATCGATACATAAAAAACTTATATATAAAGTTTTCGCGTTCCTGTCAATACTTTCGTTTGAATCCCAAAAAAAACACGTTTTCTCATTCTTTGTTGTCGAATCAAACTTTTCCCACAAAAATTGGTCTACCCACTTTATGCGTTCATGTTTTAGTGAATGAACAGCTTGCTCCAATTAAACCAGACTTTACAATTATTTCGGGGAAATTTGCTAATATGACTAAAATATGAAAACTCAGCAATAACAGTATGAGGGGTTGAAAGCATACTTCATCATACACAGAACATGATCTGGGAATATACTTAATTAATAATAGTTGCTTAAAATATTGTGCTTACCCAGATGTACGTGTGGCACAGGTAAAAGTAAAAATAATCAATAATTAAGCAGAAACAACGTGCGACTTGGAGTCATGAACAAGGCCCCCGATAATGGGTCCCAAAATATAATTTCTGGTTTTGGAAACTACGGCTATCAGTTTCTTTGGTTAGGTGGTAGAACATCTACCTTGTAGACTAACAAAGCCATTATACAGTTTACAAATACTGTTAACGCTGTAGTCTGATTACTGTACTACCCGGTATCATTGAAGGTAATAATATGCCCGATAATAATACCCAACAAAAATCCTCATCTGCCACTTCCTTTAATTTTAATAAAATCGTCAAAGTGATTGATAGACCGGTTAATATCATGCATATTACTTATAGAGGACGGAAACCCTAAATATTACCTAGTGAACAATTTTGGTTCCGAACAGGCTACGAACCAATAGAGCAAATAGCAAAACTGCAGTAATGACTTTGTAAGAAGATATTGAAAAAGCTTTTGATAAAGTCTGGACAGACAAACTAACAGAAAAGTTAGCAAACTTCGGTTTTCCCTCAAATCTAGTAAGTCCGATCGGCTCATACTTGTCCTCAAGAAAGTTTTCTATAAGAATTAATCGCAATAACTCCAGGAGTATTAATTTGAACGCAAGTGTTCCGCAAGAAACTTCATTATCACCGGAAGTGATTATTCTACTCGTATCAGACAATTCAGCAGCTTAATCTGAGGTAGCTTGTAGACAAGTAGATATCCACAAAAATCATTCCGTCCTTCGAAGAAAATAAAATAGCCATAAATGCGGATAAAACAGATTTCCTAAGCTGTACAGTCAATTTCTCAAAATATGCATAAAATCAATATTTCAATGCCCCTCGCAGTCAAAAACTCGACAATTCAAGAGACTAAAATCACTAGATACCTGAGAATTACGATAGATAAACAACTGACATTTCAGAACCACATTAAGATGATTCGCATCAAAGCTAGCAGTATGCTGAGAACCCTCTATCCGTTAGTATGCCTAACTAGTAAACTACATACGTCCATCAATTTACTAATATATAAACAGATTTTAGGTCGGTATTACTTCATGGGTGTGCGGTTTTCAGTTCGGCATCAAATACACAACTTAATTTTCTCCAAAGTATAAGAAACAAGTTTTTGAGGGTATTTATGAGTGCAACCTGTAGGGATACAAGCAAAATTTAAAATAACCCGATATTAAATTCAAGTCATAAAAGGACAAACCGAAAAATTTTACTCACATATAATAGACAAATGTCCACTGATTGTTAATATGTAGATATATATGTTACCGGACCAACCCGATATTAGGATAAACTAGTTTTTCCTAGGTCAAATCAGTGTATCCGAAGACCGATAGGATGAACTAGTTTATCTTAGTCTAAACTAATTTGTCGTAAAATCAATTAAGTGTGATTGGGCAAAATTGATTTGTCCTAGTCTGCATACAGTCTCTTCACAAAAGTAATGTTCTTATTACTAATTGAAGAAAATACTAAAATACTACTATTACAAACATGTTTAATAACGTTTATTATTTACTTGTTATTACGTGTTAAATTATTGCGGCATTTCGAGTTGCAGAGAACGTTATTTTTCTTGCAAAGGCATCGATTTGACGTACACTTCTTGGTGCAATAGCACTTAAAGAAAATTTGGCCTGTTCCAACTGAATGTTTGAATGCTGCGCTTCTTAACAAAAGTTCAATGTTTCCGTCCACTTCTTCCAATAAAAATTTTTGTACGCAGATATATCAAATTCATTTCAGAAATCCGCCAGCAGTTTATACTAGAACAAATTAGTTTTTCCTAATCATAATTAATTTATTTCAGGATCAACTAGTTCATCCTATCGCTCTTAGGATAAACTGATTTGGCCTAGGAAAAACTAGTTTATCCGAAAATCCGGTTTGTCGGGTAACATATATACTACAATCACATATGGATGGTAAACTCAGAAAACATGCGCTAATTCAACGGTATAGTCTTCCGGAATCTCTGTAATGTAAATATGCATATATGTAAGTAGCTCTTTGTTTAAAACTTTTAATTCTTTAGGCCAAGTTTTGATTATACTTCCTGTAAATACACATTTCAATCAAACCCCGGACAAAATCTATGAATATCGAGTTTTTTGGACGTTTATGTGTTCTAGTTACCTTTGCAAGTCTCATTTTATTATTTGGATGTGAAATTAACATATCCAGATGCCCATAAACATTATAGAATTAGTTAGCTTAATACCAAACATCTGTGTGGGTCAAATCGAGTGTGGGCCCGATTCCACAGAAAATATTACTATATTAACATTAAGACTAACCCTCATATATATAATTTAAGTGCATATCACTGTCGATGATTTTTAAAAACAAATATAAATTGTTGCTAAATTGTTGCCATGTATACTGAAGGTACTGAGTTCAATTCCTGACATTAGCAACGATTTTTTGTTGTAGTGTGTAAGTGATAGTGTTGCTAATATTTAAAGGTGTTATATAAAGGGTGTCTCAGAAATATTTTCGTTTTTAGATCAGTCCTCTGGCGGAATACGCATGCTCCGGAGAAACGAGACAGTTGACAAACGTTTGGCAACATTGTTAAATTTTAGTTGCAATGGAGCGTTTTACAGGGCCGCAACGTGCTTTTTGTGTTCGCGAGTTCTATAAAAACAAGGATTCTTATGTGCTTGTACGTCGTTTGTACAGAAATCATTATAACATAGCAAGAATGAGAGATGTCCCAAGCGCAAATTTAATTAAATATTGGGTAAGAAAGTTCGAGAGCACTGGAAACACGTGTATTAGTAAACCGCCTGGACGGCCAAGGTCAGCAAGATCGAACGAAAATATTGAACGTGTGCGCCAGTCCGTTAACGAGGATCCCCGGCAATCATTAAGACTGCGTGGAGCGTCTCTAACTTTGCATAAGTCAACTGTTCATCGCATTATTCGCAAGGATTTGCATTTTCACCCATACAAGATTGTTGTTACACAACAATTAAAACCACAAGATCCCGCTAATCGATTAGAGTTCTGTAGAACAATGAGAGAGCATTTTAACGGTTACAACAACATATGGTTTTCTGATGAATCGAATTTTCACATTAACGGGCATGTTAATAAACAAAACTGCCGATATTGGGCCGAGCAGAACCCGCAAAATCTTCATGAGACGCCATTACACTCGCCTAAAGTTATCGTCTGGGCTGCTATGTCAGGGCAAGGAATCATTGGCCCGTATTTTTTTGAAGACAATCGTGGCCAAGCTCAAACTGTAACATCAGAGCGCTACTGCCACATGATTAGGACTTTTTTAACTCCAGCTATACAGAACCATGGTGGCTACAATAGAAACACGTTTTTCCAGCAAGATGGAGCGACTTCTCATGTCACGAATGAATCCTTGGATGCTCTTCATCAGTTATTCCCAGATAGGGTCATCAGTCGCAGAGGAGACATTAACTGGCCACCGAGAAGTCCCGATTTGACACCAGCAGATTTTTTCTTATGGGGATACCTGAAGAGTAAGGTATACACCCCACCGCCACAAGATTTGAGAGAGTTGAAGCAAAAAATAACAGATGAAATAAACGCCATTCCTCGAGCAATGCTTCGGAGAGTGATCGAAAACTTCAGTTCGAGATTAAGAGAGTGTGAAAACATGAACGGTGCTCATTTATCCGATACTCTCTTCCATAAATAAAATTAATGTTTAGGCTTTCGTTTGGTAATAAATTTATCTTTGTAAAAATATTCCAAGTATTTTTATTTATGGCATAAAGTAAGAAAATATTTATGAGACACCCTTTACTATAGGCAAATGTAATTTATACAGCGTCAAAATATGAGCTACTGCCCGGTCGCGTACTTTTCCCCGTTCCTATTGGCCCAGCTACTGGCCACTAATAACACAAGGATTTGATGACTAAGAGTCGTATTGTCCGTCGTTCCTACAATTGTAGGACGCCTTTATGGTCTCCTTGATATTCATAGTCTAAGGCTGGAAATAGTGCTGGACCGACGGTCAGCGCAGATGGTACGTTATGATCGTCAGCGCCGACCGTCGGTTGTGGAAATGCATTTAGTGCTACGGTGACGGCGAACGGAGACGCATATGTACAGTGGACAAAAAAAAATGTCTTTTGCTGTAAATGCTCTAATTTGTGCAAACTATTTTTCGCGACGGAATAAAAGGAGGCGAAGAAGATCTCATGTACATCCAATACTTGTGGAACGGTTACTTGAGGGCGAATTCTGCAAACTATTTTGGAGATTGCAAGAAGATGAGGAAAAGTTTTTTGAGTATTTCAAGATGTCCATCAGAAGTTTCGACGAACTACAAGCAAGGTTACAAGATAATTTGAAACATTGCAATATGTTTCATGTTCCTATCCAACCTTTTGAAAGATTAGCCGTAACTTTAAGGTAAGTACTTAGTTTTTTCCTTAATAAGTAATAACATGTGCTACTGGCGTGCAGGCTTTTCTTCAAGCAGTGTAACGCACAGGCCCATAACACACTGTATATCAAAATCCCTTAAGGTGGCCCTAGACGGTCAATCATTTTGATCAAATGCTTGAGTCAATCGATTGACGCGTGCTTCAAGCAACCCTTAGTCGTTTGTTCAAAACACGTTTTGCTGTGGTACTTGGTGCTGTTCGTTTGTATTATTTTTATACCGTGCTTTTCGTGGCTGAAACAATGGTTTCAAATACAGATATTGGCTTTATCGCCTTGACTTTAGCGATCGCACTGAAGCAGAAGAAGAAAAGGAAACGAAGGTGGTCAAAGGAATGGTACAAATTGAGAAACCGCTTTACTCACGAACATTTAATAAACGTTCTACGTGAAACGGAACCAGAAGACTACAGAAACTTTCTCAGAATGAATGAAAAAAATTTCTACCATTTATTGGATTTGGTACGACCAAAAATAGAAAAAAGGACACTGTTATGCGAGAAGGGATTCCTGCAACTCAGAGGCTAAGCATCACATTGAGATACCTAGCTTCTGGCATGGATTTGGAAGATCTGAAATTCATGTGTGCCATTTCTCCTCAGAGTCTGGGACTCATCATTTTGGAAACTTGCTCAGCAATTATCGACGCATTAAAAGATAATATTCAGGTATGTATTGTTATTACATTCCGATTAATTAACACATATCAATTTGAAAAACAGAAATTTAAATAAACAGAAATGTCAGTACAATAAAAATGAAGCTAATAAAATAAAAATGCAATGTTTCAAAAATATGATAGAGAATGAAATTCCAAAATTATAATACGTACTAAAGAAAAAGTAGGCACCTTCCTGTTACAATGAAAACTAAAATACATAACAACATAATTTTACATTGAAGAAAAATTTGAGAAAAATTCTGCTGCATTCGTTTCCTCCGAATTTTCTTCAATGGGTGTTGCTGGGATCGTTCCGTTGGGAGAGGGGGTCCCACTTGAAGATGCACTGTAATTTATTTGTGCTGAAGGCATGTTGTATGGTAGGTTAGAGGACATAGGATAATTGTGATAAGTTGTTTGCGAGGGTGACGATGAGGATGGCGAAGGTGTCCAAAGTGGGTGCGAAACAAAACGTACTCCGTCCCTTGTCAAGGTGCGCATTTCTGCTTCAAAAAGCACATCATTGATAATTTTTTCTGCAAAGCGTCTTTGATCTGGACGTAACTTTTTCAATTCCATTGCCCAGCCTTTAGCTAGTATGTCCTCTTCGGTCGGAGGTCGCTTAAAATACTCTGTAGCCAGTCCCACTAGTTGTCCAGTAGGATCTGGCGGAACTTTTTTTTTCTTATTTCGAGAATGAACTGTTGATTCGGCAGCAGGTGGTGCAGTTGGAGTAGAAGAAAGCGCTGCACTTCCGGAACCATGTACTGGCTGAGAGTCCTCAGTTAAGGGTGTCTAAAAAAAAGAGAAATAAAAAATAATAATAATTGAATAAATGAAAAATTATTTTATGTTCAATTTTTTGTTTGAGGTTCCAAAAACTGAAGAGGGATGGAAACTGGTTGCACAAGATTTTGAAGAAAAATGGAACTTTCATAACTGCGTAGGGAGTGTTGATGGCAAACATGTAGGGATCCAACAACCCTCCCATTCTGGGTCTTATTATTACAACTACAAAGGGTTCTATAGTATTGTGCTTATGGCTATTGTTAATGCAAATTATCAATTAATGATGGTCGATGTCGGAGCGAATGGGCGAGTGTCAGATGGCGGAGTGATGAAGAACACGTTTTTTTTGGCGCAAGTTGTCTGAAAACAAACTAAACATGCCTGATTCTCGTGGGTTACCAGGTACTAATGAAAAATTTCCTTTTGTTTTCATTGGTTATGAAGCTTTTCAGCTACTCCCTAATTTTATGAAGCCCTACAACAGAGCTGTTTTGATCGATGAAAAAAGGGTTTTCAATTATAGATTGTCCCGATCACGGAGAATCGTAGAAAATGGGTTTGGGATATTAATAAAGAGGTTCAAAATACTTCAAAATGACATAAAATTTGAAGCAGATAAAGCTAGAAAAATTGTTTTGGCATGCTGTCATTTACACAACTACTTGTGCTCAAGAAATAGTGGAAACTATATACAATGAGAATACTTCTACGGCTAATGTGGAACTTGGTTCATGGAGACAAGGAACTCAAGAGATGTTACGACTTCAAAGAACCAAAGGCAACTCGGCAGTTGAAGCAAAAAAAATAAGAGATGACTTTTGCGAATTCTTCAACACCTGCGGTTCAGTGCCATGGCAAAACAGGTACCTGAATAATTAGATTCAACAAATCTTAACAGAAGCATAGTATTGTGTAATAAATAAATAAAAATAAATAAATAAAACATTTCTTTGAGTCATCCTGCATGATTGTGTTTACCTATGATGAATGGAAAACAGTAAGGTTACAAAAGAATTAGGTTACATAAACAGTATTTACAGACCGTAAAAGGATTTGGTTCCATAAATAGAATAGGTATGTACTGTATTTACTGTAATTCATAATTTCAAGGTTGGTAGATACGATGAAAATTTTTCTTACCTCTGAAGTTTCTGTTGGTGCGACTTCAATCTGATCTTTTATGAAAGAAAGTTCGTTGTAGTACCACAGTGCCGGTTCTCGGATGTCATCCGCTGACGCCCCGGACAGTCTTGTTGCTTCGATTAACCTGAACTCCCTGTTGAAATTTGTTCTCAAACTATTAATTTTTTGCTTTAATTTCTTTTCATTGTAGTCCGGTTTCAGCGTTTTCAAAGCCCCCACAATTTTTTCTAATGCTGCACTTTTTTTACTTGTATTAAAATAGTCTTTACTTTTAACTTTCCACAGCTCTGGACAGTCTCTATACAAATCTATAAGTAGGCTAGTGAATTCGCGATCTGGTTGCGAAATTTCATCAACGTTGGAAGAGAGCGAGGGACCCTCCATGGTTGCTGACTGGTGCGTGACTGACGAAAAATTTGATCAAAACCCACGTAGACGATCAAGCGCCCTCTTCAAGCACTCCCGTCAATCAAACTTTCTATCAATCACCGTCAATGCTTGGCTCAAGCGTCAAACTGGTTCCTAGACGATCAATCTCGCTTGACTCAATCGATTGACTCAAGCATTTGATCAAAATGATTGACCGTCTAGGGCCACCTTTACACGCACCATAAATGAACAAGTAAGTTGTTATAAATTTATTAAAGAATAAACACAGTCTTGAGTCTGTATAGTTTGCTGAGATGCAGGTTCCTCTACCAAATCCAATTGCTGAATATTTTACGGTCTGGTAATTGTTTGAATAGGAGGTACTGCTGGGAACATCGTGACAGTCGGATGTGATGTTCCTGGGCGGTCTAAGGCAAGGCGCGCACTGAGGTAGTGTGGTAGTGGTGAGGTATTGGAGTGGTGAGAGGCATAGGGATGGTAAAATTTGGCGTGGCGATCGGAATAGCGGCGAAGTGGTATGAAAGTGATATAAAGCGCACTGAAGTGGCAAACAAGTCAGTTGATGTCACCGGTTTACCATGTCGTCCTCAGAAGATGAAGATGCCCTTTTCTTTATGCAACTTGTTAATCTAAATGCTATAAGTCAGGAGACGAAGAAAAAACGGCATTGGGTTCATCCGCTGTGGCAAAAAAATAAAAAGTTTGGAATTTTTAATGTTTATAAAAAGGATTTGAACTTGGACGACCAAAAATTTAAACTTTTCTATCGAATGAAGAAAGAGACTTTTAGCAAGTTACTGACTAAACTACGGCCCATGCTTCAAAAAAAGGATATGAACTTCAGGAAATGTGTTTCTCCCGAAGAAAGCGTAATAATAACACTGAGGTACGTACAATGAAAAAATATAAATACAGATATATTTACTATCCAAATACAAACTTATTGTACAACATTATTCTTAAAAAGCAAATTCATGATCTGGTAATAATGGGTTATTATACTGAATATTTGGTAATAATGTATCTTGTGCTTGTGTGGATGTCTGACGTACTGTTGAAAACGAAATATCTTCATATGTCCGCGAATCAGCTGTCTCACATTGAGATCGAATAGAGCTGGTACATGCTGAAGAGGAACGGGTAGAAGGTATGCTGTCTGCAGCAAGCGATGAATAACTAGACGTTGGGGAGAAGAGAGGTGCAGAAATATGAGACACTACAGGCTCATCCAAGATTTCACCGGCAAGATTTAGGACTCCCACTTTAAATTTTCTTTTCTGCTTGTCTGTCATTTTTTTTTTAAATCGGGCAATAGACTCAACAAAAACTGCACATCGGCATCATCATTAGTGAAAGCAGGTGGTTTATACGGTGCTTGCTTCTTGTTTTCTCTCTCTCTCTCTTCTTCTGTCTAAGAACATTTGGTCTCTACTGCATGAAGAGTGTCTTTCGATACCTAAAACACAGGAAGGGTGGCTGCAAATAGCTGCCGGTTTTGAAACTGTAGCAAACTTTCCTAACTGCATCGGTTGTATAGATGGAAAGCACGTCAGAATAATTTGTCCTGACCATAGTGGAAGTCTGTATTCAAATTATAAAAAATTTTACTCTGTAGTCCTGTTGGCTATGTGTGATTCCGACTATCGTTTTACCTATATGAATGTAGGGGCATGTGGAACAGATTCTGATTCAAATATTTTTTGGAGAAGTTCATTATTCACCAAATTACAAAACGGAGAAATAATATTGCCTCCACCAAATCCACTACCGCACACTACAGAACCACTCCCATACATGATTATTGGGGATGCCCGTTTTGGTATATCGAACAAAGTTTTAAGGCCTTATGCACGCAGTAATCTGACCCATAAGAAAAACATATTTAATTATAGATTAAGCCGTGCTAGGAGGTATATTGAGTCTACATTTGGAATAATGAGTAATAAATTTAAGATATTTCACAGACCAATGAATACTTCCCTACCAAATACCACAACAATCATAAAGGCTTGTTGCGTTTTACATAATTACATTCGAGAACGGGATGGATACAGAATACAGGACACACTAACTATTGTAGGCTTTAATGACCTTCGTCATAATGCAAACAGTAATATCAGATCAGGTGATGCAATAAGGGACAAATTTGCCAACTATTTCGTTTCTCCTGATGGTTGTATACCGTGGCAAAATGCTTGTATCTTTTAATGAAATCATACTTTACGACCATGATGATGTTTTATTTACTTACCTGTAGTCTTTTTCTCGCTGTCGGGTTGATCGTTGAAATTCGGAATTAGTTCCTGGCATACTTCTTGCCAAGCTTTTATTCTGGCATCCCGGTCTTTGTACAATGGACAACACAAATCCCACAGTGATGGACGAAGGCGTACCTCAGTTATAAGTCTTTCCGTATCAATATTCATATTCATTTTTGCAGTCACTGTATCTAACTATCTAAGCACGTGCTGTCGATTGTTCTTTCAGCGCTGACTATCGGTTCAGAACTATTTCCACTCATACATTCTCATAGCTCGTCGGTCGACCGACGTACGCCGAACGGACGAGCCCGACCAACCATTTTCGTCAGCCCGACGCAGCTGTACGCGCGTAGCAAATTATCAGCGCAGCAGTATACGCGATCATACATTTGCATAAATATAGCTACGACCGACCGACGTCAACGCTGACCGTCGGTCCAGCACTATTTCCAGCCTTATACTGTCTCGTGTGAGCGCATTATTTTGAGATTACGTTACAAATATCTATTTGCCATGTCCATGCTTTGATTTATATCATCTATTAGATCAGCCTGAAATTTCTGACAATTCAAAAAGAAGACATAGCCTCACAATATGAGAGCGCTGACGCTGACACGGATCAGTAGAAATCTAGAAATACCCCAGCCTTTCTGATCGAGAGAAACGACTATGAAAGGCAATGAGTTCATAAAGGCGTCCTAGAATAATAACGACTGACGATACGGCCCTCAGATACCGTATTTCATTCAACCGCGCGTAAATAATATTTAAGTGACGCCAAATGGCCCTGAAACGGGACCTCCCTGGTCGCATTTCATTAAGTGTATCAGTATCTCTTGGTCAGATCACGTTGACGGTGACCAGATCAATGATAACAAATCTTATTACTATTGGTTTGTTCGTACAGTAGTCGGTGACTGTCAAAATCAGAATCAGAGAGATGTTACCTGTTCGTACAGTTCCTGACTGTTTGCCGACAGCTAATCCGCTGTTCGTACAGAACCTTCTGACAGATCAGAGAACACCAGTGAACCAGTGACAGTGACAGGTATCAGAGTATGTCGGAACTAGCTTGAGGACTAAAATAGCTTCGCAAGAGGCATTTAATGAACTTTTCTCTAATGGACGGGCTGTTGGCGATCTAGCTACGCCAACGGCCTATGCTCCTCAGAGCTCTCTTCCATGGTGTCGCCCCGCGATGTGCCTACCTGACCTCGGCCTCCCATCGTAAGTGTGTCGAACTTCGTAAATCCAGAACTGGCCGATAAGACCGCTCCTTTGTCCAGACGGTGTCGAGATCGTGTAACAATCTACATGAGATTTTCCCAGTTCTACTAGCTTTAGGCACTTCAAAAATGGGAATAACTCTTTAAGCTCCTGAAAGCAGCCTTGGCATCTAAGGTTCACCTGCGCGGCTGCTTCGGTGTAAAAAAATGAAACCCAAAAACCTAATTTTGTAGAGAAAACAGAGCCACAATTCAAGAGAAACAACATTTTGTGAGCAAGTGGCAGAAGAAATTTTAATGAAATCCCATTTTAAATATCAGCCAGCGCCAAAGTGCTTTGTGCTCAATATGTTGTTTATTGACCCTGTAATGGCAAAATGAAGATTATGAATACAGTATGAAAAATTCAGACAATAGAGGACATAACTCAAGAACCATAATTAATACGATTTTTGTGATCACTAATTTTTAGAAAAATTTTGTTACAGTTGTAAAATGCGTAATTACGCGATTCAAGTCTTACTTTTATGTATTTTCGTAGTCGAAACTTATAGCTATGTAAGCAGATCTTGATAATTGTAGTTGGGTTCAGCCGGTTTACGAGGGATGTCTTTTATGTTTTGCATATGGAAATAAAACAACACGGTATGTAGTTTTAAACGACTTTATTGTTTTTCGAAGTATTCTTCACGAAGATTAATACACATCTGCATGCGCTCGAACCAATTTTTGAAGCACTTATTCCACTCGTTTGCTGGCAGATCCAAAACGGCATTTTTCAATGCGTCACCTGCTTCTTCTGGTGACTGGAACCTTTGACCACGCAGTCTGTTTTTAATTTTCGGGAAAGTAAAGAAATCGTTGGACTTAGACCGGGACTATATGGAGGATGGTCCAATAATTCCACGTTTTCTTCCGTTAAATACTGCCTTGTTTTTTGGGCTGTGCGCGAGCTTGCATTGTCTTGGTGGAGGATGATTCTTCTTTCGGGGTTGATTTTTCGAAGCTCGGTGTTAACTTTTGGCAAACAAATGGTGATATACCAATCCGCAGTAACAGTTTGTTGCTCGTTAAGAGGAATTGTTGCAATATGACCCGCTTTTGACACGAATGACGCGTCGATTTGTTTGCTTTTCTTTACCTTGGAACGTCCAAACAGCCGACTGTAGTTTATTTTCTGGTTCATAACAGTAAATCCACGATTCGTTACCACTAACAATGCTGTACACATTTTTTGAGTTTCCGGAATTGAAACGGTCAAGCGTTTTTTGACACCAATTAATCCTGGCTGCTTTCTGCTGGTCAGTCAACAAGTGGGGTATCCAACGAGAAACTAATTTTCTTACTGCTAATTCTTCATGTAAAATTTTTTGAATTGAGGTCTCTGAGATCGTCAAGGACGCCCCAATCTCGCGATATGTCACATGTCTATCTTCAATGATGAGTTTGCGCACAGCATCGACGTTTTCCTGGGTGACTGCCGTTTTTGATGCACCCACCCTGGAATCGTCGCTAAGACTCACCCGTCCACGTTTGAATTCTCCATACCAACGGGAAATTGTCGACTGATGTGGCGCTTCGTTGCCGAAAACAGACAGTAACTCAGCAAGGCATTCTTGTTGCGATAATTGTCTCTTAAAGTTGTAATAAATTATGGGGCGAAAATGTTCTCGGTTGAGTTCCATTTTTCTAATGACTTGGTGACACTTAAAAATTCACTGTAGTGAGAACACTGCACGTATTGTTGTGAAAAACTTAGCTTTTTAGTGTATAACACCCTTTATTATTCAAAGACGTTATTAAATCCTTGTAATATTTTCACTTCTTTCTTCTAGTAAGAGTCTGAATATACTGGGTGTTTCTAGTTTGGCACTCACCATTGGAATCTTGGATACGAAGTCGCTTAAATGGGGGTAGTCAACAAAGTGACACTTAGAAGGTTTCGCAATTCAAAGTACTTCAGTTGAGTAACGGAAAAACTGAATTCTTCCAAAATTGTTCCGATTTTTCCTGACTTTCTTTATATTGGGATTTTAAAATAAATTGCACACTAACATTGCCACGTTTTCTCCTCTACAAGAAGACATAGTCAGAATTTCTGTATGACGGTTCGTCTCTTGTCCTCCAGCATCAACTTTATTATTTCTTAAGGACGGTTCATTGCATTTTTGTAGAGATGAATAGAGTTTTTAATTTTGATTCAAAAAATGCATAATACGTCATACATTGACGTTGTCAAGCCTTGATTACTTTAAGAAAACCAACATTTCAGACGTTTGTTTCGCTCACCAGATTCATCCCAAAACCGCTCTATTTTTTCCCGACTCTATTCGAGATGGGATTTCAAAATAAATTACATATTGTCACTGTTACTTATTCTCGTCTGCAAGATGGCGTAGTCAAATTTTCAATTCGACATTTCTTCTTTCGACTTCCATCATCAAATTTGTTTTGTTCATACGGACACTATTTTGGAATTTTGTACATTTAAATGGAATTTTTAATCCGTAAATTCAGTGATTGTTAGTTGACCATAAATTTGTTGTTGGGTAAAAATTAAAAGGAAATAAAAAGATATGGTGAAACCTGGATACCAAATGAAAATTTTATTGATGGTAATAACAATAGTAACCATAAATAAGCAGAGGTATTCACATTGTTGCAAACCCTGTTGCTCTGCAAACAAATGAAATCTAATAATTTCAAGGCCTACCCAGGAACTTCTAAACTTAGCTAAGGATTTGCAACGTCAATGTATGACATACATCTTTTTAATTCAAAATAAAGGTTCTATTCGTGTGTGTAAGAATCCAATATGGCGTCTATAAGAAAAAATTAAGTTGATGCTGGAGGACAAGGGACGAAACGTCATATTGATATTCGAATTGTGCCGTCCTGTACAGGAGAAAATGTGGCAGAGTCCATGTGCAATTTATTTTGAAATGCGACCACAAATAAAGTCAAGAGAAAATTAAGACTATTTTGGAAATTCGTTTTTTACGTCTCTTTTCGGGATTACTTTCAATTTCAAAACTTTCTAAGCGACATTTTGCTGATTATCTGAATAGGCAACTGTGCCCCAATTTAAGTGACTTCGTATCCCGAAGTTTTCGAGATCCCAATGGTGAGGGTGAAATAAATACCCTGTATAGGGGAAATATTATTTTCAGCCCAGCACAAACAGTCACTCCCTCTCCGTGGGCACCCGAGAGAAAAAGTTGTATCACAAAATCTCCAGAATTCTATATTTTGTTTATATTTTCATTAGCTTTAAAATTTACTTCCTTTGCCGGACCTTCTGGCAAAGGAAGTATTGTATTCGTGAAAAATGTCGAGGTATCAGGTTTTTTGGCTCTTACAGGGTTTGTTCGGAAAGTAATAGGCCTGAGTCGATTTAAAAAAAATTATTGAGCCAATCGTTACAATTCTTTAAAAACTTTCAAAATAGGCTCCTTCTGCGTCGATGCAGCGCTGCCAGCGCGATTTCCAAGCATTGAAGGCATCACAGAAGGCATTCTCCGGAATAGCCTTGAGAGCCGCGGTGCATGCTGCTTGGATCCCCTCTGTCGTCTCAAAATGCTTGCCTTTCATCGGCCTTTTCAGGCGATGAAACAAAAAAAAGTCCGGGGGGGGCCACATCTGGGCTGTAGGTCGGCTGCGGAAGCGTTGGGATGCCGGCCTTGGTCAGATAGCTGTTCACAAGAAAGGCGGTGTGAGCCGGGGCGTTGTCGTGGTGCAACTTCCAAGTCGGCTGCGATGTCTTGTCGGATCCGACTGACCCTTCGTTTGAGTCTCCTGAGCACTTCCACGTGAAACTTGGCGTTGACGGTTTGTCCAGGTGGAACAAATTCATGGCGGACGATGCCTTTGATATCAAAAAAGACAATGAGCATCGTTTTCACTTTGGATTTGCTCATTCTTCCCTTTTTTGGGCGAGGAGACGCAGTCGTGTGCTATTCGGAAGATTGCCTCTTTGTCTCGGGATCATACTCAAATATCCACGACTCGTCACCTGTGATTACGTTATTCAAAAATGGGGGGTCACTTTCACACATGTTCAAATTTTCTTGGCACACTTCCACTCGCTGGAATTTCTGGTCGTCAGTGAGCACTTTGCGCATGTTCAAATGCTGTGTCACAATGTCATGAACCACAGATTTTGGTAAATTCAACATCTGGGCAATTAAACGAATACTTAGTCGACGGTCTGAGTTCAAAACTTTGCGCACACGAGTCACATTATCGGTGTTTGTCGAAGTTGAAGGTCTTCCAGCACGGTCTTCATCAGCGACCTCTTCCCGGCCCTCCAAAAAGACCTGGTGCCACCGGAACACACCACTTCTTGTTAAAGCAACACCTGAGTAAGCCTGCTTGATCATATCAAACGTCTCTGTCGCAGATTTACCTAGTTTCACACAGAATTTAATCGCGTACCTCTGCTCTAACGAACGCTGCATTTTCGGCTTGCACCACTCACAGAAACAGGTCGCGCGAAAATGCCTGTCCTGACTCTCCAAGTGCTCGGAGACAAGTAACCAGCCGCTCACTCGTTAGCTAGGAACGGCCTCTTCCGAATCCAGTCGGTGCGCGCACGCTCCGAAGTACAGTCATGGCGGAAGAAAATGAGTCCTATTACTTTCCGGACAATCCCTGTATACTGTTTGTGCATACCCTTCGAGACTGGTCGACAAGGGAACAGGGAACAAAAACCCTATTGTCCGAGTTTTTAGATAGCTGTTAGATATTTTTTCTAGAAAGTGTCCATGTTTTGCTGTCTAAAGGAAAATTCGGGCACATTTGGACAGTTGAACGAAAAATCCTAGATTATTCTGGTTTACAGCAAATGAACCCCCAACTTTTTCAAAATTGTCTACTTCATTCTGAAAAATTTTACATTCGAATAATTATTGTACTTGATTTCGAGCTCTGACAATATACTGGAAACTTATCTGCTGACTGATTTGACAGTCATCAAACAGTCATAAGTTTATGTATGAACAGCGGATTAGTTGCCGGTAATCGGTATTACGTCCCTCAGCCAACTCGTTCTTATGTACGCAATCAATGCAGTCAGCGAAGTGTCAGTGACAGATAACTGCGTAAACTAGGTCATGACTTGTCGCCGACTATCAGTTTGCTGATTATCAGCAAAGAGGATGTACGAACAAACCATATATTATCCACTGAACGCGCGGCTACTACCTACATAAAATGATCAATCACATTTGATCAGATCGTAAAATATTCACATTAATTACCGATGGGGGCACTAGCAGCACTTTATTTACATTTCAACGCGGCAGTAGTTAACAACAAAGTTCTTTTTTGAAGTGAGTTGTCTAATAACTTGTTGCCAAATGAGAAAGAAAGGTACTTGAGCTCTCGAGTACTATGCATGTCACGCATATACCGACCAACATGTCAAAAAGCCGTAGAGTGTGTAATGTGTTTTACAGGTTAGTATTTCACTTTTGAATTACATCCAGAATCGTGTGCCTGCTAAAATATTATGTTTGCCAGTTAATAATTTAAATTGTGATAATCAAAAATTTTATTTGTGACATGTTGTGCAATGTAATAATGATTAATATTTTTGTCGTGCTTAAATAACAATAAACGAGTTCGTAAGATATTCTGGATTTCTGTTTCATGAAATACTCGATCATTTTATGAAACGGTCGATTCTACGATATGGCCACGACATATACATACGAGGCGCCGCCGCCGTACACTGGTCGAAACATTGGGTGATATGCATAAAGGCGAGTGGCTACTCTTGACTCGTATTTTTAAGGCAGCCACTCCATTTGATATGCATAAAAATGTAAGTAGAAGCTCACACTCATAAGTTTCTACTCTTTCCGTGAGGCTGTACTCGCTCCTTGAGTGCCGACTTTAATTTTTATATGCATAAAAGCGAGCGTCCACTCTGACGGCTGAGTACATACTTAAAGAAATGCGAGATACCTTAGTAGTAGACTCAGCTTTATAAGAAGTGGATGTCTTCACGAAATGGCCAAATTTATGCCTATTTAGTAGCCCACGAAGGTGTTTAAAGATCGTAGGAAATCAAGGGAAGTAGACATCGGGCCTTATATCGGTTTAGTAAAGTTAAGATAAGTAAGTTAAATAAGTAACCATTTTCTTGGAGAGACAGAAGAATATAGGGGCGGTGCTTTGAGCAATATAGAAAGAATGAGGGTTTTTTACGATATGTGGGTGATCCAGGATTTCAAATTGGCATAGGAGAAGATATTGGTGTCCATCAATCTACGGTATCCCGAACCGTTACCAACGTTATAACACGCATTGTGCAGAAGTCGAATATTTGGATTAGATTCCCAACCTCATGTGAAGATCTACACAATGCTAAAAATAAGTGGCAAGAAAAGTTTAATTTTCCTTCAGCTAGGAGTGCTATCGACTGCACCCATATACCTATTCTGAAGCCGTTTATGCATGCAGACGAATATCTGAACAGAAAGAACTTTGCTAGTATGAATGTACAAGCAACGTGCAATTCAAACGAAGAGTTCACAAGTGTGGATGTTTCTTGACCAGGATCTGTACACGACTCTCGGATATGGAAGAATTCTGATATATACAACGTTATGAAATGGAATAGGTCTAGTGCTGTTTTGTTGGGAGACTCTGGGTATGGTATAGCTCCTTGGCTCATGACTCCTTTTAGGATTTTAGAAACAGCAGAACAAAGATCATACAATCGGCTGTTTACGAGAGAGCGAGTTATAATAGAGAGATGTTTCGTTCAACTAAAACAGCGTTTTCCCATTCTACATAACTAAATACGCGTTGATACAGAAAAAGTGCCCTCCCTTGTCATGAGATGTTTTATCCTGCATAATGTGGCTAAGCACCTTAATGATGAAGATTTTGCTGTTTATATACCGGGAGATGTCGAACAAGAAGAAATCCATAACCAACATACTGCCGACTATGCAGATGGAGTAATACGTCAGAGAGGTCAATTTAGAAGCGATGCAATGTCAAGAATTATTCATGGCTTTCGGGTCTAAGTAAGTATCTAGCATGATCCAAATTTAAAAATTATGTAGATATACGTTGAAGAACGGTGTTTAATTACTCATAACAAAATTAATAACATTTTCAAAATGGTAAGTTAAGACAAAGTCCTTAAAATTAATAAAAAATAACATTTATGAAACATGAAGTATTTCTGTCAGTTCTGTCCTGGAAATAGGCTCATGAAAATTGGATTTCCAGTCTCTGCACATCATTTAAAGTTGATAAATTTGGATCAGATTCATTAATATTTTTCTTGTGAAGTAGCAGTTCCTTAGCTAGCCGAAATACTTATAGTTGTTCAAGTAAAGCGAGACGTTGGAGCTCTGTTATTGATAAATCTCGTGTTTCATCGGTTTCCACTAATCCCCGTTTTCCTTTTTTTAGAAGGCTCCTTACTGGGTCCGGCTTTCATTGTGGTAGCTTTCAGTACTGGTCCTGCACTTCCAGATGCTTCTTCGGTGATTGTTTCTTCTTCAGCACAGGCTGTTGGAGTGTAATCAACGCTTTTTTGTGGGCAACCTGCCACAGCAGCACCTAAAATTTAAAATATATGCTATTTATATTTATTGACATGTATATATATTATACTCAATCACATCTTATACCTACTGTATGGAAAAACAAAAAAATACAACTAACATTGCAACCAAGCAATACTAGGATTTGATTCTCCTTGTAGAAAATTGAACAGTTCTTGTTCCCATCCTTTCAATTTTATCGGTATGTTTCTGGTATGATTTCTGTCTGTCTTCGCTTTTAATCTGGTTTTTATGTTTTGAATCTTCTTCCAAATCTGCCCTTCATTATATTTAACTCCTAATTCTGCTTCTACCTTTTCTTTTATTTCTTCAACCGCCTTACGTCGTTTATTTTTGATTTCCGGGGTGTTTAATTATATTAACAAATACTGTTTGATTTTCAGATGAATGGTCTTCAGAATAGGTTGACATCATGTAAATGAACAAATAATAATCGACCTAAACACCACCGACAGAAACCGAGTAGGCTCTCCCTAACAGGAGTAGTTACTCGCTACAATATGGAGTCGCTACTTCTGAGAACCCACTCACCTTTATGCATATCACCCATTACCTCGAGGCGATGCGAGACGCTTTGCACCGTTGTTACGTCTACTCCTTCAATTACGTTTCAAAGCAAAATTTATTTTGTTCTGTTTTTTCTCTTTCTTTCTTCTGATATAATAGTATTTCTGTATTTTATACTTCCTTTTCTGTTTGCATCCTCAGTTATACCAAAAGGGTGATCAACTGATGGAATACGGATCCTACTGTAGTTATTATACCTGGCAAAGATAACATTTAAGTTTACTGATGAAACCAGCAATATTCCTCTTCTGGTTTACTATACTTTTTTCTTCGGTGGTGTCTCTAACAACTCTATAAGTTCCCACAGCATAGTGGCAGCCACTGTTCCTTATCCATTTCTCAATTAATCACAGACACACTCATTCAGTGGCCCGTATTTGAATAAAATTGGAAGAAAGATTGTGCACATAAAAGCTGTTTCAAGCCAAAGACGTGTTGATGTTTGTGCGGGGACGCAAGTGGCCAAAGCCGACCAAAACATTGTGCTGGGAGACAACTTGTTTCGATATAAAGTGTTGTGATCTGTCTCCATCAGCACACGAATGCACATAATCAATATATTCATTGGGTTTTTTTTTTCATTATCCTCACTTCTCTGGGAGAAATGTAACTTCTCCGTAAAGGCGTGCGGTAGATGGAAGAAGGGATTTCTCAGGTTTCCGGAAAAAATCTTATTTATTCAGCATTTGTGGTTTTAATAGGGAGAACAGAGAGCTTAAATGATTGGTGATACATCGACAGATTTTTCGTCAAAGAAAAGCCTAAAAACTGGAGTTTCGCGGAGATCAAGCTGATAGGTATTTAATTATTTCATGTATCAAGGCGTATGTGGCAAATAGCAGCTACAGGTGTCGAACATATGTCCAACTTAGGGGCACGCTATATGCTTCTGATCATTCAAGCCCAGTAAGGACCGATATCATTGTCGAAATAATTGATTTTGATTTACGAAACGCCATTTGAGGCTATTTTAAAGGTTTTCTTTTTATTTGCCTGTACGGTCGGGTGCCGTTGTACCGGACAGTATGCGCCTTGCAATAGATAAATGGACGATTAGTAGCCGGAATTGCTAATCGGAAACATTCAGACTATTACAAACATGTCAGTTAGTTAGCTCAAAGGAATACGGATTCTGCGTATCACGAGGTATGTAATTTAAGTGATGTGACTAATTTTTTTTTAGTTTTTTGTTTCAAATATAATTACAATTTTATATTATCACCCTCAAAGTAGCTTCCTTCTGACACCACACATCGCCGGTAGCAGCTATTCCACTCCTCATAACAGTACCTGAACTCGGATACTGGAATAGTCTTCAGCTTCCCAAAATGAGTTCCCTTGAGGTGATTTTTCAATTTAGGGAAAATAAAGTCACAAGGACTCAAGTCCGGCGAATCAGGAGGCTGAGGAGCTACACATTGCTTTGTGTCAAGGAGCATTATTCCCAGCTAGCAAAGTAGTGTTATAAGCTCTTGGTAAAAGAACCGCTCAGCCATAAAAGCTCTCTATTGTTGTTGCCTGAACACCAAAATGCCGGCTTAATGTTGTGTGGAACGCAAATTTGCTTTCTGCAACATATTTGCTCTAAAATCAGGTGTTGAAAATATTCTTATAGCATAGGTATACAACACCTTGTAGGGCAAATTTTTAACTGTTGCATAAACGTGTATACAACTATTTTATACGGCATATTTGCACGTTAGTCAAAATGGTTGTGTTGCGGCATCCATGGTAACATTTATAAAACAAACCGGAGCCTCGTTGTTTTGCTGTGAAATTTACTACTTTAGCCAACAAGATGCTCCCAACGGAAGCACTTATACAAGTGTTGTTTAGTAACTGTTAAAGGCTGTAGATATGCTAAATATGTTGGTATACAACTTCACCATAACCTAACTTTCTGCTGTCATATTTTTGTTGAAATGCCATAACCAATGTTTTAAGACAAACAACGCATGCATATTGGTTCAAAAGGTTTTATCAACTGTTCAAACAGAAGATATAGATCTGGTACAAATTCTGGGTAAATCATTCGACTCTGTCGGTATTTCATTTCAAACATTTGTCAAAATGTTGTATAACACCTGCAAGCAACACCAAAATATTCTAATAAACTAAAGACAACATGGACGATGCCATGATTATACACAAAACCACCCGCCATATTGAGCAAACATGTATTCCTCTATTTAATATTAAATAATTATGTTTCAGTTCGAAATTACAGATATAAAGTGATCCAAATTAGTGTAATTGTGTCTAAATATTGGATTTGTGGAAGATTTAACGCAGATAAGTTCACTTTTTCATCTTAAAAATCTAGGCACACTTTTGATCATTATCAAAATATGAATCAAATACGAAGCCCGTAGAAATTGCGTAACTACTTTGAACGATAATCACAATAAAATTTGCTGCGCAAGTAATTCAATAGCCCTATATCACAATGTAGAAGTTTATCATATACCTGTGTATGAAATTCACAATGGCCGATATGTAAGTAAACAAGATGACTGTAATGTGTTCACTTCGTCTATACAATACATAAGAAATAGTTTGGTTGCAATAAAGTAGAATCACGTAACAGAATAGTTGTATAGTTGACAAAAACTGAATCTTGCACTGGCGCAAATGTCCTATAGCGGCTGCAAGAGGCTTACACTTTTGTTGTATAACTGTTACCTGCAGCCCTTATACAACCTCTTAAATAACTGAAGTGTCCTATTAGGTGTGCCCATTCCGCTTGTATAGGTGTTCAAGAGGGTTTTGCCAATGTTCTTACAGTATACAATGCTGTGTAAGGAATACTGTATAATCATTCTTGCAACTCTAATAGGAGTGATAATTGTTAGTTGGATTGTGATGCAACACCCATTTGTTTTTGATCTGATGAACGGTGGTGTGTGTCAAATTCATTTCTTCCTTGGTCATTCTGACTGTCAACCGATCTGAATGCACAAGATTCATATTATCATCGCTACTTGAAGATGAAGGCCTTCCGCTTCACGGTTCATCTTCAGTCGACTCTTTCCGTTCTGAAAATGCCTTAAACGGCCAAAAAAACCTTGCACTTGACAAAACACTATCTCCGTAGGCCTGCTGAAGTTTAGCAAAGGTTTCCGTTGCACTGTGCCCAAATCTGAAGTAAGACCTGATAGCATACCGCTCCTCAAAGTTGATGTTCATTTTTAGAATACAATATGGAAAACTGCTTCATGAAATCGCTACGGACAACCACATGACTCGAGCGACTTCAAACTTCTAACGCAGGCGGATCACATGTTCTCCTGTCTTCCCTCCAAGCCCTGTGCCTCCAGTGTTGCCAGGTCGAATGCTACGTTGCCAGTGTCATCACTCAATTTACAGACCTCGTAGATCTTAGTGTCAGAAATCGCTGTAAGGTCGTAGGATCAGTTATTGAGTTGTTATTAACTCTCATATAAATTATAATAACGAAATGTTGACAATACTCCGCCTAGTATTGCCGGTATCAGTAGAATCATCTGAAACAATTATCGGCTAGGTTTTATAAGTTGTGACTTCGCGCTGGTGGTAATAAACTAGGTATCCTTTGGTCTGTAATTAGAAACATAAGCATTCAAATATGTTACTTCCAATTTATTTGCGTTGCACCGCCTCTTAAGTTCTAAGTACTATTCATTACTCATATAACGAGTATCGCCTCGTTTTGAAGCCAATATGAGCTCAAGCTGTCCGTAAAAGCTTGATTTCATAGATTCTAGTTCTTTGAACATTGGCATTTTAAATCACAATGCGAGCGCGAACTTGATATGGAGTTGCGATTGATACTAAGCAGGGAGCCCGCCGCCCACAGCGAATGAACGTGAGTTGATACCAGGGTAGCAAATTTGCAACAATGAACAAAATGAACGGTACAAAAAAAGAGCATAATTATTTCATAATACAAGCAATAGTAGGTAGTCGAAACACACAAATATCATAGTGCAAATAAGTAAGCAAAAAACAGACAAAATCTCACAGAAATATATCCAATTGTTCTGCAAGGTCATTAGCCCTGCCACAAAAGTAAAATAGTGGAAAAATCCTTAAGGTGCATGATGTAGGGTTAGACTATCAAATTGTCTAGAATTCAAACATGGGACAAGAAAACTAAATGTATGCATTATAGTGCAGCAATCGACACAATTGTGCATTATATCACTCACAAAATTAACGGAGCACTTATCACGCCTTTCCCTGAGACTTTCCAGATTAAAGGCTTCTTCTAACATTTTTGAAGGTAGCCAACTGGCGGCTATCTGAGATTTTCCTTAAAATGTTAGTACTTCAATAGTCGTCTGTGGATATTTTCAAGTTTATCTATCCAAAAGTCTGCCAAACACTTTATACATATATTCAAGCTTTGAACGAACAAGTGAGCAATATAAAAGCTTAATTGTATCAATGCCTTGTAACTCGACCACAGAGTTTGATAGAGCCTAATCTCAGAAATAATCGTCTTACTATTAAAGATGACACCTAAATGCTTGACTTTGCTCAGACGAATGAGAGGCGCACCACCAATATTATACCCAAATACGATTGCTTGAGTTTTGTTGGTATAACTGACCACATTACACTTTGCAGCATTTAAAGGCAAGCTATTTTTGCGACACATGTTGTCTAGCATATTGAATTTATATTCTAGATCTTATGATAGCTGCCTTGCGAATATCGGAAGCTCGCACAAATATAATGAGATCGCTGCTGTCAAGTATTTGTCACGTGGGAAGCCAACGACAAGGGGGTGAAGCATACCCTGTATTGTGAAGGAATAAACGAGTGTTGTTGGCTGATCTCGTGGCCCGGTGGGCTAGTCGAAAATGACATGACTTTCGCGATATAAGTACATAATGCAAAACATAATATCTGGTATTAAAAATTCCATTACTATACGCCTTTGCCAATTCAGGTTCGCATGGACTTTTAATGAATTTCAAAATACTGTACAAATTATCAATATCATTGTCTTCGACCGCATGCTAGCATTAGTTCGAACTTTAGCCATCCACAGATCAAGCACGTAATACAGGTTTAACAAAAAGTGGTAAAACTTTGTCAATCTTAAGATTCCATCAAAAACTTTCATTCGATACAGATTCGCGGTAAAGTTATAAGGTCGGTCAAGCAAGCTGGTATCGGTCTCTTGTTCGCAAATAGACGATGTTATGAAATAGATTGTGTTAATTTTTAGAAAACTTCCTGTTGCGTTATGAATATTTGCGTGTAGACATCGAAACACAGAAACATTGTGGTAGCAAACGGGTAGAAGAAAACATCCCAATAGTATCGTTTAAACCTTGGCTACAGGCTAATGAATCTATTTCTCTCACGTATCCTAATAATGGAATAAAATAAACTCATTTTTTACTTATATGATATCATTAGGTTTTCTTTCTCTTATAATCATTCACGGGATGTTGGAAGTTATGTATGGAGAATAAAAGCATACGAATGACCCGTTTCTGGAGGCCGTATAACTCTGAGGAATTTTGCTTCATCACTTTCTGGGAGATTTCGTGAGGAATACTTGCCGAATATTGCCCTTGATCTGCTCTCTAGTGCTTGGTTTATTCACCTAAACGTTTTTTAGAAGTCGCCAAGTCTGAGATCTGATGACCTTTAAGGCCAAACATCGCCTAGTGGGAAAATAGAAACGCTTACTGACCAGGGCACGCTGCAGGTATTGGCGAGCTTATTTGGGCTATCGTGCCAAGCTTTGTGGCTCCTGATGTTTGATATGGAGGTGCACTCCAATTTGAGAAAGGACGGGGGAGTTACGGCTTTTGTCCATCCAGAGACGTTTCTAAGGAATCACGCCGGAAGGACATTCTGTGGCTCTGCCTTTACCTCAGACCACCCCCCCAAATTTATTAGCTGTCTCTATCGCTATCTCTCGGACCATGACTGGGATGACCTGCTTCAATACATCACTGTCATGATTCACTTCCTGAACATCAAGCACCCTGCCTCAGAACGCCTCAGTGATTTCAATGCCCATAGTGAGCTCTTTATACGCTCAAACAAGACCGATGTAGCAGATCGTGGAACAGCAACAGAACCGTGGGCTTCCCACACCAGCTATCCACGGAGGACGTCCTAGCCTTCGTCATGCAACTGTGGAGTAAACTCGTAAAAACATATCGAAGGTGCATGTAGTTTCTCTTGATATCACGGAAGCGTTCGGTCAGCTATGGCATGTTGCCTCCTTATGCAAACTTCCATACTATGCCTTGCAGATGAGTGGCTGACTTTCCCTCGGATCGTAAGGTATCTATCTTAATTCATCCGAAAATGTCGACGCGGATGTTCCCCAGTGATTGGTCTTGACTACGACATTGCTCCTTTTGCATATCAACTATCTCTTTTCCTGTACGATCAATCCGATCAAAAGCTATTTGCTTTGCTGATCATAACACTTTACATTCAGGTTTTCAGAATGACAGGGCTTCTGCTTGGAAACTGGTACAGTTTAATGCTCCCAAAACACAGTACTGTACCCTGACTAACAAAAAGCGCCATAGTACTCATCCAGTTTCATGGGGGGTCGAGCTCTACCGAAGAGTCACTCATTTCTACTGGTCAGAGTCCAGATCACGGATGAGTGTATCTAGTACGAACACATGTCATCAATAGCGGTGCCCTGGTATTTGGGCTTCGGCCTCGACGGCTGCTTAAGTATAGAGAACACTCAGCCTGCAAGAAATGGTTCCCGTTACATAGCCAAAGAAACGACTAGTATAGATTTTTTGCGCGTGGTGTTTTCATTGTGTTTGATATCCTTTTAGGACATTCCGTGTGGCCATCGAAATCACCAGTTGCAGCAGCCTCAGGGATCTTCTAAAAAATAACATCTATTCACTGTAGTACAGCTGAGGAGTAGTACTTATGGAGCTATTTAAAATATTTACTAAGAAATACACCAAAAAGGATTGGAAAAAGCATCTAACGTTTCATAAATAAATAACGAATTGGATCTACTCCATTCCATTCTAAAGATATATTGAGAATTAAAATCAATCGGCCATACGTTGACTGTTCTCAAGTCACAGTATTTACCCAATTCCCCTCTCTGCCCGACAAAAAAATCACCATTTACCGAATTTTCTTATCTTACCTTTGAGATTTATAGAACTACTGAAACACTGGAGGTTTTTTCTGCACTAGCGATACCGCCCAAAAATTTCCATTTATTTAATAATACTATTTAATTTATATTTCATACCATATGTACGATTTAAGCATAACCATGTCTAAGTACATCATCATGGATATTGGCCCATCAGCGACGCAATGCTAAAGTTATAAAAGCTTTTTCTGCTTTTAACTCACACACTCCAAAGTGATAGGCAGTTCCCGCTGTTTATTGCCACTCAGGGAACGCAGTATAGAAGGGAAGAGAGATATTCAATTTGTTATGGAGTAAATTCGAACAATTTTCCAACGGTGTCGCGTGAGTGAGCTCATTCCTTTTTCCATCAGATGTTCAGTGTGAATTTATAATGCAGGAAATTCAAAATATTATCGCAGGGCCTTCAGTTCTGTAACTCCCTGAAAAGAGGGAGCACAAAAGCAATGGTGGACCTGAATGACTACCAGCGATTTCTAGAGCTTAAAATAGGAAGAAAAGTTTATATAAACATAGGCCGACAAACGTCCCCTAAGGGCGCTACGGTCTTTTAAAGGGACACCCCTGAAGATGGTTTTTCCTTAATATTTCCGAAACGTGTTGAGATAAAGACATAAAATTTGGTATTCTAGCCTAGTTTTTTATGCTAGATTTAAAAATATTAACAATTTTGTACAGTTTTGTTTGGAAGCGTATGTAACAGGGACGAACTCAAGTTATTTTAGCCCCAAAATTTTTGTGTGATCCTATTTTTAAAATTCAATTTTAGAATTTGAAAATTTAGGGTTTTCTACATAAAAAGGTACTCTTATTGGATACCAATAAATTGTGCCATTTTTGAATAAAATCAAACTAAAACATTTGTCACATGATAGGAAATGTACTACGAATTTAAATGAATTGTTGAATACTTAGATATGGCAACGAAAAAACTAATTTAATAATTGGTAAATATTACATAAATACATATTTCTATTGCAAGATAGCTAACATTTAGGCAAAAACAAAAGAAATAATTTTTTTCTACGAACGAAGTTAAAATTTGTTTAAAAAAGAGGACATACAGTTGGATATACTTAAAACTAGCTTTACAATAAGTGTTCAAATAAATTCCCATTTTGTTGGATACAGAGAGTCTCGCTCGACGAACTAATGATTGTGTAGCCCGAAAAGTGAAAAACCTTTTTCTTCTTCTTCTTTTTCATTTGTAGCCTGATTGGTTCTTTGAAGTACTTCTTCTTGAGTATTTACTTCAGTCGAGTAAACTAGGTCTTTAATGACCCCCAAAAATTGAAATCCAATGGATTTAGGTGAGTTGAACGTGGCGGCCACGCTATAAGACCTCCTCGGCCTAACCATCTGTCTGTCTGACATTCAACCAATTTCGAACATTGCGTCCAAAATGTGCAGGGGCGTCATCATATTAAAAAACATATTTTCTTGAAACTGCTGGCGCACATCCAATGGTATTATATCCATGAGTTCATTCTGAAGAAAGTTCAGATACACCTCTGAATTAAGACGATTGGGAAGTACAATAGGCCCAATTACTTGATCCCCAAGTACTCCTGCCCATAAGTTCAATGAAAGTCTGTTGGAAATTTGACTCATCCGACCATAATATTCTAGGAATAGTGTTTTCATTTGCTAATATCCACTGGCAAAACTCGATTCGTGGTAAAGAATCTGCCTCCGTTACATGCTGCACCCGTTTAAAATGATAAGGATGTAATCCTTGCATTCTTGTCATTCTTCCTATCTAAAATTATTATTTTTAGGATAACTATCAAATAGGTATTCATAAATTTTTCTTACTATTGATCGAGGTATATCCATATTTTCTGAAATACTTCGTATGCTTATTTGCGGATTATTTTCAAACATATTTAAAGCAATATCCATACGATGATTTCCCAGTGGCCTTTCTGAGCCCTGCATGCGCTGAAAACTTCCATGGTTTGACAAATTCCGGTGAACATCAGTAAACAAAATGCATGTCATTCAGTTCTGCCTGTAAATCTTTGCATTTTAAATCGATTTAATAAAAATTTCGATTTAAATCTAGTAATTTTACACTGCTTAACGTCAAAATAAGTCATAGCAACTCAAAACCACTTTTGTTTGCTGTCATGGCTAACTATGTATAATTAACAATTCATTTAAATTCGCAGTACTATCATGTGACAAATTCTTTAGTTAGATTTTATTAAAAAATGGCACAATTTATCGATATTCAATAAGAGTACCTTTTTTATGTAGAAAAACCTAAATTTTCAAATTCTAAAATTGAATTTCAAAAATAGAAGAACACAAAAATTTTGGGGCTAAAATAACCTGAGTCCGTCCCTGTTCCATACGCTTACAAACAAAACTGTCTAAAATTGTTAATATTTTTAAATGCAGCATAACAAACTAGGCTAGAATACCAAATTTTATGTCTTTATCTCGACACGTTTCGGAAATATTAAGGAAAAACCATCTTCAGGGGAGCCCTTTTAAAAGACCATAGCGCCCTTAGGGGACGTTTGTCGACCTATGTTTATATAAACTTTTCTTCCTATTTTAAGTTCTAGAGACCGCTGGTAGAATATTGCACACTTTTTTCGGGACTTATACAGGGTATAAGGCCGAAAAGAGCATCTCCGGAGAAACAAAGCAGAAAACACTTTCGGTCGAGTTGAACGTGTACCTTGCAAGTCGATAGTCATACCACTATGATAAACAGTGAACATGGGATCCGGGACTGGAATCACAGCTTTCAGCCTGCTATAGGGGGTCAAAATGCCAACTTTTATTAACTATTTGAATGAATTAATAAAAGATAACCAGTTATATATCTATTTGATACAAGCAGATATGGAGACTCTGCATGAAAACTGCGTTAGATACTTCGGAGGTATGTTATATTCCCCAAAAAGACGCCTCTCGAGACATGCTTTAGCGGCAATATTCCGACTATTTTCATTTGCTATTTATTGGTTATATAAAAAAAAATATTTAAGCATACAATATTGTATCAAGCTAACATTCTGAACATCCCTCATTCAGGGTCAATTATTTGAAATGAAAGGTCAACACCCATTTTCGAATTGTATAAACTCTGCTAATCCGGTGCTTGAATTGTCTAAGATTAGTGGAACTGGGAAAAGCCTACTCAGGTAGATTTCGTATGCATAAAAAATTTCAACAATTAGAAAATGAAAATCATTCTAATGTCGATCAAACATTTCTCCAGACGTGTCTTTGTGGGGCCTGTATCTTCATAACATCTACGGCAGCTTTCATGCAAGCTAGTTCCAATATTTGCTTGTATCAAATACCATATAAGTGTATTCAAATATGTAGGATAAACCGAGGAACGATGGCGATATTTTTTTCATCGTCCCCAATATTTTTAATAATTGGGTTTTAACAAAAAATATAATATTTTAGGGTAGGGCATGGTAATTATTATTGGTTGCTCTGTGCAAATTTATTATAAATATGGTTTTTCATGTTGTTGATACATATCGGTATTCTTTATATGTGGGCCATCTCTCCTATAGTGTTTAGTAGATATGGCCATATAATAGAAGGTAAGATGGCCATCTGAAATTTAAATAAAATAATGAGTTTTATAAAAATACTCGTGAAATACATATTATTACATATAACAGAAACAAAAATTAAAAACTCACATTAAAAAACTAACTAACTCAGTGAATTAACTATAAACCACTACAAAAAAAGAACAAAACAACATATTTTTTTGTAAAAAAACACGTTAGTAGTTCAAGAACAAAAGTTTATTATTTTGTGCAACGAAGGACTATTGCTAATCTCAAGTTTTCGGCAAACAAAAACCACAGACAAATTGTTTGGCAGAATTTGATCCACTACAAAGTTTGTGAATCCACAAACCACATACCGTGCATCTAAACCATAATTCGTTGTCTTTTCCGAACTCCCCACAAACAAAACAGATCATCGTCCTCGTCTCTTGAGGAGTCACTATCATAGGATGAAACTTGCGAATCCGAAGAGCTTTCATCTCTTTTGGTCTTCTTTCTTATTTTTGTCCTACTCTGGGCCCTTTTGTTGCCAAAATTTGCTCTTTTGCCAGAACTAGTTGAACGCATACTTTTTAAATTGTTATTTTTTTCCGAAGTTTGTTTGTTTTTCTGCGTATTTTTCTTTGATTCTAAGAAGTTCACAGATGTTAAAATATTTGCGATGGATTTTGATCTTTTTTTGTGGACTCGATTCGAAGCTTTGGCACAGGTGAAAGTTCCTGCAATAATTTGCTTGGTGTTTCGTTTTTTATTTCGTTAGGCTCTTCAGACGGCAAAAGTGGCACTCCACCTTCAACTTGCGGCACTGGTAATGGTGTAGTATCCCTGTTTTGTCTTTCTTCATGATGTGATCTTGACATTTCATTAGCATCTAGGTGATCGGCAATGGAAAATGCATAATGCATAATCCGGGGTTATGTCTGGATTAAAAGGGTAGATACCGGTAGCTCTAAAACCTGAAGTGGCATTTTTCGGCGTGGCAGATTTAGCCCAACAATCTGATAGGAGCTTTCCAAATTGGTATCTAGTGATGCGTCTTCCTGCATGTTGTTTAAGCCACAGCTGACAGCTTTTATAAAATGCGCTTTTAAATACCGACCGGTCGAATGGTTGCAGATAATGCGTACAATGGCTAGGAAAGCATAAAAGAATGATGTGTTCTTTGGCATACTGTTGCATTTCTACCGATGAAGAGTGAGACGTATGGCCATCAAGTAGGAGAAGTATTGTGCCTTCCGGTTTCCTGGATACAAAGTGTGTTTTTAGCCACCTTAGGAATAAGTCGGAGTTCATGAACGCTGACTTCTCCAACAAAAACAGCTGAGAACCAGGAGGCATGTTGTCATAAAGTCAATTTTTAAAATTTTTCCCTTTCATAATAGCGACAGGAGGAAGAAGGGTGCCCTCGGCGTTACAGCAGGCAACAACTGTTACAGTCTCGCCCTTTTCTGCTGAAGCAACTGACGAAACTACTTTTGATCGTTTTACTTCCAAAACTTCCCCCTGTGTTGTGTTTAATTGTAATCCACTTTCGTCCATATTAAACATATTTTTCGGGTTTTTGAAGAGATTGTTTTCTTCCAGAACACTCTCTGGTACTTTAAAGTAATCAATTACTACCTTTCTAGACATTGCTGTGCACCTCGCCAACGACAAACTTTCTGCTTTTTTAACTGATACTTGTGGATGTCTGGTGAGAAATGAATGCAGCCAAACGTATCCAGCTTTCTGAACCTCATTGTTAAATTTATGTTTCAAGCCCAGCTGAACAGCAAATTTATAAGCTACGGTTCGCTAATCATCTCTAGTAAGTGGAAATCGACTTTTTTGCATTTCTTTAATATGTCGAACCAGTTTGTTTTCATGTGCAGCCCCGAAAGAAGTGTCTGGACCCAATTTTTTCTTATGGTCTTCATTCTGTTCAATCCGCTTTTCCAATGTCTTTCTCGGAATACCGAAAGTTTTTCCAGCCTGACGTACAGATAATCCCTCATCTTTAACAGTACTCATTGCAGATTTTAGTTTCTCCTCGGTCCATTTGGCCCTCTCCAATGATTTTCTTTTGTAAATATTCGGCATCTAAAATAAATACAAATGATCTACGATGGCCATCTTACATAGGAAATAAGTGGGCCATCTCTCCTTTTATTCGAGGAAAGATGGCCATAGCATGATTTAGATTTTATGTACGTTAATTCGAGTAAAATGCTTAGGCAACACAAAACGCACCACACATGGTAAAATAAACACTAGACGGATTGTTGAAGACTAATAAAATTTTATGAAATTTGGCTAGTGGAAAATTGTATTAAAAAACTATTGAGCCCATGTAAACAGTAATTTTGAAATAACTTACCTTTAAACTTAGTTAATTGACTCAGAGTTTCTAGTATAGCACGATCACACAAAAGTACATTACGCCATATTGGAAAAAAACGCCCTCTAATAACTATTTAGGAAAATATCGAGTTGGGCCATCTGTTCTCTATGGCCATATAACCCCGATTTACCCTATATTAAAAATTGGCATTTTGACCTTTGTCCATTATATTTCAGCCAGAAAGCTAATTTATGTGCAAAGCAGAAGCCAGGGGCGCCTATTGTCAGAAATAAATTCGCTACGTGAATAAGATGCTTAATTTCTGTTGCACATCGGCAAAGAATGTCTTATGCTCCTACCCCAAATACAGACTGATCCAAACAGTGACAATATTTCTCGAGCCTTAAGTACGTACAAAAATAACAAAAAAAAAACGTATCCTATTAGACATAACTATGTCCTAAAATGTCTCACTACCGAGATACAGGCTGTTGTAGATTTATACGCTTCTCGTGAGACTGCATCACGACGAAACAAGAATGTAGTTCAAATTATGGTATGGTGAGAGAGCATTTCGCTCTTACAGTTGAGAAGCTTCAACGTAATGTTAAAGCTAAGCAAGTTGAAGCTTTTAATACGACTTTACTTTATGAATTTAAACCAATTCTTCTCTACAAACAATTCGCCAAAGCTTGATAAAATAATAATAAACCGTCTTTTATTTTCAAAGAAAATTCAATATAATAAACAAATATATATGATACCAGTGGCGAAGTCTAGCTGATAGCTACTCTACTCAACCACTAGAAGGAGAGCACCCAAATAAGCGAATAATGTGTAATTACATATGTCAAAATCAATGATCTTATATTTTGCTGAGTGTCCTTGCGAGGTATGAAATGTTTGATCAGACCTGGAGGATTTGGAGTGTTGACCAGTTTATGCGTAAAATTATAATATTAAGTTGTCATCTCCTTGTGCACTACACCGTGAGCTTTTCATGAAACCATACGCTGTCTTCGTCCAAGACTACACTTGAACCACGTTATGTATCGTTAGTGACGGTCAGAAAGACAGAAAGCAAAGAGATCCAGCTCAGCCTTGAAAAATGTCTACACGGAACATACCATCATGGGTTGTGTGGTGAATTTCTCATTAGCGCTCAAGTCTGCGACCAAATTGAACACGTTCAAGGGCAACCAGCTGATGCAGAAGATGACTGCGATGGAACCCAGGAGCAGGTTGGTTCTCTGCAACCTGCGCCCTCGGAGCTGCCTACGGTTCTTCTGCGAGTGGTCATCGCTACTCACAAAACCTGTCGCAAAACGGTACCGCAGCTTGTACGAAATTCGGATGTAGGCAGCCTGAAACAAGAAAAAATACAGTTGAACTGAGTTTTTATGCTTGAGCCATGCCTAAATACTCCTGTATACCGAAGAGATATAGGGGGATACTGGGAAAGGAGCGGACAACACACAAACTAGCGAAGAAACACATATGCACGTCACATACCCATATTCTGGCGCCATTTTACATTTTATTGAGATGCACAATATTAACCACTACGCCACCAGACTGAAATTATTGTATTGGAGCTACCATAATGGCCTATACAGGGTATTCCAGAATAATATCTGGTATGCTTGTAGGACAGAAGAAAATAATCAAAAGTAGGTATTTTATTTTTTTGGATCTTTCGATCCTCAAACCAATTTTTCATTCACCTGCGAGATTCTTATACAATGGGAGAATTTCATATGTCCCAGATTTGAAAACAGAACCTATTTCTATACACCTAACCTGATTTAACCAATGTTCCAGAAAAATATGACCGACGCGAATTCCACAGCTTGAATAATCGATCATTATTTTGTGAGTGTGATAATATTTTCATTATGATACGCCACTTGCTCAGTCACCAGTCGGCTAACAAGGAAATCAAACAAATTAATGTATAATCATGAGTGAACCGCAGTGTCTATAGATATACCGTCGGTGGTACGATCTGATATTCCCTAACCCATCCTGACCAATTCCATCAAATTTGTAGAAGTTTCTGAAATATTTTGACCGAAAGTTACTGTACTTTGACACAACATGCTGTGACGCACTAATACACTATAGCAATACGGTTTTACCATGTTTGCACCAATTAAAGACGTTTTATAGCTTACGAATAAAACCTTCTAAAACTGTTTTGCTATTTATCTGTCAAAATACTTTCAAAATGATGCGTTTGAACATCTACCTGAATTATGTTTAAAAACAGTTTATGTATCTCACTTTGGTTTGTCTTCGAAATAGTTGTACGTATGTCCGAGTATTTTTATATACGCATCTGATATGTATGGTCCTGAAACAAAAATATGTGAACTACGCCAGCGTAGGCAGATCATAAGCCGAAACGTCTCATTTGTATGTAGGAGTGAACATTCCATCCAAACTTTAGTAGGTACGAAATACCAGTCCAATAAGTGCAGCTCGTATATCATTCTGTTTGAAACCGCACTGTTCTCCGTTTAACCCTTACCAGGAATAATAAGTTGTAGTATGTTGGAACATTGGAACATACGCCAAGCATTTGATCTGATCATGGAGATCGAGGTTCTATTGCCTTTTATTATTATTTGTTGGAAAACATTAGTTAACTTCTTTTTTTCTAGGATGAACATCTATTATGTTATATTCATAACTAAATTTTTATGCCCCTGGCGATTTGGATATCGCTCTCCTTCACCACAAATCGATCACCTTGTACTCTTGACGCGCCACGTTACGTTATACGAGTATAACTTCGTCAAATTTTTAAGACGCATCCTGTGAAAAAGCATTTATCGGTAGTCTTCTTACCACTGCCAGAATATGACAGTCAGTCGCAACGTAACAGGATCTTACATTATTGAAAAGCAATTCATGACTGAAAAGTCATGAGAAGGTACCATTCCTCGAAGAACTAAATATTAGTCAATGAGATTATGGGCATGTTGACACAGCAGGCAGCCAAGCGCTTATATTTATTCAGTCTATAGAACACAAAGCTGTATGTCATTCGCTGGTAGGATTGTTGTCCTTATGTCGTTGTCAGCGATGGTTGACCTGTCAAAATTGGTTGTCAGCTTGTCGGTCTACGTATGTACAGGGGGTGTAAGTAGTATACAACATGTCTAAGCTCGTCCATTCAAACATCGACAGCCAATCATTGATAGCTGCTTTGTGCTTTTTGGCAACTGATCAGTATGGTCTAGGATTGGTCTCTGGGACAAAGAACGAAAGCAAAGTAACTACAAGGTATGAGATCTATCGCAATAAGACGACGGAAAGCGCCATCAGTTACGAGAATAAACCACTGGGAGAGTAGCGGCTATCGGCAGGGACTGCAAGAACCGCAATGTGACTGATAGAGGCTGGCGATTCTAGTGGTACAGTAGATGTAATCTACCCTCCACTGAACAACAAGAATCGTTCTTCTGATTTCAACTGTTATAAGAGTTCAAAAAGTAGGGTTTTATGTCCAACTCACTAATTCCAACTATGGATGCAGAAATACTATATCTTTATCTTTTTCCTTGCTTTAGGATTAGATACTGCTGTGTGCCACAAATTTTGTGTATGACTTTATGTATAAATATTAAAACCAGTTTTTAAAGCTGGGATACTCATCTTGTATCGCATGGAGACAACACATAAATGTATATTTTGTGATGGGTCATAAGGCGTGTTGAAAGAAATGTCATTTTCTAGTGGTTTTTGAGGCCTGTTTTTAAAAAAATAGTGAATAATGCACGTGGCATTTTTTCCACTGCTAGAGTCAAATTGTATGTACTTATTCTACTTCTCGTAGTTTTAAGATTTTTAGGAGCAAGATAGCGTTGCATTCGAATTTTTATTTGGTCCTCTACTCCGAACTTCTAAAAAAGATCGTAAAAACAAAAATATAATGTTATGCTCATCCTACGAAATTCTTCAATTATAAGCTCAGCTGTATTTCCTTTCTAACCGACCGGTGGTCAGCGATCTGGTTATCTTCTATTGCTGTTCCTAGGGTATCGAGTGTCAAGCTTCTTATACAATATAGTTTGAATATACATATAGAATAGTGGAAAAGCTTAAGATGTATATACGAGCCCCTTCCCACTTCAGTTGGCCCAACTATTGAAATCTTAGTTTTTTTCTTATCAAACACGAACAATAAAAATGTAGCAGGGTGTTCTATGTTTAAAATATTAACAATCAATATTTTGGTAATATATAATAGAAAACACCAACTTTATCAGTCCCTAATCAAATTTGCAGCATAAAAATAACACATCTTGCAATTATTACAGCTTATCAACGTATTTTCATTTCAATGCAAACTAAGTCTATAACGCATAGGTGGCTGTGAAAAATAAAAGCCATTACAACTGTTTCTATTAATCACAGCTATCAGAATACGTTTAAAATTAGGAATGTTTAATATGGAGATATATGTAACATAACGAATAACTTATTATATGCAAGAAGTATAAACATTCAGTCTGCGAAAGTTTTCCACTTGTAATATACAATTATTCTCAATTCCGTATGCTTGATGTAACTCGATATGCAAGCTTTTAATAAGAGCAACATGGTGAAACCTTTTACATTGTTAGTGCCACGTGAGGTCGTGCACTTCGAAATGCCCAAAGTTTTGCTGCTGCACTACTTTGTTGTAAGTTTGGAATATATTGAGCGCATAGCTGTAACGCTTCCTTTCCGCAAAAAGTCCAGAAAAGATGGAATGCAATGAAGATTCCAACTTTTCTGCACAATCACAGAAAGGGGGTTACCATTAGCTTCCGGTAGCTCAGTCGGTGGCATGAAGACATCTACAGGCGTGTAGCTATATGTCGACCATGGCATGGCTAGAGGATAGAAGAACAAACAGAACACAAAAATTTAACAGATTTTATTTAACAAAAAAAAGGCATTTTCATTACATTACAATTTTACAAAAATAACAAAATAAGTTTTACATCTTTGGCGCTGCTATAACGCTATCGACTTATCTTTCGCTGGTCCATTTTGACTCGACTGAAGCGAGGATGGTTGAAGTGGAGGTCCCAGTTGTGAGGGGTGACCTCACTATAGTGGCTTCATGACCAGTTGTAGGCGAAGTTAAAGGCGATGGCGCTGCCAAGGCACATGCATGGGTGAAAATATTGGCCAAGGCTAGGCAAAGTGAAAGGGAAAGAGAAAGGGGGTGGCCCCAATCATTTTTGTCCTATACGGACACACATTCTAGAAAATTCTAGCACATGGTGCTATATAACCTTGTGCTACAGAGAAGAAATTTCTAGCCGTTGTTCGATCGGCGGCTCAAGTGAAAAAGGAAGCGCGAGGAAGATCGCAGATCAGGAACTCCGCATCAAGCGCTCCAAGCGGAAAATTTTCCAAGTAGAAAAGCTAGAGATGGGATTAATGAAATGATAATCGAGAAGTGATTTAATAAATACGATCGGACGGTGAAACCGTTACACTCGCCCCAACTTAACAAAAAAAAAAAAAATCGAAGAAGCATTTAAGAATTTTTTTTTTACTAGGAAATTGAAAGTTATCACGGAAGGACAAATGTACAACCATTCGACCAGATAACAAGTAGCAAAAGTAAGGTAGAAACAAAAATGTTAGAAGAGAATTAGAAGAAAAAGGGATAGCCTCAAGTCTACCAAACAAGAGGGATGGTTATAGCACCAACTCGCTGAAAAGTACAGTGAAGTTGCACTTAAAAAAAAACTATCATCATATGATGAAAAACCCAAAACATAAAACATCGTCATACCTAAGACGAGAAAAATAATAAACCAAAAGCTTCAGAAGTAGTCCAAGGACGAATCACAATGGCATCCAAAATGCACGACTGACTACTAAAAACTTCAAAACTAAGTAAGTACCTAAACCATAAGAGGTACTAAAAAAAATAATAATCTTTCTCAAAACAATTGCCAGATTATCTCGCAATACTCCAAACTCAAAAAGAACATCATATACAGTGATATTTTAAACCAATATCCAATATTGAAAAAAACAGTGCATTATTATTTTCAAAATATGAAAATCAAAAGAAATTAACAAATTCCATTAGGAATTCAAGTCATATAACAAAACAATTTACAAGTACTAAACCAATGAAAACTTGATCACGAAGGTATTTTAATAAAAAAAGATGTTAACTAAGTGCAGTTCTGATTCCACAAAAAAATTGTCGGGCGCCAGCAGTCTGTAAGACTACAAAATAATTCAAAATGTTTTCAGAGAATTAAAGTATATAAGAGACATTTATGAAATATTGAAGAGTCAAAATATAGCTTAAGTTCAATCAATGAACTAAAATTCAAGAGTAAGTTCAATTAAGATTTTCGGGTCATGTGACAACATATGAACCAGACCAAAAAAAAATTCTGAAGTTCAATAGAGAAAAGAGCAAAAGAAATTTCCAAAAAAACTAAGTGCAACACAAGTGCAACTGTAAATCTAATAGTATTAAAATCATAAAGTGAAAGGAAATATTAAAGCTATCTGAGCATGATTTTATAAAGAATTCTCAAAAAAAAACAAAAGTAAGCAAAATATTAAAAGTTTCATGAGTAATAAATGAGAAACGAAGTAAATCATGATACATGAGAGTAATGCCGCAAGCAAAAATTGTATGCAAAAGTCTACGATATATGTAGGTGCAAAATTGGAGTTATAAAAAAAAAAACAATCTAGTGAACAAGAAATAGAAATAAATATGATAGGTAAGAATTCGAATTTTGATTTAAAGCAAAAATATGAGAGAAAGACAAGTTTCTAGGGTCACCATAGGTGCACTCCAAAGCCCTAGACAAGAATGTCTATAGTCTATGGAATATTCTCATGTAGATCACTGATATCATCAGCGCACTTCAAAGTCTACACTGAAAATAACCATATCATTGTAAAATGAAAGTTAAGTTCAAATATGAAATATTACAAGATTAGAAAAACTATAATAATTTACCAGTGTAAAATATGAGAAGAGAATTACTATACTGAATCTATTAGAATGGGCGATTACTTCAAGTCAAGACAGAAATTGAAAGAAATAAGAAGTCGGGAAAAAAAATATGAGAGCAGACTATCAAAACAAATGCAATAATGCAAAAGCAAAATCACCAGATATTTCAAAATCTATAGCGAAACATGAAAGCAATGTCGCAACCAAGCTCAAGACTTAGCAATACGCACAAATGTGCACAAAGGCTGAAAGCATATATGAAAAATCTCAAGAAGGAATTGACAATTACTTCAAATCAAATTGAACTGATGGAATTGAACTGAGACATAAATTACTATATCAAAAGTGAGTTTTACTTATACGCCAGAGGTTTCAAGAGTTTATCAATACGCACAGATTTGCAACTAGGCGGAAAGCATATATGACAAGTCTCAAGAAGAAATAAAATGCATATGAAGAAAACACTTTCAATTAAAGAAACTGTGGATAGTACAAGACCCTCAAAGGCATACATCGCAACGAATCTATGTAACTATCCAGACTACAAAATACTGACAAAGTTCAAAACCACTCAAAAATATGTAAACAAACATCAAAAGTTTGAACCAAAAATCAATGTAAGTCTGTGCTCTCGAAGAAAGTTATAATGAATTCAAAAAGAGGATACTATCAAAAACTTCAAAAGTAATAGACTTCAAAAATAGAAGTACGTAAGTATGTAAAGGAAATTCAGAAAATATACGCATAAAAACATTATAAAATATTATACACAGTATTTGTCACATGATTTAGATCGGGAATGCAATTTAAATTTTGAGTACACTCAGAAAAATGAAATATTCAAAAGATGAAGTATACACATTAAATTGGAATCAGAAAAATAATGATTACTTGTAAATTCTCTAAATGGTGGACTGACGTAATGGTTCAAAAGGTTGAAAGAACAACGATGACTAATGTCCAAAGTAAACATTCAGCTGCCTCTTACAGCAAATAAGTTTATTCATTATCAAAGGAAATTCTTCTCCGTTCGCATCTGTACTAGGAAATAAATATAGGAAAACCTACTCGCTCCAATGTACAGATCGAAAAACTCGCCCCCTTCGATTGAGCGGAAATATAAAAGGATCCAAAACACTATAAAAAACTAACAATACAAACAAACAGTTTCAATACAAAAACAGGAGCAGCCGAATCTTAAAAAAATTATTTTATATCTGACATACATTAAAAAAGTACAGAGACGTTCAAGTCCTGTTCATCCAATGGAAAATCGGACACTAATGTTCTAATTTCCCTCAAAGAATATGCCAGATAAAACTATAAAACATTAAAATTATGAAAACTTATGCTCCAAACAAGAGACAAAATTACTACAATATAGTCAACGCCAAACAAAGTGGCGTGCACGTCATCACGATAAAAATTCCCCGACCTAATGCCTAGGTTTCTATCACAAACAATTGCTCTATTGCAGTTTCATATTAATGTGATATATAAATTGTAAAATGGTCATTACTCTCTTATTATGGTTAATAGTCATATAAACATTGTTATTAAAATATCACATAAGTTGCTTTCTGATAAATTTAGACGCATTATGCGAAATAAAATGTTTTGCAAACGCTCCAATCACTTATCGACATGTAAACGCACTAAACCGATTTCGCAGCGTTGACACATTGTCACCTTGAAACTTATTTAAACTGGGAACTGACATTTGTATTAATTTTGACACTGAATCAATTTGTGGCATTTCAAATCTTTATAAATCCTTTGGCCCCGCTACTGTAAATCAACAACTGTTTGTTTCAAAACAAAATTATTCATTTTACGAGTAGATAAAGGCAATTTTGGTATATAAAGATGCCCAAACAGTTAAATAGTCGGTGTAAGGAACTCGTGGCCTCGTTAATGCACTACTTTGAGCAAGAAAGGGACAACAACGGGCCTTTGTTGCCTTTAAACGCTGTTCAAGAGGTAGGTTACTAATAATTATCTGTAATGTATATTAATAATAGTGAAATTTTATTTCATTTTTTTGTAGCGTGTTGCTGCTGCTTTAAAAATTAGTTTAAGGACAGTTAGTCGTATTTCCGAGGGTGTGAAAAGTGATGCAAATTTAGAATCGCCCAAGAAAAAGCGGAGTTATATTAAACGTGTAACCAACACAGCGACATTGGATACAAGTGCCATTCGAGAAGTGATCTATAATATGTATCACAAAAGTAAGATCTTATTATAATAACTTATCAGAAATTTGCATTAATTTGTTAACTAAATTATAATGTCATATTACACATGGTTTCAGAAGAACAAGTTACGATACAAACTTTATGGTCTCGATTAAGAGATAGGGCATTATTTGATGGTAGTAGACGAGGGCTCATGGAACTACCAAGTATAGCTTTGAAAAGGGTGGAATTTCTAAGGCAATACAATCAAGCCAAGGTTGAGGCCTTATACCAGTTTGTCTTCCTCGATGAAACTTGGATATTTCAAAATGGGACCATAGGTCGCTCTTGGCAAAATGGAAACCAAAAAAGCGTGAAAGCTATTAAAACAGATGGTAAAAGGTATGTACTTTTACACAATTTGCACTATAAAATTTAAAACTAATATATTTTAGATACATTATATTACATGCTGGAAATGAAAATGGGTTTATTGAGGGTAGTGAAGCGATATTTTCTTCGAAAACAAAATTGAGCGATTACCATGGAGAGATGAACCAGGACAATTTTTTGAAATGGTTTCAACATCAGTTATTAGAAAAATTGGAGAGTCCATCTATGATTATACTGGATAACGCCCCTTATCACAGCATGATATTGAACAAAGTGCCCAACAATGCATGGACAAAAAAAAATATCCAAGACTGGTTGACAAATCAAAACATACCATTTTTAAACACAATGTTTAAAACAGAGCTATTGAGTATTGTTGCTCGGTACATAATGCTTCTTAATTATATATATTTTGGTCGACAGTTTATATTTCTTTTGTTTATTCCTATTCTTAAAACAACTGCTTTTTTAGAAACAAACCACCTAAAATATACGTGATTGATGAATTGGCGGAACAACATGGGCACAAAGTTCTTCGTCTGCCTCCTTACCATTGTATATTTAACCCTATTGAGTTAATTTGGGGCATAGCAAAAGGTTACTATAACAGACATATTGGTAGAGATGGTAACAGTGAAAAAGACTGTTTGGATATGTGGAACGAGGCTCTACAAACGGTTACCCCAGACATGTGGAAAAATAGTGTTCGACATACTGAGCAAGAAATTTTTAAATGGTATGAAAGAGAACGAATTTTTGATCGACCAGACATCGAACCTTTAATAATCAACTTTGAGAGTGATGAAGATTCAGATTCAGACAGCGCTGAAGAAAGAAACTCCGACTAACTTTATTGTACAGAAAAAGCTTACACCAGTAGCTTACCTAATTTTAGAATGCATTTTTCTGTATGAATTCTGTAAAATAAATACCATGCATAAAATTTGGAGGACCCCATTTGGATTTTTATTCAGTACCTTTAAGCTATCAATTAAATATGGTAGTTTCATAGTGTCATCTGATCAATAATTGTCATACTTAATGATTATGCAAGTACAGATCTATAATTTTATTATACTATTATTTTTGTTCTCATTTGAGGTTAATATTGCTTATAAACCTAGATATGTAAATAATAAATTTTATTATTTTACAAAAAGTTTGGCAACAATGTAAATTTTTCAACACACCCACCTTGATGACGTGCACGCCACTTTGTTTGGCGTTGACTATAGTTACTGAGGAACGTATATTATATTTCAACAACAAGTTGACATTGAATTACCATAAATCAGTATGTGTGTCTTTGTATAGGTAAAAATGATTTAGGAGTCACCCCCTCATTGAAAAGTAGCAAAAATATAGTCAAGAAAAACATCATTTGTTTCTTGAAAAAAAAAAGGTAAGTATCAAAGTACTATGTCCAAGTGTCAATACTTGAAAAAAAGTAAACCGCCAAAATATACGAAAAATTATGAATATCAATTTCATATAATTCAGAAAAATGGATAAATCGCAAAATGATTTACTCCAGATAACTCTAGTCAGTAGATTATTGCCATCAGAATGAAAACAAATGATCAAAAGTTCAAGTACAGTCAAAAATTCAAAAAGTAAATACATTTGGGGAAGGCAAAAATAATTTTGAAAGTAAATTTACTACGTACCAAACATCATGAGAGCTATATCAGTACACCAGAGATCCAACAATTAGGCTATATATGCATACATGAAAAGTCTCAAGAAATCAAAAAAACTGCACATGAAGAAATACTTTCAAAAACTAAGAGGTTAGTGATCAAAAATGAAAAGCATATAAGAATATATAAACTATCAACAACAATAGTCACAACCTCAATCAAAAGTTTGATGATATTCGACAAAAATGCTGGGAAACCTAAAGTCCCCAGACTATCAATATTCAACAAAAAATTATCAAAATATCATCAATCTCAAAACTACAATGAGAAAAAAGTTATAACTGTCCAGTAAATAAGAACTATAGTAGTATGTGATAAAAAAAAATTCTGGCAATGATCTCGCTGACTACTAAACAAGACAATTTAAAAGTTAATAGTATGCCTATTAAATAAACAGGTGGAAAAATTTTAATCTTTTGATAAAAATTTTTAAACATTAAGCAAAAAGTAAGGATGATTAAGGAATTAGAAATTTGACTACCAAAAGCAATTAAAAATAGAAATGCTGCCAAAGATTTTAAAGAATTTTGAAAACTATGTTCTGTCTGCCAATCTTCCACTAGCAAACCACTTGTCGACAAAGCCAAACACCTATCGAAGCCCCACGTTGGGCGCCAATTTATGTAACGCTTCCTTTCCGCAAAAAGTCCAGAAAAGATGGAATGCAATGAAGATTCCAACTTTTCTGCACAATCACAGAAAGGGGGTTACCATTAGCTTCCGGTAGCTCAGTCGGTGGCATGAAGACATCTACAGGCGTGTAGCTATATGTCGACCATGGCATGGCTAGAGGATAGAAGAACAAACAGAACACAAAAATTTAACAGATTTTATTTAACAAAAAAAAAGGCATTTTCATTACATTACAATTTTACAAAAATAACAAAATAAGTTTTACATCTTTGGCGCTGCTATAACGCTATCGACTTATCTTTCGCTGGTCCATTTTGACTCGACTGAAGCGAGGATGGTTGAAGTGGAGGTCCCAGTTGTGAGGGGTGACCTCACTATAGTGGCTTCATGACCAGTTGTAGGCGAAGTTAAAGGCGATGGCGCTGCCAAGGAACATGCATGGGTGAAAATATTGGCCAAGGCTAGGCAAAGTGAAAGGGAAAGAGAAAGGGGGTGGCCCCAATCATTTTTGTCCTATACGGACACACATTCTAGAAAATTCTAGCACATGGTGCTATATAACCTTGTGCTACAGAGAAGAAATTTCTAGCCGTTGTTCGATCGGCGGCTCAAGTGAAAAAGGAAGCGCGAGGAAGATCGCAGATCAGGAACTCCGCATCACGCGCTCCAAGCGGAAAATTTTCCAAGTAGAAAAGCTAGAGATGGGATTAATGAAATGATAATCGAGAAGTGATTTAATAAATACGATCGGACGGTGAAACCGTTACATAGCTTCATAACTAAGCTCGGTGCCAGTTTTGCATCCATCGTCGTCTGAATGAAACTGCTTATGCTTGAATTACTTTTACTGGCGACGTGTAGACCATTACGGTGGCCTTTTTCAAGTATAAGGGACCAGCATGAAAACCACAGTTTAGTCTTCAATGTAAGGTAACCCTTAACTAAAGGATATGGTGGTACATGGGATTTCGACCTAGAAGTATATTTTTATAATTCCAAGAATCGGTTATAGTATGTTTTCATTCCATCCAAGTAGAATAAATATTTTCCGAAGTTAAACAAGTTCAAACATTAACCAGAGGAAAGGATCGCTGAAATTTAATTTAATTAGCCGTTCTTTCACACTGCACCTTTTTCCTGCGAACTTAAAATTCATCCCAGCTCCAAGAAGCTGCAATTAGTTTCTCATGGCTGGCGAATGTCACGTAGTGTATTCCAGGCTACATACTTATAGTTGGGAAAATTTAATTAACTCAGGAAATGGTATAAGAACTGATGAATGAAAAACATATATAGGCATAATAATAATAATAATAATAATATAGGTCAAAAGTGACGTGAAATCTTAATATTCTACTATTGCAAAATTATATATATATGAAATCTAAGTACTATAAATCAAGAATAATGGGCTACTACTAATATTGCTAATGAAATATATGGCTACATTATTTAATAGATCTTTTCAAATGAAAAAAAGTTCAAAGCTCGAATTTGTTGTTTGTTTTGAAATATCTGCTTTATATGATGCACGTAACGCGTTAAAAAAAATGGATAACATGCAGATCAGAAGTCGTGAACCCATATGAGCTGATAATTGGTGAATGGTTGGTAATGTGGACTATCGTAGTCAACTTTATGTGACTTTTTGTGTACACACTCTTTCGCAATTCTATCGAAAATATTGTTAGTGGTGGTTTCTCCTTTGATTTCACGAAAAAAGATTATGTGTATAAATAAGGTAATCAGAAAAGCTCTTTCTAAAATAAAAGTATTTATATAATTCAAATCAGATATCATAAAGACTGCTAGTCTCATTTAAACGAATCGTTGTCATCAAGCAGAATATCGTAGAAGAAATCGATTTTCATATACCTCATTTGACACCAGTGACTTCCTAGTTTTCAGTCTTAACTGTATATCAGATCATAAGCTTGTTTGATTTTGCATGTCGGTAACAATAAAACTAGACAAAAACTCGTTACTTTCAGAGGTTTCACATTTTTTGATGAGGATGCTGTTCGGGAAAGTTTGGAAGCTAGACATTTGATTGACATGTGTTACATGGAGAATATTGACGATAAAGTAAGAAAATTGCAGAAGCCCACCTTGATGACATCTATGCCCCACTAAGAACAGTCCGTGCGAGTAAACCTAAGGCATCTTGTCTCACATATCCGTTGCAGATAGCGGCCAAGCTAATTTGGTTCTCAAGCAGTTGAAGAACTTGTCATTGCCATTCGTTCGACATGAAAGAAAAGCGTATTTAAATTTTCTAAATCAACAAAAAAATTCTAAGAAGCTGAAGTCAGAGTTAGAAAGCATGAACGTGCAGAATGAGGAAAAGCAATTGAATCTGACCAGCTTAATGACTCTGATAGTATTAATCAATATTCGCGGCCCAAGAATTATTCCTTGGACCGCTACTTTTTCTTTTATACCTAATATAGGATGCTGCATTGACAAGAAGTGTCAACAAATCGGAGATACAGTCATTTGCCGATGATACGCAGCTCCTTCCCTACTTTGATATGGAAGAAGAAGGAAGATCAAACTAATTTAAATTTAATCTCTGATATTGGAAGGCTATGTCAGTTTTCAAAAACGCACAATTTTGCCATGGATGCTTCCAAAGTCCAATGCAATGCTTTTTTGCTGTGAGCCTAGGAGGGAGGTTGTTGTATCATTGTTATCGGTAAAGACTGGGACAGAAAAATTAAATTTCTCTCCGTGTCCAAAAGTTAGGAGTTACTAATTGAGGCAAAACTCTGCAAGTCAATTATAATACTGGTTCTTATCTACTGTAATATTTTATTTTATCCTTCCTTCGATGGCATAGCTAAGAATAGACTTCAGGCTGTTCAGAAAAGTTGCATAAGATCTTTGGTGTAAGATGTTTTGATCATGTCTCAAGTAAGTTTACTTCTTTGTCCTGGTTTGAAAATGCCCTATTTAGTGAAGCTTATTATCTCATTTTCATCCACAAATTAATGTTTACGTCTAAGCACACGCTGTGCAATCTATTTTAGATTAGCTAAATTTGAAATCACCCACCAAATTACGCAGACATGAAATTCCAATGATTTGACCAGTCAAAACAACATTCACTCCCAAGAGACAAACGGAATTAATCTGTTAAACGGTCGTAGAATCTGTCGCGATTAAATTACAGCTTTAGTTTGATTAAACTGTTCCTAGTCAGTCCACAAATACGTTTGGCTGATATCACGACGAAATCTAGAATCGGTTCGATTTCCAATGCAGGATTAACACTGCACTGCAGAGACATGCGATATCCCTGCTGCGAGTCCCTAATACAATAGTAAAAATCATGACCTGCGCGGCACTCAGAAAACACAGCATTAATAATGGTACCAATATTACAAAGACCTCAGAGTAATTATTTGAGCATTTGAGTCTTAAGCCAGTCTTCATATTGCTGGGTAACCCATCAATTGAAGATGGCGATGTATACAAGAACATACAACCCTCGCAACGATGCGAGAGGCGACCATGCGCACTGCACAGTTTGCTGGCCACAGGCAGTCAAGTTCGTCGAGAGAGAAATATATTTATCGAAGTTATCTCGATATTGCTTAGAAAGTAATAGTCTTTTGGTTCGAGACATAATTTTTGGAATAGATTGTGTAGTACATGATTTAAATAGCAATTAGAATCGGGGTAGAGAAGGAGAATTCCACAAGAAGTACGAGGAATACAGAATGAATCCAGAAGATTTTTTCGAGTATATCAGAATGAGTATCGAAACCTTCGATTATATTCCAATTCATATTCAACCAGAATTGGAAAAAAGGCAATGCAGGTAGAATTTTAAGTGCCGCTGGAAAGCTGTTTTTGACATTAAGGTATATTCCTGTCTATATAAGGGATGACATTTAATTAGCCTAGGATATTTTGGGAAATGATAATACCCATCAATATGAACAACTTTCCACAAAAAACATATGGTCGCAAACGGAATTTTTTCATAATTAATTTTTTTCGGAACTATCATTGCCCAAAATACGGTTAGCTAATTGAAGATATTTAAGGGTGACAACCCTGTATATTAATATTTCATGAAATTGAAATACTTTACAATAATTATGTTATTTATTTGTGAGCTGTGAGTGGTCATTAATAAAACAAGTATCAAAACCATCGGTGTTCATTTTTCGCCTTGAAAGAAACTGAACTCGTCTGATCACTGCACTATTCGCCGCGACTGCCGCTTGACTCCGTGGCTTGCGCCGTACTGATGCATGCCTTTGTTTCACTCACCCGCAGCGCCGTTATGTTGGATGGTTTTTAATAGAGTCCAAATCGAGCTGACGGTACTTTGAGGAATTTGTTTTACTTATGCCTATGATCTTTGAACCCAATTCCAAGGTGGTTTATGTTTTTAAAATCATAAAGTGAACAAAACTTACCAAAGACATACTTAACATATAAACATTTCCAGATTTTTGGAAACAGCCCACTAAAAGGTGTAGCGTTAAAATTCATCTCATGGAATATAAAGAAATGATATCGTTACCATGCATATCAATTTCTGAGGTTTTCCAGGTTACCATATATCTGATACGCTACTGCCTCTGTTTATTTTAAGCGTAGATAAATCAATGAAGGACGAGGACGTTAGTCTTCTCTGACCGATTAAGGTGCAAAGTAGAGATTTTGAAGTTGCGGCCGTAATGTTATCAAAAACCAGAAGATTGAAAAAAGTTAGTTCTGTGTTCATACATCAAGCTTTTGAAAATGTTTATGTTCTTCTTCGGGAAATGCTATAGATATACTGAATGAAATATTAGCTTCAATATTAATAGAACAACTACTACAGCATTAAAATCGGGGTTGAAATCCTTTCTCAGGAAAGATCTCTCAAAAACGGAAATAAACGTCAGAAAACAAAAAGAATAACTTCAGAGGTCGTAATATGGAAGACTGATCACCGTTAAAATCCATTAATGTGGTTTTTGAGAACTTATTTAAGTAAAAACCGATGGATAAGTTACTAAAACAAAACATGGTGGTTGTTCAAGCCAGCAGAAGCCTGGTACAATTTTGTACAAATTTTGATTTCAGGAAGGGATAACAAGAAAAAAGAGGTCGAAGAGATAAGGTGTGCAGCCAGTAGCCTCATTTACAACATTTGGAGTTACGCAGGGGGCAGATTTCCACACGGTGGTCAAAAGTAGAGGCTAATGAGACTACTACCAAAACAGGGGTGGGATTATTTAATCATGAAACGAAAAAAGTACACATCAGGAAAATTCTTTTATGGAGATATTCATTCAAACCAAAAAATAATATAAAGGCCGACAGAGACGATAGGAGGTTTAGTCAATCCAGCAACTATGATGAAAGGATGGTATCGGAACAATCTTGAGAAAAGGGAATGTTTGCAGATATCTTACCTTCCAATCTCAAAACGTAGGTCCAGATTCCACTTAAATTGCTGATATTCTTCTGTTGACATTATTGGGTCATTGATGTGAACCAGTTCAAGAAAAAGCCTTGTAGTAGTTTGGCTCAATCTCCAAAACCCTAGCAGCTTTCCATTTGAATTTATGGACAGTTTCAATGGCATCTTGTGCAAGACCACAACGACTGATATAACGTGAAATAACACTTTACAAGACGTAATACGTCTTTTGAGAGTTGTTTGACCAATATACGTTTTATTACAATGATTGTAAGGAATTGAATCGACCACGTAGGACGTGTACATTGTCTTGGCTGGTGATCTATGCACATCCTTGGATAAAAGTAGATACCTGGATAAGCATTATATGGCAGTTACTGCCATTATACCATTATTGCTATACTAATCCAATATATATATATATATATATATATATATATATATATGTTATTCAGTGCATTTAATACTATTCATTTTTTAAAAAGAAATTTAAATTCAATACTAAAGTAAAAGACTCAAAGCTAAAGTTTTAGTTGACGATTTTCAGTATTGATGACGAGTTTGCCTTGGATGTTCTGCAGTTTGCATGTTGTTACGTACACGTCATTTCGAAACGCAGACGACAGTCGTAACATATATTAAAACTTACTGATGAAAAGATCTAATTTTATCCAGCTTAAACTATATGCTATCCACAGAGCGTTTCCAAATTTCGGCAATTGTCTGGCACTATAGAGCTTTATGGAAGTCCACGCATTTTCACTTCTTTTCAGAAAAATACGAATTCAATGCTGAAGATTCAAAAACTATCAAGCTGGAGGCTAGAGCCTGATCGACTTGTAGTGCACACTGGCACGAGAGCAGCGGTTTTAAAGAATGTAGTTTCAAGCATTTTGTCGTCACTGACGTTCATAGTCGCAGGTTTCCATTGAACTGTATGGTGTAGCGTCATGTCTTTAGCATGTGAATACAAAGAGTATATTCAGCTAATGGTAAAGCAGTTCAGCGATACAGCAGTTTTCACTTGGCAGATTTGATAGCGTATCCCGCGAACTGTCAAAGCTATTCAAGGGTTACTGCTATTCAGCATAAAAGCGATGCATCGCTTACGTTAGGTCAAAGCACTCATTTCCTCAATTATTTTGGCTCATTGGGACAGATAAATGACAGGAAGTTCTCGATCATAGTAGTCAAACAACGGTATAGTATGTGGCATCCATGATGGAGAAAAAGGTATGTGCTTCACGTTTCACATCTCGCCTTTTATTTTCACAACGTTTTTTACCACAAACACCTTGAGACATGATATATCTTGAGTATCGCTCGGGTTACCTATCCTATTTTCTGCTCGAATCCATTTTTTGCGGATTTTGTCCATTATTTTACTATTTTTGTTATATATATATATACATGGCAATAGCACGACGTTCCACGAAGTTTTTAAGATCGAGCCTCTGCCAGGCAGTGCCAGTCTAACTACTTTTCCAAATAAAATGGCATTCGTTACTTCTCCAGTGTTTTATTGTGAAAATTATACAACGAAATGAAGTATTCGATCGCATGATAGAAATTATTCAAGATTTACAGCATGTATTTTGGTACGGAGCAGAAAAATGCTTCTCTTCCTAGAATAAACAAAACCCTACTAGAATGTTATTTATTATTATTCGCAAAAAACTCTAATTGTAAAAAGATTTATAATAACTTCTGATGAGTAATTGAGTAAGCCATAAAAGGCGTAGGTATTGATCAGCTGTAACTGTAAAGTCGATGTCAAAGCCCCCAAACGCTTCACTATATCCCAAAAGTTATAGAACGGTTTCTAAGAAAACTCACCATAGAACATCCAATGGTCCGGATTTAAAAGGCGGGATCACGGGAAATAATGACGACATTCAAAATGCTGCGAACTTCGCCCGTCTTTGCCAAGCGCCATACCTTATGAAAAGCTGGATTTTCATATAAGGAAAAATTTCTTGACACTTGATTTCACGCTTTTGCTTTGCCTCTTTGATATCTGTAGATCTTTTTGAAACACAAATGCGCTAATAATTGAAGCACGCACGCTAAAGCACGTGCAAGTCATACAAGAAACTTCTGGTGCGTATGAAAGCTCCGACTGTCAAGTCGCGCAAAAGTGTTAACCCAATCGTTAGCTGTAACTCAGAGCTGTTTACTGACGAGAAGGCTACGTGATGCTTCAGGCAGTGTAGACAAAAAGAACTCCGGTTAGGATATTTTATGTACGTACCTACTAGCTGTGACTCTCCTTGTATCAAAAATATCGACATGTGGCAGCATTTTCAAAGCTCAATAACCATAGGACTCGGATGATTCCGTCATGCTGTTGGGCGATACAGTGAAGGGGGAGGGCGGCACTCGGCCTACACTCCACGTCACTCAAATAGAACCAATGCACTTGTACCTGTTACATAATAATGTAAAAATGTATTTTCACGAATGCTTAGTCGCAATCTTGGTGGTCAATGTGGTGGGTCGCTGGAAATTTTTATCGGATCCTGAAAGTTGTGCTGAAACTAAGCCCTCTATATGAAAAATTCTGATTTTCATATGTTCTGTAGACTCTAACATTTCCAAGTACCTACCAGATTTGATAAAATGAAAATGAATTAAAAGCAGGCTTAGGTTTTACTTTACACGACATTGGCGAGCATTGTAAGTGCGAACATTTTCGAAAATGAAATATGTTTTTTGATGTCTTATAGCATATAGCAAAGTCGCAAACAGGCAAACGATATCTTCCTACCTTGTCAAGAATTTGGTTGGTACACAGTCCATGAAATAACCTTTTGGCGAAGAGGTTCCATTTATAACCATAAAATACGGGTCTGGATATATTGGTGCAGCGGATTTTACAATTTTCAGTCGTTTTCGGCCATATTTATATAACCTCGGAGTGACGTAAAATTTACAAGTTGACAGTTTGTGCTTCTGGATTCATGCTACATAAGAAATAACTATACAGAGTGTCATGACCCGCAAAAAGAAGAAGGACGAAGAAGAACAACACGAAAAGCCCGAGAATGAAAAAAGACTGCATCACAGATGGAGAAAATTGACCTGATTCGACTAATGTAAAAAAGATATTAGAAGATAATCGATCCCTGAAAAAAGCACTAACAGAGAAGGAGCTCAATAACGAAAATCTAAAACTAAAAGAGCAACAGCTGTCAGTAACCGCAAGTTTACTGAGAAGGATGCTACAGCATTCTCCAAACCCATCCCCATTTTTCCCCATCACATTTTGGAACTGTGAGTGCGAAGCAAGGGGACCGCTTTCTCCATGATGTGGAAATGCCTGAAGAACGGTGTCAAGGTCATTAGGACGCAGATGTGTTAGGAGATTACTGCTGTGTTTGAGAAAGAGACATTAAGTATTTTCCTTCTTTTCCGATATTCATATTTCAATATTATGTGCAAGTAATATATCGATAGCTTGCTTTGTCTTAATTTTAATTTTACTTGGACTATTAATAACCAATTACTGTACATACGTATGCGTTTTATTTTCTTGTTAACAATTGTGAGTTTACCCTACCTAGTAAGCAGTATTCTGATAGAAAAGATTGCCTATGTGTTTCCCTTTCGATGTACATATGAATAAATAAGTGGAAAAATATGTGTACCTAATTTTCTCGAAATTTGTTTTGATAATCTTATTCAAAAGGAACGTGTGTATTAAATATTTCCAATTTATGCGTATGAAAAACTGGACGATTTGGAAATACTAACATATGACTTTGAAAAGAAAAGACTACGTGCTAAATCCGCAAACCTGCCACAAGACACGAATGATGTGTTTTGAAATTCCTTTGTTGACGTCATGTTGCCCTTAAAGGTGCTGATTTGTTTTTCTTAGAACGGGTATGTTTATATTCACTATGTTGAAAACCCATTTACCTTACACAAAAAAGAACCATCAAAGTTGCTATCTCTTTGATCACGAGCGAAAGATTGTATTGCGTAAGGCTTCTACATCCGGAATTGCTGAAAATACCAACGAATTTCAGCTGACGCACTCGCCCCATTCGCTGCTCAAGAAACCGGAAGGGTAAAGAAATTTCACTTCCCGCGCAAACATCTTTGATTTATAGAAACAGTTTTTTCAGTATCCTGTATGTATGTAGTTAGATACCATATTCGGAAAGGGTAGAATACATAATATGCACGAGAAATTTAGTTTTCTGATGTACAGAGTCAGCAGATGATAATTGCAGTCCCACATTTAGTGAACGGACAATGACGAAAATTGGGCTTTGACGTCACGCGCTGGGCACTGACGTGAATTGAAATTGTGGACGGACAATGTTTTTACGTTTTGCCCGGTCACTTATGACAAGAATGGCTGGGCAATGTCGATATAAGAATTAACTGGCAAAAATATTAACGATAGTCGTAGTAGGGGAAATATTTCTTATAAAGAACACAACACAAAAACATATATCATTAAAACCTAGTACCTGAGAGTGAAGTCTAAGACTTTACTTTCATAATCTCCGGATGTTATGTTCCTCTATGTTACAAAAGGATTTGTTGCCATCGCATTAGTTGCTAAAATGACATTACTGATTCGTGCTTCCCATGAGTCGACGACACATTTCCTTAGAATTCTTATTACTTGTTTGAATATCAAAATAGTCTTAATATTAACTCAACTACCTACGCATCTGTGAGTAATACAAAAAACAACCCCATGTAACATGTGTAACATAACCTTATGCTCCACTATATCACATTACTGCCAGCGGCTTGACGGCAGTTAAAGTCATTTCCTAGCCAATGATTGTAACATAGCGCGTTTAACAGCATTGCTCAAGTTCCTGAGCATTCATCATTGCCCCGCCATTAATGTCAATGCCCGGAGTATCGTCATTGATCGTAACACATGTAAACAATCGTGTTCCACCAGGTATAGGATTCAAGTAGGTGATGCCATGTTACCCGGGGTTTCACCGTCGGCAAACAGTAGCAGGACGATGGGCGGTGGAAAACGGGCAGTTGATTTTTGTCTGCCATATCGCACGCTTGTTTATTTTTCCAATTAGGTTACGTTGTCTATTGAGTTTATTTTTTTAAATGTGTCCAGTTTATTAGTGTTTGATTATAATATCGATTATACACATACATACAACGTTTACATTAGTTTATTTTTGTCATCGAATATATGAATTCCCTGAAATTGTGCATGCATAGCTCTACAACTTTTTGCTTGTCCAGTTGATAACGCAACGTGGTTTCGTTCTGTAATGGATGCTCAATCAGATCACATACGTAATTTATGGAAACGGCCTGATACAAATTACTGACTGCCTTCCAAAGTCGTAAAACTGTGCGGAGTGATTAAAAAAAATTGAAAATCAATATTTGATTACAAAAAACTATCCCATTCTGAAATTTAGCTTTATTTATACCAGTTTTGTAGTTAATTACCTCTCCAACGATTTGCTGCACATCTTAGACATAATTTGTTATGCGGTCAAAATGAGAGTTGGTTACGTCTATGACCTTTTTCCACATTTTTATTTAATCTTAATCAAGTTTCTAGATTACTCACACCACTTGATGGCATCGGATACCTCATCAAGTACTTCTCGCGTCTACCATAATACATACTAGGGCAGGAGCTCCCAACTAGGAGGCGCGCCTCTCAAGGGGGGCATAGCGAGATGTCAAGAGGGGCGGAAAGTGTTTCTATTTTAGAAAGAAAAAACAAAAAAAATAAACAACGTTAACAATGTTCAATATACACGCATAGAATTAGAAATTACATATCATACAGGTATTCACATATTATGTCAACCGCTGTTTCAAAACCTGGCGACGTCAATCACAGCTTTTACAAGTTTCGACAAATCACAATATGAAATCCGCGCGCACCCCCGTCGCGCTCCGCGCAACATTCAAACAATTGTGTACCAACCAGACTGGTACGAGCATTGTGACATTCATTCCCACAAAGTTGCGAAATATTTGACATTTCGATGTACATGTTTTGTTGAGAAATATGTTTGAGTGTGTCAAATTATTGTGTCTCACTGTTAAATGGTAAGTTTGTCTATTTACAAACTTCAGTTACCATTTTCATTTAATTTACTAAATTGTTGATTGAGTGGAGACGCGTTCATAGATAGATCGGCCATGGGGACTTTCTTACCACATCACAATCGAACCAACGTGACGAAATAATTTTGAAGCGACGAACCTTAAGTACCTAATATTGATTCCAAATGTATTTAAAATTACTATTATAAGGTCAACCTGCCTACAAAAATATAAATCTCCCGGTGGTCAATATACTGTTGAATACATTACGTTATTAAGAAAAAAAGAAAGTTTTTCGAGGATTACATCAAGTTTGGATTTACTTTCATTAAAAAATACTACAATTGCCTCAGTGTGTGCTATGTATGAAAGTTTTAAGTAATGATAGCATGAGACCCAATCGCCTTGAAATACATTTGAAGCAACAACATCCCTACTCTGGTTTTGAAGACGAAAGTTTTTTTTTCTTCTAAAGCAGAATCACTCAAGCGGATGAGACTGGATAAATCGGGAAGTTATCACACAGGTGTATCGCGGCATCTCAAAGCTTCATTTGAAATAGCTTTTATGATAGCAAAGCAAATGAAACCTCATACTGCGGTGAAGAGTTAATAAAACTATGTGTCCTAAAAGCCACGCAGATAATTTTAGGTGAATATACAAAGCAGAAAATGAAGTCTATTTCTCTTTCGAATAACACAGTCAAGCGTAGAATCGATGACATTGCAGCAGACATTAAGTCACAAATAATTAACAAAGTAAAATTATCGCCACTTTTTGCCATTAGTTGCGATGAATCCACCGACATCGTTAATTGTGCACAGTTAATAGTTTATGATCGTTAGATCGGCGGAAATATCATTCAAGAAGGGATTTTGTACTGCCAATCTTTGACAGCAGGTACTACATCTAAAGATATATTTAATTCGATATCAAATTTTGTTAAAAAAAATTATTTGGATTGGAAGAAACTCATTGGACTTTGCACAGATGGCGCACCTGCAATGATAGGTGTACGATCGGGCTTAGCTAAAAAGGTCAAGGAAAAAAATCTCGCATTGGTTAGTGTTAGCACACATTGTGTTATTTATCGGCAAGCTTTGGCTTCCAAAACATTGTCACAGAAATTACGCCAGACTTTGGACTCGGCTATAAGGATTGTAAACTACATCAAGAGCAGCGCGGTTATTTACTTTACTTTGCGAGGATCTCGATTCTGATCACAAAGTTCTTCTGTTCCATACAGAAGTACGCTGGCTGTCCAAAGGCAACATGTTGGCTCGCCTTTATGAATTGAAAGAAGAGGTAATTATTTTTCTTGAGTTCAAAGAAAAACAGTTTTTTTGACAATGTTCATAGATGACTCATTTCAATGGAGGTTGGCTTATATATTTGACTCCTTGAATGAGCTAAACTTGAAACTTCAGGGCAGAAACAACACTACAAACAGCAATTATGATTATATTCAGGGGTTCATATCAAAGCTTCAACTTTGGAATCAAAAAGTGTCTATCACACTATGGAGACATCAATTCAGAGTCACCAATATGGCACATAACAAGAAATCCATTTGTTGTCGATGTGTCACAATTTTCAGAAGACGTTTAGGAAGAATTTCTAGAAATGAAGGCTGGTTCGTCCATGAAAGATGACTTCCATTTTTTAACATTGGAGAAATGTTGGATCAAAAGATTGCCTGTTAATTCGACACTTGCCTCTCTTACTTTACGAATATTAGTTCCTTTTTCTTCAACATACTTATGTGAGACAGGCTTTTCTGCTCTAGTTTCAATTGAAAACAGCGAAATCGTCTTGATGTCGATAGCGACCTGATAATAGCCCTGGCAAAAACAGAACCTAGAATCAACCAACTGGTACAGAACATGCAATCTCAAGTGTCGTATTAGTACCTACTCTTATTTTATTCAAGTTTTTCGATATAAAACATTCATTAGTTTATCTAAACTTTTAAAGTTTTTTTATTAGAACTAAAATAAAAGTCTTTGTACCTATATAATGTGGGTTTTTTTGTATTCATTGAAAAAATAAAGTGGGGCATGAAAATATAATTTATAGTCTCAACAAGAAAAAGGTAGGGAAACCCTGACTAGGGTACTGATGGCCAAGAGTTGTAGCACTTTCACTGCTTTGACTTAGGAAGTAGCCGGTCTTACTAAGAAGGGATTCAAGTCTAATTGTTACAAGTGCTATAAGCCTCGACCATTAATGCCTACTGTCACATACCGGAAGACACTTAATCTATGTATCCGATGTATGAGGGGCATTCCTAAGCCGACCTGTTAATTGATATGCAATTACTGCCGTCAGCATTCCCTCAGATAAAAGAGTGCACTGCGAAATTTGGCTCATTCGAGATTTTTTTTATTTTCTCTGCTATCACAAGTTATTTACGTCTGATAGTGATATTTTCTTAGTCATTTCTGCTTTTGGTGTGGTTAGTTTTTATGACTTTTTCTTATTATAATTTTCAACTGTATATGTATGTTATTCCTGACTTCGGTGTTGTTGTGATAAAGCCTAATTTAGGTAACGAGGAATATGATAATAATAATAATAATACTTAGGGCCGATTTCACAATTTAACCAACCATTATTCTGCACCAATAGGGTACGAGTACCAAACAGTCCGTCAAATATATCCAATCAGCCTCAAGATCTCTCCGTCAAATTTTTGGCAGCAAATAGCATAAAAGTATTCAAAACAAAACACAGTAAAATATGAAGTGACAGCTTGCCATTAAAATGTTTTCAGTTTATTAAATATTATGAAATTATATAAAACTGAGCCAAAATTAAAAAAAAAATGTTGATGTCTGAGTAAAATCCATTTTTTTTCAGTTTAGCTGAAGGTTTCTCCGTGTTTATTGCAACATTTGTAATCCATATGTGATTATATTAACTGAACATCACCTACTGTGTGTTAATAGTTTATCCAACATTTGCAAACTTGCACATTCAAACCCTTACATGAAAAAGCCTTTTCAGTCAAATTTTTGTTAGGTGCTCCGTTTCAACACATTCATATGCTTCTTTCCAATTCCTCAACGACATTTTGATATCACTGGTCCGAAACTATTTAAGATTTCAAGATTCATACATGCAATTGCTGTTACAGTTTTTTGTTTTGATTTCAGTGTATAATCAATCGCAGCATCGGTGATGGTACATGGTACACTCAACATAACCACGTATTTGGGGGTTAGTGCAAATTTAACGTGTACACGCCAGTGTAATATGTAGTTCTGCACAAGAAAGATCTTGGAGGGAGCACTTTTTATACGGAAAATCCATTTTTCCTAAATAACACAAGCTTAAAACAACAAATTGTAGACCACAGTTACATTGCCGAAGGATAATAGACCAAAGAAGAATTGGCATTTGAAATTAGTGTCTAACAATGTTAATGATGGGAGAATACATTTGCAATCAGTGGAATGCTTTGGAACGGTTAAAAAATATGAATTGAATCGTTTTTACGTTATCTCGACTGACAGACTGGAATATCTGCTCTGTTCCTGTACATATATTTTTTGTGGTATTGTTGCATAAAGTAGTTTGTTCACGAATCAGTTCCTAGAACTGAACGTAACCCAATGAAAAGAACTAGAAAGCACATCACTATTTCAGGTAAGTGAGATTCGCTTTGTCTATGTGGCTCAGAGATATAGTGTTTTCTTCTGATAAAACTAGCGCAGTTTTTGTTTTTAAAATACTCTACCTTAGTTAATACAATTGATCCTAAATATGTTCCCAAAACAACATTGAACAACTCTCATGTCGTGTCGCGTGCAGTAATGCCAATGAAGCATATTTTTCGTTTCTTTGTCCTTTTCCGTGTTACTATGATGAATCATCGAAAAAAAATAATAGTAAACCACCAGCAAACAGCACGGCTGCATTCAAAGAGGGAAATCAAAGCAGAAGACAGTAGACAACACCAGCCCGAGCTGCTTCAAGTTCTGTATGTTTCTACAATGAGTGAAAAACTAGTTCAAAATGGGCACCAAAAAAAATGAATATATAAATTGGTTCTGTTATAAGAATTTGGAATATGCACCAGTCCAACACTGGCTTCCCTGAAAGAAAACGCGATTGAATAGCTTGGTAATATTTAACAGCTTAGACCATAGAAGGCTGAATTTCAGTAGCTTTAAGTTGCCTCACAAGTCAGAGATTTTCCACTTACCCGCGACTCTGAAGCCTGTGGCTCTCGACACTTGCTTCAGAAAGGTTTTTGAATCGCTTGACTGTTGGTTATCTTTATATATTTTACTCGGGATCTTCAAATTTTTCAAAGATTCTTCAGACCTTTGGATGTTCTAGAAATTGATCGATAACAATAAAAAAATTCCATAAAACACATAAACCTGATTTCGACACATGTTCCATGCGTGTCAGATGGAATTCTTATTCGACCGTTCCTTTTGGTACCTGAGAAAAATCCGTTTCCCCACTTGCAGTGCGGTGAGTCATCCATCGTTCGCCGATCAGTATGAATAAAATGTCCCATCACTACCCAAACCGTGACTCAGTTCTTTGGTCAGAACAGCACTGTTGCCGGACTTAGCGATTTTAGTATGCTTCAGCGACCTTTTTTCTCTACTGGTCCGCTGGCGATTTCCAGCAACATTTTTGGCTACATTGGTAATTCTATTAAGGTTTTACAGTTAAAGTCTTTTCAAATGCCGAATGCAGCTAGTGATCATGTTGCGCTATCTCCCCAGCCATCATACAATGGAAGTAGGAAGCTTCCTCTGTATATGTATACTATATATATATATATATAAAGAAATTTTGTTATTACAATTTTTGAACTGAGTAAGGTAGTAGTACTGGAAAAAGGTTCCTCTTGTAGATTGAGCCACAATCTCTACAGCCTCGGAACAAAGGAGCGGTCGTATCGGCCAGTTCTGGGTGTACTAAATTCGACACGTTTAGGATGAGAGGCCAAAGCCAGGCGGGTCTGTATGGCAGGCATGGCGGTGGCATCATGGAAGAGAGCTCTGAGGATCAAAGCCCTTTGGAGTAGCGGTAGAAGAGAGCTAGATCACCGACGGCCCGCCGGTGTGAAAGGGTCCCGAGACTGTTTGTCGGAGAAGAGTCATCAGTCGATCAGCCCACCTCTGGACAGCATCGAGCATAAATAATGTAGTCGGGGCGGCACCACCCCAAAACTCGAGGCTAGGTTTTATCTGGGCCTTGTATAGAGTGAGAAGGTCATGCGGAGAAAAGTACTTCTTAACCCTAAGCAAATAGCCTAGCCCAGCAGCTGCCGCTATTGACACGATGTGTTCGTGCCAGATCAAGTCCTCGGTGATCTGGACTTCGATCAGCCAAAATGAACGGCTCTTAGTCAGAACCCGGCCATCTATCGAAACCGGATGAGCGCTAGGACGCTTTTCGTTCATCAGTACAGTACTGTGTTTTGGAAGCATTAAACTGTACAAGATTGTTGCGTTATAACGTCCAGGTCTCTCGTCAGAGAGGAAGTCGTCGCTAATCTTCTTTTTTCCAGCTCAGCTGCAGAGATCGGCTTGTCACTCTGAATTCCTGCATGTAGAGCGCTGTCATCAGCGAAGCTGTGGATTGGGTTGATCGTACAGGACAGGAGGTCGTTGATATGCAAGAAGAACCGTGTCGGAGCCAAGGCCAATCTCTTGGGAACACCCGCGATGACCATGCGGGATGAAGGGGAGATCCCGTCAATCACGACGGATACCTTGCGGCCAGAGACAAAGTCAGCCACCCATCCTGCAAACCCTTTCTGGGAGGTCATGGGATAGAAGTTTGCATAAGAGGGCAGCGTGCTACAGCTTATTGAACGCTTTCGTGATATCAAGAGCAACGACATACGCCTCACCGTAATACTGAATTATCTTACTCCACAATGTGTTGCGTGACGTAAGCTAGAAGGTCCCCTGTGGATCGCTGGTGTCGGAAACCATACTGCTTGTCGCTAATCAAGCCGAGACGTTCGAGGTGGTCCAGATGCTCGCGATTTATGCACCTCTCATCACCTCACTTATAACAGAAAGCAAAGCTATAGGCCTGTAGTTGTAAGGGTCGGTTTTAGATCCTTTTTTCGGGATGGGTTGGACATGAGCAAATTCGCGTCAGCCTTGGCCTTCGAGTCTGTTTCAATCGTTCCATCCTGACACGTAAGTGGTGGAAGTGTGACAAGTTCTTTTCAATCTGCTTGGCCAGCGTCCAGAATGACTGACTGGCATTTGGCTGTGACATTACCTTGCCAAATCAGACATATCTTTTATCATTATCAAAGAAATTGAAAAAAATCTTCAAATTTGTGAAGTTAGCGAGTTTCACTTCACACGTTGTTACCAGACATGCCCAAATGATCAGTTGCTGCCATGACATTCATCCCGACCACTGCGTCCCCACGGCTAGGCGACCTGTTTGTTAAATTTGTGTTGATAGGGCAACAGGCTATGTAAGAGCTTTCTTATATGTGTTCACCTATTGATGAGGAAAATTGGTTGGAATGTATTTTATATTCTATTTTCTTGCAAAATACAGACAAATCAACACTATTCAACAGGTATGTATGTTAGCTATAATGATAACGTATGAACACTCAGTATATTGAACTTATCAAATTCGAGATTTCCATGCAACACACATCCAAACCTGCTGCCAAATTTAACAGCTGGAAAATCGACCTGTTGTTTGCCGCATTCCCATTGGGTTTGGGGATAATTGATAGTTAAATGTAAATTTATAACAAAAATCAGAATACATGAAAGTTCTCCTGTTTTTTCTGTACAAAAGCATCGTGTTGGAATCAAAAGGTGGTCTTGTTTATAATACAGTCGAATTTTCACGATTTTATTCAGTATCTTAATAAATTGCATTTCAATAAGGTCTTTTCCTATTGGTCCAAACTGACCAACGATGGTCCCTTAATATGGCATTTATTGCCCTACAGTACAGATACCGTTTAGACATAGCTGCCATAAAGTGAAAAAAAAAACACAAAAAAGGGAAATGCGCTTTAAGCAGAGTGAAAAAGGTATGTTTCTAATTAATATAATAGCAAAAAATTATATAAATATATTTCAAGTAATGTTCTCATATAAGAACATAACGAAAACGTCTAGAGAAAGGGGTAGAAAAAGTCAAAGATGTGAGCACTTAATTCCTTAAATCCACATCAGAAGATATCACAAAAACTCCCAATTCCATTCACATAAGCGCATAAAGCTTATTGATGCTTTAGGCAGAGTATTTGTCTGAGCCCTCTTGCAGAAAAGGAAACTTTATATTTAGATGTCAATCTAGATACCAGAAAATCGATTTGCGATAGCAAAACAGGACGGTCGATGTAACCATGTAGACATTTGTATAAAAATATGATCGAGGCCTGCTCTATGCGCTTCTCGAAAGAAGGGACACCAAATCTAGTTAAGAATAACGAGTAATCATATCGTTTTGGAGGATAGGTGACATCACCCCCATAACATAGATATTCCATAAACATTTTTTCCACTTTTTCAATGTTATTAGAGCTCATACAGAGAGATAAGCATTAGTTAGCAACACTGATGTGGTAGTTAAAGGTGAGCTGACAATCGAAATACGAGTACACGCCCAAACTTTTTATAGTTCGACACCCTTTGAATCAAGAATAATTTATTTTCTATGTGTAAGTTAAAAATTTCACTATCCGGGAGAAGGTTAAAATGCGATAATTAGAGTTGATCAAATACAAATTGTTCTTAATATATCATATTTTAAAGAAAATTATTTGTTATTGCAAGTTTTCATAATCTCGCCAGATCCAAACAGATGTTAAAGGCCTCAGGTCATCAGCAAACATAAGCTTGATGCATGATAATGAATATGCCGATATGGTACTGGCTTATGGCAGTACTAACTGCAATGCACGTGAAGCGCGAAGACTTCACCAAGAGCGAGTCGAGGACAATGTTCTCTCCTTTGAGAACTCCTAAATTCATATTTAACTGTACTATTCAGTTTCTGTCATATGGTGACCCAAAAGAACAGCTATAATTATTTCCAAAGAAGTTTACGTATATCAAGAAGGTATCCAGGAGCGAGGAGCAAAATTAATATAACAGGACACCTCAAGGGACCGTCCAGTTTGTTCTTTTTAGCCTGGAGGATAAAAGTGAATGACAGGACCGTAATTTTTAAGATAACTGCCTGAAAAAGCAAGAGATGCCGTAATGAAAGCGGCCCAAAAGTACATAAGTGAAACGTTTATGGAAAACAAAGGAGCTTGTTCTCATGAGTTGCCTTCCAGTGCCCTTGCTTTATCATCCTATATTTTGTATTTTTTGTACATGACTTTTAGTACGGTCTCCCGGTAAAATGCTTGTCTGGCTGCTGTCCTGCGCGAAACTTGCTGGTTAGATAGTCTGAAGCTTTTCTGGCAAAAGCGGTATCGTACTTGTTGTGGGGCCTACCTACCACTGCAAGAGGTACGACTAACAGAATCCATTTCTATTAAGATCCTTGCCTCACATGAATCAAAAATCACAAAATGGTTCAACATATAAACCTAATACTTTATTAACGTAGGCTGCTGAGATCACCTATATTACCGATAACAACACACATCAAAAAAGCATGATGGGGGTCAGGTTGGCGCATAGCGACCAACTTCTGCACCTACTTAATCTATCAAATATACTAAGTGACACATAAATCCGAACACCCAGTTTAAGTGGTTTTATTTTAATAAAATTCTGTATAAGTACTTAATGAAGCTTAATAAATAAATGATAAAAATCTCAAAATGATTGCACTGCTTTAAAGCTCTTTTACCTTTAATAATGTGTGGATGCACCCTGATGTGCTACGCATTCTCCAACGCGCCTAGGCATGCTTCTGATCAGGTGGTCAATGTCCTCCTGTGGTATCTCATTCCAGGCAACCACCAACTCCTCTCGAAGTGCTTTTAGAGTCTGAGGAGAACGTTGCAAATTGAGCAATCTCCTACCCATCATATCCCACACGTGCTCAATTGGGGATAAGTCGGGAGATCTTGGTGGCCATGGTAACAATGTGACATCATTATGTTGAAAGAAGTCTATTGTGACTCTTGCAACATGTGGTCGGGCATTATCTTGTTGGAAAGTTGGATCTGCCAGGGTGTCAAGATAAGGTAAAAGATGGGGTTCTAGAACTTCGTGGATATAACGCTGCACGTTCATGTTACCTCTGATAAAGATTAAAGGTGACCTGGAACCATAAGCTATAGCACCCCAAACCATAACTCCAACAGTGTGATGAACATGTCTTTCAACAAAAAACTGTGGATTCCTCCTTTCACCACGTCGCCTTCTAACCCTGGCACGACCATCGTGCATGCCTAAACAAAATCGAGACTCGTCATTAAAGACAGTACTGTTCCATTCCTGATCCCAGAGTGACCGGTGTCTGCACCACTCAAGGCGATTACGTCGGTGTAAGGGTTAGAAGGCGACGTGGTGAAAGGAGGAATCCACAGTTTTTTGTTGAAAGACATGTTCATCACACTGTTGGAGTTATGGTTTGGGGTGCTATAGCTTATGGTTCCAGGTCACCTTTAATCTTCATCAGAGGTAACATGAACGCGCAGCGTTATATCCACGAAGTTCTAGAACCCCATCTTTTACCCTATCTTGACAGCCTGGCAGATCCAACTTTCCAACAAGATAATGCCCGACCACATGTTGCAAGAGTCACAATAGACTTCTTTCAGCATAATGATGTCACATTGTTACCATGGCCACCAAGATCTCCCGACTTATCCCCAATTGAGCACGTGTGGGATATGATGGGTAGGAGATTGCTCAATTTGCAACGTCCTCCTCAGACTCTAGAAGCACTTCGAGAGGAGTTGGTGGTTGCCTGGAATGAGATACCACAGGAGGACATTGACCACCTGATCAGAAGCATGCCTAGGCGCGTTGGAGAATGCGTAGCACATCAGGGTGCATCCACACATTATTAAAGGTCAAAGGGCTTTAAAGCAGTGCAATCATTTTGAAATTTTTATCATTTACTTATTATGCTTCATTAAGTACTTATACAAAATTTTATTAAAATAAAACCATTTAAACTAGGTGTTCGGATTTATATGTCACTTAGTATAATTATGTACGAGGACGTAAATAACCTTTTGTTGTGATGCTGATGCACGAGAGGATACGGAATTCCAAAAACGCTGAACACTTCTATTTAGAGTAACTCAATTGAGTCTCTGCAAGGTTCAAAGTATGTATTCTGTCAAAATAGTGTGGGAATGTAACCACGTCTTCCAGGAGTCATCCAAGAAAATTATGATTTTAGCGACACTCTTTGGTATCCTGTGTTCTCCTGAAGGAGCATCTTGGGAGATCTTAAAGACTTCAGCTCATTATACACGAGTCTAGCTGTTTTATTTATGAATGGTATTTGAAAAAAAAATGATACAATTATTCGGCAATAACGAACTTGTCGAGGTAATCATGTCGTGAAGCTTCATCGGATCTCTGGACGATTCCGCCTTGAGATCCGTAGGTTTGTCTATCTTGTTCAGGGAGCTAGGGATACAAGGCGCTGAAATCAATACCAAGCTGGCGGGAATCGAAAAATGACGAAAAAATTACCAAAGACAACTTCAAAAGTATTTATAAGCATCATGCAACAAAGCGGGAGTCTCATCGCCCAAAATTTAGACAAGGTATCTTCGTCTGCATTCAATAAGGGAGGAGTTGACATGAAGCAAAGATAAAGTGGATTTACGAAAACATCTGGATATAAATAACTTACCGAGACTATGATGATGGGCAGCGTGTACTGAAATATTAGTGAGAATATGGAGTAGTAGGCCCTTCCATGCTCGATAGGCCAGTTTTCGATGCAGAAGTTCAAGTTGAGCAAGTGGTCGTCCAAAGCCAGTGGTATAGTATGGTGTGCTAGGTGTCGGAATATGAACAATGGTAAGGCCAACAGAATGGCCACTAACCATATCAGCAGGAGGATAAGTGCGGCGCCGAACAGTTGGAGACTTTCTTTGGTAGGGTAGACGATCACCTAGAAGCAGAAAATGAGGCATTATGTAATGACAAACAAGGACTATGACTCTTACTATACAGGGTTCCATTCCATTAACGCATAGGTGAGAGCCAATAGGTTTCGAGATTTCTCACCTTCAGTCATTTTTCAGTGACCACGTGAAATAGGGTAATTGCAGAGGTCGGGAATTCCCCATTACGTACCCGTACATATAACAGATAGGAGGACGTATTTTAAGGACATAAAGAAATTAGCGATATTGAATAACAGTTTACTTGAATCCTGTCACGTTACTCAAAACTGGTACTACTGTTATTACATAAGTACGACATTGGGTATTGCATTCACAATAATGCAACGGATTCTCATCCCTGAGCGAGTTAACCCCACATCTGTGTATTTTTGTGATTATTTGTGTTTGCTTTGTTTATGTGTGATAGAAATTAAAAACGCAATTCGATAATTTGCTGTCAATAGACCGACTTATAGTTTTGGGCATATTGAATTAAGACATATAATGATTGCCTAAGCATAGAGCAAGAGGATCTTTCCACACAAAAACGATGGATATATCTTCCCCTGAAACAGCTTCAAGTCATTGTTTACAGCGCTTCCCTTCAGTTAGCACTTGTAAAAAAAACTTTCAGGAGTTGAAAAGCTAGTGTTTTTACAGTCAGATACTATACACCAATAGTGACTGGATCTGACCGATTACTTGCCGAGCATCTTGCATACCTTTGTGCTACTATGCTACGTTCTCACAAAGAGAGAAGATGACGATTTTGCTTAGGTGTCCACTACCTGGAAATGACCATATGCGTCGTTTCCTACTGGCATGTCCACGCCTGAAAATCAATTAGTGATCTATGAGATTGTCGTTTCCAGATAATTCTTCAGATTAAATAAAAGTTTTTTGTACTTCACTTTCCCAAAAACTCATTCTCGTAGTTTCTAAATGTCCAGACGGAATTTAGAGTAAACTCCAGATAATATGTGCTGTATGCCATGAACCAGAGGCCCGCAAAGTGTTATACTGCCTTACGCTGCTCGACACAGCACAACTATTTCTTAAGAATTACATTTAGAAATTAATTCTGTCTTACATGACTGGTTTAAGGCGTTAGAGGCTATGCAATGTCCCCCGAACTACAAGTCTAGAATTCCCTGGTCAAGATACGGTTAAACAATTTTCCCGGATTTCCCAAATGATCCCGATACAACTTTTTTCGGGTAGTGTATTTGTTAGCTAAATTGTCCATATGTTTTCCCTTCCAAATTGCTGCTATTATATTGAAAATCTTACCAATAGAAATGTCGCAAAACTAACAAGTACGACTATAATTCAATTAGTTAATTAAACACTGAACATTCACACATCTCTCTTGTAACATTTGTCTGGTCCAGTCAAAAACAGTAAGTGGAATGCGATAAGAATAACGTTGTAGCTTAGGTCTTTTGGAAATGTGTAGGTTGTAACAAGGTCCCATACTGGGTTTTATCATTTCTGCCTCTCAAGAATACGGTTTACATATTCTTCCCCATTTTATGAAGCAGATCGTGGAATCAAATATTCGTATGTTTTTTGTGCAACGTGACTTAAATTTCAACTGCCTTTCGAATGCCAAAAGCGGGTGCTCCAAAAAGGTTGGTCGCTGCCCGTGTTAAGACGGCGATCGAGAAACCTGACAAGATTTTTGGTGGACCTCGGCAGAAAATCTGCAAAACCGTGTAAGGCAGTATTTCCGTAACCCAGTCATTGATCATTGCTGCATTTTGAAGGTTCTAACAAGCTACATATCAAAAACACAAAACACAGATAGAGCAGGCAGATTGAAATAACAATTGAGCAGTGACGTGGGTAGGACTGAATTTGCCTCTAACAGTCGACCCTGAAAGTTGGTTGGCGGTTGGTACTGTAGACTAATTGGTTAGATCGGCTTCACGGAATCGAGTAGGTGCTTATTTTACATATCTTTGAAACTGTTGCTTACTGAACATACTACAGGGTGGGCCATTTAAAGTGAAAGCATATTTGTTTATAAAAAAAGATATTAAAAAAATACTTTTAGTTGTTCATTTGAAAAGTCTTTTATTTTGCTCCAAGGAGATTTGTTGTAATTACTTTTCAAAAATGATATCGCGCAAATGGCCACCTCTTGCAGTGATGACCAAATGTGCCCTTTTTTCGGCGTTTTTTCCTTGACGAATATTGTTCTTGAGGGCAGCTAGAGTCCTTGGCTTGTTAGCGTATACCTTGGATTTCAAATAGTGCCACAAATAAAATTCTGGTAGCGTCAAATCAGGTGATCTCGGTGGCCAGTCAAAATCGCTATTTTTCGATATCAGTCGTCCAGGGAACAATGGTCGAAATAAATTGATGTTTAAGCTGTGTGGCATGTAACGCCGTTCTGCTGGAACCAGTAATCGTCCATGTCATTTTAACAAACAATTAGCCTCAAAAAATGCATTATCATGGCTCCATAACGCTCACCATTGACGGTTACCGCAGTTCTATCATCGGCTTAAAAAGAAATACGGCCCGATGACCACAACTGAATAAATTCAGTGCGTTTTTTGGTGTGTACTGTTCCATAGTTAAAATTGTACTGAAATGACATTAGTCGCTCTGACAACTAATGTCAAAGATATAGGGTTGCTTGATGCTTCTACTTAAATGACCTTGTAGCTGTTGCCGATGCGCTGATCCGAAAAATCGTATACATGTTACTGTTCTGGCACTGTGGTACCGTCGTGTGGACCTAGGAGGCGGCGTCGTGCAACTAGAAAGAGATTGGAGATATCTTACCAATCTGATTGTTTCACTTGAACGCCATCAGCTTGGAATGACAAAGGTGCAGTGGAGTGGGTACGATTGAATGTGCCTCTAATATTGAAAATTGGTTGGCAGCTAGTGCTGTAGACTAGTAGATTAGGTCGGCTTCACGGAGGTGCGGGTTCGAATCCCACCGGCGCCCATTTTTCCCACTTATCAAGTTGTTGTTTATTGGATAATATCTTTCGAACCAAAAGTAAAAATACGAACAAATATAAATACCTAGAATAGCAAAGTTGATCTACTCGACATACTGGCAGAGGATAATTTAATACTGGCTTGCATACCGTCGTTTTGTTATGGATCTCCCATAACTCAATCTATAGACCGGGGAACTTAAGAGTAATAAACGATGCGTGTAAAGTATTGCTTTTGAAAGCTTTTTCCGTTTTTAATATATTTCTCAGTCCAGCTGTATGGTGAAGATCATGTGGGATCGATAGAGGCGTGGCAAGGTGCAAAACAGTAAAATTGTCAAGTTCTTTGCAGTAACACCACGACCGTCATCATCGACAGCTTCGTCTGCCACGGCATCAGGGTCGCCAGATATTTTGTCAATCACCCCTGTCGTTGACTCTTTTGGAAATTTCCAAAAAATATGGAAAAACTGGAAGAATTAATTGGAAAAAGAACAGCTAAAATTTGAATGAATTCAGGTAAGATACCATGATATATTGCACTTCTCTAGCTTTTGCATGTTTGCTCAATATATTACTTATTCTAATATGGGAAGGGAATCCGGAGCCAAGACAAACCTTGAAGTGTTGCGTACCTTTCAGCCACCAATGCTTTGAGCAAAAAACAACACCCAAACGCTGCTTGGAAATATGCAAGGAGACATTTGCACATTTTCCATGTGTACTAATTTGGATCTGCGTTAAGTGGCCTTCCATTCCTTCCACTTTAACATATTTTCATATTCATATTTTCATATTCATACCTGTTCAACAACTGTTTAAAAGCACAGTTATTCAACACTTGCAGCTTGACAAAAGACTAGCCCCATCAACAGAAATATTTGTTGGACCAGACGACTTAATTTCTGGACCATTACGTTCATTCATTCATTTTCATTGGCCAGTTCTTCAACAATTCAGGTTTGAAACAATGATGTAAGCAGTTCTGCTGTACGAAGCTTGCTCATCTATAATTCAAGAGCTACTGCAGAGAGGAAGGAATTGATCACGAAGATTACGACGGGTGGTCCTAGAGGTAGAACAAATTTACCAATAGATCAGGCCAGTGTTGACGAAGCTTAGTATGAAAAACTCTAAGAAATTGTATTTGCACATTTATACAGTGCAACAAGTACTGAATTCGACTTCCAGCGATAGATAGGACCATTTTGAAGGTACCAGAAGGAAACAAAATCACTTACAGCCTACAAAGAAGGAAACAATAAACCTACAAAATACAGGATTGAAGACTGAGACTCCACCCTAAGTATTTTGGACCGTATGAAGTTACCAAGACAAAAGGGATATGATAGGACATCACGACGGACCGATAAAGACTTCGACTTGCGCAGAAACACCAGATGAACGGTCATAGTGAATCCGAGGCGGATTGGAGCAGAATTTCCGAGTTTAGGAGGTGTGAAATCTAGAATTTTCGCTACGCAACGCCGTAGAAGCGAGCTCGATAAACAAGGGATGCGTCTTGTCTATGATGTTGATGACAGTTGCAGTTAGATTTCAGTAATCGCCGGTAGGCGTTAAATTCTCTCTAAGACTTTCACTGATTTAATTGTATTTCTCACCACAACTGTCTAGTAAATATCGCATCTCTCGGACCAGCTGCATTCCCGAGAGTTCATGTATCTTGCATTTCAGACCTGTTAAATAGTAAATATCGTATTCCTTAAATCAACTGTATCGAGGAGGGATAATGTGTCTGTCATTCAAAGGCAATAAAATAAAACACTTATGGCTAACAGTTGGACTTTGATATACAGTATATTCAGATAAGAGATAGACCGGATGTAAACAAAAGGTTCGGGTGATTTTCACGCTAACGCCGCCGTCTCGACGTAAAACAGGAGCCCTCATTGGTCAATTCGCAATTAAATGCCTATGCCGAGCGGCAGAGCAGTCGTATCAAGGCAGAGTCACATTCAGCTTCAGACGTGTTGCGTATGTCGTGTGCATCATTGCAATTTGATATTCCTTTGGACGTTTTCGTTTGTTATCTTATTAAGTTGTTGAGTTTGTCGTTGTTATTGTTATACCTTGTTATTAATTGTTATTGTTATCAACTGCTTGCGCAAAATGCCCAGTAGTACAGATACTGCCGATGAAGTTGTAAACTCCTGTAGTCCACCTAGGAAACGCTCTAAAAAAAGACACCTGAGTGCAGAAATGAAAGAGGTCATTTTGAATATATATATATAAGATCGAGCGCGAGGAGAACGAGGCATCAACCATCAAAGAAATTGTTGTGAAGGTTTCTCACAAAGTTGGGGTGTGTCGCGCATCAGTGTTTAATGTGTTAAGACAATACAAAAAAAATCACACCTTTTCTGAGCCAATGACCAGTAAACATCGCAAAAGTATTGTTAAATCATTGGATGAAGCTGATAAGCATGCGATTAGGAGGAAAGTGCATGAATTCTTCTTTAGGAATGAAATACCTACTATAGATAAAGTACTGCAGGAGGTAAATGGAGATACAACGTTGCCAAATTTCAAACGATCAACTTTCCATGCGTTACTGAAGCATTTAAATTTCAAATGGAAAAAATGGGGTCGTAATAGTTTACTACTGGATAGAGAAGAAATTGTGCTATGGAGGAGGGATTATTTAACAAAAATTGGGAAATATAGAAATCAAAACAGGAAGATTTATTACCTTGATGAAACGTGGGTAAACGCAGGACACGCTACAAGTAAAGCATGGGTTGATGATTCTGTAACTTCATCCAGGAGGGCCTTTCTAGATGGACTGTCCACCGGATTAAAAAGTCCAGCAGGTAAATACGAGTAATAGACAACAATCGGATGTTTTTCAAACCTTGGGAACAAGGTTCGAAACATTAATTCCAGGGGGCAGATAAAACATATTACAAGTAACAAAACTTTTATAACTTTCGATAAAATGCGTGGATGTTTTATTGTCATTTTCATTTGTTAGAACTTTTTTAAGCCATGTTTTTATGTGTTTTCGATATTTCAATAATTTTTTAATATAATTTTAAAATATGTCGAATATTATAAACTTAAAAAAAGCTACTAAGTTTTATATTGTGTACCGTTCCTAATATTTCTAATCAATTTAATTCATACTTTAAGCTTTATAAAGTTATAATTTGTTAATATTAATATTTGCGCGTATTTCAGGTTCCTGATCATTCATTTTTTAAAGGTTTATAACTTTAAATTAAATTGTGAAGCGCTGAGTAATCATACGACGTTCAATATTCTTTCTTTCAATATGACTAAATAATCCCAATTATAGCAATCTGATACTCATGTCTCAATGTTTTTTCGCTGAATGTGATGAAAACATTTGAAAAAGGTTCGCTTATTGAAATAAATCTACACCAGTTAGAGTACTTCGATTTCCAGGTAAAGGGAAAAGGCTCATTATCTGCCATATTGGCCCCATTGAGCTCATATGGGCAGAGGTTAAAAATTATATAGCTAAGCACAATACAACTTTTAAATTTTGTGACCTCAAAGGACTTTTCAAAGAAGCACTAGAATTAATAACAGCGCAAAAATGGGAAAACTGTATTAAGCACGTGAAAGACAAAGTTGAAAAGAGAATGTGGGAACTGGACAATATTTTAGAGGAAAAAGTCGAGCCATTCATTATTAACGTTGGTGCTTCAGGCAGTAGCGATGATGAAAGCTCATCAAGCTCATCTTTCCAATAAAAGATGTCGTTCATCAAATTCGGTAAGTTATAAGTAATTATAAAGCTACTGTATTTTTTAATTAATTATTGACATTTTTGAACCCATTTTGGCAAAACCTATTCAAGAACCTACTTTCTGACAATGCTCAACCATGCACATTTTTTTACGTTTTGAACGTTTTAAGTTGGTTACATATTTACCTAGAAATCAAAAAATATACTAATCAATATTCTAAAAGCAATTTTAAGAGATACACGATTATTTTTAATTTAGGCTAATTTAAACGCCATTTTGAGATTATATTCGACTGTATTTCACCAAACATCAGGCGGCATCCGAAGCTGGAAATCGAAGCGAAAATTTTGAAACCCTTATGTATATTTACATCATTATATATTTCTTACCCCACCCCCACATGATCCTATATCCATCACCAATCGTATACACATCGAATTGTGCTAATTTACTACAAAGTTACGCAAAGCGGCATCTACTATCTAAAATATGTACTGCGTGACTCTTAATACGTCCCTGCCGAATGTTACAGCGTTCGATGATCACGTGGTCTTGTTTATGTCCGGTCTATCTCTTATCTAAATATACTGTACATTGCGTGTGACCATGTCTGCTACTTCTTTGTCTTTGGATCTTGTAACAATACATTGACGGCACCTGTGCCATGTACAAGGTGGCCAAGTAAGAATGCGGCGTACTACATCTGGGAACCTAGTACAACGGCTAAGAGAAAAACCTGGAAAACATAAAGTTCCTGAAATGGCCGATAGGGGGCGTAACTGCTATCATGAATCTAGAAAGTGATGGTTCTGTGAACTCCGCTATATTAACCTAACAAAAAAATACCTGATCTTCAAATCTGAGGATAATGTGAAGTTTTTTTGTTTAACAATTTTTGCTGTACCTCTAAAAATAAAGTGGTGGGGGGTGTTTAAAGGTTTCCGTAAAAAAACACCCTCTATCGGAGCCGATTTTAACAAACTTGGGCTGGTTGGAAAGAGCTATTCTTGGTTTCCAAATTATATAGTATTTGAAGTTTTGCTAGGTTCACATGTGACCGCTTGAGGGCTTTCTTCGACATTCCGACAGAAATGGTAGTTTTCAAAAAAATGAAATGCATCCTTTCGAAGATACAGGGTGTTTTTTACGGAAACCTTTAAACACGTCCCTCCACTTTATTTTAGATAGATAGACAGAGATACAGCAAAAATTGTCAAACAAAAAAGGTTCAGACTATCCTCGAATTCAAAGATCAGGCATTTTCTTGTTAGGCCGATATAGTGAAATTCACAGAAACATCACTTTATTAGATTCAAGATTGCAGTTACGCGCCCTAGCAACCATTTCCTAAGCCTGAAAATATTTTCCAGGTTTTTCTCTTGGCCGTTTTAGTAACAATTGTTTTTGCCTATGAATGATAAGTTCCCAGATACAGTACTCGCATTCTTAGTTGGCCACCCTGTACAAATAGACGTCGCCCACCATCTGCTCCAAGCCAGAAGGCTTGGGGGCTTTATATTATTTAGACTGTAAGGCCTCTAAGGCACTGCATCTGGTTGGTCATGGTTACAGAGAAGGAAATTAAACATATTCAGTTCAACCATGGCAATGTGTGACAGGAAGCAATATGTTATGTGCAGTGGACATAAGTCAAGCGAATACCCTGGTATGTCTGGTGTCCCTCAAGGATTTGCTTCAAAATGATGTTTCTGAAGTTATTGATGTTGATTTCGAAAGCAACTACCTTGAAATATCAATAAAAATATTAGACAGAAGAAAGTTAACCATATACGCATTAAGGTGTTTCACTACGGGAATAAAACCCAAACTTACAAATTTATTACAAAATTATCCGAAATCCATTCCCCTGCGATGTCTTTTAAACGCTATTTACCCTGCTATTCAATTAATGTATCCACTGTTTGCAATATCCATTAACCCTTCTTGATGACCTGTATTAATCGAAGTGGTCATATCGCATCCACGCTCACAGAACAATCCTTTGACGCATTGTCTATCGGTCAGTGGGTAGTCAGACCACTGTGATCGTCCTGCATAATTGATAAGTACGTTCAAACACAAGTTGAGATCTCACTATCATTAGCACAATGTCAGTAGCTGATTAATTGACAATGCGACGCCATTAACCGACCTCCGTTCTGGGGACTATGTTTACCTCCGTTGTCAGGGTTTGCGCTTTAGTGTTTTATTTTTAGATGTCAATAGATAACTGTAATCACGAGTACCTTAAGCAATCTTTTTGATCAGCACACATCAGCATGACTTTAGCTCCAGAAAATCTACCATCACAGCGGTAAATGAATATTACATTAACATCCTGGAAAGCATTGAGATGAGCGAATTCCCTGTGACTGTGACTATTCATTAACATGAGCAGGGCATTTGACTAAGTCAATCATTCAATACTATTATCTACACTATAAAAATACGGTATAAGAGGTAAACCGTTGGAATGGATTAAATCTTTTCTCTCTGAGTGACAGCAATATGTATCTATCCAACATGTCGGAAGAAAGTCGGGTGATGAAGTAACATAAATAAACTAACTGACATACACCTAGGGCAAAACCATGTTATGTATGCTGATGACATCTCATTAACTATAAGCGATTTTGATAGTAACAGTTTGTTTCAAAGTTGTAAAACTACCGTTCATGATGTAATATCTTACCTACATGTTTTAGACCTTAACAGAGCTTAGAGAAAACAAAATGTCTACGATTCCATAACATTCATAATCATATTGGTGATATACACATCACGGTTGGCAGAACAACACTTCAAACGAACCAGTGCAATTCAGTCAGATTTTCGAGTCTGCACGTTGAAGATACGCTATCATGAAAGGTTCAATCTAAAAAATTAAGAACTAAATTAAATTCGCATATTTTCATGTTCATAAACCTACGTACAGTATTAAATGCACCTCAAGTAATCTCAGTTTATTATGCCCAGGTCGAATCTCGACTCCGTTATGGAATTTGCTTATGGGGTTGCTCTACCCATGACTTGCATGTTTGCTTTGCCCAGAAGAAGATTGTTAGAAGCGAGTAACACTGAGTCATGTTTAAGCTGTTTTAAAATTTTAATAGTTCTACCTCTTACGTGACTATATATTTTACAGTTACGTTTATACGTGATTGACTATAAAAACAGATTTCCATTGGTGGGTAGTACACACGATATAAATACAAGACAAAAAAATTCATTGTTAGTTCCATTTTCCAAATGTAATACAACTCGTATAAGTTCGTCCACTGTAATGGGACCGAAAATTTTCATCGTCTGCCCGATTATATAAAAGTAAACACCAGTAAAAAATCCTTCAAGAACGAATTGAAAAGTTATCTGTTGGAGAACAGTTTTTACAGTCTGTTAGAGTTTTTGTAGTTTTTAACAGTAAACAATATTAATTACCTGTATTTTTTAGTCTTAGAATTTATTGTATTGACAATTCCTGTACAGTATTTATTGTCTATCTATGGAAAATAAATTGAATTGAATTGAATTGAATGTAGCATCATGAAAATCCATGTCGCTCTATCGGTCAATCATACCCATGTTCGGCTTGCTAAATTTCCCGTCGGCCGTTGATTATCTGGAAAACTACTCTACTAATCTTGTCTGGAATAGAATATTCATGTAGACTTTTTGCGGCATTAAATAGCTTCACAATATACTTGAAAAGACATCTCATACACTTATACCAAAACTCACCTCAACCAAACTAGACTAGATATTTAAATTTAAGTAAACTAGTTCAATCAATCCGCGTCTTTAGATATGATTACTTAATTTCGATGTATTTGTGAGCTGTCACATGGTTAATTAAATTATTTAGCTGGTTCAATGGAAAAGACCCCGTAACAACTTTGTCTCAAAAAATCAATGATTATGTTGTAGACCTAAGCATGTAGAACATAAGTGTCCCTAGGCTCAAGACTTTTACACGGATAGTTTCCAAGTTGTGCAGCTCGTACCCCATTACAGCGTATCCTGGGATCGACACATGATATGCAGTAGTTATTTGATATTTATTTACGTTCTTGTTGTCTTTTCTCCTAGCCGTTTCACCACATTGCAATTTTATCACATGTACAGGGTCCAGGCCTGCAAGTATTGCTCCGAGACATAAACTTTATCAAAAATTGTTCATCGCGATAGTGAGAAAGCATTAAAAAATTCCAGAACTATAGTTAGGGTATCACACGACTGAGCTGGATCAATTACGTCTAATAGCTTGCGGCCAGAGGGGAAGTCATTCATTAATTTGCAAAGCTTCTCCATTTGGCCGTAGGATGGAAGTTTCGATAAGAGGGCAGCATGTCGTGAGCCTCACCATTAATACTGGATGAGTTAACTTCACAGTTGCTTGACGTAAACTGGAGGTGCCCTGTAGATCACTGGTGCCGAAAATCATCATGTCTGTCGCTAATAAAGCTGTGACGTTCGAGGCACTCCAGAAGCTCCCGATTTGTGCACCTCTCCATCATTTATAGCAAAAAGCAGAGCTATAGGACTGTAGTTGTAAGTGTCGTTCTTAGATCCTTTTTTGGACACGAGAAAATTTCCAGTCATCTTTGAAAGTGCAGGAGTCGAAAGATATCACGTCAATAGAACGGCAGGAGTCCAGACAAGAAACTTTGTTGAAGAGCAATCCTTAGAATAAATCGATTTCGAAAGTTTGGGAGGACATCTATGATGGTATCGGCAACGAAGATCTTGGCAAGCACTTCCTCCTCAGCTTCTGTGTTGGTTACAATTGTTCTATCCTGGCACGGAAGTGGTGAAAAACTACTCTGCGATAAGTTCCTCTAGATGTGCTTGGCCAGCATCCAGAAAGACAGACTGGCGTTTCGCTGGGACATTACCCTATGCCTAACTTTAACATCATTCCAGTCTTTGGCGTCGCAGACCGCTTCGTTAAGTTTGATTCTGGACTCGACGTCGGCTTGTCTGTTCTCTACAGTGGAGTATTGTAAGAAGGCTCTGTGTTCCTTGATTTTCTGCTGATGGGCAGTGTCGTCCAATTTGTTGATACAGCCATCGGACCCTGGTTTCGCAGCTTCTACTATATGAGGGATGTATTCCTCCATACCTCCGTGGATAATTTCGATTACTGATGAACAGGCATGTCCGTAATGTCAAATTCTGCGGCCTGCGCGAGTTTCTGCTGCCATACCCGGTTCTGGTCGAAACCTAACCTCCACAACACCGTGGTCTGAGTTACCAAGGGAAGACAGGATAGCAGTGCTGTAAGAGATAGCACGCGTGGTCAGAAAGAGATTCATCAGACCAGTGGTGTGTGACGAAAGGCGATAAAAAAAGTCAGCTGGGTCAGTCCCTGGGTAACACCGAACGCTTCCACGCTCATTATCGGCATTGAAATTACCGAGGGGAGCTACCTCTGAAGCAGGGTGATTTATGCTCAGGAAGACGATTTTGACAGTGAGGCATTCAAGTAGGTCATCCCAGTTGCGGTCCGAGGGAGAACGGTAAAGGCAGCATATAAACTTGGGGGATGATTAGGAGTTGAGGCAATGCCACACAATGTTCTTTCGACATGATTCCAAAAAAGCGTTTCTGGAGCAAGAAAGACTGATGCGGACAAAAGCCATAACCCCCTCCCGTTTTTCCTCAGACTGGAGTGTACCTAGTAATTTGGGAAGCATCGGCGATTTTAAAAAGTACGGCGTTGCTGTTAATCCCGCAGATGTTCGTAAAACAGATTTTATCATCGATATCGTTCCCTCGAGTCCACCCTCGACGCGGACACTCCGAGAATGGAGAGACTTTACGTCCGTAATTTTTAGTAGGTACTCGATGGCCACATTATCATTAATTTATGTCTGTACCCAACTTGACCTGTAGGAAGTTGTATACTGAGTACAATAATTTTCGGAACAAGCATTTGACACGGCCACGTTCAGTAGGGGTAGATAGATCTTAGTACTTCTACGTTTTGTTGACTTCTGAGATATGCCCCCGCGTAACAGCTACACGCTGCCGGAATACAACCGCTCACCTCTGGCCAGCCGCGACTAAGCCGCTCAGCCATAGCTTGTCCAAATGTATCCGCTATGCTGTGAGCTTTCTGCAGAATTCGACTGGCACTACGAAGTCAGGAAAGCACTTCAATTTATGAAAAGTTGCATTGAGAATAGATACAATATGCAGGACAAAATTTCACACAACACTTGACTGAAGCTGAACTTAACCGTCTCGTGAAAACCTTACCCATGAGCTGTTTCTCCTGAAAAGAGCGCAGCCAAGTGAATTCCTTAGAATAAGCTATAGCTGAGCCGTTTATTCGATAATGCCAGAGCTGAGCGGATACATTATGGCAACGCGTAGCTGAGCGAGTTTATGTGGCGCATACCGTCTGCTACATGGAGATATCGAACTGCTTTGTCCAAAAACATAGAAGTATATTGATACGTATCTCGCTCACATTTATGGATAGGAAAAAAATCGCGAACCACTTGTCAATGCATTTGCCAACGTCAGATAGACCTGATACGGCGCTGAAAGAGAAATAAGGAATCACACTTGACCAGGTATCTAAAAACAGCTCACAAATATTAGGATTTGAAAGTATGAAAATACACTAATAGTCATATGTGAATACTTACATAAATTCATCATTGTTCTTTTTAAAAAAATATATACAAATACATCAAATGAAAACCTCAATAAAGCGCACGAGTATCTAGGGCTACCCAAACATGCAAAAAACATATGGATATCAATGAAATTAACTTTGACATTCAGCTCAATAGTCGGATACCTTGAACATGAGCAGGGATGGTGTAGGAATCAACAACCTGTACACGTGTCAAAATTACAATCTTGCTTACGGATTGCCAAAATAGGCCCCACGGTATCTCGGAAAGTAGTCGTGCAAAACTTTTTGCCCACGGAGACTTTTGTTCTCAGTGTTGAGTTCTAAAACATTCGTAAATAATTAAAAAAGTCCATTCCCCATAAGTTAGCAGCGATGAATACTTTCATGTGGCAAGCTGAAAAAAAAATAAATGACGGTAAAAGTAGTTTGGGGACTTACTTCATTAGCACGAATCTCATGTCTAACTAATCACCATGATGTTTCAAATCCAAATATTATCCAAATTGCGTGCACCGCAAGTCCGTTAGTCATTTCTGTTCTTTCAGCAACTATGTCACTTGTTATTAATTGTTATTTGATTACTCATGTATCGAGTTATCGATAAACTCTTTCAGAGTAGGTGCTCTGTGGTGTGTATATGCAAAATTTTAGCAGGCACCCTATTTTATCATATTGGCTTTGAACAATTTCCAAGATGCTACGATTTTTCGATAAAGTAAGCGGTTTCTTCTTATTTGATGACTTTTATTGAGTATTCAGTCTTATGGGTATAGGTCGTTCAATCTAAGTACAGAAAAGAAGTGCGTCAAGCAGATTGATTGTGTATTTCCCACGCAACTCTATCGTCAATTCTATAATATATACTATAATACAATAACTATATGTCCAGGTACAACAAATACATTCATCATGCTCCTTATGTATGTCTGTCGTTATGACTCTATGCATTATGCTGCTGACTTATAAATTACCTCCAAGCTAAAGTCCTGGCAGTGCCAATGATTTGAGAAACAATTAAACAGTGGTCTTCAAATTTTATTCGGTTTCCTTATTTCTTGCATTCAATGACACTCGCACTTCACTATCATCATATTTATACTTAGAACATATTGTTCAGACGGCGCCAGGAAAAATATTTTGGATGATGACAAACATATTGACCAGTGTGCTAACATTCCGATAAGCATGTACATACTTAAGCATGTACAGGGAAAACCAAATTTGTCTGACGGCTTAAGTTCAATGTACATACATATGCGAGAAGTATGTATCAACACATGTTAGAAAGAGATAGCAGCCGGCTGAAGAGCGAAGGTCACCACCACATTGCCTAGATATGGTTGCGCAATCTGCTGCATTTTCAGTATCATACACCAGAAAATGTTCTCACAGGCTTCTACAATAGGTTAGATTACTGTGAAACCCAAGAAGGAGGTCGGTTCGAACATTTAATTTAGTATCTTGCTTTCATCTTGATTCGAATTATTTATTTCAATTTTGATGCCGCATAATGTCTTAATATATTTTAGAATTACCTTTGATTTCTACCAGTCAACACATCCTGAGTTATTGTTACATTTTCCGACCGCTCGCTGTCGCAAATATGCCATTACGCAATACAAATTATCGCTGCCTGCGTGTACTCAGCCGAAAACCATTTCGAAGCAGGCCAAGACTCCCTATTGAGCGCTAGATGGGTACTAACCAAAATCTATGATCATGGAGGTGGAAACCTTGCCTTAGAATGTACGAGATACGATGTTGCCAAGCGAACCAATGATGAAATGTTGCAGAATTTTACTCTAATCATAAACGAAAATACCCCTGGTATGCGAAATAATTGTAAGTCCTGGTTTTATTGCTGCAAGTTGTTCAAGGGGGTATTGAAAACATGGACGCACAAAATGGGTACACCAATTTTTGTGGGAAAACTTTTTATTCGACAAAAAAGAATCAGAAAACGTGTTTTTTGGATTCAATCGAAAGTGTTGACAGGTACAGAAAACTCTTCATATAAGATTTTCTGGCACTTATAAGACCTACAGAATGAGACCACGCGTAAAAAGATCCGACTAATAGCGGAAAAGTTATGTCCGAAAACCGAGGCAATCTGCAGGTTTTGGCACTTATTGGTAATGCGTCGATGGTTTCTCGCAGATACTTGAAATTCTTCAAATTTATAGAACTCGTACTTCTAATTAACCTCAGCAAAATTGGAGTAAATTGGTCAAGTAGTTTATGAGAATTTCTCGTTGTTTATCCCAAAACACTTGTTTTTCGGCCATCACTGCCAGTTTATTGAGCAATATACAGGATTAGTTCAAAGGGCATTTGATAGCAAAATACACTAGTTTACCTTGCCGATATGAATCAAAAACCTTTCCGGAAGATAAATGTTATTTTTATGCAAAAAAGGATGGGTTACGTTTTTTCTTCTAAACAAATTCAAACATTTCGTATCTGTGAGCAAATCTCAGCAAAAGATGATAGACACATCCGCTTTGTCTTAAAATGTGTAAATCAGTGTATTTTTTTTGAATATCCTAGTTCAATTACTCGGAAATACAAAATATTTGAATTTGTTTAGAACAAAAAGACGTAACCTTTGTTTTTCGCATAAAAATAACATTTATCTTTCTGAATTGTTTACGATTCATATCGGCAAGGTAAACGCATGTATTTTGCTACTAAATTCTCTTTTAACGAACCCTGTATATTGCTCAATAAACTAGTTATGGCCGGAGGACAGGTGTATTTGGATAAGCAATTAGGAATTCTCAAAAAACTACTTGACCAATATAATCCAATTTTGTTGTTGCTATCCTACGGATTTGAAGAATTTCAAGTAGTTGCGTGAAATTATCGTCTCATTATCAACAAGTGCCTAAACCTGCATTTTGCCTCGTTTTTCGGCCTTAACATTTTTGCTATTAGTCGGCTCTTTTTAGGTGTGGTCTCATTTTGTAGGTCTTGCAAGTACCTAAAAATCTTGTGTTAAAAGTTGTTTCGTTCCTGACAACTCTTTCGATTGAATCCCCTTGAACTACTTGCACCAATAAAACCTTTACTATTATTTCGATGAAATTTGCTAATATGATCAGACTATTTGGCCTGAAAATGTGTATGCTCAAAATAAAACCATTATTTGGGCGCAGAGAATAAAGTATATAAATATATTTTCCACATGCATCTTAATTCAACGAACTGGTGTAACATATGGTATAAGCCTATGATGCAACATTTACAAGTCAATGCCCTCTACCATCCCCAACACTCTGTTACAACTCCCACAAAATAGCTCCGTTCCTACTGGATCAATTATAAACCTCGTCATTTTCGTCCTTGTCATAACAGAAACATTGTATCAAAGTTCCTTCAATATCTTAGTGACGCTTTCCGAATTCTAGATGGGTCAAGGATTAATTCGACAGACAGATCGACCAAAAGAGTTTCATGGTTTTTCGAGATGTACATGTTTTATAACATCCAGAAAACATAATGTTTCTGAAATTTTGGCCATTACAATAAATCGTAGCCGGCTTGAAAAAAAAAACAGTTTTTTGTTACCTTTGACCTCCATTTTCGGAAAAAACGCAATAAATAAACGTTGGGATTTTAGTGCATTTGAATCACGGTATTTTAGTCTGACTTTATAGTATAGTCGCGGCCACCCTTTAACTAGTAACATAAAGGCTTAATTTGCTTGAAGTGGAGGTGATTTCGTCAAAATTTTGCTAATGGGCAGATTAAAGTGTCCAAAGGAGGATGCAATCAGAATGTATCTAGGTATTCTGGAACTTATTTGATATCACTACACTACCAGAATAAAAAAATTCTGAACGGACCTACCTGGTATCTATCCAGAGCAATCGCAGTAATTGAAATGGTTGACACGTAAGTGCTGGTCGCCTGCAGAATCCCGATCAGTTTGCAGATAAAGAGATTATTTCCTAGCGGAAAGTACTTGGTCAGGATCTCCATCAGTGTCAGAGGCATAGTGACAGTGCAGAGCAGGAGATCAGCTACTGCCAGATTCACTATGAACATGTTGCGTGGAGTTCGCATTGCCGGCTTCCGAATCACAGCTACTATCTGCAACAAATAAACAAGACTCTTATTCATCAGACAAATATACAGGGTATTCCACGTAGAACTGCAGCAATCAATTGCTCAAAAGGTCAACGTAAGAAGTTTGTGGAAATTTGTGTTCCCTAACGGATTTGGCTAAGGTATCAAGATGGTGGTTCTTCTGGCTGCACTGGAAGTAGATACCAAAATGCTGCTGTTATATAGAATACTGTGTACATAATTTAATATATAGATTCTGCGCGAGACTCTACTTACAGATGATGTCTGTCATCCTAGGACTAAAACTAACCAATTCTGAGATCTCCCAAATTTTGCGGAAGAAATGACAAAATCAATTGAATGACCTACAACAGTTCTTTCTCGTTTACTTGTCTTTGCTAAATCATAATTTGTAACAACTTTCCCATAGAATAGGGCCTACTTAAGTAGGCCTTTCTACAGATTTAGATAAGAAATAGTGGAGAATGGTCATAAAAAAGAGAATGAGAATTAGATTTTACAGGAAACTCAGATCACTTTTTTCAAATAGAAAGCACTTTATTGGAGTTCTATCGTATTAAGCATCATAAGTAGGGTTAACTTTGTATAAGGTAGACTACTTGGCAAATCATTAACTTCCGAAATATACATATATCTATATATACAGGGTGTCCCAGAAGTCGACGTCAAGCCGAAACCGGGTGATAGGCAAAGTCATAACAGCTATCAGAAAAATATTTAAAAAAATGTTATGTATGTGTTTTGAAGATTATAGGTCTTTGAAAAAAATATAGAAATTTCACACCCTACGGCAGTCTGTCAACTCCTGTTACTACAAATATTAACTTTTTTTGGATTTTATTTTTACAATGTAATGATGAATAATGCATCTTCAAACTGGTGTCTCAACTTTACTGCTGACTTTTCTCGTTCAGGAAAAATTGCCACTTATTTCCCAACCAAGTATTCCAAAGTAAAACTTTGCTCAACTTTAACTGGCTGTACTGGAAAAAAATGTACTACGAGAGTTTGGCAAGTAACCTTAAAAGTTGGCGCGTTTAATAAGGATTCCAAAATGGTATAAGACTTAGAAGATTACTCGTTAACATATGCATAATTTTTATTTGAAGAAAAACTGATGAAAATTTTTCAAAATTTCCTAATCAAACAGCGATTATGAAAACGCACAAGGACCCTTAAGGATAACTGTTTGCACAACAGTGGGAGTCAAAATGCTGCTGATGATGATTTACCTTTACAGCAAATGCTCAAACTGTTTTCCTTCAGCCGCAATACACGCTCGACATCTTCTTAAAAAAGATCGGGTTATTAAACGAGCGAATCCACGGTTATTAACAAACTCAGCTGCTTCCAATAGTCTTTGCCGTAGCTCAGCTACATTTTGAATCGGCTTGAAATACACTTTTTCTTTTACAGTTCCCCAGTAAAAAAAATCTAACGGATTCAAATCTGGTGACCGGGCTGGCCACGGTATTGTACCAGACCGCCGTATCCATCTGCCTGGAAAGTTTTGATCGAGATACTCTCTCACTGAGAGTGCATAGTGCGCTGGGCAGCCATCATGCTGAAACCACATGTCCCTGTAAATACTCAGTGGCACGTCCTCCAATAAATTTTCTAATTGATTTTGCAAAAAATCGAAATAAACCTCAGCAGTCAAAGTCTCTGGGAACTCAAACGGACCGATTATTTTACAATTTAAAATTCCTGTCCAATGGTTTATCTTGAAGCGATATTGAGATTTATCTTCTCTCATCAAATGTGGGTTTGCTACGTGCCACTCGTGTAAGTTATGCAGGTTGATGTACCCATCTTTCTTAAATGTGGTCTCATCCGACCATAAAATTTTTTCAAAGAACCGTGGATCTTCCCTGTGTCTTTCTAACGTTGTGCGACAAAAAGCAACTCGGGGCTCATAATCCCGGGGCAGAAGAGCTTGAACACGCTGTACGTGGTATGGATGGAGCACGTTTTTTTGCAAGATTCTATGGGCTGTACTTTTGGGCACACCTGTTTTTAGTTGTATTGTACGCTCTGAAGTACTCGGGTCTTCTTCGACAGCTCCTAGCACCACGTCTTCGTAAGGAAGGAAAGATCTTCCCTCACCGTGTGATTGGTTTGGTAGTTGGCCCTCTGAGAACAGTAAGCGGTGCACATTTGTGAACACTCGACGATCTGGATGACGAGCTGCATTCGGGTACCTCTCACAGTAAAGTCTCGCTGCAGCACTAGCGTTGCATCTGCATTCCCCATAAATGAGGTGCATGTTAGCATATTCTTGTACGGTGTACACGGGCATAGCGGCACTGCACAATCACACTATCAAAAATAGTCTAAGGAAAGCAAATGTTGTTTTGAAGAGCAATTAAACAGTCCAAATCCAAATCACAAGAGATTAACAGTCCAGTTCACGAATCCAAAATTAGTAACAGTACGAAATCAACAAGCACGAACATGTAAAGATGCGCAGTAAACGAAGGCGTACTGATCGGTATCAAAGCAGTAGCAATAGCAAGTAAGTGATGCGCTTCATCCATACCACATACAGCGTGCTCAACCTCTCCTGCCCCGGGATTATGAGCCCCGACTTGCTTTTTGTCGCACAATGTTAGAATGACACAGGAAAGATCCACAGTTCTTTGAAAAAATTTTATGGTGGGACGAGACCACATTTAAGAAAGATGGGTACATCAACCTGCATAACTTACACGAGTGGCACGTAGCAAACCCACATTTGATGAGAGAAGATAAATCTCAATATCGCTTCAAGATAAACCATTGGACAGGAATTTTAAATAATCGGTCCGTTTGAGTTCCCAGAGACTCTGACTGCTGAAGTTTATTTGGATTTTTTGAAAAATCATGTACAAAATTTATTGGTGGACGTGCCACTGAGTATTTACAGGGACATGTGGTTTCAGCATGATGGCTGCCCAGCGCACTATGCACTCTCAGTGAGAGAGTATCTCGATCAAAACTTTCCAGGCAGATGGATAAGGCGGTCTGGTACAGAACCGTGGCCAGCCCCATCACCTGATTTGAATCCTTTAGATTTTTTTACTGGGGAACTGTAAAAGAAAAAGTGTATTTCAAGCCGATTCAAAATGTAGCTGAGCTACGGCAAAGACTATTGGAAGCAGCTGAGTTTGTTAATAACCGTGGATATGCTCGTTTAATAACCCGATCTTTTTTAAGCAGATGTCGAGCGTGTATTGCGGCTGAAGGAAAACAGTTTGAGCATTTGCTGTAAAGGTAAATCATCATCAGCAGCATTTTGACGCCCACTGTTGTGCAAACAGTTATCCGTAAGGGTCCTTGTGCGTTTTCATAATCGCTGTTTAATTAGGAAATTTTGAAAAATTTTCATCAGTTTTTTTTCAAATAAAAATTGTGCATAAGTTAACGAGTAATCTTCTAAGTGTTATACCATTTTGGAATCGTTATTAAATGCGCCAACTTTTGAGGTTACTTGCCAAACTCTCGTAGTACATTTTTTTCCAGTACAGCCAGTTAAAGTTGAGCAAAGTTTTACTTTCGAATACTTGGTTGGGAAATAAGTGGCAATTTTTCCTGAACGAGAAAAGTCGGCAGTAAAGTTGAGACACCAGTTTGAAGATGCATTATTCATCATTACATTGTAAAAATAAAATCCAAAAAAAGTTAATATTTGTAGTAACAGGAGTTGACAGAGTGCCGTAAGGTGTGAAATTTCTATATGTTTTTCAAAGACCTATAATTTTCAAAACACATACATAAATTTTTTTTAAATATTTTTCTGATAGCTGTTATGACTTTGCCTATCACCCGGTTTCGGCTTGACGTCGACTTCTGGGACACCCTGTATATATATAGATATATATATATATATATATACAGGTTGGCGCAGTGGAAACGCATGTTTTCTGAGTGAATAGTATTTCGCAAAGAGAAGTCGGTTGACCTTGTCTCACCGCCAGCAGAGAACACAGACAATGCAGTTCTAGCCATGGCACCGTGAACAACTGAGCATCGTGTGTTTGCCGTCGAGCAATTTTTCCGAAACAATGATTCTGTAGTTACCGTGCCACGTTTATTCCGTCGCCAGTTCAATGTTGAACGCCAAGGGTCAATTCCAGATCGAAATACGACACTCCGATGGGTTGAGGCACTCCGAACTACTGGATCTGTAATGAAGAGGAAGCCACCTGGTCTTCCCCGTAAAGTGATTTTGCACAGCGTACAGTATATTCAGATAAGAGATAGACCGGACATAAACAAGACCACGTGATCATCGAACGCTGTAACATTCGGCAGGGACGTATTAAGAGTCACGCAGTACATATTTTAGATAGTAGATGCTGCTTTGCGTAACTTTGTAGTAAATTAGCACAATTCGATGTGTATACGATTGGTGATGGATATAGGATCATGTGGGGGTGGGGTAAGAAATATATAATGATGTAAATATACATAAGGGTTTCAAAATTTTCGCTTCGATTTCCAGCTTCGGATGGATGCCGCCTGATGTTTGATGAAATACAGTCGAATATAATCTCAAAATGGCGTTTAAATTAGCCTAAATTAAAAATAATCGTATATCTCTTAAAATTGCTTTTAGAATATTGATTAGTATATTTTTTGATTTCTAGGTAAATATGTAACCAAATTAAAACGTTCAAAACGTAAAAAAATGTGCATGGTTGAACATTGTCAGAAAGTAGATTCTTGAATAGGTTTTGCCAAAATGGGTTCAAAAATGTCAATAATTAATTAAAAAATACAGTAGCTTTATAATTACTTATATCTTACCGAATTTGATGAACGACATCTTTTATTGGAAAGATGAGCTTGATGAGCTTTCATCATCGCTACTGCCTGAAGCACCAACGTCAATAATGAATGGCTCGACTTGTTCCTCTAAAATATTGTCCAGTTCCCACATTCTCTTTTCAACTTTGTCTTTCACGTGCTTAATACAGTTTTCCCATTTTTGCGCTGTTATTAATTCTAGTGCTTCTTTGAAAAGTCCTTTGAGGTCACAAAATTTAAAAGTTGTATTGTGCTTAGCTATATAATTTTTAACCTCTGCCCATATGAGCTCAATGGGATTGAGCTCGCAATGGTATGGAGGTAAACGGAGCACAGTTTTATTTTGAATTGCTGCCATTTCGTCAATGGCGTATTTTTGATATTCCGCCTTGTGATCCTTGACAATTCTTAATAATTGTTCTTTCAGCATTGCTTCTTCAAAGTTGATATTTTTCGAGCGGAGCCAATTTTGAACATCAACTTTCCTTGAAGCCGTTGTTGGGACCTTCTCCATTCTTCGAGAATGATAAGGCGCATTATCCAACACAATTACTGCGTTGTCCTCTAAGTTCGGTAAAATTTTTGAAAACCACTGTTCAAACGATTCGCCATTCATTTCCTCGTGGTAATCTCCAGTTTTCTTAGACTCAAAGCACCACAGACCGTCAACAACAAATCCATCCTCACTGCCAACATGGCAGATAATGAGCCTTTACCCTTTACCTGGAAATCGAAGTCCTAACTGGTGTAGATTTATTTCAGTAAGCGAACCTTTTTCAAATGTTTTCATCACATTCAGCGAAAAAACATTGAGACATGAGTATCAGATTGCTATATTTGGAATTATTTAGTCATATTGAAAGAAAGAATATTGAACGTCGTATGATTACTCAGCGCTTCACAATTTAATTTAAAGTTATAAACCTTTAAAAAATGAATGATCAGGAACCTGAAATACGCGCAAATATTAATATTAACAAATTATAACTTTATAAAGCTTAAAGTATGAATTAAAATGATTAGAAATATTAGGAACGGTACACAATATAAAACTTAGTAACTTTTTTTAAGTTTATAATATTCGACATATTTTAAGATTATATTAAAAAATTATTGAAATATCGAAAACACATAAAAACATGGCTTAAAAAAGTTCTAACAAATGGAAATGACAATAAAACATCCACGCATTTTATCGAAAGTTATAAAAGTTTTGTTACTTGGAATATGTTTTATCTGCCCCCTGGAATTAATGTTTAGAACCTTGTTCCCAAGGTTTGAAAAACATCCGATTGTTGTCTATTACTCGTATTTACCTGCTGGATTTTTTAATCCGGTGGACAGTCCATCTAGAAAGGCCCTCCTGGATGAAGTTACAGAATCATCAACCCATACTTTACTTGTAGTGTGTCTTGCGTTTACCCACGTTTCATCAAGGTAATAAATCTTCCTGTTTTGATTTCTATATTTCCCAATTTTTGTTAAATAATCCCTCCTCCATAGCACAATTTCTTCTCTATCCAGTAGTAAACTATTACGACCCCGTTTTTTTCATTTGAAATTTAAATGCTTCAGTAACGCATGGAAAGTTGATCGTTTGAAATTTGGCAACGTTGTATCTCCATTTACCTCCTGCAGTACTTTATCTATAGGAGGTATTTCTATTCCTAAAGAAGAATTCATGCACTTTCCTCCTAATCGCATGCTTATCAGCTTCATCCAATGATTTAACAATACTTTTGCGATGTTTACTGGTCATTGGCTCAGAAAAGGTGTGATTTTTTTTGTATTGTCTTAACACATTAAACACTGATGCGCGACACACCACAACTTTGTGAGAAACCTTCACAACAATTTCTTTGATGGTTGATGCCTCGTTCTCCTCGCGCTCGATCTTATATATATTCAAAATGACCTCTTTCATTTCTGCACTCAGGTGTCTTTTTTTAGAGCGTTTCCTAGGTGGACTACAGGAGTTTACAACTTCATCGGCAGTATCTGTAGTACTGGGCATTTTGCGCAAGCAGTTGATAACAATAACAATCAATAACAAGGTATAACAATAACAATGACAAACTCAACAACTTAATAAGATAACAAACGAAAACGTCCAAAGAAATATCAAATTTCAATGACGCACACGACATACGTAACACGTCTGAACCTGGATGTGACTCTGCCTTGATACGACTGCTCTGCCGCTCGGCATAGGCATTTAATTGCGAATTGACCAATGAGGGCTCCTGTTTTACGTCGAGACGGCGGCGTTAGCGTGAAAAAAAACCCGAACCTTTTGTTTACATCCGGTCTATCTCTTATCTGAATATACTGTAGATAGTTTGGTGCGAGAATGCTGACCATTTTTGGTGACGATCCTAACGTCGTCATAATGATGAGTGACGAAGCACACTTCCATTTAACTTGATATGTGAACAACCAGAACTGCAGGTGTTGGGCGGTCGAAAATCCACGAGAGCTACACCATAGTGAAAAATTGACTGTGTGGTGCGGAATTAGTAAATTAGGATTCATTACTTTTTTGAGGAGGAAGAAACAGCAGTAGCAGTTACTTCAACATATTACGTTCACATGTTACAAACTTTTCTATTACCCGAACTTCAACGGCAACAAGTAAACATGGGAGAACTGTACTTCCAGCAAGACGGTGCCACAACTCACACAGCGAGATCATCAATGGAATGTGTTCGTCAAATGCTTCCAGAACATGTGATTTTCCGTTTGGGCGATGTTCCTTGGCCTCCAGGCTCCCCAGATTTGTCTGTATGTGACTTCTTTTTGTTGGGTTACCTTAAGGCTAAAGTGTACTCTCACAAACCCCGTACGTGACAGGAAGTAAAAATTCCCATTCGTCAAGAACTCGCAAGGATATCACAAGAAATGATGCTACATGTAATGCACAACCTTCAAGAGCGGTTGAAGGTGTGCGAGCGCGAAGAAGGGCGATACTTGAGTGACATTGTTTACCATAATTAATTCAAAAGTGCACTATTATTGCTTTATTTAGCTGTAGTTAAAATAAAATTATCTTAAACATAAAAAATGTTATGCCTACGTGAAAATCATGCGTCTCCTCTACGCCACCCTGTATAAAAAATAGGTTTTTCTACAGCTTAAAAGTTTCATACTGTATTGTGCATGGAAAAATTGCCACGCCTTTTTTTGGTTATTTAGTAAAACACAATGGTAAATACTATTTAACCGTTGGCCCAAGCAAAACAGTTGTCTAGTGGCATGCAAATTTAGGCACTAGCTCAATAAAGCGGAGAGTAGGGGCAAGAGCGCCAGTGACTTAGGACGGATTAAGCCACACCTCCCCGAGACTTTAGTCGGAAGTTGTTTTGCTTGACCATCACACAAAAGGAGAATCTAACAGAGATGACGAAATTCAAATAACAGTACACACAGAGAGAGTCAAACAAACAAGATATCAAATGGATCACAATATATTGATTGAAAAAAAACGCACATGTGCTCCACCACTGGAGTGCGAGTAATGAAAAGAGACAGTATGTTACAAATCTTAAATACGACCTGACAGAATAATTTTTCGGGATAACCTCGCGAAACGTCTACCATGGTATACGCCCGAAGTATTTACAGATATTTTGCGCCTAAATACTAAACCTGTAGGTCTTCTTTCTCAGGCGCGGCCGAGATGTCCTCGAATCTGGTAAAAAAGTGGCCAGTAGTGGACACCACACTGGGCAGGGGCTGCTTGCCTCGGTTCCAAAAATTATGGTGGTAACACAAAAAACAACCCTAGAGAGAGAAGGACTGTTTAAAAATCTACTCTACTCACTGTCTGAGATAAAACTACTCATTGAAAACAATCGCACTTGAAGCAAAACCATGTAAATTTTTTCGTATAAGAAAAGTAAAGCAAACGCAAAAAAAGATAAAAATGTACTAAACTAATATACCCTTGTTCTAAAAAGTTATGGCAGCTCAAAAATCAAAATCATGATCAATGTAGTAGAAGGTGCCATGTTTGAATATGTAGAATGTCTAATAAAATCAAGAAGTCTCTAAGAATATCAAAAAAGGAACAATAAATGTATAAAAGTCTATGAAATTGTTAATTAGAATGATATTTTACCTGTTCACATCAGGGTTTTTTCAAGGGGATGGCTTCCAATTTGCATAACTGCAACGATGCAACTGACTGGAGGAGAAAAGATGATTTTTTTCTCTTTCTATTGACAAAAAGAAAGCAGATATTGAACGAATGTCATCAGGACACGCATTAAGACACGCGGTTCGAAGGTATATAAAAAAAGAACTTACCGCTGAGGGTCAAAATGCCATAAAAAAATGGAAGACGTAGCACCCAAAATAACAAAACTTAAGTTACACAGCAAAAAGAAAAGGGTGCTAGTCCATGAAAGGGCGCTTGGGGCCTAATATCAAACGACAAAAAAACCCCTGCACCACGACCTCAACGGAAACAGAAAACCGAATCACGCAGAGTACGCAACGTTCTAGAAGAAGGAATCTTGAGTGGCTTGAAGAAGATATGTTTAATAGGAAACCAGGTAACGGAGAAAAACTACAGAGTTTTTTTTGCTGATCGTCAACACCATACTGAATCGCTGAGAAAGAAAGATATAATGCGAGTGAAATTACACAATCAATAAACTATTAAGTTTGCAAAAAGAAAATCATTGGAAAGGGGTTTGGCCTAGGAATGGGCACTCTATTATCAATGAAGGGAAATTCAAGTTAAGGATAAGTGATAAATAGTAAAAAAAAGTTACGTGATTTTGGCACGTGACAAAATCTTAGTTGTGTCTATGCATGACGGCCAACTTAGATTTGCAAAGTAAACAGCCTTACAATAATTAATAATCATAGCCGAATTTTCAATGATCCACACGACGAAATTCTAAAAATGGTATATTTCGTTAAAAAAAATTATTTATTCATCGTTTTTTGTTTTACCACTCTGTGCCATGTTTTATCTGAATCTGGAATAAAACCGACAGGAGTGGAACCGTTACTGTAAAGACACATTATAAATCATATAGCAAAGGAAAAGATTCAAAAAAATGTTATAATTCATTGGACTGGGTTTGACATATCTCAAAAACGCTTAGATACAGGTATACGATGATATACATGAAATTCACTATAATTAATAAACAGCTATTTAAAATGGGCAATGATATCTATTCCCGGTTCAATCAAATTGACAAAAATACAACTTGTAGGTAGATACCAGCTATACTAATCAACAGTCTAGGTATGTCACCTCAATTGTCATACAAATTTGTTGTTTTACTGGTGCGACAATGAGGGATGAAATAGGAACACAGAATCACATACAACATATTTAGTAGGATCAGATATTGAGTTACTACCCTAATCAGCTTCATACGCTACTACAGTTTTCTCTGAATTAACTTGTACGCCACATATTTTTGAGGAGTTGTATTGATTCCGGTACCAAGCAGTCTATTGCAGATAAAAATATCCTCTTCTTGGCCTTTATCAAGTTTTTACATTGTTTTTACACCCACCATAATTTGGGTTGCTCCCTCGCTTCTGTAAAATGGGATAACATAAAAGTATAATTATTTTTTGTGGTTACGCTGAATGGGACCGGACTTTATCTTTGGTATTCTTGCATTGCATTGGCGGTTGTTGGAACTTTTAAATCTAAAAACGGTTCGCAGTGGATGTTAAATATCGATGTCATGTCTTCTTTAACGGAATTTTACGGAGTGTTTTTTTTAAGACTTTCGCGTCTGATAACAACTAGGTGCTGCCACAGACTGCTGCACTTTAATCGAGGAATTACTCCTAGTCTACGGCATTGTCTGCAAAACAGTTCCTATTCCACAATGAAGTAGTCAAGTCATGGGTAATTAAAAGTTTTGTATGTTCGATAGCATATTCAAGCAGGCTCTAAACGACACTCCATCTTAATTCGTTCTTTGTCAATTTATTGTTTCTAGCCAACGAGCTATTTCGATCGGAATAGTGTGAGGTAAGGAGGCAAGTGAATTCTGAACGAAAAAAAAATGACGTGAGGTTGGTTGACGCTGCAACGCTGTTATCAGTTCATAAATGATTATGTTCGGCTCGAGTTAGTACCTTTAAGCTAGCTACAAAGATGGACGAGTATAACAAAAAAATTAATGGGTCAAGTCAGCCAAACAGGCTCATGTACAATTAGCCTATACCTTAGTCCCTAACTATATAATAACGCTAACGCTGGTTTCTTCCGTGCCATAAGTATAAACCATCTGTCAACGCTCCTAAACTATATCAGTCAAATACGTGATAAGTGCCAGTCATGTGGGAATAAATTCGCAAAGTTAACAAAGCAACTATTGAAAGATAACCATTGGGTAACATCACCTTTATTTTTTATTACGGCTGAAATTCTCTGAGGCGATCCCGTATTTCTTGAAGCTTTTGTCTCAGTTCGGTGATTGTACGAGGATGCAGGATGTTATCGTAGAACCTTTTTCATCTCGTGCCACAAAGTTTCAATAGGTGACAGAGCTGAACTGCTAGAAACCCATTTCAAAAGTGGTACATTATTTTCTTCCATCCATTTTATAGCCCTTTTGAGGTATGGCACGCTGCACCATCTTGCTGAAACATAAAATCTTGGCCAGATGTCAAACATTCTTCCATCACTGGTAAAAGCGATTCTTCTAAAATTGACAAATGTTTGTTTGTATCCACATTTCCATCAATAAAATGAAGTTTTCCTACTCCTTTTGATGACATACTGCGCCAGACCATAATGGATGCTGGAAAGTTCACTTTTCTCTTCAGACAGTCAACATAGGATGCTTCATTTTTTTGCGAATAACTCTACTGCGACTATCACCAACACAAACTTCGAATCGGGCCTCATCACTCCATTGTATTGCACACCATTGTTGAGGTGTCCATTGCCTATGTTCTTTACCCCATCTAAGCCGATTTTTCTTTTGCAGTGGAGTTAATAGTGGCTTTTCTTTGGCCTATAAACAAGTTGTGCAACTTTAGGGTTTTTACTTCACTTTTTTTTTTATAAGAAAACTTACCTTGCAAGTGCTAAATCCCAGTTTGTGGTCCTCTCTATGAGTTGTGGACCTCGAAATTCTCCTTCCAACAGCGTCACTCGACAGAGCACTTAAATGTAAATAATTGGCACGCCTGTTTTTCACAATTATTCTTCTTAATGCTCTTCGGTCGGCATTTGTGATATTACTTTTTTTCACATATCGTGGCTTAATATTAACTGAACCAGTTACGTTATATCTTCTAACAATATTTCTCACACTTTACCGCGATAAGTCTAACAAAGTTGCAATTTCTGAGTTTTATTTCCCAGAATCAAAAAATTTAATTATCAGAAACCCAATTTTCTCACTAACAACCTTTCCTCTACCCATTTTGAGAAGCCTTAACTACCCAAAACTATTTTAAACGTATTCTGACAGCTGTGATTAATAAAAGCAATTGTCATGGATTTTATTTTTCACAGTCACCTATGCGTTATAGACTTATTTTGCATTGAAATGAAAATATGCTGATATGCTGTAATTGCAACACGTGCTATTTTTATGCTGCAAATTTGATTAGGGTGTGATAAAGTTGGTGTTTTCTACTATATATTATCAAAATATTCATTGTTAATATTTTAAACCTATAACACCCTGCTACATTTTTATTATTTGTGTTTGATAAGAAAAAAACTAAGATTTCAATAGTTGGGCCAACTGAAGTGGGAAGGGGCTCGTATACGAATGGTGAAAATGAATAGTGAAATATTGAAGACTGATTCTGCAGCTTTTGTGGTTTCGAGTGGTGCTTGTTTATATTTATTGAGAAATAAGTGTAGGAGAAGAGGAAGAAGGTGGTGGATGGTATAACTTATGCGAAGCAGAGAAAGGTAGGTAACTTTGGCAGCAAGTAAAATCACAAAAAATAAAAACATACTACATATTCATATACCAAAACATAGAAAAAACGACGGCTTTCAAGATTACAATCAAGCATTTCGTGCCAGGGCATGTAATTGCAATTTAATTTGTATTGCTATTGTAGAGATAAGTTTGTCAAAAATAAAAAAAAATCGTTCATGAAAGGGAATGGATATTATTGCATAATTTGAATGTAGTTTTCAATTCCTTCTTTCTTAATTTATTAGCAACCCTGTATACGCAGCAATGATTTTGGTATTAAACATTTTTCTTTAAATTTTATATAATAACTGAGTAGTTTGTCACAATATTTTTCCATCCTGAAGATATCCTGCAAGATATATTTTATTGGTATTTACCAATTAATAATCTGTATTTAAATATATTTATTATTATTATACTCAAATAAAATTACTTAAAAAGACAATGTTTTTTAGATATAGTGGAACGCACCTGATGGCAGGTTTATTGGAAGAACCATATGGTAGATTTGAAAACTTCTGCAGAATATCCTTTGAAGATTTTGAAGAACTTCTTCAGAAAATAGAGCCAATAATTTCTAAAAAAGATACTAGATGGGGGAAAGCTATTCCAGGAAAAGAACTATAAGCCGTAACTTTGAGGTTTCTAGCATCGGGAGGCTACATTATTTGTTTAAAATATCAACTCAACTTATTTCCTCCATAGTTCCAGAAGTATGCAGTGCTTTAATAAAAGTCCTCAGTTAGATAATACAGGTAACCCTGATATCTTCATTTCGTTATATTATAAGACATAGATAGAAAAGTACTGTTTCCACAATAGTTAAAAAAACACAAAAAACTTACATAGTAGGTATTAAATGTTTATAATTTTATCCAAAACTCCCTAACCCTGTAATGGTGACTCATCAGATTAAGAACACTGTTGAGTCTCTTTAAACGCCGCAGAACTTTGATAAGGTGATGGTGGTTGCAAAAGTCCAGTAGCAAATTTAGTTAAAGATTGAAGACTCTAATAATATGATATTTCAGAGGGCGATGATTGCGGGTATGCAGAAGTTAAAACAGCTGATTATTAGGAATGGTCTACTGATAATTTAGTGACATATTCGAATTCATTTCCATTTGAAAGAGAAGATTATCAATTCGATATATTGCTTTATCCCCTTGTTCTCTCATCAATCTGTTTTAACCTTTCATAACCAACTCCTCATATTTATCACAAGAATCTTTTTGTGTTGCAATTTTTTGAGCATTGCTTTGCATAAAAGTAAATGCCTCATCAATTTTTCTTTTTAGTTCAACCTCTTCAAACACTTATTTTTTTGCACAGAATGCTTGAAAAAAGACTTCGAAGCTAAAGGCAGTATTACTGCAAGAAAATAATGTTTTAAGAGATGAGGAAATTTTATTAGATAAATGCTTCTACCTTCTTTTACACTATTTTTATCTATTTCTATTATGTTATAGGGAATATTTTCAGTATGATTACTTCCGTTAGTGCTTTCATCATTCGTAGTTGTTTCATCCTGCGACAGCTGTGATGCAAAGTTCTGAAATTTGAAAATAAAGTGACAAATAACAAATCCGATTTACCATATTTTTCATTATTACTTTCATTATTTGTTATACCATTTTTTAGTAAAAAAAAGTGGCACCGCGCCCGTTCCGCCTACCTTCCTCCCCTCTGGCCGCCTATAAATATTAGTTCCCTGTTCTCGTGCCAAACCGTTAAGCCGTCAATTGGCGCGGCTTTACTACTTTTTCAGCAGTGTCGAGGAAACGCTGATCATTTAGAATCAGAGGACAGGGCATAAGGTTGGCCGATATATGTGCATTGTCGAACGAGATACCGACCGACGGTCGCCTCAAGGTTCTTTCGTCGAGGAGCAAAATTAGAAAGTGTGGTGCTGGCCTATTTCTCTGAGGGAGTGTCACCATCAGGTAACTGTCGACTCTGTTTTAGGTGCAAGTTAATATCAATATGGATGCCTCACTGACGCTGCAGACTGTGCCTAACATGACGTTAGGGATAACGTTCTGACACTGTTGCTTGGGATAGCAGCCTGGATCTAGCATGTGATACCAACTCCGTACCTAAGACGAACAAAGACGTTTGGGATAATGCTGAAACATTAGACTCGGTTGCTTGGGATAGCAACATGGACCCAGCTTGTGATAGTCAACTCCACACCAAGGACGAATAAAGATGTTTGGGATAATGACTCAATACTGAACTCCGTTGTATAAATAACAACACTGGAAACGTTTGGTACAAGATAGCAACAAGGTATATTCAACAATCTCTTCTCAATTTCTTGTGATAGCAAATTTCATCTGGTTTGTGATAACCATGGAACAGGACTGTAAGTATGAACATGGCAGGTTAGGAAGTCGTTAGGATCTATTTTTTCTTATTACCAGATAGAGATTAGGTATCTTATGCGAGGTTAGAGTTACATTTTGCTTGTGATGGCAAATTCCATCTGCTTTGTGGTAACCTTAGAATATCATAATAAGATTGCACCAGACAGTTTAGGAAACCGCCGAAGTACTAGTTTTTATTAATAACAAATAGAGATCAGGTTCATCTATGCGAGGCTAGCGTTACATTTTATTTGAGATAGCAAATTCCATCTGGTTTGTGATAGCAATGTAGCAATATACCATTTTGCATTCATAACAGATAAAAGTTGGGTACATCTATGTGAGACTACCGGTATATTTTGCTTGGGATAGCAGATTCCATCTGCTTTGTGATAGCAATTCTGCAATATAGCATTTTTCACACAACATCAGATATCACCCATTATTGATGTAGATGAGGTATGTAGATCAGCAAGGACATTGACGCATATTCATCATCAATGGCAGAGCTGTAGTCCTAAGTTGGACTCAAGTGGTCACTTGCCATTCACATGGCGACTGATTCAGCACTTTGCCATGGCTGAATCTCATTAGTCCATCTATGAACTACCGACTTTCGACAATCTCTCAATTGCTAACTGCGGTGCTATCAGTAAAAAAGGTGAGCTAACTAAAAATCAGGACCTGTCCAACTATTTCTTGCCTTCAAGTCTGATGGGTCAACACGTTTGATTCCTTACCTCAAGACACTTTGTCTGTTTTAGGGATAGAACACTTAAGTCTAGGCTACTGAACTGGGATCAAACTTCTCCGTAGAGATGCTTCCTTAACTAATCTGGATTTGGAATATGCAGACATTTTGATATCCGTTGGGAGGAGTCATAGAGTCTATTTCAGATTCATATTCAAGGAACAGCTCTTCCAATGCAATGCTGTACCGTTTAGGGTAAATTGTGCCCCTCATGTGTTCAGAAAGTTAATAGAACCATTTCTGGAATACCTTAAGAAAAAATTGAGAATTTTCAGGCTCAGTATTGAATCATGACAGAAAGAAAGTAACTTTACTTGAGCGGACGATGCAGATATTACTAAACCTAGTAAGGGCAATAATGGACAGCAACCAAGACTGAGTCCAAAACTTTGCGGTGAACATCGAGATCTTGGTGTCAGCTTGTCTTTCATTTCAGCCGACTATACACTAACGAGTGAAATTCCTTGCCTTGTAAAATTCTCGAAGGAATTTTAACGCTACTATGCGACTAAGATAATATAACTTAAGGTCTGCCTCGGCTGAGGCTCACAGAAACTGCTAGATGCGGTCAGAGGTATTGAGTTATCCAATTTTTGGTTGTATAATTCCTCGGACGGGGACATTCGTTGGCACAGATGAGCTTTTGCGTCAGTGGGACGTGGAAACGGAGTGCGAGCTACACCTGTCACCCTCGTGATTTTGGATCAAGTATTCGGTGTTTCTGAAATTTCACTTCTAGAAGTAAAGCAAGGATCTGATGGAGGACCCAGGACGCCGCTTCCACTTATTCTGAAGCTTACCCTGGTTATCGTAACTGGAAAGCTGTCATTCCAATCAGCATCGGTAATCCATCACGTATTGTGGGCTTAGACTACGGTAGGACCTTTGTCGGTAAGAAATGCATGTCTGGATTTCTACCTTGAAATTTTTTACCTTACAGTGTGATGGGAGATCAAGATATAATTGTTTGAGCTATCAGACTTTTACCCAAAATGTTACTATCGATGCAGATTTAAAATGGTTTTTGAAGTGCATTTGCATGCTGAGGCCATCTCAACTGAAGTATAGATACTGGGGTTGTTCTCAAACAACCACAGGGGTTGCTGGTAAGCTCTATAGGTATTTGGATGAGAAAATCAGCAACACAGCTAACTCTAACCTCAGGTCAGAGTGTGCAAACTAATTGAAACAGACAACATCCGGATTTGGTTGAATAATATTGAAATTGGGATTTCTCAGTTTTTGAAAGTCTCGGGGTCACTCCCCAGCCAGCACGGTGTCGTGGGATCGACGTAGGTATTTGGTGATTTTGGTCGAAGTTGAAATTTATGAAAAATTCTACGTTTATTCGACGTGGAAATCCGGTGTAGCACGTCACTAGTCGACAAGGGACGTTTTGTCCACGTGAAACAGTGACCGCAAATCTGTACCTGTGTTGGTTATTTATACCACGTGGAAAAGACGTGGATGTGACGTGCCATTTCATCATAAATTGAAATTGTAATCTTCCACATAGATAATGTCCGAATGATGATGATAAGTGTTTGGGTTATGTAATTTATTTGTAGATACATCCTGGTCACAAAAATATAAAAGCGCATATCGAACCTAAAATGCTTTGCGAGCTTTGTTATGAATAATAATGCCGTGTAAGTAAACATATGTATTAGTCATTATTAAGTGAAAATCGTCAACCACCTTATTGTAATAATAAAATATGCAAGTGTGATTGAGAATTAATTATAATATCGATGTTTCCCCATTTCATGACTAATAAATCTTAAATATCGCGCCTTGAAAGGGGAAGCGACAATGATAAAGAGTGTCATAGCTGCATTGCCTTATTGCAGAATTCTCATCACAATCACTGGTATTAGCTCCCAAGATTTTTACATACTTATATTTCAGATTTGGAAAGCTACAGATTGTTTTCTTGTTATAAATACTTTTGTAATGATGCAATTTTTTTGCGTCTATATAATGGTTTTGACTGAAGCTGATCTTTGTGTGTCGTTCCGTCTTTCCATCCTTTTTTCATACCTATACTATTAAGAATTTCCTAGAGTTCATAAATAGTTGTTTTCTGATTGAGTCTAGTACATTTCCTGTAGAATTTTATATAAGGTACATTAAGCTTCTTCAACTCGATAACATTTGGAGACATTGAACAAGCAGCATTAGGCAACCATGCATTTGAACAGACATCCGATCCAATCAAAGCCATTCCCACGCTCCCCGTGCTCCCCATCAGGAACCTCATGTTTTTTCCTGCGTCGCGTTCTCCTTCATCCTGCATCAATTTTGCATTTTGTGAAATCTGCACGTATCTCCTGTAAATTCTAAGGTTTAAGTGTGTTGACAAAAGCCACACTGTGTTTCTGCTCACCGTTTAATCAAGAACAGTGTCGTGACAGTATTTTCAGATGAAATTGGTCGTGTTGCTGGGGGAGATGTCGCCATAGTGCATGAAAAGTGGCTGACGCCGAGAAAGAAACGGGTGAGGTGGCCACCATATAAGCAGCAAGTACGAACAAGTACCGTATAAGCAGTACGATATCGGAAGAGTGTTTTTTGAGGACGGTAGGTATATTCTTCAAACTTTAGCTATAATCGTATCGCTATCGTCAGTCGTCGCGACAATTAGTGTAGGACGCCTTTATATCCTTCTTGATTTTTACTGATTTCTACTGTTCCGTTTTACCGATCGATTTTGAGGTTATGTTACATATCTATTCGCACCAAAATGTTCATACTTTTGGTTTATATCTATTTTATCTGCCTGGAATTTCCTACGATTCAAGAAGAAAACATAACTTCACAAAACCAGCCTTTTGAAGAGGAGAGAATACTATGAAAATCAAGGAGGCCATAAAGGCATCCTTCAATTGTAAGAATGACTGACAATACGGCCCTGAAATGTATTTAACTACTTCAAGTCTCTCTATACCAGTCATCAAGGAACAGCATCAATTCAATTTGAATATTTTTCAAATAATGCAGCTGCTAATTAAACTGCAAAAATTCATTACCTGCAAGACGTTTATTACAAACTGGGACTTTATGTTTGTAGACCAATGAGTCTCTTCAGCGAAAGTAAAGCTGTACAGCATTTTTATACTGAATAGCAGTAGCCATGGGATTTGATACATGTAATTAGGACTTTTGCTGGTTATATGATCAAATTAGGATAATATTATTTTCTTTTTCAGATCTTGTACTTTTCGAAGTTTTGAGGCGCCTAATATCTAATCGTTTGGCAGTTGGCTACAATTATTTGGGAACTAGACAAGAGAAGAAGGCATTCAAAACTTCATTTCTCAACAAGGTTGTAATAAGTAAGTACTAATAGATCTTTGTAGGTTCCCAAACAGTTTCAGACCTATTATTGCTTACAAATTTTGTTTTTTGTATCTGATATAACATACAAGACTTGATGTACAACCATATTCAAAAATCCTTTTTCATGTGACAAATGTGAAAAATATTTACTAATAAAAAAACTAAAACAGAATGTTCTATCAGACTATCAGACAATTTAGTTCGCATTTTAGCTGTCATATTTTATTTTTCCCCAGTCAAGTTATATTGATTTTAAGTTATGGTTGGATTGTTTAATCTTATTTTGTATACAGTTGATTATATCACATCTATATATTCAAATTATATTTCAAAGGGCTGTTCTTTCTGGCACCAATGCTACCAAAAAAGATGTGTGAAGAAGATGCCATTGAAACTTGGTTAGAGCTTGCACTAAAAAGCTATAAAACAAAATATACATATATCTTTTTTATCCTCAGTAGTAGAATGTAATATTGTGCTTACTAAAAACATGATTCGACTTTGATTTTCTACTCACATTCTTTTTTTTATTAGACAGTGTCATAAAGTGAAAGGAACTATAAGAAAGTTATTAGTGAGCATCAGTTATTAGACATGTTTGAAAGGAAGTTCAACAAATACTTAATAAAATAAATGCCTGTCAGGTTGTGGCTTCATCTCAACAACAGAGTTGTAGAGTCAGGTAATTAAAATTTTGAAGTAACAGTATATTTTGAGAAATGTGAAACATTTAGAGCAAGATTTTGACAATAGCGATAATATTGAATAAGATCCATGCATCACCTATAATATGCGAGGTAGATTCCTCACAACTATGCAGCTCTAAGGACCCAAGAATACATCAGTGCCTAATCTGATGCTCACAAAACTATTGTTTCATTCACTGAGATCATATTTAATTTGAAAGCTAATATGCAATGAAAGGTATTAAACCATATCTGCAAAATTTGTATCTATTTTCTTATTTATATATGCATATAAGTTAATATATAATCTTATCAGTATTCATTTATTTTTAAATCTCACATAAAATGTATGAGCAGATATGATGGTTTGTATTTAAAACAATTGGTGAAATGTTGTTAACAATACATATTTAGAACTAAAATGCTTACAACTTTGGACAAAAAATTAGAATACTCATCTTTTAAGAAGTTTTTATGATAATTTAAGTAGTTATTTCAAATAAAATTACTATAGTATTAATCCTTCGTTTTGTCCGTCCTTACAATTCGAACCACATTATATGTAAACATATTGTAAACAATTCTTCCACCACAGTAGCCTTCTTTAGTACAATGACATTTGAAGGGTTGAGTGGATGAAGGTGGTAAGTAACATTTGGGTTAAAATGAGTTCAGTATGTTTGGTGAAGGCTATAAGTAAAATCTTGTCTCGAAAACTGGTTGTTAACAATAACAGTTATTGTCCACAGTAGGACCAACTTGTTTTCCCAACAGAGTACTACTTCTAGGCTTCGCCAAATATGTTGAACTCATTTTTGATCCAAATGTTATTTACCACCTTCATCTAGTTAATCGTCACGTGAAATCGTCGTCAGACAGTGACGTCGATTCCATTTCACACTTCGCCCATAAATTAACGGACTATCCACGTCGAAAAGAGGCATGGAAACGACGTGTGTAGATCACGTGAAATCGTCGTCAGAAAGTAACGTTTACTCTATCTGATACGTCGCCCATAAATTAACGGCCTTTCCACGTCGAAAAGGGACGTGGAAATTACGTGTATAAATCACGTGGAATCGCTGTCAGAAAATGACGTCGATTCTATCTGTCATTTCGCCCACAAATTCAACGGACGTCAAATAGGGCCGTCAATACTACGTAAAGGAGTACGTTGGTTTCACGTGAAATATACGTATCCTTGCTGGCTAGGTCATGAGGCAACCACTTTTAGTTTTACCGTATTTTACGCCCAAATATCTGTGCAGTCAAAGTATTTATTTGTCACTGTACAGTAACTTTATCATGGTGCCTCTGCTCCCAGATGGATGAAGCCGGTTTTAGCAGAGAGTGTCACAAGTGATAGCCCGCAGTACATGAAATGCATCTACCTCTCCGCCTGCTAAATTATAGTTTGGCTCGCGGCGGGCTGGAGTACGTTTTCTAGGACGATGATGATGACGGATTAGATTCAAAAATGATCTGCGTTGGACCCATTTGTCCACTTTCTTCTAATTTTGAATAAAAACCACTCCTCAAACCGCAAAAAGGTAAACAGCATTTAAAGCAAAACACGTCAAATAATTTTAACCAGATTGTTAGAAAGAATACGCATGCGTGAAAAATCAGTTAAAAAATGTGATGTCTGTGATGCAAGAAATTCTTAAACGATTCTCGAACCATCCTAGAACTGAACCAGGATATAACTCGAACACCAAATTTCAGTTCTAAAGCTCTCCGATAGTAATCCAACAGAAACCCGAACCCGTCGGTTTCTTCTGCGCATGCTCCTGATAGCTCTAGAACAGTAATGATAAAAACCCGAATAAACCTAATAATTGCTTTCAAATGACGTCATTTGGCGCAACAAAATTCCTTCCACATAATTTTATGCCTGCTTTCAAGGTAAATTGATGGGGGAAGGACAGTGCTGTCAACGTATTTTGCTAGCCACATGGCGCGACAAACACTCCTCTATACAATTACCTATGTTCCATATATTTACCCTTATATTATTCATTCCAGTTCATAGCTAAAACTGGACAACGTCTGTCGGGTCATCTAGTAATATTAATAAAGTATAGTGCTACTCAATAAAGGCACTGATTGGTATATAATAATGACATTTTCTCATTTATGTTTTTAGATCCCATCAAATGAAAGCGAATGGAAGAAAATAGCTCAACAGTACATGCGCCAATAAACAGTGGATCTTATAATGGCTCTTGTTGATGCTGATTTTTGTTTTATATTTGCTGATTACGGTTGACAAGGAAGACTATAAGCGATGGTGCTGTTTTTCGAAACACAGTACTTTTAAGAAAAATCGAAAATGACGGGCTGCATTGCCCCGAGATGAGCCACTACCAGGCCAAAATATTCCAATTCCACATTTATTTGTGGGCGATGATGCATCTGGATTATGTAAACGAGTCGTGAAACCTTATTAACCTTAAGCAAGAACATTTAACTATCGTTTATCGCGAGAACGTCTCATCGTGGAGAACATATTTGACATTATGGCTTCTATTTTTAGAGTCTTACGGAAACCAATGTTACTTTTACCAGAAAAAGCTTTATCAACCGTAATGTGTTCTCTTACATAATTTTTTACAAAAAATCTGATCATTGCGTTCGAGCAATTCCCCTCCCGGCATTTTTGACTCTGAAGAAGACGGAAATATTACACCTGGCGCATGGCGTCAAAATCAAGACCTGTAATTCAAGTTTACTCCCTGTTCGTAATATCTCAAGAAAGCCCAGCACGGAAGCAAAAACTACTAAAGATGAGTTGTCAGAATATACCCGTATTATGAGCAACGGAAAAGCATCTTAGCAAGGTTTATATTGCTAATACCTTATTTATTTCTTTATAAACACATAAGTTTCCAATAAAAATATTTAAAGTAAGTACTTACCTCTGAATTTATTGTTTTCCTTGCCTGATTCTTATTTTGAAGGAAACTGGCCATTCTTTGGTAAGCGAACCAATTTGGCTTATGAATGCCATCTGTACCTGCTCCACTTTTTGTAGATTTTTTAACCTCATTATACCAGGCCCTAAACGATGCCATTAGACAATCCTTTTTTTTTAATTCTGTGACAGAGTATTTTCCACCCATATGTTCCTCTATTTTTTCCAAGCATCGGATATAAGGTTTCAGTTTGTGTTATCACTATGCCATGCATTCCATATTAATGATTCTTGTTCATAGAAATCCCAAAGTTGTAATACAGTTTCATTACTCCACTCCATCTTAAACAAGTATATAAACAGAAATTTATCCACAAATAGCGAATAGCTTCCCCTATGTGTGTATCGACACAAAACGCAATTATTCGTCTGCTTTGAAGCGGCACAAAAAACCGACAAAAACTAGGAAACGGCTAAGCGCGATTATTCGGAACAGGCAACCTTAACACACTAGTCGGTACTCGTCGAATTCCGATTATTTGTTATTCGCCGCTCGCCGATTACCACATGTCAGTGCCCTGCTTTTAAGTCACCTCTATACGTCGACAGATGCATCTGCAGATGCCTCAGAGGACGTCGTCGAAGGCATCAGCCATCAGCAGATGAATCAGTACGAGCTGACCACACGTCTGCATCTGCAGGTCGTCAGTCTGTGTTAATTCACGGCAGACGCAGTTCGCAGCACGAAACACTCGAAAAATGGATGCTGAAACCATTGCTGCTGCAGCAACTTGTTTATTTAGTACCTTCAACTACTACTTGAGTATTTTTGTGGTATTTGTTCTTGGGAGTCCACAAGCAGTTTTCTGCTTGATATAATTTTATAAATTTGAATGTTTCATCAACTGTCATATTATCCGCCATTTCAGCATTCCTCCACCTGCAACAAAACTGATACTGATACGACTGAATACGCACTAAATACGTCGTCAGATGTGTGGTCAGACGCCAGACTCGTGCACTGAACTCCTTTGTTGCAGCTACAAAAACAGTCAACAAACGGATGGATGGCAGACGCATCAGCTGACGATGAGTACCGCCCACATTTGAGCAAATTCCTCCTTCTACACATCGCCGGACGCATCCGCAGATGACATCTGCAGACGCATCCGTCGAACTGTAGAGGAGTCATTAGACGCGGACGAAGTATAGCGTATGACTCGCCGTCGCATCCGAGAGCGCATCGCACCTGTAAACATTTCTTCAAGTTATGAGGGCAAATTTTCGAGGATACATTTGATGTGCCAAATATGTACCAGTACGTGCGTAAAATTACTGGGACTGAAAGCGCATAATTATACAGCAGTCAAAAAATAATATATACCCTCCCACACGTCCTACTACCCTTAACCCTCACATTTCAACCCCTACATAAAATTTTCTAAAAATAATCAGAAGCCTCTGAAACGTCATTTTCAAAAAAATATGCATGACTTTTTCGTCATTGGCATAGCAGTGACCTTGTGTGAAAATAGGCTGCCCAAGAATTAGTGGACAGACAGATCGACCGACGGAAAAGGGTGACATGGGTTTTCGTGATATACATGTCATATAACATCCAAACACCATAATATCTCATTTTCGGATTTTTTCTCGACTACAATACTTTCTCGCCCAATGTCGTAGAAGGTAAAAATGACAACGGTCATATTGCGTATCTGTTTGTGCTCTGGTGATGAATGCATGACCTGCTTAGCTGAGATAACCTTCTGCAATCACACCACGCCACGTCAGCGACTCAATGACACCACGGATCAGCCCAGAACATTATTCTTCTACCTTGAAGCGTTCCAAAAACAAAAAACTGGTAGGACGGGGTCTGAATAGTTAGAACATCCAATATCATGACAACATACCAAAAAGTATTTCCAGCAATACACCGTAAGCCTGCATGTTTTTATTTTGGCAAGGTAAACAGTATGGATCGAAACCTCGTTCACTCAGCGGTGAGTGTGCTTGTTCGTATCTCTCGAGTAACAACATGAGTGCGAAGCATTATCGCTTACGGAAAAAAGCTATTGTTTTACGTTCCGCATCTCAACCGTTACCTACTAGTAGCACTCAAGAGCTGATTGAACACAGCGAAAATGCCTATAGTCTATCTAGACGCTTCCCCCAGAGTTTCCATTAACTGTTAGAAATAAAGTAGAAAAAAACATCTAACGAAATGAAGCTTGACACGTCAGTGTGCAACATTCAATAGCCCAGTGCAAGTACGAGTATAGTGCTTCGTGAAAGATTTGGTTGTATAAAGTCAAACTGTTTATGTAACATGATTTTAAACAGAATATAAAATCCATACAAGGATCGAATTTCAATTATGTATGAAAAACAAATTCAAAATGGATATAGGTGGATTTTTCTAGTGGACAAAACAACTAGAGAAATCTACCAATTTTCATTATGAAACATGTTCACCTGCATAATTGAAATTCGATCTTGCATAGCAACTACAAACACTGTCCTCTCCTGAAAACAGTAATGGTGGCTCTTGTCATGTCTTGCCGAAGACACTCGCGCGAGGGATCCAGTAACGTGTACGACCCTGTACACAACGCCAAACCAAAGTAGTTATTGAATTTACTTATTACTTCCCACACAAGATTTCAAACAAGCATTGGCCTTCCATTTGTAATATATGTTCGTTTCCGTAAACGAAGTCTTCTTTTTTTCGATTCATCAATAAAGAGGCCAGTTTGATCTGGGATTATTAACTTATGTATCGCGTAGTTCTTTTATTGTTGTGGACGCAGTGTCTGGTATCACACAATATTTTTCTCGGTTTGATATCGGTTAACTATTATGTCGGGTTAGTCCGGTAGCTTAAAGATAAAGGAGCGAAAAAATAATAAGTGTGAGTGACAGAGACCAAGGCGGAAAACCTACAACTGTCACATAGTGAAACGTCAGGTACTATGGAAGTGGCTTACTCAAGTTTTTGTGAAAGGATTGTGAGACGAGTTTCTTCACGAGCTACTCGACGGAAGGTACTTGAACGAGTCATTCCAAAAACAGTACCAGTGTTTCTGTATTGTTTTATTTTTATACTTATGTGCTATATGTGCCAACATTTAAATTTTCACTTTACTATGATATCAATGTGAATATGGCAACACCACATGCAATGTTGTTATAGACTTGTGTCTTGAAGTATAGAATTTTCATAGTATTTTTGTGAAAGAAATATTTTATTTATGTAAGATAGTGTCCTTGACGGTTCAGGTACGCAGGACACTGTTGTCCTTATCTGAAATGTTGTAAATGTGATAGACTTTTTTTGCGTGTGTCTCTACACTCGAAATTGTTTCGAATTGGCCAACGTGTTGCCAGATTTATAAAATTACAACCAATCTAATTTTTACGGTCAACATGCCAGATATCTGCCAGTTGTGTAGGTACTCTGAAAATCCAAGCACAGCAACCAAATATATACGTAATTTAATCGACTACCGTCTAAAAGTAGCAGTAACGAGTCTTCAAATATTGCTGTTAACATTATATCCTTATAAGCAACACGCAAGGTGGAGGTCCTAACTACCAGACTATCAGCATCATATCATAGAATTGGTAAATTTAGTCCCAATCATAACAGACCCAGGTCACTGAAGATACATTTACATAGTAGCCTCAAAGTTCATTTACAGTAATAAAAATTTCCCAATTGGGAGCAATAGTGGTCCATTGTGTCTGAACGAAATATCAAGAAATTTACGGCAACGGCAACAAGCAAAACTGTTGTTGCAACACTATCAACAGATTTGAACATATATCTCCATGTTACATTAATTTGGGTTATCTGAAATACGATTCAAAGGCTGAACTGCAATACAGTACGATCTTGTATACCTATATATAAAAAACCATCATACTTTCATAACAATTTAACGCGGCTTTTTGATGTTCATAATTTAAATATGTGAAACTCAAATTTATATGTTGTTATCCCTACTCACTCTTCAAGCAAGTTAAAAAGTAGTTTTAGATACATGGCTCCAACCATTTTAAACAAGGAGGTTGATCTATCTGACGAAAATTCCATACAGCGGCTTAAAAAATACTACAGGCTGTAACTTCTTAACAAGCAAAAAGGTGTGTACTAATATGATGTTACTGTTCAGTTGCATGTACCGTAATCACGAATTCCATCTATTATTTGGCGTTATGACCTGACCTCTCTCTCTATTTATACCTTTTTTTCTGTAGTTATTTACTTGTCCATTAATACAGTTTGAGTGTAAAATGTACTCGTATTACTGATTGTAATGTGTTAACTATGTTATTTAACTGTATTTGGCTGATGTCTATTATTAATCTATTCTTTCCTTTTGAGTTGTTTCTCAATAAACTCAATAAACGTTTTTATTATTATTATCACTATAATAAATTATAGGCCTGAAATCGCTTGTCTAAGAATTTTCTTTTTCCTACCAAAACCGTTGACCCAATTCTGCACCTGTGTATGACTGAGAAGGTCCTTTAAATATTTTAAGTGGCTGGTCGTATAGATGGCTTAGCGATGAACTTGCACAGGCATCACCGATCTTCCAATGTCAATGTTTAGGTTGAAATAAAACACATTACATGTGGGTTCTTCTTCAACCAATTACTGATTATTGTAGACAGTTAATAATTCAGTATTTAAGTGTAATTTTCCACAAGAGGCAACGCAAAATATGATTTATATTAAATTATGTACCACTAACCATGTTAGGTCGTAAAGCAACCAAGCTCATAATCGTTTTTCGTGGTCTTTGATAAACTGTGGAGGTTATTCTAAATTTCAGTCTTTTAGAACTCAAGAATAGCATTAAGCCTCAAAGAGGTACTTTAAAACTGGTGTATTTGTCAGTGACACTGTTTTTACCGTCTCCTGAAAATTCTAAATTTTTTAATTAAACATAACTTGTGCATTTATTCTAGATCATGTAAATTCATATTTAGCAAAATGTAAGTGCCAGTGGGGTGAAAACTTTTCGCAGAATGGAGGAGGGGGACCGTTATCCTGAATCAAAATATAGCATGGTAAATATGAAGAACTGTTGCTACTGGAAAAGGATAGATAGCAAAATACTCAATAGCTGACATCTTTACAAGAGTGTATAAAACAATTATCAATAACACACAGCATTCCTGGGATGACGGTAATACTAAAACAAAAGGAAATTTCTGAATTAACGGCCGAAATGATTGCGTTACATGTTATTGCCATTTATCTTTGACGAAGGTGTGAGATTCCAATGGTTAAAGCAAGTAGCGTAAACAGACTAATTTTAACTTGATTTACATATAAAAACTATCTTTGGGATCTTGTTGACAAAGTGGATGTTGAGGGATATTTTAAAAAAAGAAGCTTCTGAATACGAGTACCAAATCATATCTAACCTGAGAATGTAGCCAAATCGTATCTGATTTTAGTTTCACAATTCCTTTAGAATATCATATCCGTATCTGAAGTAATTCTAAACTGACATAGTTTGAAGTAATTTCATATCCGTAAACATATCCGAAAACCGATATAATACTATTCTTATATCGGTGTCCATACAATGATACGAAATTACATACCTGCAACATCTCTAATTTAAATCAACGTGTTGATGTTTTATTTTGTTGTAATGTAGTCTCTTACCGGACTCTTCCATCCTTTAATGTTCAGACATGAGTGCTTAAGATTGTACTAGAAGTATCGAAGCGAAAATTAAAAAACAGCATATCGATATGTATATAAATACTCAATCTTAAAATGTTAGCATAATTTCTCTGTTAACATTTTAGGAGCCACACCATTGAACTGTAGTGCAGGCTACATAACCAGATGACACAGGAATTTTGGAGGGTAAACTTTCAAATTATCTACAAGCACTGAACTATATTTTGTTCACAGTTTAGTAGCATCCAAACTACGAGGACTTACACGGAAGCACTGGATTCTGTCAGATGCATTATTGGTCTCTAATGGGCCTGATTTTCGCCTTAAAAGTATGTCTGGATCTAAAATCTAATTGGAAATTTTACTGCACTTTGTTTCAGATGCAAAAGAAATGATTGCGGTAAATATCAATTGCAATGTAATAAAAGTAGTTTAATTTAGAATTTCCATTTGCCTGTAAGGCGTTAGCGGCCAGCAACGCTTGACCCTTGACAGCTGTTACTATCCTGAGAAATAGACTGGTCAAATGGATCCCCTTGATATAGGAAATAGCTTTAAACCGGAGCTCTCGTAAAAAAACGTATATAATTTCGAGCAAATAACAAAATATCAACTTGCTGACTAGATAGCTGCTAATGTGCAAATAGTTCATTTCGATATTGCTTGCTATGAGAAATGACTCAACGACTTTCTCAACGACCATGCTGCAAGTCAGAGGTAGTCTGTAGAGTTTACCTTTGAGAATAAGTGACAGGAATAAAATTGATTGAGCAGCAGGTTAGACTACATCTGGATGATTGTGTTCATTGGTCTGCATGCGTAAAATCAGTATTAGCTTTGTGAGAAGATTATTACTGAGTATGCTGCCCATGAAGTATATCTATTAGCTGTGCCGGACGGGTTACTTGTGTTGTCCTTTCCGAATAGAGGTTGCGTTCCAAGTTATGAATTTCGTATTTCCTCGGCTTTTTGCGCTTCCAAAAACTTTGAAAAGCATTACGGGAGGTCACCACCTCGCCCGCGTTGTGTTCAACTAAACCACATCACAGAGATATTAGGAGCGACGCATCACACACAAAATATTTTCGCAGTGCCCCACATCTAGGCGCTAATTCGTATTTTTTACTTGACGTTGCAAAATACGTTCCTATAAAATTTTTATGACAGGAAATGAAAAATAATGTAAGATCCGTCTCACGCTTCATAGATATTCCTGTAATATACTTCACTTCTTTTTTTGCCTCTCTCATTTTTGAATTTCATCTGCATATGCAATTTCTAGGAAGAAGCGTACATCTCACGTAAGTGTATTTGCAACAAGAAAAAAAGGGAATTATCATCAATACAGATTAGCAGCACACAAATCATCACTAAGCACCTATACACTCCCGTTTCGCCTATTTGCTTCCAGCTATAGTATACAACTTACAGCTTAGACCTCCAATAATGCCATTTCTGAAGCAGGTCTTACAGCATATCAGAGACAAACCGCCCAAGGGTCATGACGTTTAGGCAACACGTAAAGCTACACAACGAATGCACATCGAGTAAACAACAGCTAGTTCCAAGTTGACGTCTTATAGGAAAACCCGCTCAATATCACGATAAACTTATACAAAGGGTACCATAAATGCTTTGCAATACAGATTTATTTATTGGCTTCGTTCAAAGTAATGTCCGCTACTACATTGAATACACTTCTCCATCCGCCAAAACCAGTCCTTAAACCAGCTCTGCCAAGTATTCATCATCTGTCACGATGCTGTTCACATACCGAGATTGCCCCTTATCGGACATATTCAGCATCTTTCGGCACCAAGTCGTACGACGAGTCTTCTGCTCTAACGTCCGACTAAGCCGTACCCTGAAGTAAAGCCTCCTCTATCTACTGGTATGTCACTCTGCGGCCTTCGTCAAGCATTTTTCACACAGCAGTAATGTTAATGACGTTTGCGGCCTTCCTTCTCTTTCAGCGTCCTCCATAGTGAAGTTGCCCCTTTGGAATTCTCTGTACCACCTGAATGTAGTCGTACGATGAGGACAATCATTCTATAATGCAAGCTTAATTTTTTCTAAGCACTGGTCTATGCTTAAACCACGCGTAAAGTTATACCGTAAGACTGCCCTTATCTCACTACGTTACCACGATGCCATAGTCCGCACTTCACTGTCAATGCGAATAAACAACTAAATCAACAGACGTGCTGCTGACATCTATATGCACTCATGGACATGTCTCAATATGTAGTAACATGCAGCCTCCTGCATCGGTTTGTTGAGTCATATTGCAAAGCTTTTATGTCAAAAAAATGACATTTTGTCACTTTTCGTTATCACCTGCCAGTCTCATTGGCTTTACATTCTCTGAAACCCCCTGCGTTACATGTTACTTTTTTGACCACGATTATGTGATTTGACAGTAGAAAAAGTTTTTGTGCGATGCCTTAATCTTCATTATTATCCTCAGATACATGGAAGAAAGACTTTATACATATATATTTTACTTGCCTAACCCTGCTTTTACTTACAGCGCCTACTGGCGAGGAAGTAGTGTAATCACGAAAATAAGATATGTCTTTTGGAGGTTATATGACATGTACATCTCGAAATACACATCACCTGTCGATAACTTGAAAAGCACTGGTCGGATGTCTATCAAATTTTTGCACAAGTTTACAAAAAACATTGTAGTTTTAGAAAATTAGTTTAGTAGTGGCGGAAAATACTCGAAAAAATGAGTATAATCAAACTTCATTTTTCGACGTTCCAAACATTCCTGATCATTTTCAGAAACATTTTTTGAGGGTAAAAATCGGGGTTAAGGCTTGTACGGGTGAGTGGAATGTCTCAATTTTTTGATATTAATATATTTATGTGCTTCCAGCCCCGGTATCTTACGCATCTATTACTACATATTTCACGCATCATGTATTTTTTGCCCTTAAAATAAAAATATTTACAGACGCTTCTCGTGTGTCTGTATAATAGATATCGCTCAAACTTTTTTGAAGTGGTTCAAAATTGGAAGTTGGGGATTGTAAGGGAGTTGCAAATATTGCATTTTTGGTATTATTTGACTATTCAACTATTAAAACACTCCTGATTTTGAAGGTTGTACATATCGAGTAGATTTTGTTGCCAGAGATCAAGAAACGTAATTACGTCAAAAGAGGTTTGGTAGATGTTTTGCTTTGTTTTATTGGGCTGAAAATTGAAATGCCTGTCAAAACGAGAAACGCACGTAATTCATTTTTTCAGTAAAGTGGACTGATCAACTTATCCCTCTGTATGAGTTGAATTATTTACTTGGGCCTTTAAATAGTTCGAACTTTCTGATCCAATTTTCGATATTTTGGACCAAAATTGGCCGTTCTCATGATACTGGAGCGTGGACAATGTCTCAAATAGGACTCAGCCTTTTTCTGAAGACAACCCGTGGAGGCATGAGTCGAATTGCTCGCTTAGGAGACGCGACACGTTCAGTGATTCAAGATTTGGAAGAAATGGGCATTTTTATTTTTGTCAACATTTCCGTGCAAACCATTAGGCCCCCATGTGACTATTGCAAAGTAAAATTGTCCGGTTAGTTTAGAAACAGTCTCCTAAATGTGATCTGAGGGTTCGTTGGGAAGATAATTCAGTAAAAATTGGTTTTTCAAAATTTTTCATTGTCTCATTAGGCTCACTAACAATTGCTTCCGAAACAAAAAGTCGGCAATTTTTAAGTTCATATTTTTTCCGAATCTTCCAACAGCATGTCTCCAGTCATAACGATTCGACCTAGGACCTTGAAAATTCACTAAGCATCATACCTCCATAGATCCTCTACAAACAAATGTTTTAAGCCGGATCTCAGACCCACCAAACCAGGTCGTGGACTTGCACTTTCGACCTAATTACTAACACTATTTCTAATTGCTTCAACATGCTTAAAAGTTAGACATGTGAATGCCCTATGAGGTTTTCTGCTGTAAACTTTGGCTCTGTGCTGGCTTTTATTGTATAAAATTTGTCTGAAAGCTTGTTTGAAACTCTAGAGTTATTTCCGTGAGCATAAATCTGCTTTAGTATTTACCCAACTTCTCGTTAAATTCCAAATTGTTATTTACAACCCCCTTACATCCAACTCCCACCACTAACTTTAGTGGATTAGGCCAGTCTTTAAAGCATTAATTATATATAACCGAACTCTTCTGCTTTAACGTAATGCATAAGCAAACTGAGATCAGTGTTCATTTTCTCTGGCACACAGTAGGGTCGCTTTTCACTGGCAACTGCATTGGTTGAGCTTTATTTGGATGACTACCCTATCAGCTAACGAAGCCCGACCTAAATAGTTTATCTTTCTTGTGTTTTTTTGTATTGCTGGTATCCTGATATAAACCACATTGCTTTAAATACCTTAAATGGTCTCGAGATGGCTATAGCCACTATTCATTAAAGCAAAATCACAATCGATCAGTATCAAAATACCTTGATTCACTGGAAAATCAGCCGATCTCTTAGTATACTCGTATACTGAAGAGGTTCATGACATTTTGCCGATACAACTACCAAAGGATGATCTGAGAAATCCAACGATATAACTCTATGTCTTTTCGGTCAAATGAGACCGCATATTATATGTAGAAATTACTCTTCACTGACGTTTAGGCCATAGTGGCCTTTTTTATAGTGGACATTATAATAACAGATTACATATTTTATACCTAATATTGTCCCCCAGGTGTCAGTTGATTTGTTTTTTTTTTCTTAACTATACAATCTGAACTGAGCAAAACTAGCTAAGACCAGAGGCTTGATTCTAAATTAAGTTTCGACCTTTGAAATTGATATCGATGACGCCTTGTGACGATATACTTGATTCGCTATGCTAATTTTGACATCTGATTATATTGATCTTCTATATTCGAACTATCATGTCAGTGTCAAAACTATCATAGCTAACCAAGTGTATCGTCACAAGGCGCCACCGAAATCAATTTAAACTGTCGAAACTCATTTAGAATCAGGCCCAAGGGGAGTCTGTTGTCAGCATTACCGCTCTAAAAAAAATTGACCCAATCTTGAACCCGATATGAAGCTTGTGCTCTCGCTATGAAAATTGCTACCGTTATTGCATGTCAGTATATTCGCTTTCGAAAAGTATTTGATCGTCTGCTTTGATACTTGAATCTCTGTGTATTTTTCAAAAGTCTGACTGGAATACAGTATTATTCTGTTACTCCGCTCAAATTGCTCAATAAAACTAAACAATTTATAACTTCCTTGGATGAAAGTCATTACCAGTTTACAACGTCTTTCAACTAGTCTGCTCAGTCGTCTGTGAAATTGAGTCGAAGTTGTCGTTCTTGCGCTAAATTGCACTGCTGCGTATAATATACTGCCTAGCCCGCAAGAATTCTGTCGATATTGATATTAGCAGCTTGGTATTCAGCTTCCGAGATAGTTTTGAACAATCAAGGAAATACACCCGGTTCAAGTTTACACAAGGCAATAAATGCTTTGAAACAGTATCCAAGGGTCATATTTATACAGTGCTTTTCAGAAAGGCCCCTTTACTGCTTATTTTTTGAACAGGTCAAGTAATGGTGGCTTCTCACTACGCGTGCTACTACGCGTCGCGCCGCTCCACGCGCAAGAACACGCCACGCGACACGCCGCGCCACCCGTTTGTGCGGCGCGGCGCGGCGCGTGCCTTCTGGCTTTACACCTCAGTTTGATTCAGTCTGTTTAGCGCAGCGCACTATGTCTTGTGAGTCGAATTGCCACCTCCAGCCATGGAGCAATGCCACTGAAGAAGAAGGCATGGCTGTTGCATCAGCCGTTTTTGTCTTATTTTGAGGATATCGTTTACTTAATAAAATTAACAAAAACAAGAAGAGGAGACGCTGGTGGATGTCAACGTTCAATAAGAGCCGGTCAAGGTAATCATTGTTTGTATTTTGAGATAATTACATAGGTACGTAATTTTTAAGAATCCTATCAATATATTTGATGGTATCTATTGGTAAGTTTGGCGCGTTTTAAAATGAAACTTTGCTGCCGGAAAATTTAGTAAAAATTATTGTATTTTTGTTTCAGATACAATGGATCAGATATGCTATCGGATTTTGTTAAAGAACCGAGCAGAAAATTTGAGAACTTCTGTAGAATGGCACCAGAAGATTACAACTATCTAATGAATAAAATAGGCCCTATCATTGCAAAACAAGATACCCATATGAGAAAATGTATTCCAGTACAAGAACGGTTTGCAATTGCTCTCAGATTTTTAGCAACCGGAGATAGTTACACAAGCCTTTCATATCTTTTCAAAGTATCTATCCAAACAGTTTCAAGTTGTGTCACGGACGTTTGTAAAGCATTGATAAAAGAACTATCACAAGAAATAAAAGTAAGTAGTAGAATTAAGCATTTATTTTTTTCAAATCGTAAACAAATAGAAATTGACATCATCCATTTAAACTAAATTACTACCCTCCTCTTCATAGAAATCTTTTAATAGACTTTGCGAAGCTGATGTTTCGACTTGCGACAGCTGTGGAGATGGATAGTTTGGGGATGGCTGTGGAGAAGATAATGAATGATAGGTTGGGGATGGCTGTGAAGAAGGCGATGGATGATAGGTTGGGGATGGCTGTGGAGAAGGCGATGGATGATAGTTTGGGGATGACTGTGAAGAAGGCGATGGATGATAGGTTGGGGATTGCTGTGGAGAAGGCGATGGATGATAGTTTGGGGATGACTGTGAAGAAGGCGATGGATGATAGGTTGGGGATTGCTGTGGAGAAGGATATGGATGGTAGGATGTGGATGGCTGATAGTAGAGATTGCCGGAATGTCCAAAATTCGTGGGCTGTGGTGGGTTGATTAGTATTTGTGCATGTGGGTTTGACGATAGTTCTTTTTGCTTCAGATTGAAAATCAATCTATCAATTTCCAACATCGCTATTTCACGTGTATTTTCTGGTAAGCCTCTCAATTTTTTGCACAATAATTGTGTGTATAATGAACATTCATCTTGCGGGATTTGGGGTTTTTGAGTCATTTGTTTTATATAGTCGTATGCTTCGTTCATTTTATTTTCTATATCAATATTTTTAGCACGTTTTTTAGGAAGAGGTTTTGGTCTTTTAAATTGAACTGATTCTTCATCATCCTGTTTACTATCTTCAGAGGCATCTAAATCACGGTTATCTTCTATTTCTTCTATGTCGTCAGTGACCTAAAAATAAGAAATATTCATGATAATTTACAATATTTCTATTTGTTTTAGCTGCCACGGACATCATCTGACTGGTTAAGGATAGAGAAAGGATTCCGCAGAACTTGGAATTTTCCTCACTGCTTAGGAGCTATCGACGGAAAACATGTGCTAATACAAAGTCCTATTCATAGTGGATCTGAGTTTATCAACTATCACAAAACATTCAGTGTTGTATTAATGGCTTTAGTCGACGCGGATTACAATTTTATTTTTGTGGATTGTGGGTGCCAGGGCCGAATAAGCGATGGTGGTGTATACAGAAACACCAACTTATATAAACAAATCTGTAGAAAGGAATTGGGTTTTCCACCGCCAGACTGCTTACCGCTGAAAGTAACACCTCTACCTTACGTATTTGTTGCAGACAGTGCATTTGCTCTAACGGAAAATATGATGAAACCTTACGCTGGAACTCATAATAAGGGATCTAAAGAACGCGTGTTTAATTACCGCCTTTCACGAGCTCGACGGATTGTTGAAAATGTCTTTGGCATTATGTCTGCGGTGTTTAGAGTACTAAGAAAACCCATGCTTTTACAACCAGATATTGTAACTGATATTGTGATGACATGTGCATTGTTACACAATTTTTTGAGACGGTCTAAAAGGTCTAGACTTATATATACCCCTCCTGGATCCTTTGATACCGAAAATGATGATGGCGAGATTCAGCCCGGTTCTTGGCGTGATGACCAAAATGGAGTTGCTTCCCTACTACCACTCCAAAATCGGCCAAGAAGAGCACCTCTTTCCGCCAAGAATATAAGAGACCAGCTTGCAGAATATTTTATAACAAACGGTACGGTTGCCTGGCAAAATAATTATTAATTTTTTAAGTAAATAAAGTACTTACCTCAGAATCCTTCGTTTTCTTTGGAGTATACACATCATTCAAAAATTGGGCCATCACATTATAAAATGGCCAGTCAGGCTTATAGATTTCATCAGCACCGCTGCCAGACTTTATTGATTGGCAAACTTTACTTCTTAATTTTCTATAGGTTCCCATTAAAGAATCCCTTTTCTTTTTAATTTCTTGTAACGGTATGGTACCACCTTTTAAATTCTGTTTAATTCGCAGCCAGGCATCATGCTGGTCGTTTTTGTTTTTATGCTCCGCATTTTTCGAATACAAAGTTAAAAATTCGGCAATCGTTTCATTCGGCCACTCCATATTCACCACAGTACCTCAACGTAGGACGAGTCAAAATGAAATGAACGAGTTCAATCGTGTTCGTCTGTCTGGGTAGGTACACGCCGCGCCGCGCCTTTGAAGTAACCGACTTTTAGCGGATAGGTCGCGCCACGCCGCGCCTGCCCGCGCCAAGCTCTTCACACTGCGCGAGGCGCGTGCCGGCGCGGCGTGGCGCGGGTCAACACGCGCAGTGAGAAGCCGGCATAAGACAGCTGAAATTCAAAATGATATAATTGCGGCATGAATACTATATTCTTCGTTTAAGAAAATGACAGATCTTTGTACAAAACCAGTTGATAGAATCAAATCATTTACCAAAAAAAGTAAATAGGGTGCATAACATCAGTTTTGCCTTACATTTATATCATTTAATTTCTTTCTACGAAATAATAATAAAGAGTAAGACATAAAAAAACTTAATCCAAATCTGAAATTCTGAATTCCCAAAACATCTTCAGTTCAATTTTGAGCATTATTTCATAAATTGTTGATGGTAGTGCTTAAAATTTTGTTTTCTGTCACATATACTGATAAAAATAAGATATTTGAATAAATAAAAAAATTAAATAAGAAACCTTTTGTTAATTAATTAACAACTTTCCTTGGATTTTTTGTACATGCACAAATATCTCTTGTCCAGCTTAAAAGGTGTTGATTTTGTTAAAATACAAAGCACGGTTGACAAAATCAAGTACGGCGCTGAATTCTGAAACGGTCCATTTTGTTTTTACGTTACACTCAGGTAGCTTTTTTATCGTGCAAAATTTAAACACAATCGGTTGAATACTGCCTAAGATATGTGGTATGTGGATCTGGCGGGTTTAGGTAAATATATCCGTAAAAACTAAATTTAGAAACAGCTAATATAAAATCCAAATTATGAGCGTAGCTGTCGTAAATAACTTTTATATCCATCTATGTCAATATTATGGTGATCATACAGTATATTCTACACAGCTACTGTTCAGGCGATGATAAAGGACATCAAGTTTTTGTTTGTACTTCAACCACCACTATACCGTGGGGCTATAGGGAGATACGGGGAAAGGGGAGACGCCACACAGACTCTACCAAGAAAAGACGTATCTGTGACCGTCTGACACCTACCGAGAAACACAGCATCCGTAGCCAAGAGAAAATGTCTCTTGGGACGGGATTCGAACCCGCGCACTGCGACTGATCAGGAGTCCTATAATTTCTACCACTGCGCCACCGCTGCTGCCTAAAAAAAGTTCTTAGAGAGTTCCTTATAAACGTCTGCTACTACATGAATTTTCATTTAGCACGGTAAAGACTTTTCGAATATTCCACGATATGGCCGAAGAAACCTTTATGTAAGACTTTCTTAAACTTTTTCAATATAAGTTATCCGAATTTTCTTACGTATTACGTAGCTGTGCGTGTAGACGCATGGACGGCGTCATTTGGGGAAGATAAAACTTTACAAATATATGCACTTAGTTTTCAAATGCCAGCCTTTTTCTTTATTGGGTGGGTATCATTACAGGACGTTTGAAAGGTTATAACGACAAAAAAGCAAGACTAATATTTTGATCTTAAGGCATGTCGTTAAAGTACCATGCATAATATGTGAAGTCACTCTATATTTAAATTATAAGTCGTTGCTACTGACTTAACAATATGCTCAATAAACTACAAACAAATTAACAAAAGTTTAAGGACTGTTTTTTCCGTTTGGACAACATTTTTTTGGAAATGCAGGTCTCCATTTTCATACAAGATACATTTATCCTATTTGCATCGAACGACAGGTTTTTATGTACAAGGCGCTGCAAAATTTTATGTAACCCCTTTAACGCCCTGTAGAGCAAAGCAACTGCAACGTGTGATATATTTATAATCATTTCTAATGTTTTTTTTTTACTTTTTTAACCTTATAATCGTTCTCGTTCCTCTTCTTAAACGTTCCGTAGATTTTCGTTGATGCGCGACTGGTCACAATTGCATTATCGCTTTATTTTTGAAGTCAAAACCAAAACATTCATTAGAAACAATTACTATTAAGTATTAATTGCATTGTATGACATAAATCTATACAAGACGGTTCGAAGTGAATGTTGTAGGTTGGCTACAGTATGATCAGAACTGGAACTATGGAAGTGATTGTTTATCAAAAACCATTTTTTAGTACGGTATAAAATATTTTCAAAACTAGAAAACACCTTTACATTTTAACTGTCCAAGGATTACGATATTACCAAGTTTCATCGAAATCTGTTTTTGAAGATATATATATATATATATATATATACTAAGTGACATATAAATCCGAACACCCAGTTTAAATGGTTTTATTTTAATAAAAGTTGCTGAATGTATTTATCTTACTGTAAATAACAAGTGAAAAAATTTTCAGCCTTATCAGTTCGACATTCCGGTTTTTATACTGCTTTTTTTTAATTCACTAACGCTCTAAAAATATTTCAGCCGCAGTAAAGAATCAACGTTGGCGGATTTTGGTTCTTGACATCCTTTACGATCGGTTACGATGCATAGAGTACGGAGACCTGTACGATTTCGTCAACTTAGTGAGTTTGATAGGGGCCGTATAGTGGGACTTCGGGAAGCTGGACTTTCTTTTCGGGCAATTGCAGTTAGAGTGCAAAGAAGTGTAGACACTGAGGTTAGGTGTTGTCAGGCATGGCTTCGAGAAGGCCGTACGCAAAGAGCAAGGGGTACTGGACGCTGCCGTAGAACAACAGACCGTGAAGATCGCCGCCTAGGATTATTGGCCTTAAGGGACGGTTTCTCCACTACCAGGTCCATTGCAAATGAATGGTTTGCAGAACATGGAAGACCTATTGGCATGCGAAGTGTTTACTGACGAATGAGAAGTTTTGGCTTGTTTTCATACCGGCCACACTGGGTCCTCCCTTTAACTCGAGAACACCGACGTAATCACCTTGAGTGGTGCAGACAACGGTCACTCTGGGACCAGGAATGGAACAGTATTGTCTTTAGTGACGAGTCCCGATTTTGTTTAGGCATGCACGATGGTCGTGCCAGGGTTAGAAGGCGACGTGGTGAAAGGAGGAATCCACAGTTTTTTGTTGAAAGACATGTTCATCACACTGTTGGAGTTATGGTTTGGGTCACAATAGACTTCTTTCAACATAATGATGTCACATTGTTACCATGGCCACCAAGATCTCCCGACTTATACCCAATTGAGCACGTGTGGGATATGATGATGATATTAAAGGTCAAAGGGCTTTAAAGCAGTGCAATCATTTTGAAATTTTTATCATTTACTTATTATGCTTCATTAAGTACTTATACAAAATTTTATTAAAATAAAACCATTTAAACTGGGTGTTCGGATTTATATGTCACTTAGTATATGAAATTTGCGAATGAACCAAATTTATCAGTGTTTTTGCAATAACTCTTCTATCAATCTGTGGATTGGCAGCGGCATGGTTTCAATATGTCTGCAAGCCTCACAGATTTCATAAGAATTTTTGATGTACGGTCAGTTTGGGAAGTAGAGCAAAAAACTGTTTTTGGTCGTCATTGACAATCAGTTTGGGAAAACTTCAAGAAAGAAATTGTTGTTTTGTAACACATCTCCATGTAGTCGCTTCTATCCTTCAATTTAAGCACCAGAAAACTTAGATTGCTTGCATGCTGTGGACCACTAAGTGCTGTTGTTGATAGATTTGCTCTAATAATATTAACTTCATATGAGTTGACTAACAGAGGCTCGTACCCACTAGACAATGATAGTTGTTGTACTACAAATTGCTATACTATCGAGTAGAGCCAGGTTGATATTCGTTGTAAAAGAACAGGCCTGAAAAGTACAGGGTAAGTTTGAGGACTACCAAATTATTTGCGATTCCAAACTTGCTCGCCAGCAAGTAGGAAGTAAGAACAGTAGGAAGAATTTGAAATTTAGTTAGTGTCTCTGTGGCTGTAACCATAAAAGTAAACCACTACTTCTAAACATTTTTTAATTATCCGTAGACGTCCTACCTCAGTAGGAAGAACCCAGTGTGGTTGCCCATGTAGAGGTGGATGCGGAAAGCTAACTTCGAGGTTCGCCGAAAGCCAAACCAAAGAATAAAGAATCGCTGATGGAAAAAGTAATGGTTGGCTCATCACTCTTATCGGACAATTACGAGAGAATCCTAGCAAGAAGTGATAGATTGATTCCCATTACCCTGGCTGGGAGTGTAGTGGTACTTGATTGAGAGCAATTTTGTTCTTGGGCTTATACTTTAAGCGCATTCCTCCCCTTACCGGTCATTAGATGTGGATTAGTTAGTTTCCGGGACTGCGATGCATCTTTTTTAATCGCCGTCATTAGGAGGGCACGACTGATTAACAAATTTCACCAGAAAATATCCAATGCAATTGAAAGCCGTGCTTGTGTAAATATGATCACACATACCAAGGCGTCGCTAACTCGTCGACCGCCGTCTTTAGGCTATTGCCTCAACTCATCGGATTTTTCTTCCCGGTGTTGAGAAACTCTAACAATTCGAAATCTCAGTAATAATTCCGAGGGAGGTCGAGCTATATTTCATTAAAAGTCTGATGCCATGTTTGAGAATGAAGAAAAATGGTGTTTTATTAGTGCTAAGTGAAATACTCCGATCCTACTCAGTAACAAGACTGGGACGATAGAAATTGTAAGTGATGTCCAAATACGGCACACGCACACAGATGATTGGGCCAATATTTTTACAATAAAAAAGTTATAGGTTTCAGCATACATTTTTCCAAGCAGTATCTTTTTGCCTATATGGTGTTTCAGGAAATAGCTATAAATAAAGTTTTTAAATATAACGCATTGTATATTTTTAGAGGAAATAACAGCAATTTTTTTCTGATGCCAATTACATATGAACTATCTTACACTGATGGTGCAGTGCACAAATGCAATCTTCTTTTGAAAATCTAATTTTTTCTACAAGAATACAATCATTAGGAGATGCAGCGTCAAATACACACGTGAGGTGAGTCACAAACATATTTATATAGCTTCTGGCGTCACCTTCCAGTAGGTGCAAATAGCTTTCGAATACAGATTCCTGTCGCAAATATTATAAATTTACTTAGGTAATTTAGTTTTGATCTTACCACATTTATGCGCTACACCATTCACATATTTTTGTCACCTTAGTTAATTTTAAATTTCCATCTAACCAGACTGCATGGGCGCCTGATTTACCAAAATAGTTTCAACTCTGATACATATAGATTAATGATACTCAAAAGTTATTCAAATATGTATTTCGAGCCAAAAATTCATTGGATAGGGCTTTTCTAAGACACAAAAAGGAGTTGAGGCATACACAACCTTCCTTATAATAGACCATGCAACTTTTACATATAACTGTTTCCTGAAGGGTTATTGAAACGATTCAGAGGGTCGGATAGTTTTCATCATGGCAAATGATGGTCATAGTATTTTGAACAAATAATAGTTTAAAAGAAGTTAAAAAAACACGCTTTGAAGGCTAACCGAACTAAAAAGTAGAAAATAATTTTTAATTAAACAGAGTTTATATTACAGTAATAGATGGTCGAACAATCAATCATAATTAATGACCTCAAAATAAAATTATAATAAAATTTAAGTTATTAAAAGAATAATTCGATTCAGAGTGAAAAGCGTGGGGTGCTTGATATATGAAATGTTACTACTACTCTATTGGCAACTATCTATGCTAGAAGAGTTGTGAAAATGTAGTGAAATGCACCCCACGCGTTTTACTCAGAATTGAATTATTCTGTTAATAACTTAAATTCTCTTATAATTTTATTTTGAGGTCATTAATTATGATTGATTGTCCGACCATCTATTACTGTAATATAAACTCTTTGTAATCAAAAATTAGTTCTACTCTTTAGCTTTAAAAGCGTGTTTTTTTTGAGTTTTTTTCATTTTTTAGTTCTATTTATCAATTAGTTCTTTGCGGACATGTGGTATTGAAATGTCTTACGAATCATTTCGTAATCTAATCTTTCACTTGAAGCTTCACTGTTGCATAGGTATTTTCCTGTTAACTTAGAGCAATCAAGTTCTTCAATCCGAATACCATCTAAAGATCTTACACGACTAAGTGCTACATAAGGTTTTGCAGTAGCAAATAGTCGCGAGCGAATTTATCAGTTCTGGCGGTCCTAATAAGGAGAATGGAAATTATTGCATTGTCATCGGTTCTTGATAGAAACCTGTGCGAAGTTTCGACTTAATCAAACTTCTAGAAGTTGGTGAAAATTATGCTGAAAAATTTCATTACATACATACAGGCCTAGCCAATAAAAAAGCGTTTTTTAAAAAAGGTATAGCACAATCTGCCTCCTGTCACATTAAACTCACGACCACTGGCTTACAAGGCCAGCGCTCTGCCACTGAGCTACAGTCTTACAGTTTCGCTATTCGTAACATGGCATATGAAATCCGTAGCTTTTTATTAACATATCTGCTTCTAACAGAATTTTGTGAATAAACATGACGGAAAACTGTTATCAAATTATTGCATTGTCGTCGGTCATTGATACGTGCGCGAAGTTTGAAATTAATCAAACTTCTGGAAATTGGTTAAAATTACACTCAAAGATTCCGTTACACACATACATACAGGCCAAGCTAATAACGGGTGATTTTTTAAGAGGTATAGGATTTGATTTTCAATAAAAGCACAAAAAATCTGAAAAAACGATTAAATCTTTATTTGAGTCAATAGAACGGTCGATATAATTTAATGTTTAAAGATTATTTCATGTAAATGTTGGCCGCGGCGCCGCTTTAGATGGCCCATGCGCAAGGTCCAATTTTGGCACACTCTCTCCAACATATCGGCCGGTATCTCACGAATAAATGCTTCAATATTGGATTCCAGTGCGTTAGTCGTTGCTGATTTATCCCTGTAGACATTAGCCTTAACATGGCCCCACAAGATGTAGTCCAACGGCGTTAAATCACACGAACTAGGCGGCCAATTGACGGGCCCCAAACGTGAGATAAACTGTTCACCGAACTCGCCTCTCAATAGGGCCATTGTTTCGTGTGCGGTGTGGCATGTGGCATCGTTTTGTTGAAACCACATGTCAGCCAGGTCCAGCTCTTCCATTTTGGGCAAAAAAAAGTTTGTTATCATTGCACGGTAGTGCTCGCCATTCACAGTTACGTTCCGGCCATTGTCGTCTTTGAAGAAGTACGGCCCAATGATGCCACCGGCCCATAATCCACACCAAACAGTGATTTTTTCGGGATGCATTGGTTGCTCTTGCAATGCTTCTGGCTGGTCTTCACTCCAGATGCGGCAATTTTGCTTGTTAACGTACCCATTCAACCAGAAATGAGCTTCGTCGCTGAACACAATTTTTCGATAAAAATGTGGATCTTCCTCCAACTTTGCCAGCGCCCATTCACCAAATTGGTAACGTTGTGGGAGGTCGTGTGCCTTCAATTCTTGCACCAGCTGTATCTAATAGGTTTTACACCCAAATCCTGTCGCAAAATTTTCCACGTAGTGGAGTAACAGAGGCCCAATTGCTGCGAACGGCGGTGAATCGACATTTCACGGTCATCACTAACACTGGCGGATACAGCCGCAATATTTTCTTTAGCCCTCACTCTACGTCTGCGTGTTGGTGGTTTAATGTCCAATAATGTAAACTGGGTTCGAAATTTAGTTTTCCGAATAGCTCCCTCAGCAGGCCGACCAAATTGCCCATAAATTGGAAGCAGTGCTCGATGCACTCTCTTAACGGAGCATGAATTTTGATAGTAAAATTCAATAATTTGCAAGCGTTGTTCGTTCGTAAGTCGATACATGGTTAAATTATAGATCCAACTAAACAAGTTTGACAATGACACAAAACACGATTCACGCGTCATCTGTCAAAAACAGTGGTGCCAAGAAGATACTAGCAAAAGAATCACCCATTATAAGCGTGTTAAAAATACAACTTTATTCGATAGCACTTTTCTGGTATACAAAGAATGTATGAAAAGCTGTATATCAGAGCCTGTGACTTTTTTATGAAGTTAAAGGCATTATCAATTTATAGAGGGACAAATAATACAGAATTTACTTGCACTTCTGTATAGACAGTCTTGCAGACGTAGAAATCAATGTATAGGACACATGTTACGCAACATGTTAGCCAGACGTCTTAACAGTCTGCGACATGTTGCGGCACATGTGCTCGGCCAGGTACCACTTTCAACAAGCAACACGCACATATTTCGTTACAAGCGTTACAAGCACTTGCGACTTAAAACGACACATACTTTATGAGCACAGTCCATCGGAGAATACACCGAATATTATTTCTGACAAACATCGATCAAATATCAAACACATATCGGCTACATCTTTGTTGGCGTATTGATGCTTTTTCTGCACATTGATGTCCTATGGTCCTATGGTCTAGCGAGACACAGTGTATTATGTTACAATGAGGACGTTGATAATATAAAATTCAATGTTATGCTACACACGCACGTGTATTACTCGTACCGGTTGATGAGCTGCAGCTCGTGAAGTATAGGAAAAAATGCGAATTTTTTAATAATATCACGCCTTCTCGGTGCGCAGTAGCTAGCAGCTCAATTCGCCGGACGAAGCAGTAGTCTCTTGTCGTGGATAGAATAGTTAGCGTACAGTCAAGAAAAAAATTTTCAGGCAGTGAAAGAACCTTATTACTTATTATACTTCGATTGGTCACATCCAAATAGAACCACCCCTTAACGCTGTGAGTGCGCCAGCGTTTAGATAAATCGCTGCCACCTAGCCTGTCCCGTCACGTAGCACTGGTCATTATACTTCTGGCTCTGAGTGAAGTGAGTCAAGTGTTTATTGTTTTTGTGCAGTTTTTTCGTCGGGCGTAATATCGTGCAACAGTGAGCCGTAAACGTAAATTGCAGAAAGAAGAATTTGAGAAGTTGAAGAAAAAGATGAGGAAGCTGGAACGTTCAATGAAGTTGGACTATTCTAGTAAGTACATTCCACTATGATAGGGTCAAATATCCCTCTTCGATGGATACTTTTCAGCAGGGATTTTTCCACTCCGTGAGCCACACAATATTTCATCACTATAATCCCGCATAGTCTTCGACTCATAGTGGGAATACGTTCACTTCGTGAATGACTGCACAGTTAAGCCTACATGAATGTCTTTCTGCCATAGGTTCGGAATCCGATACAGAGGTCAGTAAGTCAGACTTGCTCTTCATCATCCTCGTCCGGCATCGATGAAGCCAAGGAAGAGGTGAATGCTACTGGCATACTGGGAGATGACCCCACCATATCAAAAAATGTGGGACCAGACATTTCCAAGGAACTTGCTATTCGTTGGAACAACTATTTATGCCAAGGGTTAGAGAAAGAAGCTTGGATGAAGCTCCTAGAATCATCTCCTATTCCTGGGAACTGCTTGATGCTACAGTACCCTAAGCTCAATCTTGAGGTCCAGTTAATGCTCTCGCCTATTGAATTAAAGAAGGATTCTTTTCTACATAATCTTCAAGGCAACTTGGGGAAAGGTACTGGAATCCTCGGTGCTATAATAACAGACACAATGGGCAAAGAAACGCAAGATGAAACCCCCTCTCATCTCACAAAACTGGAAGAGGCAGGCCAGTTGCTGTGTTCAAGCCATTATGAACTATCGAAACATCGAAAATTGAATTGTAATCGCCATTTTAACAGCAAGATCCAAAAGATTGCATCAAACAAAGAATTGACACCCTTCTCTTCGGATAAGATTTTGGCGAAAACAGCAAGATGGCAAAGACGCTAGAAAACACTATCAAGGACATGCGTGCTACTCAACCTGCTACGTCGAAAAACTGGAGGGGCGGCACAACCAAGAAACGGTGGAAGACAACCTGGTCGAACAAACAGGCGAAGAGCAGACAACCCAGGACCGACGGTTACTCAAAGAAAGGCACCGGGGATTACAGGAGAGAGGACAGAACAAAAAAACTCCGCTAGAGGTAAAATATGCTGGTCCTATAGGTGACTTCATACCAATATGGCTAAGACTCACAAAAAACGAAACAATTTTACAGAGGGTTCGCGGAATCAAAATACCTTTCTGCAAACCTCCTCACCAGTATTGCAAGCCGAACTTTAAAATCAAATATTTGGAGAAACAACACCAATACACTAAGTGCATATTTAAATTGCAAAAAGTTGGTGCTATAAATCAGGTCAAGCCTTCAAAAAATCAATTTCTATCATCCTATTTTTTTGAGGAAAAAAATCCAGTTGGGGCTATAGATTCATTCTTAGTTTAAAACAGTTAGTTAGTGCCCCACACTTTACACTTGAAGATTCCTGAAGTGTGAGGAATTTAGTTTCTAAAAATAATTATTTAGCCTCCGTCGACCTCAAAGATGCTTATTATTTAATACCAATTGATAAAAGTCATAAACGGTACTTGAGATTTGAATATCAAGGACATACTTTTAGTTTCAATGCTTACCGTTTGGACATTCAGTGGCCCCTTCTGTTTTCACTAAAGTTCTCAAGCCAGCATACGTAGATGATATCCTATAAGTAAGTAAGATTGAACAGCAGTGTCGCACTAATATCGAAAAAACCTGGGAATTATTGACAAAACTGGTTTTTATACTAAGTGACATATAAATCCGAACACCCAGTTTAAATGGTTTTATTTTAATAAAAGTTGGTGAATGTATTTATCTTACTGTAAACAACAAGTGAAAAAATTTTCAGCCTTATCAGTTGGACATTCCGGTTTTTGTACTGCTTTTTTTTAATTCACTAACGCTCTAAAAATGAAGATTTCAGCCGCAGTAAAGAATCAACGTTGGCGGATTTTGGTTCTTGACATCCTTTACGATCGGTTACGATGCCTAGAGTACGGAGACCTGTACGATTTCGTCAACTTAGTGAGTTTGATAGGGGCCGTATAGTGGGACTTCGGGAAGCTGGACTTTCTTTTCGGGCAATTGCAGTTAGAGTGCAAAGAAGTGTAGACACGGTGGTTAGGTGTTGTCAGGCATGGCTTCGAGAAGGCCGTACGCAAAGAGCAAGGGGCACTGGACGCCGACCTAGAACAATAGACCGTGAAGATCGCCGCCTAAGATTATTGGCCTTAAGGGACCGTTTCTCCACTACCAGGTCCACTGCAAATGAATGGTTTGCAGAACACGGAAGACCTTTTGGCATGCGAAGTGTTTATCGACAAATGAGAAGTTTTGGCTTGTTTTCATACCGGCCACACTGGGTCCTCCCTTTAACTCGAGAACACCGACGTAATCGCCTTGAGTGTTGCAGACAACGGTCGCTCTGGGATCAGGAATCGAACAGTATTGTCTTTAGTGACGACTCTCGATTTTGTTTAGGCATGCACGATGGTCGTGCCAGGGTTAGAAGGCGAGGTGGTGAAAGGAGGAATCCACTGTTTTTTGTTGAAAGACATGTTCATCACACTGTTGGAGTTATGGTTTGGGGTGCTATAGCTTATGGTTCCAGGTCACCTTTAATCTTCATCAGAGGTAACATGAACGCGCAGCGTTATATCCATGAAGTTCTAGAACCCCATATTTTACCCTATCTTGACACCCTGGCAGATCCTACTTTCCAACAAGATAATGCCCGACCACATGTTGCAAGAGTCACAATAGACTTCTTTCAACATAATAATGTCACATTGTTACCATGGCCACCAAGATCTCCCGACTTATCCCCAATTGAGCACGTGTGGGATATGATGGGTAGGAGATTGCTCAATTTGCAACGTCCTCCTCAGACTCTAGAAGCACTTCGACAGGAGTTGGTGGTTGCCTGGAATGAGACACCATAGGAGGACATTGACCACCTGATCAGAAGCATGCCTAGGCGCGTTGGAGAATGCGTAGCACATCAGGGTGCATACACACATTATTAAAGGTCAAAGGGCTTTAAAGCAGTGCAATCATTTTGAAATTTTTATCATTTACTTATTATGCTTCATTAAGTACTTATACAAAATTATATTAAAATAAAATCATTTAAACTGGGTGTTCGGATTTATATGTCACTTAGTATATCATAAATTATCAAAAAAGTTGCCTCCAGCCATCACAAAAAGCAGACTTCCTTGGGTTCGCCTTCGATACAAACACAATGGTAATGGGTATTCCGGAAAGGAAGAAAATTAAAGTAAAGCAACTTGTTACACACATTAATTCAAAACACAAGATTAGAATTAGGGTGTTTTCAAGAATTATAGGTTATCTGGTATCGGTTTGCCCAGCAATGACAAACGGTTGGCTATACACAAAAAATATGGAAAGAGCCATGCAAATACCTTTCTTTAAGGCATAATAATCAAAACTATAACATGGCCATTAAAATACCACATCATTTAAAGGAAGGTTTTTCATGGTGGCTAAATAACATCGATAGGGCCGGGAAATCTTTCAAATCACTAGAATTTGATATGCATATTTTTACAGATGCCTCAAAGCTAGGGTGGGTGGCTGTATATGATAACCGAGGAACTAATGGTTTCTGGCCAGCTATAGAATGTAAAGAACACGTAAACATCCCGGAGCTTAAGGCGGCCTATTTTTGCTTACAGTCCTTTGCGAAGGAGCATCGCAATTGTTATATTTTGCTCAGGGTCGATAACAAAACGGCAGTATCATATTTAAATTGGATGGGGGGTGCAAAATATAAAAATCTAAGTGACTTGTCTACGAAGATATGGATGTGGTGTGAGGAGATAGCTATATCCATATTTTCTAGCTATATCAACTTCAAAGACAATCACGTGGCAGACAGTTGGTCGAGAATAAAAAATATCGACACTGAGTATAGCCTAGATAAAACAGCTTACAAAATAATTACAAGCAGGTTGGGAATGCCAGAAATAGACTTATTTGCTTCACACATTAACAACAAGTGTAAAAAATTTGTGTCATGGCATCCCGACCCACAAAGCTTAGCAGTGGATGCATTTTCTCTCTGCTGGATAGGATTCAAATCATATATATTTCCTCCATTCTCGCTAATGTTCAAAGTTTTAAAGATATTGGAGGATAATGGAGCAGCAGGGATAGCTGTATTTCCGATGTGGAAATCGCAGGTCTGGTTTCCAAAATTAGAATCTATGCTAATTTCCTCCATAGTAATTCTTGAACCTCGTCCTAATTTATTGTCATCCCCATCTAGGGAACCGCATCCGCTATGGCAACAGATTACCCTGGGAGCAGCAGTTTTGTCAGGCAGATATACACCAAAAAGGGCATAACAGGAGATGCCCTAGAGGTTCTACTGGCCTCTCTGAGCACCAACATACTGAAACAATATAACTCTAGATTTGGTAAGTGGTGAAGTTTTTGTGCTAGAAACATTGAAACTATATATTCACCAGCTACAGCAAATGTTCTCAATTTTTTAGATAAACAATTCAAAAAAGTAGCTAACTACAATACGCTAAACATTCACCGATCAGCATTTAATCTTATATCGGATGTAGGGAAATGCGAATTGGTAGAAAGATTTATGAAAGGAGCATTCAAAGTGAAGCCAACGTTTCCTAAGTACGACGAAATATGGGATCCCCTTCCGGTGTTATCATTTGCAGAAAATCTATCCCCACTACAAAATCTCACTCTGAGAGATCTTACCCTAAATTTGTTCATATTGTTGGAAATGAGTTCAGCACAAAGAGCCCAGACTTTATCCAAAATTGGAATAAGTAATATTAGCACCCAGGAACATGAGCTAGTGATACACATAACGGATGTTATCAAAACTTCTACCGTTAAAAAAGCTCAACCGAAATTACTGTTTCCATGTTTTATGGAAAGACCAAATCTTTGTACTGCAACAACAATAAAACACTATATACATGCCACATTTGAGCTGAGAGGCAATCATGATCAGCTCATATTAACACATAAAAAACCTCATCACACCGCTACATCACAGACAATCAGTCGTTGGATCAAAAATGTACTAAAGCTGAGTGGAATCGATACAAATAAATTTAAGGGCTACAGCACTCGATACGCAGCATCTACAGCAGCATTGCAAACTGGGATACATGTTGAAAACATCCAAAGTGCAGCGGGGTGGTCAGAGAAGTCAGAAGCATTTTCAAAATTTTATAATAGACCCAAAGGATTATATTTTGCTAATTATATAAAAGAAATTTTGCAATAATGATATCGTTAAGCTTAGCCAAATAGTCTTAGGATTATACACATACATATAAATGTAACAGTTATAATGATAGTGCACTACTTGAAAAGTACTAGTAATTACGTATTACATAATTATATATCCAATATATTTTGGGAAATAGATTTATGATAAATCGATTGTTGGAATTAGATTGGAAAATAAACATAAGTTTTCGTGGGATTTGATTGGATCGCTAAATTCTCTAAACATCTACATGGTGGTTCTAATTGGATGTGACCAATCGAAGTATAATTATGGATTAAACGACTTACCTTAAGGAAGTTCAATCCAGATTATACGTTATTGGTCACATCCAAATAGAACCAAATTCCCACAATTTATTAAACAGTTTTCTTAAAAAAAGAAACATTTACAAGACCATTTACCCATTAGCGATCATATCCAGCTCCGAAGTATAATGACCAGTGCTACGGGATGGGACAGGCTAGGTGGCAGCGATTACGTTTATCTAAACACTGGCGCACTCACAGCGTTAAGGGGTATGCTACATGGTGGTTCTATTTGGATGTGATCAATCTCGTACAATCTTCCTTAAGGTAAGTCGTTTAACCCATAATTATCTGTGAATTGTAAGGTGATTATGTTTTGAGATTGCCACCATATCACCCCGACTTGAACTCAATTGAGTTGATATGGACATCATTGAAACAATATGTGGCTAAGAGAAATGTAGATTCTAATCTCAAGACTGTCAACAAACTTTGCGACGACTGTTTCGCGTGTTATCCCACATAAGAATGGAAAACGCGATGTGAGCATGCCAAAGGTTTTGAGAAGTAGTATATGGTAATACAACCAGCACTCGACTTGTCTGTGGATCAAATAATAATAAACCTAGACGAAGATAGCGATAGCGAAATCGAAGATTTAAGTTTAAGTAGCAGCTCAGATTCCGATTCCGAATTCAGGATTTGATCCTCTGTGAAACTTCATAAATCTTTAAAATATTGCCAACTGTATCTACTACGATGTCAGTTTTCTGACCTTACCTTTCATTTGATTGTGTTTTATTTGAAATTAATACCAATTAAAAATAGTATGAGTACCAATCAATTCCAGTCTTATAGCTACATAGCGTGCAATACTTATTTTATGGTTTGGTTTCCTTTTGACACATGCCAACAATTTCGATTAAAAAAATCAGGCTTCACATAATACGTATTCCATTATTGAAATTATTCGATTAATTTAGGATGCAGACTGTACCACTCGAGATGGAATGGCTCGTACGTGCCATCTCTTTTGCTCCGAATGCGTTCTCTCTCTCTCGTGTGTGCAATCCCATCAAATCCTCATATCTCTTCCTACACTTGACGAACTGTACTTAAAAAGAATTTTACTATTCAGACTTATATAGAATTCTGATGAAATGTGTCCTCGATTTACGGGGGAACAACAATAGCAGATCATTATCAGCTGAGGCAAATAACCACCGATTGCCGAGATCAAGGAAGTACAGAATTTGAGGTAAACCTTGAGTTCCAGGTTTTAATAATATATATTCTTCCCAGTTCTTCGTATTGATTTTCTTTTTTTTTATTGGAATCTCTTAACTACCTTTGACACGTTCGCCCTAATAACACCAAAGACACCAGCCCATATGGTTTCTTTGTTTTTTTATTTTTGAATTTTCATAAAACGCAACTTAATAGAATATTAGCTCTCATTGGTATTAAAAATAACGAAAATTATGCTTTCCATCAAAAGTTCATCAACCTTTACACAAAAAGTCCCTTGATTTAGGGTCAAACGCTCATATTGTCTAACAAAGTTAGTTACAATGAATAATAATTAATTCTACAAAGGTAGTCCGACCTCTCCTCCTCTTATCAAGAAAACTAAGTCCGTGGCCCAGTTCTCTCAACTCGCTGTAGTTTCCGAGATATGCTAAGCTGGAGTGCAAAAACTGCGATTGTTGCGTGTGTTTAAGTTATCTTATCAGGTCAATTTTTCTTTTTCAAGAAAACCATAGACATCGTTTTAATATACAGGCCTTGCTCTTTCAAATGCCGTTGAGTTTGCCTAAAAATATTTATCTTTTTTATTTTGCTGTTTACATCAGTAATCTACTAGATTGGAGGCTGGTGGTTTGGATTCGTCTTGGATATTATGACTGGATTGTTTCGGTTTTTATTATAAGGAAGCAGTTTTTTATCTAAAGAGTGTGCAATCGAAAGTAAGAGCTTCAGTCTAGATAGGCTAGAGTGGGTTACGTTTTGTGTAAATTTTCGTAAGATAGATCGGTTCGGCTTTTATCAGAAAAAAAGTAGTTGTTCGTTTAAAAAAGTGCACGATTCTAAGTTAGGTTACGATGGTTGGGGGCTTGTCACTTCGGTAAGTCTTGTAGAAATCAGTAACATTTTATGGATATAGTGTCCAGGTTTTATGAGATTTTTTACTTCACCGGTCTTATTTCATAAAAATGCAGTACCTTATTATCAAATTTTCGTGTACTATAATTCAAACCATAACATTGATGCCTATTAAATCATAACGTGTACATCAAAAAATATAGTGAAGCCCAGAAAAATTAAAACTTCATAGTACCATATCTCAGCGAAAAGGAAAGCTTAATCAGGCTCAATGGGGTTTGAAAAGGTAAAATTTGTACATTGAGACGCTGTTTCTGGCTTCCTGAAATAAAAATAATTTATCCTTGAATATAGGCAACATTTCTTTGTTTTGCATGATAAGGTTAGGATATATCACAAACTAAAGCCAATTGAGAGTTTCGGAGCACGGATTCGGATGATCACATCAAAAACCTTCGGAGAACTATACTATGGTTTCCAGTTAAAAATTCTATTGGCATATGATTGTCGCAAGGGTGGATTTCTAGTTGAACAGACAGATAAACGATTAAGGGGGGAAAGGAATCTGGAGCAACAGCGATGAGTGTTATAAGTACATGAAAGCATAATACATTTCCAGCGCACTTCTGCAGCCAAAAATCTCGCTCAAAGTGGTACAAAACGTTTTCAGTAGCTCCGTTTCCTATTCAGAGTCGCTTGCAGATAAAAGATCACGGAGCGCAGAGGCTGTATGCATAAGAAGCATATCGAATTCTTTCAAATATGTGGATGACCCAAAAATGTTTACCTTTTTATAATACACCCACTCGGCCATGCCTCTGACAGAAAGCTCTTATATGTAGGGATGGAGCGCAATATGATTTTTTGTATATCTTGGCGTGCCAGCCATATACATACATAATAAAAATATGGATCTGATTATGTTACGGTTTTCCTCGAGTATCTGCTTGATATGAGATGGTTGCCATCCTGGTCAGCATATACATATTTGGTGACTCGATAAGGTGAATAAAATGCCTAAATGCCGGGACACATGGAGGAGGGCTCTGAGGAGCAAAGCTTGTTGGTTATGCGGTAGAACAGAACTAAGTCGCCAACGACGCGCCGGTGCGAAAGAGTCCCGAGACTATCTGTTAGAGAGGAGTCATCGATCAGTCGGACAGCCTTCCTCTGGACGGCATCGAGCATGGATAATGTAGTTGGGGCGGCAGCACCCAAAACGTGTGGTCAATATTCGAAACAAGGTCTTACCTGGGCCTTGTACAGAATGTGGAGGTCATGTGGGGAAAAGTACTTCTTCGTCCTAAAGAAATAGCCTAGCTTCTTCCCAGCAGCTGCTGCTATTGGCGAGATGTGCCAGATCAAGTTCTCGGTGATCTGGATTGCGACCAGCCGAACTGAACGTCTCTTTGGCACAACTCGAACGTCCACGCCTTTTGTTCGCCAAGGTATAGTACTGTCTCGTCAGAGAGGTAGTCGCTGCTGGCTGCTCTGCTACCGACTGCCCTTGCGCTGCGACATTAGCCGGTGACTTTTATATCGTGATGGTATTTGGCATTGCGGACCGCTTCGCTATATTTGTTTATCGTCTCGACGTCGGCTTATCTGTTCTCCAAGGTGGGGTTTTGTAAGAAGGTTCAGTGTGCCTTGATCTTCTGCTGACGAGCAGTGTTACGCGATTTATTGAGCCAGGTGGCACTTTGGAAAGAAGGGATGCGAGACAGCGAATGCCCATAACTATGTGTTGGCAAGATTGAAGCTAATAAAAACTTCAGTCCATACTCCATGGTCCATATTCGGTGCCGTTCAGAGGAGGGATGACTGACTGATCAATGACTCTTCTCTAACGGGGGTAGGCTCGGGACCCTTCCGCACCGACGTGTTGTCAGAGGTTCTTGCTCTCTTCTACCGCTATGTCAACAGGCTTTGCTCCTTGGAGCTCTCCTTCATGATGCCTCCGCTCATTGAGACTGCCAGACGGATCTGCGACGCTTCTCCCTCCCATTTCAACTCTGGCTAACTTTGCACAGTGAGGACCGGGGATTTACTGTAGCGCCACAGGGACAACAGCTTGTTTGATAAGGGGGGATGAAAAATGCTCTTCTTATGTATTTACAATATATAGTGAAAACGTGTTACAACTTATATTGTAAGTAGTTTTGTCACTGATATCGTAATGCCTTAAAACTGACCTTCAATATTCTTTGTAATATGCCCTGATGAAGAAAATATACATTATCAAAAGATTGACATGAAGACACTATCCGTTAAACACATAGTACATTTACAGACATCGAAAGATTCAAAGCATTTCACTAACAATCGACGAAAATTATACTCAAACGAGAGTTATACATTTAATGGAAATTCGTGGTATTTCAATAGGGTCGATATGATTTTCGGTACGGTTCGTGCCATTTCATTGCCCAGACAGGTGTTTATCTGTGTTCTGCAAACAAGGGAAAATTTGAATCTATCCCAGTCTTTTGCAAACCCACGTGGGGTAAACTCACGTCCTCCTCTTTTCCCTGCTTTTAAGCCTCCTGTTGACGCTGCGGACCATGCGTGATGTTTAAATTATATCGCGAAATGCGTTTTATACCGGGAGTTTCAAATTCGACCCCGTACCAATGGGATATGCAAAATAAGGGCAAAGTTGCGTATTTACGTAGCTAACAAAATGCCATTCAGAAAGTTTCGGTGACTTCGAAGTTGAGTCATTTATTTTAACAGTGAGTAGATCTGATCAAAAGAAATGTTTTTTTCCTTTACCATTTTTCTGGTAAAATTAAAGTAACAAAGTTATAGCCCTTTGGAAGTTTCAGTACCGCCCTGTCTCAATAATAATATCATGTGCTCGTGTTTGGCAACAACGGATATAATCCGCCTTATCGGTTCATCGCATCGGAAACAAAAAAGCGAAAGAATTTGGAACGATGTTTTTACAATTATTTTATTCAGTTCAGTTATACATACAGTCAGTGTCAGTCGGTAACGCGTGTGAATAGTGTCTGTTGCGTGGCTCAAACGAAATAAAAAATGGCACATGTTTATGCGGATCGGTTTCCTAATCGAGTGCAACCAACCCCTCGTGCCTTTGTTAATGTAGTACAACGGGCTCGTGAATCAGGTGACTTAAGACCTCACAGGGGACCTCACGATCAAATACAGGTCCGCACTGAAATACTTGTCGGGAGGATTCTTTATAAAACAAGGTAACAATTTTTTTTTATTTTTTTTTTATTTTTACACACATATTTTGGTTTATCTTCCTTCTACAACCATTATATGAAAATTAATGACTCAACTTCAAAGTCACCCTACCCTGTATATGTACTCGTATTTGTGTTTTTTTTTTATTTTAGTATATTTATACTCTTTCAACTCCAGTAATTCTCTGCAACTATCAGACATATTTCACACTTCGTAGGCTTATGATAGAGAGAAGATGTTTTAGATCCGCGAACTGCCTAAGCTCACCACTTAGTGAACTGGTTCGGCTTATACAGAGAAATCCATATTCCACTGACGTCGTAATGTGTACGAGATAGAAACGCAAGAAGCGTGCAATGCGTATGATTGCGAGATGGATAAGATAAAGGCACGACGTTGCCTAGCAGCCCGAGTAATGAGGCCGCGTTGCCATCGACGCACTCTTTCTAACATACATACTGCACGCTCCTCGCGCTTCTCTCTCTCGTACGCATTATATCTTCAGTGATATTTGGATTTATCTGTATATCTATCCATACTGAAGCGCAAAAACATATACACGGACCTTGTACGAAATGAAAGGTGGTGCAATTGCGTCCAGATGTGCCCCATTTGTGGTAACGACTAGTATGGCAGGGTAAGCATGTCCATGGACTAATTGTATCAGCCTGTTTGACTGACTTGATGCGTTCAATTTTGGTGCTGTCAAGTTCGCAATTAACGTTTTTCTCAGGGGACATAGATTGCGCTGAACTTAATGCTTTATGAACTGATGGCGTTGCGTAGGACGTGCAAAGTCAACCCACTTGTCGTCATTGTTTGAACTATAGTTATAAAAAAAGAAAATAAACTGGTATGAATCGGTGATCACCCCACAAGCACAATGGGCCGCGAAGGGTTAACCGCATTTCGGTGTTTAGACATCGCAAGTTTTCGGAGATCCATTTGGCTATAGTGAAGTTTATTATTGGCCTTCATTGTTTTTACGCTTTTCTGCCAATCTTATACCTGTCTCAGTGGAGACAAGTCCAAGACGTTCCACCCTTCATATCTTTGATTCACGTTTCCAAGCGATGACATTTCTAAAAGCTCCTTAAGTGCATATTTATAAATATAAAAATGTACTATATTTTCTCGTATACTGCTTTTCTCATACTCTATGCGACTGAACGCTTCCTTTCCATTATTTGCCCATAATGCTTCTGTAATAGGTACATCTACCTACATAGACGAAACTTCCTTTCTTATCGCTTTGTGTCCATGGTGCAAGGCTATGCTAGAGATTCAATGAGATTTGTGATATGAAATATGAAATTTGTAATACTCGGAAGGTCTCAGCTTGGTACAAGGCAAATTCACTAGTTATTCAAAATATACAAGCTCAAGGATCGTCTAGAAAATTGTTACCCACACCGTGAAATTCGATGGGTCATATTTTTGAAATCGGTGACAAAAATCATACACGATAATTATCACGTGCTACAAAATTTGTACCTTATGAAATTCTACGCGATAATTATCGCCTATGGTCACGTCAACCAATTATTACTACACCAAATCACTGACGAACATTTTTATAATTCCTTTTTCATCTCGTAAATCACAACAATTTGTTTTAGAATTATCCTAGAAGATTCTACCAAGGTGAACGTAATAGGAAGAAAAAAATAAATTATTTTCATTTACATAACAGGATATATATCTAAGTACTTTCGATTGCATCGCACTGACAGCAACCTTGTTGGCCAAACGTCATGAAGTACGGGTACGTAGACGTATTCACTGAGTTTTGAGGTTGGTTTGAATCCCATTCATGGTTATCTCCGTTTCTACTATTTCAACTTTTATTTAATACTGCTACAAATATGTTGTCATGTTCCTATGTGAATAATTGTCAATAATATCTCCAATAGTAATCATGTGACGCCCCCACAATAGTTTGAATAAAACTTGAAGATGACCCTGTTGCCATCTTGAAATTTTCAGCTGCAGTACATACTCTTGAAAACAGTATTCATGTATCGATTTCATCCCCGCGAGTTTTAACATGCGTTCATAAAATGAGTACATTACATACAACTACTGTTTAGTCAAAATTTACGTCTAAAACCTTAACAGGTGCTGCGGTCTCGACTACAGTGACGAGGCTGCTTCAGTAATGATTTTCTTCCAATTCTGAAATGTGTACGTACCACCAAGGTATTTCCCAAAGCGCCCACGATGATCAGGAAGCAGTAGATTACTATCAGAGTCGTGTATGCAGGTTCATCAATGTCCTTATTGGTCAGATATCGCTCCATAAGTTTTTGATCGATGTACTCCGTATCGTTGGGCCAGTCAGACCCAGGAAAAGTGAACTCCTCATCATATGTGTCGTTCGTCTCCATCATTGTTACCACTCGGAGAAAGTTGTCATTTGATTAGATTTATTTGACTGCAGAGAGGACCGTTCTAAGGTGTGCACAGATTGGAAGTCTACGCCGGTCGGTGGGACCCAATCTGGAAATAAAAAGTTTGTTCGTTAGCAGCCTTTTTTGTTCTATCATACAAGTAGTTATAAAAGTCAGTTTGTTCATTCGTCAATACGTTTTAGAAAAAAAAAATGTAAGAAAATACTTAAGCCTCAACCTTTGTTCTGGAACCAATATTGTGATGCAAATGATTTAGTAGTGTTTTTAAATGGACATTAAACCAGTGACAACAGCATTATGGTAGAGCTCACATATGTCTGTCTTCTCATCTACTCTACGTACAATTTTGTGATGAAGATTGAACAAAAGTGTTTGTGGTTTGCAACGGTCAGAGAACTGTCCACTCGCTAATCCAAGGGTTTTCTCTATGATAACTGAAAAACATAATTCATTCCAGCTTTTTAATGAAATTATCCTGTAAAGCAGGCGACATGAAAAAATACAAATGCATAAAGTAAATAATATGAAGTTCATATGGCTACAAAACCCTTATTTTACATAACAAGGTAACTCTTTCTGTAATTTCTTATTGACTTAATTCTAATAACTAATGCCGTGCAGCAATATGAGCCCCGCTTCAAAATGAAACGGCATTTAGTATGTAAATGCACTCAATTTGACTCCCCTGACCGATCAAAAATTAGTATAAAAGTGTAGAACAACCCGATATACTGTTCCGGGCCAAGCATTCTCATCGTATTTACGTTTTCATGCTCTTACATCAATCCTGCATTAGATTGAGTTACATAATGCATAACTGGTTCATCACACAAATAAGTGTCAAGCTCGGACCTGCATACTGTACGTTTTTCTTTGTCTTCATTCCAATTTCAAGTTGGTCTGGAAGGTCAAATCTAGCGGATTTGCATAGTAAATGCCATTTCTCCTCATGTTGCTGTATAACATAAGTTGGTACACTTGAATCATGAAAAAAAATACCTCAAAAAGTTAATAGGGTGCAAGACATTAATTTTGAGCTTCATTTGTGTGACAACTGAATCTGGCCCTGGAATTTCCATATGCCTCTCTAGTTCCATTCTAAGCGCTATTTGTAAAATACTGGTGAAATCAAGTTGATAATCGAAGATTTGAGTTCAGTGATACGAGAACTGATGAGAATAATACATTTGAATAAATAGAATTTCTTAACTAAGAAACCAATAAAAGTGCAACCACTTCAATTTTGCTAATTAACAAGCAATACTCGTTGGCTTTTATTACATGCTCAAACATATCCAGTTTAAAAAGAGACATAAAAAAATTGAGTCCAGCCCTAAACCTTTCAGACATCCGAATAACTTTACCTTACTCGTAGGTAACTCAGTTGTTGTGCAAAATTCCATCATAGTTGGTTCAATAGTGTTTAGACAAATCACCACGTATAAGCGTAAAATATAAATTTAGAACTTTTTTGTTTTCTCGGTCCATACCACCTACCATTCCACTATGTCCATTTAAGCCTGGAATACCTTATATATTTACATTGCATTGCTTAGGTTTAACGCATACTTGGCTTGATTGCCTACCATTGTCTCCAAACTGACAAACCAGTACATCGGCGTACATTCTTTTTTCTGGAGAGGATATCCAAGTAGTCAATCATACTGGATGCACTCACGTACAGCAGGCCAGAAATACTGCGAATCGCTGGGTTATTATTAGTAAACAGGGATAAATTAAATAAGGCAAAGAAACTAAAATAAATCTTAATTCAAGGTACATCATATGGACAATTCTGCTTAATTCCTGAATTTGAAGGATGAAAAGTAGGAAAAATTATCTTCGTCAAGCTGCAACGATGGCGGATATGATATTCGAAATAGTGGGACAACTTTCTTAAAATCCGTTTTACTAAATAGTTGTTGTGATCCGAGCAGATTCCTGGCTAACAGCAAACACTTAGGTGAGCACAATATGGAAACCAGTGCTTTCATACTATAGTCATTATATTTACCCAATGAAAATGTCTGAAAGTAATTTGAAATTCATAGCTTTTTTTTTTGGTGTAGCGAGTTTCAACAGAATCTCGTTGTATTAAAATGAGAACGCAAAATTACTAATAACTTTCAGATTTAAAATTAAAGTTGTGTGACTCAAAGTTAAAGCTCCAGCTGGTGAATTCCGATTTCCATCTTTGGTTTGATTTGCATATTCCAGTGTTCTTGCTAGGTATAGGTATAACTCTATCAACAAACTTTAGATTGGACCTGACCACTCAAAGAGACAAGAAGTGAAATCAAATTATCTCACAACTGTCGAAGTAAGAGGCCAATATTTAAATGTATGCTGATGTCTGCAATATATTAACACGTATCGATAAAAAGACCTACTTTCATGCAGCATAAACTTATTTTTGCAGTCCACAAAAACCTCCACCATTTTTGTTGATTGGTACACTACGATTGTATGGTACCCACTCACCGTGTTTTTGTTTTTACAGAAACATATGAATTAATTATGAAATGTCAACAGGTGTCAAACTGGCATCTTAAGCATAATCGACTTGTAGTAAGCATCTTCACTACCGTTCCCTCTACCTAGTCCCAATTCATTGGCTAGCGTCTCGCCAAGTAAAAGCATGTAAAATCTAGATGAAGTCATTCATTACTTGACGTACCAGTCGAATTGGCAAGCCAGCATATAAGTAAAGAATCACCTTTCAACTACCGGCACGCCAGAGAAGCCGTCCCAGTTTCCTTTTAACGGAACACAATGCCTAAAATATAGCTGAGATTTTTCACTTCATGAATCCGTGGTCACTCTGGCATACGATAAGGTTGGACTGAGCAAAAACATGCTGACAGGTATGCGTATACAGGGTATTTCAAATTCGATCCTCAGAGCTCGGAAACTGTAATAGATACGAAGCCATTCAAATGGCGGCAAAGTTGCGTATTTATGTAATCAACAAAATGCCACCTAGAAAGCTTCGAAATTCGAAGTACTTCCGGAGAGAGACGGAAAAAACCAAATTTTCCCAAAATTGTTTTCATTATTTCAAAGTAACTCGCACACTAACATTTCCACCTTTTGTCCCCTGCCTCTCGTCCTCCAGGATCAACTTTATTTTTACTTTTGGACGCCATATTAGATTTGCACAGATGAATAGTTTTTCAAATCCCAATCGGTAAATCTATTCGTCCCTGCAAAAATCCAATATGGCGTCCATAAGAAAAAATAAAGTTGATGCTGGAGAACAGGAGGCGAAACGTCATATTGGAATTCTGATTATGTCATCACGTATATGAGAAAAAGTTGCCATATTAATGTGCAATTTATTTTAAAATCCCACTACAATTGAAGTTAGGTAAAAAATTGTATGGGTTTTAGGAAAATTCAGTTTTGTCTCTCTATGAAAGTACTTTGAATTTCGAAACTTTCTAAGCAGCGTTTTGTTGATTACCTAAATACGCAACTTTGCTACCATTTAAGCGACTTCGTATCTTCTACAGTTTTCGAGATCCCAAAGGTGAGGGTTGAATTTGAAACACCCTGTATAGGTAGGAGCTCTTATACATAGTATTTATGTTAGTAACAGCTTCATTCGTACTAGCTTCGTCTGTCATTTCTTTTTCCCTCTCCATCTTCGTTTCCTCAGGTTACACCGGTATCCGGATGTATGGGCATGTGTATTTACTTTTGTAGTTGCATATGTGCATTCAGTTCGGGCCTGATGCCAACCAGCAGAAATACGTATCGCTCAGGTTACCTATCCTATTTATTGCTCGAATCCACTTTCCTTCTTTTTGCGGATTTTGCCAATTTTTTTTCCTATTTTCTGTTATATATATATATAACTTGAGACGTGGTCATTGTCGTCTAGACCAGTTAGGTGAAAAATTAAAGCTTCCGCTTTTTGTTGGGTACTTCGACAAAATTTAAGCAAAGACTGGTACCAGAAACCTATGGACTCAGGTCGGTTTCTCAATTTTAGGTCATACCATAAGCTAGGGATTAAAATCAATTTGGTAAAACAGATGAAAACAAGGGTAATCAACATCTCAGATAATACTTTCCACACCTCAAATTTACATAAACTATCAAAACTGTTCATCAATAATGGTTATCCGAAGTGTCTGATTAACAAGATCTTATTTAGTTCACCTTCCAATATTTTGCCGAACTCTGGTGATGCAGGTAATAGTCACACAACCCCTAATAATAACGGAACTGATGTAATTCCCAATAATAGCATCAATCCAAACAGTACAAGCACCAACCCAGACTCCAGACCTGTTTTTGCTGTCTTGCCCTATATCAAGGAACTGACCCCTAAGCTGATCAGATTGTGCAGTCCTTTGAACTTTCGAATTGCTTGCAAATCCGTCCTCACTATAAACCGCATTTTTTCAAAAATGAAAGACAAAGTCCCGCTGCTTGGCTTAACTAACACAGTCTACTCCATCAATTGCAACAACTGCAACCAAATATACATAGGTCAGACCTCCAGATCTCTTAAAGGAAGGATTACATCACACAAAAGTGATGCTAGGCTTCATCCTGAAAGATGCGCTCTAGCATTCCTGGAAATGTCCCACATTTTCATGAATAACAACTGTATCAACAAAAAGACAGACATTAAACAACTGAGTGTCATTTACTCATATTTGCTAAACTGCGAAAAATTAGAGAAATTACATATCTCCCCAAATTTCGACTTTTCACAACCATAAATATAATCTGTGTTTTGGCCGATTCGACCAACAAATTTCATTCCACTCAAAATCTAATAATTTTCTTCTCACGATTTACTAATTATTATTAATTTAAAATTCCCATCAATTAAAATATAGTTTATTCAACTGCCTCTGGTCGGTTTAACAATTTCTTACATAACATTCTAAAAATCACATCATCTGAAGTGATTTGGCAACGTTTTGGCACACGCCCACAATTCGTTCCATCTTTCAACACAGACATTGACAACCTTCGGCATTCTGTCAAAGGTTCATCTCACTCATTATTCCATGACCACCATTTTGAGCAATCATCAAGTTGCTTCACGACGTAATGCTCTAATGTTTTCTAAATAATTTTTAATCTGTCATTAACTTGTCTTGTCATATTTTATATAATTTTAACCATTGTACCATGTATCCAGCTCCCACCATGTTACTGGACGGTTCCCTCATCCTATACGAAAACAACAATTAGCAACATCCTCACATACTACTGTAAGTTGATTCAATTTAAATTATTTTACACTTTTGTTGCTACTGTTATCATTGCAATTACAGCTCCTGATGATGATGGCAAAGTCCATTGAAAGCTGGAAAGAATTAAAAAAAGTATAAAGAGTGCTCTTTGCTTAAATTTTGTCGAGGTACCCAACAAAAAGCGGAAGCTTTAATTTTTCACCTATATATATATGAGATAAGATGAGATGAGATTTGAAGTGTTGCGATCATTCACGAATATAAAAATATTGAGATAGATATTCAACGATGGATACATTTTAGACAAAAATTCCAAATTTGGGGATCTTGGATTTGCAAATGCTGGGATTAAAAGAAAAATGAGAAAGGCCAAATAAAAACATCCGTACTGAATACTGACCTGTCGGCCACCACAGTGGACTTTTTCAAAGTACTATGTCAACACCAGCAGCATGAAACCAAAATCGTTTTAGATGTTACCTTAAAAATGTGAATCATACGAGTATGTTCGGACATATGTAGATTGAAAAATCTCAAAGGTGTAATGAACTTACTTCATTGCTATTCTTTTATTCATTGTTACTTACTTAGACTGCCCAACTTAGGTAAAGTTTAGTAAAATGTAAAAATCGAAGTCTACGAACACGGAATTCAAAACTTTGGATTTTTTCGAACCAAACTAATAGTATTATTACGGCAGGATAAACGTGGATAAATATTGAAAAGTTACATGGCTTTGTAGAGAGTCATTTAAATATGATTTCGTAGCATAATTGTTTTTGACGCCTAAAATAAATAAAATTTACTGCCGTTTTCGTACATTTATTATCTACTCATATTATCTTTTCAAAGAAAAAACGCACTAATGCAGAATTTTATTTCATTTTCATACAGTTTATTCATATTGCAACTCAAATAGCACAGAAGTAAACCTTCGACATTCAATAATCCAATGTAATAATGATATGATTGCATTTAACAATTACATTCATCAAAAATAGCTATATAAGTAAACTGAAAACTAACGATAAATACTTAATCACAAATAATAGAATTCATGCATGAAAGAACTAAATAAGTAGATAAACACCATAACAGCTTAAAAAAGGTTCAAAAAGGTGGTACTTGTATTATATAGAGAATAAAAGTAGTTTGAAGATCACTGTTTTTTTGCTTTGATTTGATTTACTACTTTTATGCTGAGCAAAGGTAGTAAATATGAGATATTTGACAAAGTTAAAAACTAACTATTTTTGTTATATACTGTGATCGATGATATGTTTTGTAATTGTAATCATGAAAGAAATGTATTGGCGTCAAAATTTAAAAAATGCACTACATAAACTTTACTGCCTAAGTACGGCTGTACAATTATTTTCAGGGTATGGTTCAAATTTATTTTCATTAGAAACCTTTCTATCATGATGCAAGGGTGTGCTCTTTCTCATACATGTTTTTTTATTCTGATGAAGGACTAATTCAGTAGGCGAAGCCATAGGATACAGTAATTTTCATCCTAAGCTTAGACTAGAGCCATAGTAGTTCACCGTATATGAGTAAATTATAAAGGATGAAGGAATATACTATATGAGAAGAAGCTTTGTCATAATGATTAAAATTATAATTAAATCAAGCCTCATACGTAAAACTACTGAACTCAATCCCACTAATAAGACATACGACATCAAAGTAATATTTGTTTAGCGAAACGAGGGCTCCTAGGTTCGGCATTCGCATACTCTTCTTTGATAGCTTATATTCGCGTTCGGTAATTTTCTCCCGCTTCGTGCTTATACAAAACGGGCAAAATGAACAGTCGTGTTTAATTTCGACATAAGTTTTTTAATTAATTCATGTAAGTGAGCTGTACTAATGGAAAACTAGTCGTGAAAGATATCATACAAGGCTAACTTCTGCTTCACATATACAATACAATATACTTTTATTATCCATCAATCCAATACGCAAAAACAATTTATATGGGATTCGTCACAAGAAAAAAGATGTCCATAAATAAAATTATAGATGTACATCAAAAGCATGGCTGAACTACCTTCACAAAGAAACAGTACTCAGTATAATCAATATGTAAAATATAAGTAATACATGTTGAAACTGGGCTTAATGAATACTTTAGGACTCAATATATTCGATGAATTGTTACTTATGACATATTTCGAGAACGCTGTATGTAAATTATTGTCCCGCTGTTTTGTGTTTCTGAATGACCTTCCCTATTGAGGGTAAAATTGCTTTTATTCTCATATACATATATCGAGAGTTCATATATTATTAATGCCGGTACAGTCAATACTTTGTCTCTTTTAAATAGTTCTTTCCAACTATAGGTATAGTAACCTGCACCATTGATCGCACAATTCGCTTTTGGGCTAAGTATTCAGTTTCAAGTGCTCATGAGGAACCCCAAATGCAGATTCCATACCTAAATTCATGTTCATTCCATAATGTTTTCAATACCTTTCTGCAGTATTTGGAGTTTTTTTACCAGCGACTCAACAGCGAATATAACCATTCAAGTAGGCACTGTTTCTTGGCCTAACTTAGGTAACAGATATTCATTTAGATATGCATTAAGGAAGGAATCAAGCGAGCTTAGACATAGTGAATGTGAAGGCTAAATTAAATTATCTTCCCGTCAACTACTTTGAAGTATGTTCTGTAGCTTGATATCATTGAAGCTTCATGTCATGGATAGTTTTCCACAGCTACACTGAAAAAATGTTACAGCATTACTCGATTTTGAGCAACAGTAACGGCAACTAGACTTTTCTGCATACTCTCAAACTAAACGCTCGAAAGTCCCATCCATCAGCACTGTGCATCATCTTCCAGCATGACGAAGATTCAATACTGCTCGTTGTTGTCTTATTGTATTCCTGATATTGGGGTATCCAACTTCTAAATAAAAATAGCGGCGTTATGCTGAGGTAAAATAACAAGTCCCGAACGTCCTATCGGGATCGTCGAAAATCCTATATCGGTGAATTTCTAACTAGACACAGACTATAAAATATATTAGCAATACTGTGTTGGTATTGTATCGTGTCTGGTGATCTGAATGACTTAATTAATTTGCAACTAGTTACAAAACTGTTAAAATTGATTTCTGGGGTGTCCCTCGGTGGCCTGAATCTCCGAAGGGGAGCTCTGTAGGACAATTTTGTAGAACTTTTTGGCATATCTTTTTTTACTCAAATAAATACTTCCATCTTTTTTTTTTCGCCAAATAGAAGACTTTAATTAGACTTCTGATTTGTGTAATTGCCAAAATAAACCGCTGACTCCTGCTGTTTGTAGATACATCGGTCTTCAGGGTAACACTCTAACTTTCAGCAGCATTTAAATTTTTACTCCGAACGAGATGTTTTTTCTCTTATTTTGGCTAATATATATCCACGCAGTGTCTGAGGTCCATGTAAATCAAGTATTAAGTACAAATAGGCCACTGAGAGTGACACGTGGCTTGTGGCAAAAGGAGATGATGATAAGCAAATCGAAAATTACGATGTTGTTGGTACGTTTATTTACTTACAAGAGAAATACTGTTTTCACTTGGTCTAATGTAGGTCGAGATAACCTAATGTAATGATGATTACTGTAATGTTCACCGGATGTTATTTATCTTCCTACATTTCGAATGGCAAACAACCGTTGTAACATACAGAACATCGCTCGATCAGGGTTGGACTGGTATCCTACATCATTTCAAGCTGACGTAACATAGTTTAATACCCTTAGTTCTGATTGTATGTAATACCTCATTCAATGCAAGATTTCAGTTCGCAGATGCGTGACAACACTACAAATAGTTTGGCAAAGCTTGAAAATGCGGAAGGTCCCTACGCCTCTGGTTGACATTGAATGACAATTACCGTTCGGGAATGGATAGATCACTATACTGTAACTAACTAAATCTGTAATGACTCATACGCGTGATCAGACCCTGACCTGTCGAGAGGCGTCAGGCTAGAACAGGGTGGAATTCTAAACTCTGTTTTTTTATTCGGGTCCCACAATCATCTTCGCAAACTTTTGAGATATTATAATACAAGTATATTAATAAACAAAAATTGGGAAAATATAGGCCTACCGTTTTGGTTCATTTCTTTATTACAATTTAAATTTTTATATTATGCTCACAAGGTATCATTCATTTATTATAATAATCTTGAGTAAGATGGTTTACGAATTTTTGTACTTGTTTTAAGGAGAAAAATTCCATATAGCGATCTGCTCGAATAAATAAAGTATTTAAAAATCACAATCGTGCTACAAAATATGGGTCTTCAAAAGAACTAAAAAATCTTGGTAAGTATTAAGCGATCTCCTATAAACAAGCCACAATAACGTTTTTCATGAGAAAATAGTAATTTTCAATAGTCCTCTGGTTGCCCTATTAGGTCCTTGCCTGTTTCGGAACGGATGTCAAATGGCTTGGTTTACTCAAGCGGTTGAGCTTTGGGCTTTCATTCCACGCCGCTTGGGTGATTTTCAATTTTGTTTCCTTCAAGTAAGTTTGTCCGATTGCCATGAGACACGAAATCTCTTGAAAATTCGCCAAGTTATACTTATTATACCGAGAAAATTATAGTCGGCTTTAACTCAATGTGGATTTTGCAGCAACGATTCAGCTGATGAACAATGAAAGAATAGCTGATGCCGCGCGGCATCCTGTTTGCCTGTAACAGTTTTGTGGCCTTAAAAATCAAAACGTATTGTTTTTCCATTGATGAGCTCCTCTACTTGTAATAAAATATTGAATCAGTCAAAATCAACAAATATGCTAAGAGTAAGGAACGCGCATGAGTATTATCATAATTAGGAACGGAAAGGAAACATGAAAACTGATTCCGGCCCTGAGATAAGATGACGCCTCAACACTTCCACGCTACAAGGCCCGATACATTAGCGTAGACTAGTAGTTCTTGGAACTTGTTTCGTTGAGATATTGCTTGTTTGTTAGAATTGCTAGTTGGTTATTTCGGTTGTTATTTTTCGGGTTATATTAATATATCCTTAACCATGGAGGGTGAGACTGGGAGTGGGAGGACTGGAAGCCAGGAAACAAGTAGAAAGCTTCGTAAGGCACTGAAAAAGGACGCGAAAGAAATCATGCTCAACGTGTTCAATTATTTGAACAAGACCGTGTCGCAGGGAGATGCACTAATGCGTTGCAAAAGCATGATAGGCGTCCCAGAGGATACAGGATAATTTGTTTGAAACTACATTTCTTTATTTTTATAATACATCCTTCGAATCGATGGATTGGTAGAGGCGGACCAATCCCATGGCAAGCACGCAGCCCCGATCTCACACCTATGGACTTTTTTGAGTGGGGTAGCATGAAAACTTTAGCATACTCTGATCAAAATCCTGTATCCACAATAGAATACCTCAGAAACAGGATAATACATGCAGCACAAGAAATTCAAGCCTCTCTTAGGAATTCGGCGGTAGTAAAATCAGCTGTCATAAGAAGAGCACGTGTGTGCATTAGAAATAGAGGGCGCCATATTGAAAATGATTGGCTTGTACTATCTCCCCCCACGGTCTCCGCATCTATTTTCCCCTCAGCCTGTATATGTCCAACATTTTTCCTGAAAAAAAGGAGATTTATCAGTATGAAAACCAAAGGATAAATTATAAATGTCTGTGCTATTAACCCTATTTTTACGGAGAAGACTAGGCGCTATATAAAAGTCATCCTTGTTTTGTGTTTTATCGACCCTGTTTCATTCTCGCTTCCTTCCTGAAATACTGCAACGTATATCTTGCGTTATTGCCGTGGAGTACATAACATGTGAAGAATTTACCTCCGAATTTCTTCTATGATAAATTGTGCACAATGACAGAGGCGGAGCGCTCTATCACTAAAGTGAATAGCTAGCACTTAATCTCCATGAATCAGTAAAATTGTGATATCTTGGGGAGCTCTGAAGATCAAGTAGATGTTTAATGCTTCTTCATATATTAACCAGACGTGGGAGAGACAAATGTAATTCAAGCACTTTCTGAATGATTAAAAATAATGTATAATGAGATCACTTTAATTTGAAATATTTGAAAAAATCGAAAAACGGGGGTTTTGTCATTGAGCGCCACCTCAGATATATAGAGAAAACTAGACTGAAACAACTTGACCTCAGCTAGAGGCGCACATTAAAAACCAGGCTTTGTACTCGTCCATCCCAGGGAAATAAGGTACAAATGCTTTACTTCTGTTAACATGAAAATCATTTTTCAAACATTATGGGTCACTGGAAATAAGCTCTGCTGTCTTGTAGTTTTCATTATTTACTTTAGGGCCGTATCGTCAGTACAATTATAGGACGCCTTCATGGCCTCCTTGATTTTCATAGCCTTTTATCTCCTTCAGAAAGGCTGGGGTATTTCTAGATTTCTACTGTTCCGTGTCAGCATCAGCGCTCTCCTAGTTATGTTTTCTTTTTAATAAATTGTAGGAAATTTCAGGCTGATGATAGCAACCGAAAGCATGAACAGGTTGATGCACATAGATATTTTCAATATAACCTCAAAACAGAGCAGAACGCCTTTCTGAATGACAGGAAAAACAATGAAAGTCAAGGAGGCCATAAAGGCGTCCAACAATGATTGTTGGACACATTTATGGCCTCATTGTTTTTCATGGTCTTTCATCTCCTTCAAAAAGGCTGGGATATTTCTAGATTCATTCCGTTCCGTGTCCGCGTCAGCGCTCTCCTATGGTCAAGCTTTGTTTCCTTTTTGAATTGTAGGAAATTTCAGGCTATATAGCAGATGACATAAATCAAAAGCATGAACGATTTGATGCAAATAGATTTGTAACATAACCTCAGAATGAAGCGCTGACATGGAAGGGTAAAAAACGAAGGAGTCCATTAAGGCATCCTATAATAAAATTGTAACAATGACTGACGATAGGGCGCTTAGTTAGTAGTGAAAAAAGTTATTATAGATATATACATATGAATATTTGGGAAAAAACATTCCCTTTATAGCTAATGTTATACAATTTGTCAAACAGGGGCGGATCTAGAAAATATTTTGGAGAAGGGTCGACTTTTGGTGCGTGGATATTCAGGATTTTTGACCAGGACGATACCCGTCTCGGAGGATATCGGCGAATGAAAATTGTCGAGCAATGGAGGGTCGTTTGCAAGTTGAAGATCACGTTCCAATTTTTTTTAACCCGGATGTTTCAGGATTCGCCACTGTTCTCAACCGATAGATGCCCCACCGAGTAGATGCCCATTCACCATTTACAACTGTTTGAATAAAGATGATGGATGCACATATTGCTCTGCTGAAAGCACATCATACAGCTTACTAGCTGTGCGTTGTAGTCGGGGTACACATTTTGTACAGCCCATTCTCGTCAGCTACTGCAGCTGAAGCGAAAGTGAGTTATTGGAATGATCTGGGTAATCAGGTGGATTTGCGTTATGTGACGCGCGAATCTCTCATATCCTCGGGGATAGCCCTGCTATATTATACTGGATAGACAGTAAAGTTTAGGGTGAATGATCGGCTCACGTATTCATTGCATAAGAGCATCTGCGTATATAGGCCTGAGAAGGCCATTCAGATATAACACTGTGTTACTCATATTCGCCCCTCGATTCTGCCTTTTGTCTTTTTTATTGTGACATCCCAAGATGGTTCTTCACGTTTACCTATAATAACATTTTTCCTTGTACTGTTTCATGAGACAGAATTGCCGTAGCAAATAGCATTTATCTCAAGGATATACAGACGGTTATGTTGGTAGGTATTCCGACATTATCAGAGACAGGGCTCTGTTTTACCTTACACGGAATCAAGTAGCTGATGATTCATCCCTGACATTATATTTACATCATTGCATGCTGGCCTGTGCCAAATGAGAGTGTCCATTCTTAGTTTTTTGTATAATCTCTGCACTTATATGCTTGTTCGTATAAAAGAATACCTTACTGCTTAGAAAGGTAAGCCTAGGTATCTCTCACCCTTATTTTTTGTGATTACACACTAGGGAACTTTTACAAATTTGGAAACGTTGTTCTGATGCTAATTTTTTTATTTATAAGAAATCACATCAATCATATATCAACAAGGGCATAGAACTCCAAGATTTTCGGGTCAACCAAATATGTACCACATAAATTACTTTTGCTGACATTTAGGCAGACATGTTTAATTTGGGGTATATTATCCATATTAGGTTGTTGCAGAACACTTCAAGCGATTAGACCAGACAAAACGAATATTTATTACTACAACGCATCGCAAAAAGCTGAACAACACCCACAGAAAACTGGGGTTCCAAAATCCTGATGAACGACCTTAAACATGAATTTCAACCAGTTTCTACCTAGTCAGTGGAATATGTGATCCGCCTTCAGTACCAGTTTGAACTCGTCATTTGTTTGTCCGCAGCGATTTTTTTGTCAGAAGGACTACGGAAATAGTGTTTTGTGAAGAGCCCAGGTTTCGAAAAGGAGATAGTTGATGGAAGCTCAACCATGAAGCGATTGTCGGTTGATAGTCAGAATGATCGGGAAAGAGTAAGATTTGACTCACACCACCGCTCATCTAATCAAGGAGCACTGGGTATTGTATTACGATAATGCTCCTAACCACACAGCAATGTCAATAAACTAGTCTTTGGCCAGTAAAAATATCCCTGTGTCTCCTCAGCCTCCTTATTCGCTTGACTTGAGTCCTTGTGACTTGGACGGCTCTAACCGACCAGCTGAAGGCTATTCCGGTATCGGGAGTTCTAGCACTGCTTTGAGGAGTGGAATAACCGTCTCCAGGGCTGTGTGTCTTCAAAAGAAGTTAAGTTTTTAAGTGTGACAATACAAAATTGTAACTATACTTGAGTAAAAAAATTAAAAAAAGTCTCATCACTTAATTTACAGATCTCGTGTATCTATGTTTTATCTCATCTTATTTTTACACATGGCTTCGTTGGGCATGTCATAAAGAGCGTTAAGGTTATCTAGTTGAAAGGACTACAACTCTATCAACTTTAATACTTTTTCACGTGTCTCTCGACAGTATAAGTATCAATACCTACTGAGCATGCATCCGACTGCTAACCTATGCAACTCTTTCTCCTGTTCCTTTCGTGCCCTTTTTGTGCATTGCGGCTAATTGCTCTAATGCTAATGCTCCCATAATCCTCTTCCATTCTTTTTAGAAGTCTAAGGTTCGTTAAGTGCTGGCATCAACATTTGGGGTTTGAATTAGATTTAGTTACAAGACTAAAGCAGGCCATACAAATACCTATACCGAACACGAGACTTAGTACCAGCTAGTTGTCCACCCGGCCAACGAATGCAAGAGGGGGAACGGTCATCCTCTCTTAAGTTGGTGATTTGCTCCTGTAAGGTATTTAATACCACCCACTTACAGCCCTTTGACATTATCCATTCAGGAACTGTTAATTCTAGAATGTTCTCATATGAGATATCTTCTAAGCCCTTTTGAGGATTTCATCATGGTCATGTCTTTAGGATACTTAGTAAATTATATTACAAACATGCAAAATGGAAGGAAACTGCAACTAATACTGACTTCAGTAACAATGTGTTGTCATAACAAAAAAAAATATCTTATAGATGTTCGTACGTGTGCCGCTTTTTATGTTAGCTTGGATATGCGACTTGTGGCAGAAAAGCTTAGATCCTGATTTTTACAAACCTCAAAAGTATCCCCATCAAAGTTACTGCCTTGCGAAGCTACACAAAGATGGAGCCGCTGTTCCTAGTCTTTTAATCTTTCTAAAATCCCCAAATAACGTCGTATCAGGACATTTTTCAATTTCGGTAAATCAAAAAATTCATAGGGGCCGAGTTCAGGTGAATGTTGGGGATGAGGCACCACAGAACAAATACAGTGTGTCATGAGGCTTTGAAATATTGCAGCATCTACTTGTCTGCAATGTCTGGTATCACAAGAAATGAAAAATATGATGACAAAAAACAAGCCATCTTTAATTTGATCTTAGATTTGCTCATTCGAGCTGTCTTTGGTCGAGGAGATCTCGCAGTATGCCACTCTCAACTGCGCCTCTTGGTCATCACTCATAAAATGTATTCTCATCGTTAGCTTTTAATTTGTACTAGAAAAAAGCCACCGATGGGGCCGAAACGTTGGTGAACATTCTACCAATATAACGTGCTTTCATTTTGCGGCCAACAAGACAGAGATATTTATAAAACTTGCTTACGCTGTTTGTGATCTGATTTAAATGGTTCACTACTATTCTCCATCATACCGCCTGCCTGGAATGTTCACTAAATACTAATTAAGCGTATTCCCCATAAAAAGCACACGTGTTTCTAGAATTACAGAAAAAATGGCCAGGTATACACATATGTATGTAGGTTTGCAGGGCGACACGTATACTTGTGTTATGTCAACATGTTTGTGTCATATCATCACATCCTATATATATATATATATATATATATATTATATACGTGATTCTAGGCCATCTACGGTGTTGTTGATAAATGGCAAGTGGGACTATATTATGTCACAACGAGATCCGCATATAAAAACATTTACTTCCTTCATAAATGTTGATAACTGTTAAAGGGTCCACAATGAGACCAACACATGAGGCAAAAAATGCCGTATTTACACTTTCCGGAGACAAGTTTCATTATTTTCGGAGCTAAACATATTATTATACCGAGGCAGACGCGTACACAGAAGCCTAAATACCGAGCAACGTAGCTGCTCTAAGGAGCTTAAAGATATTTTCTGACTCCTATTCTTGAACTATCTAAGTTTGGTAGAACTGGGAAAAGCCTAATTAGACAAGTTGTTCCACAATGTCGAAATCTTAGGAACAAAGGAGCAGACGTACCATCCAGCTCCGGATGTACGAAGTTCGACGCGGTTAGAGTGGGGCCCACGTCAACAGGGTCTATACGGTAGGCTCATCGCCCGGCAGCATCATGGAGGAGAGCTTTGAGAAGCAAGGCCCGTTCGCATAGCCGGATCAAAGAGGGCCTAAAAGTGTAGAAGGGTCCTGCGACTGTCCGTTAGAGGAGTGTCACCGTTCAATCGGACACCCTGCTCGGAACAGGATCGAGCACTGATAATGTAGTCGGAGCGGCAGCACTCCAAACATGTCTACAGGCTATGTCATATCTGGGCCTCGCACAGAGTGAGAAGCTTACCAGGGGTAAAGTACTTCAATATCCTAGCTTTTTCTCAGCAAGTTCACCGGACATGGACCTGATTCCCAAAGCTGAACTCCTTAGATTATTTCTTTCGAAACTGTCTGAACATTTTCGCTCGGAAAGGAATATTTTCTAACTTTCATCCGCCCTGCATCCCAGAAACTGGATGGCTTTTCGAGAATGGTCAAATGGCGGCCGTGGAGTAGCCCAAACACACGTTTTTCAATTTTGGGCTCATAGTGAGGAAACACTCCGTATACGACCGTAGCACATATATAATATATACGGATTCGACAGTGTTTGTCGGCCCCTTTCGTCTTGGTATCGCCAACTATATGACAACTTTCTTTACAATTACCAGGAGTGCCTCCCAAGAGATCCGGTGCAATCATACGAATGTGCTGCTGAAATTATTTGCAAAAGCAAAAAACAAGTCAAACGGAAGATATTGTAGAAATCTGTGAGTCCCCAAAATTTTCCCAAACCTTGCCTGGGACGTGCAAATCTTAAATCTCTTACTAGAAGTTTCATGATTCTCATATGCTTTCTCATATTAGTTAATTTATATCTGATTCTTCATTATATCTTTAAGTAGGTCTAAAAAACACAGCACACGTGTTTTGCAAGAATAGTATTATCATAGTGACATGGTACCCTTTTTCAGTCTTGCTGTTAAAACGCAACACGCTTGCACTTGAAAATGTGTAACGGGGAGCTTCGTTACATTCGAAACTTAATATGAAACCGCATATACTCATTCAGTAAGAACTTGTTTTCAAATATTAAATCTGTTATAATCAGCTAAATAAAAGCTTGGTTTTAAAGATATATTTTTTTATTTTCTTATTCCAAATGGATTGGATACAATCAGTAGGTTAGGTACTTAGGCCGCTCGCTTCAAAGCTGCATATCAAGGTACACGCCTGTCAACCTTTCCCATTCTTAATCACATGAGTGCTGGTAGCTGCCCACCACTAGAACTGCTACTACGGGGGATGTCTTTTAAGTTCTGCATATGAAAATAAAACAAAACGGTAGGTAGTTCTAAATGACTTTATCGCTTTTCGAAGTATTCTCCACGAAGATTAATACACATCTGCATGCGCTTGAACCAATTTTCTAAACACTTATTCCACTCGTTTGCTGGCAGATCCAAAACGGCACTTTTGGATGCGTCAACTGCTTCTTCTGGTGACTGGAACCTTTGACCACGCAGTCTGTTTTTAATTTTTGGGAATGTGAAGAAATCGTTAGGACTTAGATCGGGACTATGTGGAGGATGGTCCAATAATTCCACGTTTTCTTCCCTTAAATACTGCCTTATTTCAAAAAATTTGGTAAGCTTGATACTGATAGTTCATGTTTTCAAATCAAAATAAAAACTTCGAATTTAGTAATCCTACCAAGATTCTTTATTTTTTATGTTCGTTGAATGAGAACCTATTATACAGGGTATTCATTTGAAATATGTCCACGATGGATTTATCGAAAACCACTGATTAAAAGAGTAGCGCCGAGAAATGTCAAAAAATTTGTCAAGGATGACTTTTTAACCAAAAACTACTTCACCCCCTTGCACTCTCGCCCCCCCCACGATCAATCCCTTAAAAAATTTAAATGACAAGGGTATCGAGTGATAGCTTGTTTGAAAGGCCTTTCGAAGTCCTTTATTAGTACGTTTGATTTTTTTAAATCAGTCGATTAGTCTTCTAGAAAGTTAAAGAAATCTTTATTTATTTTAATTTGTTATAGAAAACAAAAACAAACGATAATATCACTTAATATTTCAATAGGTCTTCAAAATGTTGCCCATTAGGGTTTGCCAAATCTACAATTCGTTTATAATTTAAAACGGAAACTACCAACATAAACAGCAATTCGGAAGATTAGACGTGGCCACAACCAAATAACAACCCGAAGCTTTTCCGCATTATTTTCATCAACATAGGTATCCTGGGCGTACTGTATTTATTGTTATACCTGTTGAGTTATTTGTTGCTAAAGGAAGAAGAAAATTTAATTTTCTGTAAGTTATCTTTGTAACAATCTTTGGATAGTGAAAATTAATTTATTGATTTAGATTTTACTTCCAAAATAGTTTACACACTGGCCGAAAGAGTGGAAACGATTCTAATTTATGGTGTCCAAAATCAATATGCTCGGCAACCTGCCGTCACGTTTAAAACAAGGCATCCGGGAAAGATAACTTTGCATAGGTACGTTTTGGACCTTGTTATTAAATTTACTCAAAGTGAAGCAGCTCAAGCTGAAGGTTTGGGTCATTTTGGAATAAATCCTATTACTGCATTACGCAAAATTTTTTAATGCGACTTGTATTTCATTAAGCTCTCTACTCACAGTTACTAAACTCAATAAATTTAATCCATTCAAAATGAAAATATTGCAGGGGTTAACCGTTAAAGATGATTTCGATAGGCGAGGTGAGTTTTGTGAACAAATGGCTGCTAAAGAATATCTGTGATGAATGCACATTTTATCTAAATGGATTTGCTAGTAAGCATAACTGCAGGTACTGTATGTTCTTTATTAATGGAAATTTGGATATGTTGGAAAATACATCAATCCGCTTATTACTGAAGCCATTGAAAACCAAATCGAAGCTTCTCCTCACTAAGTTCTTCCGGTTCGGTTATCGCAAGACGACGAGTTTCCAGATAAATGGATTTTGCGAAGCGGGCCTATAGGATGGCCTGCTAGATTTCCTGATTTGACGCCATTAGACTTTTTTCTAGGGGGCCTTTTTAAATCTATTGTGTTAACTTTCCAAACTGAAAGTTTGGATGATCTTCGTCAACGCATCATCGAAGGCTGCCATGATATCCCACAACATGTTTTTGAAAATGTCCGTCAGGAATTTGAACATCGCCTATATCATTATTTGGCCAGTAACGGGCAATATTTTGAACACTTATTGAAATGAAAAGTGATATTTTCGGGTGTTTTTGTTATCTATCTGAACAAATTGAGTTGAATCAAGATTTTTCAATTCTTTTTAAAAACGAATCGGCCGATTTAAAAAATCAAACTTCAAAATTAAGGACATCGAAAGACCTGTCAAACAAACCGTTACTCGATACCCCTTGTCATTTGAACTTTTTAAGGAGATGACCCTGGGGGCAGAGGGTAAAAGGAGGCAGTTTTTGGCTAAAAAGTTGTCCCCGTTAACAGATCTTTAGACGTATCTTGGCGTTTTTTCTTTTAATCAGTTGTTTTCGATTAATCCACGGTAGGAAGTTTTCAAATGAACACCCTATATAGGTGGGATAGGGTTTCACTAATTATTTGTCTGATTATCCAGAAACAGGATATAATATATTACACTTCATTAGAAGCAATTGTTTCTTTTAAATTAAGAAAGTATGAAAAGGCATGCCTGAAACTAGATAAGGCCACTCAATCATGTGTACCAAAAATACACTATTATTTATGATATTGAAACAATATTGCCGTCACCCTCACTCAACGTACGAGTATTTACATATATAAGTAAATTCTACATCACTTCAAAGAAGCGAGGATATTTTCAAATACTACACAGTCTGCATCAACAGGAGGCTCCATTTCGTATATACAATATGAAAGACAAGTATATCAAGCTAACGTTATTCACATGCTTGTTATAAATGCCCTTCATGGTCCTAGATATGGCTACGTAACTTAAATTTTAAATGTCTTCCTATTCCGACACGTCAGCATTGACTCCCATATACAGTGTTTTATTGGGAACGATAAACATTCTTACCATGGTTATTAGTCACTAAGCGGCTAACGCCTGACTGTTACACTTAATTAACATAATTAATCCACTTGACAGCTGCTACACCTGCAACCGCAACATTCAAATATGACGCTCCTCACGAAAATCACTCGAAGCTCGACCTGGCACCGCGTCTGTCGCATACTCCCGATCATTCATGAATGAAGGGGCGAGTCCTGACGAGTCCGCGCGTCAAATATACACTTTTACTGTTTCTATCAAAATATTTCATTGTTTTAATTATACCTTTTATACAGAAACTATATGACCTAGACTAATTAAACAGTTTAATAGAACAGCTAAGTGGCTTGCTATTAGCTTAATAGTGTATTATTTCAAATAAACTGGTTCCAGAAAATTCAGCTTAATCTAGCCGAATAATATAGTTACTTAGAATAATTAAAAGCTTGATTACGGGTAACGAAAATTTTATTATCATTGAAAGGACTAGCGGTCACTGCAACCATCCATGCATAATTTCATCATGCTGAACTTGCTGACTTGATCTCTTCAAAAAAACTATGTGATTCAGAAAATAGGTATTTTTGAACAAGTAGAAAGAATCTTTTCATGCTCTTCTTTGCTTCCTGCTGCACTGCTACTGCTTTTGATCACCCTGTATATTCTACCTAATTAGTTATGGTTAGCACAATCAGTACAACAACGACCAACATTTCTTCGAAACCGTTGTATACGTTATTGCTGTTCCTTTAGTCCACTGAATAAGGTAAATTAACAGGACAGTGTTCGTAGCTGCACGTAAACTTCAATTAAATAAATGGTCGATCTGGCCGAATCTTCATATCTTAGGGGTTCTCGAGGCTGACGCTAATGGCAACACTAATTTGAAGGGTTTGTATATTAACGCCCGCTGGGAAAGCAACGAAATATTACAGGGGTGATCCCCGTGCTTCACTCCAAACCCACATGCAATAAAGCTAGATTCAGTTTATACTCTTTATTCTTATGCACCATCCATGTAAATACCAACTTACTGGGACAATCGGTGCTCCAGTATGCTGCTGTTGCTGCGACTGAAAATCAGTATTTACGAAATGTTCATTTAAGTTTTGGAATATTCCGGAATTACTGATGTGGCCGGAATATGTTGCGTAACCGACTAATTCAAATACTGCTTGGTATAATAGGATAACAATAGCAATGCCAAAGGTACATCCAGCAGCATTACACTGGTTATAAAATATTACATTTTTTAACTTCTCCCAACGTTTTTGCAAGTTTGCGTTATAGCTTATAGGCTATATTGCCACAGGTCCTTTTGCAATTACAACATCCGCACCAGCGTTTTGTTATATCATGAGCAACTATACATCCTCCAACATGAATTTTTATTATGCCTCTTTGCCCAATTTCCATTAAAATCACATAGCGCCAAAGCATTTTAACGTAAAAAAATAATATTTTGTTATCATAGCCTACTAAGATCACCTGTTTGTCAAGTACATCACACACAAGGATCAGTCCTCGTATCCTCACGATAGAGCTCCCTATGGAATATCCATATAACCTCAAAGGGATAAGATTATTTATCTTTACTTGAATCGGCGGCGTGTTCGATAGACGTCTCCAGCAATTATGGTTATTGTTACTAAACGAAACGTGGGATCTGTTTTCATGAATTTTGAACAGATACCTGGAGGGTTGTTATGAGAGCATATTCATCATCACTTAGAGGTAGGTTAGCTGTCATTCAGTACATCGTGCAACAGCCGTGAGACAGTACGAACCCCTTCCCACTTCAGTTGGCCCAGCTATTGAAATCTTGGTTTTTTTTCTTATCAAACGCAAATAATAAAAATGTAGCAGGGTGTTATAGGTTTAAAATATTAACAATGAATATTTTGGTAATATGTAGTAGAAAATACCAACTTTATCACTCCCTAATCAAATTTGCAGCATAAAAATAACACATGCTGCAATTACAGCATATCAACCTATTTTCATTTCAATGCAAAGTAAGTCTATAACGCATAGGTGGCTGTGAAAAATAAAAGCCATGACATTTGTTTTTATTAATCACAGCTGTCAGAATACGTTTAAAATAGTTTTGGGTAGTTAAGGTTTTCAAAATGGGTAGAGCAAAGGTTATTAGTGAGAAAATTCGGTTACTGATAATTAGATTTTTTTGATTCTGGGAAATCAAACACAGAAATTGCAACTTTGTTAGACTTATCGCGGTACAGTGTGAGAAATATTGTTAGAAGATATAACGTAACTGGTTCAGTTAATATTAAGCCACGATATGTGAAAAAAAGTAATATCACAAATGCCGACCGAAGAGCATAAAGAAGAATAATCGTGAAAAACGGGCGTGCCAATTATTTACAATTAAGTGCTCTGTGGAGTGACGCTGTTGGAAGGAGAATTTCGAGGTCCACAACTCATAGAGAGGCCCACAAACTGGGATTTAGCACTTGCAAGGTAAGTTTTCTTATAAAAGAAAGTGAAGTAAAAACTCTGAAGTTGCACAGCTTGTTTATAGGCCAAAGAAAAGCCACTATTAACTCCACTGCAAAAGAAAAATCGACTTAGATGAGCTACAGAACATAGACAATGGTGTGCAATACAATAGAGTGATGAGGCCCGATTCGAAGTTTGTGTTGGTGACAGTCGCAGTAGAGTTATTGGCAAAAAAAAATGAAGCATTCCATGTTGACTGCCTGAAGAGAAAAGTGAAACTTCCAGCATTCATTATGGTCTGGGGCAGTATGTCATCAAAGGAGTAGGAAAACTTCATTTTATTGATGAAAATGTGGATACAGACAAATATTTGGCAATTTTAGAAGAATCGCTTTTACCAGAGATGGATGAGTGTTTGACATCCGGCCAAGATTTTGTGTTTCAGCAAGATGGTGCAGCGTGCCATACCTCAAAAAAGGCTATGAAATGGATGGAAGAAGATAATGTACCACTTTTGAAATGGGTTTCTAGCAGTCCAGATCTGTCACCTATTGAAACTTTGTCGCACGAGATGAAAAAGGTTCTACGACAACATCCTCCTCGTACAATCACCGAACTGAGACAAAGCTTCAAGAAATATGGGATTGTTTTACACCAAATTTTTGCCAAAACTTGGTTAACACTAAGCTCCAAAGAATTTCAGCCGTAATAAAAAATAAAGGTAAGGTTACCAAAAGTTAATCTTTCAATTGTTGTTTTGTTAACTTTATTCGCACATTGTTTATTTGTTCAGATGTTCTATTAGTTATAGGTCTAAGTGATTTCAAATAAGTATTTTTTACGACAAGTGTATCTAAAATGTTTTTGAGAAAATAAGTTGTTTTAGATGTAAATAGTTTCGTCGTGTTTAGTTTATAAAGGCATATTTTGGTACAAATCTTTAAGTGGGCCAACTGAAGTGCGAAGAGGTTCGTAGAATCCTAGATCCTACATATGAAGGCCCCGCGACTACTATGAGGCACCACTTAATATTAATAGGACTGAGGAAAACCTCCTTATCCACAATCTCGACGCGCTAGCAACAAAGCAGAAATCGTACCGGTCAGTTATGTATGTATAAAGTTTCAGTGGGAGGCGGAAGCCTTGCAGGTTCGTCTGGCAGCAGCCTCAAACACGCGGGAGCAACATGCAGGAGAGCCCTGAGGAGCAGAGCCCTCTGGCATAGCGGTAGAAGATAGCCTGGTAGTCGACCACGAGTCGGTGCCAGAGAGGCTTGCTAATGTATGTTGAAGAAGTCTCATCGATCAGTCGGACTGCCCTCCTCTACACTACATCCACCATGGACGGTGGAGGAAATAGTTATTCCTTATGTGACTAGACCACTTATAGCACTAGCTATTTACATATGTTCGATTGAACCTCACAAAGCACTCATCTCACGAGCCTATAGCACCAGAAGCCACACAGGAAATTTGCCCACTGCAATTTTCAGAGATAAGCAGTCGGCTATGGAAGGTCACGCGCATCGCTGTTTACAGCTTCAAGCGGCGGTAGATCGACACGTACTCCGTAGAGGTTTGGAATACATAGTTTTTTTCCATCAATGAATTTCTGATAGTCCCATACGGTTATATATGGCAGACTAGATCAGAACAGCTCATAGCATGGTAACAGCATATCATTAACTTGTATGGATGACTGTATGTAGTCTATGATCGTCAGAAATTTCTTGTTGGAAATAGGGAACAATATATTAACGCGGTCGACACGCTACCGTAGCGACTTAAAATTTGTACAACCGCAATACACCAACAAGACTATGTAATGGATATTGAGATGTGTTTATTATGCAATCCTCTCGTCTTTCGATCTGAATAGTGTCAATGTTAAGTACAAACATTTTACAAAAATAAATTCGTATCACTTTAATACGGTATGATACCATAGCAGCTCTGCACCGAATGGAAAGAGCAAAAAAAACAGGTGCCAAAAAACGGTATGAAATATTATGCAAATAAGTTGTACCTGGTGGGCCAATAATTAAGGACGCCGGCTGTATCTCTCAGAAGTTCTAAGTGTTGGTAGCGATAGATGCAACCATACAAGATATGCCTTATCTTCCCTTTTTACTTGTTCCTATGCCACCATTGATGAAAGCATTCAAGGAGTTCTGTCAGCAGGAACTTCCGAACTATAGGAATAGACAATCTCGAAGTCTTTTCGCTGAAGTTGTTCGGACTCAAAACAATTCTCCACATACCGAACATGTAGACTAAAAAAAATGAATGGATCAGCTCAGCCAAACAGGCTCGTACAATTAGTCATCATCCATTTGACAGCACTGCGACCTAGAATGTTCTACCCTGCCCTACGGTCGGTACCGGAAATGGGGAGACGTTGCTGTAACTAACCTGGCTAGACCCCAGCCACGGCAGCTTCCCATCGGTCAAACCGCGACGCAGATACATGTGTTAAAGGTATTTCTCTATGAATTTAAGTTTTCAAGGCAAATATACGGGGAGATCTATGATATGTAGAATATGCCTAATAGATGCGCAGAATTACTGGGGTTGGGAATCTTATACAGATGTATTAACGCCAAAAATGTTGATATACTATCCCCTACCCTACAACCCCAACCTTCAATTTATAGTCCCTACAGGAGCTTCTGAAACGTGAAAAAACCAAGTAGTGAGATTTTTATTTTTTTTTTCGATTTTCTGCCCCTGGCTCCGGCGCTGCTGACCGATTTTCAAAAACCGCAGTGATTTTTTGTCATTCGCGGTAACCTTGTAACCTTGTGCGAAAATGTTATCAAAATCCGAGTGGCACTTTCCAAATGACAGACGGGCCCAGGCGGACATAAATAATTGACACAGTTTTTCGTGAAGTACATGCCATATAGCATCCAATAAAACCTCATTTTCTGAACTGTTCGCGATTACAGTAGTTCCTTGATCTTCTTAATGATAGTTTGTTACATTTTTTGTCAAGTCATTTTCTGACACAGGATGTAGACCCCATCATCGGTCGTTTTTCTGATGTTGAATTATCAAGCAGTATACAGGGTGGCCAAACACGTGACGTCATAAAAAAAAAAATAGATTCCCCACATCGAGAGGAACCCAAATCACCCCCATATATATGGTCCGATTTTGTTTAGTTTAGGAGTTATGATTTTTTTTCGGATTTTTCGAGAATTTTTGAGTTCTGTGTTTATTTTTACCATAACTTCGTTAATAATTGTGATAAATGCCTGCTTTTTTCACGATTATGTAGCTAAGACCTAAGGCTTAACTATCATATAATCATTCAAGTCATGTAACTAATACTACTTTTTAATTTTTTTCAAAATCTTCGAACATAACAAAAAAGTAAAAAAGTGCAACAACTTTGAACGTTTATAAAAAATTGAAAAAACATGTTCTTACTATTCGTAAGTATCTTAAAAACTTCCTTACGGTATCAGCTATTTACCGTAAAAATTTCATCAACCTAGCTTTACTACATGCTACCGTAATTGTGGCTCAAATAGAACCGAACCCAAAATTGGATAACCCTCTGCTCAGTTAGTTTCGGAAAAAAAATTTGCAAAAACCACAAAAACACGTTTGATTTTTACTGAACAGCAGATTATTATTCATTTATGTTATTTACAAGAGGTTTTCAAAATGTCTGCCTCTAACAGAAATGCACAGTGTACACCTACGTATGAAATTTTGTTTTAAATCTCTAAATGCTTGTGTGTTGTTTTTCAACACATGTGTCGCTTCTTGAATTTTGTTCCTCAATGAATTTTCATTTGCACATTCTTGGGCGAATGTTATGTCTTTAAAATATCCCCAAACAAAAAAATTATACGTTGCGTGATTATGCAGAAATGCATTATTATTATGGCGTTGCTCAAGGCAACGGCGCTTTAGCAGCTCAGCTGTACCGGGAACAACTTATACGCCGAGGCGGACCACAACCTGAGCATTACCCAGACCACCGTGTTTTTATTAACACACATAACACTTTCATGGCAGGCCGCATTCCAGGACGAGGAAGCAATGAAGGATATCCTACAGCTGATCCGGATCGCAGAGAAGTAGTACTTGAAGAAATTAGCCGGAATCCCTCAACAAGTACGAGATCTATGGCACAAAACCTTAGAATACCACGAACATCGATACAAAATATTCTTCATGAAGAAGGTTATCATGTCTATCATGTTCAAAGAGTTCAAGCGTTGATGACTTCAGATTACCAGTTAAGAGTGGATTTCTGCGATACAATGCTGCGAAGACAACGAGAGGATCCCGATTTTTTTGATAAAATTTTATGGACTGACGAGTCACGTTTTGAAAGAACAGGGATATTCAATATCCATAATTTACATACTTGGGCTGTTGAAAACCCCCACCAGTCAAGGCCGTCGACATTTCAACACCGTTTTAGTGTGAACATGTGGTCAGGAATATTCAATATGGAATTTATCGGTCCATTTGAACTGCCGTCAAGGTTGGATTCGGTAGCCTACAAAAGCTTCCTTGAAAATAGCCTACCATTATTGCTGGAAGATTCAAGCCTGGAAGCCAGACGGAACATGGTGTTCCAGAATGATGGTGCACCATGCCACAACGCAACGATCGTGCGAAACTACTTAAACGAAAGGTTCCCAGACAGATGGATCGGACGAAACGGACCGATACGATGGCCTCCACGCTCCCCTGACCTCAACCCCATTGATTTTTTTGTTTGGGGATATTTTAAAGACATAACATTCGCGCAAGAATGTGCAAATGAAAATTAATTGAGGAACAAAATTCAAGAAGCGACACATGTGTTGAAAAACAACACACAAGCATTTAGAGATTTAAAACAAAATTTCATACGTAGGTGTACACTGTGCATTTCTGTTAGAGGCAGACATTTTGAAAACCTCTTGTAAATAACATAAATGAATAATAATCTGCTGTTCAGTAAAAATCAAACGTGTTTTTGTGGTTTTTGCAAATTTTTTTTCCGAAACTAACAATTTCTATTGAGCAGAGGGTTATCCAATTTTGGGTTCGGTTCTATTTGAGCCACAATTACGGTAGCATGTAGTAAAGCTAGGTTGATGAAATTTTTACGGTAAATAGCTGATACCGTAAGGAAGTTTTTAAGATACTTACGAATAGTAAGAACATGTTTTTTCAATTTTTTATAAACGTTCAAAGTTGTTGCACTTTTTTACTTTTTTGTTATGTTCGAAGATTTTGAAAAAAATTAAAAAGTAGTATTAGTTACATGACTTGAATGATTATATGATAGTTAAGCCTTAGGTCTTAGCTACATAATCGTGAAAAAAGCAGGCATTTATCACAATTATTAACGAAGTTATGGTAAAAATAAACACAGAACTCAAAAATTCTCGAAAAATCCGAAAAAAATTCATAACTCCTAAACTAAACAAAATCGGACCATATATATGGGGGTGATTTGGGTTCCTCTCGATGTGGGGAATCTAATTTTTTTTTATGACCTCACGTGTTTGGCCACCCTGTATATCCCGACTATCCAGGTCATGTAAATATAACAAGTTTTCCTAGGAGATGCAGCCAACTTGTTAGGTTGAGTGAATACGCACAGATGGACACAGATAAATAAATAGGAAAGAAATGCCATTTAATGCTAACGTAGGAATATCTGCTTACATACCGCTCCGTCCGAATTGTATATAACATCGCTGGGAGAAGTTAAGTGTTGCTGCATGCATGATGCATCATTTCAAGGCTTCCGAAAATATCAACGAAAAAGAATATTTCACAGACCAGATGAATTATACAGGTAAGAGAATAACAGAGATCGTTCATACCTACAGTTAACAGAACTGCTCAAGTGCACAGCATAATAATAATTTTTTATTTAGGATCGAAAGCAACTAGCTACTGCAACCTGACGGCACCCAGATTTAAATACTCTCAACTGAGCCATGCTAACCCGACCCGAATGGATGCTGGCACTACCGTTGCTAGTCGGCTTGGAGCTGCCCACCAGCTGATGAAAGGTGTTATATATGCATATCATCATGACACTTCAGCTGATATTCAACACCCGTGTTGCGTAACTTGTGTGTGACCTTATATGGATTTTTTATGACATTTTGTAAGTTTATTTGACATAATGTAGGTTCTCCTTTAAAATGTCGCCGCCCTTGAACTAGCTCACACAGTCGGTCCTATACGTTTTTATATTTTTTTGAAGTGATTTAGTTGGAGCCCAGTAGTTACCAATACATAAAACGTACGCACAACGTACGTCCCATTTCTATATTGAATGTTGAATGGATCACCACCTGGAGCTGACAAGCATTTGGAGTGGGTCTCCTGCAACGGTCAAATTTGTCACTCACAATATTATTAGATATATGTATCAACAACTTTATGAATTTCATTGGGTGCCATAGCTTTTACTGATTTATTACAGTGCTTTGCCTTACCTCATATTAGTCAAAAAGCACATCACGTCAAAACAGTTACATATAATCTCAATATTTTCCTAACATCCCACTAAAAGAGGGTCAGGGGTGGAGCACGAAGATCAGCCCTCCTATACTTCACCTTATCAGTAAGTGATTGGCTTTATCCACATCCTCAAAATGAGATTGCCAGTCGCTGGTCAGTTGCTTCAGTGGTAACTTAAAGGCAGTTGCTGATGAGTTTCTTTTATTCAGAACAGCGCATTCAATTCCATTAGGGCGTCAAGTTTCAAGAAGATGACATTACGAAGTGATTCCATCAACTCAATTTTCATGGATAAGTATAAACCTATACATCACCATTACATCAGAGACAGATGTTCCGGCGATATACAAATATATGTTGAAGTTGCAACTGTTTTGACATAAATACGAGCTGACGTTTGCATGATGCATGATAGAGTAATCTTTCTATCCGTCAAAGCGGTCCGTGGGACCTTCGCTCTTTGTTAAAGAAAGGAAGGAAGGGGAAGAGCAAAGAAGGTGAAGTGCGCCGGTTAAGGGGATGCCTTGCTATTGTTAACTGGTATTCGGTTATTTTAAAATAATCCTAAAATTAATTTAGGAATGTGTGTGGCAAAAATCGTAATTTTGGTTGGATCTAGAATTGGTCGATTTGATTTTGATCAGTGCGAGCCGCGGTCTTGTGTGCTTGCGAACTTACTCGACTGTGTGGTCTACTGTCTCACGCCACAGAGGGTTGCTGTGCGATTCCGCTTGACTATAACGTAACTGCGCCTGATGTTTGATGTAGTTAGTCCCTTAGGTAAGGGATTTCTAGGTCCCTGTGAAGTCACTCTTTGGAGTCATACCATGGTGCGTTAGTGATGGTTGGCAAGGTTCTGTTCTGCAAAACCTGCAGATTACGCATATGCGCTTTGGCAAGAAAACACCATGCTTCACATGCGTAAGTGATGGTTGGATTATTTAAAGAAGTACTAAGGCTAAAAACCTGGGCATTGAGATTGTCCACGCAGTCCGTCAGTCCCTTGATTTGAGCTGCATGGTCAGCGATGATCTGGTATAGCCTCTCCTTTTTGGTACCTCTTTCAGTATCTGCGGCTGTCAAAGCCTCACTAGCGTTCGTATTCTCCAATCTCTCCGCCGCTTTTTACTTCTTCTCCAATCGCTGTGATGGAGAGGTCACCTAATGACCCCTCGGGCGTGCGTTCCATCTTATATTCGCCTTTTCTCTCAGCAAATTCTCAAAATTTTTAAGGAGCAAAAATCTGACAACTTGTCTTTTCCCTGTCTACAGGGCGATTGAGTGATCTTATTCTAGCTTTCTAGAGCCGCGCGGTTTTACGACTATTTCAAGGTTTTTCTAATACAGAGAAAGACAAGAAAGTAAGTGTCTTTGTTTGTTAGAACTATCTGTGTCATTTTTGGGCCTACGCACTTCCTACCCCAGAAGCATTGCTACGACTTTAAGTCACCCTGTATCTCCCCAACAAAAAAGGAATCTAAGCAGGCAACCAAATATTGTTAATATTGCTAATTATAGCAGGCTCATGATAGATACGGTTTTATGTACATCTCCAATTTGGATGCTCTGATCTGATTATTATTCTTTTAAGTCAAACAGTCGCACAGTAAGAGCATAATGATACCAGGACAGGCAATATAAGTTTTATTGGGGTGTGCTTGGTCATCGATTTGAGAGCAAAAGCATTACGTATTTTAGTGAGATACGATGAACCCTATAGAAGTAATATTTTTTAGTGCGGATCATTTCAATCTTTACGACGGACGTTTCCGTACCTACGCATGCATTAATTGAACCACTTGAAAATTGGAATAATAAGTACGTATAGTATTAGTTTGCTTCCCTTAGATAATAAGTGTATGTAGTATTGACGCGTGTTTGGCTATGAACCCTTCTGGTGAGAATGGAATGTTATGTTCTGAACATTTCAAGCCAGCCGCTTCGAAATATAATTGCAATTATCACGGGCCCTTTCTATTATTTTCTTGCATATCTTGCAGAAACGGCATTCGATGTGATTTGATCATTTTACGCACTGGCTGAAGTGAACCTATTTGTTTTTTATCTCTGTGACCACAACCAACTGTACACGACGTCGTTTCATACTTAATCAGCAATCAACAATACTGTACATGTGTAGATGTAGGCTAGCAAACAGACAACCGAAATCAAATAAACAGATTTTGTTTCTTGAAGTAGTACACAAGAAGGTGAATCATACCATCCAAAAAAAAAAAATGGCTCGCCAGGGCTAAATCAGCGGGGCCTGCGCCTAAAGTTCACAAAGAGTCCTACCACTGTGAGTCTAAACAGAATGGCAGTTCCGCTGAAAACGGTGAACGTGACGTTTAGAAGGTGGCAGATTTATAAAGTGAAAGGTGATTTTATATGTATGGTGATGGAATCCGCAAAGCTGGATATCGCGTCTGGAAGCAGTCCTTAAAAAGGCAAGAATTTCGCTATGGAATTGCCAAGGAGCCTGTGGAAAGAACTGGGGACTGAAACCTTAGCACATGTTTTGGCTTTATAGCATGGTCATTAGACTTATGCATGTGTAGCTTGGTAGGGCAAGGCAACAAAACGACCTGTCCGGGTTAAATTAAGAGCACTGCAGAGAGACATTATACATATTAACCACTGGAGCTTTTCGCTCCACGCCAAGTTTGTTGGCTATGGACTTCCTTCTTAAAGTAATTCACTTGTTCTTATACTAGAGAGATGTTTCACCCCATATTAGCATTATTTTCTTTCCAGTTTAGTTATTTCTGGAAAGGAAAGCTTCAACTTTCCGATCACTCAGTAAAATACCTCTCTGTATCATACTTTTCCGCGCTCATAGCATAATGTTATGTGAGTATTTTAAAAATGTGCTGATAAAATGTTTCCTTGACCCGAAAAATGTTTCTGGATTCCATAAGTTTCCCCCTAAATATGTCAGCAATAAATTTGGTGTGTTATAACTTTAATACTTCTAGAAAAGTGTCTCCTTGATATATCACCAATAAAAACTTCTTCTTTGTTCATACAGATAGAGGTCAACATTATGTGCGTCGAAGAGAATATGATTTGGAACAGAAATTGTTGGTTCTATGTCCAGGTATAGGAAAGTATTATATATTTCGATCAAAAGAATCAAGGGGACCTGCTAAAATTCGTTGCTCACGGCGGTCAGTCAGTGAGTTCCTGTTATTGTTTGCTTCTGCCTTGCATGATATACCTCACCTAACACCAATCCTTACTACGAAAAAATGACACTGGCACCTAGGAGCAGTTTTGCCGATCGCGGTGCTACCGATCTCTGCTTATGGTAGCAGAAAAACACAGTTTTCCGGCATATCACAATATTTTCAATAGGCCCATTATATTCGCTTGTTTGTCTCCAAATGTTTAAACCCATGCCGTACCGACGATTGCTAAAAAACATGAAACCATGTCGTATACGGATGGGCTCACGGGGACAGAAAGCAAACACATTCTATTCAGCCTGAAATTATTATTAGTACGGATTTTTTCTTCCCTTTCATTCCATTCAAAAAGCTTCTCTATCCCTTAGGGATAGTATGGTAGTAGACAGGTTGCACAAATGAAAATCATAGGTACACTTATGACTGACATCAAATGGATGTATTGTGATAACGAATCTAGAATCAGAAAGGTTGCGAGTCTTCTTAGTTGTTCAGAAACGCAGAATAAATATGATTTGCATCAAAATACATAGAACTTAGCTTTTTCGCTTGCAATTCTTAAGCGAAGCTTAAAGTAACTCAACATGACATGAATTATACTCATACAAACATCCAGATACGTTAAAGCATAACTAAAAGATGTATATCTTTAGCAGCTTACCTTAGCTACGAACATATATAACAAACTAAATGGATCACAGGATCATGCAATTAGCATTTGCATATTTAAAACGCGTTTTTGTAAAATCCTGAGTCTCTTTAGGATTTGGCTCCCGGAGAACATATGCTACCCCCTTGCACCACCTATTCGATGGGTAAAAAAAAATCTTTGGGTGTTTTGTTCTATTTTTAACTACGAAAAGATGTCCACTTCCATAAAGCAATTCTATCTTTCTGCAGCTTTTTCTTCTCCTATGTCGCACCCATATCCACAAAACATCGACGTTGACTCCTTTATGTCAGTTGTAGATTGGTAGACATGCATCTGTAGTCGTAGAATAAAGAAAAACAGCAGAATAATATGGTGTAAATTGGCTGGATTTAGCTATGCTTCTCTCACACGCGTGTTTTGAGGGACGAGTTCTCGTCTTCTCCTCGTTTTTACACGGGAAGTGATAGCGAATGTGCGTATGAGCTCTCAAACTAGCACTGCTCGGTGTGTTGAAGAAGGGTATTTTTCAGAATGACAGCTCAAAAAAATACGTTCTAAATGGCGAACTTTCCATAGACATCTCAAGTTTAACGATTTTAACAACTTATTGAAGATGGTAATAAAGTTTCTTGAACTTAATGTAAATATGATCAAGTGACCTAAGGGGTAACTCAATTCAACATTCACGAATACAATGTATGGAACAGGCCGACCTTTATTCTCCTCCATTAGAGTCAGGGGGAAGTATCAAAAGTGTGACGCCAATTTTGGCGCGCGGTGTATCTGCAAATGCAAATCTAGCAGCAAATTGGTATGCAACGTTTCACAAAACGTGCTCCAGCCTTTGATAGCTTTTCTGACACAAAATTTACTGCTGTGATTGTAAGGTTTATCACATACTTATCCGGCACTCGTTCGGGAAAGCTCTTACCCCTACTCTGATGCCGTCATGTTATATACTTTGTACGCCTATTGTTGAATGAGAGGGCATTGTTGAAGTATCAACTATGTATTCTATTTGAGAACTGGCCTTATAATATCCAGTAACCTCATAATTGCAGCCCATACACGATCGTTCGTTCAATCATTACACTCTTTCCAGTCATAAGGGTGGATTTTAGCCCACACACTAGCGTTCTCTCTTGCCACTCAATCATGCTATTTCTTCATGACACGAAAGTGAATGCTGCGTCTCATACACCAGCGTCATTGTCTTCCTTCTAGTCATCTTTTCCTGTCCCGCAAGCCCGTTGTTCCACGCAACAAAAAAATGAACGGCAATCATTCCATGAAGATTCTGACTTGTTTCCTCAGTAGCTGTCAAATATTCACAAAGAAAGGACTAAAGCGATTGGTCTGCTTTCATAACAAAATTTGAAAGAATATATTGGCAATTTTAATTTCCATTCACTCTTGTGAGAGGAAAGAGTGGCATAAGTGAGTATCAGGAAACAGCGCTTGAGTATGGGTTGTTCTTATGCTAGAGAAGCAATTCTTTTCTTTCCTGTTTATTCGACAAATGGGTTATGAGATAATGTATCACTTCATTTCGAATTTCGTCGTAACACAATTGTCACGGAAATATAGCCCTGTATCCCTTTCGTGATTGAACAACGAGCTTTAGTGGCAGGAGAGTATTACATGATTGAACGGCAGGAAAGGACAACCTGTTATTTATTGTTAGGTTTAAAAATCAGACATTTGAGTATTTGATATTCTTAAAACGCTAAGTAATGTGAGACATTTGCTAGTCTCTTGCAAATAAAAAAGTATGGATGCGATTGGATTAGAGTTTTGGTATTCTAAAAAGGTTTTTGGCAACGTTTCAAGCGGCTCATCTGGTTGTTTCGCTGATTGTTCACCTGGGATTCATACACAAACACTACAATCCTTAAAAGTCCACAAGTTACAAGTAATTTACTGTTTCTAGTGTTTCTCATTTCAGTGACACAATTCAGTTGTGGTCGATCAATGATATCCTTACATATAAAAAAAATTCCTTCCCTAATTCCACGCGAAGAGTAAATTTTAACATTTGTACAAAATTCCAACTTAACTTTCGGCAGCTTCATCCTTTGTTGTGCAGAAATTCAAAATTAAGTTTGATCAATAAGATTCGGTTGTATAAAATGGTCATAAGACCGGCAATCACCTACGCATGCGCGGCTTGGTGTTTTCTTGCCAAGACGCACATGCAGAGACTGCAAGTCCTGCAAAACAGAACCCTACGCATAATCACAAACGTCCTTTGGTACGTGTCAAATGAGAAGACTATTCACAGAGAGCTTGGTATCCCATATCTACGGGATTACGTAAAACAACAGGCGCAGCGGCGTTATAATCAAGGGGAATCGCACAGCAACCATCTGTTGCGTGATTCAGTAGACTACACAGTCAAGCAAGTTCACAAACATTCCAGGCCGCGCCTCGCACTTTAATCAAAATTAAATTGTAAATTCAGACCAGCCAAAATTGTTTCAGTATACAAAACCCATCAAAATTATTTTTTGGAGTTACAAAATAATTCGAGTAGTCGAAGCAATAATGCTTAAGCTATTTCAGATGATCTACTTCTTTTCTTTGCTCTATTTCTTCCTTCCATTCTTTTCTTCTTCCACTTTTCCCCTTAAACATGTTTGGTATCTGGGTAGCCCTACCTGACAGACTAACAGACCGACGAGACCTTTAACTAAGAGCAAAGGTCCACCGGTCTGCTCTGACGAATAATGACGAATAATGACGAATAGTATAGTCATAGTTTATGATCGCACCAGCTGACATGATTGCTACATATACAGGGTGTAAAGTTAGTAGTGGATCAACGGAAGTCAGGTGATAGAGGGCCTCGAAACATATCGAATGAACCCCTATATGTGGAGAAATTTTATAGTTCAGGAACATATTTGCGTTTTGTGAAATTACGAAAAAAACGGGATAATGTACTTTCAATCGCAATTACGACTAAACCATTATGCTTAGGGCTGTGATTGCTTTTCTGAGACGAGCTAAAGAGTTAGTTTCAGCAATGGTTATCTCTCTTTTTAACAGAGCTTATTAGAAGTCAACGCAAAATACCCTAAATTCAGTTTTTTGAGAAAAATCTCTTCCATTCCTCAACTTTGGAGGGCGGTAAAAACAATTGAGATTGCATTCCATTATTCATTTTATTGTAAAAACAATTTCAATCCATGTAGAATAAACTCTGAAAATTTTAGCTTGCTAAAATAAGTGCCTCACATTAAAAAATCTGTATGTTTGGCGCAAGGAAACAGGAAAGTCTATTTTACGAGCTACAGCCCAAACGACTTGATGGATTTTGACATATGAGGTACTGTTAGATTCGTCCTAGCAGTGCGAGTGATACTGTGTGTATTAACATTTTGGAAAATCAAAATGGAGGATTTTTTACGCAAAACGCCAAATCAGCTTAACAAGCATGGGCATTCAACTCGGCATTCCAGGTGCGGGACCGCTCAATCTTCGGTCCGACCGAAATTACTAAGTCAGGCAATGATCCAGCGCGGAGTTTGTATCTAACGTTTGGCATCTGAGCAGAAACATGACATATTCTCCGCGAGATTATGCGGAAATGCATTACTATTATGGTGCTGACTTAGGAAATGCTGTGGCTGGATGAGGTGGACCACAACCGGTGGTATATACAGGTATAATAATAATAAATGTCTTTATTAGCAACACAATAATGTTGCGAAGTTTAGACAGTTGGCTACTCTTACACTCAACCCTATTGAGTGCTTAAATATGTATATACAATTGAAAGTCACATACATGCAACCTAAAGGTAAATACATTTATCTGGCTTTCAACTATGTGAGCTAATAGAAAGGGGAAAAAATACAATCAATTGATATTGGTTTACCAAAAAGGAAACAGTCAAGAACCAATACTGAACGGATGACAACACAAAAAAAAAACATAACTAATATATAAATAACTAATTATCTAACAGCTGATTTTTAACCAGCTTCCTAAATGTTACTACACGTTTGCTTCTCCAGGCAGGGTTGGTTGAGTTGTATAACCTCACAGCATTGAAAGTGAAACATTTTTGAAACAATCCGGTGTAGTGCAAAGGCAGTGTCAGATTATTATTATGCCTCAGATCTTTAAGATTAATGATTCCTCTAGTTACCAATTTACTATGGAGATAGATGGGCTTTTTAGTACACAATATCTTATGCACAAATACCTTAAGACTATATTCAAATTGTTGATCCATTTTCAGCCATTTCAGCTCCTTGATCTTAGAGGAGACATGACTATATTTTCGAAGACCATACACAAACCTACAGCAGTTGTTTTGCATTCTTTGGATCCTACACCGATACATCGAGTCAAGACAAGGATAGTATAAGGTTAAAGCGTAGTTGAGGCTCGACATTATCAAACTTTCAACTAGCTTCTTACGCGTTTTAAAGTTCAAAATGAATCTATTAGCATATAGCAGTCTTAATTTGATGTAGGTGGACTTCGGTAGATAACTCACATGTTTGTCAAATCTTAAACTAGAGTCGAAGATGACACCAAGATTTTTTGCTTGTTCCACAATAGGAATGAGCTCGTTGTTGATGCTCAATGCAATTCTGTCCCTTACTCTATTATGCAAATGTTTAGGATAAAAAAGTATGCAAGTACTGTTATCCGGATTAATCTTCAGTATGTGTCTTTTACAAAAATCGGTGAGGTTGGCAAGATCACAATTTATCTTATATGACACTTCATCCAGATGAGACAAGTCAAAATGAAAAGAAAGCTGCGTATCATCCGCGTAAGTTTCTATAGCACAATGCTCAATACATGAATGTAAATCAAAAGTATATATCAAATACAGTAAAGGACCTAAGACAGAGCCATGAGGGACACCTGAAGAAACGGCAACAGAAGATGAGACACCTCTAACTATCTTCTCCTTTTGTTTACGATTACTTAAGTAATTTTCAAAAAAAATTAAGCGGAATGTCAAAAAGTCTAATATACTTTAACTTACTCAACAAAACTTTGTGGTTAACAGTATCGAACGCCTTAGAGAAGTCGACCATAACTAAAACTGTATTGATCTGTTTATCCATATTATTTAAGATATTGTCTGTCACATGGAGAAGTGAAGAAGTTGTACTGTGTCCAGCACGAAATCCAGACTAATGGACAGGAAGTAAATTGTTCACCTCTACATATGCAATTAGTTGAAGATAAACAGCTTTTCCTAATATTTTTGAAAAGAAACACAGTATGCTCTCGGGTCGTAAATAATCAAGAGGTATGGGATCTTTTACTTTGGCTAGAGGAAAGATTATTGCTTCTTCCCAGTCATTAGGAAAGCTCCTATTTTCCAAAGATATATTAACAATACGAGTTAGATACTGAAGTACTTCAGGTAAACAAAGACCAAACATGTTCACACCAATTCCATCACAGTCTATTGCAGTCGACTTTATAGAGACAGAAATATCTAAGATCTCCTCAACACTTACAGTTCTAAACACATATAATGTTAAATTAGGATCAAATAAATTCTGTTGATAAAACTCAGCTGTAGCGTCAATTAAACGGGAATGGATATGGGAATTTTGAAAATTTAATAAAAAGTGGTCATTAACTTCGTTTGGTTCTAATAAATTTAATGGAATTTCAGTATGTTTCTGAGGACAAACGATCATCATCCTAAGTTGATCCCAGGCTTTCTTCGAATTTAATTGATCAACCCGTGACAGATAGGTCTTTCTTTCGCGTCTAATAGAGGCCAGTGCGGAATTCCTCATATCTTTATAAATTTCCCAATTAAAATCGGAAGGATTCTGGTGAAATGTAGCTAAAGCTTTATCCCTTTTACTGAAAATGGCTTTCAGCGTAAATGTTAGCCAAGGGGCAGGTTTCTTTGTGACGTGCGCTGTCCGAATTGGAGCATGGTAATCGAACAGTTGGAGTAATGTCTCTGTAAGTATATTAGCTTCTTGCTTAACATCACTGACATAGAATATTCTGTGTAAGCCTGTCATCGCTAAATCCTCCTTGAACTGGGCAATATGCCTATTTTTGTAATCCCTGTAAGTTGCAGATTTATCTTCGGCGTGTTTGATACCTATATTTAATTCGCAAAAAACTAACCTATGATCAGAAATGCAGTCACCATTCATTGTACCAGAATTTAAAACGCTATCTACATCACTAACAAATATTACATCAATCAAGGTGGAACTGAAGCGGTTATACGTGTAGGTTCATCGATGACTTTTCTAAAGCCATAGAAATCAAAACAACCGCTGAGGGCATTGCTGGGATCCATCAAATCTACATTCATGACACCCAACATGATTATATTATCAAATTGAGGCAAGAAAAAGGAGATGAAATCATCAATTTGACTAATGCATTCATTAACTGGACAACGAGCCACAACAAAGAGACAACTAGAGGAACCAAATTTGCACTTACAACACAGTACTTCAAGCATGCTATTACCCAAGAGGTTCACTTCAACTGGTCTGAACTGGAATACTTGTTTAAAATAGAGACCAACTCGTCCGCCCCTCCCTAGTAGCCTATCCTTACGGAAAAAAATTATGGCTATTCATATTCACACAATCATCGGGTATATTTGCAGATAGCCAAGTTTCGTAACAGCTATTATATCAAATTCAAAAGAAGCAGTGAGCGATCGCACATTCAAATGGCATATCCCGACTGCCGGGTTGTTCTATGCGTCCATAACGCGTACGTATATATGGAGGACCGCATAGTAGGCACTTGTCGTCAGCTAGGAGCGCTGAGGATACGCCTAGAAGAAATAGAAGATACAATAGAAGCAGCCTAGAGAGATCCCTCTATAAGCACCAGAGCCATTGCCCGAAAGAGAAACATATCCCATACATCAGTTTACACAAAACTACGCTCAGAGAACATGCATCCTTACCATGTACAAAAGTTACAAGAATTGCTTCCAAGCGGCTATGCACAACGGGTTGAATTTTGTGAAAACATGTTGAGAAGGTGCGAAGAGGATGAGATAAATCTAAGTTTAACCGAGATACCTTGCTTTTTTACAAAGCAGTTTGCATGAGCTGCTAAACGATGTACCTGGACGTTCGAAGCCGCATGTATTTTCAATGCGGTGGTGCCTCCTGCCACTTTGCAAGCGATGTACGGCATTACTTAGACAGTGCCTTTCAAGGGCGTTCGACAGCAGAGATGGACACATACGATGGCCTCCAATGTCACCCGATTTAAATCTACATTAATTGAAATAGTTATACAACAAAATGAATAATGAAATACAACCTCAATTTTTTACTAAAAAATGAATTTAAGATTTTTCGCGTTGATTTCTAATACGCTCTGTCAAAAAGTGACATAACCGTTGCTGAAACTAACCATTTAGCTCATCTCAGAAAAAAATAACAGCCCTAAGCCTAATGTTTTTTTTTCGAAATTTCACAAGATTGCAAATATCCCCTGAACTATAAAAATCGGACCACACATATAGGGGTTCATTCGATAGGTTTTGAGACCCTCTATCACCTGACTTTCGCTGATCCACTACTACACCTGTATAGTCAATCCACACTGTGCCCCTAGCAAGTGGTGGGATTTGACAAAATTATTCGAGTAGTTTCCAAAATATCTTGAGATCAAGACTCTAAAACTAAGCTGATGATAAATGATGAAAAACCAACTTAATCAGTGTATGCATTCATCTAGAGATTCTTGGCTACTTACTAAATTGTAGTATTTGAGAATAAATGGGAAACGAATTATGTCTCGATGTACATTCATGTTCTACCATTCTGTGATCCAGACATTGCGTCGACTTCATTTGATAGCGTTGCCGGAAATATCTCGAAGTCAAATTAAATGTAATTATAATAATATATATTTTATCACTACAACAAAAACTTTAAACACAAATTTGATTGAACTATATTCAAAACTACACAATTCGCAAATACTGAGTATCCCGGAATATAATTTGATTTATGACAATGGTTTTTGTACAAAATGATAAGGTGGTTATTTTTACGGCGCATTATTTGAAATATAATGTGCTGTTGAACGAATATCAGAAATTAGTGTAATTTAGGGTAAGTCCGGGGTCGATGGCCATATGGGAGAGATGGCCTATCGAAATATTTCAAGGACTCTCGTTCCCTACATGACACTGTTTAGACGTTTAGAGTTTAGCTCGCTGCGCGTCGTGCATGAGAGCAACGGTACGGCAAAAAATTTGGCGAAAAAAAAAAAGAAAAAGTAAGTAAGTCCTTTGTTTTTTGTTTGGACTACTGTGAAAATCTTTTTGGTGTCAATTTTTTCATACAATTGTGGTGTCAGTTTCTTAAAATAATGGTGATATTTGTATTTGTTGCAAAGTATACGAACAATGCTACGTTATAACCTCAAAATTATTTGTTTCGTGTCATGACTTGTTTTAGTTTTCGTTGTGGCCATATCTCCCTGAAAAGAAGGAGAGATAGCTAATTGCAGTCGGTATATGATGGTCATGGTGCCATCGTACAGAAATGATGTTTAATGAAAATAATTGATTTATTTTCATATTTGTTTTAGATGCCTAATAAATACAAGAGAAAGGCAGTAGCTGGGAGAAACTAAAAGCAGCTATTAATGCTGTGAAAAATGACGGATTATCGGTATGCGCGACAGGTCTCCATTACAAAATAGCTAGAAAAACATTAGAAAGGAGAATAAAGAAAAATAATGACAGAAAAGAACCTATGGGACCATCTACTTTATTTGGAGAAGAAAACGAGAAGAAACTGGTTACTCATATTAAAACAATGCAAGCTAAAGGCTTTCCTTTAACGATGGAAATTAAAGCATATATTCAACAAAGAAAATCAGAAAGCAGGATATCACTGGTTGCAGATGTTCTTATACAGAAGTACTGATATTACACTAAGGAAGTCAGTAGGAGTTTCTTTGGCTAATCTTTCACACCCGAGCTCTCCGAAAGAGGCTTCGTTCAGTAAAGATCCAGATTACACCCCATCTCGAATTTTACAGGATATATCACCTATTCCACAAAAATTGATTGAAGTTCGTAAACGAGCAAAGCAAGTCGGAACACTATTGACTTCAGAAGAACACGTCAGAACTAGAAAAAATGCTGCAGAAAAAAGTATATAAAAGGAAAACGTAAGAAAATGTGTCCAAATGAAGAAGGAAAAAGAATAGACAATAAAAGTGTTCGATGTATAACAAGAAAAGCCATTCGAAGACTGTCGGATAATAGTGACGATTTTCCATTAAAGATATTGTCATCGAAGCCAGTCTGTACAGTGTGCCAGTTTTGAGTTCACGAACACTGCACTGCATTTAAAACGATTTACTCATGTACTCCGTACTCCAGATGTGACGAAGAGGAGAAAAGAACATGTAAAAAATAAGACCAAAAAGTAATCATAAGACCATTTAACCTCTAATGCCATGGCCGTCACGCCCAGTCACCTCGAGAGAGATGGAGAAATGTGATATTAAAAAAACTTAAATTAATAAGGTGATCTTATTACAATTGTTACACTATGAATGTTTATATCATAGTTGATTCTTTAAAGTTAAATAAATAATAAATACAAAAACATAAGTATTTTATTTCTGATAGAGCTTAGAAAAAGCTATGTCCGGACTTACCCTATATGAAAATGCAATTACTCAAACAGTCCACTCGTATTATAGCCTGCAGAGAAGAAAAATAGGTATGTCGTGTACAAATTTTTAGCAGATATCTGAAAGTTTCAAATGGTAGCGGGGTCTTTCTAGTGACAAATACATAAAACGATACAGGCAGATATGCGTTGTTTTTTATAAACAATGGGAAAAGCTCAAAATTCAGTATTTTGCTTGTATAATTTTCAAATTAAATTTTATAAATAATTCGTAAAGTGGATTTTAGAGCATAAAAAGACCGTCAACTTTATTTTTTAAGAGTTAAAATCCATAAACAATTAAGCCAAACTCGGAGCATTTGAGCAATATTGAATAAATGTAAACAACTGTAAATAGGTATAAATTTGTGAGAATGAGGGCATCATTGGTGTTATTTGAACAACTGTTCTTGCCCAAGATATGGTCCTAGAACATTTTACAAAAGTGAAACGGATTCTTGAAAGTTTCAACTTTAAGAATTTATGCAAAAAAATAATTATTTATTCCAAAATTGTTGTTGAGAATAGCCATTTTCATAGTTATAAACATTTACAATTTATTTTTCAATATATTTTTTTAAAAAGTTAATCTGGATAGTTGCTCAAAAAACGCATATTTTAAAAAACCTTCTACGACCAATAGGAGCCAAGGTAGGTATACATTTTTTTTCAAACTCATATCCTGTATAAACATTAAGAATCGAATTTTTCACAGATTCTAAGCAAGGATCTCAATTTTATGATCCAATGTATAATTTTACTATCAGTTCAAAGGTCTTTAACAAAAGCCACCTAAAGTTAAGGTACTCGTGTAAGTATTTCCGGGTAAGGTGGTGGGGGAAACAGCTCTAGCTCGATTTATTTTTTGAAATTGAGTCTTCAAATCGGTACGCGCTGTGAAATTTTGCATGATTTCGGCTTCTAAGCAAAGTAGGACTTTCTCTTTTTTTAATTGAAGTTAACTCGTCGAAATAATGACATCTGGTACATTTAAATTTTCTTAGAAAATCGGGAATACTCGGACAATTTAAAACGTTGATTCTTCAAAATGAAACTACTATAATAAATTAACAATAAGTCATTAACTTTTATCTAACTCTAATAAAATAATCTATAATTCACAATAAAATTGTTTAAACAATTTATTCATGACTCAGTTAATTGGTATACTCTTAACAAAATACACTCTAATAAATTATGAAAAATATTGACTCACGTGTGTCTATCATCTATATTTATATTATTTGCATTCTTTGTGTTATAATGATATTATATAATGTAGTTTTTTATTATAACATTTTACTATTCAATTAATCTTGGTCCTCCGACGCTCTACTTCTTCTCCAATATTTGTATAACTCGTTTCTTCAAATAAGTCGTCGATTTTCGCAGTCTGCCTTTCATCATCGTTGATTCCGATTACAAGGTTGTAGCATTTTGTGTCATCACAAGTGGTAATTGGAACGATTCGAAAATTAATGATGGGAATAATCCCGGCAAAATTTTAGATTGTTTGAATGGTAAAAACGTTACACTAAATTGGGAAATTTGTACCACTCACCTCTTATACTTCCACTCTCCCAAATTGTAATGTTTTAGTCATATCCAAGGCTAATGAGTTATTCAAAATAAATTGTGAAATAGGTATAAAATATTCAGGAATATATATTTACTGATATCCTAGATAGAATGGATAAATTAAAAACCTAATGAGCTATCCTTCCAACGAACGGGCAGTCGGTGATCCGGCTCTCTTCTATCGCTATTTGCAACGTTCCTCGCTCCGCAGAGCTCCCCACCCTGAAGTCATTGCGCCGGCCAAGTAGACCCGTCAGGCTTCTGCCTCCCACCTCAGCTCTGCCGAAATTCGTACATCTAATACTGGTCGGTACAACCGCTCCTTTGGTCCTGTAGTGTCAACATTGTAGAATAGTTCGCATAAGGAAGTTTCTCCCAGTTCTGCTAACCCTAGGCAGCTTAAAAATCGAATTACCAAGGAGTCATCACGCTTATAACAGTCGTCGTGCTTCGGTATTTAGGTTTCTCCTTACGCGCCAGTCGGAGAATTGAACAAAAACTGATACCCTGGTTTGGTTGGAGATCCTGACTATCAATTATTCTGTTAGAGCCAATTCTCTGTTCTGTGAAGACACTTCAGGAAGCATTTTAGCGATGCAGAAAGATACCGAATCCCTAGGACAAGCTTTGACACAAACTCCAAATTCAGAGTTGGAACAGAAGTTGACTCAAGATACGTTGATGGATGACGATAGAATATGATTTACGCAGTTAAATAAGAGTTCCAGAGCTTGAAAACGAATTCGTGTCTTGTCGTGCATCATATCATTGCGTGCATTTGTGGAACGACAGCACACTAGCGCTCTATATAAGCGACTGTCCGCTGCATGCAGCAATCATTTCAATAACGATGAGATGTAAGATAAAGCTACAGGTGTAAACGTAAAATTTCTAAATGATTGTTTCTGGTACATACATATAAATATAAAGTTACTATTATATGTAAATAAGATATATACTAAGTGACATATAAATCCGAACACCCAGTTTAAATGGTTTTATTCTAATAAAATTTTGTATAAGTACTTAATGAAGCATAATAAGTAAATGATAAAAATTTCAAAATGATTGCACTGCTTTAAAGCCCTTTGACCTTTACTAATGTGTGGATGCGCCCTGATGTGCTACGCATTCTCCAACGCGCCTAGGCATGCTTCTGATTAGGTGGTCGATGTCCTCCTGTGGTATCTCATCCCAGGCAACCACCAACTCCTCTCGAAGTGCTTCTAGAGTCTGAGGAGGACGTTGCAAATTGAGCAATCCCCTACCCATCATATCCCACACGTGCTCAATTGGAGATAAGTCGGGAGATCTTGGTGGCCATGGTAACAATGTGACATCATTATGTTGAAAGAAGTCTATCGTGACTCATGCAACATGTGGTCGGGCATTGTCTTGTTGGAAAGATGGATCTGCCAGGGTGTCAAGATAGGGTAAAAGTTGGGGTTCTAGAACTTCGTGGATATAACGCTGCGCGTTCATGTTACCTCTGATGAAGATTAAAGGTGACCTGGAACTATAAGCTATAGCACCCCAAACCATAACTCCAACAGTGTGATGAACATGTATTTCAACAAAAAACTGTGGATTCCTCCTTTCACCACGTCGCCTTCTAACCCTGGCACGACCATCGTGCATGCCTAAACAAAATCAAGACTCGTCACTAAAGACAATACTGTTCCATTCCTGATCCCAGAGTGACCGTTGTCTGCACCACTCAAGGCGATTACGTCGGTGTTCTCGAGTTAAAGGGAGGACCCAGTGTGGCCGGTATGAAAACAAGCCAAAACTTCTCATTCGTCGGTAAACACTTCGCATGCCAATAGGTCTTCCGTGTTCTGCAAACCATTCATTTGCAATGGTCCTGGTAGTGGAGAAACGGTCCCTTAAGGCCAATAACCTTAGGCGGCGATCTTCACGGTCTGTTGTTCTACGGCGGCGTCCAGTGCCCCTTGCTCTTTGCGTACGGCCTTCTCGAGGCCATGCCTGACAACACCTAACCACAGTGTCTACACCTCTTTGCACTCTAACTGCAATTTCCCGAAAAGAAAGTCCAGCTTCCCGAAGTCCCACTATACGGCCCCTATCAAACTCACTAAGTTGACGAAATCGTACAGGTCTCCGTACTCTAGGCATCGTAACCGATCGTAAAGGATGTTAAGAACCAAAATCCGCCAACGTTGATTCTTTACTGCGGCTGAAATATTCATTTTTAGAGCGTTAGTGAATTAAAAAAAAGCAGTATAAAAACCGGAATGTCCAACTGATAAGGTTTAAAATTTATTCACTTGTTATTTACAGCAAGATAAATACATTCACCAACTTTTATTAAAATAAAACCATTTAAACTGGGTGTTCGGATTTATATGTTACTTAGTATTTATAACCTGTGCGGAGTGACTATGAAATAATCCAGTCAGGTTCTTCACCACCAGCCACTTATTTAAATACTAGGCTATAATTAAGAATTCTCTTCTGAACTGTTCAACATTATGACAAATTGGATCAGAAATGGCTTCTCGCATTTAATAATGTTACTTTCTAGTACCTGTCCGAGGTTTCCAAAAAATAGCAAAATTGGAGAATATGGTCTTATCAATATGAAATTGTCAAAATATATCTCGTTGCAGGGTAATCTGACTCGCTAGGACTAGATAGAACTAGTTAGGTTGGCGAGCATGAGTGACTTGATGATTAATTAGCTGGTTACTCCAATAGACATCAAAACCGGCACGGGTATTACGTATCTTGAAAAGTGACGTTATATCGATCTGTTTGACCTTATACTGTCGTTTTTTAACATGCAAGTTTTTCTACAAGATGTTAACTTAGCACTTAGTTGTACGTGTTGCCTAAACGTCAACAGGCTTCAGTTACCAATGTTTGGCTCTGATTTGATGCAAAATCTGCATCAGAGATGGCATTACTGGAGGTCTAAGCTGTAAGCTGTATGTGTTGATGATAATTACATTGGGTTCTTGTCTCAAATACACTTAATTGAGATTCAAAGCTAGAAATTAGTTGCGCATCTACTTTTTCTTAACCATTCTGGAAATTAAATTTGTAAATTTGCCGAATTTCAAAAATGTGAGATATAGGAAAAAATTATATTAACTGTACGAGTACACTTTCTAATTAAAAGCCATATACGTGCTAGCAAAGTTTTTCGTAATTTATAACTTTAAACATAACCTATCTTTAGAAAGGACAACATATAAATAACCCGTCAGGCACAGCTAAGAGATATACTTCATTGGCAGCATATTCAGTAATGATTTTTTCACACAGCAAGTATCACTAATGTTATACATGCAGACCAATACACATAATCATCCAGATGCGATCTTCCTATTCAGCCAACTTTCTTCTCAGAGATAAAAACTACAGAGGCAGACCACTCGGCCCCACAAGACATATGTAACTAACAATGCGTCTGGTTTAGTTGAGTGATTCCTACATAGATGGGACGTTCACAACGATCCTAGTGAGCAAACGTGGAATGACTGTTTGAGCCTTGAAAACTACATAGTCTGCAAGAGGACATCTTATAGGTTTTTCTTACGTTTTATATGTTTTTTACACAATACCCGTGCGGATGGTGTGTTACGGAAAATATGTTACATTTCAATCAAATCAATTTTTTGACAGTAAGGTCCAACTACGCTAGCGCCACCTAGTAGGAGGAAAATTAGACATCGCTGTCATTATGTGAGCTTCAAATGCGCAGTTCTGACCTAATTTAACTAACAAGCTTATTTCAATCGTCTTTGTCCTATCCAAATCTTGAGCATATTGTATTGACATAATGTTAAAGGGTTACATGTTGATGCGAAAGTCATAGTGACTCTCAAGCTGGAATCAATTTATTGATTTATGTTGCAACATACCCTAAAAATGGTTGGAATCGTTGTTATTACTCACACCCAATGTCAATCAAATAAAACTGTTGTAGTCTGGAAAGTAACAACAAAACTTGATTCTCTATGCTAATTAAATGGAACTTAATCAATGAAGCAAATTTGCATCGTAGTAGCCCTCGTTTATCACCTCCTTTTTATAAAGCTTTGTTAACCAAGAATCCAGCTGGAACGTTTCCATTTATAGAATTAACTGATTCAAGGAAAACTCACATACAGTATCTAAATTAATGCTGGGCATTTGGAAACCCTCCAAGGCACATCCCAAGCATCGATAAGTTGTCTGGCAGCTTGAACTCTGCTTCTTGCGGAAACATACATTCGTGCAGTGTGTCTCTCCTCGTAGCCTAGGACGTCGCCTTTGTTTCAGCAAGCCCAGACACAAAACTCATCGATATTAGAGAATTTCAATTATTTCAGGATCTACACTTGGCTGGCTTCATATAATTGTAAGCAATGATTACAAAGAACATATTGTGAACTTTGAACCTGCTTTCGTGTATCACGACTGACTTTTACACTCTGTAGTGTGAGGGAGTCAAGTATGATCAACGTATCGATTAGTTCAAAACGTTTGCTAGTTACTAACAATGGTGTGAATGGTGTGATTTTTGTTCGCACTCTGCTGTTAGACATTTGGATGGTTTTTCTTCAAAATACATACGAAGATAAATTTCATATGGGTTTATCCCCAAGCATAAAGCTGTTCTGGATAAAAACTCAGTTTGTAGTGCTTTAAATCAAGCCGGGTTCAAAAGCTTGATATTTGTTGAAATGGCACGAAACTAACTGAATGCAAGCCAGTATCTCAACAAAACAATTAAGTGCTTTAAATCTCCACAGGTCTGAGGCTTTTACAAAAAAATGTTTCATATAACAGACCATTTCGTGACGTATTTGCAGCTGCAGGATTATCCTTCATTTGCTGGACACCCTATATAAATATTTTATTCATGATTGCTCAGTTATCGTCCCTTGAGGTTTGGTAGGATGCTTTAATAACATACAGTTTCAGAGATGTTAATTAAGTAGGTATGGATTTAAAGACTCATAGCGCATGTACTTTCAAGAACTTTGCTTCAATTCGGCCATCAATTCATAGATGAGATATTACTTCTTAATAACTCCTCTTACCTATTGTATATACGCTACTGCGGAGACACTTTAGTGATACGCTACAAAAAAAAGTTTTAACTTGCGTTCTTTTAATTTACACACGAAAAATCAACGCGCGTTTTGCATGACACCGGTGTCATCCGATGTAACGAGCTGCAAGAAGCCTGTTGGATTAACGCACGTCGATAATGTGAACTGTAGCAGTAAGTAAAATCTTACTTAATGTTAAAAAAATCTAACGTAAGGTCAAATTGTTCACTAGGTTAAATGAGGCGGCAGCTAATGCACATCCAAAGCATACCGTTCATAAATATTATGCTACTAGGAGAGGACATGGAGTGAACCACACCTAGTTTCATGTTGACATTTAGTAGGAAAAATTTGACATTAGGTAAAAAATCTTACGTAATATCACAAAATTCTTGCGTAGTGTCAAAAAATGCTTACCCAGTATCGCTTTTCAAAGTTACATAATACCTCTACCGTCTACATCAATGTAATGCTTAACGCTGATGTCTACCTCACGTCAATTTAACACCCGTGCCCGGTAGTAAAATAACCTGGCTTATAAGAAGCGCGAAATATACGAAATATATGAAATAACTCGTCTTTGCAAGAGATGCCGACGAGAACCTGCTACCGAGTTTGATGATTAGGGTCATTGATTCACAGTACACTAGGTGGGACGCTTGGGTTTGGAAAGAACGTGATACAAAAACGATGTTTGTATAGCGTAAAATTTGTAACCAGCCACAGATCTAGAGCTTTTTGGTTACACAGAAGTTGGAGCGTATTATTTACGTCAAGCGAGCGTCTATGACGTGGGAGGTGAAAATACTAAATTCTTGAATTAGCAACTCCTCTGTTTACCAACGAACGTTTTTATTTTGTCCTAATGCAATCAGGCCGAATCAATAACGGCCAGAAGAAGGTGAGGTTAATCTATTCTATTTAAAATAAGAATCTAAACGCTCGCGGACCTGCAGTCATTTGAAGCTAAAGTGGAAAATCTGAAAAATCTCGTATATCTACTTCAGCGCAAAACACAAACAGCAAATGTACTTATACAAGAGGCTATGCCCTTGAAGCATTTGTTGTCGCTCTTTTTTTTTGGATTGTAGTACTTGAAATAGTAACGCTCAGATACAACCTGGTTTCAGTAGCCCTCTAAATTAAAGGTTATTTATCTTGCCTAGATATGAAGCTAGAATATACCTATACAATTCATTCTTCTGTCAACTGCCTACCGTTATTGCTCCACTGGATAACATAAGATCCTCAAGGTGCTGTCAGTGTTGCCATTTTTGTCGAGAAACCTATGACGTTATATTCAAAGCGAATTCTGTAGCTAGGAAAATGTCTTTTAGACTTCCCGCACATTGGCAACCTTAGGGCCAATTTCACCAACATTAACATTTGACGGTCACTTGGACCAATAGGACAAGACCTTATTGAAATGCAATTTGACAGAAGCTGTCAAAGCTCTCTGAATATCAGTGATTTCTATTGAAATATTGAATAAAGTCGTGAAAAAACGGTTGCCTTATAAATAAGGGTACATTATAAATGTAATATTATGTATTTGTGCTTTAGGATTAGGATAACTTTCATTGAATTTAAAATTTTTATCTATAAAAGGCGCTCAGTTATTTAAATGGAACAATGAAAATGAGAGAAGTAATAGGTCGATTTCCTAGCTATTATATTTGGTAGGATGTTTTCACTGTTTTTGACGACTGTTCATGCATGGCAATCTAGTTTTCTCTGTATATCACGTACAGGGTGTTGTACATAATACGTATCTGTAGAAATGTACCGATTTTTGTTTTTACAAAAAAAAGGATATAAAACGTATGGCAACTGGTTCATCATACTTTGTTGCCAGCCCAGGAGACCAGAAACCCCACGGACATCAAGGTGGCAAACAGACTGACAAGACAGGCAAGAGACGCCTTGAAGCAGCATCATCAGAGCACCTGGGATAAGAAACTCAAAGAACTATCTCCAGCTGATCCAGGAATGTGGAACTTGGCTAAAATCCTCTGAAACAGAAGACAGCGAAAAGGGGATGGTGTACACAACCGAAGAGAAGGCAGAAGCTTTTGCTGACATTCTTCAGAGACAGTGTACTCTCAATACTCACCCCAATGGAGACGAAGACTTCATCGACGAGGTGATTAGAAGATCGAGGAGAGCTGTAAGAGGAGGAAGAGCCATTGAAGACACGACCCCTCCAGGCGAGGTAAGGGAAATCATCGGAAGACTCAAGGTGAAGAAAGCACCGGCTGTAGACGAAATTGGGAACAGGGTCTTGAAGAGACTCCCGAGGAAAGCGATAATGGCAATCACCAACATTGTCAACGGCATACTGAGACACCGATACTTTCCAGAAGACTGGAAAGTAGCCGAAGTGATCAACATACCAAAACCTGGGAAAGACCCAAGGTTCCCCAAAACTACAGACCAATAAGCCTGTTGACGGCACTGAGCAAAATTGCGGACAGGGTAATCGAACGAAGACTGAGGAACGAAACTGAAGAACTCCGAGTAGTTCCAGACGAACAGTTCGGATTCCGAAGCGAACATTTACCAGAGCACCAGGTCCTAAGGCTGGTCGAGATGGCAACGAAATCGTTCCAGACTCGGCGGGCCATGGGAGCTGTGTTCATGGATGCCGCTAAGGCGTTCGACACTGTTTGGCATGACGGACTGATCTACAAGATGGTAGACCTCGGATACTCAACGGGGATGATCCACCCCCTACTGAGTGGGGCCGTGACAAATGCTTGTTCCGGAAGTTGTTGTATCCAGTATACAACTTCTTCCCGTTCAAGTGATCCACGCGTTAAGGAATATCTCAGTACCGATTGCCGGGTGGCGGTACAAGTCCGCCAATGCGACACTTTAGGTCTATTTAACATCACTAACACGTAAAAAGAAGGTGGTAGACAAGGACCAGTCGACCGGGGCAGCACCATCCGCTAGCTTTTCCCAGGGTGTCTTATAAATGTCCGCATGTATCCACACCTAAGCTATGCAGTCGGTTATCCTCCAAAATAAAGAAATTAATGATGATGGATCCCTCGAGCACTAAGAACTCCGGACGTAAGCTCACTCCACTCTCGGAATGTCCGAGTGGAGGGTGGGCTCGAGGGAACAACATCGAAGAGAAAACTTGTTTTTCGAACATCTGCGGGATTAATAGCAACATTGATGCTGTTCATCACTATCTGCAATCCAATCGTCCCGGCGTGCTTTTCTTGGCGGAGACAAAAATCTCAGAGTCTGCACCAATTAACCATCTTAACTTTCCAAACTACGAGGTGCACTCCAATCTGAGAAAGAACGGGGGAGTTGTGGCTTTTGTCCGCAGCAGTCTTTCCTGCTCCAGAGATGTTTCTTTGGAATCAGACCGGAAGGACACTCTGTGGCTTCGCCTCAACTCCAAAACATCACCCAAGTTTATTTGCTGCCTTTATCGCTCTCCCTCGGACCATAACTGGGATGTCCTACTCGAATACCTCTCCATCCAGATCGATTTTCTGAACATCAATCATCCCGCTTCAGATGTAGTTCTTCTCGGTGATTTCAATTCCCATAACGAGCTTTGGTTGGGCTCAAACAAGACCGACGCAGCAGGTCGTGCAGTCGAAGCGTTCGCTCTTACCCAAGGGCTGACTCAGCTGGTGACGAGTCCTACTTTTTGCCCCCGCGTCTCGTCACACGCCACTAGCCTGCTGGATCAACTCAAAGGCCAAGGCGGAAGTGCTAGCCAAGATCTTTGCTGCCAACTCCACCATGAACGTCCCCCCCAACGCCCAAGTGCCGTCAATTCAAAGGGTTCCCTACACTATGCGGGAGGTAACATTCAGGCATAAGACCGTAAGACGAGTGCTCTTGTCGCTCGACATCAACAAAGCTTCTGGTCCGGACTTGATTGCTGCCATTGTACTGAAGAGGTGTGCACCGGAGCTTGCTCCACTTCTTTCGCGTCTCTTCCAGATATCTTATGAATCCGGTACCTTCCCAGAAAACTGTAAATTTGCTCATGTCAAACCCATCCCAAAAAGGGATCTAAGACCGACCCTTACAACTACAGGCCTATAGCTCTGCTTTCTGTTTTAAGTAAGGTGATGGAGAGGTGCATAAATCGCGAGCTTCTGGACTACCTCGAACGTCACGGCTTGATTAGCGACAGGCAGTATGGTTTTCGGCCTCCAGGATCCACAGGGGGCCTCCTAGCTTACGTCACTCAATTGTGGAGTAAACTCATCCAGTCTTATAGTGACGCTCATGTCGTTGCTCTTGACGTTTCCAAAACGATGAAGAAGAGGCTCCAAGCTCAACAAAACATAGCACTTCGTGAGGCGGTGGACGCGGCGTGGTATGTACCTAACAGAGTGCTATATGACGAACTACGACAGGTACCGGTCGTAATCCAGATGAGAGAGACATCGAAATGTGATGATTAAAGACGCCTTGGATTACGGCCCAAGAACAATAAGGCGTCATAAAAGACCAAAAAGCCAGCTGCAACAAGAAGAAATTTGGCCCTAGCAGCTGATGAGGCCAAAGAAAAGGGGAGAAGACCGACAATAGTTGTACACCCAAGAGGGGAAAGCACAACCCGTGTACAACGGGTGGACAAAAAGAAGCCTGTCGTTTGAGGTGGCCAGAGTCAAGCACGGACTCGGGGCTAAACTCAGGGGAAGACCTTAGTGCGGGGCTTAGGTCAAAGCCCCCAGTGCAGGACCCCCAAGAAAGAGGCCGTCCATAAAAGTCGAGAACCGACAGTTGGATGAAACGTCCACCACGTGCTTCCGCGACGCGTGCGCGATCGAGTCAAATTTCGGGAAAAAGGGGCAAATTGGGAAGGGGGGTTAGCTCGCTCTGCAGCACACACTCGTTGAATGCGCAGCGGCCTGAACCACGCAGCGCCACGCCAGGCCTTCGGGCGGGAGAGGAGGAAGGAGCAGATTGCTCTTCTCCCACTCCTCAAGGGTTTGAGGTTTCCTGGAACAGGGGTGGTGGAGGGACCGCACAGGGTAGGAGGGTGTGTGTGTGTGTGTGTACTACGTCAAGGCAACCCGGTCGTCAGAAAAATTGCGTTACTTAGTTTGAAACAGATTAATTGTGTTATTTCTGAACAAATATACAAGTCAAGCAATCCAATAAGGTGAGAGTCGGTTTTATAACATTAGTTAAAACAATGAGCAGCTTCATCGTTGTCTTAGAACCGGCTTCTTCAATAATCAATCATTCAATGACACAGTAACTAAAAGCTGCAGTTATCTGACAACATTGCGAGTGTATACCGTATTTCCAAGTACTGTTGATGGAAAGCTGTTTTGGTCATATTTCAGAGACACTAGTCCAAAATGTTCATGAAAATTAAGTATATGGCTGTGAACCAACTCAAAAACAACATACGGTATCAGTATTTCACGAATTTTACTGCCATGCATCGTCTAGTCCATGGTATTTCCTCATTCAGTTTAAGAGATTCGATCATGAAATCCTTTATTTGATGACCCAGAAGATACATAAATACCTCATATCGATTCTCTGGGACATGACTGTTCCCATAGGAGGCATACAGTCTCCGATTCCGATGGACAAAAAAGCGGAAATCGAAATGTATCGCCAGAAAGTCGTCAACAAGAAACATTTTTGATTTATGATTTTGTTGTTGCTGCTTGATAATCCCCAGCTCTTCGTCGCTAATTTGTTATGATTAAAGCCCAGAGTAGAAGGTTATTACTGTACTAATCTTTAGACTAATAATTTATAAACGTTATTCAAATATAAGCTCAAAATATCAAGCTTAAGGTGGATACTTTAAAAGCCGTCACATCCATGCTTCGAGTAAAACATCAAGGTATTGGTCAAAACAAATTAAATTTCTGGACTAAGTTTGAGAAATTCAGTGTCGTTTTCCTAGTGCGTATCAAACATCTCTGCAGACCATCACAAAGTTCTGACCAACGACGTATTGGATTTCATGAACGTGATGAAATACTTTAACACTATCCGGCCTGGTAGTTTTCTGGGTCGACCACCAAATTATAGTCAATTTACTTGGCTTCTGATCATTTTTGATGGTTTTCTAGTAAGTTAGAGAGAACAGAAGACATAGCCGCACGCGCCTTATAGGAACGTTCAACTTGTGATGCGGGACTTTAAGCACAATTTTTTTGTTGAATTTCATAATGGGACGTTTCGGCTGTTAACTTATTTGAGGCTAAGAATGCTATAGTTGTTACGTTATCAACGTCATATGAAATTAGTATAGAGATCGAGTCTCCGTACCATGAGCGGATATTAATTTTCCTATCTGATTGAAACTGATTCAAAATTATTTACTAATCTTAATATTCAAAAGTATTATAATCTAGTGCATAAACATGGGTAGAGTATGACACAGCGTTGTATATGTATCTTTTAAGCTCGTGATTGAGCGCAGGCAGACCTCATATTGTTTAAAGCATTCCTAATTTCTGTCTTCACATCATCACTGATATCATTGCATTAATTTTTTGATTTTGTAAGTTTCCCCAGGTTACTATGGGCAAACCTTTCTTATTTTCTGATTTTATTCGCTGAAGAATGCGCAGATTAATCTTCAGCGCATCTGCTGCTCTCTCCAGTACGCATAAAGTGAGTAACAGGGGACCGCTGTTTTGATTGTCTTCCTGGAAATACTCTAATAAATTTACCACGTGCCGTCGGCCTGCTCCGTTGATCGTTTTTTTGGGCATTGTACAATTTTATATTGAAAATTGATAACTGGACAACTGAAGTTGCACACCGATGTCGAGTAAGTTGTCACTCTGACAAATATGATTGAAGGGCACTCATACGTAACGACAAAGTGTTCGAGACTTTACTTGACTTGCACAAATACCGTACATAAGATGGACAAATACTATGGACATCATCAAGTGAGGCCTCAACTAGTTAGTGTACTATCAAAATTTCTATGGATTACTCAGTATTATTCAAGTCTCGTTCAAGCTATTTACATTGGCATCATTGAGGAGCCTTATCTCTGCATCTCCGAAAGAAAGCAATACTTCGAAAATTGACAAAAAGCAAAATAGTATTACATTCACCAACAGATACATAGCAGCCTCATAATTGTCCAGCAGTTATGTTTCTAGTTTGTCATAGTTAACGTATTTAACATAACGATATTTTTTGTTTCATATAATATTCCATTTAATTTGAAATAAGCATTCCACATTATTATCTCATCGCCACCGTCGGCAATTGTTTTACAGTCGTATCGCAAGTGTAAAGGTGACGCAGCTTTTTCCTCCCTATCGTACTTTATGAGTTTTATTCCGTCCTCTAGCCAAGGAAATTAAATATTTTATGCGCGGCTGTAACTGTCTACTAGGCTACTCAGGCTCTGGTTATGATCCCTGAGAGTGTAGGCGAGATTATTGGCTCATATTTTCCAAGTAACGAGATCCATTTTCGATCACTCTTTATGTTCCTATCGAGTGTCGTAAAATGTTGCAACAAGCGTTAATGGGAATATCGCTCATTGGATGCTGGATATTTCAACATCTAATGAGAGGGCTTCACCGCCCTCCCCTACACTATAAAGCAGCTGAGCAAGCACACGGAAATTCGCTTAACGAAAACCTTATTCAAACATCCTAGCACAATATTGGTACAATGTGTTCTCCCAAACTAAGAGGGAAGCTGCGGGTAGCAACATCCAAGGGTCGCAGTAAATGAGAAATCCCATTGAGAGTCGATGGTTCCAACTTTTAGGAATAAACAGATTCGGCCACAGATCCATCTTGCGCCATCTGTCCCATAGGTCATCTAGTATATAGCGACAACCTTTGTCTTTTGCACTATAGGATTTGGGAGGCCATACTAAGACTACCAGCATCATTTGCTGCGCGTGGACACTTGTGCAAACTCACAGAAACCTTTTGTCTTATCTCTTGGCCTTGAAACTTTCTCGTTAACGTATGAGCCTTGCATGGAATCTATGCGAGCCAGTACGTCAGTAGTGGTCAATTGTTACGGGCGTACGATTTGAGTTTAACTGTTGTATTTAGATCGTTCAGCCTATAGTCTAATCATATTAGCAACTTTCCCCGAAATTCTTGTAATGTTTGGTTTTATTGGCACAAGTTGTTCAAGGGGGTATTTAAAGCATGAACGCATGAAATGGGTACACCAATTTTTGTTTGAAAACTTTCTATTTGACAACAAAGAATGAGAAAAGGTGTTGACAGGAACGAAAAAACGTTCCATATAGGTTTTTTAGGTATTTATGAGACCTACAAAATGAGACCACACGTAAAAAGATCCGACTAATGCAGGTTTTGGCACTTGCTGGTAATGCGACGATAACTTCACGCAACTACTTGAAATTATTCAAATCCGTAGGATTCATACTTCAACATAACAACTACAAAATTAGAATATACTGGTCAAGTAGCTTTTTGAGAATTTCTAATTGTTGATCTCAAAACACCTGTCTTCGGGCTCTAACAACTAGTTCAAAGTGCATTTAAGTACACATAATGTGAAAAAGTATTTATTTCTCGAAATTTAAAATGAAAATTGATAACAAAAAAAAAGGAGCTTTGTGGATTTGAACCTCCGTCCTGCGATTCAGTAATCGCTGCTCTTTCCCATTACTCTACGACGCCTCTTGGTTTACTGGACCTTCATACTACTATACTTGATACTGACAAATGTCAAGCGAATGTTGGAGAAGAAAAAAGGTACAGGAAATTATATTTCTTCGTAAAGAAACTGGATTACGTAACCTACTTATTTGACAAAGATGCAGTCATCAATAATGCAGCCATTTAGCACATGCTACATACGAGTACTAACTAGTACGACAGTTCGAAACATAATTGTGCCTTCAGTTTGCGTGCTAACTTTATAAACAGTTCAGCGCATTTCAGTATGAAATATTTGTTTTTATAAACTTTAAGGTTCATATGTGACCTTGTAAAAGTGTCAGCTCGAAATGTACACAAGAGTATGAAGAAATCTTGAAAAAAAAATTGTTTTTATCGCAACAAAAGGTAATGGACACATCTGCTTTGTTTTAAGATGTGTATAATAATGTATGTTTTCCGAATATCGTAGGATCTGTTCAGTTACTCACAAATATTAAATATTTGAATTTGGACCATGGACAACTGTTTCCTGCTTCTTGACTACTCATCAGCATGGTCTAGACTTGGTCTGTCGTCTCTGGGACAACGAATGAAAGCATCGCAACTAGCCTCTATCCAGGAGGTACAGTTTATCGAAATGAACTGCGCAAATCGCAGTCTATCATCGTAACTGTTAAACATCTCAGTTCGCGTTTAATAGCCTAGTCACCAAGTGACTGCTAGATGGCTGAGGAATCTGACTGTAAAGAGGATGTAGTCTACTTGCCATCGAATAAACTAAACATTCTTTAACTGTTAATAACAACTAACAGCAGCTATGCGCTCGTCGTGGTGGTGGTCGAATCTGTTTAATGTAAGACGAGTATTTTTGTGAAATTCAGTATGTTAAAAAATATATTGATTAAAAATTGAAAAATGAACTTTCATTAAATGTTGAACTAATAGGCCTAACGAATAAATTTAATACCAACCAAAAGTATAAAGCCTATAAAATATTCAAATGTTGGATTGCCTATTGTAAGAACTTGTTCAAGAAAATATTTGAAACCTTTTTGATGCAAATTTGGGCCTGGTAACATGCAAATGTGTTAAAATGAGCCCTTTTAAACAAGATTATGCAAAAAACCCGAATCGGAATATTTTTCCTTCCAGATGCGAAAATATTATTCGGACTATACAGGGTGCTTCACAACTTATCCGACAAATTTTAACCACATATATGCACTGTTACGAAAGAAGTTGATTTCTCAAAAAAAATGTAACAAAAGTCCTACAGAAATGAAGTTATAAACCTGAGTTTCAATAATAAATTGTAAAATAAATATCTGTGGGTATTTACCAACAAATTTAGAATTTCACAATTTTTTTTTATAGTTTTGAGAGCTTGGATAGTCCTTCTTCCCTGGGCACATCCTCGTATTTTCATCCTTCTCTAAGAAATTAACAACATCACCCTTAACTTTCAGCATTTTGGTGCTAGCTTTGGTACAGTTCTTTTTGTACGTATCGTTTTGACAAAATGATCTATATAGCAATTTAGATTTTTGCACTAATTGCAATTTGAATATTTTGTAATAATTTTGTTTTCTCCATGTTTACTTCCAAGATCTTCATAGTTATTCTTGAGGTCCGTTGACAGACCTTCTCAGAAAATCAGTCTTTTTCTTACAACGTCAGGAACTTGTATATTCTTTAAAAGCCAAAACACTTTAATTGCTGGAGAGTTGGATCAGTATTTTCAGTTTTCAATCTCAAACACCTCTTCTTATATTTTTCGCTAAGCTTGACTGCGGCCCTTACTTTATTTTACAAACTTTTAATCTTCGCGTACAAAATAGTTCTACGCATATTGAGAGCAGACGAATTCTCTGCTCTGTGCTGTAAAGATGGTGCAGGGCTTGGTGGGGGTGTTTCTTCAATTCTGTAAATTTATTTGCAGAGTAATTCGCTTTTCCCTATAAACTTTACTATTCCTTTTCCATTGTTTTCGTTTTTGGGTTTTTGGCTAGCTTCTCTTGCACTCATAGAACTTATTGACTCAACTTGACCTTTACTCTTCTTCTTTAAATACTTTAATCTTGCCTTTTGACGCAAAGCTTCTAAAGACTCAGCATTACTTTTCATTTGTTATCGCTTCTTTCTGTCGTACTCCTTTTTTAATTTCTTTTCTTCTTCACTTAACTACTTAATTTTCCCCATTCTTGATATACGGATAACTGTCGTTAAAATTGAAAACACATGCTACACAACCTGGTGTTAAACAATAACACCCAAACCACAATTTTATATATGCAAAAATCATTCCCTCACTTTCTGCTATAGTGAGGGAATGACCGTGAGGGAATGACGGATTTGCATAAACGACACCGTAACCAACACTACATCACCTCAAATTGATTTAGCATTATGTGAATGCATTGTACTCCCCAAAAAAAGAAGAAATCGTCAAAACCTTCGAACAGTATGATGACTTACCTTTCTAATTATTGAAATCCAATGCTTTCTTGCAGCAACTCTTTTCACTATTACGAAATTTCGCCATGTAGACATTATTAGCAGTATTGCCAGGTTTTAAAGACATAACAGCTGCGATCAAAAATATCAAATGATGTGAACACAAATCGAATATTCATAATGGGTAAGGGAATGATTTCATTTCAAGGGACATAATGCTTGAATCCTTTTTTTATATACATATTTATTTTTTAGCAATGAAAGCTTGTCTATACAATCCATACTTATTACCAAATATTTCAGTAATATTCAATTTATAAGAATATGAACAGATTTGTGTATATCTTTTTATTATTAATTTCGAACCTAGGGACAAGATGAGCGAATGACTTTTACACTAAAAATTTAATCGTATTTTTTTGTGTCGATTTATTATCTAAATTTTGGCTTCTAAAATATTAGTTTAGATACTTGTTGATATAATGAAAATGTTGAATTGATGATAAATCCATGCAACTTAGCATCAATGGCTCAGGACATGAATTTCGAAATTTGCTGAGAAATACCCCTGTATTTTGCGTTCATCGTCGTGATATTAGTACACGCATTAATAATTTATTGTAGCAAATATTGTACCAAACAACTGACGAAACCAAAATAGCAGGAATTTTTTTATACTGATAAGAACGTGTAAATAAGGTTTAATCTGTATCGTGGGTGATCTGAATGAAGGACGGGCGATTTTCGTGAAATTAAATAAGAAACTATTTTACGAGTTTGTTTTTAGTTATTTATTAATAAAAATGGCACATGTGTACACTAATGCGGAGTTAGCGTACAGAGAAGCAGGGCAAAATTCGCGAGCGGCTTCTCGCGGATTTCCGAATAGGCACATACCACATCACGAAAAATGTATTTCAGTTGTTTTACGTGCACGTGCTAGTGGAGATTTGCGCCCCAGACGTGGACTTTATGGGGGTCGGGTTCGCCCACAATGCGTTTTAAATGCCGAAGACGAAATGTTGGATATTGTGGAAGAAAATCCGGGAATAAGCACAAGGCAGTTAGCCCAACAGGTCCCAGAAGTGTCACATGCAACAGCGTGGTGCATATTTCATGAGGTCCAACTGTACCCTTATCACGTCCAGAGAGTCCAGGCGTTACTACCTACAGACTACCCCCTAAGAGTAAGATTTTGTGTTTGGTTCTTGCAAGAAAATGGTCGAAATGCCCGTTTTACAGCTGATATTTTGGCCTCCGATGAAGCTATTTTTACACGTAATGGGATAACCAATCTTCATAATACACACGTTTGGTCCTTTGAGAATCCTCACGCAGTGGTCCAAACACACTTCCGACCAGGTATTGGCGGTCCGCATTCTCATTTAGAAGTTCGTGATTTCTTGAATCAGGTATACCAGATACGCTAGATCGGAAGGAGTGGACCAATTGCATGGCCTCCACGGTCCCTCGATCTAAGTCCTCTGGACTGCTTTTTATGTGAATACTCGAGAAACAAGGTATACCGTACTCCAGTTCAGAATATTGAAGAATTGCGTGACCAAATCACCGATAATTTGAGCCTTAAGGCACAGCAGGAGGGAGGTGCATTTGAATTAGTGCTCCAAAATTGGATTAGACGTGCCCAAGCTTGCATTGCAGTCAATGGAAACAATTTTATACAGCTTTTATAAGTAAGTGAACTTTTAAACTGTATTATTTTATCATCTCGATTTCCGTAGGACTATTATTACCATTTTTTTTTTTTGAGAAATCAACTTCTTTCGTAACAGTGATTATGTGGTAAAATTTGTCTTATAAGTTGTGAAACATCCTGTATACATATTACGAGTATTCTAAAAATGTCATAAAGGGTACAACTGAATGTTGTTTTTGAACAGAATTTTCCAATTTTATTACAGTTTTTAATTTAATTAACCTCCCACATTTATTAATGTATACAGTAGAGATCAATCATGAGTAATTTGTACTTTTGACGTTATCTTTTGTGTTTGTTTTATTTTACCTTAAACTATATCATGCAAAAATGGTAACCAATACCAAAACCAATAAGGGTATTAGTTTTGGATTCACCTTTTGCCTTAACAATAGAGGCACACAGTAAAATAACTTCGGGTCGCCGGTAAACGTACATGCATTCTGCAGAAAATGCAATTATGAACTAGATATACATTGCTTTTCGGAAAATCAACCTCTTTATTGCTTGAACGAAAGAGGTATTACGTAAAAAACCTATACAATGTACAAAAAATCGGTAAAATGTCGACTTGTGCTATAGATATCCGTTAGTGTGCCGCTTGTTCATTCCGCGCCTACTGGAAGTGAACATGAAGTGAATGTTATCTGGTTCAAAGGTGATATATTATTGGAAAACTTACTTAGTGTAAAAAAATCCTAGAGAATGTCATAAAAAATTGACATAATGTCGCATTTTAAGTTATAATAAGGATCCGTCACGGTTATTACGTAAAAACCTATATAATGTCAAAAAACCAATAAGATGTCAACTTGTTGACTAGATAGCTGATAATGTGCAAATAGTTTGTTCTGCGCCTGCAACTGCATAAATACTATATTTTAGCGCAAAAGTGCCACAAAGCCTCAACCCCAGCGCCGCCCTGGAACATTTTTTAAATTTGCAGCTCTTTGACAATACCTGATAGCCAAAGAATGTAATAACTGTGTTCCAAAATGTCAGACTGGTAGGCTGTCAAAATTTATCTTTTTGCACATTTTTTTACCAATACTCAAAGCGTTGTAATAATCAATCTTCTTTTCTTGGAAGGAAAAAATGTCAAAATTAAGAATCTGTTATTTTTTTAACAGGATCAATTCACAGAAATCTCGAGATATTAAAAAAGCTGTGGGAATACATATTAGAGATGTATGTTTAATTGGTTCAACCGACAACGTTCAGAACGGTTCAGAGTTCCGAAGAAGGGGAGTAGTGATTCTCTAGACTACACTAAGACTACTTTGTTCGTTGACAGTTGTGGAGACAGTACCACGTTTCGTGGGGACAAAAGATTTCAGAGCATAAAATAGTCTTAGGATATCACAAAGATTGACCATTTAAAAAACGTATAGTACAGAACTAATTTTAACACATAAAAACAATTAAAAAATTCAATCCGTGTTAAGGCTTTTCCAGGGAAATGAAAAATACATACAGCGCTCGTTACGTTGCCCGCACTTATTTGTTTAACGGGTCAAGTTAGCAAACTGAAATTCGGAGTAAAATTGATGCATAAACTATATTTTAGCCTGAAAGCAGTAATTGAACATTTCAAGATGGTGGCTAGGATTCATCTTAGGTCATTTTCGTAAGAAATAAGGGGTACCGTGAAACCGCATTTTGTGGGTCCGCAGGGGTATTACTTAACTTGAAGTGACACTTTTTGACATTATGTAGGTTTTTTATGACATTATGTAGTATTTTCAACAAGATATCAAGTTAAAACTAGCTGTCGTTCACTTCATGCTCACTTGTAGCAAGCGCGGAATGCACTATTTGTACACTAGCCTAATTAGTCAAGAAGTTGACATTTCATCGGTTTTTTTGACATTATATAGGTTTTAATGTAGTAACCGTACCGTTATGTGCATATACAGGCACTGGAATTTAAAATCATTTTCTTTCAAAATGGCGTTATGAAGGGCTGTCAAAATTGTACGTGGTTGTACATTGAACCACTTATAACTCAACAATCAGTCACCGAACGTATCATATACCAATCTTCTTTTCATGGAAGATATATCCGAGTATGTATTGTTATATGAAACCTATATCTGTTCTTTCAAACGGAATGCCGTATGTTTTATTGCAGAAGGAGATTGGTGTAACGTTTAGACTATTGTTGAGTAATATGTACAAAAAGCATTGAGTATTGATACCTCACCGGTTCGCCATTTTGAAAGATGAATTGAATCTAGAGTTAGGTACTGACAATGAGGTACCAAGTGTCTTTTCATTCCATTTAAAACATGTTGAAAAACTGCGCCTAGTTGCCATCTTGAAACCAGCTACCACTTTTTTGTCAAAATATAGTATTCATCCATCAATTTCGTCACTCCAAGTTTCAGCAATCTAACTTCACCCGATCAAGAAATAAGCCATATACTCGCAGTTGAACTGAGTATCCAGAACGTTAGGACATAAAGAATCTGGACGAGTTAACCTCCGATGAATCAGTGTCAGTGACTTTGTCCGCTTCTGAAAGTCATACTTAAAATTGATACAAAGATCTTGATATAACAATTAATATTTTCCATCCAACCTAGCCCACTCGCAACTTTTTAGTATACATCCATAACACTGAAGCATATTCAGGATGTATAAAGATGTAAATCGTAACAGAAAACAAGGTAGTGTAGTCTGGAATGGGAAAAATATTCATCATGCCACGGTACTATCGAGCAACTCTGCTGGTATAAACATGTTTACGATAAGCTTACCGGCTTAGAAATAATTACGAGGTTTCCTAGAACTTATACGAGTATTAGTGTAAATCGGTAAACACATTAATTTATAACTTCTTCGTAGGGATTAGATGGTTTTGGCTAAAAATCAGTGAATTCAGTTAAGTTATCGGATATAACATATAAACTTTATTATTAGATTGACTGCTAGTAGAAGCGGCAGAAAATCGGATTTTACAAATTTTTAATTTTTTAATTTTTATTTATTTAGCAACAGTCAACACCCAAAGCCAATTACAAGATGGATAAACATGAAAATAAAAATAAATGCACGTGGAGTGGTAGAGGTATGTAGAGAAAGCTGAGGATGATTCAACCTGCATATTACCATAGTATTGTATGTCTAGTACACCAAATATTAACTAGAACAGTCAAACCACGAATCAGCAAGAACGTGGTCAATTCCTATATAATCACATGAAATAATGAAAACGAGTAATTACAATGGTTGACTCTCACCTAGGCATACGTTCAATCAGTCAATATTCGACATAAGTCAGTTACAAAACAAAAATAAATGAAAGAATAAGACGTAGTACCGATAAGTATGAAATACTTGTTTCGGCATAAAAAAGAGACGCAGTTAAAAGCTAAAATTTACTAATTATAATAAAAGCACTTATAATTACAGTTGCACATAACACTACAGTTACTACAATAGAAGTACATAACTACACTACATCTGATCACTAATTAATTAAATTCTCCATTTTTTGCCGTGGTCGGTCCAAAAGCAATTGCTTTAATGCTTTTTGGAATGGCGTCAAGTTGTTAATATGTCGTACATCCGGAGGAAGGGTATTGTACAGTTTGGTAGCAATATATGCATATGAACGCTGTAGAAAAGACTTTTGGAAAAAAGGCACGACATGGTGATGTTTCTGTCGTGTATGGTATGAGTTTGTTGGCAGCATAAAGTCCTGTTTATTAGAGTAATACCTGGTGATAACAGAATATCTGTCGAATGTTTTGGTTCTTTGTTTCACTGTATTAACGTTCGGAGGGAAATCTTGGCTCTTTAGAACATGTTAATTTTAACATTCTTTTTCGGAATATTTCAACTGGAAGGATGATAGTCTTCGAAGCTCCTCCCATACCACTAGCCATATCACGTGTGACCCTCCACCAAAGCGGAATACAAGATTTACGCCGGTTTATAATAGCTCTTTCATACATCGGCGCTTCGAGAGAACCATGCACAGATGAAGCTTGTATGTTCGTCCTACCTCAGATGTTCATCAATAATAACGCCAAGATTCTAGACACTTTTTTCTGGTGCGATTGAATATTCTAACCAATTTAGATTGATGTTTAAATCTCTGAACAATAGGTTAGTAGAACTATTGCAGGTGAAAGGAATATAACACCTTTTTTCCCAGTTTATTATTAGTAACATGTGTTGAAGCCATCGCATTACAATAGCTAGGTCAGACTGTGCGGTAGATTTTAGATCTTGCCAAGTATCTGCTTCGGTGTCGTCTGCCAATCCAAACATATCTCCCCTGCTTGGGATCGAAACAATCTGGTTGATATACATATTAAACAGTATAGGCTCTAGAACGGTGCCATGGGGTACTCCATACCGAATCATTCTCAAATCACTCACATGATTATCTACTCTCACAAACTGAGTACGGTTAGATAAGTAACTCTCAAAAAGCTTTAGAAAATTACCTATGTCCTTATGTACTTGCAAAAGTAACTTGTGACTGACAGTATCGAATGCTTTCGATAAGTCGATGGATACAAAGAGGCTAGATTTATTTTTATCTAGACAACAATGGATCCTTGAAGTAACCATATTGTTTGTCCGATATAATATTGTATTTTGCAGGATAGGGCGATAGTCTTTTCTTTAATAGTTCCTCGAATATTTTTGATAGGTGTGTTATGAGAGATATTGGTCTGTAGTTCATTATTAACTGGTCATCTCCTTTTCTGTATATGTGTATAACTACCATCCCCTTGAAATCTTTGGCCAATATCCCTCTGCTACACAAATATTAAAAATGTATGTTAGTGGTTCGTTGCCACTCTATAGTAGGTTCACTGTCAATTTAAATAGCGAAAAAATTAGAGCTATCGAAAAAAATATGAGGAATCCTATATAGATAAGTGGCAAATGATAAAAATATGTGATGTCGCATCCAACATAGGCCAATACCAATACGTAAAGGCTAGGACCATTGCACATTGAACGGGGTAGGTCAGCATTGGCGCAGTATGACCTTGGCCTACATAGCCAGCGAATGATGCCAGGACAACGCTATTATCGGTACGGAAACCGACCATAAATATTTAGGTACACCGCATACTGATATGCATGCTGATGCAAAACGGCAAACTTGCCGGCTTTAATGTTGGGCGAAGCGGTTAAACTGATTATTAAAAACACCTGAAAATTTAATGTACCAGGATACAACGCGTACCGTGACGAAATGTTACGGATCTGGAAGAAAAAACCATCATGAAGTCGAATCCTGTGACTTTCCAGCCCTTTGCACAACCGTAACCCCAAGCAAGTTATTTCTAAAGGGGTTAGTTCGATCGAAAACTTGCTTCATCCCTTAGTAATAAGATTTTAGGAAATCGTTACTGAAGCTTTTCAACAGCAAGTCGCACGAACTTGCTATATAGTGAAGAGCGTAACCAGACCAAATAAAACTCTCCAGGGTTTCATCAGGGCGCAGCGTCGAGAGCGGTCCACGAACCGAGAGAGATGGGGCGCGCGGTTGCACGTACGGATTATTCGAATGTTGCGTTCAATTCATCTAATCGAATATATTTTTGATAGGACCCCATTGTCTAGCCGCTATTTAAACCCACATATGTGTTTGCTTGAATTACTTTTTGATGACCACGCGACGTTTCGGCTATCACGGCGGCCTTTTCCAAGCACTTGTTCAAACATTGACTATTGAGATGACACTTCCACATATAAGTAGTTCGCCAGCTCGGTACTACCAACAGCTTCGTATAGTGGCAACAAACCATAGTTTCATAGCTTATCTGGATAACGTAGTCCGCTTCAGAGTAACTGGACAGCATCGTCCACCGCGTAGGCGTCTCACCGTCAGGCCGGGTATTAAGTACGCACGATGCTAGCGGCATTGGCGTAGTATGTAGAAGTTACATAAACTAATTTAGCTTGCGTCGAGTAAAAGTTCTTAATGGCACCCAACTGCATTCTCTGCAGTCTGAATAAGGGTGTAGGCATAGGGGCCAATATACGTATACAATCGCATAGTACTAGAGGAAAGCAACCCAAACAGAATTATTGCTAAGTGTCTACCACGTCGTAGTAGACCGCTCCCGCAGCTAGCGTCATATGTTTCCGTTCATCTACCATTTTGATAGTGGAAAAAGCTTCTGCGCAGTGCAGCAATTTTCATTATTTTTGCCCATACATTTTGTTAAATGACATGATCCAAACATTCTTTTTTTGGAATTAGGTCAGTTAGATGTTTGATTGAAATGTTATCGGATAAACAAGTTTTTGGTATAAATCGTGCAAATCAGACGCCTTTCCCTGGTTTTTATCTTTATGTGGAACTGCCACCATTCTTTTCATCCCTTTTCATGTTCGAAAAGGATAAAAAATTTATGAAAGGAAATGGAGTTCTTCTAGAACAGTGGTCGCCAACCCATCGCTCGCAAAGGCAATTCTGGTGGCTCACAACATATTATAAGAAGGTGTAAGAATCATAGAAGCTTCCGTACTTTTGTAAATTCTCATAATAAACACAAGCAGCGGCAACATTGCGGTGAGCGATCTGTTCCAAAACGATCTCGATTACTTTGAACGGAATAAATACCCAACGCGCGGCGACAGTGTGCTCATTTTAAAACTGAACGGCACAAAGCGGGTGGGTTAGAGTTGGCCTGCAATTAAAAACATTATGAGCAGTAGTCAGAAGATGAAGACATACCATTGCCATTCGCAATGGGAAGAGCAATATCTCTTTGTGGAAGTTAAAAGTAAAAATGTAAATTTGTTATGTAATAGATCTGTTTCCGTTGCTAAAAAAGGGAGTATCGCGAGGCACTATAAAACCGTACATTCGAATTTTGAAAAATCATTCCCATTATGTTCTGCCACCAAAACGGAAAAACTGAAACAGTTATATAATCAGTTAACTGGGCAACAGACAAATGTTTTCAAACACAATCGACAAAAGCAAGGCTGCAACTGAAGCAGATAATTACATAAAAGAAGAAACTTTATGAAGATGGGGAAATGATAAAGCAGGCGTTTTAAGAAGCTGCAGATACATTATTTGCCAACTTTAGAAATAAAGACGAGATAGTATCTGCTATAAAATCTATGCAACTTTCTGCTAATACAGTAATGAGACGAGTAGAAGTAATGAGCAATGATATACTCGTAGTTTTACAGTTAAGAAATGACTTCGACAACTGTGCTTAATTTTCACTGCAGGTGGATGAATCCACAGATGTCATTGACACCTCTCAGATGGCCGTGTTCGTCAGGATGGTTCTTAGCGATTTTTCGATTAAAGATCTTTTGCATTGTCCATCAGCAAGCATTATTTAATCATTTTCTAAAACTAAACAACGTTATAAAATTGCAAGTAAGAATTTTGAACAAGATTACAGCTCAGGCGTTACAAAGAAAATTATTCAAAACCTTGGTCGATGAAATTGACTGTCAATACGGGAAACTACTTCTTCACTCTGAAGTCCGATGGTTAAATAAGGAACGACTGCTGAAGTGAAGATTTTAAAAACGACCTTCAATTTCCAATTTAATTATTCGATCGGCAGATATTTCAGTCAAACGTCTTTTTTTCAAAACTATCCACTATTTTCTCGAACTGTCAATTCGAATGCCATCCGAAATAAAAGATCCGCTAATTTATTTATTCTCTTATTTCGCTTTATATAAGTTGAATTTTATTGTTTAGCCGAAACTAGGCGTTAGAATCAACTTTCCCATATTATGGCCCAAAATTTACCATTCTCATCATGCGTGAGAAGGTATATGGACGTTTTTCTATTTACCTAGATAGATCTAATTATAGCGGTTAACCATCTTATAAGTAAAGTAATTAACTTAACGTCCACCGGCTAATGCAGCTTTTAAGGTATGTTAAAAAAACTAATAGTTCAGAATATATTGTGTCCAAGCTGAGTATTACGATCTTAAATACGGTTAGAGCGGCAGTGCTGGTTAAATTGGAAAATAGTAAATACCTTCTACATGCAAATTACAAAAATTCTTCTAATTCTTCTGGTTTGGAGTTAATTGGAAAAAACTGCTTTTTTCGGAAATTGTATTTCCCTCCTCAAAATGAAAAGATGGCAGCTAAATTCTGTAAGCAATTCACATTTTTACCTATAAACTTTGAACGCTTCTCAGCACCGAACCGTTTACCCTAGGATCCTATAACTTCATATCGCGTCATACCTCCGTAAGTACTCTCCAGAAAAAAGTTCACCCCGATCTAAAATATGACCCTCCAACGCAGGTCGTGGAATTTGATGCACTTATGTACGTGTTTGATATTTTTCCGTCCAAATTGAAAGTTATGATCCTGTAGGTTCTGTTTCCATTCTTTCATGGCCGATGCATGTATTTTTACTGGATACATGCCTGAACCTGAAACAAAATTAACACGCATATGTTGTTTAATGAGTCGATAGCTACCTGATGGGTATGATTACTCAAAACAAAAGGTTTTATAAATGATGGGACAATCCAAATTCAAATTGCACTTACGCGCTCGCAAAAGACGTTGTCTAGATTAAAGTTATCCCCTCAGCCTCCCTCTGCATCCTTATTCCCGATGTAATGTCTGTGCGAACGGCTTATTCGTGATATTTGTATATACCACCAATTATTACCCCTTGTTTCTTAATTTTAACTTTTGATAATTGATTTGTTATATAGTCCAAGGCTTTATTTTTGCGAAATCTGATACCTGCAATTCATCAATTTAGGAAGATCACGACAACGTTCATCCTCCTTTCCTTCGCCGTGACAATATAGATATTGACTTCAAGAAAAAAGAAATATTTTGTGCGGCTATATAAATTTATGGCGGTATGTTTTTACTTTCTTAAGCGCTACGAAACCAGTTAACGTAACAGTAAGCACTATGAACATACGTTATTAGGGCTGTAACCTAATTCCTCTGAGGCTTTGATCGTGTTAGGGCCAATTTCACCAACAACAGTCCGTTATTCTCCACCTATAGGGTAACAGACCGTCAAATACAACGAATGAGCTTCAAGTTCCAATCAACAAATTTTAGCAACCAATAGCTATGAACTGTTAAAAACAAAATACTGTCAAAGTATGAGATGACAGCTTGTCATTGAAACGTCACCAGTTTATTGGATATTGAGAAATTACATATAATTCAGTCAAAATTTAAATAAATGTTGGATTTTGGAATAAAATTCATGCTTTAATCACTATTGTTGATTTTTTATTCATGTTTATATTATTTTCTTCAGTTGATATGCGATACTGGGTGTTTTTTCCTATAAACCTATTGCAGATAGCCATTAAGCACCTTCTTGATGACAGGCTCTACCAAAAGATGTTGCTCGTTTCCAAACATTCATTCATTTACTTGCCGTTCATCAGAACCATTATGGCACCTTAGATTGATATTCCCACAAAACCATTCAGGTTTTTTGATATCCATACATCCATAAAGATGAATGAAATTTTCGTTGTTCAGGAACTGAACAAACATCCACACTATATTCACAGCAATTAAGAAATTCCCAAATATATGGCTTAAAGCTACCAGCAAACCTAAAACCTGCAAAAAAACCACAAATTAGCCATATTTTTCTTTTTTCACGAGTACACATTCTAGGTTATATTTATATTAGACATTATTTGAATACAGCTGATTATTCCATTTCAAGGAGTGACACATGTGTGGGATCTGTCAACTCCTGGTACCAGTCACAAAACATATACTCGAAGGTTTAATTCCATGCCATTCAAATACAACACGGTGACTTGTGTGGTTGCCAGCGGCCATTTTGTGTGGGTGCGACAGGGTTGCCAGATTGTGCATTAATATCCCGTTTCACCCTCCTGGTCCCAGTGGAGTAAGTTCCGCCAACTGTGCACAGCACTTGAAAAAATGCAAATGAAAATTCAAAAGCATTTCCATGACGCCGCAAAATAGCTACGTCGGTACCTTGAGCTATACATCTTGACAGTAGGGATGTTCGATACGATCCTATATTTAGAAGTATCAATACATTTCACGAGTATCGTCATGTTTCGATCCGGACTGTGTCAGAAAGAGTGACTGCCATTTGGCTGCCAAGTCAGACATATCTTTCATCATTTTCAAAGAAATTGTACAAAATCTTCAAATTTGTGAAGTTAGCGAGTTTCACTTCATACATTGTTACCAGACGTGCCCAAATCATAAGTTGCTGCCGTGATATTCATCCCGACCACTGCATCCCCACGGCTAGGTGACCTGTATGTTAAATTTGTATCGATAGGGCAGCGGGTTATGCTATAAATCGTATGTCACAGTGTTTGTGCACTGATTGCAATGGTTAGATGATACCAAAAATATTTTCATAAATAGGAGATCTTTCCCATTCCGGATCGAACAATCTACCAAAGATGCTTATAATCATGATACCTAGTATATTTTCACGAAACAAATTCAAAACCAGCAAATGTAAAAGATTCATTTCGCACCCTCCACCACGGGACGTTATCGTCGTTAGACTCGGCAACCCTGCGAGTGACAGATAGATATCCTCGCCAGTCAAAAAGACAAACAATAAACATTACTGTTTTTTATGATTTTTGAACTTAAAAGATATTATTTGTGAAACATTTTTCATAATTTTTTTGTCTATGTCCATAGTAATTGCATCATGCATCAGGGAGATGTAGGGATTGACACGTCTTACACATATTATCTGTATTTTAGGATGGAGAGGACATAATGTTTTTATAAGAAATTAATTAACCCATAAATTAATAAATTATTACTATTATGACGTAAAGGAAGATGAGGAATTAAATGGAATGTACTTTATATCCTATTTTCTTGCAAAATACAGACAAATCCACACTATTCAACAGGTATGTAATGATAACTTCCAGTATATTGAAGTTGGTAAATTCGAGAGTGCCATGCATTAACAAACGTCCAAATCTGCTGCCAAATTTAACAGCTAGAAAATCGATCTATTATCCCATTCGCTGAGGGGATAACGGATTGTTAAATGTAAACCTATAACATATATCAAAATACATTAAAGTTGTCTTGTTTTTTCTGTACAAAAGCATCATGTTGGAATCAAAAAGTGGTCTTGTTTATAATACAGTCGAATTTTCACGATTTTATTCAATATTTCAATAGAAATCACTAATATTCAGAGACCGTTGACAGCTTCTCTCAAATTGCATTTCGATAAGGTTTTTTTTCCATTGGTCCATAATATTAATGTTGGTGAAATTGGGCCTTAGTTTGTTACCACACAGAATACTTATGCCGAACAGAAATTATTCAAAAGCATTTTGTCATCGTTTTACTACCATGTGGACCTACCATCGTCAGTCTTCCAGAAATCTGAAAGAACGATAGGTTCTGGGAAACATATTTTCTGAAACACAAAGAAATTCTCTTATTATCTGCAGTATGTTCTTAGAAATTTAGATGTACCCAGGCTACGTCTTCGTCGGTTGTTCTGCAACGCCTAGCCTTTTCTTATTCTTCTGAGAATGAGAGCTTTTTAAAATAAATTGATTCAAAGAATGCTGTACAGTTTACTTGCCATCCATGCAACTACCGAGCTCTCTTTGCACTACATTAAATTTTTGTAATAAGAATAGGGTCGTTGTCGACCATTACCGACCGGTTAATTCATTTATGATATCCACGATATCTGTTAATGATTGAAGTCGGATTTATCCTGTTTCATATTAAAATAAGCACCGTAAAAAGGTACGACGTGCGCCAGTATCTAAACCAGGCACCGTGCGATGTGTAAGTTATCCGAGCTGATTATCTACACATCGCATTTTAAAAATGCGAAAATTGTACATCCCTATAACAATAGCAATGTTTCTATTTAATTTAACAAAGATCGCGTACACAATCCATTAATTTATTTTACCACCATACGGAAAATCCAATTTTTTTCTAAGTACTTTTATGGTTATGGCTATTTTTCCTGTCTTAAACTTAACGGCCAATGTGACTGCTGGCAGGGAGTATGACCACGTGACGTCTATCCGTACCTTGCCACGGTACCTTGCAAGATACGGTTAGGCGTCTGTAGCCGTTGCCCCGTCTGGTAGAGGGTGCAAGAGCTCATTGCTATTAAGCCAGGAAAATCAACGCTAGACACGTATTGACCATAAAAACAGTTTAGTTAGAAAGAAAAAGTGCTTTTTGCGCAAGAGTTAGTCGACGTTTGTTAAAGAATAACGATTCTGTAATTTATCCGGCCTGACTCCAAAGAAACGTTTCTGGAGCAGAAAGGACTGCTGCGGACAGAAGCCACAAGTCCTCCGTTCTTCCTCAAATTGAAGTGCACCTCGTAACTTAGAAATCTAAGATGGCTAGTAGGAGCAGAATCGAAGACTTTGGTCTCCGCCAAGAACAGTATGACGGGACGGGTAGACTGCAGATAGTGGTGAACAACATTAATATTAAACCCGCAGACCTCCGTGAAAGAGATTGTATTAGCGCTGTTGTTCCCTCGAGTCCACCCTCCACCTCAATGGAGTGACTTCAAAAGCTTGTTGTTTTGTTTCAAGCACCCCCAATTACACAATACTCAAAATATGTTTTACCTTTTTGTTTTTTTGTTGTCTGATATATCCAAAATTCAGATAAAAATAATAATCACAAGTGCCAGTTTGTACGTCACGGCCTAGCCGCCTGGCACAGAATCAGTCGCTGACATTTTTGTTCAGTCCATGACTAGCAAATATTTTAATATCGAAAGTTAATGCTTAGCTCGTGTATCATATCATGTTGAAGGATGAGCTCTGACTTAGAGATAGCACGTCCGTAATCTCAGCTTTTTCTTTTCTTCAGAGAATCATTAGAATGACTACAAAAGTCAGTTTTTAGAGTTTCATTTTTGTCAGTCTCTGACGGTCAAATTCACAAAATGACACTATAACAAAAGATGTCGATAAATGTGATGTGCTTGTCAGTCCTTGACGCGTGAAATTGCTTCTTTATAGACTCATTGCGCACATAGTGTGAAATGAGGTCTGACTGACGAAAAGCGCAGCTCCTAATGCACGTGGAATATTTTAACTCTACTCTGAAGTAAATCTATTGTAGTATGTCTACTCAGTCAGCACCAGCTCGTGAAACTACCTACCCAAAGATTAATCGATTACATAGTGCAGCAAATTCAAAAACAACATCATCAAACAATCATTTTCGACTACCAAGGTTCCTTCAAATTACATCTGCAAGCAGCAATAGACCCGAATATAGCATGAGACTTGTCTGACAATATTAAGCAGGTGACAACATTGAGGTATTATCACCTGCTTGTAGAAGCGTTCTAGCAGAGCTATCCAGAAATGCAAACTAAGACGATCGAAGTTTGTTATTACATACAGGTTAGTTAATATTTGATAGCTTTATGCACGACTACCTTTCCCTATTACCTTCATAACGCCATGAATAATTTATAACTGCTCTGCAGACGTAGCTTCTATAGAGTTGCTTCTGAAATTGTTACACTTTAAGATATAATATGAAAACCAATGTATGACGAAATATCCATCGTGTTCCATTAACGAAGGAGCTATACATATAAACAATTTTGGGTATCTAAGTAAGGTATTCAATCTAGGTGTTGCCCTAAAATCATTCTACTGGCATATGAAGGGCTTGCGGTAACAAAGGACCTAAGCTACATTTGAAGAAAAAAACGCATTTCCGTATAGACACACTCGAAAATTAACCGTGGTGTAGATATCTACAAGTACGTTATAACCCAAGTTAATTTGTTTGGCGATCCTCTGATACATTTCTCTATCATTTATTTGTGTCTTAATTGTTTCCTCATCCTACTGTATTTGGAAGGTAGAATATTCGTAATAGTAGTGGAGATTAATACATGCCAATTCATCAATCATGAGTTTTCAGGTACTGTTCAGCACATTGAGTCATCCAAAAGATATGTTGTAACTATGAACACCTTACCTGACCACTAACTTTTTCTGATAGCCTATACGAATATGCTATCATATTTTTGACAGTAGATAAGATTGCGGCTCAGCAGATTGCTATTAAATGAAATAATTTCTTACCGATGGTTTTTTCAACGATACATTATTTGGGAATATATCCTGTAAAGCTGAAATTAACTTCAGAAAAAAATAGTAGAGTCTGAAAAGTAGCGATTTTCTGCAAATTCTTAAAAATATAGATTATTCAGAAACCGTGCACAAACGTATGAGGATAAATGTGGTTTTCCTGAATGGAAATAACCCCTCCTGTCACCCCCTCTCGTCTGATTCTTGACTTTTCTGATACCACTTTAGATATGGTATTTACCCATTTATAGGTATGTGATTATTGAAACTCTTGAATGGTTTAATACCAACACCAATTCTAGGGATCGAATTTTCTTTAATGAAGCAACTGAATGTATGATTTTGTGAAGACAAGCAATATCTAAGGAAATCTTGTTAAATGTCTTTTTCGTCAAGTGTTTGAAAGATATATGCAAATACTTTACATCATGAAACACATGGAAATCAGTATAATCACATATCAGTTCCAAGAAATAAAATAAACAATCATAAACCATCAACAAAAGTAGTAAAATCATGGATTTAATTTATAAATCAGATATTTTTTCGAAGGTTTGGTTGAATTTTATGTAATTTCTCAATATTCAGTAAACTGGTGGCGGGTTGATGGCACGCAGTCATCTTGTACTCTGAATATATTTATGTTTAGTATATTTCAATGCTATTGGTTGCAAAAATTTGACGAAGGGATGTTGAGATTCGGCTCATTGGCTATATCTAGGGTATTACTTAATGAAGGGCCGTAATTACAATGACGCATCCCTGAAAAAAGTTTGGGTAAAAAAGTTCATATAAACATGTATTCTAAGAAGTCTGGGGTCCAAGAGTAGTATGAGTATTTAGACAATTTATTCTTTTGCTGATTTTAAGGTAGTGTCAAATAACTTCTCTCAAATTTTTGAAAAGACTCAGCAGCATCGAAATCAACCTGTATTTTTCCATACATGCCAGAACTTTGGATTTGATTGAAGTTTCACCTGAATATTTCAAAAACTAAATCACCTGCAAATTTTGCAGTAACGCTTTCATGCTCATCAAGCTTCATATGCTCAGTTTTTAGACAAAGCTGTGTTTTTTCTACCATTAAATGAAATAATATAAGAAAACATCAAAATAGCAAAAACCACGGGTACATCAACTTTTGGGCTAACATTTGAAAACGTAGCAGTGATTGCTAAATTTTCAAGCATCAACTGAAAGATTTTAATTGATGACTGACAATATTTGCTAGGGCTCCGGTATAAGGACCAAATTTTCAAGGGGTATGTAATATTTTTGAAAATTACTTCTTGCAATTATAATTTTTTATTACAATTTATGAACATGTAGAATTAACTTTTCGTTTTTCTTTTAATCAACAACAGAATATGATTCCGGTTTTGGGCATTCAATCTAGGTCGGTTGATGATAATATTCCATAAACCTTTGATAATGTTTTTAATCTTTGTGTGCTGTTGAGACTTTAGTTTTTTCAGTCTACTGAGATATTTATTTAAAAAAGGGTAATATTTTCCTCATATTGTCAACACACCATTGTAGACTCACCTACTGACATCAACAGTACATATAAATCTGATAAAACGGTAACTTGTCTGGAATTGTAAAACAGTTTTTCAAAGCTCTGCAAACTTTCGCGCTCGTCGCGGTTCGAATGTTTTCGGCCGCCTTCGTGCGGTGCAAATGTCAGCGGCGGAAAACAGCGGGCGACTGCCCGCGCGACGATCATTTGTTCCTATATTACGGCCAATCGCGCGCACCCTCCGATCGGCGAAGTTGCGGAGTTGCCGTTGGTGTTGGTGATCTGCGACTCTTGCAAATAGGTTTAGGGAGTTTTCCAATTGATAATGATAAGGAAAACATTTTGAAGAGCAACCTACTAGCTGCTAGTGAACAGAACTAAAAACATGTTAAACCTTTATTTCTTCTCGTTGTTGGACTGTAACACGCTATTACTTGGCAGTTTGAGATCAAGGAGTTCAGTATCATTTAAAGGTTGAAGCTTAGTATAAAGCTGCATATATTCTGGCATAATTGTTTCTTTTTATTAACGGCTAAATAGAAGCTTGTTTTAAACATGTTTTTCTTTTATTCACACTTTACTGTTTTGTTTCTACGATGTCAAATAGCTTATAAAGTAATTTGTAGCTAATATACATAGGTTTTATCAATAGAACTTCTTAAGAGTATCACTCTATTTTTATCATGAGATTATAATTACACTGAAAACCAAATTTTTCTGATGGCTTGAGGTCAATGTGCACGAGAAAACAATTTGTATAGGCACATATGTTTGAACGAGATAGAAGCCATCTGGATAATGAACTTCTTCGCCACGTTGCTTAGTAACGATCAAATCTGCCGTATTGCTGATATGTTACAAAAGTTCCTTGAACTAAGATGCATATTGAAAATATGCATTAGTTTATTCTTTGCGCCCAAGTAATGGTTTAATTTTGAGCGTACACATTTTTTAATTGTGAATTGTTTCAAATCTGTTTTGAATCGATTCCGGATAGGTCAAAATGAAAGGTCAGGACCACTACACATTCTACATTGTATCATTGGTTCTTTGGACAACACCCCATCTTGTACATTCAAAGGCAAGGTGTCCACCTCCATGATCATAGTTAACGCTTTTGGTCATATCGTAGTAGCCTCGTTAGTTGTAACAACTCAAGTTCGGGCTTTTAGCAACAGGTATTATGTATGTATGTTTAAGGCGTGGAGACTTGGTTCACCTCAAATGACACTTGAGCAGAGCTATTGTTTGGCATACGAGATTTGTGACGTATCTCAGAAAACGTACTCCAGCCCGCCGCGAGACTGAGACTCATTTAGCAGGCGGAGAGGTAGAAGCATTTCATGTACTGTGGGCTGTCAATTATGACACTCTGTACTAAAACTCACTTCATCCATCTGGGAGCAGAGGCACCATGATAAAGTTACTATACAGTGAAAAATAAATATGACTGCACTGATATTTGGGCGTAAAATACCGTACAGCTAAAAGTGGTTGCCCCATGGTGACCACCAGACTCTATGTTATCTGTTTCAATTAGTTTGCACACGCTGAAATGAAGTTAAAGTTAGTTGCTGATGTCCTCATCCAAATACCTAAAGAGCTTGCCAGCAACCCCTTTGGATATTTGAGAACAACCCCAGTATCTATAGTCCTGTTGAGACGGCCTCAGCCTGTAAATTCTCTTGAAAAACCATTTTATGTCTGCATTCTTAGTAATATTTTGGGTAAAAGACTGATAGGTCAAACAATTCTATCTTGATCTGTTATCACACTGGTAAGAAAGGTAAGAAATTTCAAGGTAGAAAACCAGACATGTATTTCTTCCCGACAAAGGTCCTACCGTAGTCTAAGGCCACAATTCGTGATGCATTATCGATGCTGATTGGAATGACAGCTTTTCAGTTACGATAACCAGGGTAAGCTTCAGAATTAGTGGAAACGGCGTCCTGGGTCCTCCATCAGATCCTTGCTTTACTTCTAGAAGTGACATTTCAGAAACACCGAATACTTGAACCAAAATCAAGACGGTGTCAGGTGTAGCTCTCACTCCGTTTCCACGTCTAACTGACGCAAAAGCTCATCTGTACCAGTATTACTCCTAGATTTTATATTTGACGCGGGGGCAGTAAGATTTCCCTCTTTACACAATTGCCATAGTTTTCCCGCAACCCGGTCCAGACCTATAATATGCGACAGCCCATTAATTCAATAGCATAGCATTGACCACAGAAGAAAACTATCAGCGGTTCTTGATGATTAGCATGCGGGATCTTCTTCTCGGGTGATCAAAAACTATGAGACTTTTCCCTGGCCAACGAATGTTGAGAAATTATACAACCAAAATTGAATAATTCAATACCTCTGACCGCATGTGGCAGTTTCTTTGAGCCCCAGCCGAGGTAGACCTTAAGTTATATTATCTTAGTGGCATAGTAGCGTTAAAATTCCCTTGAGAATTTTACAAGGCAAGAAATTTCACTCGTTAGTGTATAGTAGGCTGAAATGAAAGACTTCAAGATCTCGATGTTCTAGGTTTATTAATATCTGCATCGTCCGCTCAAGTAAAGTTACTTTCTTTCTGTCATAATTTAATACTGAGCCTGAGAGTGCTCAATTCTTTCTTGAGGTATCCCAGAAATGGTTTTATTAACTTTCTGAACACATGAGGGGCACAATTTTCCCTCAACGGTACAGCATTGTATTGGAAGAGCTGTCCCTTGAATATGAATCTGAAAAGTAATCTATGACTCTCCCTGACGGATAGCAAAATCTGCTTATTCCAAATCCAGATTCGTTAAGAAAGTATCTCTACGGAGAAGTCTGATCCCATTTCAATAGCATAGACTTAAGAGGTCTATCCCTATAAGACAAAGTGTCTTGAGGTAAGGAATCAAACATGTTTTCCCAACAGACTTGGGGGCAAGAAACAGCTGGATATGTCCTGATTTTTAATTAGCTCAACTTTTTTACTGATAACACCGCAGCTAAGCAATTGAGAGACTGTCGAAAGACGGTAGTTCATAAAAGGACTAATGAGATTCAACTGTGTCAAAGTGCTGAACCAATCGCCATGTGAATGGCAAGTGACCACTTGAGTAAAACTCAGGACTTTAGTGCCACTCCTACAGCTCTGCCATTGATGATGAATACGCGTCAATGTCCCTGCTGATCTACATCCCTCATCTACATCAATAATGGGTGATATCTGATGTTGTCTGACCTTTTGGCCTTTAGTTGCTGCTCATGTTTGGTTTCTATTTAGAATTGACTGACTTGGTCAGACCTAAACCGAAGAACAAAATATCAATGGAAGCCTTTGTCAGAGTACTCCTGAGTTGTTTGCTTTAATGTGAATATCTGCCAACTTGCGATCCTCTTCCTTCTTTGAACCTAGCGGATAGAGTATTGTCACTTGCAGCTAATAAACAGCTCACATGTTGCTCTACGCAGTCCAAGCACGCATCCCTGCGTGCGATAATTTCTATTATGGCTTCCACTACCTCACCTGGTTCACCTTTGGTGGCTAGAATAGAACGTCGTCTATTGAGACAGACTACATCGCCTTTAAGACAACACAGTCCAGAGCGCTCTGCTGTTCGAGTGCCGCCTATGCAAAATGTAACGTTAATCGGGCATAATGATATTCAACCTCTGTTATTACTGAACATTAGAAGTTTAGTGGTTTCCTAACCGGTCATATTCATACGTACAGTCCTGTTCCATAGTTATCACCAGCTAGGTGGAATTTGCTGTCACAAGCAAAATGTAACGCTAGTCTCACATAGATAAAACCTAATCTCCATCTGTTATTAACGAAAAATGGTACTTTAGTGGTTTCCTAAACTGTCATGTACATTCTGTCAAAGATGCTTCAAGGTTATCACAAAGCAGGTGAAATTTGCTGTCACAGGCAAAATGTAACGCTAACCTCGCATAAGGTGCCTATTCTTTATCTGGCGATAAGGAGAAGATATGAATTATCGGTTTTCTAACCTGACATGTTCATAATTACACACCTGAGCCATGGTTGTCACAAACGACGTGGAAGCAAAATGTACGTTAGTCTCGCATAGATGTACCTAATCTTTGTCGTTCGTTAATGAAAAATGGTACTTCGGCTCTTCCTAACTTATCATGTGCATCCTTACAGTATTGTTCCATAGATATCACAAACCAGATAGAATCTGCTATCCCAAGCAAAATGTACCGCTAGTCTCACATAGATGTACCCAATTTTTATCTGTAATGAATGAAAAATGCTATATTGCTACATTGCTATCACAAACCAGATGGAATTTGCTATCTCAAACAAAATGTAATGCTAGTCTCGCATAGATGAACCTGATCTCTATTTGTTATTACTAAAAAATGGTACTTCGGCGGTTTCCTAAACTGTCTGGTGCAATCTTATTATGCTGTGCCAAGGTTATCACAAAACCAGATGGAAGTTGCCATCACAAGCAAAATGTAACTCTAACCTCGCATAAGATACCTAATCTCTATCTGGTAATAAGGAAAAAATATATCTTAACGACTTCCTTACCTGCCATGTTCAAACTTACAGTCATGTTCCATGGTTATCACAAACCAGATGAAATTTGCTATCACAAGCAATTGAGAAGAGATTGTTGACCATACCTTGTTGCTACGTTGTCCCAAACGCTTTCAGTGCTGTTATTTGTGCAACGGTGTTCAGTATTGAGTCATTATCCCAAACATCTTTATTCGCCCTTGGTGTGGAGCTGACTATCACAAGCTGGGTCTATGTTGCTATCCCAAGCAACCGAATCCAATGTTACAACGTTATCCCAAACGTCTTCGTTCGTCCTTGGTGTGAGGCTGACTATCCCAAGACAGGTCCACGTTGCTATCCCAAGCAACCGAGTCTAATGTTTCAGTGTTATCCTTAACGTCTTTGTTCGTCCTAGGTATGGAGTTGGCTATCACAAGCTAGGTCCAGGTTGCTATCCCAAGCAATTGTGTCAGAACGTTATCCCAAACGTCATGTTAGGCACAGTCTGCATGTTAGGCAAAATTTGCAGCGCCGGTGAGGCAACCATACTAATATTCATTTAACTTGCACCTAAAACAGATCGATTAGTCGACAGTAACCTGATGGTGACGCCCCTTCAGAAAAATAGGCCTGCGCGCCACTTTCTAATTTTGCTCCTGGACGAAAGAACCCTGAGGCGACCGTCGGTCGGTATCTCGTTCGACAATGCACATCTATCGGCCAACCTTCTGTCCTGTTTTCTAAATGTTAAGCGGTTCCTCTACACTGCTGTTAAATGGTAAAAAAGATGCGCGCCGATTGACGTCTTAGCGGTTTGGCACGAGAACAAGGAATGAGTGTTTATTGTTGGCCAGAGGGGAGGAAGGTAGGGGGAATTGGCGCGGAGTCGCTTCCTTTCGCTGCGTGCGCAATTTGACATCGTGGGGTTTGGTACAACTGACAAGGGTACTACGATATGTATTCTAAATACTTACTTCGACGAGGACGAAAAATAATAAGACAATTTCAGTTTCATAACTATTCTTACAACAAAGTTGAGCTAATTGACAAATTTTATTACAGGACTGCATTGTCTAGTAGCTCTTCAGGCACTGTATTATGCGCTCAGTACTTGAGAAGAAGCATTTCCCAAGGAGAATAGAACCGACTTTTGTTAATTTGGTCTGTTTACTGAATCCACACGATCCCTAAACAATGAAAGATGGGGTCAGTGCACCAAAAGATAAGTGAGTGAGCATTTTTGGTCATAAACTCGTGAATGGGGGTTTTTGTCCGGTCTGGTTCCTCCCTCTGGCCCAGTGTGCACCGTCTAGGCCTTATGATCGCACGGTAGCGGTCGACCCTCTAGCTTTCCTTTTAGCATTTATTTATATAATAATAGTATTAATAATAAGAGTACTAATAATAATCCGGCTTTATTTATACAAAGTATAAAAAGGCGAAGTGTCGCTAAAAAGCGTTTTTCAACTTAACCCAACAAATATTTGTGTAAATTCTCTAATCACAATAAAAACAAAAAAGTAAAAAAAAACCTGTAACAGGTCCCTATTCATGGCCATGGTCTACTTACTGGGCAATGAAATCAGAGATAAAATGCTTCAACCTTTTTTTTGAAATTCTTCATAGAGTAGTGAGTGAATTCGGTAGGCAACGCGTTGTATAGCTTGATATCACATCACAACCTACTCGATCAAAATTATTATTAGTCACGATGAGAAACACTGTGTTTCATGTGTACCTCATGGAAATAACACTTGTGCTTAACAGTTATAGATAATGCAGGGCCATTGCGTGCCTAAACACTGAGGCATCGTGACAGCTAAGGGCACCCTGGTACCACCACCATGACGACGCTCCAGCTCACCGCGCCAAAGCCTGCACCAAATATTAGACCACCACTGGACTGAAACTTGAGCACCCTCCTTACAGTTTAGATCTTCTGGATCTGTTTCCGCATGTGAAAATGAAGATAAAAGGAAAACGGTTTCCTAGCGATGAGGACCTTCTGAGGACTTGGGACAAGTGTACCGCACTCCCGGGTGAAACTTGACAGAACTGGTTTTAAGAACTGGTTTTGGAGGATGGAGAATTGTATTGAATGTGGTGGAAATTACTTTGAACGAGGTCAATAAATAAAGCTGTACTGAAAAACTTTTATAGTACTTCGTAAGTATGATAATTTGCAGAGCGAGTAGAGAAGAAGCACTAATATCCTGGCACTGAAAAAACATCTCAGAAAATATTTGATCTGAAAATGCTTTTCTCTCCACACGATTTTTTTACATATGAAATGCTGTTTCTCATTCTCTTAAGCTGTTAATCATCCCGTTATCAGTGAGGTGTCTATTATCGTACAATACATGCATTTTAATTCAAGTTTTTATGCAAGTTTTAATCCAAGCATGGATGTTTGGCATGCTGTTATATTGATTGTCCCCTTGGTTTGGTATCTACCACGAGGGAACACATGCACACATTCTGGCTCGCGCTAGAGATCCACATTTGACAATCAGAGACCGTTTACCACCTACGGACAATCGCGATATCCACAGCCAAGAGAAAAGTTATTTTGGGACGGGATACGAAGCCACGCAGTTCACAGCGGCTGATTAGTAGACCCGTAACGTCTAGCACTAAACCACCGCTGCTGCCTAAATTAATCCGAACAAACGATAAGTTGCTCTTATATCAGAAATGCAAATGTCTACTAGAGTGCGAACTTCTTAACACGTAGAAGCATCACTGGACTGGCGCAAAGCCGCAGCCAAGTAGTTACAGGGATAGACCACTTGAATTTTTTGTCGCCACGTATTATTGCTTACTGTTATCTGTTAAAATTATCTCCTGGACTAAGAATTGTTATATATTTATGATGATCATACATTCATTTTGCTGTGAATATAAAATATATAAAGATAATATAATCAATGTCACTGATGACACTAACAAGTAGATCTTCACAGAACCTTTACAGATCAGGAACGAAATGTGAATCGCGTAGAATAATTCTATACATTCACAGTATAACAAGTACTGGTATAATTTGAGATAAGACAGAGCGAAGCGCCGTCTACCACTAGAATCGACCACGACGAAATCGCAGCCAACCTGTTGGAACGATCCTAGCTGTGTAGTAGATGTGTCTACTTGCAAGTTAATCAAATAATCAAAATAAGCATGCTCTGCTTTCGCCCGTCCAACCAAAGACAGCCAACCATGGACAGCTGTTTCGCGCTTTTTGGCTACTCCTCAGCATGGTCTAGGCTTGAATCTCTGGAACAATGAACAATATCCAAGTGACATGACCGCTAGATGGCGTCAGCTAGAATTGACGCAACCGCTGCAATTCACTGTTCGCAGTGACCGATACTAGTGGAAGGCGGCGCTTTGCCCTATTTTGGATAGTGTACAGATGCTAGGCTTGCCTTCAATGTCCGAGAAACCCAAGACTAGACCATGCTGAGGATAGCCAAAAAGCACGAAACAGCTGTCCTTGGTTGGCTGTCTTTGATCGAACGACCGAAAACAGAGCGTTGGATGTAACTTTACCATAGAATATACTGGAAGAGAATCTTGCAGCGTCTTTGGATATCAACCTCGATCAAATATGTACTCTGTAAAGTGCTGACTTAATTAACTTCACCAACACCTTTGTAGCAAATCGGCTACATGTTACTTGACTTGGCGGGAGTTCAGCATAGAGCAGGAAGAGCTTCTATCAGACTTTAATTATATCGACACTACAATCAATAAATTGGATTCCGCTTCACCGACATCGTTATCCATCTATTGAAGTTCGAAAGCTTCGATCTTATGGCGGGTGCTGCTGTGCAGCTATTCCCATTAATAACAGTGCTGTGAACTTACCAGGCTTTGATAGAAATCCCAGCTGATCGTTGCGTAATCAAAGCGGACGTTGTTATAATAATGCGGCGAGGGGGTTTCCGAAAGTTTACTGATTATATTATCGAAATACTCTTTGCGCGTCACAGGCATTTGTACTGATGTGTTGTAGGTACCATTCCAATTATCTTTTTGTTTTACAGGAAAAAGCAGATAAACACCATCATTATTATAACGCCCTGTCACATTGTCACATTTGTGAGCTTAAAAGTTTTTACGAGTTTGTTGGAAAGAGAAAGCTATTTTAATATAGAGGTTAACCCAGGACGGTCCAAAGAGGATGCAGTACCACTGATAACGGGAAAGGATGCCTTTGGTGGTCGTGATACTGCTCAAGAGTGAAAAATCAATAAAAACACCTGCTGCTGGGACTGGCCATTTGAGTTGAGGTTCAGAAGAACTCCAGACTGGGCAGTGCTACCGCTGCTAAAAGTACAGGCATGTGCAATCATACTGCACTACACCACCGAAATGCCTAAAGTATGCAAAGGACATGACGCATTTTGCTTCTACACTGTACAGGAAGAGCGCTGGTATGCAAACTGTGGAAAAGGCCATCCCGCAAACAGCCTTACCTGCAAGTTCACTCCAAGGAGGAATTTGCAAGTTATAGCGCAAAGGCGCAACCTGTCATACGCGGATGCAGCTCGTGAAGCAACCTTGTCTGCCCCCTCTGCCCAACCACCCTTGAACACGCAAAATGTGGACCTGGCAATAGCGCGAAAGTCCTTACAACAAATAATAAGTCCACTGATCAATGGCGCGACTTTCTGGCAGGAATGCTTGATTCAAATATTCCTCTCTGGAGGGTCGCAAAGTCACTCAAAAACGGAAAGCGAGAACAGCTCCCGCACATCCACGGTCCTGAAGGCATAGTCTTCAGAACAAAGGATAACGTCAAGGTCAACCGTAATCTTGATAATGACCTCGTGGAGGAACAACACATTGTAAGATCGGCCAGGAGATATTTTAGGTCCAACGGCGTTAGTGCAGGCACTGAATCCTCTTCAGATGACTCTTCTTCAGACGATTCGTCTGAGGCTTCGCATAGCACATTAGAGGAACCCTCCGAAGCGGAGCCCCTAGGTCTTATTAAAGACCTCAAGGTGCGTAAAGCACCTGGGGATGATCAAATCATCAACAAGGCGCTGAAGCTGCTCTCGCCGAAAGCTCTGACATATTTGGTGACAATAATCAATGCGAAGCTCAGAACCCAGCACTACGCTGCGGGGTGGAAGACTTCTGAGGTCATCATGATTCCAAAGAAGGTGGTTTCGATATTTCCTCAGGATTACCGTCCCATTAGTCTGCTGTCAGCTCCTTCTAAGCTCGACGAAAAGGTGATTTATCGCCACCTTGAGAATTTTTCATCAAATCGCCATGTGATTCTTGACGTTCAATTCGGTTTTCAGTCTGAGCATCGGACCGAGCTACAGACAGTCAGGCTGGTGGAACATGTAACCAGAGGGTTCACCCTCAGCATGAGTACTGGCATCTTGCTTTTGAATGTCTCAAAAGCCTTTGAAAAGGTGTGGCACGCGGGCCTCTTTTACAAACTAATCCAAAAAGCTTTTCCTTTTTGGCTTCTAAAATTACTGAAATCTTTTCTTGAAGGAAGAAAGTTTGGGATCAAAATTAATAATGTTTTGTCAATAACACGGCCAGTACGGACGGGTGTTCCTCAGGGTTCAGTCCTAGGACCAGTCGTTTAGTCGCTTTTTATCCATGATATCCCTTGCTCCAGCAACTGTGAAGTCTACCTCTAAGCTGACGACACGGCACTTATCGCCCAGTCGTATACTGGTGATCTGGTTCACGATGGGTTGCAGAGTGCGGTGGACGAAATACTAGAGTGGGCGGAACGGTGGCTGATTAAAATTAATCATTCGACAACGCAGGCTATTTATTGTACCAAAAAACGTAGCGGCCCCCCAGCAGAGGTTTCTCTAGACGGCAATCGTGTACCATGGACAAACTCTGCCAAGTATCTTGATGTCACCCTTGATAAAGGCATGACCTGACAGAAACATACACCAGCCTTGAAAACAAAATTAAAAACTGCATTTCGGCAATTATATCCTTTGTTATGTAGATCCTCCGAATTGAGTTTGATAAACAAAGTTCCACTATATAAAATGATTATTAGACCAGCCATTACTTATGCATGTGCGGCTTGGTGTTTTCTTGCCAAGACACACATACAAAGTCTTCAAGTAGTGCAAAGCAGAACTTTGCGAACAATTTGCAACGCTCCATGATATGTCTCAAATGAGACACTACACAGAGGCCTTGGTATTCCTTACTTGAAGGATTATGTCAAGCTTGAGGCGCAGCGACGTTACAGTCAAGTGGAATCGCACAGCAACCCTCTGTTGCGCGACTCACTGGACTACACAGAGGAGCAAGTTCGTAGGTATCCGAGGCCACGGCTCGCACTGTAATCAAAAATTAGCGCGAACTTTTAGCAAACTTAAAACTACACTCTAACAAAACCGAATCAAAATTCGTTTAGTTCACCTCAAAATTAATCCGTGTACCAAGTCTAAAAGCCTAGGTGTTTCCTCTTAAACTAAACACTTCTGTTTTTCTTTGCTCTTCTCATTTTTTCTTTTCTTTCCCTTCCTCTTTTTCCTTGACATTGTCTGGCTTCTGGGCAAACAGGACTGATAGATTCGACTAACGTACATTAGACAGTGGCTAATGGGCAAAGGTCCTACGGACCGCCCAGACAAACAAATGACGAATAGTACCTTCATTATTTTGTCGATGGCTAATCTGTCAGATTCTACTGGGATTGAGGTTCATCCCTCATAAGTTCCCAAATACTGCGACGTCTTGATCGACATCTTCTGTTGGTGACTATGATTACTGTTGCGCTGTTGCAGCCGCCATCTGTAGGTGCCAGCGAAAACAACTAGCCATATTCTTCATCGGCAATCTGCAATCGGCTGGTACAACTGATCGGACCTAAGACTCGTACTGAAAACCATACAATAACACAAAAAGTTGGCCAAATTTAGATAAACGATAAGAGTAGTAAACAAAAAACGCTAAGACTTTATACGGCAGTGGTCGAAAATATCAAGAAATTTGTGTAATAATATTCTTATTTTTTTAATTTTTGATCTTTTACCAGTTCTTTTATTATTTAACTTTTATATAGATGATTTTTGGTATATCAACTCCCCTTGGCGAGTCCTACAAGCAGTTAAAATAAATGACTTTGAAAACACCCTGTATATTGCTTCGCGCACCTACCTACGGCAGACTTTCAATGCGTCTGGCAAAATGTAAAAACCATTAAAACGTTCCGGTTACTGGTTGATAGTCCCCCAAGCAATATACATCAAATTCAGCCTTTATGCTATAACAAAAGTCAAGATTTATTGAAGTTTAGGGGTGTCTAGGATAGAAGGATTCATTTTGCCTTCTTCACCACCCTGTGTAAGCTATAAAAAAACTGAGAAAGTAAGTAGATAGGACCAAAACGAAGAACCATAGAATTTTCCTGACGAAACACTCAGTACTCTTGCTATAACACTTGCGGATGTGCAACTTGTCAAAGTTGAGCGTTTTTTCCGATAGATTATCCATTATCTCTATAGTACGTAATATGAAATTGCGTCGTTTGAAAGGGCCTATCCAAGTCTGTAATAATGTGTAGTGTTTTCTACGTAAAAAGATGCATGCACCACGTAGTTGCAGATCAATCTATCAATTCAATTTGGAACCTTTATTTCATTTTGATTATGTTACATATGATGCATTTAGCTTATACCTATGCAAGCAATATAAAACAAAACTAGATGTTCCTTTCAGGAAATGGGTGAAATACAAGGAGGGTAGGGAATTTAGGACAAAACCTTTTTAAAAAGCATTATCACCATTATGAGATATAGTGCACAGTACGCTTGAATTTTGGAGGCTGGATTTGACATCGCTAGCTTGGCTGATTTGTCTTCGTCGGTGTTTTTAAGAAATTTCTTGGGCGCCTGATCCAGGGTATTGCCACATTGCTCTTTTGTAGCACCTCCCAAAGTATATCATCTGTAATACAATAGGGGAACTGCCTGGCTCTTTTATATATCTTTTTAAGGCACGTTTCCTATTCAAGATTGCCTCTTTACCTTATGCGTGGTAATACAACAGTAGGTCCGTATGATAGTACCTGGTAGATACATCCTTCAATTATTTTCAGTTTCACTTCTAAAGAAACATTCGAGCTGAAGACAATTATTGGAGGTTGAGCGTAAGCTGCTCGTTTCCCGCTAAACTTGATCTGTTTGGGGTACGTTCGTGCTCGTCCAAATACAATACGCTCGGTTTTCTGCTTATTACAAGTAAGTAATCATAGAATTCAAATATATCTTCCATTGTCCACTTTGCTCTCATGATGGCTGTGCTTTGCTGTTTGGATTTAACGTATTTAGCACGCACAAATCATTTGAGTATCGTGACATCGTTTGTTCTGCAATGTTTCCTACCGGCAGATCATCAACGTATAGGTTCCACAGGTAGGGTCCGAGAATAGCTCCTTGTGGTACTCCGTAGCGTTGGTGGTATATGTTTGTTATGGCATTATTGTTCTTGCCGCGTATTTTCCGGATGAGCAAATTGTTTTCCATAATTTTCATAAATAACATCGTTAGGGATGTACGTTTGTTGTAACTTATATACAGGGTGACTTTGAAGTTGAGTCATTAATTTTCAGATAATGATTGCAGAAGGAAGATAAACCAAAATATGTGTGTAAAAATAAAAAAAAAATAAAAAAAAATGTTACCTTGTTTTATAAAGTATCCTCCCGACAAGTATTTCAGTGCGGACCTGTATTTGATCGTGCGGTCTTGGAGCACCGGCATGCATCCCCTGTGAGGTCTTAAGTCACGTGATTCACGAGCCCTTTGTACTACATTAACAAAGGCACGAGGGGTTGGTTGCACTCGATTGGGAAACCGATCCGCATAAAGACTCCCCCCCCCCGTAAATAAGAATCATGTCCACAAGTTCAGCATTTTCGTAAACATGTGCCATTTTTGATTTCGTTTGAGCCACGCAACAGACACCACTATTCACTCACGCGTTACCGACTGATACTGACTGTATACAACTAAGTATAAGGCGGATTATATCCGTTGTTGCCAAACACGAGCACATAATATTATTATTGAGGCAGGGCGGTACTCAAACTTCCAAAGGGCTATAACTTTGTTACTTTAATTTTACCAGAAAAATGGTAAAGGAAAAAAACATTTCTTTTGATCAGATCTACTCACTGTTAAAATAAATGACTCAACTTCGAAGTCACCCTGTATAAGAGCAGTATGAGTGATAGAGTCAAAGAGTTTTGAGGTGTTCGTAGCAACCGCTGCTACATTATGTCGTTTTCCAAGTACATCCGTAATGACTTTAAATGTTCTGAAAAGTTGCGTTTGTGTAGTCCCTTGCCCTGTAGAGATAAAAATAATTTCCGCATCAGGATATGCTGGTTACAATTTGTGTATTCAACTTTCTTAGGTACCTTGCGTAATAGCGATATCATCTGGCGCTTGCACCTACGGTAGACTTTCAATGTGTCTTGCAAAATGTATAAACCATCCTGTCCAGCTGCTAAGGAAAAGTCTTCCAAGTCCACCAAGTACTACATATGAAATTTAGCTTTTGTACTATAACGAAAGTTTAACTCTAGCTTATTAAAGCTTAGTGGCATCTGGCAGAGGTTCTAGCATTATTCTGATCAAAATATAAAAAAATTGGCCATTAAACTTTATTTCTTACCTTTCAGGTCTTATAAAATAACGAAGGTCTGGCCGTCGCGGGCTCTTGGTCTATTATGTTTCATTTATTGGGTACCCGAAACACACTTAACATAGATGTCCGTTCAAATGCATCTACAATTGACAGATGCAGTTATGTGAGGAGTAAACCTAATTTCGTGTACAGAAGGGGCCTAATACAAAATATACGGATATACTGAAAAATAGGTGACTTTTCATATGGAAAGGTGCCTACACTAAGAAATAAGTAAACTTATAAATCAATTCAGAAAAATACATCACAAACAAAAAACATACTTCTATTTCTAGGTTGGCTCGATCAACCAGGTATGGATATAATAAGACACCTATAATTTTCTACCACTATGAAAAATCATATAAGGTATACGTAAATAATAGGGTCACTAAATTATATTGAAACCATTCCAAAATTGCCATGCGACAATCATACTGACATAAAAATTACATTCCATTTCACTCCAATGCTTTACCGTATCCGCCTCCTCTTGTCGAACTTCCATCATTTCTGCGACAGCTCCATGAATACAAAATGAGCATCGACAGTCCATTTGTCCTATCAATGCATTTTCGGCCCTCATTGGCGATAGTTATTCAAAAAACCCTGAATGTGTGTAGCTGACAGCATTGTTTGAGTGCCATCCGTTTTACATTTAATATTTGAAACTAAAAGCGCACTATTGAAATTAAAATGAAATACCTGTTAACAAATGAAGCATTCATTTGTTTTTATTTATAGAAGCCACAGTAATATAAAAAAGAGTTGTGTTTCATAGTGGGTGTGTTCTGATATAAATTGATGCCCCCTCTAAGCTTTTAGTATGACCTTGCAGAAAAAAAGTATAAAGGGTGCTTCAGAAGGATGTACCAACATTCCTAGGGTAGGTTATACTTCCAGAAAGTACAAAAAATGTTCTCATAAATATACCGAGATACAGAGTGATGAACTTTTATTTGAGAAATTTAAAAAGATATATATCTACAGAGCGGTTAAAGATACTGAGTTATGATTTTAGATATACAGTAAGCACATCATCAGCAATAAGCACACAGAGTTTCCCGGTCCAAACCAAACCAGGGACGTAGAAACTGGGGCACCTGGACCCCTAATAGGAAATATTTCTACGCCAGTGGTTTTTTCGAAGAAAATGAGCGCATGATATAGGGGAGAATGGTACACAATGACACATGGTACACAATGAAACATGTTATTTATCTGGTTTAAATTTGCCGCCAGAACTCCACCAGCGCTCACGCGGACGACATTTAAGGTATTACTTTTGCCACCGGTAGATTGTCCCAGACTTTCGACGAATTAAGACGTGTCGAAAATTTTCTTATTTTTGGTGCTTAAATTTTAAAATCGTGAGTGACTTTAAAAAGGTATGTTGCTAACATTTTAATAGTTCCTGTTTTTATTTAATATGATTATAATTACTACTTTTATGTTTATCCTAACCTATAAATGATTGAAACCAATGTTACTTAGGTTAGCCATTTATAACGAATTTAAGAATGACACATGTTGGTGGTACACAATGATACATGTGTCATTGTGTACCTATCTCGCTGTTTCATTGCGTACCGAGTGTCATTCTATACTAGCTTATTTTTTACAGTTTTATAATGGTGAGGAAGAAGAAAGAACGATCAAGAGCTAAATTTACAAGCCAACAAATGGCGGCAGCAGTCCAAGAAGTTAAAAATAATGGAGTTTCACTTCGCATTGCTGCAGATATGTTCAACATCAACTTCTCAACGCTAAGGCGATATGTTTTAAAAGAAAGGAACAATCCCGATGCTAAAATGGAGCCAAATTATGCTGTAAGATTCATATTTAGAGACCATGTTGTGCGATTATCTTAAGACCTGTAGCAAGATGGCATTTGGATTAAATACCTTGAAAGTTAGGGAGCTAGCGTATGAGATGGCCGTTAGGAATAACATACCTATCCCCAACTCGTGGAAAATCAACAAATGTGCAAGCAAAGACTGGTTACGAGCATTTGTGAAACGAAACCCAACTTTAAGCTTGAGAATGCCTGTAGCATGTTCGTTGTCCAGGCTTACTTCTTTCACCAAACCCAATGTGGATAGATTTTTCTCACACTTTGAAGAAATATATAAGCAACATCCATCAATTCTTCAAGATATCCGCATATATAACTTGGATGAAACGTCCACGACAACCGTCCAGCGCCCACATAAGGTAGTTGCGCAAAAAGGGGTTAAACAACTTAATCAGTGTACAAGTGCCGAGAGAGGTTTGCTAGCTACCACTTGTGCAATAATTCGAGCAAATGGAACGTTTTTGCCGCCACAGCGAACAAATTGGCTCAGATAATCTGGGCACAAAAAAGCAATAGTTGAAATACCAGATGGCACCCGTGGAAACAGTCAAGACAACCCTTCACGTTCAAATGTTGCCTTTCGTCCAGCGCTGGTTCATCTGGTACAATTCAAACTTTGGATCGCAAATTAGATGAGAAAGAGGAAAACCCAATTTTTGAAACTGAATCTGTTGGTTTATATGGTAACAAACAAACACAAATAAATGAATTAACTATGAATAAGAAAAAGCTTTTGAGCTGCGAGGATTTCCAAAAGCTGCACCTAGAAAGAATTTAAATAGGAAACGAAAAACAAAGAAGAGCATTATTTTAACTATCACACCAGAAATGAGAAATCTTTCTTATAAAACAGAAGAAAGAAAAACCCCAAACACGACTGCAGTTGAGAAGGTGAAAAGAAATATATCAGGGAGTTTGAACAGAAATGATAAAACAAAGAAAAGAAAAACAAAGAAAAGAAAAACAAAGAAAAAGATCTCAAATGAAACAGATTCAGAATCAGAAGATAATAATTTGGAGTTGAAGGACTCTTCCGACGAGGAATTATCATTAGAAGACCCTTTTTTTATATCGAAACAGCCGCGCAGGCAGAAGCCTAATTGCCGGAACACCGCGGCTGCTATGATGATCCCAAAGAAATTTTGTTAATACGTTTTTGAACTGCCTAAGGTTAGTAGAACTGGAAAAAGCTTCCTCTTGCAGATTGTTCCACAATCTAGACACCATCGGGACAAAGGAGCGGTCGTATCGGCCAGTTCTGGATGTACGAAGTTTGACACGGTTAGGATGGGACGCCGCAGTCAGGCGGGTCTGTCTGGCAGGCACATCGCGGCATCATAGAAGAGAGCTCTGAGGAGCAAAGCCCGTTGGCGTAGCGATAGAAAAGAGCTAGATCGCCGACGGCCCGCCGGTGCGAAAGGGTCCCGAGGCTGTCTGTTAGTGAAGAGTCATCGATCAGTCGGACCGCCCTCCTCTGGACAGCATCGAGCATGGACAATGTAGTCGGGGCGGCAGCACCCCAAATGTGTGAGCAATACTCGAGGCTAGGCCTTATCTGGGCCTTGTATAGAGTGAGAAGGTCATGCGGAGAAAAGTACTTCTTAGCCCTAAACAAATAGCCTAGATTTTTCCCAGCAGCTGCAGCTATTGACGAGATGTGTTCGTGCCAGATCAGGTCCTCGGTGATCTGGACTCCGACTAGCCGAAATGAATGGCTCTTTGGTAGAACTCGGATGTCCATCGAAACTGTATGAGCGCTAGGACGCTTTTTGTTCGTCAAAGTACAGTACTGTGTTTTGGAAGCATTGAACTGTACAAGTTTGTTGCGTCCCCAAGCAGTGATAGCCTCCAGGTCTCTTGTCAGAGAAGAAGTCGTCGCTAGTCTTCTTTTTTCCAGCTCAGCGGCAGAGATCGGCTTGTCACTCTGAATTCCTGCATGTAGAGTGCTGTCATCAGCGAAGCTGTGGATTGGGTTGATCGTGCAGGAAAGGAGGTCGTTGATATGTAAGAGAAACAGTGTTGGAGCTAAGACCGATCCCTGAGGAACACCCGCGTTGACGTTGTGGGATGAAGAGGAGAATCCGTCAATTACGACGGATATCTTGCGGCCAGAGACAAAGTCAGCCACCCATCTGCAAAGCTTTTCTGGGAGGCCACAGGATGGAAGTTTGCTTAAGAGGGCAGCGTGCCACAGCTGATCGAATGCTTTCGTGATGTCAAGAGCAACGACATGAGCCTCACCATGAGACTGGATGCGTTTACTCCACAAGTGCGTGACGTAAGCTAGGAGGTCCCCTGTGGATCGTTGGTGCCGGAAACCGTACTGTCTGTCGCTAATCAAGCTGTGATGTTCGAGGTAGTACAGATGCTCGCGATTTATGCACCTCTCCATCACTTTACTTATAACAGAAAGCAGAGCTATAGGCCTGTAGTTGTAAGGGTCGGTCTTAGACCCTTTTTTTGGGATGGGCTGAACATGAGCAAATTTCCAGTTTTCTGGGAAGGTGCCGGATTCATAAGATATCTGGAAGAGACGCGAAAGAACTGGACAAAGCTCCGGTGCACATCTCTTCAGTAGGATGGCAGGAATCAAGTCCGGACCAGAAGCTTTGTCTTACGGTCTTATGCCTGAATGTTACCTCCCGCATAGTGTGGGGAACCCTTTGAATTGACGGCACTTGGGCGTTGGTGGGACGTCCGTGGTGGAGTTGGCAGCAACGATCTTGGCTAGCACTTCCGCCTTGGCCTTTGAGTCGAATACAATAGTTCCATCCTGACACGTAAGTGGTGGAAGGCTACTGTGTGAGAAGTTCTTTTCAATCTGCTTGGTCAGTGTCCAGAAAGACCGACTGCCATTGCGCTGCGACATTACCCTGTGCCTAACTTTTATATCGTGCTGGTTTTTGGCATTGCGAACCGTTTCGTTATATTTGTTTCTGGACTCGACGTCCGCTTGTCTGTTCTCTACAATGGGGTTTTTTAAGTAGGTTCTGTGTGCCTTGATCTTCCGGTTTCGGGCAGTGTCACACGATTTGTTAAACCAGCCGTTGGACCCTGGTTTAGGAGCTTTCACTGTGTGAGGGATGTATTCCTCCATTCCGACGTGGATAATTTCGGTTATCGAAGAACAGACAGTCGACGCATCCGCGTTAGTGAAACAGATATCTCTCCAAGGAAAGCTAGAAGAGAAGTCTCTGAGCCCCTCCCAGTCGGCATGTCCGTAATGCCAAGTTTTGCGGCCTGAACGGGTTTCTGCTGCCACAGCGAGTGCTGACCGAAACCTAACCTCCACAACACCGTGATCTGAGTTACCCAAGGGGGACAGGACAGCAGTGCTGTAAGAGACAGGATGCTTGGTCAGAAAGAGGTCCAGCAGGCTACTGGCATGTGACGAGACGCGGGGGAAAAAGTAGGGCTCGTCACCAGCTGGGTCAGCCCTTGAGTAAGAGCGAACGCTTCGACTGTACGACCTGCTGCATCGGTCTTATTTGAGCCCAACCAAAGCTCATTATGGGCATTGAAATCAGAAGAAGAACTATCTCTGAAGCGGGGTGATTGATGTTCAGGAAGTCGATCTGGACGGCGAGGTATTCCAGTAGGTCATCCCAGTTATGGTTCGAGGAAGAGCGATAAAGGCAGCAAATAAATTTGTATGATGTTTTGGAGTTGAGGCGAAGCCACAGAATGTCCTTCCGGTCTGATTCCAAAGAAAGATCTCTGGAGCAGGAAAGACTGCTGCGGACAAATGCCACAACTCCCCCGTTCTTTCTCAGATTGGAGTGCACCTCGTAGTTTGGGAAATTGAGATGGTTAATCGGTGCAGTCTCTGAGATTTTTGTCTCCGCCAAGAAAAGCACGGCGGGACGATTGGATTGCAGGTAGCGATGAACAGCATCAATGTTGCTGTTAATCCCGCAGATGTCCGAAAAACAAATTTTATCTTCGATGTTGTTCCCTCGAGCCTACCCTCCACCCGGACATTCCGAGAGTGGAGTGAGTTTACGTCCGGAGTTCTTAGTGCTCGAGGGATCCATCATCATTAATTTCTTTGTTTTGGAAGATAACCGACTGCATAGGTTAGGTGTGGAAACATGCGGACGTTTATAAGACACCCTGGGAAAAGCTAGCGGGTGGTACCGCCTCGGTCGACTGGTCCTTGTCTACCACCTTCTTTTTACGTGTTAGTGATATTAAATATACCTAAAGTGGCCCGTGGCCTTAAATATAGCATGATACAGGAACAGAAAAATAACTTGAAATCTTACGAAATTACTGAAAGCACTTATATTTTGAAAGATTCTTTCGTCTTGATGTAATTTGAAAATAATACTCATTATGTTGCCAAATTTTTAGATGTTGTAAACTAAGAAGAATTCAAAGTTTCATACCTAAGAAGGTGCGGCAAAGTTTGAAATTCATTTTATTTTTCCGATATTCCTGATATTCATATGGGGTTGAAATCCGATTTTGTTATGTTATTACCAGAACCCATTAAGCAACAGCAACAAAAGACTTTCTTCTTATTATAGATTTGGGTTAGAATTTAACAATATAATTGTACGATGACCTACAAAAATAAATATTGTTTGATTCTGACAGATTTGTAATAATTTAAAACGTGTTTTATTGTGCTACCATATGTTTCAAACTGTACCACTGGTGGTACACATTGATACAAATGCAGCCCAAAGAAATTTTTAATTTTTCTCTTTAGTTTCTTTCATTTTCTTGTTATTACATATTGGACCTTATTTGCAATTGAGTAAGGTAAAAGACACACGGAATGATTTTTTTAAAAAACAAGTCATCAAGGTTTGTCCGTGGATTTTTCAGAAATTGTGTCAGTGTGTACCACTCTCCCCTAAAACGTCTCTCGATTTTCCATACATTTTTTACTGAGGAACTTTTTTCAGATCGCTTGTTCTGTAGATATACTAAGTGACATATAAATCCGAACACCTAGTTTAAATGGTTTTATTTTAATAAAATTTTGTATAAGTACTTAATGAAGCATAATAAGTAAATGATAAAAATTTCAAAATGATTGCACTGCTTTAAAGCCCTTTGACCTTTAATAATGTGTGGATGCACCCTGATGTGCTACGCATTCTCCAACGTGCCTAGGCATGCTTCTGATCAGGTGCTCAATGTCCTCCTGTGGTATCTCATTCCAGGCAACCACCAACTCCTCTCGAAGTGCTTCTAGAGTCTGAGGAGGACGTTGCAAATTGAGCAATCTCCTACCCATCATATCCCACACGTGCTCAATTGGGGATAAGTCGGGAGATCTTGGTGGCCATGGTAACAATGTGACATCACTATGCTGATTGAAGTCTATTGTGACCATTGCAACATGTGGTTGGGCATTATCTTGTTGGAAAGTTGGATCTGCCAGGGTGTCAAGATAGGGTAAAAGATGGGGTTCTAGAACTTCGTGGATATAACGCTGCGCGTTCATGTTACCTCTGATGAAGATTAAAGGTGACCTGGTACCATAAGCTAAAGCACCCCAAACCATAACTCCAACAGTGTGATGAACATGCCTTTCAACAAAAAACTGTGGATTCCTCCTTTCACCACGTCGCCTTCTAACCCTTACACCGACGTAATCGCCTTGAGTGGTGCAGACAACGGTCACTCTGGGATCAGGAATGGAACAGCATTGTCTTTAGTGACGAGTCTCGATTTTGTTTAGGCATGCACGATGGTCGTGCCAGGGTTAGAAGGCGACGTGGTGAAAGGAGGAATCCACAGTTTTTTGTTGAAAGACATGTTCATCACACTGTTGGAGTTATGGTTTGGGGTGCTATAGCTTATGGTTCCAGGTCACCTTTAATCTTCATCACAGGTAACATGAACGCGCAGCGTTATATCCACGAAGTTCTAGAACCCCAACTTTTATCCTATCTTGACACCCTGGCAGATCCATCTTTCCAACAAGATAATGCCCGACCACATGTTGCAAGAGTCACGATAGACTTCTTTCAAAATAATGATGTCACATTGTTACCATGGCCACCAAGATCTCCCGACTTATCCCCAATTGAGCACGTGTGGGATATGATGGGTAGGAGATTGCTCAATTTGCAACGTCCTCCTTAGACTCTAGAAGCACTTCGAGAGGAGTTGGTGGTTGCCTGGAATGAGATACCACAGGAGGACATTGACCACCTGATCAGAAGCATGCCTAGGCGCGTTGGAGAATGCGTAGCACATCAGGGTGCATCCACACATTATTAAAGGTAAAAGGGCTTTAAAGCAGTGCAATCATTTTGAAATTTTTATCATTTACTTATTAAGCTTCATTAAGTACTTATACAAAATTTTATTAAAATAAAACCATTTAAACTGGGTGTTCGGATTTATATGTCACTTAGTATATATAGAATTGAAAATTTGAGGTAAAATCGTAAAGTATCCTTATGAAAAGGTTTAGCCTCTCCTATTCTGAAAACACCGGGATCCGTGATATTGGACACATTATATGGCATGCAAAGAAAGCCAGGGCACCTTATTACAACACTAATTGATTATTATGCGCGGGTTTCCCTCAATGAATAGTGTAGAAGCATTCACTAAGCATGGTCTATGCATGCCACTGTTTTTCATGGTTTATTTCTCCTGGAATTTTTTTATACTCCAACTACCACGAAGGCCTAAGGCCTAAACACCCATTGGGTACCATGGGGCTATGTGGTATTGCTCACGTTTGTCTAAAATCGCAACTAGTAATTGTGGAAGCAATCACTTTGAGTAAGATTCTTCTTATTTTCTGGAATTATCAGCTTCGGAAGATATCAGAAATCATTAGGCACCTCGGACACGAAGTATGAGGACGAAATATACAAAAGGCTATCAACACTGTTCGTACTACGCCAGGTATTTTCAAAAAAGTCAGAGAGTGTTTGTGGCGTAGAGTACGGGCTTGTGTTGAATCCAGACACCTCCTTTATGCTGGATGTTATAGCATTTATTCAGCATTATTTTCTATTCCCAAAGTTATGTCCCCATAAATTTAGAAATAACAGCGACAGTTGAATCAAATGTAATGTTTATTGTTGTCGTGTTTAATTCTTTTTAGCTTTGTCTATTTTTGAAATAAACGTTTTCTTTGCTTTGAAGTTTCTTGATATATAAACAAAAATGAATATGCCGGAGAAACCAGTGGCGTACACAGGAAATGTTTAATGAATGGTGAGCTTGTACGCTACTGATTTAGGATAGGACACGCATATTATTCCATTAATCTTGTAATGAAGTGCCTTAACTTTCATCACACGCCATATAGTGTTTCCAATATCAAGGTTCACGAGGTTTTCAGAATAGGGCAAGCTAAGCCTTTTCATTAGGATATGTTAGGATTTTACCTCGAATATTCAAAGCTAAATATCTCCAAAACGAATAATCTGACAAAAATTCCTTAGGAGACAAAATTTATGAAATATCTTAATCACAAGTATGCTCGAGGCTAGTCCAATTTTAGAACACAATTTTGTTATCGTGGTCAGCTCAGCTTATCATATAAAGCTTCTGAAGCAGCATCAGTATAAAAAAATTAGTGGATTCAAGTGTAGCGATTTTGACGGCGATGAAACAGAGTCAAGGCGCCAGATGCACAAGCACTTTTTGAAACCCTCTCCGCCACTGGCCGACACGTGGACGTCACCACTTCCGGGAAGCAACGCCGCCATCGCTCCACCAGATCCACCTCTCAAATGTTGAGTGTTTGTGATTGAAGTGATCTCATTCTGACCGGGTGTGATGTGTCGGAATTTGTCATCTCACAGCAAATGTACTTGCTTAATTTACACCTATCTCAAAATATAAATAATTTAAAATGGTAAAGGTAAAAAATTATTTTTAATTTTTCTACGCAATCAAATGTTTATTTAGCCTTTAACATTCCGCGCTTAACAAGGCAGTATTTGGGATACACATATTGTTGCAATATGACATGTGGCGGTAGCACACCAGAGCACACTTTTATCACAAGTATCCATAAAAATGGATCTGGCGCCTCAGTCATATCGCATGCCCACCAAGATCACCGGAATTAGATCAAACAATTTTTTCAGTGAGGCTGCTTCAACTGCTTGGTATGCTAAGCTGACCTCATCACCATAAAAAAATTGAGTTCCGAAAATAAATCAGCGGGAAGCAATCTACTTGTAATTCTTGCAGAATAACGATGTTCTACGAAAAGGTCTAAGGAATGTATAAGAGCAAATTGTGGAAGATTTAAATATGTACTATAATCTATAATTGATTTGATGTAAGACATTCATTAACACCAGGCATATAGTATGTCTTTATTTGTATCTCACCTCCGCCCACTAGAATAATTGAATCCGGTTTTCAATAAAAAAAAAAACTATGAGCCAATTTTGACATATAGTCTCCCATGACGTGAACTACTTGTAGTTACAGGATCATTCTTCAATTTCTAGACATCCTACTTATTTCCCTTACTTTATAATCTTAAAATAGATGAAAGCTTTTTAAACTCGGATACACAAGAATAAATTCAAGTTTTTGGCCAAGCTGATCAAAGTATTATAAATATATTCAGTAGCGTTTTTCCAAGACACCCTGCCACCATCATACAAAAAAAGCATTGCATGAATTTAACGCTATAAATGTGGAAAGACTTTTTCTGGACGGTCATACAAATAGTTGGAGAAGGTAGTCGACTTACTGCAGGTCACCCTGCACCCTTTACATGGTACGTTAAGTTTTGCATATGGAAATAAAACAACACGGCAGGTAGTTTTGAATGACTTTATTGTTTTTCGAAGTATTCTCCACGAAGACTAATACACATCTGCATGCGCTCGAACGAATTTTTGAAGCACTTATTCCACTCGTTAGCTGGCAGATCCAAAACGGCATTTTTGAATGCGTCAACTGCTTCTTCTGGTGACTGGACCCTTTGACCACGGAGTCTGTTTTTAATTTTCGGGAAAGTTAAGAAATCGTTAGCACTTAGATCGGGACTACATGGAGGATGGACCAATAATTCCACGTTTTCTTCCGTTAAATACTGCCTTGTTTTTTGGGCTGTATGCGAGCTTGCATTGCCTTGGTGGTGGATGATTTTTCTTTCGGGGTTGATTTTTCGAAGCTCGGTGATGACTTTTAACAAACAAATGGTGGCATACCGATCCGCAGTAACAGTTCTTTGCTCATTTCATCTTTTTCAAAACACTTCGAGAACGGATGACTTTTGTTGACTTTTTGTCACCTTTGAACACCCAAACAGCCGACTGTCGATTATTTTTTGGTTCATAACAGTAAATCCACGATCCATCACTACTAACAATGCTGTACACATTTTTTGAGTTTCCGGAATTGAAACGGTCAAGCGTTTTTTGACACCAACTAACCCTGGCTGCTTTCTGCTCTTCAGTTAACAGGTGGGGTATCCAAGGAGGAACTAATTTTCTTACTCCTAATTCTTCATGTAAAATTTTTTGAATTGAGGCCTTTGAGATCTTCAAGGACGCCTCAGTCTCACGATATGTCACAGTAACTCAGCAAGGGATTCCTGTTGCGATAATTGTCTCTGAAAGTTGTTATAAATTATGGCGCGAAAATTTTCTCGGTTGAGTTCCATTTTTCTAATGATTTGGTATCACTTAAAAATCCACTGTAGTGCGAACACTGCACGTATTGTTGTAAAGCTTTGAATTTGGGTTTACTAAGCTCTCTCAGATAAAAGATAGTTTTCTCTGTCAAGATTTACCAGACGTTGCCACGAATTTAAAGAAAGTCATTCAGAGCGCATTAGTTATTTGCGGATCATAAAAATATCATTCACATACCAGTATAAAGGGCACTTATAATAAACGCATAAAAATCACGTACCAGAATTATCATATCAACCGGTGGCAGATTGTATTGTATACTATTATGTTTATTTTGCAATAAAACAGTACCTATCGGTGTTTTACATAAAACATGAATCCACGTAAAAGGATAAACGCCTCATATGTTTGCACAACACTTCATATTTTAATGAGCTAATGGAGTTCGATTCTATGTAATGATAGTTGCATAGAATTTTTGGAATTAGAAATCTATTTAGTATTAACAGATTTAGTGCCAGTGAGAAATAATACATCTGAAACTTAGGCTTAGAATTCAGAAAGCTAGATACCAAGGAGCTATTGGGATTGGGCGACAAAAAGACGAGTGGGAAACGGAGAGGAGAAACACATTATTGTGCCTGAGGCGTGTATTTCCATGTCCGTCAAACATAATATTACATAATTCACGAAAATGTTATAAGAGTGTTCAATAAATACTGAGAGGCTGAAACACAATGTTATACTTTGTCAATGATTAACTAGAAGTGAACAAAATAACCCAAAACTATTTTAGTGTATGGTTCCACATGTAAAAAGATATTAAAGTGTGGATAAGTTGGCTTTTAGAAATACAGCATAGAATAGACGGCATTTGGAAATAAATAAGCAATTGGCTTGTATTTACATTGGAAGAAAATTAACTACAAAGATTTACAACTTTATTTTAAGCATAATATTGACAAATTAACTAAACTCTTAAATCTAAATCCTCATCTTTGGATTGTTATTTCTCTCTCTCAGATGATTCGTGAATATTATTATTGTCGATGACATTTTTATAAAACTGAAGATTGGGTATGTCTCTCCAAGTGTCTCCAAAATGCTTCCTAAGAAGTTTGACGTACTGGTTCAGCTCTAAAATACTTATATTTGACCTTTCGGAATTACTTCAGGGCAATGTTGTTCAGAGTTTTCCCTTTTTTAAGGATCGATTTGAATGATCCCAGATCGCTTCGATAACTTGCTCCACCTTGAATATCTATTGGTCCTCTTGGATTTTTTTTAATTAGAATAGGTTTGCATGGGGCAAACTTGAATTGCCATTGAACTTGTTACTTAATAACATTGGATATCTCTTTTTTCCAATCGGAAACTTCAACAGAAATTCCCAAGCGAAACAATGACCCAAATTCTGAAAATATATTTTCGTCTTCCTCTGGTTTTATAATAGTGTTCCATTTTTGTAACTTTTTCTATACCACCGAACAGTCGATCTGGGGGTATGTAGGAGTGTCCTGGCAAAGGAAATATTAGATGGAGTTGTTTAACATTTGATGGAGTTTTGGATTTTAGCCAACTGGAAAGCATCCCTACCCTGCCCACAATTTTTATTTTGGCCTCCACAATCATGTTCGTATTGCAGGGACGATGAAACACTGCTGACGCAATTTGGTTTGAGCTTTTGGCATATTCACTCTCCAGCCATGTATAGATAAAAACAGTATCTTTATTTTGAGACGCTCCAGAATGTCCATGGCATATTGTAAAGTTGTATCAGTAGAGTTGCCGACTATAATAAGCGGCTTGATCGGGTACTCGTGGTAAAACCATATGTTTCTGGCAATCAAACGAAAATTTAATTACGTTTTTTTATCCATTTTCAAGAATTCAAAAAATGACTTAGCCTTAAATTTAAGAACTCGATACTGAGCAATCAACGTACTTTTTTATTTGGACAACGAACTCTCATAATACATTCTTTAAGTTCTATGCACTTAGAGCAAGCATCAGTAGCCTGCATTCCAATTCCAAAACATACATTATAGTTTCTCACAAAAACTTTTCGAAAATAATGTTACTTAACATTCTAGCCTTGTTCACCTTTTTCGGCTTACATTCTCCACAATACTTTAATTGACAATTCACTTGGGAGGTATTGTCTTGATGATTTTCCTTGACAACAATACAAGTCAACTACTTTCAGTAAAGCCTTTGACAGCTTCCAATTTCTTAGAGCTTGCCTTACTTCGAGTGTCACCAGCCCTCATTTCAGTGGCACTTTGTCCAGTTTCCAAATTTCTCTTCACCACCCTCTGAACTCGATCCTTCTTAACGCCTAAGATGGAAAGAAATGCGTTTTGGCATATCGGAATTGTGCTTCTCATGTCTTATCGTTGAATTCTAGCAAAATGTTTCATAGACAAACCTTTACGAAAACATTTTGCAATTTTTGCTATGTCCTTTAGGCGTTTTTGAGCGATCGGATGACGCAGAAAAAAGTTATCTTGATCAATCTTGTTTCTAGACGAATAAAAAGCCTGATGAAATTGTCTCACATCTTGCGTGCTTAAATTACTGCACTGGTAAGCTTTGGAATTATATTTTTCTCATTTCTTGGGTAGACTTGGTGGTTCTTTGGGAGCATACCTGAAGATAAATAAATATAAAAAACCGACTACTAAAAATTGAAGAACGGGAGGACAAGAATTGTCTGCGTATTTACCTTTGCCCAGTAATCGTTCATCTAGCAACACAGTCAAATGTGTTAGGGTGGGATGTCGTTGGTCCTCCTTTCCGCTCCGATAGTAGTTGAAGAATTTCTCGGGATGTTTTCTTAAATCTTGATACTTTTTGTGAAAGAGACTTTCCTTAAATCTTCGGCTAGTCGGTTTTTAACCGTAGTGTATGCGTCTCGGGGGGCTTTGCGGTTTGGAGGCTTACCGCCTGCGGAAAAAAACCGTAGTGCGGTGTAGGCCTTAGGCTGGATCTGGAACGTTACTTCAAGTGGATAAGACGGGATTTGGAAATAAACATGATTATTAAAGTCGATTTTAAAAGGAATAGACAAGATTTAGAGCTACATTAGATATATATTTTTATGTGGGTTGAGATAATATCATTTTAAAAACCTTGAAGTGTCAGCCACAATGCAAATAAGAATCAAACCAGTCAGAAATTCAGTTCCTTTTCCATGTCAAATACTCGTATTAGAAAATATTGGTCAGCGCCACAATATTTTGACATAATTTCTCTCCAACTAGCCACATCAAGTCCAATAACTACACACTGAAAACCAAATTTGTCTGATGGCTTGTGTTCAATGTGTACAAGAGAGAAGTGTGTATAGACACATCTGTTAGAAAGAGATAGAAGCCGACTGGATAGCGAAGCTCATCACCGCGTTGCCTAGCAATGTTGCCAATATGTTACACCAATTCCCTGAATCAGGGTTTATGTTGAAAATATGCGTTATTTTATTCTCTACGCCCAAATAATACTTTTATTTTCAGCATATATATTTTTGAATTGTGTGAGGATCGCCACAAATTCTACAAGATTGCATCATTGGTTCGCTTGGGAGCACTGCATCTCGTACATTCCACGATCATAGTTGATCGATTTTGGTCAGTACCCATCCAGCGATCATTGGAGTGTGCCGTCATACTTTGAAATGGTTTTTACCCGCGCAACGCAGACAATGATAATTTGTATTGCTAAATGGTATTTGTCACATTTCCCGACCGCTCGATGTCGCAAAATGTAACAATAACTCATGATGGTTTGATTTTATCACCATTGGTGGAAATGAAAGATAATTCTAAGATAAATTAAGTGGCATCACGATTGAAACAAATAATTCTACGCAAAATAAAGACAAAATCAAAACTTGGAACGGACCTTCTTCTTGGATTTGACAGTAACCTAACATATTTTGGAGGCCTGTGAGAACATTTTCAGGTGGAACATATTGGCAACGCGGCAGATTGCACGACCTTCTGCGTCACCGTTGCTAGGCATTGTGGTGATGATATTCGCTCTTTAGCCGGCTTTTATCTCTTTCTAATATGTGTTGATACACAATTCTCGCACTTCTCTCTCATACAGATTGAAATCGAGCCGTGAGACAAATTTGGTTTTCCCTGTATTTGGAAAAGAGCTATTCATTTCAGGTAAAGACGTTTTGCGAAATTTCAACATTTTTGTCGAGAACTATATAGGAGACAAAATGAAAAAACAAAGTCAAGTGTATCGGTTGACTCGGTACTTCTCACACATTAGTATTTATATTACTCTCTTCCCAAATTTATGGACCTGGAGGTTATTTTGAAGAACTTTGAAGACTCAAATGAGTCGTCCGCATACAGAACCTGTTTGGTCCACGATATAATTATTAAAATTATTAATAAATAATTGAATGCTGGACAGTCACATATCACACCTGCCCACAATGCTAAAATATAGTCCGAGCGTGTACCCCAACTTCGTTGATGGTGCGTGTAGCTGGAGAGCGCGCGTCGTCAGCTCCCGTTATACTGGTGCTAGGTGTACCGGGAATGTGCTGGTGCGGGTGGCGCTTAAAACCCTCTCTGTTGACAAATATCAGACAAAGTCATTGTATTGTAGGTATACTGTGTCAAAGAGCTAACTTTGACAATATTCTTTTGTCTCCCTTGACTAGTACAACCATCTAACAAAACAAACACCGTGGTACAACAATAAAGCAAGCGAATCTGTAGCTATAGCATCATTAAATTCACGGTTATTATACTGTCGAAAACAAACACAAACAGTATGCATGAGCTTTGAGTAGCATGAATTATAAAACGGCCTGAAGCATAGATTTATTTTGGCGGCTGGTGAACGACGATAATAAACACAAGGTGCTGAAAATCCTTTGAAGTTCCATTGTTTTCCTCGACTCACGTTATACAAGCTATTACATAAAAACAGCAGCTGATACCGAAAGAAATATTCCATTGAAACCTTATAAAGGGCAATCAAGATTATGCGCGTTGAAATATACGAGTCTCGTCGAATTCTTTCATCCAGGAGTTTTGCCCTATTTTAGACTATCATCATTTCTGGTCAAAAGCTTACAATGTTACCAGTCATGTTTATACAGACTTGTGTGAGGCATTTGCGGCCATTGTTCTAACGAGAATCCCGGAAAACGTCGCTTCTGCAGATAGGATAACTATACGTATAATATGTGCAAATACTAGAACCTTCTCATCAGTAATTTCATGCATTCTATACAAGCAAAAATAAATTTAGTTTTTTTTTATAACAGCCTATTTCTCCATGGATGGTCCAATGCAAAACAATTATGTTCACTGCAGTTGGTGTAAGGAGGGGACCTTTGGCTGTAAAATTGAAGACACAAGAGGTGAGCTAGATACTAAAATAGGATATCCTAGGAAGCAGAAAACTAATTATATTTTATCAGTGTTAGGAGTCTCGACGAGTAAGGGTGATACATGAGTTATTTTATTATAAACGGTCAATGTTTACTATAATTAGATCAATGTATCAATAACAGGTGCATCATAAATTAATGAGTATCGTTAACAACTCATTAGCAAATTGCTCTGACATACATAAACGACCAGTACCTATAAGTTTTCTTGGAAATTGTTCGATTTGAACAAGTTATTGCTTCTCAAATAAATTGGTGATTCACTAATTTCTTGCTAACGTACATGAATTCCATAATGATTTCATATGCAGAGTATCCAGAAATTGAAAGGTAATCCTGCAACTGCAAATAGATCACGTCATCACCTACCAGATGGTAAAACTTCATTTTAATAATGGTCTTACGTTTTTCGAGATTTGCGACATTCAATTTTTTGGTCAAAACTTTTCTTTCTACAAATATTACTCTTTTTTACAGCGTTTGTTCTTCATTTTCATTTTAGTACTTGATTGTTTTACTTCCTACGACACTGAGCGAGGCTGTATTGTAATCCCAAAATATTTCGAACACTTTTTTGTATGTTATATGACTGTATCTCACGACCAACCATGTCACCCATTTCCGTCGCTCTGTCTGTCTGTCCGCTAATCTTTGGTCTCGCAAGTTAGAACTTGGGAAGCATCTGTCAGATTTTGATCAAATTTTCACACAGGGTTCCTACTATGCCACGGAGAAAGAGGATTGTGGTTTTTCTAAATCGTTCCAGTGGGGGAGAAAAGTGCCAAAAACGAAATAAATAAAAGTCGCTCCAACCTCGTTTCTTGGCGTTTTAGCAGCTCCTGATCGTTTTCATAAAATTTTTTGTAGAGGTTGAAATTAGGGGTTGGGGGCTGTAGGTGATTGGGGAGGGTATATGTAAATTTATTAATCCTAGTATATTCATACGCTCCCAACTCTGGTAATACTATGCACCTATTAGCCATATTTCACACATCATAGACTTCCCCGTACAGTTGCCTTGCATTCATACATGCATATATCGTTTTGATTGTCCACAAAAACATGAGGGAATATTTAAAGTTTTATTTCCTCCATTTTTTAATGTAGTAAACTACGAGAAATTTTATATCTACTTAATTTTTATTTTGCAGATATAACTAACGGCGTTCAAAGAATTATTATGAATCCAAAATTTCTCATGTGACGGGGAGGTTCAAGGAATCCAGTACGTATTAAAATGTTTACATCAGTGCGTTGAAAGAACTGCACGAACCGATCTAACATCATTTTACTACCCACGCTTATAGGTAAGGAAGTATTTTAATCACGAATGTGTCCCCTAATTGTGTACGTCTCTCTGGTAATCAATGGCCCGCTATAACATTTAAAGTAATTATTACGATAAGGGTATGTGTTTACAAGACGTCAAGTTCGGTAGTGTTATGAATGAAAAACCAAAAATGTTCCAGCGTCAAGTAAACCCTCATGTCTGTGGTAGATGAGTTTCTTAGTTTTTTAAGAACTTTAAAAAGTGACAAATGGGGTCGTTTTCTAGCTTTCTGGTCAAGGTAGAACACAATGCAACATTAAAAGGCTTAACAACTTGTCTGATCACTTAAACTGAAACCACTAACAAGGTACAGAATTAATAACGAAAATGTTTTACTTGACTATCATTATTTCTGACGCTGGCTCTGTAACCAAATGTCTTTGAATTATGAAATCGCTATTAGTATACCCAAAAGGGTAAATCAACCAGTCGACATGCTAGCTAATCATCAGCAGTGGGCTGCTTAGACTTTTATTTTGTTGACCACGTGCTGGGAAAAATTATTGCTTGAATTCAACGGCCCTTGCTTCTGACGGCAACGGTGATATCAGAAATCCTCCGTACGCCTCCGTACCATAATTGTCTCGGTAAAGGATTTGACATGTGCAGGGCGCCAGTCTAGGTGAATTAGCGACGTAGTGCCAATTAGCACAAATTTCAATTTAGATAACCTACTTTCGCATACTTACTATTTAATCGTCTTAATACGTAGTATTTCCTCATTTACCAATATGCTGAAGACACACGTCCACTTGATCCTCCTGCTTCTAGCACGCTCAGTGAAGACCGATGAGTACGTTAAAGAGGCGCTTGTGAAGTGCAACTCCACGAAAAGTTCCTTGGAGTGCACAAAATATAACGTGTTGAAGTTTATCCGACAGCTGAACTTGAATTTGTTGACTGATATAGTGAGTGAATCACAATCTCGAAGAAAGGAGGTGGAGGTCAGTTTTCCGAAGCATCAGCCTGATGACCCGGAGTTGTTGAAGTTCGTGAAGTTTGTGGTCAGAAAGGTCGTATCCACGGTATCATCGTATGCCCTGGAACTTGGACTGTTTGAAGATGAGGAAAGTAAGAATGCAGATTTGGAGACAGAGAACAACAGTACTGCTGTGTCAATAAGTAAGTAAAGCGGTGTATGTTCAAATCATTAGTATATTCACTTAATGCAAACCTAGGTTGTAAATATAATTTTGAACATGTGAATTTGTGAGTATGTGTGAATATTGATCTCAAGCTCTTTTGTCGTTTATACTCAATGATGAAAGCTCAACGCCTTAAAGATGGATCGTACGAAGTTGTATGCAATTTTTTATGGTGATGACTGAGTACAAGACTTGAAACGTACAAACCTACTACTGGAAGACAAAAAATATCCTATGTGGTTACAATGACCTTAGTCGACCTTGTACTCAGGCAAAGAGTAACTGCCAATTGCTTTTATATACCTAGCAGATATGTACTAACGGACTTTGCTGCTAACATTTTTTACTAGAGTTCAGAATAGAAAAGACACAAAAGCTATGAGACGTTGCTATATGCAGTCTACAGAACAGTTGTAGGAAAGCCTTCCAAATGATGTTCTTTCTATTCATCGTTGTCTGTCAGAGCGGTCCGTAGGACCATTTCTCTTGGTTAAAGTAAAGCCTAGCCTGTCGGATTTGGTTGCTAGATACCAGTCAGAGAGGAAAGAGGGAAGAAGAAAGGGGGTAAAGGGAAAAGAAAGAACTGTGACAATCGGAGGGGTGCCTTGCCATGGTTAACTAGTAGGGTAGGGCGGGGCTAGTTGAGCAATTTTTTACTTGATCAGCCGTACCTCTTGAACGACGAGTCAGAATGGTTTGACATATATTTGGATGGATAAGTAATTTATTCCTTCCTAAAAGTCTTTCAATTCATTTATCTGTCACAAACCTAGTTTAAGAGCTACAGCGGTGTGAGTGGAAAATGTCACATATGCTCAATTTACGCCATAGGTGAGGTAAGTTGAGCAAAGGTATGGGGCATATTGAGGATTGAGGTAAATAAGTCATGTGTTGAGGAGAATATTTCCTAGACATGGAATACAACCGCTATTTTACAATAAACTTTGTATGTTACGTGAATAAACTTGTTATTATTATTATTATTATTTATAATCTGCTAATGATATAAGAGTACAGCAGAATCTTTACTTTCTTCAAATATTAAACATAAAAATATAATCAATATAATCATAACAATTCTTGAACCTAATATTTGGAGAAAACTCAGTCTTTCTACATTAAATCGTTCAGTTATCAGATGACTATTGATGGGGTTTTGATATAAAAAGTACAGTATTGTGATATAGGTAGCAAATTAATAATCGACGCCGTCACAATCAATGCAACCGTAACTGACTTCTATTTTGCACACATTCTGTATGTGCCCATCCCTTATAAACTTGACACTGGGTTCATGTTTCACCTGGTAAACTATCTGAATAAGCTTCGCAACAAATCAGACAGGCTGGTATATTAATATTCATTGGTTTCCTCACTACTTGACTCTAGAACTTCTTTACAAACACCCTTCATCTTTTTTTATCAATCTTTTGTTTCTGTGTTACCTTTCTTAGTTTTCTTATTCTGTTCTCCTTGTAACATGTTTTTTTCTGGAGTATCTGTTCGGATAGCTGCTTTCCTTTTTCTTCTGGCTGCTGTACTCATTTTTCTTGAACCTGCTTTTGGGTATGGCCGGACAATTTCAGGAGAAAATTTTTGAGATGTATCGAACTGAACGTTATCTCTGACTCTTGTACCAGCTTCGTCTTCACGATAGCTGGTGAAAGCTATAGCACTATCAGGTTCTGTATTGCGGGCTAGTTGAGCAACCATAACCCAACTAGCCGCAACCCAATATTTAAAACAAATGCAAGGTTATGTAAAAACTCGTTTGAATAAGAAACATATCCTTTCAATATATCATAAATATTTAGATAAATGAAAGAAAAAGAAAGCAGTTACTATATTTTTTACTTTTACTTCGCGAAACAAACAAAACGTGGTCATACCTCACTCGATCGACAGATCGTCACTGGTGGTCGTGCGGTGTGTTCTTCACTCCTGACACCTTCTTCCTGCTATTTAATGAGTTGGCATCAGGTGCATAGTATTTGAGTTATTTCAATTGCCCAATTTACCCCTATGCTCAACTAGCCCCGCTCTACCCTACTCATTCGGATATTTTAAATTGATCTTAAAATTAATTTATAGATTAGTTGTTGAAGAAAAATTATAATTTTGGTTTGATCTAAAGACGCACGATTTAATTTTGTTCGCTGTAGTAGCCGCGGACTTATGTGCTTGCGAATTTGCTCGACTGTGTAGTCTACAACAAAGGGTTGCTATGCGGTTCTGCTTGCCTATAAGGTACCTGCGCTTGTTGTCCAAAGTGGTCCCTTAGATATAATAATATATGATCTCATTTTGGGGTGTTTTCTATCCTCTACAATACCTTTCTTAACCACGTTTTTTTGATATACGAGAAATGGTAATCTCTTCAGATATGATGTTCAATAAAAGAGGTAATCAGAAAAATGGTTTGTATGGTTCTATGTTACAGTTTTTACGAAATTTTAGATATACTGTTATATAGGCAGTCCATCCATGTGTTGTCTTTTATAATGGAACCTTTGCACGCCACTGTTAAGTCTGAAGTATACTAGCAACTAGCGCCTGAACGTTCTATCACGTATAATTCTCCTGCCGAATTTGCATGTATTGACACCTGATGCATGCTCAGATACATGCTGCATAATCAAGAACTGTTTTAATCTTCGATTTGTGGGATTTAACACGGCAGAACCAAGAAATATATCTATATTTTGTGGAAGAAAGTGACTACTCCATATGCTGCGTAAGTTGTCTATAGAAGTTTTAGAATGAAAGCAGCTTTTGAATTTTAAAGTCTCGTGACTTGAAGTTTACAACTTCGGTTAGTACTTTCTTTAATCAATGACACTTATATACCACCTGTATATTGATTAATAGAGGCATTGCTTCATATTGGATTACTTGTAACGACTAAAGCCTTAACCCTGCGTCAGGCGCGCAAACCAAAATTACATGAGCGGTCGCATCGCGGCACTGAGTGCTGCATCTGGACAATGACTTATTTTGTATTATTATAGAGAAAACATTGACTAATAAGTTTGTAATTAAACAGAATAGACATTTAAAAAATCAGTTTATTTATAATATTGCGCTCTTATTTATTTAAACATTCAAAACTAAAACATTATTCTATAGCGAACATAAAAGATAAACACCGAATTTTTAAAGTGAAAATGGTAACGTAGCCACCAAGAGACTTAATTCTAAAATAAATCAGTCTTCCTCCATCGAGGTATACAAACAAGTATCACATTGAACTGTTTTTTTGCAATGGCTTTTACATACAAACTGATAACATGAGTCACATCTAACAGTAGTTTTATTATTTTTATGCGCACTACAAACATGACAACGTCCACTACCATTTTGCTTTATTGCAGGTACCTCATCAACAGTAGTTTGGTATCGCGAAAGAAATTCTCTAATGTCTTTTGGAAGTGTTCCATTAGAGACACGCCTAATTCGTTTAAGAATGTTCGTCTTCTAGGAGACTCTTCTGTAGGTTTAGTATTATTGAATCCAATTTCAGCGTTTATCCCAGTAATATCAAGAATGCGAAAAAATATTGCAAGGGGCCATCGTCTAGTGGTTCTCTGGGTTGTATAAGAGGCACATTTTTGATCGACAGTATCGACACCACTCTTCGTCCTGTTATAAGCCAAAATGATGGTTGGCTTATTTGTCGCCTCGTCAACCTCTCCTTTGTCATCAGCAGAAGAAAGAATTATCAGAGCCTTATTCTTTTTGGGTACGTAAGATACCAGATTAATTTCGTCCTGAAATCCAAATAATGAAGAACCAACTATTCGTGCTTTATTCGGAAGGAATTCCGGGGGTATTACCTTTTTATTTTTCTATATTGTACCTATTAACGTAAGGCCATTTTGCAAAAGATAATCTGCTAGGGGATAGCTCCTATAATAATTATCTGTTGTCAGGTTTCTCTTGGAATTTTTTAAAGGGTCTACCAACCTTCGAACTATATCGAATGGCTTATTACTTGTCTGAAAGGGACCATCTCGTTGTTGCCCACAATAAATCTCAAGATTCCAAGTATAATAGGAGCGACTATCACACAAAGCATATATTTGTATACCGTATTTTGCCGGCTTTCGCGGCATATATTGCACGAACCCACATCGCCCCGGAAACGGATGAAGCATTTCAACAATGGTAATGAATTCCCCAGGGATGTAATTATTCATACAATTCTTTACAAAATCGGAGTAAATATCCCGTATTGCAGCTAATTTATCTATATTTTGGCGTCCTTTCCTGGTGTTGATATTGTCAAATTGTAAATCACGTAAAAGGAATAAAAATCTTCTGTAACTAAAAGCAGCCCGAAGTCTAATCATTCCAGTTCCATCTGTACTCCACAATTCTCGCACATCTACACGATTTCCTTTCTTTACTGCAATTATATATAACGCGCCGAATAATGCCTGGATCTCCGTGGACGAAGTTATTTTGCAATCTCTATCTCTTGCAAAATTTTGTTTTTTATTTTCTATATATAAATTTGTGCATGTTACGATATTGTCAATCATCTCATTGGAAATAAATATATAAAATGACTCTAAATGATTTGACACAGTTTTCGCAGCTCCTTTTGAACCTGGTAATATCTTGATTATATTTTTAGACCTAGTTTTACTGGTAAAACTCACAGTGCTTTTCCAAACATTCTCTTCGTCCTTTCCAATGTAAAAGAACTCATCTCCTTGATTCTCCAATTCGTGTATACAGTCCGAGTCCTCAACGGCAGATTGCTCAGATTCGCTGTCGTAAACATTGTACTGAATAACTTCTTCTTCTGCTTCGCTTTCATCTGCAAAGTCTACTATATCCGCATCGAAATCAGATAAATTGTCGACGATCTCTTGCAGCTCTCGTTCAGTGAGTGGTCTCTTTTTATCCCTAAAATATCAATATTATTCCACAATCCCAGGTTGACAAAACACACCAATTCGGAAAAAAATAACAATAATAATGAGCTATAATGGTTTTGTAATATATTTTAGCGATATCTATATCAAACTAATAACCAAACATAATACTTACATGATCGGTCGCGTGGCGGCACGGAGTACCGCAAACTGCGCCTTCTCACTAAAAGTCTCGATTTAGACTAAAAGGAAGCATTTCCATCTCCGTTCCCGTAGGTACACGTTGCAAAATATAGCCAACGAAGCATACCTCGCGAGACAGTGGCGTGTTTCGAAAAATTATTCAGTAACAGAATAAATTAAAAAAACGCGGCACGGAGTACCGCAGCGCGACCGCCGAAGGGTTAATCTGTGCGATCACTATTTCGGTTAACTTGAAGGAAGGACTCTCGTAAAAGTTTACCCGAAACTAGTTTCGAATTATGCTTAAGCTCATGCACTTAGGGTAACAATTGCGAGTGCCAAAGTTGTGGTGTCAATGTTTCAAAGATTGGCACATTTTCTATTATTTTTCAGGTTTCAGTCCATCCGTAATCTCATATTCGGTTTTTGCAAATTCACCTTATTTAATTTCTTATGAGTAGAGAATCGTTGCTAGCCAATCAGACTTTTAAATTCGAGGGGGGAATTAATATAACTAAAGTCAACTTGTCTACCAGTTCCACTATTTGTGACTAAATCTTCTCACTATAAATAATTCAAACATAAGTTCTTACTTAGAAAATTTAAAAGACTCCTCTTGTAGCATTATGAATAAGCTCCAAGTATTGTGTCTACAATATTTCATATCCACTTCCGTTAATGAAGGTCAGCCAGACTCCTTAGAGCTTCCGTAAGTCCATACGTGGATGCACGGGGCTGATTATAAAAAAGCGTTGTACTTATTACGGAAGGGAGTCATTTGAATTATTGTACACGGATGTTGTTAAGGTCACTTGAAACAGTTTTGTTCAATTTATAATGACCTAACTCTTCAGGTCTATAACTTCAGGGTCGGCAGGGGAAGGCTATTGATGAATCAACATTTTTTAATTTAAGAAAATCTCGGTGCTATTCAAATGCTCTCCAGATCCCCGCAGTCTGATTAATTTTTTCTTATATAACGCAGCATGTTATAGCTTTTGTGAAATGTGAGAGCCCCCTTGGGACGGATCTAGTTGCTATTATTTGCAATAGGTATTTATACTAGTATGGAGGTGAATCAAATATGAACCAGACTTTTGTTTTAGTAATTTTATTGGTAGGTATAGTAAATACAAGTTTACATCTTATTTTTCTACATAATCTCCTCCCTTATTGACGCATTTTTCTCATCGGATCGGAAGTTCTTTTAATTCTCAAAGAATGAAGCCGGTCGTGTCAGAAGCCACTTGTGCACGAACGTTTCCACACCTCCGTCGTCGTCAAAGTGGTCACCTCTCAGTTCTTTACATGACCCAAACATGTAATAGTCACATGCCGACAAAGCGGAACTGTAAGGCGGGTGTTCAAGTGCTTCCCAATGAATTTCCAATAATTGTTCTTGGGTCAATGCAACTGTGTGTGTGGCCGAGCGTTGTCAATGAGCAGAATGGCGCTTCGAATAGGCATGTCTCGCCTTTTTTGAAGATAGGCTCCTTTTGACTTCCACCTCCACTTTTTCTGAGTCTTCTCAGACACTTTCTATACCTACCCGTACCATACGTGCAATATAACTTCCTATAACTTTTAGGTGCAACTTTTTCGGGGACCACTGTTAGGTATGCTCTCAAACTATCACCTGAAACTGTACATACTGAAAAAACGTTCACAGTTTCTCTCACAATGTTGTCAGTTCTTATACCTGTCTACAAAATATGTACACGATAGCTTTTCAGTACGTGCAAAAAAGTATACTTTCAAGATATTGAAGATTTTGCAGAAAGTTTTTATGAAAATAATGATTAAACAAGTCTAACCTTCTTCTTCCTTAAAATCAGATCTTCTGCTTTTCAGTTTAATGTTGTCAAGATTAAAATCCAGCTTTTTCTCTACAACTTTTGTTTTTTGATTAATCACGGGATTTTTTAATTTTCAAGAAATACTATTTGATCGACCAGATTCCTCAATATTTACGCATCGCAAAACGACAGCTAAAATAAACGAACACATATAAAAAATACCGCAGAGACAGCTTTTGTAGCTAATGAGCCCGGATACAAAATTTTCTTGAGAACCTTTATCTACATATATTATTTGAAAAAAAAACTAAAAAAAATCAAAACCCAATAGTTTTTTCAATTACTCACGCACGATCCTGAACTTTTCGAAAGGTATTATAATTTTTGTTACGCTCACTCTACAAAGGCGTGTGTTATCATTTCCCTTCCCGCCCGTCAATATAGGTATCTGGTTGTCTTATTTTTAATACGTTTGGTTAAATGAGTTCGCTGGAAAATCGTATCAACAGGACTTCCAGTTCTTTTTGAAGTTACCAGGGAACGAATTATGATGATACAACAAACAGATCTGAATATTTAAAATAGCTGAAAAAACCTAACCAAATCCAAGCTTATAAGTTTTAACATTTTGAAGTTCCATTCACCTTCGAGCGTAGGTAGTTGAAAAATACTAAACATTATTATTGGGCTCATACAATTGAAGGGCCGGCCGGAACAACGTTGTATGTAACAAAACAGCTCAGTGGCCGAAATTAAGAAAAACAAATTTGAACCATTTTTTTCAAATGACTGCGTCTATAGTTGGCCAGCACAATAAAGGAACAATATTTATACAAGGTTATTGTAATTTAAAAATGTGATACCTATTTTGCAGCTATGGGAACTATTTTTATGGAAAACGCATGTAACAAGGTTGTATGATCGCGTTACTTACAACGTTGTTACAGGGAGGCTTTAAATGACTATAAGCAAAACAAGTATTTTCAGCAGTTCTATTTATTAAGGGAACCAAAGTACACAGTAACATATGTTTAATAACAAAAAAACACGTTCTAAGTTCATCAACGTGTTTCGAAACTGAAACTTAAATAAATATTACTGGGCTGCAGTTAATTTCTCATCAAATGTTACATACTTAAGCGGAATATAATCACTCATATCCTCAAGGTTTTTCAATTTTTCATCTTTGATTGGAAGAAGGTTCTGATACATTATAGGCAATTTTTCAGATGATATGATTTCAGTGGCAAACGTCATTGTTTATTTTCTTTTACGATTGCTTATGGGAAATGAATTCCAGGGCTGCATCATATTTTGAGATTTTCTCATTCTGAAAGTAGCTGGAGAATCAGCGGTAAGTTGCAGCCACAATCCTTGTATAATTTTACATTTGGCGTATTTCCATATACAACATTCCAAAGCTGTTAAATTCTCAAAGAAGGCTTGGTGCATCCAGACAACTTTAAAAGGATTTTTAACTTTGGCCTTAGCAATGACATTGAACCACTGGAATGGTTCATAAACCACAGATATTCTTTTTTGCTTACGTACATACAACGTTGTTACCCGGAAGACTGAAATGGCGCGCTTTACAAATTCGCATCACAGTGATTGATGCGAGTAAACTGGTGGGTCTATGTTGTCAACGGGTCCCAATAGGCACATACTACGTTGTTTTACGGAAATCTCATTTAATAGAAAAATGTTATATACAACGTTGTTCCGGCCGACCCTTCAATTACCTGACCTAATGAAAAGTCCCACTCGCTCTAGGTTTCAGTCTTTCTAGAAACCATTACATGCCATATTGGACCACGAGGAGAATACTATACAAAATTTGTGAATTCATCGAGTGATCTTTTTGATATAGTTATATCTAACATATTTATGATTTCAGTTAAGTGAATATTTAGATTCTTCCACACACATCGTGTTACATAGTTAAATATTTTTCGGAAATCTTCACATTTGAAGCGATATATCTATTTTTAGATCGGCAGTCGGAAGTTGGCGTTGGGAAAAAGACCAAAAAGAAGCTAAAGTGGCTCGTAAAGATCATTCTGCTGAAGCTGATGAAGACGCAGATTATTTTGATGTTTGTGTTATTCATGATCATCAAAACAATGAAGATGATTGTTATAGCAGCATTAATCTACCCTACGATTTATCTAAAGCTGAGAGAGTCATGTGACATTCCTGGGAAGTGGAAATGGTGGGGGTAAGAAATCCTCTTAGTTATCTTACTTTACAATAGCTTTTCCGTGTACAAGTCATAAATAAAACTCAATAACAGAGTCATATTTTATTCTGATCATTAGTTGTGATTTATTCGCCAATTTGATGGGATATCTATCCGCCAGGAATGAAGTACATATTGTGGGGGAAACTAAATTGCCGCAAATGCAGTGGGCAAAAAATGAAACATGTTCTGCCTGATAGTGGAATAAAAGCTGTCTATGATGAGGTCTGAATTATGTAAGAGTACCTGAGGCCTAGAAATAATGCCGCAAATATTTATCTGTAACGATTTGTCAAATCAAAAGGCAGTTATTACAAGGAGGAGGTTTGGAAAATGAAGAAATTCTAACCTTACTGCATCATAGAGTAATAAAAATTGCAATCTTGTACAAGCAACACATAGTAGGGTTAGTGAGACTCACACAACTATATATTTTGAGCCTTTTGCCCGGGACAAACATGGACCAAAAACAGAAACTCCGTATTGCATTTTACTCAAAATCAGAGAATCGGAAAGTATTTTGTGGAAGAACGGTTTTATAGTTATAAAGAGTTTTAAGTTTCGCGTACGACAAATACGATCCCCAAGATGCGTACTGTCGAGTTATGAGCCAATGCTTCATTTTTAATACATAAATTCAATAGTTTACTATCGAAAGTACTGTTTTTGGATTTGGACGTAAAGACAGCAGGCTTTCCAGAAGTAATACATAGAACGTGCTTCTCTAACCATTTGCATAAATTGTTCAAATCTACAGCTAACATTTTGTTTGCTTCGATATACATAGGGAGTAAATGATAAACAAATCTAAGTATGATCAGCATATGAGTGCACACGACTGAACTTAAGGGAATTAGCTAGGTCTAAGACATGTAAAGTGAACAAAATCGGTCCCAAAATGGAGCTCTGGGGGACACGAGTAGCCCGTTCCTTTTCATCAGAATGACAATGCTCAATTTTGACCGTCTTTACGCGCCCAGTCTGATAGCTCTGGAACCAGGCAGCTGATTCGAAGGAGAATCATTCTATGATCCAAACAGTCAAACGCTTTACTCAAATCAATGAAATAGAATAATAAAAAATAGCAGGTTGAAACCAATTCTTTGTTCTAATTTTAAGGCATTTTCTGCAAAACATATGAGCTCCGTCCAGCCATGTAAGTATTGTAAGTATATCGAAATTATTGAATTTTTAAATTAATTTCTTTTAAATAATTTTGGCGGGCATAACTCTAGTGATGGATCCATTAGAAGATTGAATGGAATGTGAAAATGGAATATGAGAATTTAGTGACTCAATATTAGGCGGTGGTGAATAAAAAAATTAGAGCAAGAAACTGAATACGTTATCGACCTGAGGATTTCATAATCTGATAATAAGATTAGAATTATTTTCTCCATAAAATTAACAAGATTATAGCTAGACTTCCTTAGAATTCAACAGTTAATCAATATGTAGCCCTATCCATGCATATCTAACGTCAAAAGATAAAACTAGAATATTAACCAAAACGCAAATGAAAGCTTCCTTGGACAAAGCCACGAGTTGGTTGAACGAGGAAATACCGCACAAAAATACTAACAAAAAAACAGAGGCTAATAAAAGAAACCTATCACACAGACATAATAAATATACAGTTGGTTGACGAATAATAAGCAGATGACATATCGTTTTATAAATCTATGTAACCTGATCAATACAGATTCAGAATTACACTACAATAGATTGTTAATGTAGTAAATTCTCTATTGATCCTCGTGGTTGGTTCAAAATGAATTGCCTCAACGCTTCCTTGGATGGCGCCAAGTTGTTGATGCGTTGCAGATGTGGTGGAAGACTGTTGTACAGTTTAGGAGCAATATAAGTATATGAACGCTGTCCTACACACTTGGAAAAATGGTACGACATGGTGGTGTTTTTGCCGTGTTGAGTATGGGTATATTGGAAGCGTAGAGACCTGTTTATTACAGTGATATTTAGTGGCAATTTTGAAACAGAACGTCTGTCGAATATCTAGGGTGTTAGTTTCACTGTATAAACGGTCAGATGGAAATCTTGGCTCTCTAGAATATGTTAGTTTTAATATTCTTTTTGAAGTATTTCAACAGGGAGGATATAAGTCTTCGAAGCGGCTCCCCATGCTACTATGCCGTACCTTATGTGACTTTCACTAAAGCGTGATATAAGATTTCCATTTGGTAGGTTGTCAATATTTTTTTCATGCATCGGAGTTTTGAGAGATCCGTAGGCAACTTTTTACAGATGAAGTTTGTATGTTTATCCCACCTCAGATGTTCATCTATAATCACGCCAAGGTACTTAGCACTTTTTCCTGGCTTCATTGAATGTTGTTTCCCATTTATACTGACACTTATATCACTAAACGATGGCTTCGTAGATTTATTGCATGTAAAGGGGATATAACAGGTTTTTTCCCACTTTACTGTTAATAACATGTGCTGGAGCCATCTCATTATATTTGGTAGGTCAGTCTCTAGGGTGGATTCGAGATTTTTCCAAGTGTCTGCTTTGTAAAATATAGCGGTGTCATCTGCAAATCCAAAGATGTCTCCACTACATTGGAGCGAAAACATCTCATTGATGTAAATATTAAGTAGTATAGGCCCTAGAACGGTGCCTTGCGGCACACCGTACTCAATCATGCTTATGTCGCTCACTTCATTATCTAATCTAACAATCTGGGTACGGTTAGATAAATAGCTCTCAAAAAGCTTTATGTAATTCCCTCTGATACCTATGTCCTCTAGTGTTTGTAAAAGTAACTCATGACTGACGCATCGAACGCTTTTGATAAGTCGATGAATGCACAGAGGCTAGGACTATTTTCATCCAAGGCACCATATATCTTTGAGGTGACTGCTAAAATAGCATCTTCTGTAGATACTTTATGTTTGAAACCATATTGTTTGTTAGATGTAATTTTGTATTTTTCAAGATAGGACAATAATCTTTTCTTTCGTAGTTTTTCGAATATTTTTGAAAGGTGTGTTATAAGTGATATTGGCCTCTAATTCATTACTAGTTGGTTATCTCCTTTTTTGTATATAGGTGTAACCAAAAACCTTGTGCTACACGGAAGTTGGAGATGTATGTTAGTGGTTCTGCAATGTGCTCGGAAATGAACTTTATGGTTTTAGCGCGAATTTCATCTGTTCCGGGAGATTTCTTTTATTCGAGATCTCTCATGATGTGCTTCATTTCTTCAATATTTGTTGGGAGAAGAACAAATGATTTAGGAATGTTTTCCTACGTGGACGAAAATTTGGGTGTCTATTAATTTTGCTGGCCATTTCTTGTCCTATTACACTGAACATATTATTGGACTCGTTTGCTATTGTTTTTTTATCTATTAGAAGTTGTCCGGAATCCATCTTCATCGTTGTTACATTTTCCTTTTTCTTTTTATTTTGAGCTATCCCTCTTACCAATTTCCAAAGAGAGGTTTGGTTTGCTGAGTTGCTTACTATTTGATTTTGATAATAGTCGCGTGGGTTATCTCGTGTGCGATTAAATAGTTTATTTTCAGTGTCTATAGATTTAATGAGGCCGTTTGTGATCCATGGTGCTATTTTTGTGTTTCTCCTTACATTTTTTTTTTTTAAAATGAAGAATCATCTATGGCTCGAGAAATGATGTTTACAAATGCGTTAGTTGCTGAGTCAGGCTCATCAGCTAAAAAGATGGCATTCCAGGAAGTGTTTTCTATAGTTGATTTCAATTTATTTAGATTAGTGTTTTTTGTATCTCGTCTCATTTTTGTTTGATTTTTTATTATGTTGATGAAGTACCATCTGACATTCTATTGCGTAATGATCTGTGATATCAGTTTGTACGATGAAGGGTATTATTTGATCAGTTATGTCATATTTTGACTTAGAGAATATATGATCAATACATGACCCATTATTATGCTGAACCCGCGTATGATTATTTATTAATGACTGGTAGCCAAAATCGCTTAATGTATTGAGATAATCTGTGCAATAGCTTTCATTTTTCAAAATATCTATGTATATTAATATCTCCAACGATGAAGGAATATGTAGCATCCCTAGTATTGTGATTTTGAAGGAATTCAAACAGATTACTGTTGAAGGAGACCTGTAAATTGCTACCAAGCTCAAGTCATCGGAATCGGTTACCTTCACAGTAAGCTTTATGACTTTATTGTTATTTAACGGTATTATTTCGAATCTGTAATTGTAGTCCGAGTTTATGTATACCATGACACCGTCGTTTTGATTGACTGCACCTTCATTATAAATGAGTTCATATCCCGCAATATTATAAAGCTCACTGTTCGATACAACCTATGCACGTTTCCGTCAGTACAACGCAATCGACACTTGAGCTTATATTAGCTAATAACATTTTGAACTCATCCACGTTTTTGGCAATACTACGGATGTTGTTGTGTAGAATTTTAAAGCTATGAGAGTTCTTCATTACATAGAGGAACTTAAACAATATCTTCATATCAGTCGGTCTTCAGGAAGCATCATAGTACAACCTCAGCACTGTTAGATCTTTGTGATAATGTTATTAGGATATTGGACAAAAAGCTAGTCACGGCAGTTGTATCAATTGTTGTATGAATCATAAACTTTTATCTGCAAAGTTGAGGTTATCAAGCTGTACGCGATGTGTCTCTATGGATAACATTCAATCTAATATTGCCACTATACCATCAGGTGTTCCACAAGGCTCAATTTTGGGCCCTGTGTTTTTTAATATATACCTTTGACCTGCATGAAATAGTCGAGAATTGAGAAATTCAAACATTTGCTAATGATACCCCGATAATTTACTATTTCGACGCCTCAGATGCACCATTTTTCAGCTTAACTTAGAAAAGGTACATCAATCTTCTGTGGATGGTAATCTTGATATAAATCCCAATAAAACACAAGTGCTATTGTTTTGTTCTGATTAGAAGATAAAAATCGTCGAATACTCTTTTCATTTAACTTTTGACGATATAACTTTGCGGCATCCTCAAACAGCGAATAATCTAGGAGAATGAATTGAGATCGAATTAAGATTTCGTAGCCGTTTGCTGAAACAGACTTACCGCCTGATTCCAAAGAGACTGTAAGTCCCAGCGCTATTTTATAATCAGTTGGCAAATAGCTGTCTTTGCAGAATTTCAGAAAACATACTAGAAATATGATGGTCGCTGTTGGTTAAACAAGTACTATACTTACTACAGATGCAAAATGTCTGTTTTTTTATTAGTTAGTTATATGTGTTTATGTTATTATTGCTTTCTTTCTTATTCTGAACATCTAATGTAACTGACATAATCAGTTATGTGTAAGAGTAGCCTTGGCTAAACTTCGCTGTTAATGTCCCTCTAGATTATTTAATGAAGACGTTACTATCAATATTTTTAAATATTTCATATACTCTTAATTCGCTGATCGTGCATCGAGATCTTTTTATTTTCAGGTGACCACAGAGCAAGCCCCAGAAAGGTCACTGACGTCTCGAGCCTGTACTTTGCTTCGGTTCTGATCATGGCCAAAGTATTTAGCGTAGCCGCGCTCCAGATGCTGGTATTCGGTGGATTGATTGCAGTGAAGATGGTTCTGATAATGGCTGCAGCCTCATTTCCCATGGTTGCTAGAAGTATTAGAGTAGCATGTGCAAGACAGCGTCTTCGAAACCGGATCAGGAATGGATTGTTCAGTTTCCTCAGATCTTAGGTGTGTTGTGGACCTAAATACCGTAGTATCCTGTTCATGCAGCTTTTTTGAAAATATAACTTGTGGAATGATGTGGTACTGAAAAATCATGAAAATATGTTTTAAGTGAAATGTCAATGAACTGTGCAAATTTTCGAGTAGATATTAGGAGCAGACCTAAGAATGGATTCTTTAAAACCTTCGGGAAATTAGATACTTTTTCTTCTTTTTTTTTAAACTCCAACTACCACGAAGGCCTAAGGCCTAAACACCCATTGGGTATAGTGGGGCTATAGGGGATACAGGGGAAAGGGGGAACGCCACACGGACTCTGGCGAGGGAACACGTGTGCATGCAACATGCATACATTTTGGCTCCGCCTACGAGATCCGCCGGGTGGTACCTCCGCGTTCGACAGTCAGAGACCATCTACCACCTTGGGACAATCACAACATCCATAGCCAAGAGAAAAGTTTCTCCTGGGACGGGATTCGAACCCGCACAGCGCACGGCGACTGCTCAGGAGACCGAAGAGTCTACTACTGCGGCCAGCGCTGCTACCTATGGTGTAGCATATACAATATCATTTTCAATTATACTAAACTGGTTATAGAATTAGTGTACCTATGCGGCCATATATCTTTACAGTCCTTAGGGCACTCTTCCAAAATTAAATACATTAGATACAATGGAGAACTTTGGTCTTAAGTATCTCAGGGATTTAAATTTGTATAAGGCATCTACAGTTTGATGAAATGCTTAGATGGATCAGCGGTTTAATCGCGGCTAGGCTAGGTAGAGATGAGCAGATGTATTTTGGCAGCGCGCAGCTTAGCAAGCTTGAGTGCACTGGTTGGCGCAGACGGTCTGTTACGTGGCGTGTCGCTATATCGACGTCTTCATAAAATCTGTTGGTTTTCTTAAAAAGGAGAGTGGTTTTCGGCAGTTAAACAAATTTTTTGCAGGACGTTTGTTAAAATGCTGGAGCACCCATTGAACATAATATTGAAATGGCTTGTGTACAAAAATGTAAATCGCCTCCGTGGCATAAAAGACCTGATTTCACATGAGCGTGATAGCATTCTTTCCTTTTGTTTTAGGTATGAGAAAGCATAAGGAAAGAGAAGTTGATCTACCCACAAGGTTGCTATATGGGATGATGTGGTTCGTGCCTATCTTTATACTATCCAACCTATTTGTGACATGGATAGGAGCTTCCATTATGGTAGTCTTCGTAGCAATCCTGCAGAATGCTTTATTTGTACTGCTGATTTACGCTCCGATGTTACTATGGGGCATTAAGAGCGAATGTCAGAAGAATTCTTCCTGGATCCAGACGTTGCTTGGCTAACGACTGTTTTGTAAAAATAAATGCTATGTTTTTATTTGTTTACAGAATATTATAATGGTTTTATTTCCCTAAGCCTACATATCTATACTTATATATCTACTATTAGCTGGGACCTAAGTGCATATAGTGGGGGAACTTAATCGATCGTCGCGCACAAGTTGGAAAAAAGGGAAACATGGATTGTCAAATATGTGCGCGGGCTCTATAGTGAAATCTGTATTATGTGGCGGCTGGCAAAGGAACAAATATTCCGCTGCCAGCATTTGTCAGATTAAAAGAGTATTGTCAGTCTGAAATTCGAACTGATGAAAACTTCAAGTCGACTGGATGTCTTTTTTTCATTTAAAGGGAGTTAATAAACCTCTAATAAAGTCAGGTACTGATAATTCCTGGACGATTTGGCATCTGAGCACGCGCAGTAAAACAAAAAAAAGATTTGGAATTAATAAAGTTAGTGCCTGCCACTATTACATGACGCTCAAAATCGTGGCACAGCGAAGACTATTTCATTCCTTTTTGTGCGAGTAACTTTTTATAGTGGTTTTCGCAGATAAAAGAAATTATATACGTAAAGTAGTTTCCGTTGCCATTTTCTCGCTATTATTTTGTACTGCTCGCTGATGGTAAGCTTAACCCTTTCACTCCTGTAGGGACACATATGTCCCAGCAGCTTTTGATAGATTCCCGAAATGACCTCCTCGTATTTGAAATACCTCGCACTGGGACATATCAGTATTTTATGGTTGTGTGAGAATAATTTACTATGTGGCAACATGGAGCAGCAAAATGCAAGCAGTTGAACACGAGGTGTGATTGTGTATACATCTAGACAGCGCATGTCTTACTGTTTTACATGCATTTATAGTGATCTGTTTCAAATATTTATAGCTGTTTTGTAGAAAGTCGGCAACTGAAAGCACAAAAGTAAGTATTTACATATAAATATAACACAATAAATTAATTTTTTTGAGTGTTTCTTCTCATTATTTATCCTTGGGTCATATATGTCCCAACAGGTATTCATACCGGGCCAGATGTGTCCCATTAGGCTTGTACACTCTCAACTTTTTATTTTGTTACAGCATGAGTGCCAGAAAAAATGCCCTTACAGAGGTCGAATTGGAGTACTATGCTGAACACCTGAGTGAAATCGAGAGTGTGGGAGAAGCAGATGAGTCCGATCCATATAGTAGTGACGACAGCGTGAAAGATCAAAATTTCATTCCATCATCTTCATCTGGGTCATAAGGAAGTGATGGTAATTCTTCTGATGATGAAGATTATATGCAGAGTGTTGAAGAAGATGAAGACACTGATGAAGCAAAGCAACAGCTGGATGCTAAAATTATCTTGTGGTCTACTAACAACGAAAATTTTGTTTCTAGAAAAACTATACCCCCTGAAGTAAACCTACCATATAGTGTGACCTAAATCGTGGCAGTACTGAATTGAACTGCTTTCTAAAGGTCTTTCCAAGAAGTCTATTCCTTTATATTGCCCATTGCACAAATCAAAGGCTAGAAATTCACGAAAAAACTATAAAGAAAAAAAATTAAAAAACCAATGCCAAGGAAATTATGCTAGTAACTGGTGTGTGTTTGATTATGCATTATAATAGAGTACCAACATTTGCAATGTATTGGTCAAATAATCCGTCTCTTGGTAACGAAGCAATAAAACACGCTATATCTAGGGATAGATGTCAACTACTTTTATCAAAGTTGTATTTCAACGAACCTGAAAAGCCCGACAATCCATCCATTACATGGACGAAGTACTATCATGCTTCAAAAAAACCTTTTCCCAGGCAAGAAGTGAGACTCTACGTTTCAATGTATCGACGAATCAATGGCAAAATTTAAGGGTAGGTCGACCCTGAAACAATACATGCCACTAAAGCCAGTAAAACGTGGAATTAAAATATGGACAAGATGTGATTCATTGACACGGTACGTTTGTGACCTGAATATTTATACTGGCAAGGAAACGGAGGTCACCGAAGGAACCCTCGGTGAACGTGTAGTGAAAAAGCTGACCTATTCAATACGTCAAACAAAAAATGTAGTTTTGTGTTTTGACAGATTTTACACATCAGTAAAGTTGATGAATGACATTGAATTTGCTGCAGTGGGGACCTGTATGAGGAATCGTAAGGATGTGCCGAAGTTTGAAGGAAAACTGGCAATAGGGGAATCCCAAATTAGATATAATCAGGGAACTTTAGCTATTAGATGGCAAGATACTGAAGACCTTGTTTTACTTTCCAATTGTCATAAAGCTACAATAACTAAAGTTAAAAGAAAAATGAAAGATCTAGTTCAGAAGTTCCGTGCCCTGAAGCTATAGAGTCTTACAATAAGTATATGGGCGGCGTGGACCATGCCGATCAAATGGTTCCTCTATATGATATCAACAGAAAATCTGCGAAGTGGTGGCGAAAAATCTATTATAAATCTCTTATGATGGCGGTTCATATCCTTTTATACTATTTAGAGAAACACATCCAAAAAATACTACCTTCATTCAATATGTGGTAAAACTAGCGGAGTTACTGATAGCCCATGGTAGAACAGGTGTGAAACGTAAAAGCACCAGAAAAGTTGGCCTACACTCACAACCATGCACGGATGCAAGTAATGTTGGTGATCATTTACCTGAGACAGAGCCTAAAAGAAGAAGATGCTATCGCTGCACTCAAAGAAAAATTGAAAAGAGGACCAAACTCTTGTGCAGGATGTGTGATTTGCCATTATGCGTAGATTGTTTCACGCCATACCATACCTGAATTACGTATCCGTTGGGACAAATATGTCCCGCCAAAAAAACCTGCTGGTACATCAGTGTCCCATTATTTTTATAAAAACCTGTTTGAAATAAAAATTTATTTCACCAAATAACCTCTTTTTAGTTTATTTTTACATAGGTATACAACATTTCAAACCAGTAATGTTAAAAAAAGAAATCCGGATTGAAAGGGTTAACTGGCAAAAATCATGGACCGTTTGGCCGCAAAATTCAAACCAAAGAGACTGATATTTACCTCCAACGAGTTGCAAAACACGAAGAAGTACAAAAACAATAGCAAAACTAAATCAGTCTGGGTTCTGTAACAGGTTGGCCGTTATTGCTATTGATTAGAGAAACGTAACTAGCTAACTAGTCAAATACTTTAATTAATTAGCTAAGTCGGTCACGACGAAATTCGATAATCACGATGTTAGTTAGTATTATCACTAGGATAGACCAGAATTCGAGCGGACATTCCGACAATAACGTAAAGTTCATTCAACTGAAAGTTTGCTGCGGTTGAAGCTGAGTAACGGAAACCGATATTAAGACGTATATGAATTTATCAGGTGATTTGAGAAAAAGATGTAAGGTAACATACCTATTTATTATCTTACGCTGAGAAAGCTTCTTAAGATCGGCACCCACTAAGGTCATTTACTTACTTAGTTGATTTCACACTTAGTTATACGAGGGATGTCTTTTAAGTTTTGCATATGGAAATAAAACAACACGGTAGGTAGTTTTAAATGACTTTAATGTTTTTCGAAGTATTCTCCACGAAGATTAATACACATCTGCTTGCGCTCGAAGCACTTATTCCACTCGTTTGCTGGCAGATCCAAAACGGCATTTTTGAATGCGTCAACTGATTCTTCTGGTGACTGAAACCTTTGACAACGCAGTCTTTAATTTTCGGGAAAGTAAAGAAATCGTTAGGACTTAGATCGGGACTATATGGAGGATGGTCCAATAATTCCACGTTTTCTTCCGTTAAATACTGCCCTGTTCTTTGGGCTGTGTGCGAGCTTGCATTGTCTTAATGGATGATTCTTCTGTCGGGGTTGATTTTTCGATGCTCGGTGATGACTTTTGGCAAACAAATGGTGGTATACCAATCCGCAGTAACAGTTCTTTGCTTATTAAGAGGAATTTTTGCAATATGACCCGCTTTTGACCCAAATGTCGCGACCATCTTTTTCGAAACACTTCGAGAACGGATGAATTTTGTTGGCTTTTCTTCACCTTGAAACACCCAAACAGCCGACTGTTGTTTATTTTCTGGTTCATAACAGTAAATCCACGATTCATCACCACTAAAAATGCAGTTCACATTTTCTGAGTTTCCGGAATTGGAACGATCAAGCGTTTTTTGACACCAATTAACCCTGGCTGCTTTCTGCTTTTCAGTCAACAGGTGCGGTATCCAACGAGAAACTTAATTCTGGAGCAGTTCGGGAGCGTTTAGCTCTACCAAAAACCACATGCTTGGATTTATCTTGGATTCAACCCTTCTCCACGAGTTTAACCTCGCATCTGTGGTGTGCATGAGTGCATGGGACATGGGAGGAACTCATACCACTTTGTCTTATGTCTATGTCTACTGTCTACTGTCTAAACGATCCATTTGTTCTGTGGCCATATCACATGACAGACATACGACAGTAGACATGACTAACAGGGAGAAACTGCTCTGTGTCATAAGTGACAGAGTGTGACAGAGAGACGGGTGTGGGGGAGGGTATTATGTTTTGTGGGAGCGAAAATGATCTGAAGATCACCTGAAGTTTGTTTTTATTGTAATTTTTGGTAAAAGAAAGTGAACATACTGGAGGAGTGAATATAAAGTCGCCAAAATAGGTCAAATTAAAATGAGCAATCACCACAATGGTGCCAGGACAGGAGAAACAGAGCAAATGGCTCAACCACAGTGCCTGAAAGTGTTCGTACAAAGGGACTACAGTGAAGGGACGTTGGTTAAGTTTCAGACTAGATTTCCACAAGAACTAGAGGGAAGGGTAAGTAGGAGTGCTCATTGCATTATATCAGGATTGCTCATTGATCATGTTTTTAACGAATAAACTAATAATAAACATTACTTGACCTAGATTCATTCATGCACAACTACATAAAGGTATGTTCTAATTAACAGAAATGTATGGCACTATACTTCAATCATTTTGAGGATGTTATCTAATTTAATAGAGGAAAATTTTCGGTGCCGAGATTTCTTCTCAAGCTGTGGAATAGCTAATATTATTTGCGTGAGAAAGAACTTCAGGGATATGAGGGGGTCTTGTAATTTAACTAGTCATTGGGTACCCTCACATAAAAATCTGTATTTCACACATATTTTGTAAATCTTAAATACTTCTTATCGCATACTCACTTTCATTTCTTTCAAATCTTGGACTATGTAAGGTGGAGGACACTGTGTGTCTTGTGAATAAAGCCCCACTTGACCTGTGTAGCAGTAAAGGTTCTACATTATATATTCAGCCATTTAGGTATTCAAGTAACACTCATTCATTTACAAATTCAATATTGGTATCTTGCTAAAATTCTCTTAATGTTCATTTGCATAATTGTATTCTATCAATATTCCACCATTATCCCTTTATTGTGGAAAATGGACATGATTTAAGCAGCTCCAGTAGTATTTGTCTACCCTGACATACAGTAATGGACAAAATTATATAGACAAATTAATACTGTGCTGTAATTCTTTTTTAACTTGTTTTATTAATACACCAACCTGTATACATAATTTGTTATAGCATAATACTCACTTATACATAAATAAATTCATTAGACTCCCTTCAATAAAAAGATAATTGAAAAAAACTGGAACTATGAAGGACAAAAATATATTGGCAAAGCAACACAATTATAGAAAAAAGAAGCAAAGTTCATTGAATTATAGAAAACCAACCATGTTTGTGTTAGTATTTTGTAGCATAACCATTAGTATCAATCACCACCTGGCATCGTCTCAGCATAGATTGTAGATGTTTCTTAATATAACATTCATCAATATGTCTCCACTTTTGCTCTAAAGCGGCAAAAAGTTCATCCTTGTTTGAATAATTTTTATTGGATTTGCTTATCTAAGTATTCCCATAGATTTTCAAGGGGGTCTATATTGGGAGACTGTGAAGGCCATTTGATAACTGGTATTTTTTCATCTAGAAAGAATTTCTTTGCGAGATTTGAAGTGTGCTTTGGGTCATTATCTTGCTGGAAGATTGATCCTAAGGGCATATTGTCTTCCATATGGGGTAACATGACATGCTTAAGTATGTCTGTGTATACAAACTTATCCATAATGCCATCTATTCTATGTAAAGGTCCCATCCCAAACCCCGAAAAGCACCCCCAAACCATAACAGCCTCCATGTTTGACAGTGGGTAAAGTGTACTTAGGGTTCAATCTTTGTCCACTATTACGTCTAACGTAATGAACAGCATTTGATCCAAACATATTGAACTTGGATTCATCACTGAAACATGCCCTCTTCCAGTCACAGATGCTCCAATCAAGATGCAACCGTGCAAATTGTAATCAGTCCTTACAATTTTTCCTCGAGATTAGCGGCTTCTTACTCGGGCGACGTGCAAATAACTTCAAATCATTTAATCTTCTGCTTATAGTTTTTGTAGAAACTCTGGCAAATCCTTTTGTCTCGATTTCGGCTTGTATTAATCTAACTGATCTAGCATTTAGTTTTCTAGGCCGACCACTTCTCTTAGAGGCTTCCAAGATAACCTTTTTGTTTATATTTGTTCAATATTGCCCAAACTGCTTTACACTTCAGCTTGAAATTTTTGGACAATGTTGACTTGATGTTGACCATCTTTGTATAACTCAATGATCTTAGTTTTCACGTCGAAAGAAATTTCTGGACCACGCAGCATGGTCCTAAAATCATTCAACTTATTCCACAATAGTTCATAACCACAAACTATTCCTTTTCTAACACGAAACTGTACTAAACTAATGTTGAAAGGAATTTGTCTACATATTTTTGTCCCTCATTAAAACTGCTTATATTCAGATTTGTATTGTATTCATTGCAGATAATGTAAAAACAAGGAATGTAGTTTTTCTACAAATAATGCATTTGTTTATGCAGCAATGAAGTATGAATTCGTTTTCTAAAGGTATTTAGGTAAATATTTACATTTGTCTATATACTTTTGACCATTACTGTATATAGAATATTGATGGTATAGTGCAAATATGTTATTTTCTTTTGAAAATGATCAGGAGATCAAGCGCTGAATACACATGTATGGTAAAAGTGATAAATACATTTATAATACTTCAGGCATTACCAGCCAGTGTAGGCGTTAGTAACTTTGGGATACTGATTTCTGTCACAAAGATTATAAGTTTACTTAATACATTTGTTTGTTAGTATTATTCTTACCACATTTATGCACTACCTCATCGATATATAGGATTTAAAATGGATGTTATTAGTAAACTCTACCTCTATGTAACATTCAGTTTTATCAAACAACATAAGCAATATAGCATTATAGCAATAAGCCATAGTACATGTTTATTCTAGTTGGAGAGACAAGCATTTGAAGCAACAGTCAATAGACTGAATGCATATTTTGCTGAAGCAGAAAAGGCTACATGTTCCACATATTGTGAGGGCTGCTTAGCATGTCTGACAGTTCACTTGATCTATATTTGTAAGGAGACACATTATGACAAGGTATAGTAAAATTCATCTATACTGAAATTATCTGCGTTTGAGTATAGTCATATTGTGCAATAAAACCTGATGCTCATTGTATTGCTGATAAGTTATATCAAAAACAGCATTGATGTTCTATATTGCTTTTTTGACTTCTATAGCATCCTACTGTTGAAACATACCCCTTTGTACTTCCCACACCATTTGGGAAAAGATACTGTAATCATGAAAAATGATGATGCTAATCCTTGGCCCATGTAAAATTTGGAAAGTACGACTCAGATTTTCATGTAATTTTCACACAAGTTTACTATGATAGGAAAGCTAGTAATCTTTGGAAAGTGGTCCAGTAGCAGCACACCCAAGGGCACAAACATGAAAAAAAATAGAGACTGATGAAACTTCGTTTTTGACACTTCCGAGTCTCCTGTTCATTTTTGAAGTTCTCTTGAGAGGTAGAAAAATAGGTGGTAGGGAATTGTAGGAGGTGAAGGAGGGGTATCTTAATAATAATAAGGCTATTGTGTGTATCTCAGGCGAAATTCGCTCGATGAATTTTTTACCCGAACAGCTGAGGAGACATGCCACAATGCAGCTACCAGAGCAATATAATATAGTGAATGTAGATAAACAGATATGGTAAATTAATACGAAGGTGTCCAAACAATGTCCTTGATTATTTAAAAAAAAAAATGTAACAAACAAACAGATAGTGCTTTTTCTTCAATTATATACATTCTATTAAGTCAGCAGCTTTAAGAGTTTCCATAGCCGGCAAAAAGTAAGGATACCAGATTTTTTTCCAAATCAGTAATACTTTTTTCAGTGATATTGATTTGACTATATGGTCTCTAAGAATTGGCGAAGAATAAAGATACCATAGCATACAAAAGTTGACTAAGATACTGTACACGATGCATATTCAAAGTCTACATGTACAGAATTGCAGTGGAAGTATAAGAAATGAATGACCTCTATGTGACTTTGCTTATTGGCAATTCAACTCCTGCATATATTATATGCATTCACCTCATTAGAGCACTTAATTACAATTACTTAATGATTGGGGCTAATTACATGTGCGCAATCTTGAACTAAAATAAATTAGAAAGTTTACATAAACTAGAACGTCCAAGATGCAGTGTGTCAAAGCTCTATAAAGATGTTTGTTGTTATGAACATCTCAAAGATCCTTTTGTCATTTTTGATGAATTCTAGCGATGTTGTTCATTGCATTAAGACGCTACATTCGCACTAACTAGAAGATAATTATGGATTGCAGTGGTGTCTCGGAGAGTAGTCTCACGAATAATATTCACAAAAAGAAATAAACGCCACTAACTTTGTAAAATAAATGTTTTATTATTACTTCACATCTTACTTTCGTGTTCTATACCAGATACCAGATTTTTTTCCAAATCAGTAATACTTTTTTCAGTGATATTGATTTGACTATATGGTCTCTAAGAATTGGCGAAGAATAAAGATACCATAGCATACAAAAGTTGACTAAGATACTGTACACGATGCATATTCAAAGTCTGCATGTACAGAATTGCATTGGAAGTACAGAGACAACCTAATCGACCCCTTGTTTAATATGAATTTGCTTTTCCAGTGTCTGAAAAAGGTGTCAAAGTTCATAGCAGAGCAGAATGAGCGGATATATGAACCTCGGGGCTTAAAGCTGACAGATCCCTATGCCAGAGGTTTACGGGTGCTTGAGATCAGTTGCCTTGATCGTCCCCCTAATGCATGACTTACACTGTCTCACTCTACACAGGAATTCTTTATGTGAAGGTTGAATGCTTGACTTTTCAAATATGCAGATACAGAATTAGGTATTTGAAGTGATATTCGCAACATGTCAGATCTTGTATAATGTTTGGTAGAGGATTCATGCTCTTGATATTTTGCTTTTTCAAACTATATCCTAGGATCTCTTAAAATATGCAACAGACTAATGGGGTATCCTGCGAAGAAAATAATAACAGATGATAGCTTCCAACTTGAATGTCAACCTCACTTTCAATAACAACCTACTTATAACAGACTGAAAAGGAAGATGCAGTCCCACTAGTGGGTGAAAGGAAATGCGGAAAAGTATAAGAAATGGATGACCTCTATGTGACTTTGCTTATTGGCAATTCAACTCCTGCATATATTATATGCATTCGCCTCATTAGAGCACTTAATTACAATTACTTAATGATTGGGGCTAATTACATGTGCGCAATCTTGAACTAAAATAAATTAGAAAGTTTACATAAACTAGAACGTCCAAGATGCAGTGTGTCAAAGCTCTATAAAGATGTTTGTTGTTATGAACATCTCAAAGATCCTTTTGTCATTTTTGATGAATTCTAGCGATGTTGTTCATTGCATTAAGACGCTACATTAGCACTAACTAGAAGATAATTATGGATTGCAGTGGTGTCTCGGAGAGTAGTCTCACGAATAATATTCACAAAAAGAAATAAACGCCACTAACTTTGTAAAATAAATGTTTTATTATTACTTCACATCTTACTTTCGTGTTCTAGGAAAAAATAGAAACAACTTCATTATGTGTCGAAAGATTATTAAAATATGACAGCAGAAACCTGCATAGAAAGCGGTACTTAGGTGATCAGTTGCAGGATTTTTTTAAATATTTTCTTAAATTGTTGTTACTTTCAGTTCCTTACATTTTAAAAATGACTTTGAGATAAATATTCTACATCAAATTGAATTGATTTTCAGAATGTTTTTATGTGTAATGTTATAAGTGGTTCTATATCATGACCTCTTTATCTGCTTAATTCAAACCAAAATTCATCAGGGTATATTTTGTGTCTTTTATCTTCTAGTTAGTGCTCACTTAGTTCTTATTGCAATGAATAATACTGTCAAGAATGAATAAAACGGGCATAAGGATCTTTGAGATAATAAAAAACAAGCTTTTTAAACTTTGTCACCCTATACCTTGGAAACCAGACTTTTGAGGACACATCTTTCAATTAACTTTTCTCCTTAAATACCATGGCATATGGAATTTGACCACTAGCCAATTTTAATGAATGAATAGTCCAGTTGTGCTGATCAAATGTTGCAATGAGAGCAAATGCTTCCTTTTAAGATACAGGGTGTCAAATATAGGTGGCTTAACCCTTGTGAGGAAATCGCGATATTGAATAATTTATATCGCAAAAGATACTAAAATTACATAAAAATATGGGTGCGAACAACCCCAGAGTCTCAAAGCAGGGATAGATGAAAGGAGGAAAATTGCGATCATGAATAATAATTCGCAAAAGTACGTACTGTCAATAGATGAAAATCGGCCGTATTAAGCCCCTAACCACCCCAAAATTTGAAGGTCTTCTAAAAAAATGTTGTCATGGATTATTTCTATCAGAAATTGACAGTGTTCTTATGAAAGTAGCTTGGGATATCAAAGAGTTAGTCTTCATAAAACGGTACAGGCAGGCGTACCCACAGTGGTAAAACACGATTGCTTTGTTGTATCTCAAATAGAAAGCATTTCTGGGGCTTGTTGCCATTGAAACATTTAATCAGCACCTGCCACGTATACACTTGGAACTTTGTTCAGGAAAGGGTCCTTCTAATAACGGCCTGTTATTTAGTAACATCCTATATATTAAAATAGAAAAAATGTTATCTGGGTGTCACAATATAACGTATTGTTATCTATCTACTTATCAGTATTTTTAATTTAATTTTGAGTGCCTCACAGGTGTTGAGAACAATTTAGCATGGCGTCTTAAATATTGATAAAAGTGTATCTACTTACTGTTTGCTGATGATTTTTCATGTTTCATAATGTTAGTCCATCAAACTCGTCCTTTCTATACATCTTTCAGTATTCCAATGTTTTATTTGAAAAGATTAAACTTTTTGAAGTGAAACCACGAAAGCGTTATTCCACAAGCAAATCATAGCATATTTTTCTATTCCATTTTATTGTCGATACTATTTGTAGATGACTATCCATATTTGAATAAGTAGAAATTATCTTTGGTTGTCTTTATTGTCGACATTCTATCCAAATGCTGAATTCTCTCCAAACATGCATTTTATCAGGAATCAAAAATTACGGAAACATACCCGTCATTGGATCGCTCATCACTATTTTGCGTTTAAAAACTGTTATATTATGTATACCCTAGTATTCCTCTAGACCGTCATATAAACGCGACTGTGCATCTGCCAGTGGAGTTTTGTTTCGGTTACTCTGTAAAATAGGGTTTGTAATATTTAATAACACTTAACGAACTCTTAGACTAAACCTCTAGCATATGTATGGGTACTATTGGGACCTTTTCATATCCATTTGTACTAGAGAAAACAAAACGTTTTTTATTTATAATTATGTAGAATGATTAGGGATGCAAACATCATAAAGGTAAATATAGATATATCAATACATCTTGTATGAAAACCTCTCCCAGTAAACATGAATGCATAGAAACATTGTTGTTTTTTTTTAATCTGTTAAAGAAATGAGCATAGGCGGAACTCGCAAGGTGGGCTTTGAAGCCCAAACTGACATTTCTGATTAACAACTATTCTTTATATATAAAGATCTTAACCAAAAGCAGTATCTCGCTTTTTGATATCAAACTGTCAATGTCAGTAGTGATCTATAGTTCTGTAAATCCTATCATTTGTACTTCAGTCGAAGATATGTCCCTTGTTTCCTGGGACTAACCAATCAAGAAAGAGCTGGCTGGTTTCATAATCCAGCTAAATAATACACACCATTTAATTACTACAACTTTACCGACTACTAGTTATCTATTTTTGATGTTTTGAACTATTTCTTCCTATTGATGCTACAACATATTTCAAATAGATGGCGGTTACTTCAAAAACATTTATGTAAGGTAAGACTTCGTATAAAAGGACATTGACCTATTGTTTGCATCCCTATGAATGATAGGCATATGTAATAACTTTAATTTATATTTACTTACATGTTTTTAACAATCCTCAAGTTCTGCTTTCTGCATAATGATGATCAGAATGGATATATGTATCAAATATTCATGCATCATTTGGGTACATTGGATATAGTGAATCTATTATGTTTAAAACATTATAGAAATATATAATCTCAAATTGATAAGGCATCGTAAAAAAGCAGATAATTTTTTATAATTCCTACTCTTACTTTTTCTTTAGAAAATCCATTATAATATGCTTAGCTGTGTAACCCTCACATCAGTATCCTTTCATTTGCTGTTATTTTGAAAAAAGTCTTCCTATTTATGTTGACTGTTTCATTCTTTAATAGTTTTGTAAAGTAGGTATTGATAGAATTGTAAATCTTGTGTTCTTCAAATATAAATATATGTATTTTCTAAATATAGCAAAGCATGTATGTGACGGAAATGTTGACTCGGATCAGTGTTTATTAAAAGATGCAATTGATATTCCAAAATGGATGTAGATATAAAATAATATATTCATAATAAAATTGTTTATAAATCTTTTCATCTGTACTTTATTATTTATGTTATATATTAGTTTTTTATATTCAGAAATATTCTGAACTGTGAAACTTTCTAAATGCCATTTTCTTAGTTACCTAAATGCACAACTTTGTTCCCATTCAACTTCGTATCTCGTACTGCTTCCAAGATCCCAGTGATTGCAATTTGAAACACTGTGTTTAAAAAACTTGTTCGATATATGTACATAAGATATCATCCACGAAGACAAGAGATAGGGAGTCTAAACTTATCAAGTGTGGATGAAGCCAAAAATGTCGACGATGCAGTAAGTTAGTTGCATCTCTCTCTGTTGCTGTCATCATGTCTGTAAACAACTCCAATTTTGACAGTTCGGACGTGTTGCAAGCGGAAACATTAATAAACCACGAAGTAATAAACCTACAAAACATGTCAAAACGTGTGTGAAATGCCCTTAAAGATTGCGGCAGGTTATGTTGAATTTTTTGGCATTTTGCAGACGCTCTACTCCATGTTCAACGCCCACTAGATTAACGAGAGCCTCACTATTCTTGGCAACAGGATTGGCTTCTAATGAATACTTGTGTCCCTTAAGCAGTTTAACCTGCTATCTCCATCATCATGCTATCATCATACTATCAGTGAAGATCTCCTTCGTATGACCACTGAGAATTATTGTACTTGGTTTCACGGTAAAACTCAGCCTACAGAGTTAGTTGTTGGAATATCTTAACAATTTGGTAAAATGTAAGACAAGAAAACGCATTTTTCCTTATGATTATTTATTTATCAATATATTCTATATACACTTTGATTTTACAAATCATATAATTACAAAAATGTCTTTTTAATACTTAACCAAGCGTCATCACCGATTTTAGTATAAAATCATATAATCTCTAAGAGTATGAAGTTACAGGTGAAATATTACTCGTTCACTCATAAGAACAACCCATTTTTGTTTCTGCACATTTGGAAATATTTGGCGCTTTCAATGCACGATAAAAAGCAGTAGGTAGCTAAAGAAGCTGTTTTAAAATTTGTGCTTTTGGTTTAGATTATTATTTTTCACATCATACTTTAGCAAAATAGGTCAAATATATACATAGCCAAAAGCTTCAACCACCTGTGTTTATTCGAGGATTTTATTTGAATCATGTGAAATAAGATCGAATAACGATCAGTGATTGTCAGTAAAATATGGGTGAATATACAGTTTTTGAAATCTCAATGTTCTGTCAAAAAAATCTTAAGCAAACAGACAAATTGTGGAAATAATTCATAGAGTAAAACATCATGCTTTATTTGGAACATATGATAAAATTAAAATGATCATTAATATTTAGGCACAATTTGCTTGAAAATGTATACTCCTTTGGAGTGCCACATTCCCGACTTTCACAACAAATATCAACAAATCTCTGTAGGTATATGTAACTAGTATAACAATACGAATACCCTGTATATTGCTACATACACATTTTGTAACATATTTGCCTAAAAAGAGATACCAACATGATTTATAAAGGCATAAAAGACACGTTTCAATGGTTGTGAACATTCGTCACCCTCACCTGCTGCAATTCAAATTGCATGTTTTCGTGGGACTGTGACAATTTCCCGATTTGTCCTTGATTAATCCGCAGCAAATTAAGGAATGTTAGTTTGAAACTAGCGCGATTTGGTTTACTGAAACCAGGAACGCGTCTGTGGCTAACGTAGTGTCGGTATATACCCTTTTGCCAGATGTTCCAGTGTTTATCCTGGTAAGTATACCTTTATGAATTTCAAACGTACATTTCTGCACATATGCGAAAACTGCAGTTCTTGAATACAACAGTCATGAATCTTATACAATAATATTTAATGTATATTAATGTTTTTCTAGGTCATGTACGTTCTGGTCACTATGCTGGCGAAACTTATCTGACAGTTTTCGTGTCAATTGTTTATTGTACTTCTTCTCTGTTTTGTAATTTCGGTACAATAAATCGTCTTACCCCCTGTATAAACAATGAAAGCAACGGCCGCGGCATTTTTATCAAAAAAATTCCAACGTCGAAACACAACCGTTACTTCGAGGATCTGTGAGCTCTTAACCTATACGATACCCTTGATTTAAGACCAATAGAACTGGAGACTTGTTGTTTTTGATCAAATCGATTGAATTTATTAATTTTCTTATTTTTGATACATACACTTTCTCCTGGTAGCTATAAAAGCTATCAAAATGAAAACATCTGACCCTGTCCAATTCGTATCACGTATCATGCAGTCTTGTGACATAATAAATATGGGAAAAATAAGCTACTTTTCTTAGTCGACACTTAAAAGCAAATACCGTATATTGACCCATATATTGTTTAATGCACAGTCGGGAGCAAAAAAATAGCACCACGTTCTCTCTGCTATAGAAAATTGGAGTAAGTAGCAACCTCACAGTGATCTAATGCTTTCCAGTTTCTGAAGGACAGTTTGTTCTGAGAACGGAAATACCTTGTCCACCATCACGGACAACCTTAGAATAAGAGCGAACACTAAGTGTTCGCCATGCTAAGTGGCGTCATATTAAACGGAACACGCTTAGTATGCTCTCCGATTGACGGGTTGTTTATGATGGATCTTTCCTTTCATGGAGAAGGTGTAGGGACCTTTCTACATCTTTCACGTGTGGGTTAGATATATCAGCGTTGTCGCACTAGGTGTCAGCAGTCACATCTTGTACTACTTACTCAGTTTTTCAGTAGACCACATGCACAGAGATGGAACGCATGTAGATTTAATCCAATCATTTGGCTATCCAAGACATGCTATACCTACACATAGACAAGGAACCATTGAGTATATTTTTTAGCCTCTTAGTACGCACTAAAATTAACCAAATGGTTTTGCGTATGGGATGAGCCTAAATTGGATTAACTTTTTTTTCGCTGGGGGTTGTCATACTTTTCAACTCATTGTTTAAGGCGGGGCTCTCAGGACATTGCGGCTAGGAAATTTCGGACTGATAAATCACACGCGAAAAGTGTCATGTGTACCTATATAACTTTATGAAAATATAAGTTATTCGTAAAATCTGTTAGTTGCCCCCTAGCTGATTAGCTCCTAGGGCCCTACGTGGGAGATTAAACAATTCAGTTTATTATCAAGAGAGAAGTGCCTGTTAGAAATTCAAGTTTTACTATGTCCAATCCCTGCAAACTCCTAAAACAGGTTAAGTAGTTCTTATGAATTCAGATATAATAGTTCAGAAAAATGAGCATTAGATTTTGATCTAGTTACGAAAGATAGAGAGAGTTACACATTCTATGTACTCGTCGATTAGTTGTCACAATATGCAGCAAATTTTGTGTTTCGTCCTCTTCCTTGTGTCTACTTGCGGTGCATTTGACACCGTTTTGAAGGTCGTCACTATTAATTCTATCTCCTTTGTCTCTTCTGTATCTGTAAAAGAAATACGTTCCACTTTATGTTCGTATCAAGCGATTCCGTTTAAAAAAAAAGAAGTCCTACAGATAACTGAATCTATGTATAAAACAGTGTTGCTTAAGTTCTGTTTGGCTAATTGATGTGATACCTATTACCTCACACAGGGTGCAATTTTCAAAAAAAAACTCGTGTTCCAAAACATTTCCTTGTTTCCCTGTATAGGCAATGCTGTCATACCATATGTAGCAAAAGCATAGAATAGTGTGCTTAAATAGTAATTATTAGGTAGGTACGAGTACCTACATCAGAGTACGTCACAGCTTAAATCCTTGTTAAACGGAGAAAACATTCGGAATGTACTTTTGGGAAGCACATATTTATACCAGACGTTTTGAAAACATAGGGCAAACATTCAATAGGTGACTATTTGGACTATGATAAGACTATTTGGCCACGGCATACGAAACACCGCTTCATTTTGGAGATACAGGGCTTCAAAGGACATCACAGGAAATATGTTCTTTTGAAATAAATTTTGAATACGCTAAGCAGTTCGACGAAAACTGCAGCGTAGTAACTACATAAGTTCTCACATGGCGATGTCCAGAGAAAACAGTCAACTCACTTAGACCGCTAGGGACAGACTGGGCCTAACATAATATTGCAAACATATTTTATACTCTGTATACTAATAGCTCAGAAGTAATATTTTTGAAAGGCCGGGTTATGTTTCAGTAACGTTTTATTATGATTTATTATACACACATCATCAAAAGTGTTGGACCCCCTGGCGTACTGGGAAACTATAGCCTTCTAATTTCAATCTTCGATATATCTTAAATTGGAGATATTTTTACTATATTTATTCAACAAAACTTTAAATTAATTTCATTAATATGAAAAGAAAAAGAAAGTCGAACAAGTAAGGTACCAAAATTTTTATTTTTAAAATCAAAATTAAAGAAAAATAATTATTCTAAAGAAAAATAAAACATAATTAATAACCAGTTCGGTGTCCTCTAGATCTTAGCAGTGCGTTAACACGCCTTGGCATTCCTATTATTCGGTGGTTAATGTTTTCTTGGGGTAAATTATTCCACTCTTCATTTACTGCTGCAGCCAGCTCATTTAGTGTAGGTAGATCTATTCTGTTCCGTACGGCTTGAGCTATAGTGTCCCGAATGTTTTCAATGGGGTTCATGTCTGGGCTGTTCGCAGGCCACGGCAATCTCACTATTTGGCCCCTTTCTAGAGCCCGCTGGACCCTTCTCGCTCTATGTGGCCTTGCATCATCATCCATAAAAATGAAGTTGTTACCGAATTCATTTCGCAAAGGTTGAATAATGGGTTGTATGACATTTTCTTGTTATTGTCCCCTGGATCTGAATTAAAGGACTCCGATGGTTAAACATTATGCCTCCCCAAAACATTATTGATCCGCCCTCATATGGGACAACTTCTCGGGCCAAAATTAGTCGCTGTTGATGTCCAGGTTCTCTCCAAACCTTTATTCTGCGGTCATCACTCACCAGTCCCAACCAAACCTCATCTGTAAATACCACATGTCGCCACTGTGGTAAAAGCGACTCCTGATGTTCTCTAGCCCACTGGAGATGAGCAGCAATTTGTCTACGAGTAAGACGTGGAACCCTTAAAGGTCTTCTGGGGCGCAAATATGCCATTCGCAATCTTCTTCTGATTGTAGACGTGGAAATAACTCTTCGAAAGGTATGTTGAATATGCGATCTGATAGCTGTACTTGTTGAAAATCTATTGCTTCGGGCAAATAGAGCAATGTAACGATTCTCCCTATCATCTGTTACTCGAGGACGCCCACTGCGTGGCCGATTTTCAACTGAGCCAGTTTCTTGGAATCTTTGAATTGTTCGAATTACCGAACTTCTTGGGATACCCAAATCCAGTGCTATTCGGTGATTTGAAAATCCAGCTTGGAAGAGGGCTACTATTCGTGTTCTATCAAAACCAGAAATTTCAGCTCGCGGCATTTCAAAAGTTACAGTATAAAATTTTATTTTAATACTTTTTGTTCAAACACTACCGTTAAACTGACTTATTTCTATAAAAATCCAAACACATTTTTATCTCAACGGTTTTTTGCTTGCTAAATATATAAAGATTTTTTGTTCACAAACAGAATGTAGATAACGTACCTCTAGACATTTTGATGATGTGTGTACTTACTCCGTTTTCTTGGAAAGTTAGCATATTTTGATAATAGGTTCATAATTAACCCCGTTTGATGATTTTGAAATCCTGTTTACATGTTTTTTCCACCTTTTAGGCTTGCAGGGTACATCAACAGCAGTAATATTGAAACACGACTACTTTTCTCACCGGCTTCGAATTATGTTAACATCATCGCTGTCATCAGTTCAATCAGTTGATCAGTTCGAAAGAATACAGCTGCTTCATACAGATAAAACATCTCGTGGTCGAGGTCCGACGCGCAGTGAGTCGTGGGAATACTTTGGTTTTCGTTAAAACCCGATTATTTTGTATTTTCCACTTTCATCATGCTTCCCCTGACCAAAATTGGTACTTAGTCACCGATGTATTATCTTGTCAAAGTTTGTATAAATGTAAAACGTACCATTTAAAATGCTACAAAAGCATACCCTTGCACTCTCCCAGTATGTATGCTCCACAGAATGATAAACTGAAAATATGCAACTATCAAAAGTTTGATTTTTGCGGCAACTGCGATTTGTTTGGAGTAATTGCTAAGTGCCGAGACACATGAGTGTCAGATTAGTGCGCAGCAAAAAAACGTTTGTTTAGCATTACACTCTTACATCCAGTTGCAACAAGCTATTATGAGTTATCGCTTCGCATGACGCCCCATCTTGTTGAAAAACAAAGTCTCTATCAGGTGATAAAATTGGTATTGACCTAGATGTTATCTGCACGGACCGCTTCGAAAATTTTGGAAAACCTTCGGATTGACAGAAGTCACGTATGTGAAATATGTTATTTTGAGCTGTGCTATTTGTCAGCAGATTCAGTCGATAGTGAGGAAGGGAGGGATATTCAGCAACTGAGCTAGATGCAACTGAAGGTAACTATTGCTGAAAATGGAACAGAACACAGCAACGACGTGCGTTTGCTGCGCGTTTTATCGGGTGATGCCTGTCATGCAAAACGCGCGTTGAATTTTCGAAAGTTCGCGCATTACGACTGGCGTTTTTTTTTAAGCACATGAGTTTAACGTTCGTGTGTCCTTTGTCTGAATCCGCGTACAGACCGAGATTCCAACGCAAGTCAAGGCACATGTGGTTACAGATTTGGAGGTGTTCGAATCGGTGTGTACGGCGCGAGCTAACATAAGCCGATGGTTTCCAAGGCGTTGGCGTTCGATTGCGTTCGCTCCTCAATCGGTTCATCAAAGAGAGCTTTGATTTGGTCTGGATAGGACTTTTTGCGCTTCTAGTATTTAGCCGTTTGTCTGCATTCGATAACAGGAGACTCGACGATCGATATTAGCACCGAACTTAATACAACGAGGTCCAACTCGAAACTAAATTAGGTGTACACGAGCGCATTCCAATACCTTCCAACAACAAACGCCAACGTCACATGTGCTTGCATTCGTTTGCTCAGAGTTGCATTTTCGGTCTGTACGCGGCTTAACACGAACATGGGGTCGTCTTTCTGATCCATAGCGTTCGCTCTGGCTGAATTACTAAAACCAGGTACGTCGAAAACTCTTTATTTTGATCAAAAGGCGGAATCAGTGAGTCTAACCCTTAAGCTATTTCGGACATTGACTGAAGTCGCCACATAAGTGCATAAATGTTTACCTCGGAAGGCTTCTACTGGCTTATCGATGGTATCGTGGTCTATCCAAGTCAATCCCATCTCTACTTTCTCTGCTAAATCCTGCCAGTGTTGTCTGTTCTCCAAAGTGCCAAGGTACAGCGGTCGCATCCAGGGAAATGTATCTGACAAAACCCTATACAGAGGCAGACAAATCACATCTATGAACCCGACTTGCATCTGTGGTAACTCATCTTTACGTTCTCGGTCCATCATCGCCTAGAAAGCAGGAAGTGTTTGACCATAGTGTACTTAGTCACTAAATCACTAAATAAATTAATTTATTTCTAGTTCATAATCCATAACATTATTATAACCATAACATTTATTTCAGAGTCCTCCTAGTTGTCTACCTTTTTTAGCTGTGATATATCTTGTCATTCTATTAACTTATTTAATAAAAATCATTATTATTAATGTATACTATTAGATTACACTATCAAGATTTCTTATTTATGCCTGCAAATAATCCAGTAGATACATCAGTAAATACGTATACGGCACTGATCATTAGCTTTACTGTTTTCAGTTCATAGTTTTAAAAAGAATATAGTAGGTTTATACAGGGTGTCCGGTAAATAGTACGACAAAAAAATAGGGACGATAGGCCAAGGGAAGATCTACAACATACCAAAAAATTACCCTAGTAAAGGTTTCTGTCAAATGAAATATCATTTTCGATAAATACAAGTAGGTAAGCTTGACAATCTTATTTCTTCTTCGTAATTTTTATTTTAGAAAACTGTTTTACTCAACTTTGGTATTCAGCAATGAAATAAAAATGTTCTAGACTGCTACTGCAAAGTACTACGATAAATTACCTGCTTAATCAACAACAAAAGGTAGATCAAACGAGGAAATTTTTCGAAAAAGACGAAAAAAAAAATATCTCAAGAACAGTGAAACTTTTACTAGTGTCATTTTTTGATACGTTGTAGATCTGCCTTTCGTCTATCTTCCCCATTTTTTTGTCGTACCATTTACCGGTATAGCAGATGCGACAATCAAATATTATTGTGAATATTGATACTCGATAATTCCCAAAATTACTATTGAGAATATGAGTGAAAAAATGGATACCTTTATAAATGTTCACGCACTATTTTCGCAGTAGGGAACTTATATTTTTGTCATAGATATAATATAATATCTTAGCCCTTTAAGGATGAAAATAACGCATTATATGTTTACGAGTTTTCTTTAAATTTCCATAGTCTTTGGGTCTGTTGTGAGTGTAACAAGTTTTCAGTGTCATGACAACTGACAACGCAATGGTGATAGTAGCGTATACTTTTATCACAATACCGCCGCCTCAGGTGTCATTGTCAAATTAATGTACAAAACCGATAATCCTCACTTTGCTGGGACACGCGACGAATTCTACGCACTCTAGACATTTTGAGCAATCACAAAAAGGCTTCTCAATAAGCCACACGAAATTTAACATTTAACTTACACCGTAAATATACGAAAGATCAATGCTTCTTTATCACCAAACAATAGACGCAGCCACCACAAAAACTTAATAGGAAAACCCGACCATCTTATCACTTGCTGTCCATAAATAAAGATAAATCGATAGGTAAAAAAATCTTGAATTCTAATAAACATATCGATTGTAAAACCATAACTATTGTAAATAAAATTAAATATAAAGGAATTATTATGACAAAAAAAAAAATAATTTTCAGTGAGCACGTGCGCTATAATGTGAATTAAAATCGGTAAAAAAAGTAGGACATTTCGGCATCCGTGCGAGGACGGAATATTGCTCCTAAACAAAAACTTTCCAAAGAAAACTATTTACGGATTATTATATATGGTATCTGGGGCACATTACTAAAATATTCATTATTATACAGTGTCCTAATTTTTACCCATACATCGGAGTAGATTTTTTACTGGATACCACTTTCTAAAAGATTTTTGGATTAGATATGATCTATTTTATCTAAAAAACATCGAAGTTTCACTGCCTGCATATCTGCTGTCTTGACAGGTGTACTGGCGAATATTATTATAACATTATATTATTATACTCAATTTTTAACCCAATTCCTCTATTTATGATTGTTTTAATGTTCAAACCAGTATAGGTTAAAAACAAAATGTACATTTTCCCAAATAAATTAAATGGAAGACCCTGCATATGTGTTAACATGGATTCCACTTTTCACAAGCCTCTTCCTGACATAAAATTCAAGCGGACTATGAGTAGTTTCTACTACCGTAGAAGGGTATGAAAATAAAAGATCATCCATGGAAACAAGAGACAAATAGTGAATTAGTTACAAATTACTATACAGGATGTAGGAAAGGGAATACATGTAGTATTTTGTAACACCTTGTCGTCCACTTTTTTTTTTGATTGGTCAGTCGACACGAATGGCCCACTGCCATATTGATTTTCACGTTTGATATCCCGACACGAGCGTTCGACTGTATCATAAGAGTCTGCACACCTTAGATCAGTCGTCACAATATTTTGATGAGCTGTGGCGAGCGCCAGAACCTTTTCAAGTCCATTTCTTTTAAAATCTTTGAGACACATGAACTAAAAAGCACATATCGTCAAAAAAGCTTGACATATATACATAGTATTTAGGCAGCGTCTACTGAGATTGCTTGTTTTACTGTCTGCAACAATAATCAAATAAACATCTGCAAAGGGGTGAGGGGCTAAACATAGGGATCCGGGATTATATAAGGATTCGATTCCAATGAGACCAGAAAAACATATGGTCCATACAAAGAGCCCAGGCACTATTTGTATTGGGAAAGCTCTGAGTTGGTGATCGGAAAACCAATTTGTACCCCTGGCGAAATATTAGTGCCACCTTGCAATCTTGATTGATAAACTTAGCGGCTTCTTGAATCTTGGTACAATTTTAGGAAAAAATATGTTCATACCTACATTCTAATAGTAAGTGAACATTCTTCCCAGTACACAAGGCGCCTGCACTAGTAAGAATGATGATCTGACCACAGATGTCAAGCGATTTTTATTGCTTTCGTATGTCTGTGATATGAATTTGAATTTAAAATTGAAGGCTTAATAATAAATAATTTAGCTAAATACTAAATACTAACGATTGGTTGCTCTTTCAATTGTATCTTCTCCATATCTCCTTGCTCAAAAAATTCATCGGCTACCAGCTTCGCTATTTTGTGCTGTACCTCCCATGGCTTGGCTATTGCGCTGACGTCACATGCAGTCATCATCATGCCAGACAACACTGAAATGATCCAAAAGTGAAAACAAAATATTGTAAAGTTGTAGGTGAAGTGAAAACGGTAGTTATTTTAGAACGAATATCGGCACCAGTTTTTCCGTTGTGGGAGTGGTTTAAGAATAATCATCAACATCTAGTCCACATAGAAGGTAGTCAGACTAATTATAAAGAACTTTAGCCAACCACTGAAAATCTATTTTCTTGCTTTGGACATATTTTTCCCCTTTTACCTGATTGGCTACCCCATAGAATTTGTATGTTTAGCACTCTTTTCTGTACCATTTTTGGTCGCCCTGAAAAGATTTGCTACCCCCGCGCTTCAACAATTTTTGGAGGGTAATACATAATCATAATATAATTTGCTCTGGCTGAGGTTTAATCGCACCGTACCAACACTCGCCCCCCCATCCTGATTCTCTCTTTTGGTCAAACACAGGCACCCTGTCAAGGCTCTTCCAGAAATCAGCGCTTACTTACATTCTTTCTTGTCTTCACTCTGCCAGTCAAACTCTCCATTGTCAATAAGCTCCAGAAATTTATTCTTTTTCTTAAAATACATTGCTAAGTCGGTTGAAAGTATTGCATTTTCCACCATTTTCATCACTTTTCTATAGTCGTCAGGAGATAATGCCTGGAAATTCAAAGTGCATGTCATAAATGAGCTGCATGCTTATAATAAATACAATTTGTACATCTTAAAGGATAATTCTTTATACTGAAAAAGAGACGACTTGGCGTTGGAGGCGGCGGTTTGGCTCACCTTTTTTGTAAATTACAATATCAAAATATTAAGGCGCACTATTCATAAAATCTCGAAAAAGTGATTTAATAATTGCAACACAAGTTTATATACAGTGCACCTACTTTTTTTCGAATGGGTTAAGTTAGAAGGCTAAAACTCTGGATCATGAAATGGCTGGAGCTATTTTGAAATATTTTTTCAAGTAGAATGAGTGCTCGAGTAATACCTCACTTTGAAGTATCTTCTGAGTTCTTTATGACCACATGATATAAGCTCACTAACTTCCAAAATTGAGCGTTTTTGTACTTTGAGTTGCTTATAACTCAACATCCAAGCATCAGAACGATATGGTATCCAAATATCAATCAAAAAGTTGTGCCAAATCGCCAACCCCAAGGCCTCCTTGTGAGGCAGCTGCAAATGCATAACGGAAATACCAAGTTACCACACGAAAACTGTAGCCAAACTACAGACAAACAAAACAACGATGCAATAAGTTCATCAAATATAGGGCTATACCGGGATAGGCCTAAAAAATTTTCTTGAACAATAGTATAAGATAAAAGTGGATCTTTTGTGCAAGGCATTTTGTTCATCTACCAATTTTTTTATCCGCATTTCCTTCTGTTAAAGAAAGTCCATCAGTCAACTAGATGATGCGGCATGCTTTAAGAGGCATGTTCTCAAACTGTTCTTGATAATCAAAAATGTATTTCACTTAGTCTTGAGGATGTTTTCATGTTAGTCGGACTTTATTACCTGGTCGCTAAATCAAACCACGTTTTATTTCCTGTTTACTGTAGAACGTTTCGGCCCCTACGGCGGCATTTTTCAGGTAAATAGAATGAAGATTAGCGACAATTTATTTTGTTTATCTGTTTTCCAGGCGAGAGTTCGTTTATTTTTTCTTTTCTCCATTAACATTAACAATCCAGTGCGTTGCAGTAACATCCTGAACTCTCCTATAAACCCATTAAGCCCAGGATCGCCTGGGGTAGCCGTTGCCGCTCCCAAGAAACGTTCAGACCGTAAAGCGACAAGCGAACATGAGGTTATCTGACTCCTTTTGGGAATGTATAGTATGTACCAGATACGCTAAACGCTCTCCAAGAACGTGAAAAGCCCATCCAAAACTATTATCGCAACACACCGGTTGTCTATTACACAATCCGATGGACCATAAGTTTTTTACTTGCAGGTTTTTTTATTACGGTCAGTTATTTGATCTCATGCTTCACAATCTCAGGTCAAATCTTTCCTTTCTGCAGAAGACAAAGAATCCTTCAGATGTACTATTTCTCGCAATCCAGATCCATTAACAGTGCATATGCAACATTAATAGGTGTGAGATCACTCGATTTTTTAGGACTTGACTTGTACCATACTTAGCACATTAGACATACATATCTGGATTAATAGAGACTGGCGTACCAGTGCTCGAAGACCGTATAATGAACTGATTATTACCATTTGTGCTTAGAAAGTAAACATCCTTTGTGCATGTAAATATCTAACCCACCTACTTGAAAAATATTGTTGGTGTCCGTGTTTAGTATCATGACGCATTGGTCAAAGTGATGATGTTCCATGGTACTGGTGGAGTAAAGTACTGCAAGTGGGGAGTCGGTCTTTGTCTGGAAAGCATTGTTGGTACCTCGATGGTCCAAGTCATGGCAGAGGCAAGCTACCAGGAGCCCGAGGATTTCCAAGTCGCTCATAAACCTACAAATGATGCAAATGATAAAAAAATGTTCTGCTTGTTGGTTGGCTTTTTCTTAATTGCCCGAATTACTATCTGTAGGTATCGCAGCGATTATTGATTTGTCTTCAATGTCTACTCAGATTACAACACTAGTTGATAAATAAGCAAAATACTATAAACAAAACAAAACGTTCTCTATTAGTAAACACAGCAACTGCTACCAAGAAGTTGAATTGTATGAACTGTATGAGCCAGTTCACCAAATCTGTGAACTTACCGTTCCATTTTCCCCGTTTTGAACATGGCAAACATAGTCTGGGCCACATTTAGTGCGTGTCTCCAGTTGTGGTATTTAACAGGTCGGTAATTCTTCTTGACGCTAAGTATCCATCTACATAAAACCTATAATAAACGTAACGTGAGTAACTACTGTAGTTGTATACCTCGTAATGCATGTTCTAAAGGGTGTGCCAAAATGTATGCCAGGTTTAAATGATACCTAAATCATAATTTTTTTCTTGTTATTATTTTTTGCATATTCATGGTGTCCCAACAAAAATGCAAAGTAGTCTTATGAGCAAACTAGAAAATATATCAAAAATCTGTTTTCGTGGTTACCTTGATATGTTACTAGTGCATATTTTAAAATTATTTGAATACGTATAGGATGTTCCATAACTTCAAGCCATAGCAAACATGTAATTTCCTGAATAGAATACCCTATATTTTATTGCACATTTGGATAGAGCTTCTAAAAACAAGAAGTTTGATATCACATAACATTTTTCAATGTATTTAGATAAAATTAGTTAAAAAAAATAATAATTATCGATTTTGGGCTGTATATTTCTTTATCATTAAACAGCTTTCCTTGAGAACTTTTTTTTTTCGATGTAAGGTTTATACCACTTTTTTCGAATAGTTTTCGAGTTATTGATATTAATTCCAAGACAAAAATATATTCCGCATATTAATTATAAAAATTACTTCACAATCCACAAAGCCCTTTAATTTGGTACCTATATAATAGGGGTCAGAATGATAATTATAAACACCATCTTTGGGCGGTTGTCACATTGGATTTGGAACGGCATCGCTTTGATTATTGTGTTTCTCTCATATCGTAGGGGTGACTGTCAAAATCATCATGTCATTTTGCGGTGGCCAACATATGGGTTTTAGAATTATGTCACTAATGGTTATTATGTTTCTCTTATTAAGCGGTTTAATTTGATACCCATGTCGTTGGGGTGACTACGAAATATGTAAATCGCCATTTTGCGGCGGCCACCATATTGGATGTAGAATGTCATCACTTTGATCACTGCGTTTCTTTCCTCAAGCCCTTACATTTATTGCCCATTTCATAGGAGTTACTATGGAAATGATGAATCGCCATACTGTAGCATCCGCAATATTGAATTCAAAATGGCGCCAGTTAATTCATTTTGTATTGTCATCCAAACCAAAGTTTTGTATAATTTTTGCCCAACTGGGTTAAGGTTAACTGATTCAAATTTCAGTTACAAGATTTGTGCTACATGTACTAACATACTAACAAACAGGTCATGTTGAAGCAACAAAATGATAGTGACCTAGTGCGTGGCAAATATTCTGGAAAGGGACCCATAAAATATAGGCGATTCGTTAGCGAGTGCTGGCAACAGACCAAGGCCAAAATATGACAAAAACTACTGCTTGAACTGACTTAATACATCAAAATCAGAAATCAGTTTGCCGCTGCCCTGTAGATTGGTCCCTTCTCCTGTGGCACTTGGGCACCACCGCTTAAATGTAAGGTCTAGGTATGTACTTGTTCCATATCAAGCATATTTTTCTTTCTAGGCTTGCTAAAGTTATATTAAAATTATATGTTCTTTTATGCTGTGCAAGTATTGTAACCGACAATTTTACAGTGAGAAATTTCCGATTGTGTCAGTTTGCCTTCCTTGAAAAGGATTGAAGTCGAACAAAAATCTTCATTTGCGGTGTCAAAATCTCCGATGCGCGCCGCAATTTACTCTTTGTTTTCGTATGTTTTTTCGAAAAATTTGTTGGTTAGTTTCAATCATTTTGGAGAAAATAATATATTGTATCGTTTGATATCTTACTGCAATGGCAATTGATCATATTATCTCTAAGGTTAGTTACTTAACAAATGTCATTTAAAGTGCTAAATATTTTTGCACGTTATGAGTCCGCAGCGGCAGTGAACAAACATACAAAGATACGTGAACAGGCCTTAGACATAACTGACGATTTGAGTCTGCAACAAAATAATGATAATGATTCTTTCATGACTCAACTACACTGCAGGGCAAAAATTTCCCAGCAGGCTACTCTACAACTTAACCTTACAGCGTGTAGCATGTACTATGTACGACGACTAACAGAAGAAAAAATAACATAATATGTTCTACAAAAAAAAAGAAACCACTACGCCATAGGTGGAATAACACCTGACTGTAATGTGATATCCAGAATTGTGATAAAATCGAACATTATTAACTAGTTTGGCTAGCCGATCCCAGAAGATGGTTCTTATTTGATTGCTTTTATGAGTAAAATTATACGGCGTTTCACGGCATTGTAGGTGAAGCTACGATGGATATGTTCGTTTTATAACCAGGTATGTGGAAGTTCGAGTTATCCCTTAGATTTCTGGTGCTAACATCACCACGGTGTACAAGCTTGTTTAGACTATAAGTACCTGATTATTTCGACTAAGAGGAGCAAATTATATGAAAAAAAAGCTAGACAACCTTTAACAATCTTAACTCATTGATCTTTTCAGGCACGTGGCTAAACTTTCGCAGACAATAAATAAACCTATAACAATTATTTTGATTTTTTTTATTCTAGATCTGGTCACGCAATCAAAACAGGGAAAGTAAACAAAAATTGGATTATTTAACAACATCACCGAAGTTTCAGATAGTTTTTTCCGAGCATTGAAGTTAAAAATATGTCGATTAGACGCATGTATGTTAATCTAGATAAATTTGAAACATGTTGCTTGAAGCTCAATTCTGCATCTATCGGGACTCCTAAAATCTTTTCATGGTCGACCATAGGAACATACGCATTATTAAGTCTAAGGACAATTTTCGCTGATCGTTCTAATGAGCCGTATTTATAAAACAAAGTATATCCTTGTACTTGAAAATTTTGAAGAAAATCGTCCAGATGGTAATGATAATTTGAAGTAAATGCTTTTGCTTTTTGAGTATAGTCATATCCTTCAAAGCAGTGACATAAGTAAACGGATATTCATAATATTCACCTTATACTTGGCATAAGAAGCATATCCTTCAAAAATTCCGAGTGTGGTCAGTAGCAGACTCAACTTCGTGACGAAAGGTGGTCAAAAGATGATGGCGCAAATTGTGGATGTTAGGGATGTTAAAACGTACAACCCTCGCTCGCTTACCTTCACCTGGTCGTGACTTCAAAAAATTATATCGGTTCGACGAAGCAAATGTACAATGGCTTACGGACAGATTTTTAGTTGAGAATGAGGAGACTCGAGGAGGAGCACTTTCATGTATTCATAAAACAAATATATGTCTACGCTATCTCGGTGACCCTGGATATCAACAAGGTATCGGTCAGGAACTTGGTGTTAGTCAAGCAACGGTATCTCGGACTGTGGATAGAGTTGTGAACAGCATAGTTGCACAGTCGAACGAATGGATCAAGTTTCCAACTACCAACCATGAACTGATGGAGGCCAAGCGGATATGGCAAAGCATGTATAAATTTCCGACAGCAATTGGTGTAATTGATTGTACACATATAGGAATCCTGAAACCAAATCGCCATAGAGATGAGCATATCAACCGCAAGCCTCTTGTGATGCCAGAGAGATGTTCACAAATACTGATGTCAGTTGGCCTGGATCAGTGCATGATTCCAGAATATGAAGAAATTAGCAGACTAGATCACAACCAATAAATAAAGCAAATGTTGTCCTACTTGGCGATGACGGTTATGGTATTGAGCCATGCCTCATGACTCCCTTCCGAAATCCTACTCCAGGTGCAGAAATAAATTATAATAAGCTTTTAAAACAAGAAAGAGTTATAATTGAACGCTGTTTCGGCCAACTGAAACGCCGGTTTCCTATCCTACAGCATGTTAGCCGCGTAAAGTTGGAAAATGTGCCGAAAATAATTATTGCTTGTATTGTACTCCATAATGTTGCGAAGAGCTTGGGCGATCCTGACTTCCAGTTAGTTGAACAAGACCCAGATGAAAATGAAGGAAATCATGAGAATGACGAACTTCCTCTCCGCCAACTAGGTCAACAAATAAGAAGATGCTTGAGTATTATAATAAATAGTTTTACTGATTAAAGTGTATTTATAAGTTATAATAAGTTTTATTTTCGTGAGCATCATAAGTTACAGGTGACTTCTGACGCTGCATCATTTCTAATTTCGTTTTATAATACTCTTGTTGTAAAATACTTGTTTGGTACTGGTGTAATAGCACTAGACGTTGCAGTTCTTTTGTAGTTAACCCTTTGGTTTCCTCAATTTCGTGTTTCTCTGTTGCTAATTTTCTTTTTCGTGGCAATGTCTTCTGAATTGCTGGCGCTGTAATACTAACTGTTTGCTCACTGTGCTTGGTATATAGTTCACTTCCTTCTTCTTGAACGCTACCGACCTGAATGGCACCTCTAATTTTCCCAATTGTAGGATTACAGTCATCCTCCATAGCTTTCAGCAACTTGCTACTTGCTAACAATTTAATTGGTTTATTACCAGTTTGTTTAGATCTGTTTTTTTTCTTCAACCTTGATTTCATGTTGTTGATTTTCTTTAATAAGCTTTTAGTTAGAATGTTGATTCCTATTTTTTCAACATATTCTTCAAGGCGTCGTCCTTTCTCATTTTTATTTTTGGAACTTGTGACTTTTGCAAAATAATGGGAGCAATGGCAATTTCATCTGCGGTGAACTGCAGGTCGTTGCCATTATTTTCTATAGTTTCATCACTTGAGGATGACATGCTTATTAATTTAATAAAAAACTGTATCCAGTAAAAATACGGAACGGTCTGTGTAAGCTCTGGAGTACAGCTGTCAGTGATACTGAGTGAACGAACTCCCACGTCAACTACAAGCTGGAACTAGTCAGGACATGTCGCCCAAGATACAAATACCAGTCAACCTTTCACTTCTTCCTGGAGGATATCCTTGCGAGTATAAGGTAATCATTATAAATATGAAAACAAGGATATGCATATACTTCTACCTTTTTCTCCGAAGCAAGACCCTATACTTTTACCTTATGCTTCCGAGGATATGCTTTTCTTTTATGAATACGGCTAAAAGTCTCTTACAGTAGTTTTCAATATTAATTATATCTAAGTTCAGTTTGTATGGCACTTCATGTTAGTCAAATGAATCAGATGCGTTAGTCAGCTGAGTGCCATCTGCGTAAGTTTGAATATTGCAGTGATGAAGGCAAGTGAATCAAATGTATAAACTAAGTAGAATATTTGTTCCAACACGGAGCCTTGAGTTATACCGGATTAGAACATTTTCCACTGATGAAACACCCTTACAAGATATGTTTCTCCATTTTTCTCTATAGGATAAACATTTTTCCGAGTATACAGTAATAAATAGATAGTTGGCGTTTGATAGCGCATTGCGACTTAGAATTCATTCCTTTTAACATCTGAGAAATTGCGCAATTTATCACCGGGAGAAAAAATCGAGAATAAAAACCGTCACTATCGTCCGAAGCTGCAAAGTGTCCGCTTATATCTTGGGAAATTTAGAAAGTATGATTTATATCCCTAACCCTCCGATAACCACCATAAGACAGTTTCCTCGTTTTCGAAGCTAACGCTAGTGAAAAATGACCCGACTAGGAAATAATTTGTTTAAAATTGGGTCAGTGCACATACCCAATCTTAAAAGTACATACGTATAAAGTTTAATCGTAACTGTGTTAGAGAAACGGTGCAACGTACCATAGACGCTCAAACTGCTTTTGACATCATTTGAATACTGTTGAAACTTTGTTGTCTTTTCTGTCATAGTTACTGCACACATTGCCGCCACAAAAGGTATTGACGTTTTCTCCTACAAACGCACATTTATCCTTATTTGAAAATTGATTTGCTGCACGCAAGTAGGTGAAAATATCACAATCGCGACCTATCAATTGACAAGTCGAATTGAGCGTCATGTACGTTCGAGAAGGATACAATGTTGTGTGGAAACTGTGGGTGGAATAATGTTGGGAAATTTGTACCATTGGACATATTTTATGAAATAACTTATTTGAATCGAATAATAATTTAAATAAAGATTATTTTACATGCGTATATGAAAGTTCGCAACGAAGACCTTAACTAAACTGGTAGTTAAGATGAATAAGTTTTTTTTAAATGTTGCAATTGGTACAATTTATCGAACCGGTTCGTAATGTTGTACCTCGCCGTTTGTAAATTGTACCTCACCAAAAAGCAATAGATTTTTGTAGTGTGTGGGACAGATGTGTAAAATAAGATATGGTGATGAATCAAACTTTTATTCTGCAAACTTATACACAGAAATGATAAACTAGGAACAACATATTGCTGTAACGAATCGCTTAAGATATCCGTATAATTGAAAAGTTTAATTAATCAAAGCTAAACATAGGAATCACTGACTTGGAGCACATTGGCAATGCAAAAGCATTATCACAAGAAATAACTGACGATACTTATTTAATTTAAGCTCCAAAAACACAAATATAGTCTGCATTTATGCATTGGTGAGCATATACTCTACAAGACCTTCTGGTACAATTTACCAAAGCAAATGGTGGTATAATTTGCCGAACCGGTATGATTGACACAAATTGTTTAATTTTCTTTTAAATGACATTAGGCCAATTTCACCTGCCTAAAGTAGTCATTAATTACGAAAAGCGGTACCTCAACTACCAGAAGGTATAAATGCATAATATAGTATAATGTTTGCAGCTTGAAGACGTTTTATACATATTCCAACAGATTTAAACTTTTCAACAGATATGTCTGGTCAACAAACAGGCTAACTACGAGTAGATGGCGCGAGAAACCGAAAATTACTAAACATTAAGGCGGTACAATTTTAAAACCCCATGTTTCCCTAACTCAATTTAATTGAACCTAATCAGTCCTTACATTGGAGTCGTTGGTCATTTGTGAATATTCATCTGGTTTTGTTTCTTATACAGCATTTTAAGCAAATATAACTCCTTGGGAGCCCTGCATCAGAGTGCGGAAGTGATAGCAGGAACTGCTTCAAGGAGGCCATAATATCGTATGGGTAATTAAGTATGCTAGGTGATATGTCTAGAGCTCAGTTTGCTTCGTTTATTCATATGTTCTTCCAAAATAATATGGTACGTGGAAGTGAACAAAGTATCACGAGAAAGTAAAATGATATGACAAAAGAGAGATACTAACTGGAATATATAAGTGAAAATTTCCTATGTGCAAGGCAAATTGTGCTTCCTTTATTTTCCCTCAAATCTTATAAATGGCAACAATAAGTTTTCAGTGGGGAATTAAATGAGAGCAATAATTTATCTTATAACTTAGATATATCCTAAAGACTAAATAATTCAAACAAATACCTGCAATTTTGTCGATTAACCATAGATACGGGGCTTAAAGAGAAAAAAAAGGAAATTTATGGTACTTGGTACAGAACGTAGTCTTAGATACGAGGGTGAATCAAATTAATATTAACCGGACTATTGCTTTATTGGTATAGTAAATACAAGCTTATTTACATCTTATTTTTAACAAGCTTTTATTGTAGATATGTACATACACGTACATATGTAACGGTATCTTTTTTATTAACATGAAACTTCGCACACGTATCAAGTACCGATGACAATCCAATAATTTGATAACAGTTTTCCATTATTCTCATAAGTAAAGTTCTGTAAAAAGCAGATATGTTAATGAAAAGCCACAGATTTGAAATACCGCATTCCGAATATTGAAACTACAAGCCTCTTTAGCTCAGTGGCAGAGTACTGGTCTTGTAAACCAGGGGTCGTGAGTTCAATCCTCAAAGAAGGCAGATTGTGATATACCTTTTTTTTTTGTTTAACACGCTTTAATTATTTTTTTTAACACGCTTTTATTAGCTTGGCCTCTATGTAACATATGTATGTATGTAACGGAATATTTTAGAATAATTTTTACCAATTTTCAGAAGTTTGATTAATTTGAAACTTCGCACACGTACCAAGAACCGATGATAATGCAATAATTATCCTTATTACGAGGGATGTCCTTTAAGTTTTGCATATAGAAACATAGTAGGCCGCGCGGATCGAACGTCAGTACTGAATCTTAACCTCACTCTTTAGTAAACTTAAATTCAAAGTTTCACAACGGGACCTCGGTTGTCCGCGTGTGTCAGAGTGTCGTGCTACTGATCAGCCGGCCGGCCGGGCCGCGAGTTCGAATCTCGCCTTCGCCATGATGTTGTGACGTCGTGTGTTTGTCCAGAATTAGATATATAAATATACCAACCTAGTGTCTGGCTGCATGGCCTGGTCCTAAAGCCAAAAAAAAAAAAGTTCCACAACGATACGTGCAGTGTTCCCACTACAGTGAATTTTTAAGTGTCACCAAGTCATTAGAAAAATGGAACTCAACCAAGAACATTTTCGCGCCATAATTTGTTACAACTTTCAGAGACAATTATCGCAACAAGAATGCCTTGCTGAGTTACGGTCTGTTTTCGGTAACGAAGCGCCACATCAGTCTACAATATCCCGTTGGTATGGGGAATTCAAACGTTTAAAGTAGGTTTCCCTTTTCGGTTGATATACTCATCTCTATGGCGATTTGGTTTCAGGATTCCTATATGTGTACAATCAATTACACCAATTGCTGTCGGAAATTTATACATACTTTGCCATATCCGCTTGGCCTCCATCAGTTCATGGTTGGTAGTTGGAAACTTGATCCATTCGTTCGACTGTGCAACTATATGCTGTTCACAACTCTATCCACAGTCCGAGATGCCGTTGCTTGACTAACACCATGTTCCTGACCAATACATTGTTGACATCCAGAGTCACCGAGATAGCGTAGATATCTCTTTATTTTATGAATACATGAAAGTGCTCCTCCTCGAGTCTCCTCATTCTCAACTAAAAATCTGTCCGTAAGCCATTGTACATTTGCTTCGTCGAACCGATATAATTTTTTGAAGTCACGACCAAGTGAAGGTAAACGAGGGTTGTACGTTTTATAGTAACATCCCTAACATCCACAATTTCCGCCATCATCTTTTGACCACCTTTCGTTACGAAGTTGAGTCTGCTACTGACCACACTCGGAATTTTTGAAGGATATGCTTCCTATGCCAAGTATAAGGTGAAGATTATGAATATCCTTTCACTTATGTCACTGCTTTGAAGGATATGATCATACTCAAAAAGCAAAAGCATTTACTTCAAATTATCATAAGTACCATCTGGAGTATTTCCTTCAAAATTTGCAAGTACAAGGATATCCTTTGTTTTATGAATACGGCTCATTAGAACGATCAGCGAAAATTGTCCTTAGACTTAATAATGCGTATGTTCCTATGGTCGACCATGAAAAGATTTTAGGAGTCCCGATGGATTCAGAATTAAGCTTTAAGCAACATGTTACAAATTTATCTAGATTAACATACATGCGTCTAATTGACATATTTTGAACTTCAAGGCTCGGAAAAAACTATCTGAAACTTTGATGACGTAGTTAAATAATCCAATTTTTGTTTACCTTCCCTATCTTGATTGCGTGACCAGATCTAGAATAAAAAAAATCAAAATAATTGTTGTACGTTTATTTATTGTCTGCGAAAGTTTAGCCACTTGTCTCAAAAGATCAATCATTTGGTGTATGAATTGCTGGAGATATTAACTCCATTCATACAACCACCCCGACGAGCTTCTGCACTTTCGATCACAACAGAGGTAAGTAAGTCTTAGTCATTCTAAAACAGTACCTATCCTTTGATCTATGATGAAATCCATACAGAGGCAAAAGAGCCGAGTAATTTAATCAAGAATTGAAAATTTCTAGGTTTTGGCAACTCTAAGATTTTATGCTAGTGGCAGCCACCAGGAGATCACTGGCTCCAACCATTTTGTTGGGATTAGCCAGGCATCGATGAGTAGATCAATAAAGGAGGCAACGGAGGCATCAAATCAACCACACACAATAGATAAAATCACGGATAAAATAATGAGGAAATCTTGACCGAAATCTTTGGTTAGTGTTTGACTGTCAAAATTATCTCCATTTTGATTGGTTTAACACATTTACACATTCTATCGAGTCCTTTCAAGAATACAGTATTTTCGAATCGATAGAAAACCGGGGGAGTAGAAAAAGAGAGGGAGTGAGATTTTCTATTGAGGTCAAGAATACGGGCACTGGTGTTATCCTAATTCCTACCTATGGCGTAGTGGTTTCTTTTTTTTTTGTAGAACATATTATGTCATTCTATTACCGTTGTTAGAAAACTTAGAATTATCTCATATATGCAACCTGATACGACCTCCATGCTCCTTAAGAATTAGCTTATTTGTGTATTCCTATTATACGACTTTATAACAACCGTTGTACCTTTTGTTTGGTAATCACATAGCTATCAACTATTCTAGTGGTAGTGAGATTCATCAGCGAAAAATAAAAGTTATTTTTTAAACCCTCGTTCGCAACTGCCAAACATAATTAGCATTAACTGTAGGGCGATCGAGAAGGAAATCACTTGGCAGTACACCTCTGGAATCCCAAAATACCGTTGCAAGAACTTTTCCTGCAACAAAGCTGGTCTTGGGTTTTCGCAGAGCTGTCTCTCCAGGTCTCCGCCACTCCATGGAAAACATTTTTGCCAGTCGAACACTTATGTCCTTGAAACTGTCTTATCGCCGAGCTGTGCTGTTAGTCGACGCAAAAGTTCGGAAGGTTTTACGCACTCCCGGGACAAAAATTTGATGATAATGTGTTGCGCAACAGCCGTGTGCAACTCTTGCTCAGACATGATGCTACCAGCAGCTCATCTACTTCGGCGCTGCGGCGCGCCAGGCCGACTGACTCCCCTCTTCCTGACATCCCCACCCAACATATATCAAGACGTCGCCCCTATCCATTCACCTATGGCGCGTTAAACAGAAAAGTCCGGTTCATATTTGATTCACCCTCATACATCTCTATACCAAGGGGTATATAAATTTCTTGAGTTACGCCTTCAGATGTCACATGTTGTATGTCAGAAAAAAGTACACGTTATCGTCTGTCTGATCGGTCTATAAGTTCGATGGAAATTTAGTCACGTAGTACTTTCCCAATGCCGAAAAGGGTGTCCTTTCTGAAAAAAATACATGAAACGAAAAACGAAAATGTTTCAAATCCGCTTCTTGGGATTTTAGGGTTCCAAAAAGTTTTGGGGAGTTGAAAATTGAGAGTTGGGATTTGTAGGGTGTTGTAACCCTTGGATATTTGGAATTGATAAAAAACGTGCTATTATAACAAACTATCTGACTGCGGTATGCTTGATTGATACTTATTTCCCACACATTTGCCTGTCAGACGCAAATGTGTATGTGTATTAAGTAATGATAACAACTTCCCTTTGTGCTGTTGTACTTTGTATTCTGAACTGTCGCCTATTGTAAGCCCTCAACGCATCCTCAACAGAAAGCCACGTGTGCCTTGTAAGCAAAACCTAAGGTATAAATAGGCGCTGCGTACCTATACCACTGTTCAGTTCCCTGTTAGATTCCGTCATAGTCAGTTCATTGTAACGGTCCTCGAATAAAGTTTTTAAACGGTTATTTCTAAATCCACCGATTTGAGATGCGCAATTTGAGACTTGAAATTTCCTTATACATAATATATATTTAAACATGGTAAAGTTTTGACAAAATATTAGTCATTTGAATATACTTGATCCATTTTTATTCAATGTTCTTGCTTTAGGCCCGTATCGTCAGTCGTCCCTACAATTGTAGGGCGCCTTTATGGCCTCCTTGATTGTCATAGTTTTCTACTTCTCCGTGTCAGCGCTCTATTTTGAGGTTATGTCACAAACATCTATTTGCATCAAATTGTGCTTGCTTTTGAGTTATATCATGTTTTATCATCCTGAAATTTCCTACAATTTAAAAAGAAAACATATCTTCACAATAGGAGAGCGCTGACGCTGACACGGGATAAGTGTAATCTAGAAATTTTTGAAGGAGAGAAAGGAGTATGACAATCAAGGAGGCCATAAACGCGCCCTACAATAATTGTAGGGACGACTGACGATACGGGCCTTACTGACATGAGAATTTTTCCAAATCTAATGCTCACTGCTGACGGAGTTGTCTAGGACCCACATAGTCAGTCTATTTGACTTCATTTTAAATCTAGAAGTAACGTTTTCATTTAGTAAACTAATATCCAGTTAATATTATTATCCGAAGTTACCTCATATGGAATGTGGAACTGTTGCACCAAACTGCACTCCAGGAACATCCTAACCGTTGCTTTGCAAGTGTCCATATCGGAGAGATCAAAGTCAACGAAAGTGAAGCTGTACAGGTTGTAAGTTTGGGCTGAAGGAATGTGCTCCTTGATCAACTTCTCTGTTGCTTCATTGCTAGCAGTCGCGTGGTATGACAAGCATTCTAAAGCCACCTGAAAATGAACAAGTTGAATGTGTCAGTTTACAGTGATCGTCAATTAGATACAATGAAGCATGGCTTCGTCAAATGCAGCTATCAAACAAATCATATCACTGAGATTACGACTGTGAGATTCTTATTGATCTGACCTACTGTAAAAACCGGTTCATGACTGCTAGAAACTGATTGTTGGTAAGCCTCTATCATCTCTGGATTCGTATCTATACTTTCTCAAATAGTTTTACAACTGTAGATTTTTAAAATATATCCTGTTTAATCCAGCTTTATCGTTCAAAATCTGTTTCTTACATATTGCATGTTTATAAAGAAGTGCCTTCAGTTTTGTAACCCTTTTTATGAAATGTAACACATCTTTCTAGATTTTTAAGTGATACATGTAGAAACACTTTCTTAGTATTCAAAATAGAGCTAAAATAGATCCACTACAACCATAAAGCCTTTTCTGTGGTAAAACTACAAAAGCACGACTACAAGAACAGGCCGTATTTGGTCTCTTTGAAGGGCCTCTTACATTTGCTTCAAAAGTATGCCGAAAGACAGTACATTATGAACCTATAATTTTCTCAAAATGTAACATTTACTCGTAGTTCGTATACACTTTGCTATTTACTTACCAGTTGTAAAAGCTAGATATTTTCCAACTTTTAAAATTATAAAAACATTGTCGATTTATTTTCGATTTCAGACTATTAAGTGACTGTCTGAATTCTACATATCCTAATCCTAAGTTACACAACCATAAGTTACTAACCGACCGTACCTCAATAGCGGTGCAAATATTAATTGTCACTGCCCATTTAGACCAATGTAAAAATTCGAATCTCTATCGCCCTTAGGTCAAGAACAAAATGTTGAAATCAACGTAAATTTTTTGAAATTAAAATAAATTAATGAGATCCGCCAAACAGAACGAAATTGCAGTCCCTCTTTCCATGTTGATAATACTAGTTTCCATAATATTATCTAGTTTAAACCACATTATAGTTTCTGTCTAGAGTGTCAAGTAATTAAACACATTTCATTTTTTTACAAAAACTGTCGATGTTGAGTCAAAGAGAAGTAATACCAAGAAAGAATATTTTCCAACGGGCAACGTACACATGGAATGAAAAATAATACTTTGTAGACTGCAAATGGATGATAAATGTCGCCACCATGAAAAAAGTCTACACCAAACAAAATTTGAACAAAAAATCTATATTATTCCGCTAAAGTGATGGACAACAAATTCATCCAGAAATAAGTATCTATCTGGCAACATGGTATTCGTCCTTCGCAATAAAATAACACGTTGTTAAGCACAATGTTGTGTCATTTCAATCGCCTTATCTGTCTTGGTAGGCATATCACTTCGTTGTTCGAGTAGTGATCGCATCTGACATTTTTTTTTTAAACTAGGTTGTCCACCTCGAGTGCAGTAGGTTCCATCACCATTCTTTCAAACTGGAACGCAATAATTGAATTCAATAAAATTGAAACCACTGACCTTTTGTTTCGCCATAAGTTTACATGCATTTTCATACATCTGGGTGTTGTGTATGCCAAGACCACAAAAGATGGCGAACGCTTCGAACAAGGATACGTCGCATTCTGTGAATGGAGCCTGGTTTTCTTTGTTAATCAGTTGCGCGACACCTGCAAAATGAAATTTGAGCCTAGTCAATCCATATCAAGCAAATGATCTTTCTTACGAAATGAAACCAACCACCTAAAAACAATAGATAAAAGTGAAGCAATAGCTTTCTGGTATTCTTGTGGTAAGAAGATATCCAACCACACTATTTGGTCAATAGCTCTATTAGAAGTGTTTAAAATGCTTAATTTTCCTTTTAAAAAAAGATCTTATTCTTAGATATGACGTCAGCCTGCAAGGGAGAAATCATTCCTCAACCTCCCACGTGGTTGTTTCTAAAATTTCACATTCCCAGATTGTTTCAATGACAGAAATAAACTTCCTTATAGTGCGGTAACAGTCCGATGACACCTAAAGACGGTGGTCGGAAGGTATAGGTATATAGTTGTCAGAATAAGTGATTGGCAGCGCCACGGTATGCATGGTTATTTTCGAAAAGCTTTCGATCGGGTTCCAGTCACTGGCATATTCAGGAGGAGCGCATTAGTGCTCAAGCCCCTCAATAATCCTAGGACCTAATACGTTTTCCTTATATAATACAGGATAAACCTCGTGTGGAATGTAAGCGCCTCCAAGGGCGGATTCAGTCTCCTCTAGACCAATCAGCTTGAAACCTAATATTTTTTGGACCCCCACTCTTTAGTTGTCCCAATGGGACTTTATCTCTGAATCATTGATGCACCACATGCTGCCCCCACGCGGCTATGCAATACCCCTATCCCCCCAAGATGGAACATGAACCTGACTCCCTCTCTACCAGAACTTTTTTGCCAGCGGTTGGTGTGGTGTTAATCGATGCTTAAACTAGAATATGAAACTCCGAGGCAAAAATGAGATGCGTACTGCTACCGTAATTTAATTCGCTTCAGGAATAATCTTATGATTTAGTGTCTTTTGTTCCTTTTATACATTCGCTAGTTACACTGTTGCTGAAAAACTCAATTTCCATTCATTAGGTTCGCCATCATGAGGCATCCTTTAGAATACAACATTTCAGACAAGGGAAGATTGAGACTAAGAAAGGACCACGAAGACATAGCACGTGCCGGCTGACGAACTTGTGAGTCAAATAGCAGATTCACTTCAAAGAATAATGAAAGTATTGATAGCGAACTTGTTCGCTAACATCCGATAAACAGATACAACATAAGAAGAAGGAGGATCATTGCCTTGAACTGCAAGTGACTGTGACAACACCTTTTCTCCTTAACAGCACTAGATTGTAGTAGAACTCGACGTTGCACCCCAGATAGTGGCCATGAGAGCATGAGATCTTGCAGTATCAATTTAGATGTAATGCATTGAGACATCCATCAAAACAGTAGTAAAGCGTTTTTCTATGCGTCCTAACCATATCAAACGCTAGCGCCTGAAATCATATTTGTCATTAGAGCAACTTTCAAGTATCTCGTAAATTTACTGGACCACCCACCTCAGTTCCCTGCTTGATATAAGCTGAAACTAGGTCATTCCCTTTATCCTCATACTTTTCTGGAACGATCGCCTGGGTCTTCCGGTTAAACTTGAAACAGTCTCTCTTCACGAAAAACTAACACGCTTCTTTTTTCATCCATTCGTTCGAATTTGCTTAGATGAAGATTGATGATATACCGTGCTTCACATAGAAAATAGATCCGATACATTGCATTTCACAAATGACACATTCATACAAGCTTATACATTTAATTTTATTTCCTCAGTTTGTATCGTAAGAGTTAGTATTGTTGCAACTTTGAAAAGCGGTGCAGAGGAGGTGGATTTGGTTTTGGTAAGCTGTTTTTCTGGTTACATTTAAACTCAGTCAAAGGACACATTCAGAAGGGAATAATTGAAAATCGGTTTTTTGTTAATAACTTTTGGATGACAGGCCATAATGGTTTCTCATGGACGTCATCATATGACGAGCCAAGGTTATGTCACGACCTTAAAGAGGAACTTGTATCCTATACGCGTCAGATTTAAATTTTATTCTGCGATACTTTATAAATATATCTAGTGCATGGATGTAGGTAAGTATCAATTCATACCGATGATAGTCCTTTGACCATTGATGATGGGCATGCAAAGGATGGTTCTTGCAGACTCAGCGTCACCCTCGGAGTGTTGCTCCTTCAACCATGCTCTGACGTCACCGATGTTCAGAATTTGACCAGTGCATGCCGCATAGCCAGCTATTTGAGCCAAGGTTGAACTGGCTAGGTCGAACGACGACGGCCTGGAATAAGAAAAGCATGATGAGTAATTAGTTTAATCATTGAAATAATTTGCAGTTGATGTAAGTTAGACCAGTAACGTAGCTTTGTTCCGAGGTGCTCCATATCTGAATTTGACGGCGGGCCCTGCCCAATTGTGACGAACTAAACAAGGAGGGCAAAATTCGAGGTGATGACTTTTCACAGAATAAAACAAGAACCCCTGTGTTGAATAAATAAATGCTTCAGATTGACTAAGTAAATATTGATTTTTACAATTAACGCTCGGCAAGTAATAAATATGCGCTTTTCTTCATTCATTTCTCCTCGAAATAACCACTTGTTCTAATGTTTTGCGATGTCTATAACACGTAAATACCATACCATTCATCTCCGTCGGTCTATATTTGCATTGGCCGTATGCTACCCTCGTAACTTCGGAACTGGCTATGCCGATTTGGATGAGTCGTAGGAGGTATTGCTGCAAATCGCTTAAGTGGCAGCGGTATTATGAGCAAAAAAAACGACTTTTCATCGTTACCAAAGATTATTTATGTATGCTTTACAACCTTTTGAAAACCTTTGGTGGTAAAAAATGTGGGGATGTAACGTTTTGAATTTATTTGAATATTTGGTTTCGTTGTTTCTGATAATTTGAAAAAGGCCATTGAGTTGGCCAAAAACAAAACAAAAAGTCAATTCTACATACTATGTGGTTAGACCGCACCTAAAAACATTATTAAAGGCTCAATAATTTTGATTCTTTAGCAAGACTTACTTTTGTCTTACATACATATGTTACAACAAGGATGAAAGTATTTATGCACCATTTGAGTCAAGACTTTCTAATTTGAAAATAGGCACACCTGAATGTGTGGGAAGCAATTAGTCAATCTACGTGACACTACCTTTTCGGAAGAATAGGAACCATGCTGTTATCACGATCTAAGAATTTAACTCTTGGGTGACTAGTTCGGCCCACGGCCTAAAAACAAAGTTGTGGATAATACTTTACGGATTTTTCTGTCACACGTCGGTAGCCCAGCAACCTGAATGTTACGGCTAATATAGCAAATACTATGAGGAGCGCATTTCCCAAAGCAAACTGCGACTGAACGACACACTGTACTGATTCGGTAAACTGAGATTCTTGGCAAATGATGTACTACGGTATAAAATGGGTATTTTCTAAAGAAGTGGAGATTCCCATAAATTCAATTCAAAACGTCCCCACAAAAGGAAAAGTGGCAGTCTAGTAAGAAAGATGTATACCAATAGGCGATCATTTCATCAATTTTGCAAGAATGACGACGCAAACAAAGATGAGCAACTGTAATTAGTAGGAGAGCCAGGAAAATAAAGTCCTAAAGGCTGTCATCTTTTAGGAAAAAAGGTTTTCCCACTCCCAAAGCATCATTGGGTGCCCGGGTATTATTGATATCTGATCATTGGTTGGTTGCGGCTCGCAGGGGTCGACGAGTGGATTAATATGGACTCCAAAGAAAGACAGTCCCGTCGCTTATCTGATTTTTTTTTTGGGGGGGTGGGAGCCTGCCTATGTCGAAGCATGCTCGGATGGTTGACTTACCTCTCTCCCCTTTTCAGGTTGCCCTACGCGTTTCTGTACTCCTAAATGGGGAACCGTCATCACATGTTAGAAAGCTGCTTTTCACAGGTAACTGTGACCTAGTCATGTAGTCTCAAACGATTTGGTATAATCTTATGAATAAAGCTGCATATGAATTGTTTTCTATGTATTACTAGCTTTGTGCCCCGCAATTTGACGGAATATGTAGACGGCGCCACTATACTCTGGTACCGAAAAGGAAGAGAGCAGCAGAAGATTTCGTGTTGCGACGTGTTCCGCTGCTATGTTCGTTTTCGGTACCCTAGTGTAGCTAAGTAACTAAATATCCCAAGCATGCAAGTTGGCTGACAATTTGCTAATGCCATCAAAGATGGTTTATAGCATTACTTAAAAATTATCCATTATCTTAGTTACATTTTCAAGCGTACGAACTCGCGGGTAGCATCTAGTGTAAAATAAGACGTCTTTATCGCTTGAAGGTCACAGGTTGAGCGAGGCGATAGCAGGCCGCGCTGCTGCCGGATTTATGCTGATTTTGATACTTGTCGTGACAATTGATTATCTTGCTCGGTATTGTGGTTCAGACGTGATGCTGATAAACTGGAAAATATTCACATTTATAATACTTTTATGATAAAAGGATAGATTCCACCTTCTAGGTAAAATTAAGATGATAACGGGCATACAGATTTTAGGACTTGGATTGGAGTAGTACAGAAGCATATTTTTTTTGTCTCAATTTTTTACCAAGATCTGACCAATTAGCACAACCGTTACAACACCCAGGCATCTTTCCTTTCAGTGCCTCATGCATCAAATCTAGGAAGGCAAGTAGGAATTAGTATAAAATACATTTTCTGTATTACGAGTATGTTTCACTAGAATTTATTCTATCTAAACAGATTTATGAAAATTCCTTCATTTGTCAAAATATAAAGAAAAAATATTTGTATATTTACCTAAACAGACAGAACATCGCGTCAAATATCAATGTTTCAGATGATTCTACTATTTGTAGATATCATTCTATTATAAAACGGACCTCCATAGCCTCCTCAGAAGGGTTACGCATTCCAGCTAAGCTGTGCAGTAGGTGTCCCGAACAGCGTATCTGTTCTACTACTTTACCTTGAAACTAAAGAATGGGACCCTCCTTCCCGTAACTCAAAGACTGTTGTAAACTTTGCCGGGGTTCTGAGTCCACTTTGCCGCATATCTTCGGCAGTCACGGTACCACTTTCAGCACGATGAAGCGGTGCATGTCGTTCCACTACACCTCCTGGCCGCTGTCCTATCCGCTGTAGATGATTCTGCAACAACATATTAGATGTTCAGTGGGCTACCAACAAGTGTAAATTAAATTTTAATCATTAAACAAAGACCATTTATCTTCTTGAGTTTGTTTTCTAGATATATTGGCCTGTCAAAATACCTTTTAAGCCCTCTAACTGCCTGTAAATCTTTTTCATTCAGAATAAAATCAGGAAACAACTAAAGGGCAGTAAATACTCATATTCAACGTAAGGGATGGCAGATTTGTCATTATTTTGAGTGACGAAGGATTTACAGTAGCTGACGAATCTGACGCCTGCCTTTTGTAATATCAGGTAACCAAGTTAAGTTCGTGCGGCTTTTACTAGAAAAATATAATTTTTTATTGAGAAACAATAACCCACTGTTTATTCATCGAAGTAATTACCATCACATTCAATGACCCTGTGCCATATGGCGGGAGCGGTAACGTTTCCCAGACGAGTTTAGAAATTTTTTCTCGGGTCACTTTTCCGGTATGAGGCTTGGCATTATCCTGCAAGAAGATCACTTTTTTCCGATTGATCAAAGAAGGTTGTTTCAGGTTGAGTGTTGCTTGTACTCGTCGAAGCTGCTCACAATACAAGTTAGCAGTTATGGTTTGATCCCTTTCCAAAAACTCGTAATGGACAATTCCAGTTACTGTCCACCAAACACACAACAAACCTTGTTTGGTGCAAGGAAGCCTTGGGCGTGTGTGGTACCGAATCAGTAGGCGACAACCAACGATACGAACGCTTACAATTCGAATAGAAGATCCATTTTTCGTCGCAGGCTAATAACCGATTAAGAAATGGTCCATTAGCGTTGCGTGAAATGTTTGCTGAACAAATGGTAAGACGAGTTAATTTGTTATCATTTGTCAGTTCATTTGCTTAACTTCCATGTCTTTCCTAGCTGATGAAGATGCAAATAGTTTCAGGACTCACTCTAAACATTTCTGCAAGTTCTTGGCACGTTGTTGAATTTGCGTCCACAAACTGTCGAAGATCCTCGTTGTTCATGATTTTTGGTCTCCCTGAGCGCGGTTCATCGCTCAAACTGAGATCTCCCGAAGAAAATTTTTTTAACCACTTCTGTGCTGTTCGATCACTAACGGAATCATCTCCGAATGCAATACATATTTTTCACGCTGCCGCTGCGGCTTTTGTACCAAGTTTGTACTCATACAGTAAACAACTTCGAATTACTGTTCTATTCGTCGCCATTTTCAATTATTAAAACTAGGTATTTAACAATTTTTAGCAACTTTTTATGTGTGGGAGAAAAGAAGGATTCATACATACTAAAGCGACAACAGGTAACAAACAATCGCTATCGATCAACAACATCCATGGCAATGTGCGATATACAGCAACCGCACGAACTTATTTGGCTACCTGATACAAATAGGGTAATAAAACACGTATAGGAATACTGAGCAAAGTCTTTACTATAAAAGGGTTCAGAGACAGTATCTGTGTGATTTTGGTATTGAGATTTCATTGTAAGATTCTTCAATTACAGATTGTGCAATGCAAATGCTTGATGGTGAAGAATATGGAAACCGATATCCCAGTAGAGCAAATTCTTCCGACAATCGTTCAGAAGAAGTGCCTGGGAGACTAATAATAACAGAATGACCAATAATCGTTGTAGATTCTGAAGACGAAGTAGGTACAAAATTGCAGATTGGCTTTCCAGTAGTGTGCGCCGCATTTTATGGATTGTTGCTGTAGCATGGTCGGTAGTAAGTTGAGTATTAGGTAGAGAGCTGTTGTCCGCAGTTTAAAAAAAAAATGTTATGGATGGACGATGGCAGTTCTCGATGAGTACGCATTTGTAACATACATACATAATTTACACCACTCGACTCTAGAGGATCCACGAGAAACACCTTCAACACCGATTCGGTGTCAACGTATGGGCTCAATTTATTGGTCGATTCGAATTGCTAGACATAACGTTTGAGGAAAATTTCTTCGAAACAATCAACCACAACTGTTAGATGAGATGTTAGACGGTATGCTTTTATTGAGCTGCAACAACGTGGTTACAGCATGGTCGGGCTCTTCCAGATAATGCAAGCACAGTTACGGTATTGTTTTAAATCGCACATTTTCCGGATGATGTATACAAAGAATATATTTACATTTGAGAGTTTACTGCCACTTTCTCCTATTTGAGTAACGGAAAAATCATAAGTAGGGTTATAGAATTTCTAAGATCAATTAAGTCATCGTTGGTTGTCTGAGCGGTCCGTGGGACCTTAGCTCTTGAGCCACTTTCTAAGATCAAATTAATGTGTTTATATTGCTAACAAATCCTGGAATCGGGATGACCTTGAGTGCTCGTATCGGGAATATGGAGTACTAAATCCTAAGATCACCCTGCATAAATGCTGGATGTAAACTAAATGCCATGTTATGTCAAAGCCGCCATCCCTTGGATTGCGTAGACTTAGAATTCACTCCAGTCAGAAGACGTCTTACCTGTTATTTATTTCTACAAACTATTCGGAATGTAGCAGGCTGACAATTGCAGTTAGAGGATTAGGATCACAAAATGAGAATTTTCAAGATTGAGAGTACCTGCAGTATTTGGTCTATCTTGCACAAAAACCATTGTATATGCCGATCAATTTGATCGACCAGCTTAGTTGAATATTTTTGAAAACTGACGGTTTAGGCGACCACTATACATACATTAACTGGGCTACTTTTTCAGTGATAGCTTTTCCTTAAGTATACTTCATCTGGGAATATGTCCTATAAAGTTGATTAAGAAATAAAGAAAATCTAACAATCTCAAAAGAAGCTATTACCAAAAAGTACTTTAAAACGGTTTTACGGTTTTTCTGATTTGAAATAATCCCTTTATCACTCCCTCTTGTTTGATCTATGACTTTTGGGACACCTGGTATAGTAGATGCTCTAAGACTGAGTAACAAACAACTACGAGCCCCTTCCCACTTCAGTTGGCCCATCTATTGAAATCTTAGTTTATTTTCTTATCAAACACAAATAATAAAAATGTAGCAGGGTGTTATAGGTTGGTTTAAAATATTAACAACGAATATTTTGATAATATATAGTAGAAAACACCAACTTTATCACTCCCTAATCAAATAACGCATAGGTGGCTGTGAAAAATAAAAGCCATGACAATTGTTTTTATTAATCACAGCTGTCAGAATACGTTTAAAATAGTTTTGGTTAGTTAAGGTTTTCAAAATGGGTACAGGAAAGGTTATTAGTGAGAAAATTCGGTTACTGATAATTAATTTTTTTAATTCTGGGAATTCAAACTCAGAAATTGCAACTTTGTTAGACCTATCGCGGTACAGTGTGAGAAATATTGTTAGAAGATATAACGTAACTGGTTCAGTTAATATTAAGCCACGATATGTGAAAAAAAGTAATATCACAAATGCCGACCGAAGAGCATTAAGAAGAATAATCGTATAATAAACACCCTAAAGTTGCACAACTTGTTTATAGGCCAAAGAAAAGCCACTATTAACTCCACTGCAAAAGAAAAATCGGCTTAGGTGGGCTAAAGAACATATACAATGGACACCTCAACAATGGTGTGCAATACAATGGAGTGATGAGGCCCGATTCGAAGTTTGTGTTGGTGACAGTCGCAGTAGAGTTATTCTCAAAAAAATGAAGCATTCCATGTTGACTGTCTGAAGAGAAAAGTGAAATTCCCAGCATCCATTATGGTCTGGGGCAGTATGTCATCAAAAGGAATAAGAAAACTTCATTTTATTGATGGAAATGTGGTTACAAACAAATATTTGGAAATTTTAGAAGAATCGCTTTTACCAGTGATGGAAGAATGTTTGACATCCGGCCAAGATTTTGTGTTTCAGGAAGATGGTGCAGCGTGCCATACCTCAAAAAAGGCTATAAAATGGATGGAAGAAAATAATGTACCACTTTTGAAACGACAACATCCTGCTCGTACAATCACCGAACTGAGACAAAAGCTTCAAGAAATATGGGTGATTTACACCAAATTTTTGACAAAACTTGGTTAACACTGTGCCCCAAAGAATTTCAGCCATAATAAAAAATAAAAGTGATGTTACTCAATGGTAATCTTTCAATTGTTGCTTTGTTAACTTCGCGCATTTATTCGCACATTGTTTATTTGTTCAGATATTCTATTAGTTATAAATATGTATTCTTTACGACTAGAGTGCATCCAAAATGTTTTTGAGAAAATAAATGGTTTTAGAAGTAAATAGTTTCGTCATGTTTATAAAAGCATATTTTGGTACAAATCTTGAAGTGGGCCAACTGAAGTGGGAAAGGGCTAGTAGTAGTAATACTTACAATTTTTTATCTTAGAAATATAATATCGTGAATACGTATTTGAAATATTATTATCCTCATGTGTACGCGGTAGACTAAGATCATGGTTCTAAAATTAAAAAAAAATTAATACCTGTTCTGCAGAATTCAGTTTATAGGTAGCCAATAAAAGGTATCGCAATTCAGAGCACCTGCTTCCGGTGATAGGAAGAAAAAGACCATATTATAATAAAATCACTTTGTTGAACACTAGCAATGCTATTTTCCCCTCTACAAGACGGCAGAATTGAAATTTCAATATGATGTTTTGTCTTTTGTCTTCAGATATCAACTTTATGTATAGACGGCATATTGGATTTTTACATAGTACACATCTCGAATAGTTTTTGTCTATAACATGCAATTTTTTCGGGAAGTAATCTGAGTTTCGAAACTTTCAAGTGCTATTTTCTCAGCCCGTATTTAACCCTACCTCATATTTCCGAGATATGGAGAGATTCGAATTTGAAGGTTGCGGTATACTCTTTCTGGGATGAGAAACTTTTATTCAATAACCCTTTAGAACGTTTAGTCGAACAAAAAGGGTAAACCGTTCCTATTCTGGAGCCTTCATGAAAAACAATATTATGTGAATATCTTTCCCATCAAATCGGCATTGTCGTCTTGTCTAATAGACACCTCTTTTAATTACTTTAATTTCTTCTTGATGGGAAGCCCTATACTGTTTGGCCAGATAATTATCACAATCACGTCCATTCTCTACGTCTACTCCCATAATGATCTATTCCGGTGGAGCTAATGTAAACGTACAAAGCTTCCGCCAACGTCAACGTGTAAACTACGGACAAAGAGGTTCTCGGTTGAGAGAGTTTCACCTCTTTGTTCATGTCTGGTGTTGTTGATAGTGGTAAACAAGATTAGTCTTGAATGACGTCATTGCTAAAAGGCTTCACACGTCTCCTCTTGAGAAATTGAACAACTTTGTTCAGCGTTTGGAAGAACTGGCCGTTGATAGATTGTACATAATTCAAACGTATTTTATTTTTAATATATAATACATATATTTAGGTATAGATACAAAATTGCCCATCTATCTGGTGCCCCTTAAATCTCAACTCTACGATTTTCCACCGAAAACATTGTGAAACATAGGAGAGATGCTCTGCTTTCGTCCGTCCAACAGCTGTTTTGTGCTTTTTGTCTTCTCCTCAGAATGGTCTAGTATTGGGTCTCTCGAACAGCAGATGAAAATAGCAACTATACACTATCAAAGGTGTGTGATCCATCGAAATAAGACTTAAAAAGATGCAAGTGCTTTTCATCTTTCGTACTACATAGTTTCGGAGTGCTGTCTCTGCAAAGTTATTTATATTACGATTAGATGTCAGACAATTTAGTAGTCTAATGCCAGGTCCACATCAAAGCAACAAAACAAAAACAAGGAACAAAACAGAAACGCAACAAATGAGCAACTTTTTGGAAATAAAACTAAATGAAACCTTATGTCCACATTGCCAAAAGTTTTAAATTGTTTTGTTTCGTGCAGCTTATACTAAAAATTTTCAGAGTTAAAATATGTGTCGTTTTATGGTGAAAGATAGAAGCGCAAAGATATTATCATACTGTCTGTGTTTCCCCAGGGTTGTGACTGGGAAAATAAAAAACGCTTTTGGGTGAAACCATCTTTACGTGAAAGAGATGATCGTGGTACAAAAATTATTGTCCGATTTGCGTAAAAATGATATTGAATTGCGAGAAGTAATGCATTCTAGTTTCGAGAACTTTTTAAGAATGTCCAGTGAAAACTTTGAAGAATTAATACAGCTGATCGGTCCTGAAATTTATGAAAATAATACCAATTTCAGAAATTCCATCAACGTACTCGAACGTTTGGCCGAAACACTAAGATATAGGATATATATAGCTATATAGCTCAATTAATTTACTCGTGTTATCTACACTCCAGTTTAATTTTTTACCCGAAATACTGCATATTTATTTTTATTTTACTTTGTTTTGTTTTGCATTTGTTACTAGTTTCTGTTTTATATTTGTTTCGCAACAAAGTACACATCGTAGCGACGATGTTGCCTGAAATGAAAACAAAACAGAAACCTTTTGATCTTTACGGACTCGCGACGGGAACGCCAAAAGTCATCAATATCTTTATTCCTTCTCTCCAGAGGTAGAACGTTTGTATACCGCGTTTAAATTGGAGAAGGACACTCAGGTTTCCATTGCATTACCTACCGTTTCAACGCCTTCACCACTATATTTCATATGCAATAAATATAATTCCATATCAGAGAGTCCTAACATTAATTTCTATTGCATCAATAAAAAAAATCCAAACTTAAGGGACTATTAAAATAGCTAATTTTTTATGTTCGTTTTATCTGGTTCTTGCATGCACAGTATTATTATATTACCCTGTAATTGGATTAGTCTGTTGCGAGACAATTATTTCAAAAATACCTTTTTTACTACCTTACATCGCCATGTTGTCCAGTTCCTTGCCTCATATTCAAAATATTCAAAAATATGTGTTGACGTGGCAGATGCAATAACAGTCCACCCTCTCTCGAAATGTTTCAGAAAAATAAAGTGAAACGATTCAAAACGTTGATTCTAGCATTAATCGACACAACCAACTAACCGCCAGCACCAGCAATGAAGCTGCGAAATTTTAGCTGAAACTTGCCTGAAAAAACGATGCTCGGAGAAGGAGAGAGCATAGTTGGATGGAGCGTGGAGAGTAAAACTTTTTTAATATTACTTTCCCGATAAGGGTAGGTGCTTTGACATTGTTTCAGGCGAACCCTATACTATATACGTTTTAATTTCACCAGAACAGTTACCTGTCCGTTTGTATTGTTCTTGTTTCCAACAAATGGAATAGTTAGGAACAATGGTTAGCAGAAGAATCGCCGCTCTACAGATGGCTTCACGTTGCTAATATTTATTTAGCAGAGTGCATGTTATTTATAACATATTATTCCTAATAACGTTACAACAATTGAAACATCTCTTTCTGTTAAGCTGTTGAGTATTACCATTGATTGTCATCTAATTTGGGAGCCACATGTTGAAATGCTGTGTCATAAATTACGTAAAAGTGCTTACGGTATAAAGATTTTGTCAAATCACTGCAGTAAGCAAGTTTTACTTACTCTATACTATTCAAGCTTCAACTGTCACTTGCGCTATGGCATTTTATGCTGGGGATGCTGTTCATTGATAAATAGAGTATTTCTTCTCCAGAATTATATTACTAGAATCATTGAAAATCTTCATTGGCGTGAATCTTGCAGGGATTATTTTCGATTCTTAAGAATTTTAACAGTAGCTAGTATTTACATTTATGGATTATCAATATTTGTGTATAAAAATAAACTGAACCTTTTCAATAACAAAGAAGTACACAATTACCAAACTCGATCTAAACATCTGCTGATACCCCCTCAACATCGTAACTTCAGCATATCAGAAATCTTTGAGTTACATGGGTTGTAAAATATTTCATAATTTAAGAGCTGATATTCAAAAAGCACCAACATTAAGCATCCGAAAGTGATTTTTAATCTGTATTGTATTGGTTTTGACTTTTGATTTGTTATAGTCCAGTGGCGACGCGTCCATGTAACCATTGTTACCATTGGTAACAGTTAAACATCTTAAAAATAAATATTTTATGACTAAGTACTGTGCTAAGCTGACTCGCCTCGACTTGGTTGTCGGTTGTTGCCATTTTCATTTATGGATACACTTGGTAGTCCGTTACCGGCTCGTGTCTGATGGCGGCCGCACGCTTGCGTGGGGAGCTGCAACTATTATGCGGGCTTGTTACCATTTTTTGATTCGTTTACTCACTTCTCACTCGTTAGTGGCCGTTTTGGTTACCGGCTGTAGGGTGCGTGCAATTAAAGATGGATGAGTGTCGCTGCGTAATCAATCAACTACTTGAAAAGTCATTCTCATTGTATAATTTTTAAGAAAAAAATGAGATCATTGAAAATGGAAGACCAACACCTATTTTAGATAGTTTTAAAAATTAATAAAAACACATAGTATGATATTTTAAATTAAGTTGGTATATGGAAACTTTTGGCTATGTGGTTGCAAAAAAACAGATTGTATTGTTGGCGATTTCTTCTGTTTTATACGGAAAAAATAGCTGGACCACCAGCGGAGTCAACGATTTAAATAGTTTTAGGGCTCTAAAGAGGAGACATGAAATTTATCCGTTACATGTGAGATGTGTAGCCAATTTAATTCAGTTTGGCAAAACAAGAATCGAAAGTTGTCTTAACCAAGCTTTTAGGCAGCACACTTCTAGATACCGTATGTTTTTTGGCAAAACAGGAATTACCGTTCATTTTGAAGGGGATGATTCTGACAATAGCGGAAACTACAGGGAATTGTTAACATCCATTGCCAAAAAAGATCAAAAATTTTCCGAACATCTAGAAACGTCGACTGTTTTTTCGGACGGCTTGGATTAGTCATAGCATAAGACGATGAGGTATATCAACTGCCCCAGACGCTCTGTCCAGGAATGTTTACCTTAATTTGAAATTAGTTTAAATAAAATACCTAAAATAAGCAAAAACTTATATTTGGGAGGTTCAAAATAAACTTTTTTTGGTAACAGTTTAGGAAAAGTCACGCGTCGCCACTGTTATAGTCTGTAGCTATTTAACAATGAAATAAATGTATTATCATTATTATTATTATTTGTTTTTGGTCGGTCTCACCGTTACACACGGGGTATGTACACAACACGGGAGGAATTCACCTCAGCCTATTGCGATGAACTTGCGAACTATGTGACATGTTTGCAAGATTGCGGCTTTCTGCATCAATGCAATAAAATGCGCTGAAACTTTGATTTTCTCTAAGTGAGAGTGGAGATTTACAGAGACTGCCCCTTCCACGACACTTTACTGGTATTATGCAGACCTCTGATAGTTTCCAAATGTTTTTGATTTCAATGGCAAGGTTATGGTACTTTTCAGCCTTGGTGTATTCGGTTCTGATTATGTTTACTGTGAGTGGAACTGCGATATCAATTATGTATGCTTTCCGTTTATTTTTATCGATCAGTAGTATGTCTGGCCGGTTATAGTCAACTGTTTTATCGGTTATAACTGGCCTGTCCCAGTACAATAGGGCCGACAGTTTCTCGAGTACTGGGAGTGGTGTATATTTATAATATGGCGCGGTTGACTGAATGAGATTATAATTTTGGGCTAACGTGGAGTGTATTATTTTGGCTACTTGATTATGCCGGGATAAGTAAGCACTATTGGCCAATATGCTGCAGCTGGAGGTGATGTGTTCTATTGTTTCACCTGGCGTATGGCGTTTTTTATATACGTCGTGTGTATTCAGGCCTAGTATATGGCGTTCATAGTTTCTAGTTCGAATAACCTTATCCTGAATAGCACATAGAAAACCCTCCGATTCCGGATGTAGGTAGCCTTCCACAAAAATTGATAGTGAGGACTTTTTATCAATTCCATCTTTTTCAAGTGTTACAGGATATCTCCCGTGAAGGGCTTTCTCTTTCCATCTGTTGAGCAGGTCAGTCGACGTCGGTATTGATCGATCTCATGGTTCATGATTTCTGCCCAAATTCATGGGGGTGATGTTGCTGTCTATAGCTGTAATGCTCCTAATGTTTTGGCAATTGATGTTGCAAAAATATCGACGAAGCTTGGACACTTGCTCTTTGCAAAGACGCTCAACATTTATCAGTCATCTTCCCCCAAGGGCCCTAGGTATGTATACTCTTTCCGTGGCAGATTTAGGGTGTAGCATACGAAATTTGGAGAGTAATTTTCTAGTTTCGCGATCGATGTCTGCTATGTTTGTATCGCTCCATTTAATAACGCCAAAGCTAAATGACAGCACTGGCACAACCCAAGCATTTATTGCCATTATAAGATTTCTTGAATTGAGTTTGGTGTTGAGGAGTTTTGTTATCCTGCTGATGTATTTTTGCTTTACGATTGCTTTTAAGTTGGTGTGATCCAATCCTGGGTTTTGTTGAAAACCTAGATACTTATAATAGTCTTCTGGGTATAACATAGCTATGTTACATATGCTACTTGCGGCGGGTGCGGTCTTACCCCTATTCATTTTGAATATTCCACACTTATCCAACCCGAACCGCATGCCGATGTCCTCACTGAACATTTGTGTTGTATGTTTATTTATTATTATTATTATTATTATTATTATTATGTTGTATTATTGTAGTAAAACATGAGAAAAGGGTGAAAATACGAGAGCCAGTGACACTCGACCCCACATTATCGGGAATGTTGACAAATGTGGTTTCGCAGTGTGGCTGGTACTACTACCGCCAAACAGGTTTTGCTTGGATCATCGGTCGAAATTCTGTTACAGCTAGATCAATATTACAGTCTTATAATAATTCATTGAGGAACTTTGCAACAGGATATTCCCGTATAGCCCTATTTAACAACCACAAGCAGATGCCATCCTTGTCAACATTCTCGATCACGTAGGATGTAGTGGCATATCCGTTTAAGTGGGTGACATTTATCGGGTCGGTATGAACTTTAAACGGCACTAATTTTCAACTTTATGAAACCATATCTTCCAGTCATTCCTAGATTGTAGTGTAAGAAATAAAATGCTTCGGGGACCTCGGTTGGCCGAGTGGGTCAGACTGTCGTGCTACTGATCAGCCAGCCGGCCGGACCGCGAGTTCGAATCTCGCTTTCGGAAATAACATTCCAAAGCCATGGATGTTGTGGTGTCATGTGTTTGTCAATTAGAGATTTACATATATAAAATATTCTGTAGCTGAGGTATACAACCTGATGCCAATTTGTGTAAAAAACATGCTTGGGGAAAATTGTAAGTGGACGAATTACTTGGTGTAAGCGTGTTAAAGGGGTTGCTCCACTAGAACATGGGTCGAGCCAAGAAAAAAATTTCCGCTTCAATTTTTTATTTGCGAAAAATTAGGTTAAGATAATTTTTTTCCATCAGGTTAGTTTATTGAATGCGAGTGAACCTTGTCTCATTTTTTTCAGCATTGAAACACCCACACATTACACCAAAGTCGGGCAAAAAAATTTCAAGTTATTATGATGAATTCTCAAAAAAATTGTCAATTTACTATTTTTCTTGGCCATCTCTATTCACACAACACTGACCTCTAGCCCTGTGGCGAATAAGTGCTCTGGCACGTTATTAAAGTACTAAAATTCGACATCAACATATCTTTGATTTTTTATCACCTTTTTTGTAATCCTATATCTTGCGATCTATTCGACAGCTCAGGGAAGCCATACGGTTGTAAATATTTTTTATAGAAGGCATCGTACTTGATAGTGAAACAGGAACGTCTTAAGGTGATTTAAAAATATAACTCCAGACACATAACTCACTGTTTATCAAACTAAGTATTCATTAGCGTGTTGTTTTTGCAAGATGTGTCTGTATCACCATTAGTCACTACATGGATATGAGCTTGCACCTTATTCGCTGTTTTCATTTTGTTTTAAATACCTAGAATCCCCCCGCCCCCACTGCATTGCATTGTACATTTTTAAATTAAATTCACTGTTTCACATGTTTTAATACCATGGAACTACAATACCTTTTAACCAATTAAGTACCAGCCGACAATCGTAAGGCTTTCCAGAGCTGCAGAAAAGATGTTTTCCAAAACAACTGCGATTGAAAGAAAAATTCAAGATATTTTGATTTGGAATTTATTGTGCTTTTATGTGTTACAGCAGATATTCGGCACATTATTAGGCGTCAGTGTCGTGAGAATACAGGTGATTAAGGTGAATAGTCAGTCTTTTAGTGGTTTTATTGCAACAACTTGAAAATTCTTTGGTAAGTTTGGAGTCCAAGAGTTTAATCTGTGAGTGTTGTCGGGATAAAAAAGGGACCAGGGTTCATTTTCTTAGCGATGAAATAAGTAATTTGAAAATTATTTCGTTGGTATATTAAGTGACAGAGTCTATGCTTCAAAGTACAGCCTAAAATTGTGTGCCAAGCTGTGGCGAAATGACCTCTAGAGCGATCTAGTAAGTTTTGCTACGTCATAACTTAGATTGGGACCCAAATCTGCCTGAACATTAGGGTTCTGAAAGGAAGATGGCCTTTATGCGCTGACATTGACAGTTTACATTAAGTGTATGGGATGCTTTATTTGGTACCCAGAATAGGAATATCCAGCAAATGCAGAGAATTTACGATTATACGAATTTCAAATACATTTTTTAGAAACAAGGCAAAAAATTCAATTTTGTTAAAGTAACATTTTTTGGCATTACTTGAAAAGTATCGAGTCAGTAAAAAATATAAAACTGCCGGAATAAGTACACTAACTTTAACTTAGAAATATCATTATAGGTTTACTCCAAGATTGAATATTGTTTGAAAAACACTGGTAGTGTGTTATATGTCTGAAAAGAAAATTATAAATATTTCCAAAACATCTTTAAACGCACAAGGTGCTCTATGTGAGCAGACGGTGTGGTGTTGACAACTGAAATGTATTGAAAGAAAATACGGTCGTACGGCAGAATTTTACGCCTTTTGGTTTTTCGCAGAAATCATTGTTTGTCATAGTAGAGCAAAGGCAACTAACAGAGTTTAACCTTCACTAGTTAAAGATATACCTATAAAAATTAAACGTCAGATATTGGGATCATTTCTCATGCCTCTTTTATCAAATGGTGCTGGGGAGGTCTTAATATTTAGACGTGTTCAAATTGGTTCACATTTTAGTAGCAGTATTCTCTTGGATCAAAGCTTCATTTGAAGCATTAACATAAAGATCTAATGAAATGGAAGCATCAAACAGGTACCTTATGATCAAAGTGAAAGCTAATTAAGGACTACCTTTCCCCACGGCATCTTTCCACGGTATGTTTTCAAGAAAATTAACTTCGTCGCTTGCATCGCTTGTGAGGCTTCCACATTCTCTTAGAGTATGAGCGAATTCAAACTTAAGCGGGCTCTAAATAACCCTCAATCCCCTTTTCCTAAGTAGTTACGCAGAACAATTGATATCTTGACTTTGACAGATTGTATAGCTATTTGAGATAATCGATTAAATATATTACAAAAAATCCGTTGAGAAGTACATATGGGTATTTCCCTAAAATACCATGTGTTTTTATTTTCACAATACAAATGGCGTAAAATTACATAATAATACAGTTGTTACATATATTTAACGATTATTTCACTTGAAAACTCGTGTAATACAGAGAATACCGTAAACTGTGAAATCACATGTATAATGTGAATTTACCAGATTTAAGTTTTTTTTGTGTAAAATCCTAAAACACGGTGCCAGAACGTCGATGTAACACCAGCTTCATGACATAGCCTTTGGTGACGCCAAAACTACATTTTTCTAGATTAGACTGGTTTTTCAGGCTCCAACAAGTAGGTTGTATTGTGAAAATTGTGATCACTTGTGAGTGAATTTCTCTTCATTAATAGTAGAGTACCGATACCCTTTTCAATGATTTTCTTTTTTCAAATTTCATAGTTATTTGATTGTAGAATTTCTCACGTATTACTCGTATATCTGTCATTCTCAGTGACTGAATATTGTATTGAAATATTTCTTCTATCTGAGAAATTTCTTCATAAAATATTGTTGGTCCCTCGTAGAGCTGGCGACCAGCGCGCCACCTTGTGACTTTACACGTACTAGCAGTATAGGGATATTTTGTTCTGTCGAACGTGCCTTCTTCAGGGGCACTTATTCAACCTTCTTTTAGGGGGTTGCGTGCGCAGACGGCCCAGCGCCATTTTTCTTTCTGCTGTAGTTGTGTGAGGGCGTTTTTTTTCCCTATCTTCCAGATTTTGGGATATTAACGCCCCAAGCACCAGTTTATGGAGTAATACCCCTTTATTTTGTACCTTACGTTTAGTTGTGTTTATATGGGTACTACCACCCGTCTATTTTTTATGGGATTTTAACCTTCAGCGTGGAAAGCCATTGTGGAGAACCACCTTTCATACTCCTCCAGCTTTGTTTTTTAACTGTCTTGTAGCTGTTTCGCAGCCGATTTTTTTGGAAGCCATCTCTTCCGCTTTAAAAAAACCTTGATGTGAACAGGGTTTTTTATACCATAAATTTTTAGAACGAGGCGAGCAGCCCCTATCTTGTGACGTTCCTTACGTCACTGCTCACTACTGGCCACTGATTTTTGACCTGAGTTTTTGAGAGCTGAGAACATCACAGCTACGCCTAGAGCTGTAACTGCAAGAAGACCATTGTCCAGATAAGTTTAGGTTTAGGCGTTGAAATATTTGTAAGACCTATATTTGTAAAGCCTTGGTACGTGTACCATGGCAAACGTTTTACAGGATTAGTTATTACCGTCTATTAATTTTATTAGCAGGTAGCTTTTAATAACATCTTTTCTTTTAACTGGCACTCCAGTGGTGGAGCATATGTGCTGCTTGTTTTGGCAATATATTGTGATTCTCTTTTTTAATATCTTGTTTTATTTGGCTCTCTGTATACAGTTAATTAGGTTTCATCGTTAGTATTAGATTTTTTTCTTTCTGTGGTGGTCAAGCAAAACAAGTTCCTATTAAAAACTCGGGCATTTGTGGCTTAATCCGTCTTGAGTCACTGACGCTCTTAACACCGCCCCCTACTCTCAGGTGTATTGAGCTAGTGCCTAAATTTACACGTCACAGCTTTTTTGCATTGGCCGACGCTTAGATTTCATTTACTAAGTCATTAATTAATTTAATTTAAAAAAAGAGGAAAGAGGAATAACACCAGCATTTCCTCTTATTTATAAAAAAGGCGGGGCAAGATTCTATTTCTTTTATGCTATTTTATCTTCCACAAACAGTAGGTCTAGAATATGCCTCGGTTTAGTTTTTCCAATCTAAAGGGTCCGTCAGAGAGAACGCATGTTTTTTAAATGAGTAGAACAGTCAAAATCAGTATGGGAAAAAATATTTTATCATATCAAAATACTCAGAAATACATGCCATTTTTTGAGTTAAACAAAATTTACGTTCTAAAAACTATGTGAAATGCAGGAATCCAACCTCTCCCAAAATGAGCCCATTGCGTCGGCCAGCATCCGTGCAGGAATTTGGGCTACTTTTCTTCCTACTTCCTCCTTCAAATCAACGAGGGTCCGAAGCTTGCTTTGGTAAACTTTTGATTTCAGGTAGCCCCATAAAAAAAATCACACGTTGACAGCCCTGGCGGTTTTTTTCATCACATTACATGTTGTGCTGAATGCTTCCACCCATCTCAAAATGGTGTTACGATCTGGTACTGTCCCACGACGTTGCGTTCGAACGACAGACTCGCCATTTTGAAAGTACCGACGTACAGTGAATTCACAATGCTCAACGTACCAAACCAATTGAAACGGCACTTCTCCCACTATCCAACACGCCCTTCCCCACCGACACGGAACCAGCCCACTCGATGTAGTACCCATTCGAAAAACGTGCATTCTTTTTGATGGACCCTGTATAAGAAAGCCGAATAAGATTTTGTGGAAATTCAGAATGTGTTTTTGTCCTATCGATTTATTAGCATGGCTCCTGTGGTATGATTAATGTGGATTGTGTGAAAGCAAAGGTTTGTATTGGATTTTAGCTGTTATTAATATGATTGCCTTATTTTTGGCTTGATACTTTAAAATAAAGCTTTTTTCATGTACTACAACTGATGAACCAAGTATAATTCAATACATACATCATATGTTCGTGTATAAACTGTTTAAAGCCTGAACGCCTTTCAAAATGGCCATCTTCAGTGACTAAAGCCTCACTTAAGAGTTACATATCTTTGAGGTTGTGAAGTATCTGAATTGCGATTCAAATCTTCTTCTATAACACCCCAAAAAGTACGTTGGGTTTGGTTCATGATGAAACATTGTTATTTAATTGTTAGAGAACCGCTCGCTCGCGTTATTGCCCCGTACTACACAGATTCCGAGGTCTTTAAATTAAGTTATGAGACTGACTTTTTTATCTCTTTATTCAAATATAATCACAATTTTATATTATCACCATCAAAATAACTTCCTTCTGGAGCCTCACAGCCCTGGAGACGGTTTTTGCACTCCTCACAGCAGTGCTGCAACTCCGATACTGGAATAGCCTTCAGCTGGTCAGTTACAGCCATTTGCATGTTGTCGACTGTCCCAAAACAAGATCCCTTGATGTGATTTTTCAACTTCAGGAGGAGAAAAAAGTCACAAGAATTCAATTCAGGCAAATAAGGAGGCTGAGGAGCCACAGGAATGTCCTTACTGGCCAAAAACCCGTATATTGACATGCTGTGTGACAAGGAGCATTATCGTGATGCAACGCCCAGTTGTTTTTGATTCCTTGAACTCATTTTTAGAACATAAAAAAATACTACGGACAATCAACTGACTTGAACGAGTATACTGAAGGCGGATCACATGTTCGTATAACTCCCCTCCAAACCAGGCACCTCCAGTGTTTCCAGATCGAAGCAAAACAATGCAACTACAAAGTGCTTTGTAATACACATATGACAATCAAATAATTTTTCAATAGCTTAGGGAGACAAAGACATAAGAACATTTTTTAGTTCCATTCAAAATCTACGAAAAGTAAACACTCTGGACTGGAAGGTGATTGTACAACCTTATTGCCATTGTGATATAAATCCTATGAGTAAAGGCTAGTCTGTGTCCACGTGTAATTAGTAAATCCCTGTAATTTGGTACTATGGGAGTGAACATCTTGATGAGTTCTTAACTCGGTAAAGTGCGTTTTTACCCATAAGAAGTAGCGAACTGTATGCTAATTTTCTCTGTTGTGAAAAAGGAGATATTTCTATGGTAGTAACTTATTCTAGAAAGCTTTCTGCTTAAATGCTCTACATGATCTTTGAAGGTCAAACCACGGTCGATTGTAACAGCTAAAAACCTGATTGCCCGCGGCTCAGCGTCTTTCAAAAATTGACAATAGTTGTCTTTTAGGTGCTCAGTGTTAAAGAGTTTGTATTGAATGAGGGTTTAGCTCTATTAATTTTATTTCCACCTGTTACTTCTGGTTGGTGGAATATAATACAGTATCATCAGCATATTGCATGGTCTTAACAGGATCCTCCATATTCGATGAGAAATCTTTGATACAAGTATATCATAAACATCCTATAAGTTGAAGTGGAGCACCCTCAACACCAAACGCAATCGAAGGCCTTGGACAGTACGCAGAAAGCCGCTGATAGCTCTCCTCTCAAAAGCCTCCACTACAGCTGTCACAAGACTCATTATGACATCGACTGTGGAAAGAAAAGCTCTAAGAAGATACTAGTAGCTATTCTTTTATACAAATTTAATTAACATTAAACTGCTAATTCAATCACTTTACCAGGAGAAGGCACTACAGAGACCAGCCTGTAATTGCATTTTGTTGCTCCCTTTTTATGTTAGAGGTACGCATTCGTGGCTCACAGCGGGTTGCCAACAAGGAGAAAGGTTCTAACTTGAGTTTAGACGCTTAGCGACCTCAAAAATAAAATTTTTTAACAGAGTTCCTGAAAAAGAGGACGTGTTCTATTGGCAGAGGATGGGCACTTTCGGTAAGTTATATTCTTTAGCACTGGTAGAAGACTCGCTTCCCTGCCAGAAGAAAAAGTACGGAAATCTAGCTGCCGTCCCCTGGTCTTATCTTCCAAGACGATGTTAACTTTGGGACGAACGTTTAATGATTTGAAGAACCCAGCAACATACTATAGATAGAATGAATGCATTCACAAAATTATTTCACAAACGTCAAAACATAAATCGAAATCAGAAGGCAATACTACACTTCCTCCTAGTTATTCTACACCCTCGTTTTCCAGAATTGACCTCCAGATATCAGGTATGATAATCCTAAAATAGTTTTCTTTTTCAGATAGTGATAGCTGCCCTACACATACGCAGATTTCTGATCGCTCGTTCAAGAAATCTCCTCCGAATCGTGCAAACCCTGCAACAGATTTATTTCCTTAGCCCTTGGGAGAAATCTATAACCTACGTTCCCCTCTTCCATGGGTAATTAACTCCGTTTTGGCGATTCCCTATAGGTATCAAGGATGCTAAAAAGAGGATTTTCAGCGTTTTTCTTACATTAACGTAAATTGGTCTTTACAAAGATGGATCGTTTCGTTTACGAGATCTGACGGCGTAATAGTTGATAAGCCACGGAGATAATAATATGTATACAGGTTAGCTGAAGATTCATTAGTCATAAAGAGAAGCTAGTATGTCTGACATTGTAACTTCTGGAACGGTTTCACAACCTTCACATTCCTTATGTGGAAGTGAGCGGTGTGTAATATATGTGGCCGTTAAGTTTCAGGCAGTTTTTTGTGTATTTGTAGTGGTTTGGAAGCCCAAATATTAAAACTCGTAAATAGCAACAACCAAGTTTATTTTTATTATTTTATAATTTACTGTTTTAAAATCGTTCGAGTTTGTAACGTTGTGGCCTTTAACCATTGTTAAAGATTCTCCTTATGTTAGAAATAAATCCCATTATTAAATCTACTTGATCTTACGACCATTATATCAGTAAATATTCTCCTTTAAACATATTTATCTAGCTTTCTTTAAAACTGCTGACTTAAATGCAACCAGCAGGCTATATTTCATATCCAAAATTGACGCCGCATTTTGTTTGCTTCCTCGAGATGCTGGAAGCCATGATAGATAACAGTGTTGAGGATTACATTAAAATGATGAATTATCAACTCAAAGGCGTAATTCCGACTTATTTTAACATTAAAACAATTAGAATTATATAGATAACGTTATTTTTCTTTCAAATTGATGTTTTTAACGTTTTCTAAAATTTTTTATTATTTTTTTAATTATAAATTTTAAATATAACTTCAAGAAGTTTGGAAGCGCCTGAGTTCTTAAGACCTCTATTAGCATTTATCTTTAAAGTCGACCGCGCAAGCATTTTTCTACCTTGAGAGTCCGAAATATTCAACTTTTGATTATTTCATAGTTACCGATACGTACCTATATAATAACAGTAAAATGATATCAATGACATTAATAATAATAACAATAATAATAATAATTTTTGGATGCAACACCAGTGCTGCCCAATGCGTTGTGGAGAACGAGAAAGCCATGTTCGTTATTGAATTTTCGGCTCCGGTCGAAGTGAACATCGTCGAAGGAGGACCAAAAGTCTGACCAAATACCAGGGGCTTCTTAATCACCTTTGCATGCTTCGGCGAGATCACACTGTCAGTCCGCTAGTCATGGTTATTGGATCCTTGTGTGTGAAGAGTATTCCGACCATCGGCAAGCATTTTAGCCGGAAGAATGCAGCAAGCGGTCATGCTCGGTACCCTCCGACCCTATCCCTACTAAGAACACACCAAAAGGCATTTCCAATGTTCCTCCAAACTTTATTTTGGGTTCTTCGAATAATTTCGTCATTGAAATTCTTGGAACAACCCTCCAGTTGAAAACCATAGAGCCACACAGGTTTTAAGATCTGATTATTGGATCATGATTTTTTTATGGAGTAACAGCATTGACGATCTTCCAGACAGTGACAATCATAGGTCGATACTCACTACAGAGTTGCCTTGATGTGCGCATTACTGTTCAATGTAAATCCAGTGGGTACTTGAATTTGCAATGTATAAGGAACCTCCTTGTAGACTTTATCCACTATCCAAACAATAGTTGGAGCTGGTCATTTTTTAACCTCAGTAGAACTTCTAGAATTTATACATTAACAATAAATTATTTACTGTTAGTCTCAAACTAATAGAATCATTTTTTATATTTTACAATAAAATTGGTTAAACAGTTCATAATTCCATTAATTGGTATACTCTGAACAAAACGAACTATAATAAATTGTAAGAAATATTGGTTTACGTTTGGCTTTCATTTATAATTATTTTATTTGCATTCTTTCTATTATCATAATATTCTATAATGTATTTCCTTATTATAATATTTTATTATTTAATTAAGCTTGATTCTCCATTCTAAATATTTTATTTGAACGCTCTACTTATTCAGTATTTGTATAACTTATTTCTTCAAATAAGTCGTCGATTTTTTCAGTCTGCTCGTCATTATCGTCAATTCTAATTACAGGAAGGTTGTAGCATTATGTGTCATCATCACCATCATTACCATTTATGTACAAAGGTGTGCAATTTGACCCACCCGTTTGGCAACCAGTAGTACATATGCAGGAAATTTATTTGATAGTATCGTCTGGTATTAAACTGTCCATAGTATAGATTAGTTCGTCTCCACCCGTACTTTGATAACTGGCAATATACCCGTAATATTAGTTGCTTACCAATCTTTATCTGGCTCCTACTGGTCGCAGAGGGTTTTTCAAATATACGTTTTTCAACCACCTATCTAAATCAACTTGTTAAAATAAATTATATTAGAAAATAACGGAATTATTGTAAATGCTTATAACTATAGAAATGGCTATTTTTAACATCATTTTTAACAACAATTTTGAAATAAATAATCATGTTTTTGCATAAGTTCTTAACGTTGAAACCTTAGAGAGAGAAGTAGAATCAATTTCACTTTTGCAAAATGTTCTAGGACCATATTTTGGGCAAGAACTGTTGTTTAACTAATTCGTCTGTGGGATAAAGAATTAGTGTTTTACATAAACTATTAAGCAGAACCGGTAGAAATTTAGCACCCTTATTAACACCAATGGTGCCCCCACTCTCACAAATGTTTGGCCATTTACAGTTGTAAAAACACACTGAAAGACTTTTTATGCTCTAAAACCTCCAGTTTGCCAATTATCTATAAAATTTGATTTGAAAATTATAGAGGCAAAATACTGGTTTTTGGCTTTTTGCATTCTTTATAAAAAATAGGATTCTTGTTGTATTTGTCATTTAAAACTTTCAGATATCTGCTAAACTTTTTTCACCTATTTTTTATTCAGCCTGGACTATGATGATAATATTTCGTAAGAAGTGCAACGTCGTCCAGATATTTTTAATACTATTAAGTGTCATATTTAAGTTGCTCATCAGCATATAGGACTGTATTCAAAGATAGTGGAAGAGGCAGCGTTCAAATAAATGGGAGCGACGAAGGTGGAGACGTCGCCCAACTAGCAATTTTGGTGAAGCGTTCATTAGATACAGCAATGAGCGAAAATTAACATTTTCTACTCATCCCCGCCATATACTGCGGCTATCAAACCGATTTAATAGATATGGGGTTGATATATAGGGCTACGTTAATCAGTAAAGCCGGAGCTACATACATGAATAACATTAATGTGACAAAATGCTATGAAACTTACGTCTTAAGGCACCAGAAAATGTTTTTTCTTAAATAACTGTTAACATTTAGAAGATTTTTGAACAAGATTACTACTATGTTGAGTCTCCATAAAACATGCTCCACTATTTTCGTTGAGTAGAAATGAACTAGCCCTAACGCACTCTAGCTAGTTTCTTCATGTTTTGTAAAATATCGGCCATAAGTAATATCGCTTGTGAGCTTTTTTACGATTGATTAAATAATTTTTGAGGCAGCTTTTGGTTTGATAGCGCGCTGATCTGTTAAAAGTGGTCCTTTTTGCATAAGATTATGAAAAATCCGAATCAGAGTATTTTTCCGTACAGATGAGAAGATACATACTACCTACTTACACCAGACAAAAGCTCGCAGAGCTTCACTTCAAGCCCTTTTTAAACAAAAGGCAGTTGTCAACCCCCCACGGTGTACATACTCGTACATTGGGTATGTTCTTGTTAGCGGTCCGGTATGGCGTCAGCACGACGGTACGTCAGTAACAAATTGCCTGCTCTCCTGCGGGAAGAATAAAGATGGGAATGGGAGGCCGAGCGGCGATAGTATGGCACAGAAAAGCGGTTGCGGTGAATAGGAAATGGCAAGGTCGTAGCAACCCAGGAGGCGGGAGGAAGTTTAAAGAGGTGTATGCTGGATGCCAAAGTGTTTTTACTGCCTACTGTCGAGGAAGTATTGTAATGGTATAAGAATTGTGGAAAAGTGGAGTGTTATGTATCTTTTGATCTTACATGACAGGTACATCTCGCACAACCATATCACGTATTTCCCTCACTCTATCGGTCTGTTTACTGATTCTAGGTCCCACTATAACTTGAAAAGACTTGCTCGGCTTTTGATGAAATTTTGACGAAAGATTTCAACTATACCAAGGATGAAAATACTTTGTAGTTCTTCGTTCAAACATCCTGTAATTTAAGGACATATGCTTAATCACAAGACAAAATTACATATACTTTCATAGAATATGATGTTGAGAATGTTTGAGAGAAAGACTTGTTTCTTACACCATGACTAATTTCTTACAAAAAAGCTTTTTAACATACGCGATATTTACGGACCACCTAAACACACGAACCGTTTCAGACACGGAAACGTCTCTACGTGAATGCGGATTATTTTAAAATAGTTTTGCTTAATTCAAACCGTTTTTAAGAAACGCGGTAACGCAGGAAATGGCACAAAAATCTTTGGACATTTCAGAGTCAACAATCTATTACATCTGTTGAATTAATTTTTGGTAAAGTTGCACAAAACTCAAAAAAATATGGTCTACTAACTCTAACACATCGTTCATGTTCTTTTTTTTACTTCCCGGCGTAAGCGGAAAAAGTATTATTTACCGTTAGCGCTAATTATCTTGTTTATACTTTCCCATACTGTTCTGAATGTAATGCAGTTTTCATGTAAGTATCGATTCAGTACGCGAAAATGTTTTTGGGTTAAGATTTAAACGAATTAAAACTTGAAACATATATACAAGAAATCATGAAGCAAAATATACTTTCTTATAGTCTAGTGTACCGACTCGTCACCTTCTACGTATGTGTCTTTCAATTGGGACTGGATGTATGGTGGCCTTTAAGCGACGACTTCTTAAAGGAAAAGTCTTCTGAGCTGGATTTAAGTAACCTAATAAGACCACAAGCAGTAACTTTGAAACAGAAAGTACAATATTGGTTTAACTTGAGATGCAGTCATATGTATTCCGTTTACACATCGTAGGAAGATGAAAAAATTGTATGTCATTCTATAGGCGCTGTATTTTAAGAAATTCAAGGAAATTCGTAAGGATTCTAATATAAAATAAATGAGTAGCTGGTAAATCAATTTACAAGAACGAATAGCTAATACAGCAAAATAATTTTGAGGAACATGATTAATGGAAAATAAAGCGTCAAATTAAAGTTTATTCCTTCATCTCTCAAGATTCGGTTGAAAAATATTGAAAAGGTGTCCAATACTACTAGCTTAAATATATTTACCGAAAATTATTTTAATTGTCAAAAAATTTCCTTTTTTTGTCAAATGGACTTATTTATTAGGAAGAATGTGTAGAACATTATTTTTACATCTCCCAGCCGTATCTATTCTGAGAGTCGAAGGAATAGATTATAAATCAACACCTTACTTTCCAGTGTTAATCATGTTCTTCGTAATTATTCTGCTTTATTAGTTTTTTTCTTTTTGGTGGATGTATAACCTATTTTTTTTAACGTGTCACCTCACCAATGTTAGCCCATTATTTTCTTGAATCTCGGCATCTACAGAATAACCCGTATTTTATCTGTTATTTTTTATCATTCTGATACTCTATGTAAACGGAATTCATATGTCCGGATCTCCTACTAGGTGCTTAAAGGTAATTTTTGAATATTCCATTAATGTCAGCAAATCCTGTGACACTGTGTTCAAAATTCCATAATTGTAAAATAGCTGCCAATCTCTACCAATACCACCTACGCCAGGGAATATGCCGCCAAAAGGCGCAACTCGCTCTGGTGCAGCATTACTGTCGCTTTTGGGCGTTTGTGACGCATATCCCATCAGCACTAATTGGTTTTGCCGCGGTGATCCAATGAACAGTTCTAATTGCTGATATATCGCGACATTTTGCACCAAACAGTAGGTACGATCAAATATGGGGTTATTTTGATGGTGTACATTCAGGCAAATTAAATGAAAAAATGTACAATACCTAATTTTCGTTCAGGAAGCAAAAACGGTAAAATGATTTACGAGGGTTGAACCCTATGCTGCCTGACTTCTTTGCAGGTGCTTGTTTGTTCAATGTTGTTGACAGTGAAGCACGTGATCGTATTAAGGTACCGAAACAAAATATTAGTATATGTTTATATATTGGAGTTATGTGCTTTTTCGACCAAGTGTGGCAAAAGTTTTACCAGAAGTGGTTTCTGTTGAGCACAGAGACGTAATAAAATACCTGCAAGGGAAGTGTATGGTGCCCACAAAATCCTTTTTTACTGTTGGAATGGACATGTTTCCTTCCCGTGTATGTAACCATAATCAACTGCTGAAAGTGCTGTTTCGTGCTCAACAACTCATCAGCGCAGGATAGGTTTAGTAGTCCTGGAGACAAACGAACGGAAAGCAAACAAGTGTGAATAGTCTTTCGAGAAACTAAAAAAAAAACTGAGCGGAAGAAGGTGCAAAATTTGAAGATACTAGTATATCGACTGATAAATGGGAGGACCTTTATAGTGGTGCGACATCCATCTGTGCATTGCGCAGAACGACAGTTCAGTAATGAGTCAGGTGCGTAGGAGGCTGAGGATGAAAATTGGCTTTACAGAGCATTTCTTTATGATATAGTCGGACGTTGGTATAGGGAGCTTAAGTGCGGAACACTGATGACTGCCCAAAATATTAAAACAGTGCATAGTGTGGTATTACAATATGGCCATATATCATTAACTTACTCTCAAAATTGCTATATCCTCTTAAAGAGAAGCGTGGGTAGAAGTAAACAAGTGGCACAGTGTTTCATCAGAGCAGGCTCTGATTTGCTAGATTACTCACCGTATGCGCCAGACCTGTCGCAGAGAAGTGGATGTCAGCAGTCGGACAACGTGTCTACCGGGAAAAAATGCTGGGGCACCGTTCAATCGTTAGCATTGTGTGAAAAAATATAAATCGAATGTAGTTTTAGTGCGGAAGGGGTAGAGGATATGATTCAACCATTCTATGGAGCGGCCACTTGAGACAGGGTTCGGTCGTATACATTTTCTCTAGCTTAAAAGATGTTTTAGATGAAATCAACTAAGCTCATTACTTCAAAAATATTTTCTGATTGGTCAGTTTTGACGCGAGGATCAATTGAGTAGCAGATCTGATTCGCGGGTCAATAGTTAAATCGGACCTAGAAAATGCATTAATAACAGAACTGTCCCATTAATCGATAAGTGTTTAGGAGCTAAATATACACTCACGGCTTCACAACAGTCTAGATCCAATAGATACACTGCACATCGTTCACATTTGAGGAGTCCTTGAGCTTCACGCATAATCTTAGATACCAGGCACTCCAGGTTATTCTGTTCTTCGAATATACTCCGAGCAAGGTTCAGGAGGATCTGGAAACGATAGAATCAATCAGAAAAAGTTTCAAGTTTTGTGTGAATCCAGCATAAGACTAAATGAAGAATGTGACTGATAATACCGACGGGAATATGAAAAAACGTATTCATTTGAGTAAAAAGAGTAAAACAGAAATATCAAAACAACAATATGATAGCATTCTCCAATTCTAGCAGAATTCATCGGCAGATGTTGAACGGCGCTTCCAACATTTATTTGACACTAAATATGTGATTTGATCAATTTTCTGAATACTATTTTTCGACTTATTCTTCTCAAATCTTATAAGGGCCCAATGATCATCAACCTTCTATGTTATTGAGTCTTAAAATGTACAATCTGCATAAGTCTTGTATGGGGTTTGTTTCTATTTGGAATTGGTGCAAAATACAGTGGTGTGGATGGACCTCATCTGTAGCCATATATGCTCTAACGTCTATCTTTAGATTCTAACAGGAACCGTTCTCGTTGCATTCCTTGTTCAAAACCAGCATGTCTACATCAAGTGGTAGAAAGAGTGAGCCAGCTATCTGTTAAATCTGGTGTGTGCCTATCGTAAAATGTTGATACTAGAACTTATAGAACTTTTCAGTACACCTAATAGTTTGGGCTCAATTTAGGAATACCTTTGCAGTGGGAGTTTTGGAATCTGAACGATGGATGTCTGTATCCAAAATATTTCTCTATATTTTGCTAATTTAACTAGTGGGGGATATAAACACTTATACGAATACCATAGGACAATCTGTTTTTATTGAATTTTGTTGGTCCTTCGATGAGTACAGATTTTCTTCTGTAATTCAATCGCATCTGTTCGGCTTCTACTTGACGACGAAATTCTACTCTGAAAAGTGAGGTGCTGAGAATCTTTCGTTACGTATAAGTCATAAGCGCGATTTTCAGAGGAAGACGAAACCTCAAAATGTTGTTGTTCTTGCAATTTTAGGATGTTAAGAAGATTATTTGAGGCGCTAGAAAATATCAGTAGGTTAATAAAATGATGAATATATTATGGTTATTTTCGTCGGTATACTCTGCTGCCTGTCAGTCTGTCTGTCTGTCGGTTAGTCTGCTACTCCTTGGTTTTGCCTATAACTTGGAAAGTGCCGCTTGAGCTTTAATGAAATTTTCACACTAGTACGCCTAGGACGAAAACGCTTGAACATTGGTCCTGCGGCGTGTGAGTTAGGAGAAAAAAATGGAGGAATCAAAGTTGCTCCAATTTCGTTTTCTGATGGTTCAGATGGTCCTGATCATTCTCAGAAAGAAATTTCTGGCTGTTGAAAGTTCGGGATTGTAGTGAAGAGAGAGGGCATACCTCAATTTTTTCACATTAGTATACTTATACGCTCCAACCCCGTCAATTATGCGCACCTATTACATATATTTGATGCATCAGAGATCTTCCCGTGCATTTGCCCTTTAAAACTTGATGATGCTAGAAAAATATTTTAAAAGACGCGTCTCTGGCTACGTTCAACATGATTTGGACGATGGGTGTCTGAGTCTCGCATTCCGCAGTGTCTGTCGTACGTTCTCGGGGGACTGAGGGGCAATCACCACGAAAAGATAATGGAAGTGTACCTGCCTCCAAAGCTTTTTGAATAGCAGGGATTAGCTGCATTTCTCAAGGGAGAACCAAATACAAGAGATCTCCATAATTGTACACAAAATCAGCAAATTTCAATTGTATGACCCTGTTTGTGTGGCTACATTGTGTCTAACATAAATTTATGAACTGATGACAGTGTTGCGTAGGAAGTCTATAGTCCATCTGCTTGACGCCATTTTTAATAATTCATTCTCTTAAATAAATCAAAATAAAACATGAAAGACAATGACTGCTATAGCAACCACTATCACTTTGAGGTAATGCTTTCAGGTTTCAACTTTTGTTTCAGTGGGGTTCAGTTGTGCAGAAAATTCTCTATGAAGTGATGACAGCATTGCGTGAGAAGTGGAGAGTCAGCCTACTTGTCGCCACGTTTTGTTTTCCAAGGGCTAAATAAATTATCCGGTTAAAGTAGAAGGAATGGCGAATATTTTATGATAAGAGATTTTATGGTTGATTGCGTTTCAGATAGTCTACCATTTTCATGAACGAAGTCACAAGCTGGGCTGTAGAATTGAGTTTTAGAAATATCATCCATGAATATGCATGTGGGTTATAATTTACTTCGTAGTGGGACGTGACGTATGCAAATGAGTACTCGTTATTCATGTCCGTACTTTTCTTTGATGCGGAATGTACAACTTTGCTCACATATTGTTTATGAGATTTTATGTGAATCCCCGTTTGGCAATAACGTCGGCCGTGCTATAATGAAGGTCAATGTCATTTTAAGGTCAAATTGATTTTTTTAGATGGAACACTATACCGGAAATCGAAAGAGAGAATAATTCTAAGTTTGGATGTATCATTGATTATGACCTCGACGATGACTTATATGGTCATATCAGAGTCGTCAAAGCGATTTTCTCTGATCGGACCCTATGATTTTGACTCCGGAGTTAGAAAGAAACAAACAAGAAAAAATTCAAAGTATAAGTATGACCTTCAAGAAGGTTTCAAGGTCAATGCGATTTTCCTAAATGGCCCCTACACTTTTGACCGCGGAAATCGTAACAAGGGAATATTCTAAATTTCTCGACCTTGCACTAGAAGATCATTCAAGGTGAAAGCGATTTCCTCAAATGGGAACCTATACCTTAGTTCCTAGAAAATGGAAGAGGAGAGAATTTTAAGTTTGGATGCCCTTGACCTTGGAGGTAATTTCAGGAACAACTAATTCTATATTCTTCAATAGGATCCCATACTTTTGTAAATCAAAAGAAGCGAAATTTTTTGTTTGGATACGTCCTTGACAGCGACCTTAAAGGTTATTCCAAGATCAGTGTCAAAAGTGTTGGCTGACCTCAAAATGACCTTCAAGGTCAAGGAAATATCCAAACTTTTCCGGGATCAAAACTATAGGCATTTAAGGCAATTTGATTTTGAAAGGCTTTTAAGGTCAAATTGTCAAAGTTATTGCCAAGATCACTATTAGATTACTAAAGCAAAATCCTACAACTCTTGTCTTAGTCATTGTTTCTAGGGTCAATAGTTTCTGAGATCCGGGTAGAGTGGCGGGAACTCTTGGAACAACCTGTATATAGATCATGAAAAAATAATGCCACAAGTACTTATAGAAAAAATATCATATGGAGCTCCCCTACGTAGATACAGACCTCTAAACTTCGCTACTGGAAACCGATTTTTCTTGACCGCGTAGTAACCTGTTGTCACCGGTGTTTATTAAGAACAGTTAGCTCATTTAGATCGCCACAGACGAACCCTGAGGCAATATTGCTGACTTTCTGACTTTTTTACGCCTTGTACATATATTACTGATTTATAGACGGCACTTTTGGACAGCCTTTAGCTGAAGCAATTACGTTTTTGTTTAATTTCGATAGAATGAGCCGTTTTTGAGAAACACTCACGTGTTTCAATATCGTCCGTATCGATCTACACAGCTACTCCATCCTGGGGTTATCCGGGTTGCTAGTTATGAATCCTTTATCAGAAATACTATATTTTCGGTGCAGAAGTTTATAGAACTGCACTGAAACAAGAATGGTTTTCTCAATCAAGGTTTATTTTGCCGATGTCCAACAAGAGTACATTTAATCAACTCAAACAGCACGGTTTCCAAAAATGTTATCGTTGGTTGGGCCATTATTATACAGTGCAGGATTTTTTAACGATATTGTGTTGGTGTTAGTTCATCACTGGCGATCTGTGCGCTACTTTCTATGAACATTATCGTGTGAGACCTCACCTAGTTGCTAAGCTTTCAAAATTGCTGTAAATTCTGAGCACCTCAGAAGCTAATATAAAAGTTGGAGAGGTATACGAAAATTTTACAAAATTTTTAAATTTTGGTAGGTTTTATTGTGTCACTTTTAAGAAACTGTGTTTACGGAAAAATCTAAATATGTGTTTATCATTTCACTTAAATTACCTGATTTCTTTTGTACTCCAAAACGGACACTTCAAATAACTGGGCATTTTGTACACCGATCCCGCAGAAGGTAAGGTACCGTTGGAAGAGTTCTGCATCATGAGCATCGAACTCGCCAGAAGGTCTCTTGTTGATGATCTGGGCGACTCCGATTACGTCGCCCTCATAGTTACAGATCGGCATGCAGAGGACTGCATTGGCACGGTAATCCATGCGCACGTCGATTTCGGAGTTGAAACGGTGATCCTGGAACAAAATAAACTTTGATTATCAGAGAGTAACCGAGATAGATAGTTAGAAATTGCATATTGCTCACCAGCGCTAAATCTTTGAAAACACTATATCTTTAGTTTGTTGGGTCCAAGTCGGAATATTGTTCATCAGCTTGGAACCCTTATTACATTTACCAAAAGCAGATGGTACAGAAGGTGCAACCTCATTTTCTGAAATCCTATTTCAAAGTTCAGGAAGCGTATCCTGAGGGGTATCAGTGAACAGCTTCTATCCATAAAGTTCAACATGAATTACTTGGCTTTGAGAAGAACCATGAATTTTGGTATAATTTCTTCACAAGCTCCTTCAGCTATATTTCAAATTTATTTTCACCTTACGTCAGTTATGTTGCGCTCATCTGCTGCTACGCGCCTTTGCACGTACCTGCCAAAAATGTCAATGCTATCGTAGACAATTGCGATATGCATTCTGATTCTTTAGGTATTATTCTACTCCGTACTACTAATAATACCTGATATTCTTTTTGTATTGATTTCTATATTTAGGTATACTTTTGTACATATTTTTCTCCAGTTTGTAATGTTTATATGTTGTAAATTATGGTATTATGGTATTTTTCTTTTTTTTTCATTTCACTGTTCAGTTACGTATATATTTCTGATATTTATCCTTCTCTGTACAAGTTGTCGTATGATGGGAAGTACACCAATTAAATTCATAGAGAAAGTTGGAAGGAACCTGAAAGAAGGGAAAGAATGACAGCAAAGAGGAGGCAGTGTATCGGCTGGAGAGATGATTTAGCATTGTCAACTAAGATTCCGAAATGATAATTTAGTCTAGATGATAATTTCTTTTGAAGCCTGCTGATGGAGGATTCTAATTTTGTAGCTCCTGAATTTGCACATTTTGAGTTTGGTCGCAGTCTAAGACATAAGCTACTGAGCTTGTAAACTGCGTCATCTATTAGCTCACAGTTGGTTTTATACTATAGCTGGAATGAAACGCTACGGTGCATAGTGAGGTATTAGTATTCTAATAATCTGTGTTGATGGTATAATTTTTGGTTACGATTAGTTAGGATATCCAGCAATATCACAGCTATAAAATTCAATACTATATAGCCGAAGTTTGTTGTTCAAGTCTTGTTTTGCGATTTTGACAAGAGGTCTGGTCATGTTATAACGCACGTACTACTTGCTGTATTCACGGAGAGGGATGGTTGCGTTCGTTTTGCAAATGAAGTGAGATAGTTCCCAGAGAGATAAGGCTGTCAAGTCAGTGAATGTCTGGCTGACTTCACCGCTCAAAAAGAACTGCTAAGCTAATCTCAACAGACAAATGTGCATCATCTGCCATTAATTGTCAATTTTTTTGCATCCGGAGAAATTTCTGTATTTTGGCAAGAAAGAAGGCAGTATTATGGAAGCTGAACCCGAGGGGTCCCCAGGCGACCCCTCTACTGCTTTGAGTGGAGTTGGCGCGGAGTGCAGCGCTACTTTGGAACATATTCCAGAAAACCGAAATGAGACAACGCCAATGATGACATCAGGGATGACACCGATACTGGAGAGGGAAAAACGAGAACCATAGACTTTTGAAGATAATTGCAGACCAAGCAGCCCAGATTCAGAGACTGACTTACTGTGTGGAGTCACTTAATGCCCAGGTTTTTAAGCTCACAAGTGTCATTAATAAATCAGTTCCCAATTTTTGCTTCTTCCATAACAGCAAAACGCAGACACAACAGTCATTCGAGTGACCTACATTCTGAGACCGATGAGGACACACAGGGTGATTCTTTTCACACCTGTGCGACGTCGCAAAGTGAGACTGCGCAAAACAGAATTTCGTCCGCTACCGACGAAATGCCCAAATAACAAACATTCAGGAAACCTAAAACCGTCTGCGTTTGTACCCTCTACCGCTTCTACTAGTCAGCCAAGGGAAAGACCTTTATCAGCATCAACACAGAGTGCTCCTCCTGTTATACCCCAAGTGCAGTCTGATCCATTGGCTAACTGCAACTCATCTTCCTTGCCATCCAGCGGATCTCTAAACACACAAGCCCAATCGCCTCCCCAGGGACGTATTACTACAATCGTGTTGAGAGATGCGACAAAATGACGCACCTTAAACTATTCCTTTGTAAGTCTTGGTATTCGTATTGAACAAGCGGTCGCCGTTGACGCTGGGATACGTATCATCCCCAAAACCGAAGACGATTATCGCAGGATAATCCGTCTTTTCAAAGAGGAAAACATTCCTCATCACACGTTCCCTTTGCCCACTGAACGCAACATCCATGCGGTTATCAGAGGTATCCCAGCGTCAACCAGCGAATAGGAGCTCAAAGATGAGCTAGAACAGAAGGGTTACGCTCCCTTTCACATAATTCGCCTAAAGCCCAACGGCGGCGTGCCCATGCCCTTGGTGGAGGTGATCCTGCCTAAGATGGGGAAGTCACAGCAAGTGTTCAACGAGCACGAATTGCTGGGGCTCTCTATCAGAGTCGAAGTTCAGAAGAACTCTCGACTCATTGGGCAGTGTCACCGCTGCCAGAAGTATGGACACGCACAGTCGTATTGCACTGCGCCGCCAAAGAGTATAAAATGTGCCCAAGACCACATGACACATATGTGCCCTCAAACAGGACAAGAGGTGCGCAGATGTGCGGACTGTGGGGCGGATCGTCCGGCAAATAGTCCTACCTGAAGATTTACTCCTAGGAGAAATCTACAAGTCATCGCACAAAGGCGAGCAAAGTCATACGCAGACGCAAAATGAGATGACACCTCAACTGCCCCTGCTGTTTCGAGCTCATCTATGACTACTCAAAATGTGGACCTAGCAACAGCGCTTAGGTCCCTACAGCAGATTATTAGTCCCCTGATAAACGCCACTCAGGCATTGCAGGCGATCTTTCCGCTAAATGGCTAGGTGCAATAGCAGACAGCCTGCATTCATCAAAATTCTTTTCTGGAATTGGTTGGGCCTTAGGGATGTCCCCAAAAAACGGGAATTTCATCAAGCTCTTTTGGATGAAAGCGTAGATGTGGCTCTGCTGCAGGAAACATTGCTTAATCCGGGAGATCGTCTAGCTTTCCCGAATTATCATGTTATCCGCACTGATAGATTAACTGGACGGGGTGGCGGTTTGGCGGCGATAGTAAAACGTGGTATTGACTATCACAGAAGCACAAACGCTGAGATGCAGAGCATCGAGGCAGCTTCCATGGTAGTGAATATGACGGGAGGTATCTCGTTGAAAATCACATCGGTTTATGTCAGATGTGGTGTCAGGGTGCAAGAGACGGATCTGGAGGTCCTGTTTGACTGCTCGGGTCCGCTTATTGTAGCAGGGGACTTCAACTGTAAATATTGAACATGGCACTCTAGGTTAAATTCCACCAGTGGGATTCGACTTCACAACCATGTGATATGAAACAGCTACCTCATACACACTGAGGAGCCGACTCACCATCCATTTAATCACCTTCAGGCACCAGATGTCATTGACTTCGCGATATCTAGAAACTGTAGATACAGTGTCACTTCTCGAATCATGTATGACATTTCGAGCGATCATCTTCCTATCGTAGTGGAAGTGGGTAATGAGCAAACCTTGGAAGGGGAAACTCTTCCGAGGAAAAGGGTTGATTGGGAGCTATACAAGCCGCTCCTTAGAGAGTTCCCCAATATCCCGATCATATAGACGGAGAGGCTACATAGGGCAACGGGTCACTCGGTAAAGTCTAAATTTTGTCAGTTACAGGCTCGACTGTTACCGACATAGCAAGGGGCAGGCCGTCAGAAGTCAGCCTGGAAGTAATAAGGGGGTGGGGGGTTAAACATGCAATTTTTTATGAAAATTTTTTGATTAGGTACAGAGCTGAAAATTTGCACCAACATAGGAGATGGTATTGGAAAGTATGGAAAAAATTGTCAGAAGCCTAGGTGAAAGATAAAGGGCCGCCAGAAGTCACCAATGTTGCGAAAAATTTCGCCAAAATTTTGTCCCTAGGTTCACTTCTGACATTTTGCGTACTTACTCTATAATTCAAATTGAAATTACTTGCAAATCGTCAGAAGTCTAGGTGGAAGAATAACGGACAATCAACAGTAAGAGTGTCGTTTTTTTAAATCAAGTTCATTTCTGACGATTTGTGAACATAATATGTATATAATGTTTCAACATACTATTGCTCAGCTGTCAGAAGTAAATTCGGAAGACATTTCGAAGTATTAATAAATTAGTTATTCAAAAAATGAAAAAATATGATTAATTTTATTCAAAAATGAATTTAAATATTTATATTAGACGCTAGATATTAAATTCACCCACATCAAGAATTCATACCCCGCCATTGATAACACGAATACCGGTGGTTGAGTGATGTTCACGTGAACATTGATGAGTTTTTACAGTTTTTGTTAGCTATGCCGCGTTATTTTTGTTGCAAAGAAGAGTGAAATATTTTGGAGGAATGTGGGCAATGGGTATGAGAGGCAGTTTAGCTTGAGATTTAGAAGCGCATAGATTGTTAGCATGTATTCATCATAAAATATATTTGCGTTTCTATATTGAGACAGTATATTGACAATATAAGATATACAAAATGAATTCAAACACATTCTGCGTGTTTCAATGTAAAGAAGTGCCTGATAAAATATTAATTTTCACTGAAGAAAAATTAAGACAATGCAATGAGAAGCTATGCGTTCGTGAAGCATTGCACATGAAACACGGTGATATTGATCTTCCTGAACACGTTAATGAAACTCATGGATACCATTCAATTTGTTGTCAGAATTTCTTGGCAATATAAAATAATATATAGAAGATATGAGTTGAAAAGATCAGAAGAAAATAATACCTCACCGGCATCTTTTGCGAGTGTCTCAGGTAAATTGAATTCTTCCAGTATAACTTCAAATATACACCGTAGTCATCGTTACTAATTCAAAAATATAATTTTTTAAATTATCAAGGCTGTCAATATCATCGACTCTGAATGGAGAGGAAAGTTTATCCGTTGGAGAACCGCAATCATCGGCTGTAGGAGAATTAATTAATGAAGCACGTAGCAGCTGCATCGTGGAACGTCCACTCTCTCCAATGTCCGTTGACAAGCAGGAAGCAAGTGGTATCCAAGATGACTTCAACAGGTTTTGTTTTTTTTTGCAATAAGACTCGTAAAACTGCGAATTATCCTGCGTTATCGTTACATAATTGCACAAACGCAGATTCATTAAAAAATGATATTTTAGTCAACGCTGCTGGCTTGAAAGATTATAAAATGGAGAATAAAGTCGTTAGGAAGTAACAGATACCATACATTACCTTAATCCATGTAAAACTTTATATTTAAAAAAGTACCTCAATGTTTTTTATAATTATTAATTAATAATTCGAAATGTCTTCCGAATTTACTTCTGGCAGTTGAGCAATAGTATGTTGAAACATTATAAATTATGTTCACAAATCGTCAGAAATGAACCTGATTAAAAAAAACGAGTTATATGATAGTCTGAGTGGAGCTCCGACACTCTTACTGTAGATAATATCTCCGTTATTCTTCCACTTAGACTTCTGACGATTTGCAAGTAATTTCAATTTGGATTATAGAGTAAGTACGCAAAATGTCAGAAGTGTACCTAGTGACAAAATTTTGGCGAAATTTTTTGCAACATTGGTGACTTCTGACGGCCCTTTGTCTTCCGCCTAGGCTTTTGAATTTTTTTCCATACTTTCTAATACCATCTCCTATGCTGGTGCAAATTTTCAGCTCTGTACCTAATCAAAAAATTTTGATAAAAAAATTGCATGTTTAACCCCCTACCCTCACTTATTACTTCCAGGCTGACTTCTGACGGCCTGCCCCTTGCTATGTCGGTAACAGCCGAGGCTGTAACTGACAAAATTCAGACTTTACCGAGTGACCCGTTGCCCTCTGTAGCCAGCTCTTAGACTAATAGATGATGAGAACGATATAGATGCTGCTCAAGCGGAGTTGACAACGTCCGTTTAGCAGCGAGCAGCTGCACTACCAGTACAACGACACGGCAGACCTTTTCTCCCTGCAGACATTCTGACAAAAGAGCTGCAATTAAGCAAGCGAAGAGGTCTTGTCACCCAGATGACATTCACAGAGCAACGAATCTTGTTCATGAAGTGAGAAATGCTCTTCATGAATTCCGTAATGAGCAATGGAGCAACTTTCTGTCGGGGATGCTTGACTCAAGTATTCCTCTCTGGAAAGTTGCAAAATCGCTCAGAAACGGAAAACGAGAACAACTCCCGCACATCCACGGTCCTAGGGGCATAGTCTGTAGGACAGATAAAAAGGTCGAGGTTTTCGCTGATGCAATGGAAAGTCAGTTCTCTCTCAACTATGACCTTGATAATGACCTCGACGAGGAGCAACATATTGTAAGGTCCGTCAGGAGATATTTTAGGGCCAACGGCGTCAGTGGCAGTAGTGCCTCCCTTAGAGATTTTTCCTCAGAGGAATCTTCAGAAGATTCCTCAACTGAAGAGCTGCATGGCACATTAGCGGAATCTCCTGAGACACCGCATTCCACACCAGCAGAGCTCCAAGGTCATATTAAAGACCTCAAGGAGCGTAAAGCACCTGGAGAGGATCGAAGACACTAATAAGGCGCTGAAGCTGCTATCGCGGAAGTCCTTAACTTATCTCGTGGCAATAATCAATGCCATGCACTTCCCAACGGCGTGGAAGACCGCTGATGTCATAATGATCCCAAAGAAGGTGGGTTCGATATTTCCCCAGAATTATCGCCCCATGAGTCTACCGTTAGCTCCTTCTAAGCTCGCTGAAAAGGTGATTCTACGTCACCTTGAAAATTTCTCGGCAGACCACAATGTGATTCCTGACGTGCAATTTGGCTTTCGGTCTGAGCATAGTACGGAGCTACAGGCCATAAGGCTTGTTGAACGAGTAACCAGGGGGTTCACCCGTAACGAAAGTACTGGCATCTTGCTGCTGGATGTCTCAAAGGCATTTGACAAAGTGTGGTACAAGGGCCTTCTCTACAAATTGATCCATAAGGGCTTCCCGTTCTGGTTCCTAAAACCTTTGAAGTCCTTCGTCGAGGGTAGGAAATTCTGGATCAAAATTAAAAACGTTCTGTCGACTACACGGCCCATCAAAGCCGGTGTGCCTCATGGTTCGGTTCTTGGACCAGTCCTTTATTCACTTTTTATTTATGACGTCCCTTGCCCCAGCAACTGTGAAATCTATCTCTATGCTGATGACACTACCCTGGTGGCCCAGTCGTGCTCTGGGGATCTAGTTCACGATAGGCTGCAAAGGACGAGGTATTGGAATGGGCGAATCGGTGGCTGATCAAAATTAATCATTCGAAAACGCAGACAATCTATTGTACTAAAAAACGTAGCTGCGCCCCGTCTGAGGTTTCAGTGAATGGAGCTCGGGTACCATGGGAAAGCTCTGCTAAGTATCTCGGTGTCACTCTTGATAAGGGAATCACCTGGCAGAAACACACTGAAGCGTTAAAACTCTACCCTATGCTATGTAGAACATAAAAATTAAGTTTGATCAACAAAGTTTGGCCATACAAGATGGTTAGCAGACCAGCGATCACTTACGCAAGTGCGGCTTGGTGTTTTTTCGCCAAAACGCATTTGCGTAGCCTGCAGGTTTTTCAGAACAGAACCTTGCGTACAATCACTAGCGCCCCATGGTATGTTTCCAATGAGACCCTTCACAGAAACCTTGACATCTCTTACCTAAGGGACACATCAAACAACAAGCGCAGCTACGTTATAGTCAAGCGGAATCGCGTAACAACACTTTGTTGCGCGGGTCAGTAGACTACACAGTCGAGCAAGTTCGCAAGCACACAAGGCCGCGACTCGCACTGTGAACAAAATTAAATCGTGCGACTTAAGGTCCAACCAAAATTATAATTTTTCTTCAACAACCAATCCCAAAATTAATTTAAGATCAATTTATAATTGCCGGATACTAATTAGCAATGCCAAGGCACCCCTCAAATTGACGCACCTCTGTTTTCTTTGCTCTCCCTCCTTCCTTCCTTCCTTTTTCCGTTCCCTTCATTCTCCCTGACTTTGTTTGGTATCTGGGCAACCAGACCTGACAGACCTACTGACTTACAAGACTTCAACCAAGAGCAAAGGTTCTACGGACCGCTCTGACAGATAATGACGAATAGCTGAATAGCTAATCTCAAAATATCCTAAAAGATGGCAGTCTTTTTAATTTAGTATGGAGCTATGATCAGTACTAAAAATGTTTGCAGTTTGCTGTGATGCATCGCCACAAGTATATGTATAATTGTAAGCAAAATTAAAAACCTCACAATTTGGATTCGTCTGATTTTGTACATAAACAAAATCAACTTAGCAAGTGATGACAAATTCTCACTCAGCTGAAGTTGGTCTAAAAAGGTCACCTCATTTAAAAGTGCGTCTTGGTAAAAGGAACGTGTAATAAACTGATCAATCTGAAGGGAGGTGATCGTTTCAGACGTTGTGAGTTAAACGAACGAGGCTAATGTGACAAGAGACGTCTGCAGCTGACGTGGTGGTGGTTTAATCAACACTTCCACCGACTACCGAACAGTTGGCCAAACTTTGAGATACCTCTAATTGAGTTTACATAGTTCCTGTCAACTATATATATAGCTGTTCCATATATCTAGGTTTACCTCCACTATAACATAGTAGACGATGATCTTCCTTCTCAGTATAAAATGAAAAATGCATATAACTCGAAATCGGCCAACTTTAGGGTAATTTTGCTTAGAAACATTTTTGGTCAGAAAAAACAAGAACCTTTGGCTTTGTCTGGAATCAAAAAAATATTTTTTTCTTATTTAATAAAAAATGTTTATACAGTTGCACACCGAGCTAGCGCCCCAAAGACACTTGCTTCGTATTAATGTAGATACAACAAACGTAACTATGAAAAAAAATTGTTGCATACTTTTTCCCATGAATTTCCGGTTTTTATTTGTATGGGTAGTAAAAATGCTATGTCAAGCTTCCTTATCGTCAAATAGAGATCCGATAAAGCTCCTTCGCAACCACGTAATTTCATTATTCGTCCGAACCAATCTCGATTTTGAAGTGGTACGAGGTGAGATCGTAAGGTCAAGTTATTTTATATTTTCATTCAATTTCTCGGGTATATTTGCAAGAACAAATTAGGGAGTTTTGGCAATCACTCCGCTCACAAAATCGCTAAGAACATCGTACATATAATCTACATTGATATATAATCTCTAGGGCATACGACGTAACGTGTTTGATCGCAAGGGTCAAGCCAAAATTTCTGTCACAACTATCAAAGTGACATGCATTCATAGGTTCTTCCCAGCAAGTAATTTCTGACTATCAGAGGATCACAGATTCAGTCATCCAAACAAATTAATGATAAGATGTTACCTAGCTAGGCGCTGAAGTGAACTATTCCAGCGTAAATATCCGTTCGGGACTGTCAGAAATTCATTGTCGGGAAGAACCGTATGTTTTGTATAACTTAGCCGGGTTTTTCAGGAAATGTCTAATTTCCGTGAACTATTTTCATTATAATTTCTTGTATGCTATTTCAAATAAACACGATGTCTTGTGTTTTGGTGATTGCAGCAATCCGCTATGGATATCATCTTAATCTTAAGGCACAGCGTTTTATACGTAAATGTTGGCATATTGAAATAAATATTTTCAATTTTTTAATTGCTACTGGTTTATAGAGAGTGTAGAGCTTAAGCCAGACCTGTATCTATACTATACAAGTGTGGCATCCTTGCTCCGCTCCCTGCCACTATTTTATATACCCTAGAGCACCTCTCTGGATACTATGTCGGTCCAATCCATTGACTTTTTATAACTCAAATTTAAATTTAGTGTCCGCATATTCGCAATTAGTAAAATCCTATATTCATAGATTCGCCCGTCCATGTTTTTGCCAAAGTCAAACGGGATCCCTAACGTTTGTAGGTATACAATTGAGACTAGACAAATGCGTAAATACGCGGGAACTACCAAGTCAACCTACCTGACTTGTTCATTATCTCGTCCACGCTTCCCACATGGTACACTTTATCATATTAATTTTCATCAATTTGCTCATTGCGTTCTGCTTTGACAATAGAACCGGATCCAGTCGGGTAGCTTTTGTATTCCTCAAAGACTGGATCTCAATTTTATTAAAGCCAAACTGTGCCCGTTACAGAGCTGGAGTGGGCAGTGCGGAGTGCAGTATCTCATATAAAATTACACTTCAGGGACTATACGATGTGAATATTAATTAACAGTAATGCGTCTGGCTTGCTTGGGTTGATGTTGTTGAGTAGCAGGGAGAGTGAGATGGAAAACCGAAGTAATTACTACTTCAGGGTTGTGTACCACTTAGCCGACTTTCGCAGATGGAAGTATTATACTAGGAATTAGGGCTAGGACTACTTTATTTCAAGTTTTGAGAAGTGATTCAACACCGTCTGTCCATAGTAGTTGTGACATCAGATGTTTGTTAAATTTAGGAATTATCAGTCCACTCGAGATACCTCAAATTCACTACTTTTGAGTCTCTGAAGAAATTCTTATTTATTATATTAATCTTTAGTTTCACAGAAATAATCATCATTACACCTTCCAACATTATGGCTTCGATGCATAGATTTGCGGAAGACACCACTTTACATGCCTAGAATGCCATATCTATCTCTGCGAAAAAGATCTACCTGAAAGTCGTCACAGCCTGAAGACGTAGGAAGATAGTGGAGGTTAATGTTTTTAAAGCTTCACATTGTACCTTGACTGTTAAGGTAAATAAGGGCAATCCGTCTCGTCGGTGGAATTTCCCTCAACAGGCGCTCTCCAAGTCTCCTACATCGCCTGGCGGTCAGTGATCCTTTTTTCACTGATTCTTTCACGGAATCTGTCTCCCTGGGCTCCCTTGCACCATGAGACTGCGTTCTAGAAATGTTAGGTTCTCTCCATTATAACCGCTACCGGTTATCCTAAAGAGGGTTTCCCAGTTCTGCGAAGCTAGTCCAAAACTGGATCAGCAACGTCTCTTTAATGTCTGTAATGTCTCGTTATTCCAATATTTACGCTTTGCATCCACAAGCCCGTTTCTGTAAAAGAAAAAAGAAAAAATAGAACATAAAATGGGGTTACATTTTCTTTAAGGCTCTTGGTCTCAAGTTAATATTCTAACTTGGAACACTTATTTCACATTTCCTAAAATCATTCTTAATTAATTTTTAGTCCTCGGAATCACTTAGTCTTGAAAACAGTTGCAAGTCGTAAACGCAGTGGAGGTGTTCAAACTGCTTGAGTATGCTATTGCATGTTCTTGTTCTTGATTGCTACTTGGAAATCGAGTACTGCTTTATTACGTTCGGTGATCACCGATTCGATTGCGATGAATCTGTCCAAGCGCTAAGACATTTCTAGCGTCATTGATTCAATCCAAGTTCAAGCTGGTTTTAAAGACACCAAAATCTAGTTTCATAGGGTTTTAAAATTTTTGATGACCTTCAAAATTCGAACAATAAAGGGATTCTCTGACAAAGAATGTAAAATTTCTCACTGTGTTTGTTCTTGGGTTATAATAACACAAAATAAAGGCTCGGACTTGATGCTTCCTTGACGATAGTCTATGTCGGCTTCGGACGCACTGGCAACTGGACCGAAGTAGAGAATCGTTCAATCTTTAAGTAGGGGTTCTCACCGGCCACTGTAGACTGAACTGTCCCTTTCGAGGCTACGGTTACTATGGATGAGAATTCTGACGAAATTTTGTTCTGGCGAATACGTCCAAGATCCTTGTCAGAAGAAGGTTGTTACACTATACGTTTTTGACATGGACGATGTTAATTAATTTTATTTCCCTGAAAGTCCTTTATTGAAGTTACTGTTGTTAAATAATGGAAAAGCAGATCATGTCTACTAGGGACGATAAAAGGGAGTCTGAAATATTGTTTGAGGTATCTGGACCAACCGTGAGAGTTTTTAGGTTACGTGTCATGTAATTGATAAACAACGTACCCACATCATCATTAAAAAGTGGTACTGATGAGTTCTGTAGCATTTTTTCCCATTTTGCCGAAAAGTATCTCTATTATGATAATTTTCCCTGTCATATCTTACAGTGATCTGTTCTCGTATACAGGAATTATCCAAGGTGGAATAACTAATAAGTACTCAAAAATTGAAGCAGGTCATAGGAATAAATTAAATCTGTGTGAACGCTCATACAGTGCTGACGACGGCATGCATGTTCTGACGCTGCCAGTGTTAACACTCTCATTGGAAAACGTGTTCGTTTATTCGGACGAATTAGTCACAGCTCATAAGAACGAAATCTCATCAGATTTCACATTCCTAGTAAGAGTAGCCCAAGGGTGAAAAAAGATTTTATCTTCACCATTTGCTGAGAGGAGGACGATGCAGCGTGCCACTTTCTGGGCTTTTGCTACATATATCACAGCCTAGGTGATGAAATATTCGAGGCCATGTAGTTTGATAGTGAAGTTGCATACTCAGCGTCGGGCATTCTGAAAGCTTGGTGGATTAGAGGATATGCATGTGGAATAGAGTGTTGGTAAACTAGGGGTCGGCAAAATGTGCTAAAGGTGGACTCTTGCTTTGCTCCCTCACCACTGCTATTACTACATGGTCCCCTAGCGGGTTATTTTTTTATTGAGGCTTATCAAGAAGCCCTGATGGCGGCCTGAGCTACCTTTCCGAAATAATAATCACCTCTAGTACCTTAGTTATACTAGTATATAAAAAGATTTTTCTCGCTTCGCCCAACGGAGGATTACGGAGTGGCTAAAGAAGAATTTTCTCCATCGCTAGAAGGCGGCAAATGGAATCCAAGTTCTGTTAATCCAGCAGATCGTATAAACCAAACTGAAACGGAAAAAGAACAAAATGAAAGACAAACAGAGAGACACCAATTATCTACATCTGATTCGATCCCGGTAGGGCTGGAATTCGATATTCATTAGAACGGAATTAATTCTTGGTCCGGGAACCTGTGCACCAATTCATGAAGTTGAAGACGTAACCGTCAGTATTCCAGTAAGGTGACAAATTTGATCATTAGCTTGATGTTTTTCTTTTCTGCATCTCCAGTCGTCAAGTTCCAATATGTTGAAAATTCACCATAATAATCGGATACAATACGAACCCCTTCCCACTTCAGTTGGCCCAACTATTGAAATCTTAGTTTTTTTCTTATCAAACACAAATAATAAAAATGTAGCGGGGTGTTATAGGTTTAAAATATTAACAATGAATATTTTGATAATATATATTAGAAAACACTGTGCCCCAAAGAATTTCAGCCTTAATAAAAAATAAAGGTGATGTTACCCAATGGTAATGTATCAATTATTGTTGCTTTGTTAACTTCGCGCATTTATTCGCACGTTGTTTATTTGTTCAGATGTTCTATTAGTTATAGGTCTAAGTGATTTCAAATATGTATTTTTTACGACTAGAGTGCATCTAAAATGTTTTTGAGAAAATAAATTCTTTTAGAAGTAAATAGTTTCGTCATGTTTAGTTTATAAAGGCATATTTTGGTTCAAATCTTGAAGTGGGCCAACTGAAGCGGGAAGGGGCTCGTAGATTGATACAAGTGAAGTGAAAGGTACGTGAGTCCGTGGTAGGCTTTGAGGCGATCTCAATGAATGTTATCAACGATCGAGTAATGCTGTGCTGTGAATAGGCTGGGCCAGGTACTCTTGATGATCAATTTGTAATTATTTAGTGGTAAATACTTCTTTTGATACACCTTAATTATTTAATGATAAATATTTTTGCTCCCTGTTTGATACTTGATTGTTAACTCAGATAGTTATAATTAACTACTTTGCTCCTGCGCTAGTTATTGATAAGAATAATTGACTATGTTACTGATTCTTATAATCGATTATATGATTGACATTTTGAGCCCGTGGTTATGTATAATTAGGTAATTAGTTGATATGCATATGCATGTTTGATTATTGTGCCTAGCGTTATAATTGTTTGATGGTTAATTGCTAGGCCCATGATATATACATCTCCCGTTTACCCATTTAATAAAATTGGTATATCACTTTTCCTAATTTAATTGCATTGAGTCTTAGCTGTTTAATTGAGTTGATATAAATATTTAAGAATTTAACCCATGGATAATTTGGTGACATATTATCTTATGTGTTTTGGTGTATATGTATGGCGTATATTGTTCTTACATAGTTTGTAATTTGTTTTTAGTCTTGAAAAATATTAGGGTGGTTCCATCCTCTCCTATAAGCAGTTGTATCCTTGTACTGTCTAGTACATTCAGTATTAGTCCACTTGGTTACTTGGGTTTTGGAACAATTTACTCCGAGCCCTTTTGAATAACTTTGGAATAATGGTAACAGATAAGTTTGGTATTGAGCAATACTAGATTGTACATGGCAACACATCCCCAGGTCAGAAGAACTTTCAGATATGGATGCCAGGAATTGAGTCCACCCTGTATGGGTGCAAATTGGTAATCAATTTCGACTATGAGCAATACTGTTCAAATATGTCTCTATAGAAATATTTTGAACCAACTGCCTGTGCCGCTTCTAAATGGGCAATATTTTCCCAGCCGGGCTATGCTTTTTAACATCTCCGACCTATTTTCATGTAGTGCTGACAGATTGCCAAATTATGGTGATCCAATGTAAGGTATCTAAGCTGTCGTGATGCGTACAGTCTCTTGCCTTATCCTTGCCAGATGTTGTAATCCTTCTTATGAGAATTTTGTTAGGATAACCGGTACAAAAGTGTGACTTGTTTGTTCAACTGTTAGTTATTACAAAAAGTTGTTTTTTCCATTCAGTACAGATAGACATGATATTAAAAATAATCGCTCTTTGATGCTTATTTTAACTGCTGGTACACGGACAAGTTGTTGATACTGTAAAAAAGAAGCACTTAGCATTACATTGATGTATGTGGAACGGCATACACTATCGACACGCATCCGATCGGTGATAGGCGCTCTGTATACGTCGTGTACCTAATTGTATACATTTTGATATTCATGTACATGTTATCGGAAATTTGTATAATCCGGTATTCTATAGAATACCCAGCTAATGTATAGAATAGCTAAAACGTGTAGGTAATGTATGAAATATTATTTGTTTTATACTTTGTCTAGGTATTCTATACAATACCGAATGCGCAGTCGATCAGGTATGTATAAGACGAGAGCAAGAAACAGGTTGTACATACCGGCAGGCAGGCAATAAACGTGTTGCGTTCTTGTCAGCCAAGAAAATTACATTATGTTACTCTTAGCCAGAATAATTTTTAGTTTCACATTAATTTTATTGCTATTTTACTGTAGTAATAGAAAGGTGCTTTTTGTACCCTTTTCATAAGGCTTATTTTTAAGGAGCATTTTAATTGTTGATTTTGATAAAGTTGATTCCAAATAATATAACTTGTTTCATTTGCCCGTCATTTTATAGGTATGTTGGTTAACACTGATAAATTTAGCCCAAGATCCATTTATTTTACACATTGCAGGTGGAACAGTAGATACTATATACAATCCCTAGGAATTGTATTCATTAGCCCATGTAAAGTATGTAATGGATAATAATATCCATAATATTTCATACATTGCCTGGGCAACCGAGGTATTCTATACATTGCCTAGGTTTTTTATAGAATACTTGAATTGTACAGATTACCGTAATGTAAACAATGTAGCCAAAGTTGTCACGTGCCAAAATCACGTAACCTTTTTTTTACTATTTATCACTTATCCGTAATTTGAATTTCTCTTCATTGATAATAGAGTGCCCATTCCTAGGCCAAACCCTATTCAATGATTTTCTTTTGGCAAATTTAATAGTTCATTGATTGTATAATTTCACTCGTATTATATCTTTCTTTCTCAGCGATTCAATACGGTGTTGAGGATCAGCAAAAAACTCTGTAGTTTTTGTCCGTTAGCTGGCTTCCTATAAAACATATCTTCTTCAAGGCCACTCAAGATTCCTTCTTCTAGAACGTTACGTATTCTGCGTGATTCGCTTTTCTGTTTCCGTTGAGGTCGTGGTGCAGGGGTCGTTTCGTCGTTGTCCGGACTCTGGGATATTAGGCCCCAAGCGCCCATTCATGGACTAGCACCCTTTTCTTTTTGTTGTGTAACTTAAGTTTAGTTATTTTGATACGTCTTCCATTTTTTTAATGGGATTTTGACCCTCAGAGGTAGTTTCTTTTTTTATATACCTTCGGACCGTGTGCCTTAATGTGTGACCTGATGACGTTCGTTCAATATCTGCTTTCTTTTTGTCAACAGAAACAGAAGAAAATCATCGTCATTTCTCACCCAGTCAGTTGCATCGTTGCAGTTTTGCAAATTGGAAGCCATTCCCTTGAAAAAACCCTGATGTGAACAGGTAAAATATCATTCTTATTAACAATTTCATAGATCTTTATACATTTATTATTGCTTATTGAAATTCTTAGAGACTTCTTGATTTTATTAGACAGTCTACATCTTCAAATATGGGAGCAGTACCAACATTGCACCTTCTATTACATTGATCATGATTTTGATTTTTGAGCTGCCATAGCTTTTTAGAACAAGGGTATATTAGTTTAGTACATTTTTATCTTCTTTTTTTGCCTTTGCATTACTTTTCTTGTACAAAAAAAATGTACATGGTTTCGCTTCAAGTGCGATTGTTTTCAATTTGTAGTTTTATCTCGGACAGAGAGATTTTTAAACAGTCTTTCTCTCTTTATTGTTTTTTTTTTTGTGTTACCACCATAATTTCTGACGACGAGGCCCGCTACTGGCCACTTTTTGATCAGAGTCGAGGACATCTTGGCCGCGCCTGACAAAGAAGACCTACAGATAAGTTTAGTATTTAGGCGCAAAATATCTGTAAATACTTCGGGCGCATACCATGGCAGACGTTTCGCGAGGTTATCTCGAAAAACAATTTTGTCAGGTCGTATTTATAGTAAGATTGGTTACATACTTTCTCTTTTTCATTACTCGCACTCCAGTGGTGGATCACATGTGCGTTTTGTTTTTTTTTAATCAATATATTGTGATCCATTTGATATCTTGTTTATTTGGCTCTCTCTGTGTGTACTGTTACTTAAATTTCGTCATCTCTGGTAGATTCTCCTTTTGTGTGGTGGTCAAGCAAAGCAAGTTCCGACTAACATCTCGGGGAGTTGTTTCTTAATCCGTCCTAGGTCACTGGCGCCCTTAACCCGCCCCAACTCTCCGCTTTATTGAGCTAGGGCCTAAATTTGCACGCCACTAGACAACTGTTTTGCTTGGACCAACCGTTAGATAGTATTTATCATTGTGTTTGATTAATTAACCAAAAAAAAGCGTGGCAAAGTACATAGTTAATAATAGTTCGGCTAGGTCGCTTGAATATATGCAACGCCTGAGGAAGTGATTTTTGAATAATCAGATATCTATTATTTATATATATATATATATATGCAAAGTTATAATTTTAAGTGTATTTGTAAAATAAAAATACATTCTGGAAACAAAATCCACTCATTTGACTAATTTCATTCATTAGCATCGATAGTATTTAGTTTAGTATGATTGTTTTCGGCCAATCGTAGGAAGAAGTACACATGTTTTCTTACCACTTCTTAGTATCCCTTCTGATATCATTTGTGTTTAGATTAGGCAAACAGGAATCGATAATATAGCGCGTCGGTATCATCATACTATGATTTACGATTAGAGAAAACTTAGCTTACATGTGCGTTTTCAAGTGACATGTATTTGAGTTGGGAAACTTTTTTTATCAGGTACATCACTCGACGAGATATTTCCTGTCATATTTGAACAAATTTTTCTAATTTCTAGCATGCCCAATCATCGTTTTTATATCGCCGGTTTGCTGGTGCTTTTATGTTTGCGAATAATCCTAACCTCACTTACTATACTATACATTGTCTTCATCATTGTATACATTGTGTACGCATTGTTTAGATTGTATACATTGTCTATGCATTGCACCTATATATTATCTATATCGAAATGTAGACAAACAATGTGTCCGCGTAAACACCCATCATTGCGTTGGATTGACTAGGAGTTTGCAGCGCGACAGTGTCACGCAAAACGCTCTTTCGGTATTGTCGCGTGAGTTGAACGCTTTCCGTGCAGCAAATTGTTGCGCAACAACTTATCATCCATGTGTACGGGAAGTTAAAGGTATATAAAAGACAAATCATAATAGTTCACCAATACCTGTTAACTTCAACATTTTTGTATCCGTAGGACTTTCCGATAAAATTGGAGGCCGTAAAGCAGGAATCTATTCATTTGGCGTCAAATCACATGGCCAAGAAGCTGGCTGTATTTTTCTCAACGAAATAAATTGTCCATACACAGGGTGGGCCTCAGAGTTAACATTTATATTTGAAATCCAGCATGCGATGCATGGACATTTTATTCGCATTGAACAATCAACTTTAGATCTGACGCAATGATACTACTTGAATTAAAATCACAATGTATCAATAAAGGGATGCCTGCTATGCCACAAACTATTTGTGGAGGCGTAAAAAGATGCAAGCATCGAGACGGTAGTCCTTCAGGTTTGAACAGCGAATTCTTATAAATTGACCTTATCGCTGATAAATTACACTTTATAAGTAAGATAGTCTTGTTATTACAGGGTGAAATTACCTTGATTTTGGACGTCCTCGTAAAAAATGCACTTAAAAAGGTGTTGGAGATTTTCTTGAAGATAAAACAAGAATAAGAACCCAAATGCAGAGGTGAAATGGTGGTTAAATCAATATCAAGACAATCTCTTTAATGGCTGTAGACTTCAGACATAGATAGAATGACGATTTTATGCTTAGCTATGAACTTAAGTGAAGCTTAGAGGTTCCATTTAAGATCACCGTTATAAACCCGAATGACAAAATTTCATGCACGTTTATGAAGAGAAAGCCAAAATATGGACTCCACAACAACATGGCTTTCAATTATTCGCTATGACCTCGAATCTCAAACCAAAGTCTGGAAGATTGTCTGCATAGTATCCTATACTTTTCCGTTCTGTTTCTGGGGTCAAAATAATTGGGCACCATCAAATAAAATTGCTTTGATCTTAATCTGACCCCATATGTCATGGTAAAGGTCAATTTCAAGGTGATCAATGGATATCTAAATAAAAATTGGAGCTTTTGCTGCCTTTTGATCCTTATTTATGTTTTACCTCCAGAACATCCATTAAATAATAATAATCTCCTCCTAAGGTAATATCTAGACTGAGAATTATCCTGGACTAATAACGGCGTCTATTTGTTCTCTCATTATTCATCAGAAAACAAACTGCGAAGCCTCGACTGACTGACGATAGCATGCGCCTCACGAACGAGCGGGAAGTTTTCATTATAAAATGAGAAAAACATTACCCCCGTCCCAGACTGTTTTCATTGAAAACCTTCACGACAAATATTATCTTTGTTCTTGATTGCCGAGGCTAAATCAAGATATCTAAAGAAAGACATTAAATCGGTTGCCGCTTATTTTGAGCAGATGGGAAGGTAGAGAAGCTATTCAATCGGAGCTATTACGAACACCTTTTTACTTCTCACGCCAATTGACGAAGAAGTATCGTAATAACACATTTTTAAAATAAAATTTTATGTTCTTTGGTGTTACATGATATGAACATCACAAAAAGCGAGGCAAAAGACCATGCAGTAATTTCCGTAGGTCTATCTGTGCGCTAATCATTGACCCGTATATAGCTTGGAAAGTACTGCTGGGATGATTATTAAATTTTCACACAAAGTTACTACTATACCAAGAACGAAAAAGCTTTATAGGTTTTGAGAATCGAATCGATGATGGCGTCGCTAAGGGCAAATAACGTAAAAAATAAATATTGCTCAAACTTTGCCTTTTGACTTTTCAGAAACTTTTTGGAGAGGTTGGGAATTGTGGAGAGTAGTGACTTGTAAATACTGCAACACTCGCAAGCGCTGGATGACACTAGTACATAGACGCCTTGGAAGCAAACTATGGATAAGCTATTAGGAACTAGGAAGTTATTGAAGAACTAAGTATTATTTTAATATCAGGAAGCACGTAAAAATTGCAGCGTAAAGATCTCTTCGGTGAGCGGAACGATCACGAAATCATGAATCGCTTCGAAATACAATTTTCCTTGGAACATCTGTCTTATCACTGAATCTCTATATTTATAATATTTTGGAAAGCAATGCTGTTTTACTGAAAAACATGCTGTTTTACTGGAAAACATGCTGTTTTACTGGAAAACATGCTGTTTTCAACAATTAAATACTTAGTCATTAAATAGAGTAAGGATCTGTCTAAGATTCTTTTTTGGGATGGCACTCGGGAGTTGCAGGGGAAGTCCCTCTGGAGTTGGCAGCAAAGATCTTGACAAGAACTTCTGCCTTAGCCTTTAAGTCGTTTACACTTGTTCCATTCCGGCACGTAAATGCTGGAAGGCTACTCTGCGAGCAGTTCCTTTCAATCTGCTTAGCCAGCGTCCAGAAAGACCGACTGCTGTTGCGTTGCGACATTACCCATTGCCTAATTTCATTAACCATTTTTTCACACATACACTAAAAACTTGAGATAACAGAGATATCAGGTTTTAAAAGAGTCTGCGATACCTAATTTGGCCTAGCTTTCCGATTTGGTGAAAGGTGAAAAGGTACGATCTCACGACGGGGATAAGTTACGGTGAGTGTATTCCAGCTGCTGCTGAGTCTTTGCGTGTGTATTCCGATCATTTTCCGGGAAATCTCCATCCTACACATTATGTTTGTTTATCTCGTACTAAGAGACATAGACAGAGACAGTTTGCAGGAACGTCGAGGTGCGGTGAGTGGCAGGCCCAGATACCTCCCTTGTTGCAAACGTGGATAACAGACCTGTTTTTTATTCGAAAAGCAACAATTTGGAACAGTATTTATAAGCATCATGGACAGGGCGGTACTAATGTCTTATCAAATGAAGGTTACTTGAGATACCATCCCACGTAGCAAATATTCCCCCGCTAGAATCCGTTTGACGCTCCCCTGTTTCCTTGTACCCTTCCATAGCTTCACGGTATCCACAGGTATTTAGGCCAGCGTGGGGGCTCAAGTATAAAAAAAAATAGAAAAGCTTTGTCAGTTAAGATGTAGTTTTTCCTGATAAAGCCTCAATTTTCAGAACTTTAACTAGTACAAAGCGCATTCAGTTTGACGAATGACGATTGTCCAAGCCTGGTTAAGAAGTCATTCAACTGTTGGACTTCAGTTCAGTGGCAACATGACTTGGGAAACGTTACATTCCTGGTCTTATCAACCGTGGCAACTGCTGAGAAGAATCTAAGTTATCTGCTTGAAGGCCCGAGGCAGGTGATTTTTTCTAATCTTATCTTATGACTCATGACAAGGCCTTTATGCTGTTAACATATATGCGATGCCGCATCACTGACAACGTTGTCTATCCTTGATGCAGTTCAGATAATGCCTATCCCACTAATTTCAAGGCTAGAGGTACTTCCTGCCATCTATACTTGTGAGTACAGGACTGAGATAGGCTTCGTACTTCTTAATTTTGGGGTGCTGCTACTCCGACTACGCTGTTTAAACTTGGTGCGGTTTCTTACAGACCAAGCCTCTTTCACATTTACGGTCAGTGATCTTTTGCTGTTCTACCTACATGTGTACCATTGCGATCTCCTCCATGATGCTACCGCGCAATGCAGTTCAAAAGCCGAATTCTATATTATTTTCTATTTATAGAACCACATGTCACAAGACAAGATTATTATCAGTGATATGCCGACTTGAAAGAATTATTAGCAACAATTGAACGACGATACTTTCAGCATGGTTAATACAATCTAATTTCATTTATCTGCTTAAATCAGAGATTGTTGGATGTCCTTCGTAGCCGAAACTGCTTTGAACCTTTTTGCAAATGACGGGACTGAATTATCTGCTACAGGTTGACTTTTTTGTTTGGTGGTATAATAATAATAATACTTTTCGCGTTTGGCTAAGGCTACGAAACTGTTGTGGGTTATCCACCGAAATCATCTTCTGCCTAATATGCTTATTGATCTCCTGGTATATCCAATATTTTGAGTACATTTTTTAGAAAGAAAGGATGAAGACAGATATCAACAAAAGAGGAGGGTGAGGTTTAATGTCTTGTTAATTTTATGTTCAATGACCATTTGTCAGCACTGTTGCCAAAACAGTTGTAGCAATTTCGTAACATACATTGAATCATCACATCATTGCAATGGGTGTAAATGCGCTGGAACAGAAAATTGCATGGTCAGCCAAAGCTAGTGGTAGAGAATTACGATGTAAAGGTTCAAAAGTTTTTCGTCTCAAAACTATAATTTTATCCCAGCATTTTTTCATGCCTGAAAACTTAAATCTGGACAGTTTAGTAGGGTGGCATTAAGTAGCAGATGTTTTTCTTGTAAAACGCTTAGAAAACCCAAAAGGCGGCATTTGTTCCAAGCGACATGTCCATGCTCAGAAAGTAGTACCATGAGAATCTTTGAAACAGTGCTGTAATAATTCATAGTATTTGTTCAAAGAAGCGCTTACCCTACGAGCGTCCCTGATATTGACGAAGGTCTTGTTCAAGGCAACCGCTCCAGCGATCCCTATGCCAAATGGTATCCGGAACTCCTCGGATTGCCTAACGGCCTCTTCAAAAGTTACGTCATGTTGAACGTCGAACAGTTTGGCCACCAGGTAGCGCTCATCACCACGTTGACGTGCCAGAAATATAGAACCGCGTTCGGCGCGCGTCAGTCGTAGCACGTTCCGGAGAATCTTGTAGCACAACAGGTCGATGTCCAGCTGGTTTGCCACGTCGCGGATGAGCTCCATGAACAGCTCGGACTCCTGAAAGAAATAGTGCGTGATAGTAGATCAAAAATAAGTATGACTTTGTTTGTGCCCAAATTAGTATCACATACAAATTCCGAGTCTCTCAAAATCGTAATGAATGTGTAATTTCAGGAGTCAATGTAGTTTCTTATTGAACATTTTGTACCGCAAAACTTTGAGATTTTTGTGGTCGCTAACTCCGCATTAGAGGTCATGAGGACATTTAAAGGTCATTCCAAGGTCACCTTTGGGACAAATTTGTCTAGCAATCGAGTCCAGACTCGTGACAGACTCAGACAGGTGTCTAATATAATATACTAGACCACTGTGAAAGTAAATTTGTCTGGAATCGAATAGTTGGGTCTCGATATACGGAAATTCACTTGGATAAGTAACCTCGTTATGGAAGATCAACTTTGGAATTAATTTTTGGATAACGTCAACCTTTTTGTCATTATTATCCATAACTTGCCCCAGAGCCAAAATTCCGTAAAGTTGTAGCGGGCACACAAGAGCATAATAAAGATTGTATAGATATTCCTTAATCAGGTACAGTATTTACTTTATCAGTCGACTGAATCTCTTTGAGACCATTGGTTGTATGTTCATGTCTACTCCAGGTTCGATAGACTCTCATAGTAAAGGTTATTCATTGTTTTTTTTTATAGATGCCATATAAGATATCTGCACACATGAATAGATATTTTAATTTTGGTTTCAAAGATGTATGATACGTCATTCGTTATTGCTACAAAACTATAATTATTAAAAGAACAGAATTTCCCAAGCAAAACTTGAAATTCACCACCCACAAGTGCTTTGACAAAGCTGACACCATCCTCAGCTTATACGCTGGAATGACAGAAAGGCCACTATGTCTTTTGGCTTATAACTAGTTAACGTTTGTGCTATATTCAGATATGAGTTTTTTAAAAGACCATACCCACGTGTTTGCTTTCCGGTTATCTGTCTCCATGACTAGACCTATATCGTATTGATGGGTTGCTCAAGGGCACAAAACGGCTCAATATGTGGTTGGTCATGTTAACAAAGTCGAAAGGCAAATACTTCCAGTTCAGCCAGTAATTTGTTTGATGAAACATCATCAGCCAAGCATACCTCATGGTTTTTGAACCTGGAATCGACAAACAGTCCTTTATTTCCGTATTTTAATGAAGTGATATTGTGCATGATAATATGGATTGATATAATACTTCAAATGTCTGACAACCTCATCTTCTTACAGTTAGTGTTAATTAATTGAATGACGGACAAGATAATTCTAACAGTTTTATATTAAGAGTAATGATGAAAGCGTTTAGAACGGGATGATTTCAAGAAATAGGGGTCCTAAGTTCAAATTCTTCTTATGCATTATTCATAGCTGAGAGTTAACTACCAAAAACTAAACGCTGGTGATCATTGTCGCACTTGATCAAGGTCTTAAAGACCAATATTTTTGAGACTTCAGTTTGATTTGGACCAAAATGGCCATGGCCTTACAAATCGCTTCAAAGTCGAATTGACAAAGAAACTGCGTTCAAGTCATATGGCATTTCTAGGATATACAAACAGCCCGATCAAAGACTAACAGACCGACTTAAACGATTAATATGTAATTTTGTGATGTGATTCAATAAATTTGTTATCTGTAAAGTAAAATGTTTAAAAATTTAGATATAATATAGAATTTAGGAAAACTAAAACAAGCTATAAATTATATTCGGGCTCTTCACTTCAATCTATCAGAAGAGGAAACGAACAGACTAAAGTTTGATTTACTTTAAGTCGCACAGTTGATGTCCACTAAACGTGGAAGCCTATTTTTCATGTATTTCCAGCTTGCCATAAACGTCGAAGGAATGGCGGTGGCACTATTAACAAAAACTAACCACAACTTGCGTCTCTGCCTTGACATTAAGAACGGATCCACAAAAATGATAAAAATGAGATCATAATGAAGGCAAATAATATTAATAAATTTAAAAGCGGTGTAACTTTTTGATGCATAGAGGGACCAAGAAGCACCAGATGAATGATAAACCGAGCCTTAGAAACAAGTATTGGGTAAGCCATGATATATTAAAAACGACCAGATAAAATATGTACTCGTAGAACCGGGAGGCCCGTCCCCACAAAGTGAAGAATATTTTTTTTGTAGATTGTAGCTATTCAGTATATAGACACTAAATAGTCAATACAAATTATCCACTTTGCCCGAACCCCCATTTAAAGCGGATACAGACATCGTGCAAACGGAATACATGCCACGCATTGCCAAGAGCTTGACATAAAACAATTACCAATGCCCTCAAATTTTCATGACAGGTCCGATATCATAATTAAAGGGGTTGCTTTTACCAAATCGCAGGCTTGCACAAACTGTTCGAGATCTTACTTATTCTTGAAAGATAGAACCTTGACCTGGATTATTTTAATATTTATATGTCATCTGCGGCATATAAAAACAATGGAACTAAAAATACCGATAAAGTATCCGCTTTGCCTTTATGTGCTTTGCCCGAAGCCGTTTACTCGTATTTTGGAACGACACTATTGAAAAAATTAAGGGGCCAGATATAGTCAAAATTTGTTTCTCTACGCACGTAAGAAGTATTATATTAAAGTTTCATCCTGATTCTGTACGGCGGGAGGAAGTGATAAACAGATGAAGTACTTTCTTTCTAGCAGCTGTTTTAGAGGTTGGCGGAAATCATGTACTTGGTATATTTACTCTTAAAATGTGGCTCGAATGCGTTCATGGCAAGAACAGGATACGAGTTTGGGTGCTTCTGCAGAGTTTTGATGTGCTATAGAACAAAAGTGTATATGAGAAAACAACATGGCACATCTGTTAACTTAAACACATTTTTATTTATTAGCTACTGCTGCTACAGCTGCTACTTGACGGCAAACTATAAAAAACCCAACGGAAGGTAGATTTGTACAAATTTATAAGAAGGGTTTTCAGTCATGCTTATTGTAATCGTTACATATTGTTTTCGAATAAATGTAACATCATTAAAACCACATAACGAAGTGGTTCGGAAGGAGACTGTGGATAGAGGACCCTTACCACCCTTATATTCTATAATATAGTTGGAGCTGTTCCGCTATACTGTTCATTACCAAATTTACATTTTCATTGATCCTGTCAACGACCCCTAATCATTAAATAATTCAGCTGTCCCTGAATTACTTTCGGTAAAGACCTTCGTATCGTAGCGTATATTCCCATGAATAGAACATTATTTCTGGGCCACTAGCTTTACCGAAACTGAATTAATTATAAAGCCACATGCTCATTTTTTATGAAATATTTATTAAACGCTATGTTGTTTAGTTGAAAATCACGGTTGGTTTACGTTAAAGATAAAATTATAGCCTTTATCCGTGTACACAAAGTGTACTTGCTATAAGCTTACATCAGTACACTAATTAACGTCTTTATGATAAGATGCACTACGAAATGTCCAAGATATAATGGACATATTTGAATGAGACGGCAAGGACATTGGTTGGTTCACCATTTTTCTGCGGGTACCTCTTTGTAAGTATTGAAGCATGCAATAATTTTCATCGTCGACTTCAGATCCAACGCTACGTACCAGATCGGTGCAAGATCAAATAAGTACATCGCATGGCTGGAGCTACTTTGCAATAAATAATCACTTATCGGTAAATAAGCATGTTGGTTCGACAAAAAGCGTCAAAGGTAGTCTAGTTGCCAGGCTTCGTCTCCCTACCACTACTACTATCAGTACTTAGCTTCAGTATGCTTTTTATAGAGCATACATCCTTTGCTGCCACCAAATCAGTTGGTAATGCACTAGCTATCACAAGCACCCTACTATAAGCTAAGATTACACAAGGTCCTTCGCTGCGCCATGAGCGGTAAGTGGATGTATTTCTTTTTCTTCAGAGCCTTTGCATAGATAGGAGCGAGCTCTTTACGACTTAGTCGAGTTGTTCTTCCCTGTGGTGAAGATTCTAGGTCTCCCACTAATGAGCCCTTAGCTAAATTAAGGATCCAAGGACTTTATCTATACTGGCAAATAATTAATTGCATTCTGGTTTAGAATCTCAGCATTCTCAATGTTAACTGTCAATAAAGTTACATTTCGTCTGCCAGACACTATGACTACTTTCGTATTTGTCGGTTTCAAGGAGCCTATTATTATCATACAAGTATCTCGCAGGATATGATCCAATCTGAGGGATAACCTGATCTGCTTCACACTAGGTAAGCATATTCCGTCGAAGAGAAACACAGAGCGAGGACTGATGTTCTCAAGACAACTGGTCGTCAATCTCTAAAATGAGGAAGTAAAGTAAAGAAAGTGGTGGTCGTTCTATTACCTTCCGGAAAACTGTATCCATGAACGCTGAGAGACGAGTCGCTTCCCGGGTTATTTTCGGGATAAGAAGTGCGGACGTCTCTGTGCCGTCAATCAGTCTCATCTCTAAAGAGGATTTTAACTTTTTGATGAAACCTCTAACGAAATGAAGAACCTGGGAACATATCATCTTGTCAAGAATGGATGAAATCATATATTTGTCTGGCAAACGTCAACTTCTAACATAATGATACAGACCTTTTTTCAATAATTAATTTTAGCGGGTAGACATTGATATGGTTTTGTCTGCTAAGTCCGTCATTTCGTCTAGAGTACATTGCTATTCATCTTATATATCACAGATCTAAAAGCCACTGGTAAACCTTACAGAGTTCATTCCTTTGCCGATGATTTTGAAATTTATAATCATTTTCCTAGTTGTAACATTCAAACAGCCAAACCGGAGGTCAATGAAGATTTCAAATATATCAGTGAGTACGTGAAGAGTCATAACCTTCTGTTACATCCCTCATTTCTGGTTAGAAATCATAGTTTTTTACCAAAACCTTTTAGAAACGATATGAAAAAATAATTTTAATATAAACCCATAGGTTCTACTATTGAGGTAAGTGGATTGGTCAAAAACTTGGGTATTACTTTCGATAAATGTCTGAAATAACAATATAAGTAAGAGCTGTTTTCCATTCTTCGCCAATTTATTGTACTTGAGTAAACAATTTCTTAACTATAAAACTTAAAAAATAGTATGCCTCACTATTTATGTCAAAAATCACATACTATGATATAGATAACCTATTATTTCTAGATACAATATCCCTTGCACGTGTTCATAGATTCAAAATTCTTGTTGCAGATTGATCAATCAACAAACTTAAGGAAGTATGATCACATCACCCCTTCATAAAAGAACTGTATGAATCAATTATGCTTAATTTATTTAAATTCAAACTATTACTCACATCCGCACCTTCGTTTCTGAAAAAGAAACCAGACTCATTCAAAAGGCTGTTTCGCATACAACGCAGTTATTCATTACAAAGAAATTCCGCAAGCCTGAAAACGATTAACATGATGAATTTCAAAGACTTGTAAGAGAAAAATATTTAGCATAAATGTCCATGATTTGCTCAAATTTACCTCTCACTACACAAAAATTTTTCATTTCTAATTATAGTTCATGTCTTTGTATACACACCTTTTATATTTGATATTTTCGTTAAAAATACTTTTATACGAGATGTATTTATACCTCTTTTATATACCTATGCTTTAACGCATTATTGTAACATTGAAATATTTTATTTTTTGTTTTGTATTTTGTACATTTATTTTGGGGTTAAGTGGCAGAATAGCACTATTATTATTATTTTCTACCGCGCTCAAGAATTGACCCCTGCATCAGCCCCCCTCGTGTCTAAGAATATGACGCAAAGTAACGCCTAGATAGACGGTTTCTGGTCAAAGCTAGAGTTTGATGGAATCCCACTCTATTTATAACTGTCTGTTCGGCTGTCTGTGTTGAGGTTGAATCGACAAGCGTCGATCTTCCGGGATTCGGTGGTAGTTGGCTTGCCTCATAATAGTATTCGGAAATCTTGATAGATAAAATGTCACATTTTTTCAATATACTCTATATACTGAGATTGGCATGTGATGGTTCATCGACAAAATTGATCTTGGAGCCTTGATAAAGAAATTAGGGCACTTTGTACTCACAGTAAGTAGGTACTATAAAATTCTTCAGATCCAATTTATCAGGGCGGAAGAAATACGTAGCATATAATGGGTTCAAGTCTGAAGAATACTCAACTCCATCCGGTGTCCTCCAGGGATCTGACTTGGGACCAGTCTTATTTCTGTTGTTTATGAATCACCTCTGTGAAAGCTTGAAATGTATGCAATTATATTTTGTCGACGACATGAAAATATATTCGATAAAGGATATTCGTGATTTACAGATAGAGTTGACTAGTATCGGACTAAGTGCGATGTCAACAATTTACATCTGAATAGCAACAAGTGCAAGGTTGTTAGTTATAGCAGGAAAAATCCTTCATATATTTGACTATAATACTGATGGAGCGTTGTTGGGAAGATGTGGTACATTCAAAGATTTGGGTTTTCCTTATGACCATATTTCTCAAAAAGTTTCAGGACCGTTTAAGTCATACGGTTTCCTTGTCAGGAATTGTAGACAATATCACGACAGAAGGTATTATATTTTGCATGTGTGTGTGTACAAAACTTGAATTGAATAAGCAATATGATTTAGAGCCCGTATTATCAAATTTATATAAAAGAAATTGAAGAAATTCAAAGAAGGTTCCTTAAATCTCTTTATGCTTAGTCTGAGGGAGCTTATCCGGAGCAATGCAGAGCTAAGCGAGAATTTTGAAATTCGAAGCTTCGGGTTGAGAAGAGAGGTTTCATATTCAACATTTCTTATTAAAGTATTACATGGTATGATTGACTCCCCAGATGTTCTAGCACAAATTAATATCAATGTACTTACGTTTACTTCGTTCGATTATAGTATTAGTTTTAAACTATCTAGAGCAAGGACCAACGGTCAAATAGCTTGTGCATGTTATAAGTAAAAATCTCAATAGTGTTAGCAGTCATTATGATATATTCATACTTTCTCTTAGTGTAGTAATTATGATGATTACTTTCTTTCCAAACTCTGTCGTAGACTATTTATTTATTTTGTTCATGTAATTGTCCTTTAAAGGGGTAACTATTGGATAATAAATGCTATTATAGTCATTATTGTTATTATTATTATTATTCCCTCATAAACAGGCTTCCCTGGGTTTAAAACTCTGGCACATCAGTTTTGAAAAAAGAGGTTGCCGATGCTAGGAATACATTTTTCTAGTTGCCGCCTAAAACTCTACGGACTACACAGCATGTGTCCAACATGGCCGACTTTTGCATGGGTGAGCATAATTCAAACGGTAATCCTAGTTGTTGCAGTGATGTTCTTAACTTTTTAGATAATTCTCCAGTTATTCTGGTCACAATGGGGATGATGACCACAGTTTCCATGTCCCTCATTTGGCGGATTTCATTCCTCAGAGGCAAGTATTTATTAATTTCTACCCCATGTGTCTTTTCTAGATTGCCACACCGAAATTCACTATGTATGTTTTATTTTCATTCTTTAAGAGTGAACACTATTATTATCCTAAATTTTTCTCGAAGGCGGTGAACTCATCTTTGGTGTAGAAGTCAAGTCCAGATCTCTGCCTGAGATCAAAGCTACTTAACTTGGCACTTTGCGGAGAATGTGCGCGGTGCCAAAAAGCACTTTTTTCTGGATTAATTTCACTGATGAATTCCCTGATTGATTGTAGATTCTGGTCAAGACCGTGTTTGGTTGTGCCTACTATGATCGGTGTTGTGCTCGTCTTACCGTTCCACATTCTGCTAACTTCCAGTTCCAGATCTTTGTTTCTGCTGAATTGACATGTCCTACTTTTTGTATCATGTACTACGATGTCAGGTCGATTAGCATTGATTTGCCGATCTGTAATGATGGGAACGTCCCACAGAATTGTAATATCTGTCTCTACATTCTTTTTGTTGGTTACTGCTTCTGGAACATGATTTTGAGATTTATTGGTACTTCAATTCCATATGCCTTGAAAATGCTCCAGTGGACATTACTCGCTACGTTATGGTGCCTTTTCAAGTATTCAGTGGCCAATAACCTTGAACATCCTGCGATGATATGACTCACATGTTCTTTTGACTGGAAGCACGTTCTTCATCGGTTGTCTATATTTCTTTGCAGCATTTTCTTTTGCCGTTATCTAGTGTTCAGCGCTTGATTTTGTGCTGCAAAAATGAGACTCTCCGGTTCTCCCTGAGCTTCGCAATCACTCTGTTCTCCTTACTTATGACGTTTTCATCTAGAAGCTTGATATATTGACCATGCATTGATGTATTCTTAAGGCTTACTCAGTCCTCTTTGATTTTGCGTTTTATTTCCTGTTTTATAAGTATTATGATTATTATTATTATTATTATCAGTGTAGACTCCTCTTCTTGTGAAAATAAACAAATATACCATATTCCTACCAGTAACTTCCGTGTAGGATTCCAAACTGTTGGACTATATTTAGCAATTGATTGCTGATAGCAGTCCAAACGGAGAGCAGATAGAATTCTACTATAACTGAACTTCCTCTGTATTCTATCCCGAGCTGTGCTTTACAAAAAACATTACTCAAACCGTAGGTTCAAATGTCATAGAGCAATCTCCGGGATGAAACCGTCCAGCTAACTCGCTGAAATTCCAGCCGAAATAGCTCTTGCCTAATTAAATATGCCGAAGGCCGTAATGAAGTTTGTAGTTACGTTCTGTCATAATTAGGTTTGGGTCCATCTTGAGAGATACTTACTTGCAATGTTGAACGGAATGCAATTATTTAAATTCCATCCTGTAAATGAAATTTGTGAAAACAAGGAAAAAACTATTCTAGGTATTTCGTCGACTCAGTTATAATAGTATTTATCTGAGAAGTAGAAGTAAATAGCGAATAACTCCTGCCTATGCAAATATATCTCAATGCTAGTCGCATTAGCACTGTTACGGCTGCATAGTTATTGACTTCCCTGAGTTCTCTGAACAGGTATCTAAGTTAGGAATATTCAAAGCGTTGAGCAAATATGACATTTCTGACAATCTATAATATTGCAAATGACGTAATGCAATATACTAAGCGTCATATAAACTATTTGTACGTGTGCGTTTTTGTTGAGGCTCGTTAGGTCAACTATGCGTCACCAGCATATTAGGCTCCGGTTAGATACGATTGCTTTATAATATTTCTTTGACTACACTTGCTGTTTTTCTTCTTCATTTTCCAGTATGTTCATCTCTCAAAAGACAACATATCTTTTACAAGATTGGGTTTTCGAAGACAACAAAATGTCCGCTACTCTCTGATGGTCATGTCTACATTTCACATCCATGTAGGACTACTCGTATTATGTTGAGAAGTATAGTGAACCCTAGTGTCGCTAAGGTTCAGCTATCGAAGCTTTCTCCTGTCTAAAAAATGCTCAGCATTTACCGATACGAGGTCACCTAGACAAACATTAGATATCGATGGAATGTCGAGATTTACGAAGACATGATTGGTCAGCAATATAAACATGTTTCTGCGGCACGAAACGTGGTATTTGTTGAACGTGTATTGATGCATGTCAGTATTTATTGATGCATAAGGTTACGTAGGAATAATCAGTATTAGAATGAGAATCTTCATTAGCTCGGTAGAACATCGGTTGATGATATAGGCTTCCGAAAATAGAAAAGTTTACTACAGTAAAAGTTGTAAAATAGTCAGTATCCACTAACACTGAATCATCAGTAAATACTGGTGGTGCAGACCATAGTAAACACTGATTGTCTGACATTCGTTTAACTGTTTGGAGCTAGGAAGTGCTTTCTCTAATTACTTGCCTTGCTTTGGCCAAAGCCCAAAAACATACTACCGTGGAATTCTGCTTAAGCATACGAGGTAAATTAAGTGATGAGACTGACCATTTTTATTGAAATATAATTACAATTGTATACACCCTCAAGATAACCTTCTGAAGCCATATAGCGCTGAAGACGGTTCACTCACTCCTCATAGTAGTGCTGAAACTCCGATTCTGGAGTAGCCTTCAGCTGCTCGGTTACAGCCGTTTGAATATTGTTGAAGATAGTGTTCCCTTGAAGCGACTTTTCAACTTCAGGAAGAGACGGAAGCCGTAAGGAGTCACGTCTGACGAATCAGGAGGCTGAGGGGCCTTAAATGCTTTTGCTGCCCAAAAACTCGTTTATTAACATTGCTGTATGACAAGGAGCATTATCGTGATGCAAGATTCAGTTGTTCTTGATCTGATAAACCGTGGTGTGAGTCAAATTTAACCCTTCCTCGATCATTCTGAACTCACAATATCCGGGACTCTGTCGATATTTCCATCTGTTTTTGAAGATGAATGCCTTCCGCTTCCTGGTTCATCTTCAATCGACTCTCTTCCATCTGAAAATGCCTTAAACCACCAAAAAAACCTAGGTTCTTGTCAAAACACTATGTCGTTGGACCGGCTGGAGATAAGCAAGAGTTTCCGTTGCACTGTGCCCAAGTCTGAAGCAACACCTGACAGCACACCGTTGCTCGAAAGTGATGTCATTCATTTTTAGAACACAATAGGAAAAACACAAAAAAATTGCTACGGACAACCAAGTGACTTGAGCGAGTTTAAGCTTGTACTGAAGGCGGATCTCATGTGCCCCTAACCCAGCACCTCCAGTGTTGCCGGATCAAACGCTACGTTTCCAGGCTCATCACTTATTTTACAGACCTCGTAGAGGGTTTTGTTACTTTTTTCGAGTAGAATAAGGATGAATTTGCAGATATTTAAAAAATGTATAATCAACGTACATGAATTATGTTATTGAAAAATGTAGGTACCTAAATTATTTTCAATCGTGTTTTATGAAAAAAATATGCATTCTAATTCTCAATTCTTAAAAATGTGAATGAGTATTCAAGTTTTATGATTTTCTGGTGCTACCGAAGACCATCACCAGAAATCAAATAAGTGTTACTGATTTGTTTGGTATCATAAAATATAGTAAATATTATTCTTTCTATATATGTACATTATATAGATTTTTTAATGTTCCTTGAGGGTAGGTATGAATGGCTTTGAGTGCTTGTTTGTCAAATTAATTAGCAAACATGCTAGTAACACATGAACGTAGGTGTTACGAGATGTCCCATTAGAAATGCGCACAATAAAAGTACAAATAGCCTCAGATCTGGCATCCAGCAAAAAAAATACTGCTTGTTCCACAGATAACATGAATCTGTATCTTCTTCAGTGTAGGTGTTTCGTGTTAGCCAAATGCAACAAATGCCATATATCCTTTTGACTAGTTACAATGTCTTCGCAGCTTAAGACTGAGGAAGTTTGGATGCGATTCTCTTCCTCTCTATTGCTTATAAAATTCCTTCACTACTCTATAAAACGATAACTACGTCACTGCAGGTAAGTCCTCCACTATGAGAATGCCTTCCATCTAAACATCATTTAATCCATCCGGCTAATATCACGAGACAGAACGGTGCATTTCTTGGAGACAGTGCACGGGTATGTAGGCAAAAGGCAATTCTGGTGAGGTTCTGCTGAATACTAATTGGAGTAATTCGGTTATACAGAATTCATTCTGGAAGATAGGGAAGGTCTTGCACTAGATTGTGTAAGCGTAATTAGTCGATGAAAAAGTGACTTTCACATCTCACTTTCAATGTAATAGAGGACGTGATAAGAGGTATGGAGGTAAGTGTAATCGCAATTAACATTCAGCGATAAAAGCGTGATTAAAATTTTGAAGCAGAAGAAAGGCCTACAAACATAGTACGAGGAGGCGAAGTCGAAGTGGTGAGTCTTATGAAATCTATCCCTACAAAGTGACCGAAAAAGTCGACCACTAGGACGAAGGAGCTTGGTGGACTCTTTCGCATTCATAGACTTTCACAATAGTGATTTAAGTAGATTAATGCGAAAAGTAAATAAAATTGTCTCACTTGAAGGTTTATGGGTTAAAAGAAGTGAACAGTAAACTCCGTGGAGCAAACGGTTCAGGCAATCAAAGCTTAATTTTATTTCGCAAAGAGAAAGTGATAGAAAATCATTTTGAGCCCGATAACATTTTAGGATAAGGTCACGCGAACTTTGATCAAATAAAAAAGATATAATCCTAAAAGATTTAGCTGCGCGCTACACAGTAAGTTAAATTACTTGCTAAGAATGTCCTGGAATAGGAATTGAAACCTCTGTTAGGAGCAGTTACCACACATTTTAAGAACGTGCTGCACCTTATAACGTTTTCTAAGGATATTTTCATTAGGTAATTTGAAGTCTCATAGCATATGCAATGAAAATATGTTCTAAGAATGCTCAAGATTTTCAGATGTTCTAAGAATATTCTCATTAGATGATTTAGCAAAGTCCTCCAGGAAGCTCACATACATCCAGTGGTTGAACATTTGCGTTCCGAATGTTCTTAAATCGCATATTCCTAGAAACTTCGTCAGGAAGATATGCCTTAACGGGATGTGAGCAGTATGTGCTGAGAACATGCTTTATTAGTATGTATCTTTTAGGATATAAAAAGTACATTCCAAGTATGCGAATAAACCTGTTAATGATTACTGGGTATTTTATTAATTTTCTGGTAAGGTTCTACATATTCATAGTAATGAATACTGCATTTTAGGGTGTGATTTAGATGCGCGGATATTAATAATCCTCATTACACTACTTGTATACCCTTTTATGTAGTTCACAAATACAATGGTCTCGATTGCAACGCGACATTCAAAATGCTTGATGTGAAGTTACAGTTGAAGCGTGAAACTGACCAAATTAAATTCATGCAACGTAAAAGCAGGTTCAACCCAGCCATGAAGTACGCCACCAAAGCAATTTTTAAACGATTTTAAAATTCCGTTTCCTAAATACAGACTACCGCTCTTAGGTTTTATAGCCCCAAGCAAAGCGAGCGTCAAGAGTTCGAATTCCGTATAAACAACTCGGTCGTGCTCATATATAATAATAATAATAATGTGTCTTTATTTTTGGGTTAAAAGAACAAACAAAAAAAAACTCATTTGATGAGGGAGGCGGCATTCAACACCGTTGCTCTTCCATGAAACCCCCGTAAATAATACTATACTAATAATATGGATAAGCTAACAATTACAGATTAATAATAGTTGTACTTATTACAACGGCAAAAATTAAACTATTGTAGTCTTTTCACATGGGATTTGGCAGTATTTCGGGGGCTACTAAGGAGAGCGAATTTTTTACTGTTTCTGGCAAAGAGTTGTACACTGTAGATGCAACATAAGTAAATGATTTTTAAAGCTATTCAGAACTGGAACGGAACATCATAGAGATTACAAGTACGAGTTTGCCTATCATGAAGATCCGATCTCTTGACAAGTTTGGAATAGAGATAAGGTGGTGGCTGGGTTTTGTTAATATTGTAAGTTAAGCGATCAAGATGTATTAAAAAGCGCTAATGCAAATTGAACCAGCCAGAAATTGATCACTGAAGTGGTCATATTTTTCAAACCGCACAAAAATTTAATACACACATTTTTTGTATAGAAAGTTTGTCTCTAGTAGTAAGAGCAGGCCAGTATTTAATATCAGCATACGACAAGGAGGGCAATATCAACGAATCCCATAGATTCAGCCTGACTTCGGTAGAGGGAGCATTCTTGTGAAGATAAGTCCTTAATTTAGCATAAGCTTTTTGTAAGAGATGCTTAACGTGGGGATCAAATTTTTCCATATATAGTCCCAGATTTTTACATTGGTTGCTTGCTTGTAATACAGTGTTATTAAAGCATATTCTAGAATTCTGGTTGCCAGTAGCCTTGGACCAAAAATAAGCTTTTCAATAATAAGCAATTCAGTTTTATTTTCATTTAAGAAGGCTGTGGGCTCTTACATATCTAGATAAATACTCAAGATCAGGATTGATAGGCATGCAGCAACATAAGCATCATCAAGTTTGAAAGAGTGATACAATTGTGTATCATCAGCATATTGATGAGTACTGCAAAATTCCAACTGACTTTTCAAATCTGACGTATGCAGTGCAAATAGCAAGGGTTTTAAAATACCATTCTTAGGCAACCCCCCGTGTATACTACGAAACTGAAATACGTGCCCATTAAATTCTGTGCACTGGGATCTGCCTGACAGGTAGCTATTAAAGAAATCTACAGCCATAATGCTTAGTCCCAGAGATTCAAGTTTCGAACATAAGATTGAATTATCTATTGTATCAAAAGCTCTACTAAAATCGAGCAAAATGAAGCAACTATCTATCTTATTGTCACATGCTCTGGATAAGTCATCTGTAACGCTTGCAAGTACGGTTGTAGTACTATGGCCGGACCGAAAGCCCGATTGTGTAGTAGGAAGTATACTATTATATGTAATAAATGTTTTAAGCTGGAAAGCTGCGATTTTTCCAATATTTTCGAAAAGGTAGGTAGAATACTTACAGGGCGAAAATGAGAAAATAACTTTCCAGTTTCCAGTTGGATGGGAAAGTGTTGTTAGCAAGGCAAAACTTGACAATATAGGTAATTATGGTATTATAAAACTAGTTGAATCTTGTCAGTACCACAGAATTAGATTTTATTGACATTAATACGCGCTCAATATCTTCAGCACTCACAAAACGGAATGAAAATGTACTCTTAACATTACGATCAGATACATATTCGCTTGCATCAACGCCAAATGAGATACCACTGAAAGGAACGTCATAAATGAAGAAGTTGTTAAGTTCATCTGGGTCTTACTGCAGACCATTAATGACAGAGGGACTGTTTCGGATATTGAAATAGTCCATAGCTTCCCAAAATGCCTTAGATGATAATTTTTATTTTGATTGCAAATATGCTTTCTTTTCAGATTGTATTGAGAAAGATCAAATTTCTTAAATTCTTATAATACTGTAGTGTGTCCTGAGTCTTATACCACGTATACCTTAAAAAAGCTTTTTCTATGAAATCGTACAAATAAAAGTTCGTTTAAAGTAAAGTAGCTTTTTTTATTATTATAACACTTCGGTCGACACAGTACAATTGTTGTTGTTATCGATATTTTACATAAAAGAATATGAACAAGATTAATGCTACTACGATCACTGAAATAATGATGCTCGTTGTATAGTAAGAATGAAAACTTAAATTCTCTAAGGTGTAATGAACATCGTTTAAATGATCTTTAAAGTAAGAAGTGAAATTATTTTCGTAATGTGAAATATTAAAATTAAATGGTTTCTCTCTAAATGGTAAAGTCATGACGATCTGCCAATGATTGTTGAATTTCAATGATTGATTATCATAATCTTCATCACATTCAAGACTAATGAGTAAAGTTGTATGAAACTGAGAAATACCTTTACAATCTTTTATTATTACTTGTTGATTAGTATCTATCAAATAATTATTAGGATCCATTTCTAAAATCTTAGTATAACGTCTTGATATAGCTTTGATGCAGACGCTTTCTTGGTTGCTTAATTCAATAATTTTTTCGCAAAATACTTCTTTCTCGTAAAATAGTAAATGTTTCATAGGTAACTTAACTAAATATTTGCCTATAACTACATTAAATAACTCAAATAGGGTAAATCGTCGTAAATCAAGAATAGGGACATAAATAACGAAAATTATTTCATGTTGAGTTGACACAATCGAGAGTTTGCACAAGTCATAAATTTCATAAGGGTGTAAGTCATCAAAGGGCAAAAGTTGATTTTTGGAAAAGATATCTTGTAAATGTTCAATAAACATACTGAGTTGTTTATGAGTCAACTGCAGAACGTTAGTGCCTGATTGTTGTCCTAGCTGTATGGCGAATAGCAAACGTTCCAAATAAGAATGAAATCTTTCGAGGCTTGTTAATAGAGAAGTCTGATGGACAATTCTATGCGACAACCAAACTTGTTTTTTTAAGGCCATTACGAGAAACTGCTTGTTGAATTTTCTTGGTGTTATTTTCAAAGGTAGACTTAAGGTCTTTACAAAACGAAATAATCTTTTGAATTACTTCAATAAAGTGAGCTTGATTATTACGGAGCGCTTTCTGATTCGCAAAAATTTGGTCAGGATCGTTTTGATCGAGGTTTCCAGAAATGTATTTTATAATAGTACCTAAACCATTGATTAATCCCCTTTTAACTCTAAATTTTGTTAAAACTTCGAACCTAGTATTTATATCTTCAAAGGTTTGATCAATTTGATAATCTAAGTCATTAGGTGAATTAGGCTGGACTTTAATAACATCAGAGAACATAGAATAGTATTAGCTAGATCTGACAGACTTACAGAAAAATACGTTTTGTGATAGTCATTAATCAGAGTGCTTTGTCCTTTGGCAACTTTTAGAACTGGAAGCAGATTGCTCGGGTTCTTCGTTATCAGGGCTTGGCATCTGAAAACGAGGGGATTTTAACCGTTTAACTTGATGTTTTCGTTTCTTAATAATGATCTTATCGTTTTCTTGGACATAGTCGGTAACGTTCCTATATTTAGGGGAATGTTTGGGACGACGAGAACCATCTTGATTCTTTAAGAAAAGTGGACCTTTAAAAATAGGAATTTTCGAAGGAGGTTTCAATTTATTTTTCCTTTTAAGAATTTTGAAAGATTCCTTATAACATTGTTCAGCAAGGGCTTCTTGAAATTCTTGTTTTTGCTGAATGAAATCAGAATAACTAGTAAGAGGTTTTCTCAATAGGAGCAATAGACGTGGGATTTGCAGTACTTCCTAAGTGAAGTTCGATATTTATGAGTTTTACAATAAGATTGTAGGACTTCAGAACGAAACTCTCCGGGATCAGCGTGAATCGATGAGAAACCATGATGAGAAACGTAGTGTTTCAATTTACTCAATACATCGACATGATTAGTAGAGTTTAAACGATAGGCTTGAGGATACTTTGAAAAGTGATCTAAAATGGTGAGAAATTTAGTTTTCTCGATAGTAAAGACATCAATCACAAGTTTCGCATTTATTAATAATATCGGCGATAATGTCTCGTATTTTATTAGTGAAAAGTATAGGCTCAAAATGAGCATAAGTTTCTTGAATACCATTGCGATTAAGAATATGGTACAAAGTGACATTGTCAGTGAAAGTTTCTTGATCGACTAATTCTGGCTTAAAGGCAGCTTTCTCCAAATGAATTTGATTTTGAGTAATGGAACCAGAAATAACTTGAGTTAGACTTTGTAGAAAACGTGGGTCTTCAAACCAGATTCAGTACTTAATTGAAGGTTTACAATGAGTGTTCAAAAATCGAAGTAAATAAGAATGAAGTTGGGAACTTGTGACTAAGCATTTGTGATAGTGTGATGGACTCTGATATCTTGATTGGATTTTCCAATGGCGAATTCAAGACTATGGGGATAAGCATAGAAGTTTTTGTCTTCCGAAATTTGAATGAGATTCGGACATAACTCGGGACTAGTGTATCTCGTATTAGTGGAGCGATCATCTGTTTCAGATAGAACGAGGGAATCGTAAGAGGTATTGGGAACAAGTGACTGAAACTAATTATTAGGATACCATAATTTTCATGATAAAACCGGAATGAGACTAGAAATTGGAACAGGAAGGTAGAGAGGAATTTAAATTACATCATTTATTCATTCTTAGCTATATACTATGAAGAGTCGTAAACAGCGTGACGTAAAATCTCGCATTACATGTACATATTCAGGGCCGTGTTATTGATGGCCATTCTAGCAATCATTCTCCAAGAAACTGAAATCTGGTAGAGCTAAGTCCACCTAATTCATAGAGTGAGGCACTATTTCCCAATTCAGCTCGCGTATTCTTAGCATTATGAGTTCGAGCATTATCATGGAGAAAATATTTTGATGTGGACCGAGTTTAATTTTCATGTTGGCTGGATTACTCTATCACAGTAGTGGTGGTATGAATACTAGTATAAATAGGAGAAATTTTACAGTATATGACTCCTTGTGCACCTCACTACACCGAGAGCATCATCTTGCGAGGATTAATATCTCTTTTTTTGGTGTAAATTTGTTTGATTTGTTGGGACTCAGCCACTGACGCTTGCGTATACGAGTATGATTAATACAAAGAACACGATACTTGCCATTAACGAGATGGTCTATCCGATGAAATGTACGGCAAAGCGACTAAAGATGTACATAGACCTCGAATCGATAAATAAGTTGATCTCTGGTGGGGTGACCAAACGTCAATGTTATAAATTATACCTCAAAACATGCAAATGCTTTTCTATCATGACATACGATAACCCGGGATTTGCAGTCGGATTCTGTTTCACTGAACGTCTACAATTTATTTATATATGTTTCTACTAGACAACCAGACCAGACCTTGGTTGATCTTTTGAGAAATAGTCATCACTGCGGAGTAGGTGGAACTACCGCTTTGCTGTAGCCTCTGTCACACGTTACGTGCAGCTTCTGCAGCGGAATATTTAGCTTGGTACTCATATATAGTAAACAGTGTCAGACATGGGCTTTAATATCACCCATTTGTTGTTTGTACCTTACGCAATGGCCGCTGTATTACAGACATGCATGATCGTGACTCGCGCTGTATGTACGTTAATACTCAGGTTTTCTAGAAAATAAAAACCTCATTACATACTAGGCAATCCAATAGGTTAAAAAACCTACGTCAGACATATCCATCCAATTCTCACAAGATATATTATCATGAAAAATATTTATCAAACGCGATGTAGCTGACAAACCGTTCCATGTGTTTTCAGTAAATAAGAAATTATTGAACCGTTTTGCTCTTAACCAATTTACAACGGAGTTAATAATTATGCTTCACAACATTCCCAACCGGAATTGATTCACTCGTTTACAACAGCGATATGCTAAGCAATTAAGCATCGTATCATAATTTCCTGATAAGTGTGACTTCAGATACCATTTTGTTTTGGGTTAACTTGTTTCTCAAACTCGCACATACCAGAGATATGTTCCAAGATTTCATGTATTTTGGTATATTCCTATATCTACCTAACAAAATTAAGCGATCACTTTCACTTAATTGCACATGAGTGTATTAAAACAAATGCAACTTCTATAGAAACGAAACAAATCTTTCATTACGATGAGCGGTTGTTTTGAAATTACAACCCCGATTTATCATTACTTATAGACAATGATTGTTCAGAAAAATGTAGATGCACTTACTTGCCTTTAGTGTTAGTGGCATAGGGCTTTAGCTGCCTAGCAGATTCAGATCATCAGGCTTATTGTGCCTTAAATATTAAGTAGGATCCTATTCAAGGACCTTCTTGGACCACATGCCCCATAACTATCTCTTTCCTAGACATGGACCTTTGATATACGCAGAGAAATTTCTGTAGTTTACCTCCGAATAACTAATGGCAAGACAAGAATCCAACAACCCCATGTATCTGCTTCCTACCTAGTTTCACTGATTCTCCTTTCTTGTAGCACGAAGGATCCCTGACAAAGGAATAACCATTTCCTTATTTTAGCAAATGTCGTCAAACAGGTTGACCCTGTACTTCCCACACAATTCCCTCATCAATTAGATTATATTTGGTGTGTTTAAAAGAACTATGTGTTGCGAGGGACGTCAGCGGTGAGGAGCGAAGCAGACCCTGAACCGTAGAGATAATATCTAAACACAACTTAACGTATGTGCCGATAAACCTCTGCTCAAGATACAGGAATTCGAAACTCTTGTTACATGTCAGTAGTATTAGTGGTGGGGAGGCGAATCTTGGCGACAAGGCCACCTTTGACCCTTTTTGCTAACATCGTTGTACCATCACTAATCTTTCACATGTTTCTGGTACCAGGTAATTTTACTAATGTGATCAATTGACAACGAATGACGGGTATTCAAGTTGCACATTTGGTTAAACAATCTTTGACGCCTGTTGTTGAGTATCTGTTTTTTGTTTATGCTGGCTATTTCTATAATATTCACCTATTATAGTCTTTGAGAAATAAATAAATAAAAGGTAATCACAACACAAGCACCTCCATATCTATCAACCAAATTTATCAGATACTCAGATGTTAATCAACTGAACACAAAGAATAAGCATATCTTGGTTATCCCGAGACATTCAACAGCTCTATTTAAAAGGTCGTACGTATATACTGCTATCAAGCTATACAACGCGTTGCCTACCCAGTTCACTCACTACTCTATAAAGAATTTCAAAAAAAGATTGAAGAATTTTATCTCTGATTTCATTGCCCAGTAAGTAGACCATGGCCATGAATAAGGACTCGTTACAGGTTTTTTTTTAACTCTTGTTTTCATTGGGATTAGAAAATATACATAAATATTTGTTGGGTTAAGTTGAAAAACGCTTTTTAGCGACACTTCGCCTTTTTATACTTTGTATAAATAAAGCCGGATTATTATTAATTCATGTTTTATGTTGGTAGAAAATACAACAGTGCGCCACTGTACAGTATAATTTTCTATCCTTCTAGATAAATTTTCCTAAATAAGGTATGATACACATTTCACTCTTTCAATGTTTCAACTATCAACTTTTTTGTATACCAGCTGTGAATACGACTATTTGGGATGGTTACAACTAGCAAGCAAATCTTCTTGAAAAAATAAAAAAGTGAATCGAACGCAGCTTCAGATGTAACATCCAAATTTAAAGTCAGGAGAAGTAGAACGTCTCGTTCTATCCGAGTTTCATTTTATAAATGGTGCTCGTGCCTCAGCGTCGGTGGATGATTTGACTTCGTTCGATTGCGTTCTTTATTTTCCTGCTGCTGGAAGTCTTGGAAAGCGCTGGCAATGGAATAAGCTTCGCCAACAATATTACATTCCAAAATGCAGCTCATGCTTCAACTTGAATTTCTCACACGAAAGTAAATCCTTGTTTTCAGTAAACTAGGCCATTTTTCTGGAGCGTCTTCTACGCTATGGAAACCTTGCTCTATACTGCATAATTTCTAGGACAAGGTCCTGTATGGCAAACTATGAGTTTTTACGTATTTTTTGGGTCTACTATAAAAATAAAAGGAATAACGCTGCTGTCTACAGTACTCAAGGCCCAGGAACACATACTAGAAAAAAAAACTAAGAGAGCCAACATTGTCCGAAGACAAAGTGGCTTCACATATGTACCATTAAACATTTGATAAGCAAATTTTTACCAAAAGGAAAACCAATGTACCTCGCCTTCATGGATACGGAGAAAGCAGAGCTCCACGAAAAAAGTTAAAAGAGAATTTCCTGAGAAGAAATGTTCCTGCTAAATTAGTAGAAGTGATCATGAGTATATACTACAAGACTAACATCCGAGTAATATCCAGAAATATGATGACCGAAGAATTCGCTACTACAGAGGAAGTACGTCAAGGTAGAGGGCTTAGTCCCTTATTGTTTATAGTATTTATGGATGATCTGATAAAAGAATGCTGGCAAAAAAAACCAATTTTTGTTGGATACAGAAGATGCAAAAAGTGGAACTACCAGAGTGCGCATTTGCAGATGATCTGATGTTGGTAACTGGTAGTGTTGGGAGTCTACAGGAAAATTTAAGCATTAGGAATAAAGAAATAAAGTATGAAACCAAATAAACTTAAAACTAAAGTTATGGCTGTATCAAATGAAAAACTCAATATGGACGTAAGAATAGATAAGGTGAACAAAAATCAAAAATGACTCTGTCTAATACAATATATAGACCTATATTGACATATGGATGCGAATCCTGGGTTCTCTCGAAACAACAAAAGAGTAAACTTGAAGCAGTTGAACTGAAATCCTTGAGACGAGTTAAAGGGGTAACCAAATTGGACAAAATAAGAAAAGAGACTATAAGAACGGAGTTAGAGACAGAATCTATACTAGAACACATAGAAATGAAGCAGCTGAGATGGTGGGGACAATTGCAAAGAACGGGTGACAACATACCGGTGGAACAAGTATGGGAGAGTAAGGCCAAAAAGAACGTAGATATTGACGAAAAGAGTAACGGATTGAAGAGAAGCTAAGAAACTTGCTTTAAACAAAAAAGAATCGACTAAATCTATGTACAAATAATAGTAGGGTTTGTAATGTTTGGCTTAACCCTACACCCTTTAGGGTAAATGGGATTTTGATTATATGTATACGAGTATATACGTATATATATACGTATATATATATAGTTTCAAGTTTCTTAGCTTCTCTTCAATCCGTTCCTCTTTTCATCAATATCTACGTTCTTTTTGGCCTGCTCCTTCTCATTTTTCCTAGCACCTTACTCTCCCATATATATCCATGTGTGGACGGAATATTACTCATAATCAAATACATTTTGGGAGAATCTATTAATGGGATGCTATACATGACGTTTGAAGCCACGTTTCTAAAATATTGACCTACATATCAAAGTTGTGATTTTTCAAATGGAATGCCTCAAATTTTATTGCATATTTGGATGAACTAATTCCAAAAAAGAAACCTGATATGCCATACTATGGGGTTTTGGTAATTAGCTACTGAGACATAAGGTGTTTTGTCTAGAAAAACCCCCCACTTCGGCAACCCCTCAGTCCGCCATTTTGAAATTTGGAGTGCTGAATTTTGTATCACAAAAAAATTGCACACCTCAGCTTTTATCTTATTTATTACTTTTTCGAATTTTAATTTTTGCTCATACAGGGTGGTCAAAACCGCAAATTGTAGTTTTTCTCAAAAATTTCAAACGCATCACCCTGAATATTTGTGTAAGTTTGGGTTAAATTGTTCATACGTTTTTTTCTGATACTAGACACATAAGGGTCTTTACATCTTATTTTTTCGGTTTTTAGCACGTCTTTTATGGAACTGCTTAATTCCCTAAAATATCGCATCATCCTTGGAAACAATTAAATTTTTGAATAGTTACAAACTGTCAAAATTAGCTTTGTGAGCATTATAATAAAAACGTGTTTGAAAATGAATTTTTCTAATAACGAAATGGTGAATATGATGTCCGTTTTGGGGGAAACCCAAAGTTGAATAGTTTCCTAACATCTCGCATTTATAAGCAACGGTACCCTAATATGCGACATCCATGGCCGGAAAAAATTTCCACACTACGAGAACGTTTTGAATCAAGTGGAGCAGTGGAATTTAGTAAATACTGTATAAATAATGAAAGTGTCACCAATGAGGTGACTCAGTTGGAGGTTCTATCAAAGTTGCAGGTAAATCCCCATTTAAGTGCACGGCAAATTGAAGCAGAAACTGATATATGCAGAACTTCTGTCCAAAGGATTATTCGCAAGCATAGGTACCATCCATATCATCTATGCTTGCACCAAGGTCTTCGTCCTCAGGCTTTCGCAGCTCGAATGGAGTTGAGTAGAATAATGATAAATAAAGTGAGTGAAGATGCTACTTTCCTGGATAAGGTTCTTTTTATCGATAAGGTAATTTTTAACAGCATAGGTCTTGTCAACAGGCATGACATGCAGTATTATGCGACGGAAAACCCTTACTGGGTTAGGCAAATAGATTTTCAAAATAAATTCAACTTGAATGTTTGGGGAGGAGTGATTGGCAGACAAGTTATCGGGCCTTTCTTTTTCGACGATAGACTAAAAGGAACAGACTACTTGAATTCTTTGATCGAGCGCTTGCCTTTGCTTTTGGAGGATGTCAACCTGCAAACTCGGATGCATGTGTACATCCAACATCTGCGCACTATTCGGACACCTGGAGAACAATCGTTGGATCGGTCGTTATGGGCCTATCTCTTGGCCTCCTAGATCACCAGATATGACACCTGTGGACTTCTTTCTATGGGGCTACGTTAAGCAAGAGGTTTATAGATATCCACCATCTACGCTGGAAAATATGAAGGAAAGGATTAAGGATGCTTTTCTAAACATAAGGGAACACATGCTGAGGGATGTGCAACACAACGGTCACTTATCCAAAAACTACGGCTGTGTATTCAACATGGAGGAGATATTTTCGGTCAGTTTTTGTAGATTAGGTCTTGAGTAATGATAGTTGTTTGATTATGTTGTTGTTATAGCTGTTTTTCTCTATTAAGCTTGAAGCTTATTCATACTGTTATGATTGTTATTAGTTCTTACGTCAAATCTCTACTCTTAATGGCAATATGGAACTAGCCCACTGTTTGTCTTTTGTTCCATGGATGATGTGATTTTTTTCCTTAATTTTGGTGTGTTGTTCTATTAAAAGCTTAATAACTCAAAATCTAGTTATTTTATCTAAATCAAACCTCACACTAAAAAAAGCATATAAAAAATTGAAACCAAACTTGAACAAAAATATACAGGGTAATGGATTTGAAATTTTTGAGAAAAAGTACAATCCGCGTTATTGGCCAAACCCTATGAGCAAAAATGTAAATTCCAAAAAGTAACTAACACGATAAATTCTGAGGTGCGTAAGTTTTTTTTGATACAAAATTCAGAACTGCAAATTTCAAAAAGGCGGATTGAGGGGTTGCCGAAGCGGACGGTTTTCCTGGACAAAACACCTTACATCTTAGAAGCTGATTACCAAAATCCGATAGTATGTCATAACAATCTTGTTCTTTTGAATTGGTTTATCCAAATATGCAATAAAATTTGAGGCATCCATTTAAAAAATCACAACGTTGATATGTAGGTCAAAATTGGGACACCTTGTATAATTGCCAATATTTTATAAATGTGTCTTAAAATGTCATGTATAACACGCCTTAAATAGATTTTCCCAAAATGTATCTGTTTATAAGTAATATTTCGTCCACACATCGATGGGCCATACTATATATATACGTATATATATATATATATATATGAGCATATACAGGGTTACTTTGAAGTTGAGTCATTAATTTTCAAATAATGATTGTAGAAGGAAGATAAACCAAAATATGTGTGCAAAAATAAAAAAAAATTAAAAAAAATTGCTTACCTTGTTTTATAAAGTATCCTCCCGACAAGTATTTCAGTGCGGACCTGTATTTGATCGTGAGGTCCCCTGTGAGTTCTTAAGTCACCTGATTCACGAGCCCGTTGTACTACATTAACAAAGGCACGAGGGGTTGGTTGCACTCGATTGGGAAACCGATCCGCATAAACATGTGCCATTTTTTTTTTCGTTTGAGCCACGCAACAGACACTATTCACACGCGTTACCGACTGACACTGACTGTATGTATAACTGAACTGAATAAAATAATTGTAAAAACATCGTTCCAAATTCTTTCGCTTTTTTGTTTGCGATGAACCGATAAGGAGGATTATATCCGTTGTTGCCAAACACGAGCACATGATATTATTATTGAGACAGGGCGGTACTCAAACTTCCAAAGGGCTATAACTTTGTTACTTTAATTTTACCAGAAAAATGGTAAAGGAAAAAAACATTTCTTTTGATCAGATCTACTCACTGTTAAAATACATGACTCAACTTCGAAGTCACCCTATATATGAGTATGTATATATACAGGGTTATCCAAATTAAGTGTCCACCATTAGTAACTTTGTTATTAGTGAAAATACAAAGTTGTTTGAATTAGCAAACTAGTAGCATTTTTAACGCTGGTAAAAATGAGAAATAAAAAAAAACAATTGAGAGTCGTTATTTTGATTTTTTTCAGTAAAATAACATTTTTTAAATGGAAACCCCTGTATATTATATTTTTTTCTGTTAAAGCATCAAATTTTAAACAAAAAAGTTTATAATGACTTTTCCGCTAAAGTCAAAAATAAAGTCAAAATAACGATAAATATTTTTAATTATTTGCAGTATTATAATATTAAGACGGCTATGAAAACAACATGGCGTTCGCGATTTGACAGCATTAAGATAAGCGACAAATTGTTAAACTGGACATACTCGCAACTAGAAGGCTTTGGAAAACAATGATAAAATCAAATAATGTCAAACATTAGTGTAAATACTTGTTTATAAGCTTTATTGTGTCATTAATTTAAAGAAAAATGTTCTCCCATGAAGAAAAGTGTGATATGTTAGAATGCTATTTAGTGTGCAGAAAATCCTCCTTGAGAGCAAGAGAATACTACAGTGAATTATATCCCGCTCGCATTCAACCGTATGAACGATATTTTCTGAGACTTCATCGAAAATTTAGGGGCAACGAAAATGTTTTTGCTAAAACAAGGGCAAAAAAAGAATTCATAATAAGCGAGGCCACGGAAATTGCAGTTATTGGATATTTTGAAGCTTATCGTGAGAATTCAATAGCAGATATTCTCAAGGACTCTAATTTCAGTTATGGTACTGTTCAAAGGATTTTAAAAAAATACAAATTTATTCCGTATAAGTACCGACCAGTTCAAACGCTTTTGGCAGGGGATCCAGAGAGAAAACTTGTTTTTTGCCATTGGTATCTTAGCTTCTGTCGCCAAAATGTAAATAACTTTCGTTACCTTTTATGGACAGATGAATCAAATTTTTCAAATTCTGGAATGTTTAATAGAAAAAACCACCATTATTGGTCAAGAGAAAATCTTTTGTTAGTACATCCAAGAGGCCCACAAGTCCGTTTCAGTTTCAACGTTTGGTGCGGTATAATTGGTTCAAAAATTGTTGGCCCGTTCTTTTATGAGGGAACCCTAACTGGTGAAAGATATGTGGAATTTATGTCAGAAATTCTGACTAATTTCTTAGACGAATTGGATCTTATAAGTAGACATCATCTGCATTTTCAGCAAGATGGCGCACCTGCCCACAACTCCAGAGGTACTTATCATTTTCTAAGTACTACTTTTAATGATCAGTGGATAGGAACAAATGGCCCAATACAGTGGCCTCCCAGATCACCAGATCTAAACCCACTTGATTACTTCTTGTGGGGTTACTTAAAGAACCAAATTTACAAGCGAAGGTACGATAACCTTGACGCGTTAAAGACTGCAGTTAGGGAAAAGATAACCCAGATAGATGGTAGAACCATACTTAAGACAGTTCGAGCAGTTGAAAAACGTGCCCAAAAATGTATTGAAGAACAAGGTGGTGTTTTCGAGCATCTTCTTTAAAAAAAATTGTTATTGTATTTTGTAAGATTATAAGTTGATGTTGAAAATAAAGTTTGTCGATACAATTTAATTGTTTCAGATTGGAGGCCATAACTTCAACAATTTGTAACCTAGGAGAAAAGTTATTGTAAGCTTTTTTGTTTAAAATTTGATGCTTTAACAGAAAAAAATATAATATACAGGGGTTTCCATTTAAAAAAATGTTATTTTACTGAAAAAAATCAAAATAACGACTCTCAATTGTTTTTTTTTTATTTCTCATTTTTACCAGCGTTAAAAATGCTACTAGTTTGCTAATTCAAACAACTTTGTATTTTCACTAATAACAAAGTTACTAATGGTGGACACTTAATTTGGATAACCCTGTATATATATATATATAACTTCAGACGTGGTCATGGTCGTTTAGACTAGTTAGATGAAAAAATAAAGCTTCCGCCTTTTGTTGGGTACTTCGACATAATTCAAGCAAAGAGGACTCTTTATACTTTACTAATCTCTAGCTTTCAACAGACTTTGCTATCTTCGTCAGGAGCTGCAATAACATTGAGAAGAATTGGCAACTATTGGGCAAGATTATTTTAAATTAACTTACAGTCGTATGTGAGGTTGTTGCTAAATGTTATTAACGTTGAGGGATATACCCAGTAACCTGGTGAATGCTGAATACATGGTACATATGTCAAAATTAATATAAACTACACACAGCTGTATGCCAGGAACAAATTAAAAGGGATTAAAAATATTCAAAAACGAAAGTTAAAATTACATCACGAACCACCTGATGCAGCACAAAATGGTGGGCACAGGATCACAAGTAGGATGAAACATTTGACAGGTGTCAGAAGGTTGGTGGCGGAGCTTTTTTCTCATAATAAAATAATAATTCAACTTTCCATCTCATCAACAATATAGTTTGTTCAACTGCCTCTGGTCTGTTGACAAGTTCTTATTTAACATGTCTTGACAAATAACACCATCTGAGGTGATGTGGTAACATAGCACACACTTTACATAAATTTTCGTTCCATCCGTCCGACACTGACACCACCAACCTTCTGGCACCTGTCAAATGTTTCATCCTACTTGTGATCCTGTAACCACCATTTTGTCCTGCATCAGGTGGTTCATGATGTACTATAATTTTAACTTTCGTTTTCAAATACTTTTAGTCCGTTTTAATTTGTTCGTAACATACAGCTGTGTGTAGTTTATATTAATTTTGACAAATGTACCATGTATCCAGTATTCACCAGGTTACTGGGTGTATTCCTCAACCAAAACGTTAATCACATTTAGCAACAACCTCACATACGACTGTAAGTTAATTTAAAATCACTGTGCACAATAGTTGTTATTTCTTTTCAATGTTATTGCAGCTCCTGATGAAGATGGCAAAGTCCATTGAAAGCTGGAGTTTAATAAAGTATAAGAGTCCTCTCTGCTTGAGTTTTATCGAAGTATCCAAAAAAAGCCGGAAGCTTTATTTTTTCACCTATATATATATATTAATATATATATATATATATATATATATATATATATTAAAAAGAAAACTTCATATAACATACTAACTTTTGAGGTACAGGGTAGTTAAGTGATCAAAAATTGATGATATTTTATTAATTCTTGTAGTATAACTGTAGATATTTTAATCAAATTTGCCACTCTCTCAGTGGTGTTCGTACGGGATTAAGCTGTCTATTTTAGCAGACATTAATGGCACGAAACCGTTTATTGGGGTGAGATAAACCGGACTTTCAAGATGTCTAGTCTAAGCTATTCAAATCTGGTGTTCTATTCATTTGTCATTTGAATATTCTTTTGCTGCAACACTAAAGTAAGCGGATGCTGAGAGCATCAATCACATTCTAATTAAAATACTTCTAGCAATGTGTACAAATCCTCCTCTGGAAACCGTCGATAAATATATAAATATTCTGGAAAGAAAAGGGGTCTTCGTCAGCCCAAATATGGCTACTGAGTGAATTTCTGGCTGCGCTCCTGGAAAAGTTAGCTTCATCTGTAAACATTATTGTATGTTCAAACAAGGGATTATGCGCAATTTTCTCCAAAAACCATTGACAACTAATGCGGAAGGGAAGCTTTCGTGGAAGTAATGCTAGTACCTGTCGAATTTGACACGGATACAATAGAATACCATGCAAACTTATCCAAGCCAGCACGGTCCGGCTATTGTGTAACAAACCTGCAAAACGTCAAAAAAAAGCAAACGAAATGTCATGTTGCAGACTATGTTGTTTTTAGTGTGCAAATAGTTCATTTCACGTTTGCTTGCTATGTTCGCTGGTCGCTGACGCTTAAGCAACACCTACAGCTACAAAACGAGTTCATAACAAGTGTACAGCTTGTGCTAAGTTAGCATCTTGTATAAAAACCTGCTAAATGTGGAAAAAACCTACGAAATGTCAAAAAAAACTTTCCAAGATACGTAATACCCTCACAGCGATCATAGCGAGCAAACGTGGAATGAACTATTTGTGCACTAAAAACTACCTGGTCTGCAAGATGACTTTTCGTTGGTTTTTTCCATTTTTCAGGTTTTTTTACGTAATACCACTGCAGGGCGTGGGATACATTTAAATTATTTCCGATTTTTCTGGTACTAAGGTCAGAATACATATCAATCGAATTTAAAAAAGCCGTTAACTTTATAGAAAAATGAAGGGTTAATAGTATCTTGATTGTTACTCCGTCATTGGAACAACTATTGGAAGCTGCAAAGTTTGTTCATTCCTGCCGCAGTAGTAACATATTTTAAGCATTTTATGTAAACGGATGTGTGATACTTGCGGACTTGCACGAAGATAGGTACTGATTGAAATTGAATCATCTAAATAGCATATCTTAGGCTCGACTTTACTATTGACCAGGAATCAAAATTTGTGTATGGCACAAATTGAAGCAAAGAATCTAATGCATTTTCTCGATTTCTTGTATAATGTCTCTCAAACTAGAGAAAATTATATGGTTTGTATAAGATGGGGTTCTAATTCTCGTATTAAATCAAACAATACTTCATAAACCACATAATTCAGCTACAAAAACCTATTTTTCACTCATGCCCTGCCACAACAAAGGTTGACGCAAATTCCACCAATCGAGAAGAAGGGTGTGTGTATAGTCGCAAAGTCGACGAATCAAAATAATAAAGGATGTGTGGCCTACTCGAAGCATGTATTAAGCCTGATACAATAGATTGACATGACGCCATCGCTGAGCATTTTATTGAAAATAACTGTCACACTGTGCTCTACAAACTTCTACTTGATGAATTCCTTGATCACATAAATAATATCACAGAATGCTTACGTATTCTTTAATACACATGGAGTAAGTAATCAATCTACTTGACTACCGTGCGAAATAGTGATGTAAAATAATTAAGTAACGCTTACAAAATAATCGTTACAAATGAGTAACTAAATGTAACGAGTCCTACTTTTTAAAAAGACTCGTTACTTTTTATTTGAATTCGTTACTTTGAATGCGATACGGTCTTTTTCTATGTATACTTTTTAATTACTGTTAGTTACTACACTATACATTACTTTAGATACAAACGTTACTGGGATCTAATGTAGCCAGTACTGCCAGCGCCAGCAGAAAGTGACTTGGTTCTTGGATGTAAACTGGGTGGAAATGAAATGATGCGAATATCGTTAGGCTTAGGCAACTTTAGATACTCTTCTATCAAACGAGTTGCGGACTGCGGAGCTTTAGGTTGGCAATGTTTGTGTACACCTGTACACTTTTCATTTGACTTTGAGAGCTAGCGGTTGGCGGGTTGTTATTGGTTTGGACGTTGCCGTACAAGCTCGAGCAATAATATAATTATTATTTGTACAAAAATATGGAATCATCCGCGTCCGGTTCAGGAGAATCGCAAACTCAAAAGAGAAGTGTTATTTGGATGCATTTCACCAATATATCGGAAGCTAATGCAAAGTCTAATCTTTGTAAAAATATTTATTCGCATAAAAATGGAAACATTAGCAATTTGAGGAAACATTTGAAAACTAAACATCCGACTCTTTCATTGAAAGGAGAAAGGGCAAAACGGCGGGTGGAAGACGAAAATATGCCTAGGTGCAAAAAGAACTTAGTTTCAGGTATGTTTTATTATTATAAGTATTTTGTTGAACACCATTTACAGTGGAGTTACCAGACTGTTAAGTAGGGCAGGGGAGTAACCAGACTGTTAGGGCAGGAGACGCTACTCAACTAAAGTAAAGAGTGAGGAGAGTGGTTCCTTCACGGTCCCTATCTGGTTATGCCACTTGTTAAATACTATTTACAGCGTACAGCCGACGAACCAGACGTCACACAACGACGAGCTTAAAATATAAGTACCTTCTACGTATCAAATATCAAAAAAATTAATTGGCAAGGCATTAGACAAAAAATAATAATTGGATCAATCCCAAAGTAATAATTTGATATAATATATAGAATGTAGGTTCTAAACGAAATGTCCAAATAGTAACTAAACTAACGAGTCCAAAGTTCGAAAGTAACGAGTCCTTACAAGTCCTAAAAAGTAACGAAACTTTGCATCACTAGTGCGAAAAACTGCTCCTCAAGCTAGCCCTGTTACTCTTAACAGGGAGATGTTGCGCTCTCTACTGGACGGTGGAACAACTGCGCGACCATGCCGTGCCGTGATGACGGTTGCAAGGTTGCAAGTGGTCGTCCAACTGCTTAGTAGGGGGCGTGGGAGCTTCCTGTTAGCAGAGCTGGATCAGGATTTTGTGCACGATACTTAAGTAAATTGATCATTTACCTGATGCTTTTGTGATTTTATTTATGTCATCAAAGAATTTATCAAACAGAATTCTGAACAGCAACCTCCAACACTTTTTCTTCAATAAAATGCTAATTCAGTTGCAGTCATATGAATCTAAATAATGTATCAGATTTGTGTTCATGCTTCGAGTATGGCACAAATGCTTCTTTTTCATTGATGCATGTTATGACCATTGACACTCAGTTAGTATATGGATGAAAATGAAACAATAAGTTTTTGTAGCTCAACTAAGGGATCTATAACGTATTTCTTGATTTAATATAGAAATTAGGGGCCGAATTACACAAACCTTTTAATTATTCTCTACTTTGAGATATATTTTAGAAGAAACCGACCATATTCATTAGAACGATTGCTTCGAACGCGCCTTCTCATTGGTCGAATTTGTGACCAATGCGCTTTTTTTGCGCCCGGCTTAGTAAAATCGCCCCTTTCCTAAAGCATTCGCGCTTACATTCAACCCGTTTCTATGCTTCGTGAGGGATTATGATAGTAGTATTTAACAATATATTTTGTTCACCATTCGTATTGGCACAGACGACGACAACTGATATTGTATTAGTGGGTTTTGGGTATATTCCTATAATCGCCTCTGCACTAATTGAGCATTCATGAATATTTTAATTTTCATATTTACTTGCACATTCACCTATCTTTGAATAGCCATTAAACTGGAGTAGGTACGTAGTGTACCGTTTAATGAGTGCGAAACAAAAACGATATTAACATCGCCATATCTGAGGGCATCGTTATACCGGAAGCTGACTATATCACAATAAAATTTGCATATCATTAACTTACAATCTATTGCATAGGTTAAGTTCAATAAGATTCCGTTGTCTCCGCTGAGTCAAACCACGTATGTTTTAATTACTGTTTACTGTACCACGTTTTGGCCGGTACGGTGGCCTTTTTCAAGTACAGTAACAATTCATGGCAAGATATTTTCTTTATCTGTCGCTCAGTCTGTCCGCCGCTCTGTCTGTATGAATGTTATTCTTTTGCCCCTCTATAACGCGGAAGACGCTATTCGGATTTTTATAAAATTTTTAATTAACTACTATGCTAAGGACGAAAAGTCATTGTAGGTTTTTCAAATAGGTCCATTTTTCAGGGAGTAACTCCCTCTTTGAATGTCTACTCATTCAAAGAATCTGTTTTGGAAGGAGTGGAATTGGGTATTGGAGCTGTAAGCGGTCAATGCGGCGTATTTGTAATAGTCAAATACGTCCCATTGTTAGAGGAGTTTTCGATTTCCGTATATTACGCACCTGACAGACATAATAGGTTATACGGTGACATTCAAATTTGGCTGACGTCATAATGTGTACGACAGAGAAGCGCGAGAAGCGTACAGTATGTAATGTTAGAATGAGTGCGCCGATAGCAACGCAACAAGCCGCAGCTGCTATGTCTTTCTAACACACGTATTGCATACCTCTCGCGTTTCTCTCTCGTACACATTACGATGTCTGGGGTATATGGATTTATTTCACAGTATGATTTTTCGTTTTTGCATATATGGTGAATGTGCAAACAAATCTTGTCATTCGCCCTGTACAGGGGATGATTGACAAAACGTCTTATTTTTGCTCGTGAAAGTTTTGAGTCCTTCAATCGCAAAACCTATTTAAAAACATGGAGATTGACTCTGGAGGTCAAAGCAATAATCCCCCAGTGTCCCTAATGATCAATGGAGCCAGCCAGAAGAGAGACTCGAAGGAATTGATGACACCAGCTGTAGCCCACGAAAAGGTCAGAACCATCCAGCGACTGACCCTGATTATCGAAAGCCAGGCCCAGAAAAAAATTGAACTGACTAAGACAGTTAGGGACCAAAATAGTAAAATAGACTGCCTGACCATCCAGGTAACACAGTTAATTGATAATCGAGGTTTTAATTAAATATCTGACAAGGCTGTCAATTTAAAAAGAACTTTTCAAAATTTGACTGATAACACGACATCGATCCACGATGAAATACAGAATGATGGATTCATCCAGGCCAAGTTTAGGAAAAAATGCACAGACAAAACGGACAAAACCGACAAGATGGATTACTTTCCATGTCTTCCAAAAGCGAAATCCAAATGACGCCCTTTGCTTTGCGGCCAAGTGAAAGAAATATTCACGCGGTAGTCAGAGGCATACCATCAAACTTTTCGGACGAAGAGATCAAGGGCACATAGAACACAGTGGTGGCGCACCCATGTCTTTGGTGGTCGTGATACTGCCCAAGATTGAAAAGACGCAGCAGCTCATGTTCATTAAATATATGTAGCAATCGGATTTGAAGATGAAAAGAACTCTAGACTTATTCGGCAGTGTCAAAGGTATGGTCATGCGCAGTCTTAGGGCACAGCACCTCCCAAATGTTAAAAATGTGCTTCCGACCACATGACAAATGTATGCCCCCTCACAGACAGGACAAGAGGAGCGAAGGTGTGCGAATTGTAGAAGGGCACATCCCGTTGGAGTTCTACTTGCAGATTCACCCCCAGGAGAAATCTGGAAATTATAGCGTAAAGACGCAGCAAGTCATCCGCGGAAGCAACCAACTGTGATCAACCCACTTTGAACACGCAAAATGTGGACCCAGCATCTGCGCTTATGTGGCTTCAACAAATAATAAGTTCCCTGATTAGCGCCACTCATGCATTACAGGCGATTTTTCCGCAGCCATTGAATGGCTAAATACAATCGATAACCTGCATTTATCAGTTTTTTTTCGAATTGTCTGGGCCTAAGGGAGATCGCTTAGCTTTCTCCAATTATGATGTTATACGCGCTGACAGATTGAATGGTAGGGGTGGTGGCTTGGCTGTGCTGGCTAACTGTGGTATCGACTATCACAGAAGCACAAACACCAAGATGCACAGCATTGAAGTGGCTTCCGTAGTGGTCAATTGAAGAGAGGAGGACTTGGGGGCCCTTCTGGACTGTTGGGCCCTCTTATTGCGATTCTACTTGTGGGGTTCGGCTTTGCAACCATATGATGCAATACGGATATCTTATTAATCCTTCCAATCACCTTCAGGCACCCGATATTACAGACTGCAATATCTAAAAACTGCAGATTCAGTATGGCTTCTAGGATCTTGTATGACATCTCTAGTGACCATATATCTGTTGATCTGGAGGTAGGTAGTGGGCATTTCGTAGAGGAGGAGGAAACTCCTCCGAGGAAAAACTATACAAGTCATTTCTCAAAGAGTTTCTCAGTGGCCCGGTCATTCATGGTGAGAACGGAATAAATGTTGCTCCATCAGAGTGGACAAGTTTCGTTCACCAAACTGTGTGCTGTGCTTCCAGTGCAGCGACACGGCAGACCTTTTTTCCCTGCTGAAATCCGTCAGAAAATTTCTGAAAAGAGGGCTGCCATCAAGCAAACAAAAAGGTCTTGTCATGCTGATGACATTCGTAGAGCGACGGGGGACCTCGGTTGGCCGCGTGGGTCAGAGTGTCGTGCTACTGATCAGCCGGCCGGCCGGGCCGCGAGTTCGAATCTCGCCTTCGCCATGGATGTTGTGTGTTTGTTTTAGGCAGCAGCGGTGGCCGCAGTAGTAGACTCTTCGGTCTCCTGATCAGTCGCCGTGCGCTGTGCGGGTTCGATTCCCGTCTCCAGGAGAAATGTTTCTCTTGGCCATGGATGTTGTGATTGTCCGTAGGTGGTAGATGGTCTCTGACTGTCGAACGCGGAGGTACCACCCAGCGGTTCTCGTAGGCGGAGCCAGAATGTGTGCATGTTGCATGCACACGTGTTCCCTCGCCAGAGTCCGTGTGGCGTCCCCCCTTTCCCATGTATCCCCCATAGCCCCACGGTACCCAATGGGTGCTTAGGCCTCAGGCCTTCGTGGTAGTTGGAGTATAAAAAAAAAAAGAATTCCGTAATGAGCAGTGGAGCGACTTTCTGGCGGGAATGCTTGACTCAAATATTCCTATCTGGAAAGTGGCAAAATCGCTCGAAAAGGGAGGGCAAGGACAACCACATATTCATAATCCTGGAGGCATAGCTTTCAGGATTGAGGATAAAATGGAGGTTTATGCTGACGGTTTGAGCATAGTATGGAGCTACAGGCAGTTGGACTGGTGGAGCATGTATGTACATATGCTTTTAGATGAATCAAAGGCATTTAACAGGGTGTGGCTCATGGGCCTCTTGTATAAGACCACCCAAAAGGGCTTTCCATTTAGGCTAGTAGAACTGTTGAAATCTTTCCTAGAAGGCAGGAAGTTTTGGAACAAAATTAACAATATTTTGTCAACAACACGGCGCGGGAGAGCCGGTGTTCCTCAAGATTCGGTCTTAGGACCAATTCTTTATTCTCTTTATGTACAAGACGTTCCTTGCCCTAGCAACTGTGAAGTATATCTCTATGTTGACGACACTGCACTGCTGTATAGCCAAGTCGTGTTCTGGTAACCTGGTTCACGACAGACTGTAGAGTGCGATAGAGGAAGTATTGGAATGGGCGGATCAGTGATCAAAATTAATAGTTCGAAAACGCAGGCAATATATTTTACTAAAAGACGCCGGTGCCCAGAGAGAAATGGAACTGGTATGCCATGGCAACAGTCTCTCAGGTACCTTGAAGTCATCATAGACAACGGGTAGACCTGGCAGAAACATACCGATATTTTAAAAACAAATTTCCTAATCACCTTGCGGCAGATTTATCCTTTGTGTGCGGAGATTCAAAATTAAGTTTGATCGACAAGATTCGGTTGTATAAAATGTTCATAAGACCCGCAATCATCTACGCATACGCAGCTCGGTATTTTCTTGCAGAGACGCACATGCAGAGACTGCTAAGCAGAACTCTACGCGCAATCACCAAAGCCTCATGGTATGTGCTAAATGAAACCATTCACAGGGATCTTGATATCCGATATCTAACGGATTATGTAAAACAACAGACACAGCAGCGTTATAATCGAACCGAATCGCACAGCAACCCTCCGTTGCGTGATTCAGTAGACTACATTGTCGAGCAAAATCACAAAAGTTCCAGGCCGCGCCTCGCACCGTGATCAAAATCAAATTGTGAATTTCAGACCAACAAAAATTACTTCAGTATACAAAACCTATCAAAATTATATTTTGGAGTTATAAAATTATTCTGGCAGTCAAACCAATAATGCCTAAGCTATTTCAAATGATTCACTACTCTTCTTTGTTCTATTTCTTCGTTCCTTTCTTTCCTTCTTACCCTTTTCCCCTTAAACGTGTTTGGAATCTGGGTAACCAAACCTGACCGACGAGACTTTTAGCTAAGGGCAAAGGTCCACCGTACTGCTCTGATGAACAATGACGAATAGTAAACAACTATTCATTAACAAAAATAAATGTAAGTGATCATGTCTACTCAACCTTCGACTCCATTCGAGTCTGTGGAATCGACCTGAAATTCTGCTAGGAGCCTATTTATACTACTTCCGTTTTAGCAGCTACTGCTACTACCTTCAACTGATTAGTCCAGATTGTATAAACAGAAATTAAACAAATCGTTGTCTTTTGGAAATCGCTTTGATCAATTATTTTGATTCATAGTTCATTTGGCGTTACGTTTGAAATTAAACCGAATATAATCTAATCGATGACAAAGGTATCCAGAGCGATGTATGTGAAATAAGAACTCCACGATTCCCCATAGAAAGACTTTGTCGGTAGTTGCCAGAGTTTTCAGCATGGAAATAACGCACATTTGCTGGGCTCCATCTCCACATCTTTTCGGACTAGATCGTAAGTGAGTGATCCTAGTCTGTCCATGCATTAGGACACAATATCATGATATTAATAATGCTGTACGCCATGTGAGGCAAGTAAACAGGATTATTGATGCCACTTTTCTCAGTCCCATAATTAAGCAGTTAATGAGCACAGGATTCCTACCCAAACTGAAACTCTTCGAAATACTCTTTCGCTTTTCAACTCGGATACTATCTTACAAAATGTCAAAGATTTGAAACAAGAAATTTGCTAATTATGTCGGTAGTCATCTGCAGACAGCAGTCTTATGGCATAACGGGAAGTTGCTTTTTACTCTAAATTGAATTATTCTGTTGATAAAGTAAATTTTATTATAATTTTATTTTTAGGTCATTAATTATGATTGATTGTTCGATCATCTACTACCGTTATATAACTCTTTGTAATTAAAAATTATTTTCTACTTTTTAGATCGGTTAGCTGTTAAAGCGTGTTTTTTAGTTCTCCTAAACTATTATTTATTTTTCATTTTCAAGTTCGATTTATCAATTAGTTTTTTGTGGACATGTCATGATATTGGGTGGGTCCTCGATACGTGTGCGAAGTTTCAAATTAATCAAACTTCTGAGAATTGGTGAAAAAAATTATGCTCAAAGATTAAGCTAATATAAGCGCGTTAAAAATTTTTCTGATGAGCAAAGAGGATATTATTTGTTATGATTGTGGTAGATGGTCTCCATATAAAGAGGATAACAGTGCGACCAGAGTGTGCGTGCATGTCACATTCGCATGGAGCGGAGCCACACCATCTTACTCTCTTCCATGTACCCTCATATGGTAACACTATACCCGCCAATATTTAGGCCTTTGTGTTAGCGGAGTGCCACTTTTGTGGGATGGCCGACATTTGTCAAAAAGTCATTTGTGTCGGCTAGTCCGAGTTCGAATCACTGAGTACATAGCTTGGCGCGTACATGCCTCGATCATAGCAGCTTGTGGAAGGGAGTTGCTTTATCTGTTTAGAGAAACTACTTTTCCTCACCGTATACAAACTCTCAATAAGACTTAGTATGGCTCAGAGGAGAGGTGTTGCTGTGACCGGTGACATTTTTTGATAGGCAGTCTTAGGCCTCTCATATTGTTAGACGCTGGGTTATCCCTTTTACCAGTATGCTGACAGACCTTGCTCCCCAAGCTCTCTCCATGATGTCGATGCATTCTCAGTCTGAATCGAGCAGGTCATGCACAACAGGAGTTGTACGGCTGCTTCTCCATTCTTAGATTATTTAAGTTCGCGGCTCCAATGTAACAGAAATCATTAGACGTTTATAATGTCTCACTAGAGGGTAGGATATATTTGCGTTTTGTTCCTGATTCAGTGACTAGTATGGTACATACTCGTACGAAATACATAACAATGGGAACATTATTGATAAGTCTCACGAAATTCGTGTCCGATACTTAAGGCTTGAATTCTACGAAGAAGCTTACCTCCATGTTATCGTAGTCCCTATCGGAATGTACATTTTGAATTTGCTTAGTGTTATTGTTGGCTGGCGAGGCTGCCAACCAAAGTTGGAAAACGTCAGAAGAAATCTCTGTATTTCTCAAGGATCTTTCTTCGCCGATTGGAAGTACTGCTTGTTGGACTCTTTGCTTCAGTTCCTGTAAATGATAACACGAATCAGAACATACTAAAATTATGATGTAAGTTTATACACGAGATAGGACATGCAAGCTGAAATTATAAGATGCAACATCCGTTAGGGTATCCTATTTCAATATTGTAGATGGTGTCTGAAAAATATTCAATTGCTTCAATACTCAAGTACATTTGCGTGGTTTCTCAAAAGGTGTGTGTATGTCTGCTCGTTATTTATCGAGAATAAACCGGCAAATTGACTTAGTCGGCTGTAAAATGGTCCATAGTTCAGCAAGACTTTAAATTATGTATATTGAATTCTAAAATAATTCAATTTTGGGTCGAATATGTGCAAAGCGCCGCGCCGGTGGACTGTTATGCGAGATTTTAGCTGTCTGCTACATAGATGTGTCTAGATAACTTTTCTAGTTGTGATACAGCAGATGTAATAGTTTAACTTATTGCATAATATTCTAATACGCATATCTATTATTTGTGATAATATTTGCCTTTTCAGTAGCTAGATAAAGATAGATACCTTTCTAAGGTATAGTGAGATCACTTACTGGAACTTTAACTTGACATGCACTATTTATGTCTTTGCTGTTATTCAAGAAACTCTATCTAAATTGACCACAACACATGGAAAATTCGGCTAAGTTATACATTTTCTGGGATAATGCTGTTTTCTCCCGCATAAACACACCCGGAGTTCCGTTGATATCACTCACATCAAATAAGTTACCCAGTTTTTGTTCTGGTAGCGCATTGGATAGTTGTCATGGATGCTAAATTGCCTTTTGAAGTACGTAGCTACGCATAATTTCTATTAACTTTCATCTACCATTTACATATCTTTATAAACGTTTCATTCAAACATTTTCCGTAAATAATATTCATGCATATTCTATACATGATGGCCCATAAATGTGTGGACGGAATATTACTCATAAAAAAATACATTTTGGGAAAATATATTAATGGGATGTTATTCATGACATTCGAGGGCACATTTCTCAAATATTGGCCATTATACAGGGTGTCCCAACCACATATCAGAGTTGTGATTTTTCAAATGGAATGCCTCAAATTTGCCTATTTGGATAAACCAATTCAAAGGAAGGAAATTGTAATAAAATACTATGGGGTTTTGGTAATTAGCTACTGAGCTATAAGGTGTTTTGTCTAGAAAAACCCCCAACTTCGGCAACTCCTCAGTCCGCCATCTTGAAATTTGGAGTGCTGAATTTTGTATCAAAAAAAACTTACGCACCTTAGCTTTTATCTTATTTTTTGCTTTTTCGAATTTTAATTTTTGCTCATAGAGCGTGGTCAAAAACGCAAATTGTTGTTGTTGATACTAGACACATAAGGGTTTATACGGCTACTTTTTTGGTTATTAGCTCGTGTTTTATGGAACGGCAAAAGTATCGTATCATCCTTGGAAACAAATAAATTGCTGTTTAGTTACAAACTGTCAAAGTTAACTTTGTGAGCATTATAATAAAAACGTGTTTGGAAATGAATTTTTCTAAAGAAGAAATGGTGAATATGGTGTTCGTTTTGGGCGAACCTCAAAGAAATAGTTTCCTAGCATATCGCATTTATAAACAACTGTACCCTAATATGCGACATCCAAGGGCCGGAAACATTTTCCACACTATGCTTGTGATTAATCATGTGAACAGAAGTTCTGCATTTGTCAGTTTCTGATCCAATTTGCCGTACACTTAAATGTGTATTTTTCTGCAACTTTAATATAACCTCCAAGTGATTCGCCTCGTTTGTGGCGCTTGGATTATTTATACATTTTGTACTATATTCCACTGCTCCAGACGTGCTAATAACCGAAAAAATAGCAGTAAAAGCCCTTATGTGTCTGGTATCAAAGAAAAGCTTATAAAAAATTGAATCCAAACTTGCACAAATATACAGTGTGATGCATTTGAAATGTTTGAGAAAAAGTATAATTTGCGTTTTTGACCACCCTGTATGAGCAAAAATGAAAATTCGAAAAAGTAACAAATAAGATAAAAGCTGAGGTGTGTAAGTTTTTTCGATATAAATCAATCTGCTTCTTTTGAATTGGTTTATCCAAATATGCAATAAAATTTTAGCCATTCCATTTAAAAAAATCACAACTTTGATATGTATGTCAAAATTGGGGCACCCTGTATAATTGCCAATATTTTAGAAATGTTCCCTCAAATGTCATGTATAACATGCCATAAATAGATTTTCCAAAAATGTATTTGTTTATGAGTAATATTCCATCCACACACATTTTATACGTGTCTTTGGGCGTTTTGACGTGGAAGTCTAGAAACTCAATATTTTTACCCATTCTAAGATACCACGCGCAAGGAATACCCAAATTTTTCTTTTTGCAAAAGGCAGCACTTCCTTCTGGACCACCAACTCACGAGGAGCAAAGTGCATAATGGGGAAACTAAATCGATCGCCACGCACGCGGTGGAGAAAGAGGGAAACATCGTCGGCTTTGATTTCTACGATGAAATCTGTGTCATGTGGGCTTGACGGAGTCCTGGTAATACTACTAATACTTCACAGTAATCATGTGTCAGGTCAATACAACTGTTAGTTTTAAATTCCAAGCATCGAATGGATTAAATGTCTGCATTTCTACTGATATTTGTTTATTCTTATATTGCACGTGTAAAGTACAAATATGTCTGTGTGATATCCGCTAGAAGGGGCTGTCACCATGCACCCAGTGAATAGTGGTTGTTGTGGTGGTACAAACAGTACATCCCTCCACACTAACTATCGCCAATCCTGCATTGGTTCGGAAAATGACGTACGAACCCTTTTTCATATAGGTACTACTGCGAAAGTATTATCGGTAATCTCGCACTTATTATTGAAAATATAAGTCTCTAGATTCCGTTTTACATGAATCAGTCAACCAATCAAGTTACTTGAAGCATACATTATTGAACAAGCTTTTTACAACTTCATTGTAAATAAAAATGCACCTCCCTTTGTTAGCAGTCCTCATAACATCCGTAAGTGCTCATTTATTTGAAGTGAATAAAATGCCAGCAGCACACTGTGGATGTTAATTAATTTTTCTTTTTGTGAGAACAACCTCCATGCTGATCAGACGGGAAGTGCCGAGGTGTATTTAACTGTAGTGGATTTATATTGCACTGGAATCGGAGTTAGTACAGTGAGGTAGTAGAACAGTATACAGGGTGTTTTTAAAACATGAGTTAAAAAGTCAAGTGGTACTTCTTTGGACTATCTTAAGACTGTTTTGTCTTTTGAGGAATTTCGAAATACCTCTTTGTTTCAAAGATACAAGCTACAATAGGAATCCACAGTAAAGCGATTATATAACCTCATATGACGGTGATCGTGGAGATCCATTTTTACATTATTTACATTAACAGGGACAGAATAATGATAAAAATGGCATCAGGTAGGCTGACTCTGCACTTCCCACGCAATGCGGTCACAATTAGTTCATAATGGATTATGTTTTGCAAAAGTAAGCGCCCCCTGAAGAAAAAGTTAGCTATGAACATAATATATAACTAAAGAAGTCAATTCAGCCACACGCACCTAGATAATTAGTCCGTAGTTCCCACCTATTTGATAACGCTAGAAATGTCTTCCCTACCCCTGCCCAAAGTATTGATCATCTGGCAAAGACGCTGAACCACGCCAGCTAAAGAAGCCATAAGCGCCAGTGATGATACTGTAACTCGAGACCGAGAGCTCCAGGTGCAGATAGAGCTTGAACGTCCGAGACGAGATATGACGCGTTTGCAAATATTTCTTCAAGTTTCTAGGCATATGTGCTGGGAAATCTATGATGTGTGAAATATGAACTCGGGCTGGAAACATATAAACGTGCTAAAGCTGGGAGATTCACATAGACCCTCCCCCATTCCCAATATTTAACCCATACAAAATTTATTTATAACCATCAGGATTTCTTGAAACGTAAAGAGATAGTTTGTACTTTTTTTCGTTTTTTTGTACCGCTGGATCGATTTTTGAAGACATTTCATCAAAATCCGAACGGAAGTTATGCACGGGCGAAGGATTAGCAGACAGATAGTTCTACAGACTGACAGACCAACAGACTGATGGAAATGAGTGACGTGTGTTCGTGATGTAGATGTAGATGTCATCTAACATCCATCTCATTTTCGTATTATTTCGCAATTACAATACTTCTCGCCAGTGGCATGAGAAGTAAAAATTGTCCACCTTGTATAAGAATAGCTCTCAAGTATTTTTATTAAAAAACAGATGAAGCACGAATTATCTTAAAAAATGTATATACAATTTCTATAGAATAAACCGTTTTTGCGAAAAGGGGTCTTTAATATTGTTTTATTGATTATGTTACTGATTCCGATACAGCCGTTCCGCCATTTTGAAGATATAGTGATTTTGGAAAAAGACTCGCTCAGCTACCCTTAAAACCTCTGGATATACTTGTACATCTTTAAATCTCTTTATCAGGTTTTAGGCTTTTTTCCAACTTTTTGGGAGACTGACTGCAGAGTAACTCGATAGGAGTAGAACTGAAGCAACACTGCTTTTGTCAAAAACGGCCGAGGAGTCCGAAGTCCCTGAAAAAACATTACAGTGAATCATTTTACATTACTTAGGTTTTAAACGGGTGAAGTTAGCAAGTAGCAGTTAAACCTTCCAAGATGGCGAATGAACACGATTTCTGAATATTTTTCTAAATGGAATAGGGTGTCGTGTGATTTGAAGCTCCTTATGAGTATATTTTTATTCCTAAGAACATGAAACTAGCTGAAAACTTTTAATATTCATTCATTTTCTCAACTCCTCCATCAATTAGAATGACGATGCTAGGTATGAATGTAGTAGAATCCAATTTAGTACATCTTCGCATTTCTTACACTAATTGATGAACGATAGTAAAGTTTAATCCAGATATGCCCCAAGATATCATGACTCCAGCTTCTTCATAGTGTTGCGTTTAAGGGGCATTAGTAGGATACAAGAACACAACTAAAACTTCTGAAACTTTTTTTTAGTCAAAAAAGTTGTTTTTGAAGGTGTCCTATATTATCCGACAATGGGCACTTGCTATGCTACGTTAAAATCATTTGGGCTTAGTATGATACATCAAAAAACACTTAACATGCAACCCTTTGTCACATTTTTGACAGCGAGTTGTTATTTTCTGATGACAAGCTGCACATCTTGTGTGGTTTCCTTGTGGTAGTACTCAGTGGTACAGACGCTCATATCGCAACTCTAAATTTTGGAATTGAAATGTGTGTCCCATCTGATACACACATGTTTTTTATTTTTAACCAGCATAGCATTTACAATGGCTCTTCTAAAAGTTAACTGGTCCATAGTTCAGCCACAATTTTTATGAATTTGCCAGAAAATCTGCACTGCCATATCTATGCGGTCAGTTATAAGAGGAAAATACCAATTTTTTCCTCTTATGATGGTACGATAGAGGCTTATACGAGTATTTTGGTCAGAACGGTCAACCTCTCTTATGTTCCTATTATATAATTGGACCACCTGGACGCTCTACCAGAATAAACGTTCTGTCCTTCAGATAATATCTTTTCACAGAATGCAGGGGATTAACTCCCACTGCATTGGAACAAAAAGTGACTATGTTGTTATAATTCCATTTGACGAAAGCTATATTAAAATCTTCAATTTGTATGTAATCATAGGAGCCACGCTGTTGTTTCTTCATACTCTTTGTCTCACACAATGTACTACAGGGAGTACGATTTTCTGGTATACTAAAGTTCCAAATAATCGTTTTCCATTCAGTTCCTCTAACAGCACAACAAAACAAACGTAAACAAAATAAATGAAACTTCAGTACCGGCCACCTTGACCGGAGAACGTGCTCATACTCAAGAACAACAACAACAGCTGTTCCGACCTCATGATCTTTGTAGGTTTGGCTAATCTTTGTAGATGCCTCTTGATAAGGCTCAAACCAATTTATCTATCCTTGTCTGGTAGTCCCAACCCAAGCATAACTTGAAGCCATAAAGTATCGGTTTACCATGTATGTACTGTTTGCAGCCATATCTTCCCGTGTATGGTACCATGGCCTCATCGATTCTGTGGTCTTCTTCACTTTATTGTTTTCAAAAACCTTCTATTCAGGTCACTATAAGGTGGTTTGACTTTAGCAAACTTATCAGATTTATCTAGAGAGTTATTGTCTTGAACATGTATGTGTAATAAAATAAATTCGAATTTATTTCTAGATATCGCGACAGCCACAATTTTGCTGTGACAATCTTTAGGACGTTCCGTGAACATTCTGCGCATTGGAAGTGAAACAACACGACTCAGAAGAAGCACCCCTACAAAACATTTCATTTCGCTGACACTCGCGTTATTTGATTTCTTTTGTGATGCATACCTATTTGTTTCATACGTATTTTTTTCAAAAAGCTCGTCATCAAAAAACAAACTAAAGAGCGAGAAAGCAGAATATTCAAATTAGTCATGATAAGGATTGTCAAAAGCAGCACTAACTGTCTCTTTCACATCATTATAACGTTTCTTCTTCTTTGCCTGCTTACGTGTTCCTTTGATTGCTTCTGCCAATTGACTCAAGGGTATATCGTCTTCCGAGTATATATCAGATGTATCTTTCATTTGGTATCTAGAAGACACTTCCACTTCACTCTGCATTTGAGATGGCGGCAGATTATTTATATCTACATTGTCCTCTTCGCCCGAATCTTCATCTGTCGTGGAAACAGTGTGATGGTATCGGCTTGCACTTTGTCACCTTCGATCATAACCAGGGTCTCGTGTAATGAAAACCCTCTGAAACAACGATATATATAAATAAGTTATTTCATAGGTGCTTACGTATATACCACTAAAAACTAAGGGTAATATAGAAAAAGTGGCAGTTGTATAATTGCCCAATGTACGGATAGATCTTTTCCTAAACTGTGAAAAAGGTAGGCAATCTTATTCATTGCGTAAAGCAGATATCCATTCTATCGACTTTATGCGTAGCAATTTACACCATTATATGAAATCCACTTCGATGTAAATAGTCAAAATCAACTTACCTTGCAAACCTGATGCCGCATTCAGCCATCTCGTCGAAATGTAGTACTTAAACGTCAAAGTACATTAATAGTTGGTCAGAAAACGACGAAACTAACAACCGTACCCTAAGCCGAACAACGGTATACTAAACGAAACGAATGAACTAATCGGTTTTACAGACTCCTTTTAACAAGAATCGACAAGTTTGAGATGTACTACATTTTGGGCACATCTGGGTTAAGTAATACTACGAGAATAAGCCAAGTGAGAAATCTACCAAGGAAAGGCGGTTGGGCGTGTTTCCACAAACTTAGAAAATATTATGAAGTATTAGTTTTGTATTCTGATGAGTGAACAACATGTATGAAGAAAGGCCGCAAAACTGTCCCTTTTTGACCTGTTTGTTGGACCCCGTGTACGTGTTGCAAGTGAACACCGCCTAAAACGGTTTTTCATGAAACATTTAATTTTCCCAGACTTTCAAATTGAGTTTACGGTGACATTAGACGTGTTATACCCAGAAAAAATAATTTCCTCAACTTTGGCAACATAATGACTATATTCAAAGCATGCTGTGGCAACAATGCCAAAGATTTATGTTTGTTTTTGTTTAACTTTGTTAAAATGTTATCCGATAGTTTTTGTGAAGAAATCAGTTTCTGGGAGCTGAGTAGTACAGATATTTTTAGTTACTGCCCTTTCATTTGCCAGTGGTAAGCGTTATTGCCTATGGTAGCCGATCACCCCTTCTCTTTGTTCAAGGTAGTACGACTGCTACGCGTTATGTTGATGATGTCGTACAGACCACTTTACTGGGGCTACCCACAGCAAGATAACGCACGTCCCCATACTGCTCGTCGTACTTCGGATTTCCTTCAAGAAAGCAGGCGTTAATGTTTTGCCGTGGCCACCCCGCTCACCGTGTTTAAATCCCATCGAACATGTATGGGATATGATCGAGAGGAGACTATCCACTTTGCACCATCCGCCACGAACTCTGCCTCAGCTAATCCACAAAATTTGAGTTACTTGGAATGAGGTGCCACAACCACATATCGATCATTTCATTTTGTCGATGCCTAGACGTATACAGGAGTGTATTCAGCTGCGGGGTCGCCTAACACATTACTAATTATTTTTTTTATTAGTTGTGAATAAAATTTCGTGAGAATGTTATCGTTTCATTCTTGATGAAAGACTACGTCATTGTCAAGAAATCAACTTGTAGAAATTATTTTTCCTGGGTCTAATGTCACTGAGTATATTTTGTTCTTTAGTCATCAGTTGTTATGGAGTTATGTAAATTCTACATATTTTACTCCTAATTTGCTAAATGGTTACATGTCGCTGGATGTTGCAAATATTAGATCCGATAGCGGATGCAAAAATTTAGAATTCAGTTACCCATATGTCATGAACAGAATGTGAACTCAACGTAAACTTTCTGCTTATTAACAAATAACCATATACTCCCACTCAATACACAGCTCACATTGCAGTCACCCTTTGGCTATGAACTTTCAGTTTTCTCAGTTCGTATGTATATCCGCGCACTATAAAAATCAAACATCGAATGGCCTTAAAGGCTTCTTAGAGAAATCATCATTCCACTGAAGTCACAATCTGCCAGTTCCAAGAAGCTTCTGACTGTCAGCGACTGTTGAATGCAGTTAGCCAAACTCATCATCTCACTAAGTTAACTATTATCAATCATGAAGATAATTTTAATTTTTCGCTGACTTTTCGCACAATTTTTTAGAAAACACGTTAATTAGAATTACTAATATACTATAGATCTAGGAAACCAGCATGTCATGGTACTACAAAAATCTCAGTCGAAAATTAATTGTCCGATGGTACGATTTTGGAATCCTTCTAGTTCAAAACTGCCATGGCTGCGATTTCAGTACCAATATAAGTATATTGCAGTTACAGCATGTTTGAAGGTGCAGTTATAGCAGAATTGAATTTAGGGTGCGACTGTTGCGATTCAATACTTTACAGAAGAATGCTGTTCATTACGACGCAGGAGCTGTTTCCCTCCTGCTCATGCTACTCCACTGCAGAGTTAGCTGTTTGTCAAATATTTCTGGCTCATTAGCTGTCGAGTTTGTTTTGGCAAATTCTGGGGAAACATATGGAAACAAAGTAGCAGAAGCTTTATGAATAGACAGTAAGCTGTATCAAATTACCAAACCCGCTTTGATCGTGTATCAATGGATAGTGTGTGTGAATACAGCTTTGTTGATTAATGTTTCTGGAAGCCGGCATTCCATTGTATATTGAAAGAAAATGTTCTGTAGTTATGGCGGTTGCAAATTGGAACAAAAGGTAAAAGAGTGTTTCCAATACACAAGCGCTAGTAGTTGTAGTAGTCATTTTCCCTTAGATCAGGATATTTAGTAAAAAAAAAGTTTACACTGATTTTGCAACAGAAATATATTCTTGAAGGTGAACGATAAGGTTCTTCTTCTAGAAATAAAATACGTTTGTTGGGTAACTTTTTTATTAACCGTCATGGTCTGATTTTATTGATGCAAGTTGTTCGAAGGGGTATTTAAAACATGGGGACGCATGAAATGGTTTACAGAAGTGCAGGGGTTCAGTTTCCCTTCGCCATAAAAAATGTTTGATTCAAGTTTTCAAATATGTCAATATCATCAACGGCTTTATGCTTCATGAAGCGGAATATGCTAAACTTAAGGTACATACAGACATTTTTATCAGAAAATGCCCCAAAATATGCTGATGGAGGTCAAAAAACATGATAACGGTTGGACACGACAGGGGAGCCGGAACTATCTAAACAATCTAGAATCCAACGAAAGTGAAACGTTGTTTGCTGCACAGACGCACTGCATCTCAAGTAAGTAACAATGCTTAGTCCTTGATTATATGCAGTGTTTTGTCTACTCTACCTTTTTGGGGCGGCTAGTTCGGACTAAGAGGATTCAAAACTAAACTAGTTTGTTGCAGAAAATGTACGAAATTCATGCTTTAGAGGGAGCCTCAAAATTCACATAGGGTTCAGATAAACCTGAATTTTTACATCGAAATTTTCCATAACCACAAACGAAACTGAATTTCTTCCTTCAATCCATATATGTGGGGTTCTTCCTGTTTAAATCGGATAATATCGATGTGGATAACAAGAATTATATCACTACATGGTCGTGTACTCTCTTATTTCGGAGACTAGAAGTAACTCCTACTGGAAACTGGATAATATTGGTACGGATAATGTATGGATTCAGTAAAACAAGATATACATATATATATATATATAGAGAGAGAGAGAATATGATCATGCGGAGAAAAGTATATAACAACAAGTAGGAAAATAATGGGCAAAATCCGCAAAAAGGAGGAAAGCGGATTCGAGCAGAAAATAGGATAGGTAACCCGAGCGATACGTATTTCTGCTGGTTGGCTTCATCAGGCCCGAAATGAATGCACATATGAAACTACAAAAGTAGATACACATGCCCACACATCCGGATATGGGTGTAACCTGAGGAAACGAAGTTGGAGGAAAAAAGCGACACACGAAGTCCACAACAAGAGCCAACCTACACATTGTAGTATAAAATGGCTATACGATCTCGAATTTTCAAGGAGACATCTAACCACCACCACGTGGCCGGTTATAGCCACTTGCTGTGGTACTTCAAGCCCAAAGGATCTACAAAGAGAATATGATCATGCGGAGAAAAGTATATAACAACAAGTAGGAAAATAATGGGCAAAATCCGCAAAAAGGAGGAAAGTGGATTCGAGCAGAAAATAGGACAGGTAACCCGAGCGATACGTATTTCTGCTGGTTGGCTTCATCAGGCCCGAAATGAATGCACATATGAAACTACAAAAGTAGATACAGATGCCCACACATCCGGATACGGGGTCCACAACAAGAGCCAACCTACACATTGTAGTATAAGATGTAGTTTGATATGTGCATTCATTTCGGGCCTGATGAAGAAAACCAGCAGAAATACGTATCGCTCGGGTTACCTATCATATTTTCTGCTCGAATCCACTTTCCTCCTTTTCGCGGATTTTGCCCATTATTTTCCTGCTTTTTGTTATATACATTTCTCTGCATGATAATTTCCTCTTTGTAGATACTTTGGGCTTGAAGTACCACAGCAAGTGGCTATAACCGGCCGCGTGGTGGTGGTTAGACGTCTCCTTGAAAATTCGAGGCCAGATAGCCATTGTATACTACAATGTGTAGGTTGGCTCTTGTTGTGGACTTCGTGTGTCGTTTTTTTTTCCCTCCAACTTCGTTTCCTCAGGTTACACCCGTATCCGGATGTGTGGACATGTGTATCTACTGTTGTAGTTTCATATGTGCATTCATTTCGGCCCTGATGAAGCCAACCAGCAGAAATACGTATCGCTCGGGTTACCTATCCTATTTTCTGCTCGATTCCACTTTCCTCCTTTTTGCGGATTTTGCCCATTATTTTCCTACTTGTTTATATATATATATATATATATATACTAAGTGACATATAAATCCGAACACCCAGTTTAAATGGTTTTATTTTAATAAAAGTTGGTGAATGTATTTATCTTACTGTAAATAACAAGTGAAAAAATTTTCAGCCTTATCAGTTGGACATTCCGGTTTTTATACTGCTTTTTTTTAATTCATTAACGCTCTAAAAATGAATATTTCAGCCGCAGTAAAGAATCAACGTTGGCGGATTTTGGTTCTTGACATCCTTTACGATCGGTTGCGATGCCTAGAGTACGGAGACCTGTACGATTTCGTCAACTTAGTGAGTTTGATAGGGGCCGTATAGTGGGACTTCGGGAAGGTGGACTTTCTTTTCGGGCAATTGCAGTTAGAGTGCAAAGAAGTGTAGGCACTGTGGTTAGGAGTTGCCAGGCATTTCGAGAAGGCCGTACGCAAAGAGCAAGAGGCACTGGACGCCGCCGTAGAACAACAGACCGTGAAGATCGCCGCCTAAGATTATTGGCCTTAAGGGACCGTTTCTCCACTACCAGGTCCATTGCAAATGAATGGTTTGCAGAACACGGAAGACCTATTGGCATGCGAAGTGTTTACCGACGAATGAGAAGTTTTGGCTTGTTTTCATACCGGCCTCCCTTTAACTTGAGAACACCGACGTAATCGCCTTGACTGGTGCAGACAACGGTCACTCTGGGATCAGGAATGGAACAGTATTGTCTTTAGTGACAAGTCTCGATTTTGTTTAGGAATGCACGATGGTCGTGCCAGGGTTAGAAGGCGACGTGGTGAAAGGAGGAATCCACAGTTTTTTGTTGAAAGACATGTTCATCACACTGTTGGAGTTATGGTTTGGGGTGCTATAGCTTATGGTTCCAGGTCACCTTTAATCTTCATCAGAGGTAACATGAACGCGCAGCGTTATATCCACGAAGTTCTAGAACCCCATCTTTTACCCTATCTTGACACCCTGGCAGATCCAACTTTCCAACAAGATAATGCCCGACCACATGTTGCAAGAGTCACAATAGACTTCTTTCAACATAATGATGTCACATTGTTACCATGGCCACCAAGATCTCCCGACTTATCCCCAATTGAGCACGTGTGGGATATGATGGGTAGGAGATTGCTCAATTTGCAACGTCCTCCTCAGACTCTAGAAGCACTTCGAGAGGAGTTGGTGGATGCCTGGAATGAGATACCACAGGAGGACATTGACCACCTGATCAGAAGCATGCCTAGGCGCGTTGGAGAATGCATAGCACATCAGGGTGCATCCACACATTATTAAAGGTCAAAGGGCTTTAAAGCAGTGCAATCATTTTGAAATTTTCATCATTTACTTATTATGCTTCATTTAGTACTTATACAAAATTTGATTAAAGTAAAACCATTTAAACTGGGTGTTCGGATTTATATGCCACTTAGTATACTAAGTTCGAAGTTTTAAGAAAATTTAGAGTTAAACGAGCATTAGTCAATGGTTTAGGTACTATTATAAAATACATTTCTAGAAACCTCGATCCTGACCAAATTTTTGTGAATCAGAAAGCGCTCCGTAATAATCAAGCTCACTTTATTGAAGTAAATCACCTTCAGTCTACCTTTGAAAACAACACCAAGAAAATTGAACAAGCAGTTTCTCGTAATGGTGTTGCCTTAGAAAAACAAGTTTAGTTCTCGCATAGAATTGTCCATCAGACTTCTCTATTAACAAGCCATACAGCTAGGACAACAATCAGACACTAACGTGCTGCAATTGACTCACAAACAACTCAGTATGTTTATTGAACATTTACAAGATATCTTTTCCAAAAATCAACTCATTAATTACGCATGATTTGAACCAGTATTATATACAGTTTTTTTTTTAGAAGCTTATCAGTGTAGGGACTAGCCAATCAAGCAAACGACCTCTCCAAATTTGTCCCCATATTCACAGCCTTTACAAGTCGTCTGCTGTCTATAGAAGAGTAGTTTAGGTTATTATGACTGAGTTTTGCAATAATCATGTATCTCGACATCCTGAACAGATGTCTCAAAGGGTACAAACCTCGAATCGCAACAACTTCCCAGATATAGGTCGCCTAAGTATAATAGAGCACCCGTACATGTATACCTGACTTAAGTGGAAGAGTAGCTCTAGTTAATTTTGCTGAATTTTTCATATGATACCGTACGCGACTTGGTATCCTGAACAAATACCTTATTGCGTACAGGCACCAAATCTCAGCGGGTCCCAAGATATAGGAAAATCTAAGTCAGTGTAATGGGGTATTGGTTCTACTCTGTCTACTTGTCTACTCTGGAAGAGTTCTTCCACTTGATATGGCCGAACTAATAAAATCCCTTGTATCTCGACACCCTCAACAAATATCTCAAAAGGGCATAAATTCCAACGGGTCCCAAGATATAGGCCGCCTAAGTATAATGAGGTTTCGGTATACTTGGACGACTAATGTACAGGAACCTGTTGAGTTTATGGGCCTATGCTCATTAAGGCATTTGCTTAGGACGTCGAAGCACATAACATATAAGAAATTCAGCGAATTCAGCGATATCTTGGTACCCGTTGAGTTTTGAGGCTGAGATACATGGGAGAGGGGAGGAGATTGAAATTAACCAAAACCACTCTTCTAGATAAAGCAGACAGCTGAGTACAATCGACCATGCATTATACTTAAACCTGGACGGCCTATATTTGGGGACCCATTGAGCTCTAGGGCCTGTGCTTAGGGCCGTATCGTACAATTTGTAGGACGCCTTTATGGCCTTCTGGATCTCCCTAGTTTTCAACAGTTCGATGTCAGCGCTCTATTTTGAGGTTATATTACAAATAACCATTTGCATCTGTTCGGACTTATATCATCTGTTATATAGCCTGAAATTTCGTACAATTCAAAATTACAACAGTGCCTCACAATACGAGAGCGCTGACGCTAACACGGAACAGTAGAAATCTAAAAAAATACCTCAGCCTTTCCGAAGGAGAGAAAGGATTATCAAAATCAAGGAGGCCAAAAAAGGCGTCCTGTAATAATTGTAGGAACGATACGGCCTTTAGTAATGCATTTGTTCAGGACGCCAGGACACAGCATTCATTCGGAATCTACCGAAACCACCTTCACACATAAAGCAAATAGCCGACTAGGACCAATATCCCATTGTACTGACTTGGACGGGCATCTATATCTTGGGACTCGTTGAGCTTGGGGCCATGTGCCCATAGAGGCATTTGCTAAGGATTCCAAGACGCATAGCATATAAAAACTCATTGATCTTAACCGAAACCACTTTTCCTATAGCATATTTGTGATTTAACACAGTTGGATTTTTATAAGGTTATTTGGAGTCAAATCCCAATGCCTATAAGTCCTAGGATTCCCGTGCATCGATCGGGGATATCCAACACTGTCTTAACGAAAATGGTCATCAAACCTTTTTACAAAAAAGTGGGACGTCAAGATAGTCACTTACTTGCTCTGCGCTATTCCATATAGGTATAATACTATTTTGTAATTGTATTTTCTATTTTATTCAAATCTTATCTGAATTTTGGGACACTGCTTATAAATACAAATCATAAAATGTAACAGTTGATAAGAGAAAATGTAACTATGCAATCTAGTTACAGTGAAAAATATTTTTTAGTTTAGTAGCGTAGCACTATTTATTAGGTTAACAAAACAATAATCTTGAGCAGTAGACTCTTACAAAGAGGATAATAAGTGGCACATATCCTAATTAAGTTTAGATCGTTATTCAATTTTAACCATTTTCTCCATAGTTCCATAAAGTAGGCAACAACCCTATCTGCCAGAGCGACACTCTGACAATATCAAACAACAATGTGATTGAAAGACATCCCTTGATGATGCTTCGCTATTATCAAATCGAGTAGTACAGTCTACAGAACATCTGATGTATAAAAATAGAAATGCTGGGTGTGACATGTTTTGCTTTCTATTTAAGGCACAATCAGATTGTCACACTGACGTTTGATAGTGGCTGTTCAAGTTGTATGTGAACTATCTAAGCTGTAGCATGAATTTAGAGTTACCATATAATAATGATAACACAGAATATAATAGGTTTCAAAGATTTGGAGTATGCTAGCAACGAGTGAAGGATTGGATTGTATTGTTAAAATGATTTTGGAACAGACACTGAATTTTGATCGAGTCTTGTTATGTTGAGAATGATACAGAGTTTCGAATGTGTGCTGTAATGTACTAGACCAGTATAAAAGTAAAGTTGCTTGCAATCTAATAGCCGAGCCGTCATATAGATATAATCACTTGGATAAGAAGTCTCCTTATAGAGGATCACCTTAATAATTAATTTTTGGATAATATCAATCTTTCTGTGATTAATATACGTTCAGGTCAAAATTCGGTAAGTAGCAAAAGATAAACAAGAGCATATAGATTATAGGTTGTATAGATATTTTTTTATCCATAATATCTTTGGAATAGTGCATCCCAGTCTCTTCATCAGGTACACTGCATGGGCATTCCACTTCAAGTGTTTATCCAAAACTACGCCTAAGTATTTTGTTTTATCGGTTCACTGAATCTCTTTGAGGTCACTGCGTGTTTGAAATTCAAGCTTCCTAAACTGTGGTGAGAGTTTGCCACTATGACATCAGCAACACCTATAACTTTACCCGCTCTACTTAATTTGAATAAATCGTTCATAAATAGATTAAATAAAATGGGCCCTAGTAATGTACATCTATACTTTTCAAGAATAGATTTTATACTTCCACTTTAAGAAGTAAGAAAATTAGGATTTTACCTGCCCGGAACAGTTTTTCTGGTTCAAATACCTATTCAGACATATAGCACCCAGAATAAGCTACCTCACATTACTTAATGAGCATGCAGTTATCTGAGCGAGTGAAGTCCATTACCTGCGAAGCCTGCTCCTTGAGCCACCTCTCCAGCAAGTGCGGATGCCTCTCGAGCCATCTGCCTAGTTGTGCGAGGTCTTCGTCTTCCTGATCGTCCTGCTGCTGTTGGGTTGAGGCGACTGAGGAGGAGGCCGGTAGCGGCGAGGTCGGCATGACCTCGGAGCATCGCTTTGCCCTCGCAGGTGCACGTCGGGCTGCGGCTGCGTCTGCTGCGGCGGTCAAACTGCCACCGACCTGTCGCCGCTGCCGCCACCAACGCCGCCGCCGCGGTGGAGGCGGCGGCACCGGCGCCGGCGGTGACGGCACTGTTGCCAAGTCGATGTGCCTTCTAATAAAATCACCTTGTAGGAGAGGTAAAACAAAATTTAAGATTAAAAAATAATCGAAGTGGAATCAGTGCTTTCTACGCATTGATATAGAAGCCCGTTCAAAATTTTCTTTTTCTTTAATGGTACTACAGCCCAAATTTAGTCTCGGCCTGCAACCTATTCTGCATGCCTCTAGTCAGTCCGATCTGACGCTGCTCTTTCCTACAACTCTACACCTAGCATGCTGTGTGCGTCTTCTGAAACTTGGCCTTCTCACCTGTTCGTCTTTCTTTCGACCCTTTGCCCTGCATCCTGGTTTAGTGCCCTTTTTGGTATTCCGTATGTATGTGTGTTAGTGGTGTATATTCTATTCGTCTTGGTTATCATCCACTGGATATGTCTATGATGTACTTGTAGTCACCGTTCTTGGCGGTTACGTCATCAACACCATATGAAGTAGACAGATTAAACAGATCGAGTCTCCGTACCATGCTACCTGCTACTCTCTCCAGTACGCATGAAGTAGGTAACAGAGAACCGCTGTTTTCATTCTATTCCTGGAAATACTCTAATAAATTTAGCACGAGCTGTCAGCCATCTCATTGCTCGTCTTTCGGGCATTGTATTTATATTGAAGATTGATAACAGCACAACCCAAATAAGAACGTCGATGTCAAGTAAGTTGTCACTCTGACCAATATGATTGAAGGGCACTCATTCGTAATGACAAAGTTTTCGAGACGGAGACACACAACTAAAAAGCGTATGTCTTTGGTTTACCAAACAAACGTTCACACACTGGGGTAGGTTGCATGTGAATGTATGAGGGAGATGGAGATATATAAAGGGATACTGGTAGGATTTCCCAAAGGATTTTGTCTGGTAAGGAAAGAATAAACTGCCCTGATCTCTTGTAAGCTTCTTTCAATACGAACTCCAATTTTTTCTCAGCTATTTGCAACAAAGATGCTTATCCAGTGTTACACATAGATTTTTCATTTTTGTTTTCATCTCAACTCTGTCTGAGCCAATCTTCAGCCATTTTCTATATTTGTTTGTAAAGCCAGTAAGCATGCATTACTCGTATGCTTTTCTTCTATTACGCTTGATTTTTTACTCGAATATTATTTGTGTTGTGCTTGTTAGAATCCATGTCAGCCGGTGTAATATTCGTTTTGTATATTACTTTGAATTAAGTGTTTCAGTGGATGTGTTTTGACCCGACAATATGTAACATAACAGAATCCGTCCTTTGCTGGATTCCATGCTGTTAATTATCATAACAATAATTTACTTAATAACCATATCATGTATATTCAAAATTGTAAAAGAATTGCTTAGCTGCATCCCTACGAAGAAACAATGAAATTCATTCCTTTTGCACCAGAAAGAACACCTATTCTTATTTATCATCATAAGGTTTACAATAATAAACACACACAACCTCAATACAAAAAAAGTAAACAGGTCCATGATTTCCATATATCAACATCATATTATTTAAACATACATAAATAATATTCGTACATTGAAAAGCTTTGAACTATCAAAATATCCATTCAAACAGTAAAAGACCTTTTCTATCAAATACGTTCGCGACGTTTTTTGAAGCCATATATGTATTTGGGCAGTTTTTTATACGGGCCAGTCAAGCATTGAAGACCTTTACGTCGTTATATTATGAGCTTTCATCATATGTCTTAGTTTTACCACAGCGTTGTTATAGTAACTGTTTTCATGTACCTATGTATCATAATCATCAACATATATAGACATACGTACTGTCAATTTTTTTAACTTTTGAAGTCCTCTTTGCAAAATGTGATATAGGGTAATTTTCGCACTGTCTTCAAAATCATTTTCTTGCACAAAAAAGCTCTATGAGTTTCGAAGAGTAAAACCAAACTACTATGGTATATTCTATCATAGAATTTACATAAGCAAAGTAAATCATTTTTAAGGCTTCAATATCAACTTGATATTTTATTCTGCATATTAAGAACCAGGCGGAGTTGATTTTACATATTACTCTTCACTTCCACCCGACTCTAACTTGACTTCATGGAAAGTGGGTGTCCCGACAGCTTCAACTCCGTTATCTACTGTAAGGACCCTTGTTGCCTTTATCGTTCGAATTTTTAGTACTACTTTTATTTACTTGCGTTAGTACTTGCCTAGTCCGATGTATTTACCTTTTTTTAGCTACGTATACGTTTCTGCTCCCTCTTCTAGGCTTGTAAAGCTATAGTCTACGTTATTAGAATTTAAGGTATACGAAATTTCTAAGCGCCATTAGTCGCGGATGAGGACATTTGAGAAATGCTTGATTTTAGGTGTTGAACCCCCTAAATTTCTCGCCGGTCACTCTGAATGTCGTCATTTTACCATTCGGAGGATCTGTATCCCTGAACACATGTAGTTCCCCGAATCATTCTTGGGGCAAAAAGTGTCATCGTTGTCTGTCACATCTCTAAAAACTAAGTCAGCTTTGTGATGAGATATTTAATGAAATGATGAACCCAGGAACATATTTTTGCCAAAAACAGGTGCAATTACAGATAACAAATGCCAACAGCTATCAGAATTTGGGCACATTCCCTAAGGAAGGAACCACGTCTACTTCCTCTCAGTAATTATACGCCCTCGTTTTCAAAAATAGAAGCCCAGGAGTCGCTGAGAGTGGATGGAGGTAAGCAGCCGGACATAGCTCTTGACTACGTCCCAGTTAGGTTATAAGTTGACAAAGACTGAAAAACAGAGTTTAAGATTTTCATAAATACTGAAACTAAACAAAAATTCCTGAGTACGTCTAAAAATTATCAAAATGATGAAAGCACTATCAGAATAAGGTTTGGGGCCGTTCTGTTTTTTAAAGCCATCAAAAAATATTCGCCGTTGTCATGGTAACAACCTTGAGTCAAGGTTTCGTTAGGATCCGAGATATATAGTGGTCAGTTATTACCGCTCACTAGTTGTGAGGTACAGACTGCTAACAGCGACTTGGAGTGGATATAGAAATGGAAAGTCAAACTAAATGAAACACAAGAGAAAGGAAGGTGCTTGAAAATAATATTATAATTACATATTTTCAAACTTTGTCACTTTAACGTGTTGCACTCATTTCCAACTTGCTGTTAAAAGTATTGGTTACGTACATGTTTAACTGATCACCAGGAGGTGGTCGTGAAGTCCTAGTGTGGTCTGGTTATGTAAGTCACGCAGGACCACCGGAGGTAAAATGATAATGTTGGTGACCTTCTGTGCCCTTATTAGTACCAAATTGCTCAGAGAACAATCAAGTTAACATGCATACGATAATGCCAATAAAAATAATTGGCCACGGACAGTTTCATTTGTTACAAGAAATGATTTATTCTGGTGCCCCAAGAATCACGAAATATTCACCATATGTTAACGATTGCATAAGGTAAACCATACGAACAACCTTGAGTTTTCAAATAAGATAAGTACTTATTGGTCCTTAGTTATTTTGTGGAACCATTCAGCTACCAAAAATCAGAGTCTTAAGAATGTTACATCCGAATTGAATTCACTGAGTGGAGAAATGCAAGTGGACAAAATTGTCACCCATATTCCCAAACCACCACTGCAAGCAAGTCATTTCTGCTGTAGACTCCTTGAATTGAGGAGCCAAAATACGATATTCATCAATGTTTTAAATCATATCCGGCAGGCCATTTTAGCAGGAAGCTGCTATCCTGACACCATTGTTCACACCTGATGAAGTCGAGAGTAGAGAAATCGGATTAATCGATAAAACATTGATGTATCGCCGAAGCAGGTTTTTGAACTTTCGTTCATGAGGTCGGCTCTTTCTAGGTTTCCACAGTATAAAGGTCTGTGTCGCAACTTGTTTTGTATTCTTGTACTTATGAGATATACCAGCTCAACTTTCTAAACGTGTGATCTCGCCTAAGGTAAAGTAATTATAATGCTATGAATTTTTGTGCTCTTTATGTCACCCTAGTCGTCTGTCCTATGAATAGGAGAAAAATCATGAGAGTCAATTATTTTTTATCCAAAATTAAAAGTCGGCAGTGGATATATAGAAGAATATAACAAAAACGCTGTGAACAAAATGCACATAAAATGCAACAGTTGGTGTGGTGTTTCAGAAACTGTTCTCAATAATATGATGAAAAGCAGTTTTTCTCTTTAGCCCTTATTTCTCAAACAAAAATTGCTTTATGTAACGGTATGAAGCTTTCATCTTAGACATATTAATCCGGGCATTCTGACGAAAATCGAAGTAAGTTTCTGGGGAAAGTGTACAAATTATTCGGTGAAAACTTGTGGAACGGGTTACTGGACGAGGATACAGGTCGCGATAAATAAGGTTAAATATCATTTTTTATTTTTTTCATAAAGTTATATCGCCGCTAAGGGATGTACGTTGGCTCCTATTTGACATAAAGTACCTATAGGAACTCCGAAATCGGATCTTTAAGTTATTGCAATAAAACGGATAAAAATCTGACCGTTTACTATTTATGTGATTATGACATGTTATGAAAGTACATTAAATTTCAAACAGACTATTTGAAATTATTTGTTTTATTGCAGTCTGAAAAAAATGTATTTTATAAAAATCTGTTCTACAGGTCAGGGAGGTTGTGATTGCCAACGGTGCACATTTTGTACAGATATGTAGTTGTATGGCAATAATACAGAATTATCTCACTGTGATTAAAAAATATAAACATTGATTCTAAATTTAGATAATTAAAAGTCTACAGGACATTGAACATGAATGCCCTCTTAGATTAATCTTGTTCTGCCTAGCCTACTTGAAAAAAATACTTCTCCAGGAACAGGGGGTAGGCTGGTGGCGAGGATATTACAGTTAGAGGAATATGTATGTACTAATGCACCATCTGACATATGTTTAGTAATTTTAACCAATTACGATTATCTTAAGTGCTCCTCACATCATTAAAGTTTACAACGTCTTGCAATAAAATCTATACATAGGTTTAACGTCCTATTACCTTTCTTTTGAAGAAACTACAATTTTTTAAATATATGATTGATTATAATCATTCCAATAACAATAATAATAATTTGCTTGAATGACTAGCATTGCATTTACATATTCTATCAACCGCTATCTCATACTGTAAGCATCAGCAGATAAGTATCTCCTCAATGCCTGAGCATATTGCACGTTTTAATATTTATAATTAACCATTAGCGATTTTGGAATATCTAGAATTATCTCCCTGCCCTTACAGGAGAGTCAACTTTTTTCAAGTAATTTCAGGAAAACATTTATTTATGTTTGTTGCGTTGTAGGCCTTTAGCAATTTAAATTCTGAATACATTTTTATTTATCACTTTAAGGTAATTCTGCTTTATCATGCAACTACAATAGCTTCTCTACAAAATCTGTCGATACTTTATAGCCAAAAAACGAGCCAACGTTCATTGGTTTGTTTCGGAAAGTAAGAGCGAAAACTGTTTTTGGCTATCTTAATTATAAGGGCCAGACGACCGACTTCCAGACCGACAGACAAACCCACAAACAGACCGATAGACAGACCGACATACAGACAGACCAACAGACTTACCGACAGACAGACCAGCAGACATACAGACAGACATACAGGCAGACCGACAGACAGATAGGCCGACAGATAGACAGACCGACAGAACAGCCGAAATATAGACGGAAAACATAAAATCTGATTTTTCGTGAGTGCAATGCTTCCTTGCCAGTAGGCGCAACAAATAAACTATTTCTTTTTGGCGTAATTTTGCCTGCATAAGTGGTGCTTCATAGCGCCATACGAAAGAGGGTAATATTTAATAATAATAATAATAATAATAAATGGCCTTTATTCGTCACACGATTACAAAATAATTGATTTAAAAGGAACAGTGACGAAAAGGTGGAGTGTCAGCTTATGCTGTTTTTCAACCCGACCTGGAAAACATTGACACAAACTATAGAGAGAGAGAGAGAAAAAAAAACTTAGAATATAACACTTATCAGAGAAAGGAAACAATCAATTACCTGTGGATATGCATAAAGTAAAATTTTAGCCATCCGACTGCTTTAAACTCATCTTTAACCTTTTTTTAAAATTGCTTAGGCTATATTCTTTATACTCACTTGATAAGCAGTTATATAGTTTGGGTGCCCAGTACGAGAAACTGCGTGTGAACAATGCTGTCGAATGCCGCGGGATAAGTAAGATGAGTTTATTCCTAGAGGATCTTTGATCGTACTGGCAGAGGAGGCTTAGTTTTGTATAAAGATAATATGGCGCTTTAAGGATAAGGGTCCAAAGATAGGCAATGCAGTTTCCTCAATTTGTTCATCTTAAACCATCCCGATTGGTCAAAAGCGCTACTAATATGATCAAATTTACGGATTCCATAAGAAAATCTGATGCATGAGTTTTGTATCATCTGAATCCGCTCGGCATCACGTTGTAAAAGAGCAGGTCCATAAACAGAGTCACCGTAAGATAATTTTGACAGGATAAGGGACTCGCAGAGTTTAAGCTTGAGCTGTGTCGACAGGACACTTCGACTCGGGTATAACTGACGAAGCACATTATAGGACGCATTGCATAGTTGGTTAACATGTTTAGTGAAGCGTAGCTTGCAGTCAAACCAGATACCAAGGTTTTTGCATGCGTTTACGAAGGATATGTCTTCATTATTCACCATAATATTAATGCGATATTGATTTATTTCACGATTCTTTTTGGGCCCAAATAAAATGCAGCATGATTTGCCAGGATTTAGTTTTAGATTGTGAGCACTAGATATGTCAAAAATAGACTGCAGGTCTTGATTTATTTGATGTTGGCCAAGCATATATTCATCAGGATCGAAGCAGTTATAAAGTTGGGTATCATCGGCGTAATGATGAACGATTGAGTTGCTGGCGGTTTCATGAAAATCACATATATAAAGAGCAAATAAAAGGGGACTCAAAATAGATCCTTGAGGGACACCAAAATTTCTGAATAAAGAAGTTGATATATTGTTTTCATATATGACAGACTGTGAGCGATCAGTTAAAAAGCTCTTAATCAGCGTGCAAGCCGATGATGACAGGCCAAAGTATCTAAGCTTTTTACAGAGAATATTTGGGTCAACCGTATCGAAGGCCTTGCTAAAATCAAGAAGAACTAAGCAGGACAGCTTTCCTTGATCAACCGCGCTATAAATATTATCCGATATAGACAGGAGCGCAGTGGTGGTGCTATGTAATGGTCTGAAGCCAGATTGGGAGGTGGTCAGTAAATTATTTTGACAAACAAATGTGTGCAGCTGCTCATGTAGAGCCATTTCCAAAAGCTTAGATAAACTTGGTAAAATGCTTATAGGACGAAGATCAGAAAAACTTGAAGGATAATTAGATTTAGGCAGAGGGAGAACAAGAGCATTCTTCCAGGAAGAGGGATAAAGATTATTTGTTATACAAAAGTTAATAATGAAGGTAATATACTTGAGCAAATGCTTTTGTATTATACGGATCATATCAATTGTGATGCCATCTGAGCCTTTAGCATGACTTTTGATGCGATTAATAAATTTCTCTACAGTGGCAATATTTGTAAAACTTTTTGTACAAATGTCAAAATCGGCAACAGTGCCCGGAATATCGACCCGGAACGCATGGTAGGTCTTTACGGAGTGTCGTACGCAGAACCAGCAGGGAGATGCTATTGTCAAAGCACACTGCTGCTGATGTTGCGCAAACATGCCGTCATAAGACAAGGGATGCGTACACTGGATGGCACGTTTTCTTTCATGTCACAGTTTCCCGCCAATTGTTTGGCTGGACGTTTATCGCATGCATTACAATCGGGAAGGTTATTTTGAAAAAATCAGTCCTTGTCCAGATTTTAACATGGTGGTGGACCAGCGTTTCATGTTCTATGGTGGTTTCGGTAATTTCTGCATCGAAAGGAGTATTGTCATCGCTAGCTGTATTAAAGGATATGTATATATATATATATATATATATATATATATATATATATATATATATATATATATATGCTAAGCAACATAGAAAAAGAACACCCAGTAATAGTGAATGTATTACAATAATATCTTGCATACTTGTCTGTGAGAGTTAGGTGAATAATTATATCAATATTTCAGAAAAGTATAATGGTTAAATAAATTCAAGGAATCAATGATTTCCTGGGACTCCATGAGGCCTGATGCACTCCTAATCAGATGATTGATCTCCTCTTGCGGTTTTTAATTCCATGCTACGTGTACCTCGTACCTGAGTGCCGCGGGAGTCTGGGGATGATGGAGTGAACGGAATAATATTCTTCCCATAATGTCAATGGGTGAAGGCTCGACAGGTCTAGATTCCAAGATAATAAATTGACTTGATTATCTCAAAAATAGACCTACGTATTTCTGGCTATATGTATAATTCCAACACATTTGTACGGCAATCATCCATCCACAAAGAGAATCTGGATTTATCACTAAAGGCAATGGTTTCCATTCGAGATACCAGTTCAGCCGTTCTCTGCACTAAGCCACTTGATCACTTTGGTGCCTAAGAGGAAGAGCTGGGACAAACTGAGGTATTAAGTAAGTTCAAAGCTGTGTATCAGGCTATAAACAATTCGCATTTTAATGGGCCCGTGCTGTTGCACTTGCGACAGGAAGTCATGGTCACACCCTCCCAAATTGAATGAGCTTTAAATTAGCGTTTCATCTTACAGCACCTAAACCTACGTCTAATTTCGACTGTTCCATTACTGCGCTGCTTTACCTATCCTGGTAGCGGCAAGTTTATCTCAAACACCTCGAACGAAAGTAGTGAAATTTGCCGGATAGATTAAAGGTATATAATCTGGCGAAATTAACCTCGCAGGTTTGCTAATCAAAAACTCCCAATGGGTCTTCATTAAATGTGTCGGGTGCTGTTTTCGGTTCTTTGAAATATGGTGGCTGTATCGCTGATGCTACACCAGTTCCTTACATTTCTTAGTCAGGAGTGTTGCTTTCTTCCTGCGTCTCGAGGTCTCTGTATTTTTCTTGTAACACTGACATCACATAAGGATGTCAGCGTGGTCCTGTAGTTGTCCTAACGCCCAGTAGTTTGCGCGACATTTTCCTGTTCACAGTAAGTTTATTGATCATTTACTTGATGCTTCTTGAAGGATATGCATTCTGTAATTGTATTTATGCCCTCTAAGAATTTATCAAGCAGAATTTGGTACAGCTACAGTCGGGTACTGTTGTTTTCAATAAAATGTAAATGTAATTGCTGTCACATCAATTTAGATATTGTATAAGATTGCTTCAAGTATGGCGCAAATGCTTAATTCAGTTAATAATTGAAAATAGGTTTTTGTAGCTAAACTAAGTGACTTATGGCGAGTTTCTTAGTATGGGAGTTAGGGACCCATCATACACAAACAGTGTAATTTTTCTCTGGTTTGAGAGGCATTGTACAAGGAATCGACCATAGTCATTAGACCCATTACTTCAAACACGCCTTAATATTGGTTGAATTTATATTCCACCTGCCTTTTTTGCCCGGCTTAGTGAAGTCGTCCATAAGGCACCCAAAGACACATCTGGTTTTGATAGTTGACCGAGCTTTTTCAGCGTTTGCATCATGGTTCGAGTATAACAAATAAGTCGTGATGTATCGATATTTATACTCTTCCTGTTGGCACTCCTGTAGAAACTAGGGCCCATTTTGAATAGTTTATTGAATTCTACGTTTGTGACTAGAATTGGTTAGTAATAATATTATTAGTCTTGGTTATAAACTACTTTTTACAGTGATCCATTTAACTTTTCTTGTTCTTACAAACCATACTCTAAGCAAACTGGTGAAGTTATGTTCACCAGACTATATAAACACCACCAACGAAATCAGTAGTCACGTGGATTAAAGGATATAGTCTGGTAAAACTAGTTTGCGAAGTCAACATTGTCGGGACAGGTACAGGATATAGTTCCTTCGTAACTGCTTGACTTTTTAATCTTTTCAAGATGATTTAGTTCTGATTCAATTCCCAAGAACCATAGACCTCTGTAGCGTCGCAATTATAAAAAATAGTGGTAGATCTGGCTCTGTGACTGCTCCAGAAAAAATATAGGGTCAAATCTCTAGGTATGAAAATCGGCCAAACCAACTTTTTTCAGTTCACGTTCTAAAATTAGAATTTATTAAAATTTATTACTTCTAAACTAAGCTTCGCTTTCAATTATACATCTAGCTTAGTGTAAATATATCTGTACCTGCCAATCGGATTATAAAACTTGGCCAAAGCGACACGTTATTTCCTGCCAGCCACTACACTTGTCCCAACGCTTATCTCGATGAAAAGAAAATAAACAATTTCGGTTATCACGACAACTGACTACTTCCATTCCCTAATTCAATCCAATCCACTTTTCAAAAATATCCGCTGCAAAGCTCCAGATCGTTCGGATCCTTAAATGAGTTAACTCCAGCCAAGGATAAGTTTCTTTGTTAGATATTGATCAGCAGTTTCAATACGAGTAACATATATGAACGCAAGCTGGGCACAGAGTTAAGGCAAGTCTCAAGAATATAGCACAGCTGTGTCTATCTGCAATTCAAAGTTATATGTTGCCTTGATACTCCTGGAAAATTTTACCCTGACCTTTCTAATACAAACATCGGGTGTAAATCACCATTGTACTATATGTGTAAATGTTTCAATGCGACTTGTTCCTCTTGTGATATTTTTGGGATCGAGGAAAATATGTATTGGATTGTTATCGAGATTAGTACCTTGGTGTGATATAGTATCGATATGTTAAGAGCTATTTCCACATTTCGAATACTGGCATTCTTGTACAGATTAATTTGTGTTTTTTAATTCTTCTATATTATACTTCCTGTAATTGAGTGTAACCGGTTGGGAATTATGAATAAATAAATAAATATATAAAAAATACCAGAGGTAATAGACAAGATTAGATCAAGTAGATATTTTTTTTGGTAGTTTCCATCTTGGTAGTTTCGACGCGGTAATATTTTTTTATATTCCAACTACCACGAAGGCCTAAGGCCTAAACACCCGTGGAGTACCGAGGGGCTAGAGGGGGATACAGGGGAAAGGGGAAACGCCACACAAACTCTGGCGAGGGAAGACGTGTGCACTCAACATACACACACTCTGGCCCCGCCTACGAGATCCACAGAGTGGTACCTCTGCGATCGACAATCACAGATCGTCTACATCCAAGAGAAAAATTTCTCTTGGGACGGGATTCGAACCCGCACAGCGCACTGCTGCCCAAAGCGGTGACCGCAGTAGTACACTTGTTGTTATATTTTGCATCAATGTTCAAAATATAACAATTATTTTTTTCAACACAGGATTCCTTTCATTATATATAAAAGAAATACCGTTTATATAGAAAAAATAACTGCCTACATTTTGTTTTCATCATTCTTATATTTAATACGTTTTGTGTTATTCTCACTCAAATTTAACTCGCAACATAGAGATACATAAAGGTGTCGTGTAAACTGGTAGCGGTGGCGATTACATATGCGATATAATTTGTTGCTAACCGAATATAAAAAATTAACAAAAAATATAAAATACGGAACCAGATTGTCTTATTTGACGGTCTATCATGATGCTCCGTTACTTCGCCAACTTGTACGGCACTGTCCAATCTATGTTTGAGTAACTTAGAGTATACATCAAAATATAAATGACAATGAGTGCTCTCAGCCAACGTAAAGCGATTCATCGGTGCAGTCATAAATGCAGACCAGCAGTAGCCTAGTACTAGCCTAACAATAACTCAGGATATGTTGATTTTTTCACCGTCGCGTCGGTGGAAATCAAAGGTAGTTCTAAAACATTTTCTGGTGTAACATATTGGCAACGCGGCAAATTGCACGACCTTCTGCGTCACCGTTGCTAGGCCATGTGGTGATGACTTTCGCTCTTCAGCCGGCTTCTATCTCCATCTAACATGAATTGGTACACACTTCTCGCGCTTCTCTCTTGTACACACTGAACTCAAGCCGTCAGACAGTTGGTTGTAACTTGTGAGATAGATATATCAAACATATTTCCCAGTACAACAAGTGGCCTATGTTCTATTCCCGACTATAGTATGTCTGTACGAAATTTCATCCAGATATATTTAGCCATTTTGGCGTGATTGAGTAGCAAACATCATCATCATATTTATATAATATTAAGTAGGAAAGTAGAGATATAATATTTAGTAAGGACATAGTCATTGACATTTCGTACTGTACTTTGAAGAAGACCCCGTGGTGTCTGAAACACCAGTACAGAGTAATTTCTACACATGCGGTTTTATTTGTGAAAGATGGGGTTCTGCCTTCATGAAAACCACAGGATAAGTTCCAGATGTTACACCAACTTCAGTGTGTGGTTACCCATGTCTCGTCCTGTGAAGAGATGCTTACAGAAAGTGACCTGGATAACGATGAGTGAGACTTCTTTTTTTAGATTGTTATGCCACTCAGTTTCGATCGCATAATGTTTCGTCGGGCCGGAACTTTTACATTGGAATGCCCACAGTATATGGTCCGTATTAACTTCTGCCCCCAGTCAAGCCAGCTTTGTCAACTTTTATGAAGTAACTGACACAGTTCACGATCTAAGCTGCTGATGAAAAACTAGTACTAATATTTTTCCAAAGAAATGCTAATGGATTGTTTAGTAGCTGTATGCATATGGATTTACAGAAACGTTTAAAATTTTTTAATGTTCTTGTTATCGAGATATACGTTGGCTCTTATGAGAAGCTGGATGTCGTTTCGTCTTGTCTCAATCTTTTCAGCACAAGCCTTATATATGTTTTTAAAGTAAATATAGTGAAAAGCTTAATCAAATTCATAGTCTCGTCTTTGTAATATTAAAAAGCAACTCGGATGCTGATAAATCGGTGTCTTCCGTCGTACTGCTAGGCTCCCATATTATTTCAATTTACTTCCCATACAATTTTTTATGAAGGACGAAACGTTTAGAGATATTTGAAAACCAGTCGTGTGAAAAGCAGTCCATTCCATCAGTCTTGTGTTGAGTATCGAAGCTGAATACCGTTCACGTACAGTCCCATTCCTTTGCCGCTACTAATTTTCTGTATGGTTGTGCGGCTTTTGATTGGACGGAAATTCCGGCAGTCATGCTGGTTCCAACTTTTCCGCTGGTGATGAAAGGACCTATAGGGCCCACTGCTGGTATTATTATTCCCAAAAAGCGTTGTTATCAAAGCATTAAGTAAATACCTACATTATTTGAAGTCCTTACGCAAGTGGTTTTCGAGATACAGGACCTTTAGTTCGGACATCCGCTACCCTATTGCAGCACAGACGATTTTTTAAAGTATTTCAGATCGATAGCGCACGCGTGTGGTATTTATTTAGTGTATCGATATTTTAGGTAAAATTGTACACTTTTCTCAGTATTTATGTTGTCGTTTTTCGCCCACCTCCATAAAATAGTACTGTAACGCGTGTATATCTATTATTTGTCTGATGAAGTTCATCAACTGTATTTCGAACCCACTGTTTGAGGAATTCCAATATGAACTATTCTGGGGCTCAAGTTTCGGGTTACCTACTGAATTATAATAATCTTTAAAGTTACAATGTACAAACAGCGTACATAGTAAACATGCTGCGTCACTACTTAAGTAGGAATTTTCATGCTGTACCGATACAAGAAATTTCTGTGAGTGTAATAAAAAATGTTTAATGAGTACAGAACACCTAGGTACTAGATTATTGCTTTTAGGAGCACAGTTTTCTGGTTGAAGTAGATTGTTATGCCATCCTTTGTGAAGAGAACATTCGGGCTACTATACAGGGTGAGTTGAAATATAATGACGATATTTATAGATCAGGAAGTAATATCTATAAACTACAAATAATCCGTATTCGCCGGGAGGGAAGTGCACAGTTGGGGAAACTGAATCGATCGTTGCTCAAATAGTGGACAAAAAGAGAAACGTCATCGGACAACCAGTGGAATTTACGCCAGGTATCTGTGGTGAAACCTGTCATGTGGGCTAAACTGAGGCCTAGTAGAGGTGCATATATTTTGCTGTTAACATCAAACTGAAACGTCAAATTGAAATTCAAGTTCTTCTTACTCTCATTAATATCCGTTTACTTTTTTATTGCATGTAACAAATTCAAATATTTCCGTTCGGCATCAGCTGGATGGGGCTATCGTGGCGCACCCAGCGAATAAACGTATGCCTTAAAATTCTATGTTACCAAGAAGCAGTTGTAAAATTCTACGCCACTGGTCAGACTAAATAAGGTTATAACGACAGGGGAGTATACCCAAATTATCAATGCCAATGTTGGCCAACTTTAGCGTATTTAGGTGTAGTTCTTTATATGGATTTTAACTTAAATAGTCAAACTAATTTTTCCCTAAGGAATAGTCTAAGAAAAGTTTTTTAATAAAGGTGATCATGTAAAATTGAATACCTTATGTAAAAAAAGCAATAGATGTTCCAAACAGGTCAGTGTCGTGGAAAATATTTTTTTTTTTTTAGAAAATTGGCTAAAATTTCCCAGTTTCCACGACACTGGTATAGTTTTTCTTCACATTCATAATTTCAGCTCGCTGTGGCTTGGAAGGGGGCTCGCTAAGTGAGTATTTCAGAACCCAGTTCTCGGCGTTATTTTCCGATATATTTGATACCCTAGAAGTATTGTCACAGTTCTTTCCATCACCTTGTATATGTACGAACCTGTATAACAATGCTGAACAAAAGAGACCCAATTCAAAGCTCCAAAAGGAAGAGGCTACGTGAGACTTATTTGACAAATAGCTCTAAAGCATTTCAATATCTCTCCAATATCCAATACGTATCTGAAGTTTACTCAGCAAGATCGTATGATTAATTCTATGAAATGCATTGTACCCGTATTTCGTTCAGAATTGCCAAGGAGACTTTATTCTTGTTTACACCCCATCCAACCCCTATTATTCCAACATTGTCACTGTGACTATGTACAACAATGAAGTTTATTGCTTCAGTTTTCATGCATACCTCTATGAAAAGGTTGAACTTTATGGTACTGTAATTTTATTGCACTATAAGCATGGAATACAATGTTGATATGATATGAGTGTTGCGCCTCGGTAGTGGTTGCACAGGGCTTGCTCTATCATGGTCCCTAATAAGAGTGCGCTTATCACAAATGCGTATTTATTGAGAGCGTTCCAACAAGTACTTCGGGATCTAAATTTGGTATTATCTTTCAGCGACTTTTCGTAGACACTTTGTACTGAACATGTGTCATCTAGAAGCCCGGAGCGTACTAAGAAACTTTACTCTGATTTTCCGATGAAAGTTACAGCTGTGGAACGGTAAGTATTGATGGCTAGCGTTAACACAAGTAACATGCACCCCAACAATATGTTTTCTCAATAAGGCAGGTGGTCATTACAATCTGATAGCATGATATTTTTACAAAATTGTTGGTGTTATTCAGAGACACAGTCTCCTAGTACGTATTGGGACAATTCTTATACATTGTGTTATTAAAGCTACGACTTTCCTTTGTACAGCGTATAAATAAGGAAACATGGACCAAAAAATAAGAAACTAGAGTAAAGGTCTGCTGAGCCAAATCGAGTCCTGCCGTCCAAACGGATTATAAGCTGAAGAGATACGATGCACGTCAGTGTTCAGCCCAAGCCTCGTGTTTGTAGGTAAACAGAGATGTTTATTCACTAATCGGATATGAAAACAAAGACGGCAAGTAGGTTGTCTCTACACTTTCCATGCAACGTCGCCAATAAGTTCATGAATGATAATGTTCAGCACATGTTAGACCAGCACGGGTATTACGTACCTTGAAAAGAGACATTTTGTCGGCCTTTTCAGATTTCGTACTGACCTAGTCTGCAAGATGACATTTCGTCGATTTTTTGACGTTTCTAGGTTTTTTACATAATGCCCCTGTCGATCGAAGTAGCCATAGGCCTTATATCGTGGGTAGCTATTAGTTGCTACGATTTCGGTTGTTTTCTCAGATACCAACGAAGACCATGCTCATGAGTTTCCAAAAAGCAAAAAACAGCTATCTGTGGTTAGCAACCTTAGCTTGGATGGACGAAAGCAGCATGTTTATGTTGAACTCCCTGAAAAAAAGCTTACGAATATGTGGAACAATTAGACCATAACTCTGTCCCTGTCCTCTTCATAGTACCGTCCATCTAGTAACGCGTCGCCTCTATCCAATACCACGGATATGAGTGACATGGTGACAATCTACTCCAAAAACATTGTTTGTTTAACCCTGTCAAGAACTGAATAATTTAATTTCAGCGTGATAGTAGTTGGTAACTCACCTTTATAATAGCACATATATTTTATTTTAGTTTCATTAACTTTTAGATTATTACTAGTTATCCAAGGTTGAAACTGATCTGATACTGGGTTGGCTTTCAACTCAAGTTCTTCCGGTATGTCAGTCGCTATACTCATCGACGTGTCGTCTGCAATCAACACAAAAAGAGTATATAGAATATTAATATTTCCACAATGTGATGTTACATTGCCCCGGTTCAACACAAATTTTGCGATGGGACATGGAGGACTGAGCCCGGTGATGCAATGGATACCTGAATCCATACCCATCTAATTTTCTGGTTAAAATAGCTGTTTGCGCGGAATCAAATGCCTTACTCATGTCAAAATATATTGTTAATAATATGCATTCATTTCTATCTAGTAGACTACAGGGTATAAAGTTAATAGTGGATCAACGGAAGTCAGCTGATAGAGGGCCTCAAAACCTATCGAATGAACCCGTATATGTGTTGTCCGAAATTTTATAGTTCAGGAGATATTTGCAATTTTGTGAAATTTCTAAAAAGCGGGATAATGAACTTTCAATTGCAATTACAACAAAACCATTAGGTTTAGGGCTATGATTTTTTTCTGATATGACCTAAATGGTTAGTTCTACCAACAGTTATGTCAATGTTTAACAGAGCTTTTTAGAAATCAACGCTAAAACTCTTAAATTCATTTTTTGTGAAAAAGCTCTTCCATCCCTCAACTTTGGAGGCCGGTAAAAGTAAATGAGGTTGTATTTCAGAAATGATGAAAAAAACAAATTCGTTTCAAAGACTAAAGGACAAATTTATTTGAAGGTGTCGTGTATACAAGATAATGGAGACCATTTCGAACATGTTCTTTAAAAGTTAGTTAAATTAAATTATTCTCCACGTTTGTCGATAAATTGCTATAAAGAGCGGCTAAACACAATAGGTTCTGTACTTGTAGGTGGTAAGGATTCTATTGCGTTTCTTACGTTTATCGCATTACAACAATGAATGTGACATGATACACGCGTCATAGCAAGCTAACAATTTCAGGGCTTATTCTACATGGATTGAAATTGTTTTTACAATAAAATCAATAATGAAATACAACCTCAATTATTTTTACCGCCCTCCAAGGTTCAGGGATGGAAGAGCTTTTTCACAAAAAAATGAATTTAAGAGTTTTTGCATTGATTTCTAAAAAGCTCTGTTAAAAAGTGACATAACCGTTGCTAGAACTAACTAACTGTTGTCTTGATTATTGTTTTTTAGTCTTGCTGATTGTATATTTACTAATCTCCAAGTTACTTTTGTCGAGTTGCTAGGATAAGCTGTTTTATTGTTATAAAATTGTTGTTGAGCTAATTAATAAGCTTCTGTGGAGTCATGGGTGTTATAATTTTGGCAGAACCAATGTAAATTCTTCAATTTTCCACTTTCCTTCACTATGTCCCAGCCAATTTAATTTTTATTATGGGTATTGCTTCTGAAACTGACAAGTTTTTTCGAAGCCACACTGAAAATCTGTGGTGGAAAGTAAAAGTTTGAAGTTTTCAAGATTTCTATTACAAAAAATCTGCCTTAAGTAGATCGATCCTACATGATATCCCATTTTAGGTGAAGAAGTAATTTTTAAAGTAAACGTTTGGGTTTCATGATCAAGGATACAGTATTGGACGTCTGACAAAATTATGTACATCGAAGTGGTACTGACTGAGAGCTCAAAGGTATTTTAGAGTACCATGAGTTTGGACAGGCAAGAATAAACTAGTATTCCATATCCGTATATAATAACATTCCTTGACACTAAAAGTGTTTCAAGTGTTCCTACATTTACTGGCCAAGATTATACGCATTTTTACTCCGTCGGTACGCGATGCTTTCAAAAAACTGCTCGTGAGTCGAGCTTTTTTGGAATCTTCGGTCTCCGGCCAAACCTTTGGCCTTTTTTCACCGAAGGCCGAATATTGGCTCAAAGCACGCACAGATAGAACGTTCAGACACTCAAGTTTTTGACAAGTTACCATACCGGTGTTTTAAGACGCAACGGAGAAAAGTTGATCGTCTAATTTGCTCGGTCACTGATTTATATCTACCCTTGTAGGCGTATGTCCAATTTCTGAAAGCAAAGAAGAACGAAATATATTGAAACGGCGAAACACCACCCGGTCCTGTTCGTATACAGTGCTTTTCTTAACTCCTCCTTGCATCAATCTGGTGCGTGCATATGTAGACGATCACAACGTCCACGGCTCTAAATATATCTTCCTAGGAGAGATTAGAAACAGCGAGCTTTCGAGTTGATTTGCTTGTGATACAGCACCAAAAGGGTGTATATGTACTAATTATATGGACCTGTTTATCTGACTTTGTAGGACTGGACCTGTACCAGACTGATTGTTGCTAAAAAGTATAAAACGTTCTATATGGAAAACAAGCAGATCCTGTTCAGTCTTAATATTTTGTGAAATTAAAGATAGGTATTTCAAAAATGGTTAGACCCAGGTACAGGAGAATATAGATGAAACCTATTTAGAGTCTTGCGCAGAATCCAAAAATTAAATAATATTCCACTCAAAATAGGCAGGTTGGTATCAACTTTTGGTATAACCAGGCGTATCAAAATGTTGAAAATATATTAGCCGAATTGACTCCATAAGTTTTGCCAAAGAACCCAAAATTTCATAATTGTCTAATGTGTACTTCTGAGTAATTGAATGCATGCAATTTTTCGTTGGACAGACTGTGTGCGTGACGACTACCATCTTTAGGTGTCAACGTTTTCACCTCTCGAACTGTCGCCGTCGGTTATGGGGCGTCCTTTTTCGATGATGGGAAATTCTGCGAGTATGAAGATTTGGGAATAATTACAGGGAGAGGGGAGAAGTTATCTTCTATTGGAAAGTTATGATGGCTTAGAAAGGCAATTATCTTTAATATAAAGATGGAGGATAGTGCGACCCTACTTGGCGAGATGATTGTGACTACGAAAATTTCACGAAAACGTCCAAATACAGCATTGGGCTGGGCATCTTAGAAAAAACGGTAATCACTGTTATTACCTTCAGCATAGAGGAATAATGGCTCTGTTGTTATGTTGAAGATCTGCTAAAATCATATTTTAAACAACATTAGTGTTAGTAACGCCACTGGGTGCGCAAATCAGCTTGATGTGCAGTTTGTATGCATCAGAGGAACACGTTGCGGACGTGTGGATGCGTAGCGATATATAGATTAGCCAGTTCAGGTGTGCAAACAGTACGATGGTAGTTGATTAAGGTGGCGTAGATTGGAAGTGTTGATTGCTGATGGCCGCAACATGCGATACATGATTGGGTGATATACATATTTGAATCATAGAAATTCCGAAGTAGAGGCCTATAGATTTCTAATTAATACGCAAACTGTTACTTTTTCTTGTTTAGCTCAACCATCAAACCGATGTCCTGCTATTAATGGAAATGATTGACATAAGTATAATAAGTATATAACGTGTCCAACGAAGGAATACGATTGCTCAGAAAGTAGGCATAGCTTTAGACAATATAAAATGTTGGGGCATTTGGTGACAGTGAAAGTCGATACCAACGTGCTGATTTTATATTATATGTAACTCTGATATTAATTCACTTCCAGCCCCTCTACTTCTACGCACACAATCTGTCGACTTCCAGGAATTTTCTAGTGAGTTTTTGAAGAGAGGAAGACTTATCTAACCATCTCAAGTGTGGCCAATATGAAAGCGGGATCGATGGCTTATTATTTACTTAAAATGGTAAAAGATGCGAGCTATTTTCGTGTCGGGGTTGTCCACGTTTGAAGCAGTTGAAGCCTACCTTCGTCGATTAGATAGCGAGTGGTGTTAATCAGGGGGGTAACCAGGGACATAATAGGTTCAATACTCCAAGTTAAGCAAATACCTATAATACGGGAGGTGGCCAACGTGATCGCCGAATTAATCGTCAGGGCTTGGATCTTCATGAAAACGAGCAGAATAGAAATTTTGGAAGGAATGTTATTTCGTCCAAGGTTGTTTTTAACTATGATGGCGCTGATCTCGTTGAATATGAGGAAAAATTGGTAGTTAAAGACACAGTCATTCCTGTTGTAAACATAATGGTGGAAGGTTTTGAGGTTAAAGCTCTAGTTGATAGCGGCAGCCAAATATCTTATGCATAGTCCAGATTTTTCAAAGGTATTTCTGCTGTTAATCAAGATTTAAAGGTACTACCGTTTAATACCACTACTCTCTATGGCGCAATCGGTTAGAAAAATTTATTATCGTATCGGATCTAATCTAATAATCATCAATCATCAATCGTGGATTGTGATTTCCTTTCTCCTTCCAGGATAACTATTGATTTTCCACGGAAAATAATTCGAGGATTTTTCGACGGTGTTCCGCCAGATGTCGGGCTTAAAAAATCCTGCAAGAGTCCTAAATTGATGCTTTGCGAGATTTTTGAATAGGGTTATCTGAAGGTAGAGAAACCAGCTGAAAAGATATACACGCCCGAAGAAATGAGTGAAGTAGTAAACAAAGCAGAAATGGTGCAGGATAGATAGAAACTATTTGAGGTTTTACTGAGTTTTAAAACATTGTTTTCAACGAACCGGAAAGAACATCATTGTATACTCACACTGCAGATTTACAAGATTGTTCTCCATTTTATACCAAAGCCTATCCTGTGGTGCACGCTTACAAAGAAGAGGTTCGCCGGCAGATAAATGAAATGGTCTTGTGAGATGTTGTTGATGAACGACAGACGGAATATGTGAGGCCCACTCCACTGGTAGTAAAGAATAAAGATTCGGCATTCGGGTATGTCTCGACTCTAGATATTTAAACCAAAGAATGTTGAAGGATCATGTGATCCCGCCTAATCCTAGTGACTTGCTTTATGGGCTTACCTTGGATCTCATCGCAGGCTATTGGCAGATACCTATTCGAGAAGCGGTTTATTAGGGGGTTGACGAACATTTTGGGACCAGAAACTGAGTCATTCCTAATTCCGTATGTGATCGATTTTTTAGTATACTCTAGGAATATGGAGGAGCACCTGCTCCATTTAAAGATATTATTTGAACGGCTGCAGACTGCTGGTATCGCAGTCAAACTAAATAAATGTTGTTTTGCTAGAAGGGCAGTTCCGTTTCTGGGGCATATAGTGTCAGATGAGGGCATCGAGATGTACCCTCATAGGGTGCGAACGATTACGGGTTTCCCAACTCCAAGAAATGTAAAGTATCTAAGGTCCTTCCTAGTACTTGTTAATTATGATAGGAGGTTTTGTCAGAATTTATCCGCACTGACGGTGCTATCATTGCAGCTGTTGAAGAAAGGGGCAAAGTGAATGTGAGGCCCAGATCAACAATCCGCATTCTCGGAGATCAAGAAGGTTTTTCTGTCGGTAGTGATGTTGAAACATCCCGACCCGAGTCGGACATTTTACTCGTTGGCGGATGCCAGTGACTATGCGTTGGGGGTTGCTTACTTCAAAGAAATTCGGAAAATGAGGATCTAGAGGTATTGACTATTGAGACTAGGAGGGCTTTATAGAACCATAAATCCAATATTGTGTAACTGAGAAAGAGGCTTTCGCTATTTTGCATTGTTTGCAACAGTAGCTTGCATTTGTCTTGGGATAAAACAGTATTCACTGATTACAAGTCTCTCTCTTCATCGATGTCATGTACCTAATGCACGATTGATACGCTGGATCTCGTATATTCAGGAATATAATGTTAAAATTCAATATTGGAGGAGAGAAGATAATGCACTGGCCAGCGCGCTAACACGATATACTGCAGTTATTCACTCTGAAAAGGAGTTAGCTGCACAGGTAGAGGTTAATGCTATAATAAAATCGGACTTGGTAAGGACATTACAAAGAGAGGTATGTACGATTGATCGAGAAGGGGCAGACAGAAGATAGTTTTTGTAAGAAAATATTCTATAATTTGTCAGTTGCCGAGACACCGAGTAGGTATAGGACAAGGTTTGTGATAGATGAACATGCGTTGTTCAGACGAGGAACTGAACACTCTCCTGCATTGAAATTGCTGGTCTCCTCAAAAATGAGGTTATCCATTGTACTATAAAGTCACAAGGACGATGGGCATTTTGGGTCTGACAAGTGTTCAGCCTAGCTCCAGAAGCAGAATTTCTGGCCTATGACGAGCACTGGGTGAGAAACATACCGGCCGGATGCGAGCTATGTCAAAAGACAAAAAGTTGGGTCAGGATTACCGCAGTGTTTTCCCGAGATCCTTGGGGTACTTTGCTTAGATTTGATCTGACCGCTGCCTACGTCAAGGTCTGGGTCTATGCAAATTTTCGTTTTAGTGGATGCATTTAGCAGTATTCTGAGATACCTCGAATTGGCAGGGAAGCCGAAGTGTGTGCTGACAATGGAAGTCAATTCACAGGAAAGAATTGGGTGAGGGGGAATATGACCGAGAGTGTTAATAGGCGAATTGTAAGATTGTTGAGGGCGTTGTGCTCCCATGCTCATAGTAAATAGGACATGGTGACTGAAAAAGTGGAAGTCTGGCTTAACCGGGCTATTCATGATTCTACTAAGTTCAGCCCACTAGAATTGCATTTTTGGGTTCGACCTGAATGTGCGGTGACAGTGGGTATTGATTTCCCGGTAATTGCGGATTCGTTGAATGTACTGCCCAACTAACAATTATCACTCCTATTAGAGTTGCAAGAATGATTATACAGCATTCCTTCCACAGCATTGTATACTGTAAGAACATTGGCAAAACCCTCTTAGAGCACCTATACAAATAATAGGACACTTCAGTCATTTAAGAGGTTGTATAAGAGCTGCAGGTAACAGTTATACAACAAAAGTGTAAGCCGCTATAGGAAGTCAGTGCAAGATTCAGTTTTTGTCAACTATACAACTATTCTGTTACGTGATTCTACTTTGTTGCAACCAAACTATTTCGTATGTATTGTATAGACGTCGAAGTGAAGAATATATACGTATAATATATGTTGTCTTTAGTTTATTAGAATATTTTGGTGTTGCCTGCAGGTGTGATACAACAATTTGACAAATGTCTGAAATGAAATACCGACAGAGTTGAATGTTTTACCCAGAATGTGTACCAGATCTATATCTTCTGTTTGAACAGTTGATAAAACCTTTTGAACCAATAATGCATGCGTTGTTTGTCTTAAAACATTGCTTATGGCATTTAAACAAAAATATGACAGCAGAAAGTTAGGTTATGGTGAAGTTGTATACCAACATATTTAGCATATGTACAGCATTTAACAGTTACTAAACAACAGTCGTACAAGTGCTTCCGTTGGGAGCAATTGGTTGACTAAAGTAGTAAATTGCACAGCAAAACAACAAAGCTCCGGTTTGTTTTATAAACGTTACCATGGATGCCGTATCAAATAGTTGTATAAACGTTTATGCAACAGTTAAAAATTTGCCCTATAAGGTGTTGTATAACTATGCTATATGAATATTTTGAACACCTCATTTTAGAGCAAATATGTTGCAGAAAGCAAATTTGCATTCCACACAACATTAAGCCAGCATTTTGGTGTTCAGGCAACAACAATAGAGAGCTTTTATGGCTGAACGGTTCTTTTACCAAAAGCTTATAAAACTACTTTGCTAGTTGGGTGTTTTTAACTAAGCAGAGATTACGTACAAAGATTTTTCATTCAGCACATATACCGACAGGCATGCCGACGGAAATGGAGTGTAGTGTCATGGTTTTCTGATGACATGTACGTCCAAAAGATAAAAATATCCTATATGCTTCCTCATCAGTTGGCATCAGGAGTAAAATTCTGAGTAAAATACTATTTATTTTCGTAAATATTCTGTATTTACGGTCATTCTCTCATTTAAACCTCAGCCGTTTCTCAATCTGATTCTGAAAAGTTTGCGTTGATCTAGTTTGTGTGCATCCTGCACACACTTAATGGAATTGACCCAGATCTAAACAACTAGAGGCAAGCACACCGTGACAAGTGGTCAGTACACAAAGAAACTGGGGAAAAATGTGCATCGAATCTATAGTGTTAATGCTGCTGGCATGTACTGTGGGGTGAGTAGGTATCTATTTTCCAATTGAGGATGTCATTCCGATGGAATTTGAATCAATCGAAATATATCTGAATCATGCTTGTATCGCAGATATTCCAGATTTCTAACTAATGTTTATGTTGCGGACGATAATTAGGCATTGACGTTAATGATCAATAGGCTAAGCAGCGTTGATATAAGAAAAAAATTCAAAGGAAACAACCAGAACAAAACAAATATTGAAACGAACCTAAAGCTGATGTCAGAGCCTTTAATTTTTCAATATCAGAAGTACGGTGGTTATATTATTCCCAACGTATAAAAGATCACTTGTCCTCATAAGAGATTAGATTCCAGAATGACATTACTGCTTCCCACAAATTGTCGGCACATTCCATCAGAATTCATTACCGGCTTCGATAGTAAAATCAGCTTGAAATTACTTCAACTGCCATTGCGTCTCATCGTGTGTAAAACATATTTATATTAGGCAATATAGGATGTGACAAAACTCACGGATTAAACGAGGGAGGTGTTAGGAAGACATATCAAAAAAAACATATATGCCTTCATCTGATCGCTACTTTTGAGACTGTAATCTCTTTTCTGAAACTATGCTTTGTTATTCCTCAATCAACTTTACAGAATATGATGTATGGTTAAAAAAAGCTATAACTGAAAAATTAGTCTGGTTAATCTAGATAATAGCTACTAGTTTAAGCGTAATTTTGTCTGGTTTCAAAAGTGTTACAGCTTATTCAACAAAGCCTGTACAAAACTTAGTGGACAGTAAAAGTGTCCATAGTTATGAAAAACTTCCGGATATTATGGCATTTCAAAATACCTCCTACATATTATATTATTTATTATCCTAAATAGTTGTTTTCCAAATTATACATGATGCTGCAAGCACCCTAAAGCTCATCATCATCATATTGTTAACCTAGTCCCATAACTGCGATTGTTAAATATTCTACATTCCGCACATGGTGTAGAAATAACTAAGGGGCAGAGGCTTTTACATCATTTTTAGTAATAACGGGATTACAGTGAGAGTATTACCTCATGCTATAACTGATGTGATCAGCTTTTGTAACCCAAATAAGATATATATTTCATGACTCTATCGTCCATAGTTGGTGCAACTTAAAGAAAATCCTTAACCTGCCGTTGAACGCTGTCCTTATTCATTCTCTTGATTCTGGGTTCTCTAGAACCGAGTGGTGTAAAATGTGAATGTTGTAAATGCCTGCTCGTCGTACACCCATAACAGTTGTTTTTAAACTGTTGGTCATTGTTGGAACATTATTATGCAAATCTGAACTCTTTAGATGGCCTTCTGAAAAAGTGCCTGCACACGGTGGATATAATACAGGAGTAGGTGCACACTACTATAGCGTATTTACACCCAAGATAGAATGGATGCGTGAATGCCAAAAGCAAAAGTAGTATAGTGAAGTAGTTATAGTTAAGGGTGTCGCAAAATCAAATTTTTATTCTTGAAGGGGTGCTAATTTTTTCAACAGATTTTTCAAACTAGACAACATGGAGAAATACATACTAGAGGTAACCAGCTGCTCACTATGCACAATGAATCCATAGTCAACGAGGGGTAGAGATGACACTTTTGTACATGGAATAAATATAAGGCTGTTCAATCAATTGAAAATAGATTTTGAAGGTGCACTTCGGACTTGCATTGTCTGTAGTTTATCTGTAAGTTAATATTTCACTATAACTAGGATTCCCATAATATGTATTCTGTGACAAAACTTACTCAGACTCACTTGAAGAGCTATCGTCATTAATGTTTATGATGATGGATTCAAAATCTCTCTCAATTATGTTGTCCAGCTCCCACATTGCTACCTCCACTTTCTCCTGAACATGCTGCACACATTTCTGCCATCTTTCTGATTTGACCCTCTGTATAGCAATTCTGAACAGCTCTTGCATGTCAGAAAATTTAAATGTTGTATTGTGTGCAGCAACAAAATTCTTAACATCTGCCCATATGAGCTCAATGGGGTTGAGCTCACAGTGGTAAGGCGGCAAGCGGAGTACTGTTTTGTGGTGTGCTTTGGCCATTTCATCTATGACATATTTATCATGTCTTGGTCTGTGTTATATTTTTGGAACGGAGCCAGCTCTGAATGTCTGATTTCCTAGAAGCTGAAGTTGGGATTTTTTCTATTTTGCGAGAATTGTAGGGAGCATTATCCAAAACAACCACAGGATTGTCTTCGAGACGTTTTAAAATGCCTGAAAACCACTTCTCGAATGCTTCCCCATTCATCTCTTCATGGTAGTCAGTGGTTTTTTTTTGACTCAAAAGACCATAAGCCGTCATCCACGAAGCCATCTACAGCCCCAATGTGGCAAATAATGAGCCTTTTTCCTTTGCCTAGAAAGATAAAATCCGCTAAGTACACACGCACATCGTGTAGGTACGAAGATAGATATTGTGCGCAAAAATTGATACCGTGAACTACTTCGATCTTATTTACCTGCTGGATTTTTCAATCCGGTCGACAGTCCATCTAGAAATGCCCTTCTGGATGAAGTCACAGTTTTGTCAACCCATACCTTCGGAGTAGCGTGCCCAGAGTTAATCCAGGTTTCGTCCAGGTAATAGATCTTCCTGTGCTGATCCCTGAGTGATTTAATTTTGGTCAGGTACTCTCTCCTCCACAGAACAATTTCTTCTCTATCCATGAGTCCAAAAGTCGGTATTTCGTTTCTGAAGAAGAACTCGTGCACTTTCGTCCGAATCGCATGCTTGTCAGCGTCATCCAACGATCTTATAATACTTTTGCGATTTTTACCCGTCATTGGCTTGGAAAAGGCATGCTTTTCCTTATGTTCGTTCAAAACATGGTACACTGTCGCTTGGTATACCCCAATTTTATCTGCCACTTTCAGAGTTATTTTCGGGTTAGTTGATGTTTCGTCTTCCTTCCGCTCTATGAATGTATTCAATATGACGTCTTTCATGTCTACGCTAAGATGTCTTTGTTTATCGCTTTCTAGGAGGGTTAAGGGAGTAGCCTACAGCCTCGTCAGCAGTATCTGTACTGGACATGTTCAGGATTGGTTCAAAACAAATAATAACGAGGAATAACAGTTACACACAGAAACTTAACAAATTACTCAAATACACTTAACAACAACAACAGCAACAACCAAGCAAGGTGAATATGAAAACACGAGCACGCATTGATACACGCGACGGTGGGTGGCCTGAATGCAACTCTGCCTGCCCTGCCCCTGCCACGCGCATTATTCCGCCAGGCGACCGCTTGAAATTTAATGGCGAATTGGCCAATAAGAGGCGTGGACCCCACCTGTTACCGAGAGATCACGCGCTAACTGTTATTATTTACATCTCATCTTGAATTTGGATTCAGATATCATTTTTAATTAACGGTTGTATTCCATCTTCGGCATCGACGTCGATGCTCCGCTTTCCTATTCTTTCTAATCTCTCAGGCGTTTCTCCTGTGTAATTGTCTGGAAGATTTGCTCTACTGGAATATCCGTTACGCTATTTTTTCCGGAGAAGGTCGAGTACCTCCATTGCATAATGTATAAACTAATTGTGACGAATACAACATTCTGCATCGAAGTCGCAATAATAGAATCACACAAGTGGGTCGACTACGGTATTGTCACTGCATCATTCTTATATATATATATATATATATATATATATAAAGAGTAAATTATCATGCGGAGAAAGGTATATAACAAAAATAGGAATATAATGGGCAAAATCCGCAAAAAGTGGATTTGAGCAGAATAGGATAGGTAACCTGAGCGATACGTATTTCTGCTGGTTGGCTTCATCAGGCCCGAAATGAATGCACATATGCAACTACAAAAGTAGAGACACATGCCCATACATCCGGATACGGGTGTAACCTGAGGCAACAAAGATGGAGAGGAAAAAAAGACACACGAAGTCCACAACAAGAGCCAACCTACACATTGTAGTATCAAATGGGTAGAAGACCTCGAATTTTCAAGGTTACCTATCCTATTCTGCTCAAATCCACTTTTTGCGGATTTTGCCCATTATTTTCCTATTTTTGTTATATACCTTTCTCCGCGTGATAATTTACTCTTTGTAGATCCTTTGGGCTTGAAGTACCACAGCAAGTGGCTATAACCGGCCGCGTGGTTGTGGTTATTTGTCGCCTTGAAAATTCTAGGTCTTCTAGCCATTTGATACTACAATGTGTAGGTTGGCTCTTGTTGTGGACTTCGTGTGTCTTCTTTTTTCCTCTCCATCTTTGTTTCCTCAGGTTACACCCGTATCCGGATGTATGGGCATGTGTTTCTACTTTTGTAGTTGCATATGTGCATTCAGTTCGGGCCTGATGAAGCCAACCAGCAGAAATACGTATCGCTCGGGTTACCTATCCTATTCTGCTCAAATCCACTTTTTGCGGATTTTGCCCATTATTTTCCTATTTTTGTTATATACCTTTCTCCGCATGATAATTTACTCTTTGTAGATCCTTTGGGATTGAAGTACCACAGCAAGTGGCTATAACCGGCCGCGTGGTTGTGGTTATTTGTCGCCTTATACAGGGTTATCCAAATTAAGTGTCCACCATTAGTAACTTTGTTATTAGTGAAAATACAAAGTTGTTTGAATTAGCAAACTAGTAGCATTTTTAACGCTGGTAAAAATGAGAAATAAAAAAAAACAATTGAGAGTCGTTATTTTGATTTTTTTCAGTAAAATAACATTTTTTAAATGGAAACCCCTGTATATTATATTTTTTTCTGTTAAAGCATCAAATTTTAAACAAAAAAGTTCATAATGACTTTTCCGCTAAAGTCAAAAATAAAGTCAAAATAGCGATAAATATTTTTAATTATTTGCAGTATTATAATATTAAGACGGCTATGAAAACAACATGGCGTTCGCGATTTGACAGCATTAAGATAAGCGACAAATTGTTAAACTGGACATACTCGCAACTAGAAGGCTTTGGAAAACAATGATAAAATCAAATAATGTCAAACATTAGTGTAAATACTTGTTTATAAGCTTTATTGTGTCATTAATTTAAAGAAAAATGTTCTCCCATGAAGAAAAGTGTGATATGTTAGAATGCTATTTAGTGTGCAGAAAATCCTCCTTGAGAGCAAGAGAATACTACAGTGAATTATATCCCGCTCGCATTCAACCGTATGAACGATATTTTCTGAGACTTTATCGAAAATTTAGGGGCAACGAAAATGTTTTTGCTAAAACAAGGGCAAAAAAAGAATTCATAATAAGCGAGGCCACGGAAATTGCAGTTATTGGATATTTTGAAGCTTATCGTGAGAATTCAATAGCAGATATTCTCAAGGACTCTAATTTCAGTTATGGTACTGTTCAAAGGATTTTAAAAAAATACAAATTTATTCCGTATAAGTACCGACCAGTTCAAACGCTTTTGGCAGGGGATCCAGAGAGAAGACTTGTTTTTTGCCATTGGTATCTTAGCTTCTGTCGCCAAAATGTAAATAACTTTCGTTACCTTTTATGGACAGATGAATCAAATTTTTCCAATTCTGGAATGTTTAATAGAAAAAACCACCATTATTGGTCAAGAGAAAATCTTTTGTTAGTACATCCAAGAGGCCCACAAGTCCGTTTCAGTTTCAACGTTTGGTGCGGTATAATTGGTTCAAAAATTGTTGGCCCGTTCTTTTATGAGGGAACCCTAACTGGTGAAAGATATGTGGAATTTATGTCAGAAATTCTGACTAATTTCTTAGACGAATTGGATCTTATAAGTAGACATCATCTGCATTTTCAGCAAGATGGCGCACCTGCCCACAACTCCAGAGGTACTTATCATTTTCTAAGTACTACTTTTAATGATCAGTGGATAGGAACAAATGGCCCAATACAGTGGCCTCCCAGATCACCAGATCTAAACCCACTTGATTACTTGTTGTGGGGTTACTTAAAGAACCAAATTTACAAGCGAAGGTACGATAACCTTGACGCGTTAAAGACTGCAGTTAGGGAAAAGATAACCCAGATAGATGGTAGGACCATACTTAAGACAGTTCGAGCAGTTGAAAAACGTGCCCAAAAATGTATTGAAGAACAAGGTGGTGTTTTCGAGCATCTTCTTTAAAAAAAATTGTTATTGTATTTTGTAAGATTATAAGTTGATGTTGAAAATAAAGTTTGTCGATACAATTTAATTGTTTCAGATTGGAGGCCATAACTTCAACAATTTGTAACCTAGGAGAAAAGTTATTGTAAGCTTTTTTGTTTAAAATTTGATGCTTTAACAGAAAAAAATATAATATACAGGGGTTTCCATTTAAAAAAATGTTATTTTACTGAAAAAAATCAAAATAACGACTCTCAATTGTTTTTTTTTATTTCTCATTTTTACCAGCGTTAAAAATGCTACTAGTTTGCTAATTCAAACAACTTTGTATTTTCACTAATAACAAAGTTACTAATGGTGGACACTTAATTTGGATAACCCTGTATATATATATATATATATATATATATATATATATATATATTATACTACTTGAATTATAAAAGGTCGTCACTGGATTAGGTAATAAAACCCAGCTTCCGTAACCGTTCACCAAAAGCCATGTCCAGATTACCGTCCCTGGCATGTATTTGACTTTCACTCATTTGAATTCCAGGATTTATTGTCCCATAGTCGCTTCCTGATTCTACTCAAAATGTAGAAGATTGACAATGGCAGTTTCAAAATAGAGCGTACCTGCAAGATTTTTTGTGTGTTGTGCAGAAACTATTTAGGAACTACTTAAAGGTATTTTCAAGGACATAATAACCGACAGTTTTTCCTGATGATAAACAGTTGATATATTATACTATTTTTGACACCGGAAAAGAAAATGGCGATAACTCGAAAACCTTGCACAATCTCATTTAATTCACACCATTGCGTTGCCCGGACAATGATGTTAACAGTTCGTTTGAATTATTTTCTTAACCATAGCTCTTAACAATATTGCCCAACTTGACCGGGCATTCATGTCAATGTCCTACCATTAACGTAACGTGATTGACTACAGACGGTTGCCTAGTCTCAGCGTGACCGAACTGCGTTTAAATTGAGTTCGCGAATAGATTCTAGTTTCTTCGTTATACGAAACATACCAATGTTATTCAAGAAGAAAATCTCAGTATGGGTGAAAGGTATATCCAGGAGCAGAATCCATAGTTATATTTGTATAGAAGGCAGAATATTAAACGTACATGTCACCTTTCACAACCCAAGTGAAGTCACCGTTCTGTTTATATTTTATTTATTTATACGGTATCCCAAGTACGATGGACACTTGAATTTTGACTTAATTTCATAATGATCTACGCTTGATGTATCTTTAGCTTTATTATTCACACACAGATGTAACTACCAGTTTTGTATCGCCATTTTAGTTTTATTCTCCTTCACCATTGATGTACGCTTTCAACGTGTTAATGTACTCATATAATATGTTAGTTCTTATTGCAGTTTAGTTCAGTGTGCCTTTTTAATGTACGACTTGTGTCCTAATATGTTTAGTTTTTTAATTCATCTTATTTATTATTGAATTTGGTTAAAATGCCACGGTATCAGTTCAAAGTTTTGTCGTTTCTGCCAGTGAATCTGTAACACCAAAGTATGTCTGTGTGTGAGTGCAGAAGCACAAATGACAAAAATGGGATGGTCACACACAAGATTTTTCTTTCGTAGCATTAACTTTATTTGTCACTGATACCCCTTTGTGGTAACAATCTTTGTTCCACGTTTATCGCTGGTGCCGAAAACCATACTGCATGTCCCGATGTATGCACCTCTCCATCACGTTACTGATAACAGAAAGATGAGCTATAAGTCTGTAGTTGGAAGGGTCAGTCTAAGATCCTTTTTTGGGATAGGGTGGATAAGAGAAAATTTCCAAATTACTGGGAAGGAACCAGATTCGTAAGATATCTGAAAGAGACACGAAAGAACCAGAAAAGATCATCTGCACAATTCTTCAATATAGTATCAGGAATCAGGTGATTCCAGTACCTTTGTAGATGTCGAGCAACAAGAGTTACTTCCCACATAGTGTAGGGAACCCTTGGAACCGACGACACTCGGGCGTTGGTGAGTACGTCCATGGTGGAGTTGTCAGCAAGGATCTTCTCAATTACTTGCTCCTTAGATTACTCTTGGTGAAGCCCGCTTCAATCTGCTTGGGGAGCATCAAGAAGGACCGACTACCATTGGACTAAGACATTACCATGTGCCTAGTTTTTGCATCGTGCTGGTCTTTGGCATTGAGAACCGCTTCGTTATATGTGTTCTGAGAATCGACATCGGCTTGTCAATTCTCTACAGTAGGCCTCTGTAGGAAGTTTCTGCGTGTCTTGATCTTCTGTCAACGAGTAGTGTCGCACGATTTGTTGCCGTTAAACCTGGTTTAGGCACTTTCATCACTTGGGGGATGTATTTCTCCATCTCAGCATGGACAATAGATATTGTGAGAATGTATTGACAAAGAGACAGGCGACGCATCCGAGTCAGTGAAACAAACAGCTCTATAAAGAAAGAGAGAAAGTCCGTAATGCTAAATTTACAATGGATTCTACCAGAGCTTAAAGTTTCTTCTATGCATTCATGTCAAATTTTCTCGGAAATCATGATTCAATTTAATCCAGCCAATATTTACTTATCTGTTTTTCATAGAACGCAGAGTCGTGTGCGAAACATACACTTCAAATACTTTCAACAGTAAAGGAAACGCTTTTTCGCGATTATGTATAAATATGCTTCCACCATACCTGACCCAAAAATCGTTTTCTTGGTAACTCGGAGATAACAATGCACCACTAATTACCATTGTTACTTGACACTATTTGTTTAAAATTTCGGTAAAATTATGTCACAATTACGTGAAAAAAAAACCACATTCGAACACAAGTTGATCGCATTTCGGTCAGGCCGAGAATAGCCAATCCTATTGTAATCAATTTTATACCCTATAATTTGCGTTTCTGATAAGCTGCAATCTGTAACCTCTTTGCCTAAATATAGCATTGACTAAACCTTCTGAAAAAGGCATTTCAAAGCCTGTAGCTTCATCATGTAGGTCACCCACTAAGTCAAGTTCATCGCTCTCGAAGCGCGGCATATCTTATCACCATATGCTTGCCAGACAGCATAGATGGCTTATCGCTAGTGCATTCAGTAGTATATTTGACTTCAGTATGAGTACATCTGTTATGAAGACGGAACCGATCTTGTTAGTCCACGGTGGTGCTGGGGACATTCCCGATGAGAGGGTTCCAACAAAGATGGCGGGAATGAGGAAGTCTGTCTTAGTAGGATTCCAAGTGCTGAAGGCCGGTGGCAGTGCGATAGATGCGGTAGAGGCAGCTATTAAGGTCATGGAGGATGACGAGGCATTTAATGCAGGTCAGTGTTGTTTTATACTTTAGCAAGTAAGGTGGGAGACAAAAGGTGCGTACCGTGGCGCTATATGGATATACAGTGAAGGAGGTATCACAAGTGAGCTCTGGGATAAAAGACTTGTATGTCAGATACATAAATTCCTGCATTTTCTACAAATATTTTGGGTGGTACGAACCCTTTCAGTGAAGACTGTCTACCACCTACTACAGCAGCTACTGTAGCTAGTAAAAATGTTTCTATTAAAGAATTCGAAGCTGAGCAGCTCTTAGCGATGCACGCCTTAAACCACAGAGTCACCGATTAAATTTATTTTTGCATATTATCCAATAAATATAAGGCGAATGTCACACTATCGGTATATGACATTTATTGACCGTTTAGCCAGGACGACAGTAATTATTGATGTATAACCTACTCATAAGCTTGCGTACAAATCCACTGACACTGACGGCCTCAATCATCACACCTGGGCGAGCCAATAGTGATGGTCAAGTTTAATCGTACATACGTTTCGTAACCGTACAATACTGAAGTATTACACGTTAACAGCAGCCACCGTTCGTTACATGTGGCGCTTGCCAGTGATGAATCAATAAGCGAACTCAGGTAACTCAAAGCGATTTTATGTTGTATTACAGTAGCTTTGGAATAATTTTGGGTTTGCAGCATTTTACCAACAAACTATCAAACTTGATAATCAAAAAAGTGCTGTCCAGTGGCAAAGCTTTTTTACCCCCACTGCAATACAGCAGTAGTTCTAGACCGCTTCAAGCTGCACGCTCTTTGACAGGAAGTGATTTGTCTCGCGCGAAAATGTCAATTGACAGAGACTCACAGTAAAATCATGATCATTGTCCAGTGACGTTATTGCGCACTTAAGTCTCGTCCCTTCCATTCAGTGGGTGCCCCTTTACTCCGCTCTCACTGGGGCGAAAAGGCCACATCGTAATATCAGTTTGTGTGGCGACTAGACCCGACCGACGCTAAAATTTTGGCTTCCATTTATTTTAATATGTCGCTACGGATGCTGGTTACGTCGCAATGGTATCCGGCAGGATTATTGAGTAAAAAATCTATATAATGTACAAGAAACAGACAAAATGTCAACTTGCTGACTAGATAGCTCCTGATGTGCTAATAGCTCATTCCGGTCTTGCTCGCTGTGAGCGACACGCGTAGCGCCACCTTCGGAGGAATGACCCAACGACATGCTTAATGGCCTGCTGTAAGTCAGGTTGCCAGCGTGATATACTGGTTGCAGGATGCCGATATAGTATGCAGAGTATATCTCGGAAAAGAGGGGACCGAAAGAAAGATGGTTGAGTAGCGTAGTAGCAAGAACGCATCTAGATGACTGTGTGGTGATTGTGTGTATTCGTCTGCATGTGTATAAAATGAGCCACATTTGCTATGTGAGAATACTGAATAAGTAATTCTATTAGCTGTGCTAGACGGTATGTGTTGTCCTTTCTGAAGAGAGCTTATGATCAAATTTACATCTAAGTGGTAAGTGTATTTGAGATAAGAAACCAAAGGAATTATCATCAACACAGATTATTAGCACACAAGTCGTCGCTATGCACCTATGCACTGCGGTTTCGCCCGTTTTCTTCCAGCTATAGCATACAACTTACAGCTTAGACGTCCAGTAACGCGGTCTCTGGAGCAGATGTTTCATCACATCCAGAGCCAAGCCATAATAGTTCAAGTGCCATGATGTTTAGGCAGCAAGTACAGATACACAACGAGTGCACATCAAGTGAACAATAGCTAGTTCCAAGTTGACATATTATAGAAAAATCCACATAATGTAAAAAACCGACATGACGTAGCCCTTGGATAAGAGTTTTCGGTGACGGTTCCCTCATTACAGACATGCTGGAAGCCTCTGTCTCTACATCTTGTAGTCATTACACGTAACCCAGACTGGGAGAGGTGGCTTAGATATTTTAATCTGCCATGCAGTTAAGTTGACTAGATTCAAATTTTTCTGATAGAACATCCTACCGCCACAGTGTGCGTGATAAATAAAATGGACCGTTACAAAATGTGAAACTGTAGGATGTATGCGACATACTTATGTAGCCATTTTATTTACTGGTTTATTGGTAGGCTGCTTGATCTCTTTGACTGACCCGGACATTGCACTAAATTATCGCCAATTCTTTGAACTATCGGAAGACGTTCAGCCTAGATCAAAACATTGCATGAGAACATGCACTGGAACGCTGTTGGTGCTAAGCAGTACTGGGTTACTCCGAGTTACTTAGAGTAACTCAACAGGGTCACTGGAAACCTGCTCTGATATTCCCAATATATTGAAATAGGGTTGCCTAGCGGCAGCCTGGCCTACATTTGCTTCTGTTTGTACCAGAATTGCTATATTTCTACGCTCCTCAGATATCAAAAATATACTCCAATTATGTATGAATCAAAATTTATCATAAGTACACCTCAAAATTAATCTATGCATCAAACAACAATGCCTCGCTTTTCCTTTTAACATTACACTTTTCGTTGCTGTCCGGTTTTTTCCTTTTTTTGTCTGATTACAGTGCAATCAGAAGTAGCAGATTTGGTTGACTAATGTACAATAGACGGTGAACAACAAAAGGAAGCCTAATTGTACAGACACATTGAAAAGAAGGAAAGAGATTTGTGTCGCTCCAAAATGTCAATCAACAATTTTCAATAATAAAGTCAGAAAGAGACAACCGTGTGGTATTCAAATTCAGACTTCAAAATGAGCATTATGAACTTTTGGAGCTAATTTCCTTGGAGCAATGATAAAATTGCATTGTTTTATTCCCAATATGTGTATGTTCAATGACACTGTCAACTGACAACATAAACTTTCTTGGCAGTAATTAGTTGATAGGAAAGATTAAGGACAGACATTTGTCTCGGTCGTGCGTCGACGCCTTGTCCGCTGTCTCTTGACGCTATCGCGGCGCGGAACAGTACCTTTTATCTGTCTGAACATATATGTTCATAATAACGTGGCTAACTTGATGCTGACAACAATATTGTCAACATTTTGGTCACTTTATGAACACAACATAACTTCATATTCTGCTCCTCTTCATAATGAAGGTCGGCAGTCTTTACTGTCAGGATCAAATTCCATTTACCGCACTCGACAATTTGCGTCTATAAATATTTATGACGTCTACTCAAGCTATGTTTCAGACTGACGCAACCACTTATTTATTCTGGCTTTGCGCGTATTTTCACAGGAAATGCACATTTTAATGTTTTAATAGATCATTTACAGTTAAACGAAATGCATAGATATTTTGTTTTCGACTGACAGATAACTGACAAGCAATGTTGGATTTTGTTGATATTTGGCGATTCTCTGTGAGAGGCTCCTGTTTATTTTGTATGCAGCAAACGGAGAGGGCAATGAAAATTTTAAACTGCATTATTTTGGATGGACATTGGGGGCACACTTGCTTTGTGAAAGATGCGTCAAATATTAAATACGGCTTTTATCACGTGACATTTCATTCCAGTTAAAGTCACCTCAGATCGGCAATCACTGCCAATTTCCTGATGTTGTGTCACTGTATTTATATAGAACTATCTACTATTCAGGAGCTTATAGATAAAAGATGTACTCAAAACAAAGGCTAAATTTGCCAAAAATTGTTGGTTACAGAAGTTGTATCTTTTCAAAAGGACCTTTCTGATATTTTTCCATGCCATTAGTTAACGGCATTTGGCGAATATATAGCCTAAAAGTGTAGAACACGTTATGAAGAAATAAAGTGTGCGTTTTTTTGTGTATAAGTGGCTTAACCAGAATTAACTCCAGGCTGTAATAAGCGGTCATAAGATTTTTTGTCACTAAAGTTAGCAACTACTCAATTTATTCAAGTGACATTATTGAACTCAATGAATAATTATGCAGTTCCGACATTACGTTTACTAAAGGCCGTATCGTCAGTCGCTCCCACAATTGTAGGTCGCCTTTATGGCCTCCTTGATGTTCATAGTTTTATACTTTTCTGTGTCGGCACTCTATTTTGGGGTTATGTCACAAATACCTATTTGCATCAAATTGTTCATGCTTTTGATTTATATCATGTTTTATCAGCCTGAAATGTTCTACAATTCAAAAAAAACATAACTTCACAATCGGAGAGCGCTGACGCTGACACGGAACAGGTGCGATCTAGAAATTTTTGAAGGAGAGGAAAGACTATGACAATCAAGGAGGCCATAGAAGCGTCCTACAATAATTGTAGGAACGACTGACGATACGGCCCTAAGTCAAGAATCCATTGTGAAATAGCTTGACATAACTATCGCTAACATGTTTGCTAAACGATAATTTGTTTAGCAAAAATGTTTTATGTTGAGCATATATGAGACAACAAACATATTATACTGCTGACTCCTGAATTTGTTCATCTCACGAAACGTTGATGTGCGATTGCAGTAGCGTAATCGAACAGGAATGTGAATAATTTGTAACGTACAATTTTTGCATTTCCGTATGGTTGGAGAGGTGGTCCTGATTTTAGCGTAGGCAATGTTTTAGTGTGGAGCATAACGTATGGTGGTAATAGCAGATCCAACGAGTTCAGACTAACCAGAAGGCGCCAGTCCAGGATTTCTTTGTCTCCTAATTCTGTAGTGACTGTCACTAAATGGGTATTTTCAATGTCATTTTTAATTGCGAGTTCTTGCAGATAATTGAGGTGTTATACTATTTCATGATATTTCGTACATAATTTGCAAAGACTGACACAAGCCTAATGAAGGTAGTTGTTTCAGCAAAAACGTCAGTAAACTGAACTGCGCGAATAAGTGCATTATCAGAGAAGCTGGCTGTGATAAAAATTAGGCTAGCAGGTCTTAGTTGTTACCATACTGGAGTAAAGAATATTCATGAAATGGATATAGAAAGTATATCTTTTCAGGTTACGGATCTGTCCTGAATACTGATGGTGAAGTTGAAATGGATGCTTGTGTGATGTTAGGTAACTTGTCAGCTGGAGCGGTATCGATTGTCAGAGATATACAGCATCCTATAAGGTAATCTATGTGTGATAAAGTGATTGAAATATTTTTTTAGTGAAACACCATGTAGTAAGATGCCACCACCGTGCTTTTGCATTTTTATGAGAAACATACTGGTTACTAAGAAAATACTTTTCGGTCTTCAAAGTTTTTATTTTTGGTGCATTTTAACAACCGAAACCAACAAGTAAACTCTCTGAAAACACTATTTCTGAATCTACGCTGTTTTCAATATCCGGCGCGAGTGTATCATGATATTGTTTTACCATCAACTAATCTTAGTGATGTTTACTTTTGCATATCTTTTGCTTAGTTTGCACTAGCTGCTCCTAGGGTCTTTAAACATTCCTTCAAGAATAATTCAACGCTTGTCCGACATCATTTCAGCTTACCAGTTTAGCTTTCAGCAAATCAATTATCTGGAGACAATAGCGACTGTAAGAGATGCATTTTTCTTAATTCCTCAAAAAGAGTGCTCAGATAATGCTAGAACTAATTACCTATTTGCTTAGGCTGCAAACACTCCTCTTTGATTATGTGCACCTTATCTGTAGACGTAGTGAAATTGAACTACAGAACTGCTGAAGAGACGGAGTCAACATCTTAGAAGTCGACTATACTAGCCAAATATAACTACTTGACATTCCTATCTTGTGTTATTAGTGTGGAAGGGTGGAGCGATCTGATGTATATACTAATGCTTAGTATATAAAACCTTGATATTACACTACATTCGTCTGAGGTACCAGCAACATACTCTCCCATAGTTTTCAGGCATAGTTTCACCTTTTTTGATATACATAGTCAGTTATAATCGCGTTGTGTTGACTGAAACCCGTCTCAGAGACAGAATGTTATCTTTAATGAAGCATAGATTTAGATCGGGTTTTGTGCGTTTCGCGATGCTCAATGTGTATGTATGAATAATAAATTCGTGACAACTTCTATTACTCATAAGCAAAAACGTTGGACAATGTGGTTTAACTGCAGCTTTATATTCAATCTACAGTCGGTGCTGTGGTTAAAGCTAACTGCCGTTTTAGGGCAAACCTGAGAACCCTAAACAACTCTAAACACTCATGTTCTGTGCATTTCATGATTCTCGATATTTGTATCATCTCATCTATCACAACCCTTTTTACTGTCAGGCAAAATACGTTGGTTGTGGTCTAAGCGCAAGCTTCTAGTCAGACCATAGATGGTACTCTGGTTGTAGTTAAATACTGTTTTACGACAAACTCTTCTGGTTAACACGGTTGACTGATATTAAAAAATCTGTCCGACATTCATAATAGAACAACAAACATTTCACATTGGGATGGTTATTGTCAGCATTTCCTTAAAAATTGTCATACTCCCAAGTATCTATCATTGATCCAAGCAAACTCCTTGAGTTATTATCGGGTAAAAGACTTATTGACGAGTCTTTCATTTTTCGATATACATACCTATGTATTGAAGGTGAATAAACAATTTTGATCGATCGACTAAATACCTCTCCGATTTCCCGTGGGCGATTGAAAAAATTTGCTGAGCCCTTCAGAGAAACTCTTTGATCTGCTGATTAAATATTGAAGGGATGGGATCTGAAGTTACGAAACGATTTTAATTAACCTTCTACTATGCTCTGATGTATTTTACATTTTATCAGTTTGTGCAAGAATTCCTCTCACAGCGTGAATCCCTTTCTAGACTTCCACTTTATTGCTAATAGGCTTTTAGTGCTTTGCCGCTCTCAGGTGTATTCCAGTCAAAATCTAATCTAAGGAGAATCCGGGGCATATCGTTAAGATGTTATTTTACGCTTTATGCATGTTTAAGTTTACTTTTCACATTTTACGCTGTGATCCATGGACTCAACACACGGTAATACTCAATATTACTCATTTTGGGACATCGGCTTTTTGATAAACGCTTGTCGGCAACAATACCTTTGGGAAATTTTGATTCATTTTATAACAATCTACTCGTAGAACTCATTTAACCGTAAATTCCAATATATCGCTTGCAGGAGATTTTAACATCAACTATAATGACAACAGTTGTGAGGTCTTGGTAATTAAACAACTTTTTTGTCTTTTAATTTGAATCAGCACGTTCACGATGACGCATACGTATATCAATCTTCATCATCCAAAATTAACTACATATATGTACAAATTATTATGCTACGTCCTGGACTGTTTTATCTGCTGGATATATTAATAAAGGTGTTTACCCAGAATTTTTGAAAATATTAACAGTTATTCCCATTCATAAAGGATGACCAACCGGTATACCAGAAAATTACATACGCATAAGTTTAATCGCTGTTATAGCAAAACATAATATAAAAATAGTTCAAATTAGATTAAGAGACTTTCCAAAAAAAAAATAATATGAGACAACCAATTTAGCTTGCAAAACCAAAAATGCCATGTATGCTATGTTGACATTTATACTCAAATTTAAACGATAAACAGATTTCAATTATTTTTTGTCACTTTTCCAAAGTTTTTGATCATGTTAATAATGATATATACTAAGTGACATAAAATGCAACAGCCAGAATTATTTATTGAACTTTGATAAAAACATGTAATCAAATTTGCTATCAAGTATTACGCTGATAAAATGTCGAAAGCATTCCGAGCCGTACTTTTTTTGTAAAGGTTTTTTTTGTCACATCAGGATCCGAAAAATATGAACATGTTTACTTAATATTCAGTATTGGTTTCATTTGTTTCATTGTTGTTTCATTGCATTATCATGCCTAGAGTTCGCAGACGCGCTAATTTCACTTTCCGAGTTTAAGAGGGGTCGGATAATAGGGTTACGTGAAGCCGGATTTTCTTTTAGAGAAATCGCTAATTGGGTGAATCGAAACAGAACTATAGGGATGAGATGCTGTCGAGCGTGGTTCCAAGAGGGCCGAAATAGACGAGTTAGAGGTACTGGGCGTCAAAGATAGACTACAGAACGACATGATAATAATAATAATTATTCTTTATTGCCCATCAGAAGCATCCATTTATAGGACAATATAAGTGAAAAAGAACAAATGATCGTTGTTTGAGGCAACTAGCACTTAGAGATCGATTGTCCACAACAAGGCAATAACAGTGAGGACAGTTTATCGCCGAATGAGGTCTTTTGGACTGTTTTCATACCATCCCCATTCTGTACTACCTTTGATCCCACAGCATCGTCGGCCACGATTGATATGGAGTAGGGAGAGACTTGAAGATAATATGGAATGGAACTCAGTCGTGTTCCGCGATGAGTCCAGATTCTGTTTGGGCACACATGATGTGCAGGAGTCAGGAGGAGATGTAGTGAAAGACAAAACGTCCAATATTCCATCGAACGTCATATTCATCGCACTGTGGGTGTTTTGGCAGCAGGTCACGATTAGTGTTCATTCGAGGTAGCATGACTGCCCACCGCTGTATCTACGAAGTTTTACAACCCACATCTGCTTCCATTTTTGGAAAGTTTGCCAGATCCAACTGTTAGGTTAGACTTTTTAGAAGCATCTGGAGTAAATCTGCTTCAGTGGCCACTTGGATCTCCAGACCTTTCCCCCATCGAACATGTATGGGACATCATGCTAATAAGGTTGCAAAATTGATCGCACCCTCCTACAAAACCAAAATCAGATGGCCTGAGATACAATACACCAAGAAGACATCAATCATCTAACCCGCGACGACTTAACGAATGTGTAGCAAACAGGAGCTTCAACACATTAAAATTAAATTTCGAGTTAAAATTTTAATCTTTTTCTATTTATCAGTAGACCTAAAACTTGTAAAGGTATGCTCAAAATTACAACACTCCTAGTCGGTGTTGCATTTTCTATGTCATTTAGTATACTATCGAAAAATTAAACAGACATGGTTTTACTGGAACTTCACTCAATCAGTTTAACACATAAATAATCGATCCCAAATTTAAGAGCTTCAAGATATTATACTTCAAATAAATTAGATATGAAAGCAGAGGTAGTTCATGTATCAATACTAGGTCCGATCATATTTTTAGTTTATATTCACGATTTAATAAATTTAAACATAATCGGTAAATTCACAGTTTTTGCTGACGATACCACAATACTTTGGCAAGACACAGATGTAGATAAAATTAGATCACAAATTGACAGTGACATACAGTGAATCGAAAACTGGTGTGATAATAATTTCTTGACTTTCGTTGTTACTTAGACCAAATTTATGATAATTAAGTGCTACCTTGATTTTATAAAGTTAAATAATGATACACAAAACAGACACCCTCAAATCTTTAAGACTCAGCATAGATTATAATTTAAACATATAATGTAGACCAATAGCTTACTCAACTAGCAAAGATTTCCTTTATGCTAAGATCAATTAGTTACAGCGTGGGCGAAAGCATAGCCTTAAGTAGTTACTTTGCTTATTTGAGAGTAGATTGGTATACAGCATTCCTTTAAACGGTTAGTATCAAAACACGTTTTTCAATAATCGCTAGGACAACATGTCATCGTTCAAATGACATCAAATGTATCATCCTGTGACAATTACGTACTCAGTTATTACAATTTTCAGACATGCACTACCGTAATCGTAACGTAAAGATAAAAATGGCTGCCATTTGAACGAGGGTGAGGTAGGACATTGTAGGGGGGTGGATTTGTCGATAAAAATAGCTGAAAAATACCTCTCTTAAATATCGGTATGTCGTGACCAAGCACATTGTACAACTAAAAGCAGTCCTAGATTCACATGCATTTTAGGTGTTGAAATAATGACTGTTGAATCATGGTTTATCTTAGAAACAGCACCGATAGCATTAAATATTTATTAAATATTTTTAAAAAATGTTTGTTAAATATTTGTAGCGACAGATTTTTTAATATTTAATAAATATATTTCTTATATATTTATAAAATATTCATTATAGATGTTTGTAGTATATATAATTCATATATTTTAGCGATATTTTTCTCCAAATATTTAGAAAATATATGAAGAAAGATTTTTAAATATCAATTTTATATTTTGATGAAATATCTGATATTTTTCGTAAATATGTGTAGATTTTCAAGCATTAATCTGATACATATTTTCAGTGTAGATAGAATTCTGAATTGGTTATTTTAGCAAGACCTGTAGGAATGCTTATATAAAATCGGGTTTATAAAGAAAATTCATTCTAGATATAATGGTTTAATTTGCTAAAAAAATATTATCAAAAAACACATTCTAAGCCTCTTCTGCATCTTGCAAGTCTACTCCTCTAAAAAAAAAAACTTAACTGGGTCACTGAAAAGCAGCTTTATAAGGCACCTAAAATGACCCCACATGTTATGCCTTTGATAGTTCGAGATTTGGTTAATTTTTATGAAAATTTAGTATGTGATTGTAGATATATGTTATTGATGAAAAATGTCCATGGGCACAACTTGATCCTTTGACTAACGCTTATTGATTTTGCTGAAATGAGACTTTTTTTAGTAGTACACTTAAGGCTAGTTATTTAAGGTCTTATGAACACCCTTATACTCAGATGGCACAATAATGTTTACTATTCAGATAAATTAAGCTATGTGATTATCGAAAAATTTACCCTTTTCCACAAAAAAAACACTCAAATAATGAACCTCTTGGATATACACAGGAAGCACGGTATCATAGTGAAAGTCACAGGTAAAATATTTATTAAATATTTGTTGAAGAAAACAAATACGAGTATTTAAATAAGATAAAAGTATTATTAAATATTAAATAGATATTTAATGAATATTTCGTGCTATCGGGGAGCAACTCTTTTTAAAAATAAATCTAAATTTCAGACATCAAATATATGTTATGGGATTAGACGAAAACAGGATCTTAAATTAGTAGTACTTAAATCAAGACTTGCGAAAGACTCAATCATATATAACAGTCTGAAAATTTACATGTGCCTCCCTAATGATATCGAAAGAACCAACAACTTACCATGTGTGAGTTCTACAATTTACTTGAGATCCACATATGTAATTTTATCCAGTTTTAAGTTAGCTTTGTCTTTAACAATGCTTGTATTCTTCAGAGAATAAAACATATATATCTTTCTCTCATATACTAGCATCAGCTCGTCGCCTTTCTCACGAAGTGTTCTAACTGACAAAATACCAAAAATTGAGATAACCCGCATATAGGTGTATTATTCCATGCTGGTTGATCTGACGAAGAAGCATAACTATATATCTATTAGTGTGGGCAACACACCGTTAGCCCCTGGGTGTCTTATCTGCGAAGGTAAATTTATGATTCCCACGAAGAGACCTAAATGAAGATAAGTCCCTTAGTGTCCAGTAATCCTTGTTAGTATACGCTCCTCGGTGGTGGAATCATGGCCAAAGTGAGGGAGAATCTGCTCACAGTGCATTCATACTGCGATAACGGGAGTTGGCGATCTTTTTGAACCCTCATAACTCTATCCGGTTTTTTGATTCGCCAGAAAACGTCAACCTTATGTAGTAATTCCCAATGAATTTTTTGACTTCAAGAAACTTTCAAAAGATTTAAGAATATCGTCCACACGGCAAGCTGAGGAGGGGCAAAATATTAAACGGGGTTTATTGTAATAAAAGACACGCCCACCAAAACATTTTTTAAGTCTAGCGACTACGATACTAGTTATGACAGTATTGAGTTAAAAAGGCTGATGAGAAATAGTAATAATATAAATGATATTAAACTAGAACAACTTAAAAATAACAAAAAAGAAGTACTCCGAGTTAATTTCGTTATGTAAAATCCGAAAAACGCCAGTTAGTTGTACGCTTACCAGAATTCCAAAACTTTTACAAAATTTGGCCCATGAAACGGAATGAATTATTGATAATTTTGCCTTTTTTTGTCAAAATATAATATTTAAGTCAGTTGCTTTTCTTATAGTTTTTATTTCAATAAAAATTGGTTTGACGTTTCGAGTTGTTTTCTTCATCTAATCACGTAATATTTTTGTCATAATCTACATCAATTTTAGGCATGGACATTGAGGAAAATATTTTAGGGGGTAGCCAAACTTCAAAAGTCGATCTGAACTTTTTTACATAAACTTTGCTGTCAGCAGACCAACGATTACTTAAAAAATTTAACAATCAACAAATTGTCTGAGATAATCGCCCCCTTGGTTGGAAATATGATTATTTGCTTATAAGTAAATGAAATAAATTCTGTATATCTTAAAAAATTATTATAACAAGAAGTTCAATGAAAATATATTTTAGCTCTGTCTGACAAAAATCTTCTGAAAATTCTCACGAAGTGACCTACGTGCGTTTTCCATTTTTTTTCCAAAATAGCTTGATAAGCTACCGCAAATATTGAAACGGCATATGATTCACAATGAAAATAGGCTAATACACGTGAATTTTCAATTCGGAAATATCTAAATTTTACATACAATGCTCAATCAACAACACGCTGATTTCGTTTTCTTGCTCTCCTGTAAAATTCACTAACCTTTGGTTAGGACACTTCGTGAGAAAGCCGACGAGCTGAACGATTGTCGATATGTTACATCACGCTGATCTCCTCTAATGTCATGCTTAGCTCAGCGCTTATATTGTCATCCATTGTGCCTTAATGTTAACAAACTACATTTAATCCGAGATCGAACCCATAAAAACAAAAATTTATCATTTGAAAATTTTCTTGTAGTTTGGCACGACTAGTAATGGAGAAAACACCACACGTTATGTTCGCTGGAGCTGGCGCCAACCGATTTGCGAGAGAGCAAGGAGTACCATTCGTGGCACCTGGCAGTCTCGTATCGGAGTCCGCTAAGCGTTCCTTAGAGATGTTCAAGAAAAACCAAGCTGAACATTTGACAGAGACTGGACATACTAAGCCTCCCGGACCATTAAAGGATGTGAAGGTTAATTACAAGTTTTCCAAAATTAGTGTTTTAACAAAGTAGCTCTTCAGTCTGATTTCTCAATTATAGTTCCAACATGAACTATCTAGAACCTGAACTATAACGGCACAAAGATAACAGATTATCAGGGACTCGTAACTTTAAACAGTAGCACATGTTGAAGAAAACTACACTAAAGGTCCTTAAATACGAGAAAGATACTTCATCTTCAACAAAAGACAATTCACTAAAAGGATGTTAAACTTAGAGTTCAAATTTGTAGCTGTTTTAGTGGTGTGCAGTTTTTGACATTTAGATACATTTAAGCAATGTAAGCAGTAACTTATAAATAAATAAATAAATGAAAATGCCTTTATTTTAAACTCGGCGAAGATCAATATTGCTGTTTACTTAACCGAGTATTCAAAAAGTATTACAAAGAAAAAAAAAGAAACATGATCTTGGAAAATAGTGAAATTCAATTCAAAAGTTTACAAAGTTGATACCTAATTAAGTAACAGTATATTAAACTTAAAGAATTGTATACAAACAATAAAAAAAATAAAAACAATAAAATACTATGAATACAAAGCACTAGAGTAGCAACCAACAGGTAGTTCAACTAATAATTCGCAAGCAGGGCATTTTAAATAAAGCTACCGGCACTCCATTATATTCTCCACAAATTTGTGAATTAAGGATTTTAGGAGCCGTATACGAAAAAGAGCGCTGAAACAGGGCACTGCGATGTCTTGGAATACTAAAATTCTTGTCATACCGTGTAGGGCGATCATGGATTAAACTTCGAACACTTAACTTACTTCTAATATACCTAGGCTCCCCACTCTCTATCACCTTATACAAGAAACAGGCAAAATGAAGCATGTACCTGTCAGCCATATTCAGCCAACCCAGTTCAGGAAGCTTCGGACTGACATGAGCCTCTCTCCTCAACCCAAAAATAAACCTGATGCACGAATTTTGAATTTTTTGCAATTTGTATTTAAACAGTTTGATCTAGAAATGGTACAAAAACAGTATCACAGTAATTGCAGTTTGAGAGAACCAGCGACTCACACAAATGCTTTTTTAGGTCCCTATTTAAAATTAATCTATTCTTACATAGGTCTCGTAGTGACATATAACATCTTTGAACAATTTTGTTGACATGCGTTCTAAACCTCAAGTTTTGATCCAAAACAACTCCTTTATATTAAATATTCTTCGACCACCCCTATCTCCATTCATGACAGCATGAACATTCTGTGATGCCTCATGACGATTGACTCCAAAATACGTAATAGCTGACTTCTTCGGATCTATTTTTAAACCGTTATTTATGGAATATGTAGACACCGATTCTAATAATTGACTTATTTTAATTTCCATGTGAACAGGCAGAACTTTTGGGAGACTGGTATATATTTGTGTATCATCGGCATACTGATGTAATCCACAATTATCCAGATAATTACTCATGTCCATAGTAAATATGACAAAGAGAAGCGGTCCAAGAATAGAACCTTGCGGTACTCCTTTCCGTAGGATCACAGGTTGCGATAATTTATCATCCACCCTCCATAATCCAATCCAATCCATAAAACGACAATTTCCCACAAATCAACTCGTGATCAAGGACATCAAAAGTTTTACTATAGTCCAAGAGCATCAGGGCCGTGGTTTCACCTTTTTCAATGTTACACACTAAATCATCTAGTACCTTTACTAGTGCTGAGGTGGTGCTATGACCTTTACAAAATCCAGCTTGGCATAATGGCAATAGCTTATTTTTATTCAAATTGGAAGTAATTTGAACAGACAAGGCTTTTGCGAAAATTTTCGATAGTACAGAGAGCAAACTAATAGGTCTCAGGTCGGCCAAACTTTCCGGGTTGGTTGTTTTAGGATACGGCATGACCATAGCATCTTTCGACTGTGCTAGAAAAATGCTTTTTTCGATACAACTCCTTTAAATATGAAGGAGAACAGTTACGATAGTTGGAAAACATAGTTTGATCATGTCTAAAGCTGGTTGGTCCAACCCAGAAGCATTTGACTTTAATTTCTTAAGTGCATGGAGTATATCACCTTCATTTAGTAGTGATAACTCAAAACAGTTATTTGTAGCCTCCTCGTTTTTATATCTATTCAATGTTTGTGAGTTGACTGGGGGACATAATTATGTTGAGAATTGAGTCTTTAAAAAAATTATTAATTTTATCAGCGTTTTTTAGGTGACTAGGGATGTCTACACTACCCTTTTTTCCTTTGTAGATATTCAGTTCACTAAGAGTATTCCAAATTTTCTTTTAGTTATGACGCCTGTTCATTTGGTTTAAAGACGCCCGCTTCTCATTTCGTACTTCTAAAAAAATAACGAAACAGTTTTAAACAAGCAGCACAAAGTCAATACTGGTAGAATTCACAAACATAGCTAGGCCAAATATTTACGTAAATCACATTGTAAGTTCCTTTTAATGTTCAGAAATCCAGTAACGCAAATATTTTTCAAGCTACCGATTGCTTTGTGCGCTTTGGGGAGATTTTTATTAGAATCAATTTTCCGTCTATTATTTTATTCATTTCTATTTCATAGAATCCAGGTGACGTTGGAACTGTTGGAGCAGTGGCGATTGATATAAATGGAAACATGGCTGCTGGCACATCTACCGGAGGACTCAATGGTAAAATGGTGGGAAGGGTCAGCGACACTTCCATGATAGGCAGTGGTACTTACTGCGATGAAGACGTTGGAGCAGTTTCTACAACGGGTATGTGTACGAAGAGGTGAAAACACAATTGCCACCTATACATATTATTTCGCCAAAGGTTGACACATCTTCGGCCCAAACGGTGAAAATGGCGGAAAGCTCCTACCCATCTGCTCTACAAAGATTGACAGTTTCGATCTATGATGTCGCCCACCATCATTGAAAGGGCGATCTGTCCATCGGCCAAAATATTATTATGATTTATCCTCAAGGCTGCCAGCAACGGCGCGCTGTGCAAAATTGCACAAATAGACAGGTTCAATTGAATCTGGAACAATGTTGTATGCGATTGATCATGGTTACAGACACAGAGAAAAACTGATTCGGTTTAACGTGTGCCTTATGTATACAAGCTGTTTCAGAAGTATGGGATCAAACTTGTAGGGGTTATTCAGTGTAATAGTAGAAAACATTTGACTATAGGGACCCATATCCGGAAAAGTGTCACTACGGCACTACGGCCCTAAGACGCGTTAACATTTAGGAAGATATGATTTTCCTAAATAGGATTTAATGCATTTAATGTTTTCCTCTTGTACATGATATCATCACAACAATTGTTCAAAATGTCTTCCTCGAACCTGAATAAACAGTTATACGCGATTCAATGTACAAAAATGCTCAAATTTGGTAGGCTGTTAGCCCATTATTTTGAGAGATAATGATTTCACATTCAATATAATACTTATGCATCAATTCTACCACCCTTCCTTCCAGCTTGCAGCTTGACCCATTCAAAAAATAAGTTCTTAAAATGCACTGCTTAAAAACTAGGACGCATATGTTTAAACCAATTTTAAAGGACATCTATCAATGATATACTGATGTGCGAAGGGTGCATTAGTCCTGTGTGTGAGATGAGCAATGAGCGCGGTCGAATGAATTAAAGCGATTGTTACGGCAAATATCGGACTTCCTGGAACCCTACATGTTGTTGAGCCTAATGTCACATTCTTATAAATATTTTTAATCTTAGTGACATTAACTCCTGAAACATAACTCATCAACAACCAAAGACAATTTTCGATTTTATATCAATCATGTTCAAGTCACACAGACAAATTGCAATTATTTGATCGATAACGAATTCTTTAACTTCATCTGAAATCATATCTCGTACTTCTAGGTCACGGTGATACCATTGCAAAGGCTTGTTTGGCTCACAGCATCATAAAAGAAATGGAACATGGAAAATCAGCACAAGACGCGGCCTCACACTGCTTAGAGAAAATGACCAATCGACTGAAGCACACCGCAGGTTTGTACCTCAACAGGTTATCCTGAGGAAGCGTATTTTTATTCGACATCTGTAACCCATAGCACTAGTTTGTCAGACTTGTAGCTAATTTGTCACGTGACAGCGGCGTTGCGCTAAAATCTAAACTGATGGACTAAAACAAGCACGAGTACATGAGGTAAACAATAGTAAATTTTTAAACAGCCTTCTTTGCGTAAGGAGGCTTTACGTTTCGTGAGATGACGTGATAGATCATGATTTCACGTGACATCTGTTTCTAACTTAGTTATTTCTGTAGTTTTGGATACCCATAAGCTTCTTTAGCCTGCCTTAGGACTGGATAAGTGCTACACAGATTGATTCCCTGCTATTTCTGGAAAAAAATTAACCGGGTACCGTTCAATCTGATCTATGATTGAAGATAGCTTTTCACATGTAGGAATCACTGTGATGATGGCCGCTCCAGTCAGTTGATTGTAACCGGATTGAGGTCGATGTACTTTATCGTATCACTTTGGTATTGATTGTATACTGCATCAACGCTAGATGAATAGTTCTCGAATCGATGTCACATTTTTTTCAACAATTTTTTGTCGATACCCTATATGATGTCGCTGTCGTTCGTATTAATAATGTTTAGACAATAACGTACTGGTATTACTAGTATAATTTGCGCCACCTGCTGAATAATGTAGTCAACTCCATGTCAGCAGAAGTGGAACACCAAACCAACTGTCAGGACTGAAACTTGCAAAAGTAAACGTTATACATGCGTTTCCTTAGAAATAAAATTAGATTCATGTACTATTCCGTCTTCACCTCACGGACACAAGAGGCACGAGGCCAGAGCTCAATTGCACAAAAATTAAAAAATTAAAATTTCTGGATCACGAACTCAAATTTGGTTCTGTCCTGGGACGTACTCAGCTGTAGGCTCCGAGCTCATTTGTGTCTTAAGATTCCCTACAAAATTTTATCCTGTTGGCGTTGATATGCGCTTGCGAATGATACGGTAAACTAAGTACTTCAATAAATTCTGATAACCATGTAATGTTCCCTTAATTTTATAGTGTTGGCAATGATGAATCTGTTGACATTCGGTACTGTGTCAGTATATTTTTACAAAATTGATTTAATTTTTGGCTAACGCGGAGTGTAGTCATGATCGGTAACAGCTTCATCAATTGGTTCAGTTTGGACCTCCTCGATTACTTAATGAAAATCCACTTCCACAAAAGCGTCGGCGTCGCTAGGAGGTATGCTGTCATCGATATGGCAAAAAGTAACAACAGCTGATTATCTAGAGACATGCACATTTTCAACAGTGTAAATAGTTCTTAATACGGTCCCAGGCTTAACAAAAATGTCCTCGCTTAAGCTCTAAGTCTGCATAACTCAATTACAATATGCATGTATTTGAAAAAGGCTACCATGGTAGCCGGAACGTCGTTAGTGAACTCTATTTTTACCATATGTGGTTTCATTTAGCGTCCAGACAAACATGGAGGATGATAAGATATGGATGTCATTCAATAGGGAATCCAAAGATCCACCGTTCTTTTTGCTGTTTTAAAAAGTTGTCAGTTTTGGGTTGCGCTGTGCTATAACTTAAGCACTGATATGTCAGTTGCAGTTCAGCCGTTTACCTCAATTAACGTCAAACCGTGATGAACTAAGGCGAAAATGAGTATTACGAGACAGTACGCGGTACGGTACGCCTTTGCAACTTGACGATGTCGGTTGTTTTGAATATCACTAACTGATACGAGGGATGTCTTTTAAGTTTTGCATATGGAAATAAAACAACACGGCAGGTAGTTTTAAATGACTTTATTGTTTTTCGAAGTATTCACCACGAAGATTAATATACATCTGCATGCGCTCGAACAAATTTTCGAAGCACCTATTCCACTCGTTTGCTGGCAGATCCGAAACGGCATTTTTGAAGGCGTCAACTGCTTCTTCTGGAATCTTTGACCACGCAGTCTGTTTTTAATTTTCGGGAAAGTAAAGAAATCTTTAGGACTTAGATCAGGACTATATGGAGGATGGTCCAATAATTCCACGTTTTCTTCCGTTAAATACTGCCTTGTTTTTTGGGCTGTGGGCGAGCTTGCATTGTCTTGGTGGAGGATGATTCTTCTTTCGGGGTTCATTTTTCGAAGCTCGGTGATGACTTTTGAAAAATAAATGGTGGTATACCAATCTACAGTAACAGTTCTTTGCTCATTAAGAGGAATTGCTGCAATATGACCCGCTTTTGACACAAATGTCGCAACCATCTTTTTCGAAACACTTCGAGAACGGATGACTTTTGTTGGCTTTTCTTCACCTTGGAACACCAAAACAGCCCATTGTCGTTTTTTTTCTGGTTCATAACAGTAAATCCATGATTCATCACCACTAACAATGCTGTACACATTTTTTGAATTTCCGGAATTGAAACGGTCAAGCGCTTTTTGACACCAATTAACCCTGGCTGCTTTCTGCTCTTCAGTCAACAGGTGGCGTATCCAACGAGAAAATAATTTTCTTACTCCTAATTCTTCATGTAAATTTTTTTGAATTGAGGTCTTTGAGATCTTCAAGGACGCCTCAATCTCGCGATATGTCACATGTCTATCTTCAATGATGAGCTTGCGCACAGCATCGACGTTTTCCTGGGTGACTGCCGTTTTTGGTGCACCCACCCTGGAATCGTCGCTAAGACTCACCCATCCACGTTTGAATTCTCCATACCAACGGGAAATTTTCGACTGATGTGGCGCTTCGTTGAGAAAAACAGATAGTAACTCAGCAAGGCATTCATGTTGCAATAATTGTCTCTGAAAGTTGTAATAAATTATGGCGCGAAAATGTTCTCGGTTAAGTTCCATTTTTCTAATGACTTGGTGACACTTAAAAATTCACTGTAGTCAGAACACTGCACGTATTCTTGTGAAACTTTTAATTTAAGTCTACTAAAGTGTGAGGTTAAGATTCAGTCCTGAAGTTCGATCCGCGCGGTCTACTATGTTTCTATATGCAAAACTTAAAAGACATCCCTCGTAAGATATTATTTATGTCCACACTGTTACATGTTTATCGTGGAAATAATGTATGACACCCTTATACTGGATATAGTCAAACATTATGATGCCTAATGTGAATGTAAATAGCTTGTAAAGCGGAGCAGAGATAACATCTCGAGTCTAACCACTAGCGACAGAAATATGCAGTAGATTCCTGGTTGCCTAAGGGAACCTTAACACAATTTTACATCTATAACTAGCTGAATTATATTTTCTTCATTAATAGTATGATATCCAGGTAAAAAAGTTTTTCTGTCGAACAAATTTTCTTATTTCAGGTGCGATAGTGCTTTCGAAAGAAGGTGACGTAGGTATCTACTTCACCAGCAAAAGGATGGGTTGGGCGTACCAAAAAGGCAACAAGATACACTCAGGAGTTAACCATGATCACGTGGTAACAGAGGAAGTCTAATCATCATGCTATATAATTATGTTCGAAATAAAACACAATTGTATTATTATCAAAGTGTGTATTAAGAGATAAGAATTTCATTCGACAAAAACAACATGAATATTTACAGACATATCTAAGTGCTTCCAGCACTACTACATCGCATGCTAAATAAAATGTTTGCTTTCATTTTTAATTTCTACCAACAGTTGCTGAATAGAAATTTTCCCACACTGACACGAATATAATACAATTAAGAATTATGTTTTCATCCAAGTTCATCATGATACTGGGCACGAATTAAAAGCACGATACAAATGTACATGGTGTTCTCCGTACGTGCTTGTAGACAGTTTCAAGAAACGTACAGTTACTGTATTTCTTAAAAATAAATGGAACGATGCTTGATCCTTCAACAAAAAAATAAGCAATGCACCGTATTCTTACATATAATAAATTACTCGTTCCAAATAAAAAATAAGTGCAGTCATCATTGAAGTACTTTGTCTATAACCTGGTAAGTGTACCTTGTGAATAGGGTTCTCAGGTGTCAAGTCCTGCTTTTCATCCCGCCCTACAAGTAAATCAGTTTTTTGAGCAGGCAGCGCTAAGTCATAGTACAGTCTGATCATTTTCGATTTTAATTTCTACTTAGGACCTACAAACGTTTTTTTATATTTTGCTCGTCGTATTTTGTATGCATCTCTACCATAATAAGCGTTTATCTCCCTTGTAATTGTAGGGCCCACGGCGCTTTCTCTTTTCCCCTGTTTTGTGATCTAATTTCACGCCGCAGGATATCCTAAAAACATAAATAACCTATCCAATGTGATAACTAAAATATCAGTAAAGTCATTTATTTATGTCCGGAGCTATCAATTATTAGCCAAAAAATGTTTGTTATTGGCAACAATGAGTTAAGCGAAGCTGGTAAGATGTGCGGTAAGTTGCCAGATTGCACACAAATTTTATCTAAGATCAACTAAGTTTCAAATTTTCAGTAGGAAAATAGATTGACTGTATCATTGTATGACCAGTAGTTGCGTCGTCGCCTAATAAGGAATAAGTTAAGGGGATTCCTGTTGCGGTCATGTTGCATTTAGCTTAAGGTAAATTAAAATTAGAGGATGCTGCAAGGCATAGGAAAAATTAGACTTAGCAATGGAACACCTATTCATATAGTACACCCATACGCCCAGCAGTCGATCAAAAGATTTATAATTTGGCAGTCAGGATCAGGATGCATTATATACGTTTCAGATACAGTGGGCTGGATTTGATTTAGGTTCTTAATGTCCCATGTTGAGAAAGAGGCTAAATACGACCTGTACTGTTCCTTTCAATGCTCTGCTATTTTTTTTTTCAAATGCTACCAACTACAGACTCGTGTATACACGGAGCTGATAGCCACGACTTGCTCCTGTCAACGTGACTTAAAATATGTGTATGTGGGACCGATTAAAGTTTCCAAAGCTCGTGTGCTGAGAACATCTACGATTTTATTATTATGTGTGCTTATTGCTTCTTTAATTACAAGGTTGATATGCAAGTAAAGACAGGGGGCGGTTTTCAATCAGGTTGCTATAAAAGTCGCAATGTACAAGAGACGTATTATCACAAACACTAATATTAATTTAATTCTAAAGTATTTTGTTAGCTTAGATTGAATATCACACAGCACACACATCTTGCGCAGTAGCAGTATCGTAACCGATATCCGAGGTGCGATTATTGCTGACTGAAACTTTAGCGAATAAACTGTAAGCTTCTACGTCTACTTAATTAGTGGGAAGATTTAATCTAATCAAAATTAAAATACATTGCACAAAAAATCTACAAAGCATAACCAAATAAATTCTTGAGATCCCATGATTATCTTCATCTACACATTAACTCAAAACTCTTTACGAAAATAACATAATGATACACATGGTTGAAGAGTACGTATATGTTACTGTTAAACGGAGCGCGTAACATCCCCTTCTTTGGTCTTTCTAATATTTTCTTTTTCGTTTTCTCAGTCATTCCACAAATGCCTGTGTTCCTGATTATTCAGACCTAACAGCTTATTCAGATTATATGACTGACTCAGTGGCAAAGGTCTCACAGTCTGCCTTGTTGACAAGACATGATGATAAGGATCAACCACTTCTACCAGATACACAAGCAAACATATATAAAATCAGCAGCAACTGGTCACTCTGCAGTGATTTTTGCAACGGTCCGGTATATAGTCGTTTCCGTTGGACAGTGTTTAACACCAGCTATCTTGCTCCAAACTATTTTCAATACTCCTTCTGAAATTCCAGGTGATCTGTCCATTGACCTCCCCATTGTGGTTCCTTTTCATCGATTTTCGCTCTTTGTCATCGCTCATCTGCGCAGTTTTGTGCAAAGACAGTCGGGCTGGTTTCTTTGGAGGAGTAGGTCTTGTCTTGCTGTTCACGTTCTCTGAATAGCACCCCTCGGATGCATAGTTGGTGTCGCTGATATGGCCATTGAATCTGAAAACAAAAGAATGGCAGCTACTAAATCGTAAATATAACTAACAACCAATAAAATGCATATAAGTATGGATTAGCAAAAATCAGTTTGTTTAAGGTGATGTTTTTATAAGGAGTACGTAATAGGTATGACCAATACCTAATCCGAATGAAATTGAAGCTTTGCACAAGATAGAACAAATCTTTGATTATTTTAAATTATTGCAAAATTTTGAGCACTTTTTGAAACATGTCGTCAATTTAATAATACGTAGGAAAAAGGAAAAGTCAAAGAATAAGTTGTAAGTTTTTAATTTTTCAAATTATTAAATCTAAATTTGATTAGAGACTTATACATACCTCGCACTGCTGGAGTTGCAGTCACTATCAAAATCCAACGACTTGACGCTTCTTGCATCTTGGACCTTCTTGTAAGTTCTCTCCAGATTTCTTGGAGGTTCTGAGGTGTCAAGCTCCTCTACACTTTTTGAGTCCCCAAACTTGGGACCTATGCGTACTTCTGATCTGAAATCTATCACGGACGTCGATTTCCTGGCATTGTAGTGCTTCAGTATGTCAGCATTGTACTTTTCTGAGGCGGTAATGCACTGTTGGCGATGTTTCTCGTATAAATTATTACTTCTAGTCAATTCGTGAACGATTTGGGTGGCTTTCTTATAGCTTTTATCCATAATATCACTCGCGTATTTCTGTTCCGAGTTCGCCTTGAACGTGAAATCACCTGAGTATCGATGGTTCTGATGATTCTCGTAGTTCCTTCTGTTGTATCTGAAAGAATCATTAACTTCCTAATAAAATGATTCCGTCTTTTCGATGCTGGACTCAAAATTAATTATTGGTAACAGATAACTTGTTTTTATCAAAGATCTGTTCATGCCAACTTCATTTTTTTTTGAGTCCCAACACCTGCAAATAAGGTTCAAATTGTCTAAAAATATGCGACAATATTTAGCCCAAAGTGGCAAAATGTATATGGCATTAAGTACAGTGACAATAATACAGGATGATTAAAATAAACTTCTAGAGCAGAAGGTACATACAGAAATAGCATAAAAAGTCCCGATGAACATCGGTCCTTGAAATTTCCCTCACCAAGATACAAGCTATTAAAAATTTCTACGTCACCGGGCATAACATAATGCTGTGACGGAATAGGATAGCTCCTCTAATATACCACATTCAATTTTAATGTTAACGTTCGCATATTTTCAAAGTAAACCGGATTTAAGTCCTTTATGCGGATTTCATATCAAATATTCAAACCATTTTTTCCGAGAAGAATCATCCCAAATAAATCCTTCAAGAGTAACAATTTAGGGAAGACTGCATCCTTTAACATGAAGGCGAAAAACGTTTCAGGAAAAATACTACTTTTACCTTTTGTAGGGTTTAAAATGGCCTAGTTTCTACGCCACTGGTATAGCCATAGAGCCACACAATTTTTTGTTTGTACTGTTATTATACTGCTAGTACCGCATGTACAACATTTTAAGTCGGTATTTCCATCCACTCCGGAGATATAATTTTTAATATGTTTTGTTTTCTTTTTAATCCCAGACCTCAAACTATAGGGGGAGGAGATTTTTATGTTTAACGAGCTTCTTTGTATATGTGTGCTTTTGTTAGCTGCACCGTAGCGTCTTAACAAATGAAGCGAATTAAGATTTACTTCTTTCATGCGCATTGTCCTAAATTCTCCAACATCAACATAACCTAGAGGGTATGTGTGAGAGTATAATAATTGAGGAGTAACGGCGCTACTGTTAGTTTCCGCCGGCAAAGTAGATTTTTCAAATCTAAGCTTTAATGAACTCACTCCCGAGTTGGTGAGCTTTACTTATTATAAACCACTGGACTAGTAGTTCATGAAAACTCTTAATACTACACGCTTCGGTAGTCACTCCAGTGGCTGTGTGGCCGCAAGATTGAAAAAAATACAGGGAATGAAAAGTAAAACGTTATTCGTCTTTCGGAAATACAAAGTGCCCAACATTGTGTCAGACAACCTATTCGATTTTCATAAAAAGGACCAACAAGTGAGTACATACCTCTTGGTCTGCTCTATGGCAGAGTTAGTCTCCGAACTGTAATCCTTCTCCTTATGACAGTGATGGTGGTTATGTTTCCGATACGAAACTTTCTCCATCTGTCCTACTGGAGACTGCACGCCATTCCTCATCTGCCTATGTCTATGTCTACCTTTCTGGCAGTGATGTTCGCCAACCGGTGCTGGGATGTGGGTGCTCGACACATTGGAGAGACTGCTCTTCGACCTAGTGGGATAACTGGACTCCTTGGATTCATGGTTGTTAGTGGGTACAAGAGCAGTGATCTGGTTGCCCTTCTGGAAAATTTGAACTTCCGAATGACCGTTACTAATAGGGGATTGGGAGCTGATGTTAATACTGGTGACGTTTTGGTTCGTTTTGGAGACGACTGGTGCTGTGGTGACAACTCTTACATCTTGCTCTGGGGGTTTTCGACTGAGAAGTTCAGATACCTGTAACAAAGGGAAAATGATAAAGTCATTCCCACATAACAGTAGGCGATGATTTAGGCGATTTTTGAAAATTCGGCTTCACTTGGTACCGAAAAATCAGAAACTTTTTGATCTAGTAAAGACTTTGGAGAATTTGATATGAATCGATATGTCACTGAGCAATGATTAAAAGTCATCGAATATAATTTTTACGTATCCCGTAACATGAGCAACATGTAACTGAAAGGTAGAACTACGAATCAGAGTTTGCTACTGGAGCTCAAAATCGAGAAATGTAACAATGCAACCACCCAAATATATGCTATCAACCAGACGAAATCACGGAACGCACTTCATCGAAGTAGTCAGTGGCTCTGTTGAGGTTTTTTTCGAATACCATATTACTACCCCCTTATATAAGAAGGTTAAAAGAATTTGATATATAATGTAAGCTGTGTGTGACACTGTAAATCGTTACTCTGTGAAATGGTATATCAATAATGCTAGTTCTCATCTTTGTCTACAGCATCGTGTTCACAAGAATCAATTTGAAGGGTGACATAAGACGGAACATTAAATATACAGAACATATAAATATCTCTTTCAGAATAACTGTTTCGGAGGTATTCGATTCATCTAAACAATAAAAATTACGGGATAAGTTGAGGAAGTATCGGTATAATTTTCCTTCAACATGGGACTTATGCACCCAATCGTGAAGTTAATATTAAGCATCTTCGTTTCCATTTAGTACAATTTTAGTTTATCGCGGTTTTACACGTGTATGTCTCATAAAGTGTAATTACCAAGGTACAATGAACAAAACCGTTGGCTTAGAGTTAATGCCAAATATGTTCCACGGCACGTTCAAGGAACAAGTAGTTTCCGTAACTACAGCTGGAACCTCCCAGTTATTGGAAAGTGTCAGCAAAATAATGTTTTTCTTATCACATATGCAAGCTACGTATCTGTGGAGAAACGGTTTATTTAATAGAAATCGGCTCTTATCGACATTTTCTTCTTGAGAATTATCTAATCGAATAAAGATTTCAGTGACTTTCCATGACTATCTATAGGATTAGCTTTATGTTCCATAACAATATGAGAAACTTTACGGAAAAGTTTTACAACTCAGCAAAGAACAGCATTTACTTCTTGTACATGGGCTACCTCTGTAGGGAGTAGGTACATTCTTGTTGAAACCTCGGACGATTTTTTTTATAAAGGGTGTTCTGAAGTTGGGACTTCTCCATTACTAATAAATCTGAAAATCAAAAAACGGGTCTGCACTTAGCAGAGAAAAGATAAAGTGCGCGTTGGTGTTTAAGTGTCGCATCATGCAGGTAGACCATGATGTTCGCTTACAAAACGGAATAAAAAAAAGGGTGGCCAGCAAAATATGTTGTATAACTCCACGAGGAGCCCTTCCGTCAGTCCTCAATAAAATTACTCCGCTGTAAAACAGCTTATTACAATTTTTCTCTCTCAAATTCTAGATATCCTGGTCTATATAATGTGCTTGAGTCATAGAATAAATACCAGCATTTTACCTTTTTATGAGCAAACACCGAGCAGTTTTAACATTCAGTCGTTTTCACAAAACGATTACATTGTTGCGAACTCTATTATAAACTCACCTGGCGGGTAGATAATGCACAGAGTTACTTCGCACCCATGTGAAAATATCACTTTTGTTCTACATCGGGCTGTGTTGGCTACCAGAAAACATTGAATACACCAAGAACAAAGGTCCTGCGGACCGCTCTGAGAAGCATCTACGAATACAGGAAATTGAAGGAACAATGGCAATATTTATAGAGCAGAAAAGAATAGCCGAAAATACCATAAAAACTATTATAAACATACATCTTGAGATGTCCTATTACCAAGAAGCAGATGAAAGTGTCTACGCTGCTGATGTGACTCATCAAGAACTAAGCTTGCAGTCTGAATATTTTAGGAATAACGATGTGCTGATATGTTGGTTTATGCTTCTGACATGGTACATACAACCTTAAATCTGAAAAATTCACTTACCTAGGATAGTTTCATAGTAGAACGGATTTGATCTTTTTTTTTCTCACGCCAATATTGGCGAGGAAGTATTATGATCGCAAAAACATAGGGTACCATGCTTTTGAGACGTTACATGACATGAGCATTACGAAAATCATGCTTCTCGTTTTTGTCGGTCTATCAGTCCGCTAATTCTCGATCCGTTTATGACTCGGAAATCCAATGGGGGCAGAGCTACGGGCAAAAAAATGAAAAACCAAAAATACAAACATCTCAAATTTCTTTTTGTTTTGACGTTTCAAAGACTCCTGCTCATTTTCAGAATTTTGGGGAGAAATTGAGGGACATGAGTTTCAGGAAGTGGGGATGTAAACGCTGCATCTTTGGTATTAGTGAAAGACCTTCTATCATTGAGAAGCTTCTGATCCCAGTAATATCACGCATCTGTTAGATAAAATGGTCATATACATATGGTAAATTGAAAACTCTAGTGAGTTTAAATCAGGATACAGATTGGCACGCCTTGTCCATACCTCAAGGGTCTTCGATGGCTTCCCTCCCTCACCGTTGGCCATTCTCGTATATATATGGTCGTTGGCTTTTGCAATGACTACTGCTCATATATATATATATGAAAGAATTTGAGAAGTACAGTGTCCACCTTGATGCCATATTTGTATACTTCAAACGTTTTAACAGTGTTTTGTCCGTAAGCGATGGTGTGATCAAAATTTTTGAATAGACTCAACTTATGAAACATTATCTGTACTGCTTAAATTACAATAGATATTTCAGAAAACTTTGTGGCGTAGAACATTATTTTTCTGTTCCTCTGTACCCCTTCACAATGTTCTACTTTCTACGCCATGCGCCAGATGTTTTTTTTTTGGATTGCTTATGCGCTAAGGCGACATTTCCGGATCCACGTTTATAGGAATTTTTCATGCTATATTAGAAATATTGCCATGATCTTCTAAATCCTGAATCCCCTGTCTAGTCAACAGCATTTTTGTTGTGCGAAATTTTGTTGTTAGTGAGTAACTGTACTTGTAGCGATGCAGGTTAAGAATGTTCAAAAATAGTGTTTGATGTAAATGATAATGGAGATGTTAGAAATGACCGAATCATACGATGTAAGATGATAAGAAAGGGATAAATAATATGTGAACCTTTCTACTATTAGCCATACACGTTGTTCTACTGGAACTAACCTTACAACATTTATTCGCATGCCTGAAAGCGATTACACGTTGCAACGTTTTGGGTTAGCTGTATTTCAAACATTAGATTCAATGTTTCACGTCCGAAGCCATATTGTTAGTAAATTTTTTTAATATAAAAAATCATGGCATGTGATGCTTGTGCCTGCAAGTTTGCTTTACGTTTAGAGACATGAATCCAGAACTGTTGGCGTTAATAAACCTACTAAATCGTTACGTTTTGATTATAATGATGCAATACAAAATAAGTAAGAGAAACTATTAGACGTGTGGGTTCTGATGACACTCCATCTGGAGACAAACTGAAATTACCTGTTCTTCTAAATATGAAATCCTGTGGGTCAATCTGATGTTGTCAGTTCTGAGCCCTTCCTTGGCCTTTTGAGCTTCCTCCGCCCTGTCTCTGAATTCCTCCAATTCTGTCTTCAAAGCTAGTACTTCTTTCGAAGGATTGGCAGCTATTGTCAGCACTTCCTCTTTTGCGGTTAGTTTCCTGAGCACCACCATTTGAGCTGGATCTGGAGCAGCAGCTAGCAATCGCTGTAAGTCTTCTACATTCTTGTTTAAAACGATTTTCCCATTCAACTCAATCAGCCTGAAATTCAAATGCAGAGGTCAAGAGTTTAGCCACAGAAATCATTAAGCCAACAGAACACGTTAAAAAAGAGCTACATCAGTGATGCTCACGTTAATAGAAAATTTGTATCGACATGAATCTTGTGCAGAAGAAATCACGGCGTTGTGAAGAGTAAACCTTGTTCACAAATAACCCTCGAGACAATACTCTGGAGATAGAGACTCTCCTAAAAACAAGGAACAGAAACGTACTTAATTGAAACTGCAAATACCTTGCTTACAAGATTTTATCTGTGGGTAGAGTTATCTAACAAAACGATACAAGACATTTTTTAAAACGTTGTAACAAGGCAATAACCATCATATCAAAAATTGTTATATTCAGTATCATTTCAACTTTATCTTAAAAAATCTGTTTGCCACCCATTATATTTTTTCCTAGAGTTAGCTGTTTATGCTTTTTTGCTCAAAAGTCTGTGACACCCTATTTAATTGTACCAACAGTACAGTTCCCATATGCTGTGCACTATTCTTCTAATTTGCAGCCATTTACTATGATAAAGTTGTCACCATATCAGTTCCGATAAGTGGGCCAGTACTTTTGAAAAATCTCTATAAGAAGCATGATTGTCATAATTAGACTGTCTTTTAAGAATATGACCTAGTTCAAATGTTAAACAAGCTTTCCCTAACCGTACGTTAAGTTGTGAAATCAAAATAAGGGGTCCATTCTTCTACTCGATTTCTTGTGCGACGGAAGTCTATGCTGGATGAATAAAATAATTATTAGGTAGTGTGCGAATGCGCTTGCCTGCCTTTTGTTATGGCTTTTTGGATCATTGTTGTTTACGCATCGAGCAGTTAAGAAAATACCGAGCGTTCCCAGACATTTGTTAACTTCAATGAGCTATTACCTATCTGGAAATTTGAGATGTAATTTCATGGGTAGTGTTCCGCATTACTTTTAAATAGAAATGATTTTCCTTCACCGTTCATAACAAAAAGGTAACTGATTTCATCCATAGACAAACAATGACTTTCATTCGATGTAGTACAAATCTGTCAAGCCATTTTGGAGATAAATGGGAACATTCGTGGCACTGAAGTGTGTACTAAAGTGCTTCTTAGCAATCTAGCACCGTAACATCTTCCTAGAAATCATTATCACGGTGTCACAAAATCACACATTGAAAACCATTTGTAAATCGATCGAAGCATCTTAAGAATAGAGGGGAACATTCGTTTGAAGAAAAGTGTCAATTGCAACGCCCCCTGGTGAGCTAACATGACAACATCTATCCAGCAACCACCGCCGACTGGTCATGCATGCACCACCAAAAATTGTTACTAAGCCGTTCCAAGCATTTGAGAGAAAAATCGAAACATTATTTTGCTTGCATACTCGCACTCGCAGAAACACTGCTTCGTCAAATATAATATGTAAAAAATTTGTGACTTTTTGCCATAGTTTTGTGGATCACAGAAGGTGAATATTCGAAAAAAATACATTGGGAGACGACAGTTAAAACAAGATCAAGTTGTTCTATTGTACAACCGATTGCCGCCTAATTAAATTTGATGAAAGTGTTTCCTGAATGGGATCTTTGAGAGCAAACGGTATCTCTGTGTATCATTAGAGAGTTCTGGTCATCACAAATACCGGACGCGTATACTTTAATGATAACCTATAATCCATTGACTTCCTGTGACCTAAATTACAACTTGAACGTCTACGTACGAACTATTGCTGAAACTCTATTGTCAACTGTTTTCATGTCGCTTCGCTATCCTTTGGTCTCAGAAATGTCATTCGGCGTAGAAATTATGTAACAAATTATGCTCCTCACCATTACTCTTACATATAGTTATGGGCCACCGTCAATTTGCTTGATAAATATCATGAAGTAGGTTACCTAAGCATCATTAGGAGTCTTTCTCTGGATATAAATCCATAAAATCATTAAAGATGAAGTGTTAGTGAATTAATAATGTGCTTTTAAAAGGAAATACAGAAGAAATGTAGTCTTTCAGCACAAGATGTGTCGATATTATTTTCTTTATTACAGGGAATAAGTAGTTCTCTCATACAAAACATGCAACACAACTATTTTTATTATTATCGTTAGATTACTTCTTTGTGATGATAAATCCAAATTGGCGTTATGATTGCGCTGGGGCATAAGCTGCCAATTTGTTAAAACTGTTTGATCAAACATCTCGTAAACCAATAAAAATATTTTTGTAGAAAATTAAATTTTTTCATTTTGTTTCTTTATAGATCAACAGCTTGTGAGAAATTTGTAGACACATTTACATGGGATGAGATTTTTGCTTATAATGGCTAAACTGACAATGCAAGCCTCTAAAGGCTACTATTTGTAGAGAATAAAATTTGCTACAAAAAATGTCCTACAATTTTTGACAGATTAATGGTTCTTGAAGTATACGGAGCGAAAGAAATAAATTCGTATGCACGTGTCAGCATACAACATGATTTCACATGAGGATGACCGCATAATCATTATATTATGATCGAGAATACCATTTTAAGGTGAACTCATTATTCACTGTCACACCTAAGGATGAAAATGGAATACTTCTGGACAATTTGTGAGAATGCAAGTCACCCACTTCAATCAGTCTAATGGTCATTTTGGCACCGTGTAGCCTCAAGAACTGTAGCAATGTTTCCAATGGAAGGAGAGCGATTCCGTAAACTTTTATATTGAGATCACTGCAACGGTTGATGAAATTTCGCAGTGACAAAATCATCAAGAAATAAATATTATATTTTCCCTACATATACGTGATAGTAGAAAGAAGGCATTCACGTTAAAATGTTGTCCTTGATCAGAAGTAATGATTGTGGGGTTATCCCGACGTGAAATAATCTTGTATGCTGACACGTGGGCAACTTAGCGTGCGAAGTATGCTGCGCGACGGTTTTGGTACGAATTCTCAACTTCAAGTTACCATCAAGCTGCCGAAAATAGGTGATAGACCTTTTTAGCAAACTTCTAGTCTCTAAAAAAGATACGCATTAACCTTTGGTAATAACAACAGTACATTTCACGATTTCATACTAAAGGATTTATGGATTTAAAATACCTTTTTTAGATGAATGTAAAACCATGTTACCCAAAATTTTATAAATCATATGCGCATCCAGGGTGGAAAGTTATAAAGGGATCAATGCTGGCCAGATAGTAGAGAACCTGAATGCTTATCGAATCATCCCGTATTTTGAGCTCACGTTTGCAAGTGCAGCCAAACTATGAGGCCTACGATAGGTAGATGTAGTGCAATGGTGCGTCCTTTTGATCACTATGATGTTTTGAAGACAAACTTCATAAATGCCCGAATACAAATTACTATATCAACTTTTGCTGGATCTTCCCGAATATCGTGAGCTGCCAACAAAGTTTCACATTAGTGCTTCTTTTACCTGTAGAAACTATTGGAAAGCTACTAGGTTCCATGAAGAGTTAACTCTGAAAATTTTATCTGCCTATAATAAAGGCATTTTATCGAAAATTGCCGGTTCAGTAGTATAGGTACCACAAAGGTCTAACCGCTGGAAGTTCCAACTGGTTTGGGAATATCCTCTAATTTTCAATTCTGTCAGTCATGGAGCCCCTTAAAATCCTTCAAAAGGAACAGCCATAAGAGTCAGTGCAACCACATTTTTTGCTTTTGTGCCTTTCAATCATCACAACTGGAACATACACATTGCTTCTGCTTTTTTGGCGCGAGTCTTACCCTAATTGACTCTTGGCTAAATAGGAAATATTTGCTTTTTGGCTAGGTGACCATCACCAATCATGTGCCAGGTTATTTCGCACTTGTTAAGATACATCAGTAATTGATTTTTGAAGAATTGGGAAAGATGTTTCTTGACAGATCATCAATCCCATGTTAGTTTTACCACTCAGGGTAGTTTTGTGAAGTGCAATTTCCGATTTTATACATTTATCGTATAGTAATAGTTTTTTCAATAGGTTATAGAAGAAACTGTAAGGCTAGACTTTTGTTGGCAGCCCGTGAAGATTGAGAAGATAGCGGAGGCCCTACAGTAGTCGAAATTATGTTTTTATCAAGTTTTTTCTCAAAACAGCATAGTGGTCAAAACATAAAATGCTACTGAACTATTCTGTATAACACATTTAGGACGGCGAGCACCAACCTAGAGTATTCAAAACTGCGCATATAATAGTATGTTACCGAAAATATATGAAATCGCTGAATTTAGTTGTTGCGTATCGCAATGAGTCCAGAACTATTTAGCTTCGGTATCGAAAATATCATCTACATACAGAACACCTAATAAAATTTTATACATTTTCAGCAAGACACTAATTTAGTTGTGAATTCTCTTGGTTGGTGCTTGCCAGCCATGGTTAATTCAAAAGGCATTGAGGTCATCTCTTTCCTGAGCATCATTGATCGTCCAATAACATTCCACTCTGTATACAGTACTTTGTCTTGAAACTGCAGGCGTTACAGTAGTATTATTAGTTTCTTATAAATACCATACAAAGTCGAAGTAATAGCTCAGACTTTGTAACGTGGTTCGTCGTGGAAAGTCGTAAGCTGCACTGCATGTACCTAAATTCTCCAAACGTTTCATAAATTCTAGATACTTGTACAAATCTGTTTTACTTTGTATAGATGATATAACGAAACTCTGGAGAAGTATTCGTATTTATGTTAGTCTAACATAGCGTGCATAAGTAGGAATAGGGTTCATGTAGATAATTGATTTGTATTAAAACATTTGAAAAATTACGCGTTATACAGACCACCGTGATACACGTATTGGGCAACGTGTCATAATTTTTAAATTTGACTACCTTATATTTTATTTGATTTTAGCATAAGCTTTACCAAAAAAATTTTCATATTAGAGAGTTTTTAGTGCTTTTGCTTTGTTGCTTAATTACTATCTCATTATTTCGATTTTGCGCGAGACATGTTCCTTTGCTCTCCATTATCGGAATAAGAAAACTACGTTAGTTACGGAGAATAGGGGAGCGACTATTTTGTAAGGTAAATTTTCCCTTATTCAACGCTGTTGTCGTAATTCATAAGGCTGGGTGAGCTTAACTGAAATAATTTCAAGTTATAAGAATATATTCGTTACAACGTATGAGAAATCAGAAAGATGAGCTTTAGATCACATACGTCAGTATTCTAATTAAACTGAGTTGTCCTGATTCTTGTTCATGTCTTTCCAGTGTGGCAGGATTGCCTTTTACTGAAGCTCTGCTAGTTTTGTGGTCACTTGACGATCTGTGGTTCTGTGATTCTAAACTTATTCATTTCTTGTTTGGACACAAATATTACGGAAACTTAGCTATGAAAAAATTCAAGATGGTTTTGAAATTTTTGAGTTAGCCCCACGTCAAAATAAAAAATCAATCTGTCATGATGGTCAGCAGTCGGTACTCTCGAAATACCACTGTTCACTTGAAGATAAAACTCTTTCTTTTCCAACCATCCTCATTTGATGTTGCTGTCAAAAATAACAGAAAGAAACGCTTAACGATTCGTTATTTTTGTTGCACTAAAAACTCTCTAGTATATCTGATAGAGTTAAATGGCTAGTTGTTATAGACTATTTGATTAAATTTCAACTTCGACAATCTGAAGGTCAACAATCTTACAAGATTGATCTTTATGACAAATCAGTAAAGTAGCATTAACTTAATTTTTAGTAAATATACAGGGTGTTTCAGTTTATTGTTGCATAACTTTAAGATTCGATAGAACTTTTTTAATGCATAAAGTCTATATAAACATGGGTCGAAAAATGCGTTGCTTCCGAAATACAGGGTGTTTGAATTTACTTTCTAAAATAGTTTTTCTTTAAATATTTCGAACAATATTTGATGTATAACAGTGAAAATTGGTATACAAGGGTTTTTTGGTACGACAAAACGAACCATGGGCATAGTCTTACTGTAGCCACTAGAGGTCGCTCTCTACTGTACCTGTAGTGTATTAAAACGACCGAAAAAATTTTCTTAGTGCAATTTTTTGCTTTTTGAATAAAAAAACTGATTCTTCGCACTTTTCAACATAAAAAAGCTCTCTTGTGAATTTTCGTTATAGTTAGCCGTTTTTGAGATATTTTGATTTTTAAGGTTCGATAATTTTTAGAAGTAGGCTGTGCCTGCAAATATTTTTGAAATTGAAAGCAGAATAAGGTTAAACGCAATTAGTTGACAGTTAGTTTTGTTGTCTGTTGAAACTTGAAACGCTTTTTTGCAATTGTGAATGCACGAAATTTAGTTTCTTTTACCTGTTTTTTTTTTGTAAGTTTTATAAAAATGCCATTTTTATTCTCCAATCAAGAGTTAGCGGATATTCATTTTGTGTATGGCTTTGTAAATGGAAACGCAGCAGAAGCAGCCAGAGAATACGCACGAAGATTTCCAAACAGACGACATCCAACTCGCTCAGTATTTGTAAGAGTGCATCGCCAAATAATTGAAAATGGTTTTGGAAATCTCCAAAGGGATCAAAACATAAATGTTCGTCAGCGCAGATTTACCGGTATGATTCTGCGTGAGTTTCATAGAGATCCGACCACAAGTGTTAGGAGAGTTTCTGGTGCTTTGGGAATTTCAGCAAGCCATGTTCACCGTGTTCTTAGAAATGACCATAGACGTCCTTACCATTTGCAACCTGTGCAAGGACTACAGCCAGGGGACGGAGAACGAAGAATCACATTTTGTCAGTGAATTCTTGATAGAACTGATAATAATAGGGAGTTTTTCAGTAACGTTTATGGACCGATGAGTCATGCTTCACTAGACGTGGAGTGGTAAATTTTCATAATCAACATATTTGGTCGCATGAAAATCCGCATGCAGTTCGGAAAAGAAATTTTCAGCATGAATTTAGTGTGAACGTGTGGATTGGTATCTACCTTTTGCCTGCAAGGTTAAATGCTGCGACCTTCTTGGAATATTTAAAGGCTGAACATGCAAATATGTGGGATGATGTTATGTTAGATTTAAGAAGATTGGCCTGGTTCCAGCTTGATGGTTGTCCAGCTCATTATTCGAGAATAGTTAGAAACTGGCTGGACGAAAATTATCCAGAAAGATGGATCGGCCGTGGAGGACCAGTCGCCTGGCCTCCACGATCCCCTGACCTAAATCCATTAGATTTCTTTGTGTGGGGATTTCTAAAAGAAAAAGTGTACCAGACTCTTGTAACCACAAGAGATATGTAATTGACAGAATCAGGAATGCATGTGATAAAATAAGGCCTTATTTGAATAATGCTATACCACGTTAGATCATTCGTAGATGTGAATTGTGTATTGAACAATTGGGTTTACATTTCGAGCAACTAATTTAGATTTTGTATGTTTGTCCTAACTATCCAATAGCATTTTAGTTGTAAATAATTAATTTAATTTGTTAAAAATAATATTGGAAAATTAAACAAATTAATATACTGTTTTTTGTGTTTATTTGGAGTTATGAATTATTGCTGTGTTTAAAAACACAATCTAAACGATCATCTTAATTACTTGTAATGCCCAAATCGAAAATGTAAAAAAAATATTATTTTCCCATAAATAATTAAAAATGCATCGAACCCTAAAAATGCAAATATCTCAAAAACGGCTAACTATAATGAAAATTCGCAAGAGACCTTTTTTATGTTGGAAAATGCGAAGAATCAGTTTTTTTATTCAAAAAGCAAAAAATTGCACTAAGAAAAAATTTTCGGTCATTTTAATACACTACAGGTACAGTAGAGAGCGCCCTCCAGCGGCTACAGTAAAACTATGCCCATGTTTCGTTTTGTCGTACCAAAAAACCGTTGCATACCAATTTTCACTGTTATATATCAAATATTGTTCGCAATATTTAAAAAAAACTATTTTAGAAAGTAAATTTAAACACCCTGTATTTCGGAAGCAACGCATTTTTCGACCCATGTTTATATAGACTTTATGCATTAATTTTAAAAGTTCTATCGAATCTTAAAGTTATGCAACAATAAACTGAAACACCCTGTATGTTTTGATAATATGAACACGACGCACAGAAAGGCAAACTAACTTTCTACTAAATTTCAAATGGTACGGCCTGCATATTTGCATATCTTTGCAATGTGTCAATAGACATATGATATACAATAATCTAAAACAGGTATTTGGTGTGAATAGCGATTACACTGCCATATACATGGATAGATTGCTGTTTATAGACACAAAGACTTGCTAAAACGCATAATGAGCTATAGAAGATCAGATCATTAAAACTTATTTCTGTTTTAGAGTGTGTAGTCAACTGGCAGAGTGATCTGATAAGTTGTAGCAATCACGGATCTTTTCTTTAAAACTAATGAGTGGAGCAAAATGGACATCTCGCTCATGTGGCCAGAAACCCTGAGAACTTTATATCGATGACCCGATGAAAAACTCTTGTACAGTAAGTTCACAAGTCGGTTATTTCACGAGATTATAGACAAGGGACTGTGCGCAAACCGGAAGTAGATTAGTGTAATGAGAACAAAGGCAATTGTTACTTGCCATCCGTATATCCGGTAGCAGTACAACGACGATATTCGAGTGTATGAATATACACCTGTAGGCCGTAGGAAAGTGGATGTTTGTGAAGGCGAGTTTCTCTAACTAATCGAGCAAATACAATAAAGATCCATAGAGTAACTGAAGTGTTAAGGCTCACGTCAGACAGAAAAAGCAAATTGATGAAATGAACTTCAGGAAGGATTTTATCGGAAACAGTATGGAATGTTACTATAGACTTGGAAGAAATCATAAATTTACTATATGGCGTCGTTATGATTAAGTTCTCTTACTCATGTACAAATAGACATAAAGAGCAAGCAAGGCTTATGCCGCTCAGACGCGTTTTTGAACCAAATGACAACCTTTGAGGTTAATCCCAAATACGGAGTTTTAATGTAGATAACAGAGGAGATAAAGATAGCTTAAGCGGTGGTTAAGTTTAAACCACATGGGGAAAGCCTTGCTTTGGTATATAGACCATGAAGACCGCATTGGCATGTAAATCAGAAGTATGTTGTGTGAATAACGAAAGAGTTACTGAGAACTTATGTGGTGCTTATGCCTCAACCACATCAGGTAGACTGTAAGGTTTATTTGAGTTATTCTGGCATTATTATGATGTGGCGGTGTCAAGAAGGAGGTCTCAGAAGAACAGCGAATTCCGTAGTCACAACGGTAGAGAAGCTCAAGATTCACCAACCGCTGGTCGAGGAGATGGAGTGTCGAGAGTCCTGAGGAAGCACCGCCCACCTGTTGGGTTGTCCTTTTCTGAATCACTTCAAGTGAATGAAGAGCGAAAATACTGTATCGCCCTCGGTTTTACAACAAAACGAGTTACATGACAGTAGATGCAAATTACAGGACGGTATGGACGTCAATTCTTGAACATGATGTCTTTCATCAGTGTCACCGGCGTTCATCAGTGTCTGATCAGTGTCATCTCTAAGCTTGTGATTAAGCATTGTATAAAAAACCTAGGAGCATAATATTTGGAATGTTCTAATAGCACTTTTCTGATGACTTATTAGGCCTTTATAGTGGCGATACCTTATTTTGTTTGTTATGTTTTATCTATTAAGAAGTGAACATGCCTGAATGTGCATGTAGGGATAGTAAAATTATTACATTCGTAACAGAAAATGTCCCACTTTGAAACCATCTTAGTATAGTCACAAGTCTGTTACGTATTCTACCTAATGATAGCCAACCATACACAGCATTTCCTGTTCTGCTACTGTCTTATAAATGTCGCTAGTATATTTCAGATTCTAGACGCAGGAATACAGTGTTGGCTGTTTTCATGTAGAATCCATTAAGCAATGGTATTAGCAACGTTAAAGAGACATGGTATTTTAACAGCAATCGGCCCAGAACACACAAAAAAGAGTGCTACTGATTCAAGCGCATGAGTTTCTATGAAATTATGATATTGATTCGAGATCACAGGCACAGAATGTGGTAATTTCGTAGTCTTAATGAAACGTAGCACTTACAATTGAGAAATTGACCTTAATTCAAACATATTTGTCTTAGAAACATATCGAAGTCACGGTTCCTCAATTGAAGATATTTGTCCTTGAACCAAGATCACTATTTTTTGTGTGAAGAATAACATTGAAATAATAATAATAATAATAATAATAATAATGTGTCTTTATTTTTAGTTAAAAGAACAACAAAGAAAAGAAAACGCACTTGATGAGGGAGGCAACGTTCAACATAGTTGCTCTTCCATGCAACCCCCTATCGTATTCATATTCAATTTGGGCTTGCAAATTTAATACAAAATCAATAGAAGCATAAATAGATAAAATAGAATACATAAAATCTTAAATGAGTTTTCTTTTTAATCAGCCGCAGTTAACAAAGTAGGTATCATCTTCCAAGACATGCATTGTATAAGTGCGACCACATTAAAAATATATCCTGTACCAGCAAGGTATAATTAGACGTGCCCTAATTAGGCTTTAGCGGTGTTCCACAGCTTATTAGGCCGGGGAATGTCTACATCGAATTTTTTGTCCCAAAGCCAATGATCTGATTTACTCGATAAAAGCGAACATGAAACTATTAATTTCACAAATGTAACAATAGATCGTTAGATATCTTGTACAAATAATAATTATTGTATAATTAAATAACAATGCCGACCTACTACTTCGACCGAATGTAATTTACTATTAATCTTACATAATATTTGTTTCTATTTGCAGTTGTAACTGATATGAAAGTGAGAAAGGTATACAGAAAATGGTATATATTGCGTCTAATTTTTGCTTATAATCGAGATAAGTAAAAGATGAATGCAGGATTGTAGAAACTACACGAAGGTTGTATAAGTTAGTATGGGTCATAATCTATTCTTAACGACATACGGGATGTGAAGTGTACCTATGACACTGGAACAAAAGTCATATACAGGTTAGAAAATATTGCAACTTGACTTGTGTTTCGATAACCAAGACGAAAAAATGTATAAGCGAGCTAATACATGATACCAAATATAATTAAGCAACCGGTAGGCCTGCCGCCATCTTTTTTCGGTTGCTTGCTCTAGAGCTGTTGGTAACTTTAAATCATGCTAATTGAATAAGCTCTTATGTTCATCGCTACACGTCTCAAGTTTCGATTCCCGGCCAACTGCCCAACTGTCCAACTATAACCAAATCGACTCGCATTGGCGCGAAAGGTGCAGCATACACGACATCGCGCAGGACATAAGAGTGCGGCACGAGTTGACGGCAATTACAGTGGCGGTGTTAGGCGTATTTGACACATTGCTTTTACCTTATATAATTACATGACCAAACAAACTTACCTGTAAGTGATGTTCGATCTTAATTATGTGAAGCCCTCGTCGAAGTAAATATTTAGAATACACATCGTAGTAACCTCGTAGTAGTACACAACCGCCACGATTTCAAAGCGCGCACGCAGAGAAGGAAAGCAGCACGCGACGAGGACTTCACATAAGATTAAGATCGAACATCACTTAAAGGTGAGTTCGTTTGATCATGTGATTATGTTCCGTCCTCGTCGAAGTAAATATTTAGAATACATATCGTAGATGTTCAAAGCTAGTTGCAACCACATACTACTAACGATCTGTAATAGTAAACCATAGGTTGTAAACAACTACACAAATTTTACGCAATGTATGTGTCAGCTAAATGTACATTTCCATTGTAACAAATCAAGTTAAGGCTTTTAGTATCAGGAAATATGACGTATCTGGTTCAAAAATTACCATCCATCTCATGGTAATGAGCAAATAACGTAATAACATAGTTATTTGCAAGGTGTGGAGACTTGGTTCACCTCAAATTCCGCTTGAGCAAAGCTATTGTTTGGCATAAGAGGTTTGTGATGTATCTCAGAAAACGCATTCCAGCCCGCCGCGAGCCTGAGACTACTATAATTTAGCCGGCGGGGAGGTAGACGCGTTTTATGTACCGTGTGTTGTCAATTGTGACACTCTCTGCTAAAACCGACTTCATCCATCTGGGAGACGAGGCACCATGATAAAGTTACTGTACAGTGACAAATAAATGCTTTGCACAGATATTTGGTCGTAAAATCCGGTAAAACCTAAGTGGTTGCCACGTGAGTGACCCCGAGACTTTTAAAAACTCAGAAATCCCAATTTCAGTATTATTCAACCCAATGGGGATGTTGTCTGTTTCAATCAGTTTGCACACTCTGACCTGAGGTTACAGCTAGCAGTGTTGCTGACTTCTACAGAGCTTATCAGCAACCGCTTTGGTTGGTTGAGAACAACCACAGTATATATATTTCAGTTGAGATGGCCTCAGCCTGTAAATGACCTTCTAAAACCATCTTATGTCTGTATCGTTAGTAGCATTTTGGGTAAAAGACTGATAGCTCAAACAATTATATCTTGATGTTTTATAACCTGTAAGGTAAAAAATTTCAAGGTAGGAAACCATACATGTATTTCTTCCCGACAGAGGTCCTACCGTAATCTAAGCCCACAATACAACGGATTATCGATGTTGATTGGAATGACAGCTTTCCAGTGACGATAACCAGGGTAAGCTTACGAATTAGTGGGAGCGGCGTCCTGAGAGTCTTTCCATCAGATCCTTGGGTTACTTCTAGAGGTGAAATTTCAGAACCACTGAATACTTGAACCAAAATCAGGACGGTGACAGGTGCAGCTCCCACTCCGTTTCCACGTCCCACTGACGCAAAAGCTCATCTGTACCAGTATTACTCCTAGATTTTATATTTGGCGCGAAGGCAGTAAGATTTCTCTCTTTACACAATTGCCATAGTTTTCCCGCAACCTGTTCCAGACGTGGAGGTCAGAAGCTCTCGATTCTATTGATGTAGGATGGGGTATGATATGCGACAGCCCATCAATCCGGTAGCAAAGCATTTACCACGGAAGAAAACTGCCGGTTGTTCTTCATGATTAGCATGCGGGATCTTCTCAGGTGACCAAGACTCCTCCCTGGCCAACGAATGTCCCAGTTCGAGAAATTATACAACAAAAAATTGGATAACTCAATACCTCTGAGCGCATCTGCCAGCTTCTTTGAGCCCCAGCCAAGGTAGACCTTAAGTTATATTATGTGGCATAGTAGCGTTAAAATTCCCTTGAGAATTTTACAAGGCAAGAAATTTTACTCGTTAGTGTATTGTCGGCTGTAACGAAATGAAACACAAGCTGACAACAAGACCTCGATGTTCACCGCAAAGTTTCGGACTCTGTCTTGGTTGCTGTCCGTTATTGCCCTTACTAGGTTAGTAATGTCTGCATCGTCCGCTCAAGTAAAGTTACTTATTGAGCCTGAAAGTTCTCAATTTTTTCTTAAGGTATTCCATAAATGGTTTTATTAACTTTGTGAACACATAAGGGGCATAATTTACCCGAAACGGTACAGCATTGTATTCGAAGAGCTGTCGCTTGAATATGAATCTGAAATACATTCTATCACATTCCCTAACGGGTACCAAAATCCCTGCATATTCCAAATCCAGATTCAGTAAGAAAGTATCTCTACGGATAAGCCTGATCCCACTTCAATAGCCCAGACGTAAGTGTTATATCCCTATGAACAAACAGTCTTGAGGTAAGGAATAAAACGTGTGGACCCAGCAGACTTGGGGGCAAGAAAAAGTTGAATAGGGGCTGATTTTTAGTTAGCTCAACCTTTTTACTGATAGCATCGCAGCTGAGCAATTCATAGATGGCCTAATGAGATTCAGTTATGACAAACTGCTAAACCAGTCGCTATCTGAATGGCAAGTGACCACTTGTGTCCAACTCAGGACTTTAGCGCCACTCCTAAAGCTCTGCCGTTGATGATGAATACGCGTTAATGTCCATGCAGCTCTACACACCTCCTCTGCAATAGTGGGTTGATGTTGTCAGTACGCTATCTGGCCTTTTGGCCTTCAGTTGCTGCTCTGTTTATCTGATTTTTACTTAGAATTGTCTTACTTAGTCAGACCTACACCGAAGAGCAAGATATCACTGGAAGCCTCTTTCAGAGTACTCCTGAGTTCTTTGCTTTAATGTGAATATCTGCCAGCACGCACTTCTCTCCCTTCTTTGAACCTAGAGGATAGAGTATTGCCACTTGCAGTTAATGAACAGCTCACATATTGCTGTACCCAGTCCAAGCACGCATCCCTGCGTGCGACATCTTCTATTATGGCTACGGTTACCTCAGGGTTCACCTTAGGTGTTTAAAATAGATCAGAGTTTATTCATCTATCGTCATCAACAAGATCTACCCTCGAAATGTCAGCCTTGGAACAACGCGCGAACATTAATTTTACTGAGGTCGCCGCATCATCGTGGTGATGCGTCCATCTATTGAAACACACTACATCGCCTTTAAGACAAGACAATCCAGAGCGCCCTGTTGTTCGGGTGCCACATATGTAAAATGTAACGTTAATCGGGCATGATTTTTTAAGTTCCGTTATTACTGAACATTAGAACCGAAGATGTTCATAAGTAGAGTCCTGTTTCATAGTTATCATCAGCCATGGGGAATTTGCCATCACAAGCAAAATGTAACGCTAACCTCACATAACATACCTAATCTCTATCTCGTAATAAGAGAGAAACATATCTCGACAACTTCCTAGCCTGCCATGTTCAAACTTATGCTATCACAAGCAAAAGAGAAAAGATTGTTGACCATACCTTGTTGCTACGTTGTCCCAAACGCTTTCAGTGTTCTTATTTGTGCAACGAAGTTCAGTATTGAGTCGTTTTTCCAAACATCTTCATTCGTTCTTGGTGTGGACTACCACAAGCTAGGTCCATGTTGCTATCCCAAGCATCCGAGTCCAATGTTACAACGTTATCCCAAATGTCCTCGTTCATCCTTGATGTGGAGCTGACTATGCCAAGCCAGGTCCACGTTGCTATCCCAAGCAACCGAGTCTATTGCTTCCACGTTATCCCAAATGTCCTCGTTCATCCTTGGTGTGGAGCTGACCATCCCAAGCCAGGTCCAGGTTGCTATCCCAAGCAACCAAGTCTAATGCTTCCACGTTGTTCCAAACGTCTTCGTTCCTTCTTGGATGTGGAGCTGACTATCCCAAGCCAGGTCCATGTTGCTATACCAAGCAACCGAGTCTAATGCTTCCACGTTATCCCAAACGTCTTTGCTGGTCCTAGGTATGAAGTTGGCTATCACAAGCTAGGTCCAGGTTGCTATCTCAAGCAACAGGGTCAGAACGTTATCCCAAACGTCATGCTAGGCAAAATTTGCAGATCGGTTGTTTGACTGTTACCTGATGGTGACGCCCCTTCAGAAAAAGAGGCCTGCATGCCACTTTCTAATTTTGGTCGGCGACGAAAGGAACCTTCAGGCGACCGTCGGTCGGTATCTCATTCGACATTGCACATCTACCTTCAGTCCTGTTTCCTAATTCTAAATGTTCAGCGGATCCTTGACACTGCACTACACGAAGCACGAAACGAGGCGCGCCGATTAACGCCTTGACGGTCGGGTACGAAAACAAGGAATGAAGGTTTATAGGCGGCCAGAGGGGCGCGGTGCCGCTTTCCTTCTCGCGTGCTTTGGAATCGTGGCGGTTCGGTATTACTACGAGGTTACTACGATATGTATTCTAAATATTTACTTCGACGAGGACGGAACATAAGATGATGTTACGTCACCGGTATGGTATCAGCGAAAGACGTTCTATTACTGAGATATTTCTGATCTTAGTAATATTAATAATATAATTTTGACACATATTGTCCATACAGTGTCATTGAAACAGAAATATAACAGTTACAGTTTGAGATTTAGGATGTAGGACTGTCATGGGCACCCGCAAAAATGTTTCTTTAGTGTGGTGAATCAACGGCGAGAGATCACATTTTGTGAAAGTGTACCGGTCCCAAAAACTTTCTGTAGAGCTGGACAAAAAATTGTGCTAAACATCCAGATTTCAAGATCCAATCGAATAGCCGCGACTTCGCTGACCCCTTCTGCCCCTGAGAACTGTAATGTTTTACTGTATAATAAACACCTTTTGTGTACAGTAACTAGGGAACTGACCTAGTCCGGCTTTGATTTTATTAGAGTCTTTTGAGTAGTCTTTGTGACGAGTAGGTCGTCTCTATATATATATATCTCACATACAACTGCTCTGATCGATTTCTTCTGAATCATAGTTCATAAAGCGTTAGACGTCTACTGTATGCCATTTTTGTGTAGTACATAAATAGCTTGTCTGCGGAAGTCAGACGTAAAGTAAAGATGATCAATTCTTCATCAGTTTGCCAGCCCGGGCAATATGTTCGCATCTGATGCAAAAATATTCTGATTCGGTTTTTTTGCATAATCTCGTTCAAAACGGGCTTCTTTTAACCAATATGCATGTTTTCAAACCAAAATGTACGTCAAAAAATTTGTTAACAATGTTAACAATATTAATTATAGTAAACTTTTTTTTCGTCTCGGTCAAAGTGTGTCCATGTTCCTTGGGATATTCAAAACAAAAAATGTTCCTGAATATTGCTTAAACATCCATTAATAAAACTCCAGAGCATTTCAAGACGTATTGTTTTGTAAACTTTTGTTTTTTAATTTTTAATTGAGCACTCAATGGTTTTCCGCCGCGGCAGGCGCAACACATCTTTCTCGTAATCACATAGAGACACTGTTTACAATAACAATACCTCATCAGATGCTTTGGGATTTTGTTAATGGATGCTTGAAGAATAAATAATATCCAATAACATTGGCAGTATTAAAATTTTCATTTTTTCATATTGTTTTTCGTGATCTTATATAGCATATTTCGCACTTTATCAAATATTGTATCGCTTATATCTCGAAAACTGTCAACATTAGAGAACAGTTCTAAAGCATCTTTTTTGTTCGGAATGTCCTAAAAACAAAATAAAAAACAATTTTTGGAATCTTCTAAAAAAAAAAGATGTTTGAAGAAGGTTTGGCAAAACTTTGGGCCTAGCAACACGTGGATTAGTTTAAAGGAGCTCTCAGAATGAAATTACGCAAAAAATTCAATCAGAATATTTTTCTCATGAGATGCGAAATTGTTGCCTGGTCTATATCGAATAGTCTGACAGTTTACAGGTGATGTGGCGAAGATTGTACATCTGGAATTAATTACCTGGGAAGCTTCTCAAAGAACCTCACCGAATTTTGCTACGGACTCAGGCTTCATCGTAATGTTATTGCTATTATGCGCGTTGTAGTCATTGTGAGACTTCATTTCAACACAACGTGTACATGTGAAAATGTGCCAACGCAAACTCATTGTCTGTTATAGTAAAACGAAGTATGTTCATGTAAAAATAGTAAACTTACGTATTTCCAAGCAAGTAAATACCTGAATCTCATTAATTGTTAATAAGTACTAGATTGAATCATTATATATTATCTTGGATAGCCGCCAATGAAAACATATTTAATATTGCAAATAGCTCCCCAATATTTTAGTATGCTGCGTTTGAAGGTTTTCCCGTTAGCATGATTATATTGGCAAGTTGTTAAAATACTGGGGCGAACTATCTCAGCGAGTAACATATCTCGGAAGTCACACAACTCAATCCTCGCAACTACAAAAAAATCGTAGACACCTGGTGGTACTAATTATATATCATAGAATCACAACATACCTGTCATCTTTCTTGAGATTACTTCCTTCCAATGCCCAGTCTATGTAGAGTCCAGGCACATTTTCCCTCTGACCAGCTCCAAATTTGGGACTCTTTGGATCATAGTCAACGCTTACCGCTTGTAGTATCACATAATCGCTTCCCTCTATACAACTGAAACAAATATGTTTTATTATAAAATTACTTTACTTACTACCTTCTCAAAAACCTTATAACGGATACGCTGGTCGTAATAATTTACTATGAACAATAATGGAACTTAAGCAATTTAAACAAAGAGGTGCTCAAAATGCACAGCTATTTTATGTTGAGGGATAAGATATGTATCATGCTTACCTATACAATGTGTATGCTTCAGAAGAGGCTTTATTCGATTCATCTATACACAACTGAAGAGCTCTAGTTTCTTCTAACAACGTTAGGAGGTTAAGCTCTTCTCTTCCTAATTGATATTCTAATTCTGCTTGTTGAATTCTTACATCGATGTTACTGTGAATAGATACACTCATATAATAAAACAAGCATATACTCGTACAATTCATGAAAATTCAGTGTGATGACAAATCCGAATCTGCAGTAGGATTGCCCGAGAACTATCACACCGGGCATGGCCTTGTGATTTTGAGGTTTATCAGAGCCAAGATAGAGTCTGAAAAGCTGTAATTATCTGATGGTGTTGACTATTCTTTTTATCTTTGAGCAGCCACGCAGGCCTAGGGCCTAAGTACCCGTAGATACCATTAGGCTATAGGGATTACATGAAAAAGGGGAAAAGGTTACCAGGACTTTAGCAGGGAAACACGTGTGCATGTGCATGCACACATTATGTCCCCGCATTAGAGATCCACTAGGCGGTACCTCCACGCTCGACAGTCTGAGACCATCTACCACCATGATCACAACATCAATAGCAGAATATGACCGTCAATTGACACTATAAACATACAGCTCAAACCGTTAGGAATTACTTTTTGCATCACTTTAAACAATATTACTTTCGTTTTAGCAAGCGGTGTCTCAAGACTGTCCAAATCCGAATATATTATTATCAAGTTTTTACACTCTGCGCCAATTGGCTAGAGAATGATATATTATGTATTTGGGTACATAACATGTACATCTCGAAAGACCATGTCACTCATTTCCGTCAGCTTTTTAATTTTTGCAAATATATAGATCTACATCAACAAAGCTTCTGGTTCGGCCTTGATTGCTGCCGTTGTAGTGAAGAGATGTACAACGGAGCTTGCTCCAGTCCCTTCCAGATATCTTACGAATCCGGCACCTTCCCAGAAATTTGCTTATGTCCAACCCATCCCAAAAAAGAAATCTAAGACCAACCCTTACATCCTTACAACTTCAGGCCTATAGCTCTGCTGTCTGTTACGGACCACCTTCAATTTCACGGCTTGATTAACGACAGGTAGTATGGTTCCCAGACCTCCGATGCGTAGGGGACCTCAAGGGTGAATTGCCCCTGTGCCCCCTCCCCCCAGGTTTTTTTATGTACGTACTGTGGAGGTTCCATCACAGTACATACTTATAAGCAAATCATATTATCAGAGTTGTTAAAAGATATGAATAAAATAACAGACAGAACATGAATGAAACTCTTGTCCATTTTTGGCTGGAATTGCGACTTTTGTTCGTTGCATCTCTTTCACGCCCTTGCAAATGAAATAGCAACAGCGTTGGTGTGAGGAGCTGGAGGAAGGGCGAGGGTCGGAGCGGAGAGGATCCTCAGGGCAAGCACAGTCACACACACAAATTTGTTGCACACTCGCAGATGTTCGCGCCTGCTTCACAGTATAGTTCGCGCCCTTGACGAGTATGGATGGTGAAATTGCTACTGCTGCTGCAGGGCTACTGTGCCCTTTGGCCATTTATAAGTAAAAGTAAAAAAATTGAAAAGAAGTGAAAAAACACAACCATTCCCGGCACTCGCTATGAGGCAATTGAAACACCAGCGAATGAGGAGCCTAGTCATGTTCGCGCCTTGCGAATCCTTTGTCGCGGGACAAAAAAACCGACAACAAACGGAAACAACGCGCGAACGCGACGTGAAGCCGCGAAGAATACGCGAGTGGGATCCACACTCATGGGTCGCTGGTAGTCTCGCGTGAGTCTGGAGAGGGTATCAGTCGCGGATGTTCTCGCGTCGCGCTTGCTTCACACTATAGTTCGCGCTCTTGATGAGTATGGACGGTGAAATTGCTATTGCTGCTGCAGGGCCACTTTGCGCTTTGGCAATTGATACTAAAACAAAAGAAGTGGAAAAAAACAACCACTCGCGGGATTCGCTATGAGCCAACTGAGCCACCAGCGAATGAGGAGCCTATTTATGTTCGCGCCTTGCGAACATTTTGTCGCGGGACAAAAAACCGACAACAAACGGGAAGAACGCAGGATCCACACTCATGGGTCGAGGCTGGTTCGCAGCTTCGCGCGCGATCCGCGGGTTAGTCTGGAGGGGGCTTTGTAATTAACTGTAAACTAAAATAAACTTCTCTTTGTAAGCCCCCTTCTATATTCACCCACTGCTCCACATACTTATAGTTTGCTTGAAGAATGCGCGAGGTAGCGGAATGAAGTTCTACCCTACTTAGTTCAGTGCAGTTTTAGGGAGTAGCAAATAATATTACTGTTTATAATGAGTGAAAAGGAGAGGAAAAGGCAAAAGGCCATAAGTGCATTTTTCTTTACAAAAAAAGAACAAAAAAACCGGCGATGCAGTTGCAGATAAAGGGAAAGGGATTAAATTTGGTGGTGTGCCATGTACATCCACGCACACGGCTATTACATCAATGCTAACAAATCGATCAACAGCATCAGCCTCTAATAATCGCATGGTGAAGGGAGGAGATATAGGTAGGTATCGCAATTTTTGTGTACTTAAACATTTTTTGTAGCTCTAGGGAGTGACTATGTGCATTCGGGCGACTGCGAATTGCGAACGTCTATTGTATGTGCAGCCACGGTCACACGTAGCGAGTACACGCCGCGAGTGAATTCACGAGCGCGGTCGATGCTTGGTTTTGATTGTGGTTAGATTAGATGTAGCGTACATGCACAGGTGTGACGGTGTGCGTCCTTGAAACAGCATAAGGAGGCTATATTTATAGCATAGAGAGCTGTTTTCGCCACGATTATCTAAATAGTTATTACCTGGCTACGCAGAAGCACAACGAATCATATGTATGCATTTCGAATATCTCGTTTAGGCTATTTAAGTTTCTTATAAGCTATAGTAGTCGGACTATATGTCTAAACGGTTAATTAGTTTATTTTGATTTTCAGGTACACTACTAATCAACCAGCAGACGAAAAAGGCTACCAGTGGTTGAAATATACTTGGCAAACTGCAACAGACTTTAAGCTTCCACTGGTGCGTGAGGGAAAGAAACCGGTCTTTTCAAGCTGGTTAAAAGGACATGAATGGCTAGCATACAGTAAAATTGCTGGTGGCGGATTGTGCAAAGTGTGCATTCTTTCTGGTCGTTGTAATGCAGGTACAAATGACGTGAAGCTGTGAAAATTGGTGTCGGAACCACTGACAAGATATAAAAAGGTCATTGAAACAATCACACACCACTAGAGCACGAATTACTACCAAGCAAGCGTGGTAGCATCTCAACATTTTTTGATGGTAATGGAGGGAAAATAAATGGATGTTATCGTCCAAATGAGATCCCAGGGAATGAAAACAGTTGAAGAGAGTCGTAAGAAACTTATATCCATTATAAAAACTATTATTTTATGTGGAAAGCAAAACATACCGTTAAGAGGTCACAGGGATGATTGTAGTTTAGGATGGGAAAGTTCTTACGGACACGGAGAAGACAACTTCAGAGCGTTGTTGAAGTTCCGAATCGATGCTGGAGATGAGATACTGCATGACTACGTAAAAACGTGTGCTAAGAACGCTTCCTACATTAGCAAATCAACACAAAATGACTTAATTGAATGCTGTGGGGATTTAATCAGAAACAAAATAGGGGACAAAATTAAAAAGACTAAATATTTTACCATTACAGCTGATGAGGCCACATATGTTTCTGTTTGTGGGCAACTAGCCATTTGTATTCGCTATTTCGATGTAGATACAAACGAAATACAAGAAGAGTTTCTAATGTTTGTCGAAATTGTTAAGCTTACTGGTAAAAACATTGCTCACCATATTTTGAAGGCGTTGGAAAACCTTAATCTGGACATTACATTATGCCGGGGTCAAGCATATGATGGAAGAGCCAAGATGAGCGATAAAATAAGAGGTGTTCAGGCTCGCATATTCAGCATTCAACCTTTTGCCCTTTTTACCCACTGTGCAAGCTATCTAACTTAGCTATCAGTACAGCCTGTACCGGACCCAGCATAAGAAATGCCGTAGGGGTAATCTCAAGTGTAGCAACTTTCTTTCGTGACTCAGCTCAACGACTACATCTCCTTAGAGGAGAAATGCAAGCTCATCTGCCAAAGGAAAAACAAAATATATTTAAAAAATGTGTGAGACCAGATGGGTGGAAAGACATGAAGCGGTTTTGACATTTTTTGACCTCTTGTCATCTGCAATATCGTCAGAATTTCTCATAAGCTTGGTAATCCTCTCTGATATTGTAGAAATCATTCTGCGCTTATCCCGATCATTACAAGCGATTGAAATTGATTTACTTTCTGCAGTTGAGCTTGTTAATACGACCACAACAAGTCTGCAGAGACAACGTGAAACTAGCTCAGGCACATTAAAAAAACTTTTTAATCAGCACTCTCATGCTAAAAATCGTTGCAAAAGTTGCTGTCCCCTAAGATCAGCGACGAAGATATAGAGGATGTTTTGCAAGGCGCTGATGTATGTAAATAAGACTTTCCTTGTTTGTTAGCTTTGAAGGGAGAGCTTAAAATGTGACAGCGGATGAGAGAAAATATTCCAAAATCTTCAACAGATGCCTACAAAGCAGCAACGGTGCTGCCAAATATTAGAACTTTTTACTTTACTTTACTAGCACTGCCGAGCTACCTTCCTCCACTTTACGCCGATTAAACCCATATCTTCGCTGCAGGATGACAGTAGAGCGTTTGAATGGACTGGCTTTAATGCATATCCATCAAGAGATTGCAACAAAAATCAACGCTAATAAAGTGCTGGACATCTCTATGCAGGAAACATAAAGAAAACTATCCTTATTAAGCATGTAATTTTTCAATTGTTTTGATACTTTAATAAACCTTTTTGTGAATACTACAAGCTTAGTTCTAGCAGCTAATGATGATTTTTTTGCCCGTCTACCCCTTGTGCCCCTCCCAGAAAAAAATCCTGTATCCGCGCTTGGGGGACCTCCTAGCTTACGTCACGCAATTGTGGAGTAAACTCATCCAGTCTTCTGGCGAGGATCATGTCGTTGCTCTTGATATCACAAAAGCGTTCGATCAGCTGTGGCACGCTGCCCTCTTTTGCAAACTTCCAGAGAAGCTTTGCAGATGGGTGGCTGACTTTATTTCTGGCCGCAAGATATCCTTCGTAATTCATGGGTTCTCCTCTTCATCCCACAACGTCAACGCAGGAGTTCCCCAGGGATCGGTCTTGGCTCTGAGACTGTTTTTCTGTTTACATATCCTGTACGATTCCACAGCTTTAGCACTCTACATGCAGGAATTCAGAGCGTTAAGTCGATTTCTGCTGGTGAGCTGGAAAAAAAATACTAGCGGCTTCCTCTCTGGCGAGAGACCTGGAGGTAATCACTTCTTTTGAACGCAACAGTCTGTCGAAGAGCCGTTCATTTCACTAACACCACATCTCGTCAATATCGGCAGCTGCTGGGAAAAAGCTAGGCTATTTGTTTAGGGCCAAGAAGAACTGTTCTCCGCACGACCTCCTCACTCCATACAAGGCCCAAATAAGTCCTAGCTCCGGTATTGCTTACACGTTTGGGGTACTGCCGCCCCATGCTCGATGCTACCCAGAAAAGGGCTGTCCACTGATCGATGATTATTCTCTAACCGCTAAATCAACGAGCTTTGCTCCTCAGAGCCATGATCCCGCTACGCAATGTGCTTGCCATACAGACCCGCCTTACTTCGGCCTCCCATCCTAACCGTGTCGACATCCAGAACTGGCCGATACTACCACTCCTTTGTCCCGAGGTGTCGAGATTATGGAACCAATCTACTAAGCTTAGGCAGTTCAAAAATCGGATTAACAAATTTATTTGGAATCCTCATAGCAGCCGCGGTGTTTTGGCATTCAGGCTTTTGCCTGCGCGGCTGGTTCGGTGTAAAAAAAAATGATTTTCTCTGGAAAGGATATTCAAGTAGCTCTTCATACTAGGTGTACTCACATTAAATTAAGGCAAAGAAACGAAATTGAATACTTACTAGCAGTAAAGCATATGACCAATTCTGCTAAATTCGGCATTTTATAAAGTGAACATTATGAAATAGTTTCTCCATCATACAGTAACAATGGCAGAATACCTGATGTCGGAAATAGTGAATTCTACTCGGTTTTTTAAATAGCTGCTATTATATCAGTGAGAATATTCATCCAATTAAAAGCTTTGGAAATACAATCAATTTTATATTCCTAGTTTTTTTGAATGTACTAAGCTTTCTCCATAGAATCTCGTCGGAATAAAACGAGATTGTGAAATTACTACCTATAATGTCCTAAGAACTTTAAGATTTAAAATTAATGCAGATAAATTTAAATCTTGAATTAGCTTAGTTAGACTGAAGTTTCGGTTTTCAGTATCCATCAGAATTGGTTTATCTCCACTATTTTCTATTTTTCAATGTTGTTGTTATAATTGTGTTAACAAACATTAGTACATGTTACGAAATCCACGTCATTCATTTCCATCGGCGTGTCTGTTACGATTTTAGTGATCCTTGGACCCTCTATAGAAAATTACCGTTGTACTTTGATGGAATTTTGATTCTAGGCTGCTACCATCGTGAAAGATGATTTAAAATAGGCCCAACATTAACGTGGCTAAATGTGCTAAAGCTAAAAGCCTGCAATTTAAGAACGTTCCCTACCTTTGTTTTGCGAGTGTATGAACATTTCAAAGCACTGTCAAAAATCATTTTATCACTTCACTACTGAGTAAATTTACGTAACTCTATCCTTTTTGGATCTTATGAAATCATATCCCGCCACAAACATATTTTCGACAATCCTTAACCTCTTTAAAGCCGAAAACATTTTTGTAGTGAAAGCTTTTCGAAAAACCAAACAAATCACCTTTCGCCCTTCAAGAGGATGGGTTCAAACATTTCGAAATCAGTCAGAACCAAGGTCAAAACGCATGATTCGAGTTTAAATCTACCTTTCATACGCTTTAGTATAACTCAATAAACATTCAAGATCTTTTGTGTGCTTAAGTAGAAACGATGTTTAAACTAATTCGTAAAGCTGGTAAGTACTGAGTCAATGAACATCCAAAGAACACGGCTCGCAGACTTGTGGTGCCAGTGCATCTAATTGTCACAACTTATCACAACTTTTTAGTTGCTGCTATCAAAACTCATTGCATTATGTTATAAAAATAAGTATAGAGACAGTTCCTATTTGTCCATATTTCAACACGGTTTCTCTTGAAGTTTTCTATCTTCTACTGCAAATTGTTCGAAATTTTATCATCGACAAACAACAACGTTGTAGTCTTTTAGAACTGAAAGGAACGTAATTTGTTCTGAGCCGATTGTAATAACAAGGTTTGGAAGGTTTTTTAAGTAGGCTTCAATTCGGCTCTCAGAAAACATTGAAAACCAAAGCTTTTTATTACCACAATGATTGAAGTAACTGCACACCATCCATTTCTTCTAATCGACTAATTTGGAGATATAAAAAACATATTTTTTTGTTATTATCTTAAACAGAAATCAAAATGTTCTATATGAAAGCATCATTGTTAGGAAATTCCAAAGACCCAATCGTACAATAATTTCTCATTCAGTATATAACGTATTGACACAGACACACAGACACATTATCGACATCTTTTTTTCATAAAACTTTATCGGACAAGAGTCGCGCTTCGGCCCCCTTGCCGCCCCCCACCATCATGCCTTATATCCGTACCATACTTTCCTAGATACCCACGTATTTGGCTAATCGGCTGAGTGGAATGGAAATGTCAGTAGAAATAGGTATAGTTGCAGAGACAATTTCAAGATCTATCAAACTTGCAATAAACTAAATAGATGTCTTATCTGGTTAACGCAAGTAGCATCCTGAAAGTGCATGATCCTGTGTTGCATCGACCAGGTAATTCTTTTGAAGATAACGCAAGACTAATCACATCCTCCATCGGAAACCATAACAGCGACGTTCTTGGAATATTTTCAAGCACTAACAACATCTGATAATAAAGTAAAAATGCTAAAAGCCAGAAACCATTAAGGAGATTAAACAGGAATGGGTTTGTGTATAAGTAACACTGGAATTTCGTGTTTCAACTACCAACATCACTTTCCGTACGTGTCATATCACAAATTTCAAGCATACCAAGCGTATCATGCTATTGTAATGTCTGACTCTATTTATCTTCCCCCTGAAAATGCCGCAGGGTTATTAAACCATCTATATACGAGAATAATATTTATCAAGTTCTCTTTCATGAACTGAATTTCCTTTGTAAGTTACTACACTTCAGTTTCTACACTGCACAATTGATAAAACGATAGTTGTGGCTAGATCAGTACCGTTGTAGAGCTTAGCTTTAAATTTTTTACTTGTTTGGTGTCAACACTTGTAGCAACTGGAACATTGTTTCATGTAGTTCGTCGCAAGCATGTGCACAAACCAGGTAAACATGTACTACAACGATCCATCATTTTCTTAGGCCCCAGAGGCTATAACATATGAAGCTGAATTTTGAACTTATTCATACCAAAAATGAGAGACATAATGTTCTCGAACTGCTGAGAGTTCCAGATTGTAACAACTGTCCAAGTTTTGATTATGCTGCACTTATTTTAGGTCATTATTTTATGAATTTTATAGCTTTTTTCTAAATTACTGTTTTTGAACATAGACCAGTCGTTTGGAGCATAAAAAAGGTTGCCAGGAAAGTTTTGGGGAGGCTTTTAAAGTGATACTTTTGTAGATGATCAATTGCAGTATCGGAATTATCTTGAAACTCAAGATCATTTTTTTGCAGCGGACATTCAGTATGTGATATTCTTCAAAATGCTCAAGAAAAGCTTTATGATACTAAAAATGATTTATTAGACCTATCATTAATAATTACTCAAAGATCCAGTACCTGACGAGTCTTACAGAACTTCTAAAAAATTGGTGTTTTATAGATTTCCAGGTCCTCTATCTGGATTTTCACTTTTCTAAAAAGGTTAGTCTTGCACATTTTATGGAAGACTTTCAAATGATTACCTAAAAAACTGTTTTCCTCGGGAAAGAAAGACTAATAATAGAGATATTGTCAGAACATGGACAAATCGCTTAACAGGTTGCACAGTAAGAAATAGAAAAAAACTAGTGACAGTGATTTTTAAAACTCTCCTAAAACGTTCCAAGTAAAATTCATTCATTAAACCAATGAACCACTTCACATATTTGTGTTATTTAATATACTGTAGAAAAGGTTGCGGCAAAAAACCTTCTCCAAGCTACCCCAACGCTTCTCAGGTAATCCAACCAATGTCTTTGTTTGTATGAAATGGAAAAACTTACTCTGTTTCTTCAATTAAATTGAATTCTCTTTAAATAAATTGTAAAATTATTGTTGGATACTTACTCAGTTATATCCAGTCTTTCTAATGCCATCTTGAGATTCTTGATAGCCAGTCTTTTGTTATCAATGTCTGTCTTTAGCCGGAGCAGCCTATCTTCTGCCTGTTTCTTTTCGACTTCGGTCAACTCTCTTACATTATTCCCATTGGAGCCTGCCCTAATAGCGTTGAGCCTCAAACCGGGTAACTGAAGAAAAATTATACTTCAATCTGATGTATGGATAAAAGCAGGGCAACATAACTAGAAAAAATCAATAAAAGTAATACTAACTGTTATTTGACCTCTGAGACTTTGAATGATATTTTCTTTATCCCTCAGCGCATTTCGCAGATTCTCCAACTCCTTGAGCGCCAACTCCTTGGGAATAGACCTGATGGAAGATCCCAAACTGACCCCCGAGATGCTTCCATTTTTCTTTCTTCTCGGAGTACTCGACAGTGATACTTCTATGCTAGCCATCTGCAACAAAACGTCACTTTTACGAAAAGAAAAGTTCTTTCATAAATTTGACTATGCCACAATGTAGCAGAATGAAGGATATTGATGATGATCGACACGAATCAGTGTGTATTTAACTTATCAAATGAGGTCATCTAGAAAAATGTCTAAAAGGGATTAAAGTATGATAATACATGAACTGGTGCTAAGTCTCTAAGAGAAACGAGCTTGAAAAATATACACAATTCTCTTTTTTCCAAATCGCGCAAGTAAAGGTCCATGAAGAGAGTCAGTTTGAGATATAAATCTCTGAATAATCAGTATTTTGTAACACCTTTGAGGAAGCATTCCCGAAATTTTCCAATAATATCGATTCATACGGATTTTTACATAATTCTTCAAATTTAATGGCTGTTAGATGAAATCACATATGCGGGCTTGAGTGTTCTGTAACGTTCTTTCATATTTATTTCAAGAGATAAATAATTCGTATTGAATCCTAGATCAGTATCATTTTTTTATTGTGCTACTACATTCCTGAAAGTCAACTCCACATATGTAAGTTATTTCCTATTATTTTATGAGTATGCATATGAGGATACATCCGCGAACGTCTTACAAAAAATTCAAAGTTTAGTATGAACATCACACAGCATACGGAGTTTACATCAACAGACGACGGAGAAGTTCTTGCTACGTAACCATTACGAAGAATTTTACTGCCTTGTTCAAACTAAATTTTATCTCACGTTTGCCGGCTATTTGTTCATTGAGATAAGCGCTACGCCATAAAAATCCTTTCAGCCGTAGTTAGTTGAAGTACAGATAAGATGAATGCTGACAAGTACGTGTTGTAAAGGGGGCCATCGGCTTGTCCGGAATTTGGCGGTGAATGTCGTTCGGAAATCTGTTATGGCGGATTTAGCATACTTATATCGTATATATATATATAAGTTATGATGCAGAAAAGGATGCACGTGGAAGAAGAAAATGCTGAGGAAAGCATCCTTACCGAGATGATAAATAGAGGTTCTTGATGCTTTCCAGACCATTCCATTCATTCATTCATTCAACATTACTCGTTTTGTTCGCCGTATTGTACATCTATCCATTATAAAATATCAAGTATTTATATTGTATTGTCTTGTAAAAGTAAAAATAAAGTTTTTTTAAAAACCCGAACGGCCATCTCGGCAACATAACTTATATACAGGACGCTTATATGGAAGACATTCTATGAGGCAGAAAATGTATGTTAAAAGAGTGAAAGGACTTTAATGTACTGAATTTCTTGATTAGACTAAGTAAATGAATCTCTAGTAAGTTCAAACGCTTGACCGGGTTCAGATACGGACTCATTTTCATTTGAAGAGAACCAAAAATAATTCCGTTTCCGATATGCATAGAGCCAAATGTTCCACTAAAGCTTCGAAAATATATATATATTCGAAGTTGAGTCATTTATTTTAACAGTGAGTACATCTGATCAAAAGTAATGTTTTTTTCCTTTACCATTTTTCTGGTAAAATTAAAGTAACAAAGTTATAGCCCTTTGGAAGTTTGAGTACCGCCCTGTCTCAATAATGATATTATGTTCTCGTGTTTGGCAACAACAGATATAATCCGCCTTATCCGTTCATCGCATCGGAAACAAAAAAGCGAAAGAATTTGGAACGATCTTTTTACAATTATTTTCTTCAGTTGTATACAGTCAGTATCAGTCGGTAGTCGGTAACGCGTAAGTGAATAATCGTGTCTGTTGCGAGGCTCAAATCAAAAATGGCACATGTTTACGAAAATGCTGAACTTGTGGACATGGTTCTTATTTACGGGGAGTCTTTACAAAATGCTGCCGCGGCATCACGGATCTATGCGGATCGGTTTCCCAATCGAGTGCAACCAACCCCTCGTGCCTTTGTTAATGTAGTGCAAAGAGCTCGTGAATCAGGTGACTTAAGACCTCACAGAGGAGATCATGCCGGTGCTCCAAGACCACACGATCAAATAGAACTAGAAGAACAAATTTTAGAATTAGTAAGTGATGATCCAACAGTAAGCACCCGACAAATTTCAACTCAATTGGCGATTAGTCAGTATAAAACTTGGAAAACTCTACGTGAAAATCAGTTCTATCCGTTTCACATACAAAAAGTGCAGGCCTTACAACCGGAAGATCATGAACAAAGGGTTGACTTTTGCAATTGGCTTTTAAATAAACATCAAAATGATGACAATTTTTTAAATCAAATTTTAGTGAGTGATGAAGCCCTCTTTACTAGAAACGGAATTATTAATTCACGTAATTCTCACGTTTGGGCTATTGAAAATCCCCATTGGAATAAGGGAAACCAATTTTCAACAGCGATTTGAACCAATCAACCTGTGGGCGGGAATTGTTAATGGAATTTTAGTGGGGCCTTTTGAATTACCAAATCGCTTAACTGGTGAAAATTATTTTGATTTCTTGCAACACAATTTGCCTGGTTTACTGGAAGATGTGCCTTTAAATATTAGACAAAACATGTGGTTTTTACAAGATGGGGCACCACCCCATTATGCAAGAAATGTGCGTGAATTTTTAAATAGACAATTTAATAATCGTTGGATCGGCCGCCAAGGTCTCCGGACTTAAATCCTTTAGACTTTTGTTTGTGGGGTTGGCTAAAAACTCTAGTGTATCAAACACCGGTTAATACACGCGAAGAATTACGTGCTCGAATTGAGGAAATGAGTACAGTGATCAGAAATCAACCAGTGATTTTATTGCGTGCTTGTAAAGAGACATGGCTAAGACGCGCCCAGCTGTGCGTCGAGCAAAACGGAAATCATTTCGAACAGTTTTTGTGACATGCTTTTGGGCGCACAGGTCCGCACTGAAATACTTGTCGGGAGGATACTTTATAAAACAAGGTAACATTTTTTTTTTAATTTTTTTTTATTTTTACACACATATTTTGGTTTATCTTCCTTCTACAATCATTATTTGAAAATTAATGACTCAACTTCAAAGTCACCCTGTATATATATGGGTAGCTTTCAAGAGTCGCTAAGGTACACATACTTGAGGAAGTGCGATGTCTTGGTAAATGATATTTAACAGAAGTCCCCAAAGAAAACGTGGCAAAACCTAAGGGCGAGCTAAGCCACTCTAATAACAGAATACGCTTACAGACATATTCAGTTCCTTGGAGAAGATGTTAGAGAAGATATAGGTAGACTGAGGAATAACAATTACTGTGAAGTAAGAAAGTGTTTTACTATAAAATGCGACATAATTCCTCCAGACGAAGGATCCTTAGAGGTATATTATTGTTACTTCTTATTTCAAGTGTACCGATAAGAATACCTTGGTACCTTTGACATAGTTGTAGTCACTGTTCTTGACGGGTCAAAGACTACCAGTATCCCTTATATATATATATATATATATATATATATATATATACATATATATATACAGGGTTGAAGTTGAGTCATTAATTTTCAGATAATGATTGTAGAAGGAAGATAAACCAAAATATGTGTGTAAAAATAAAAAAAATAAAAAAAAATTTACCTTGTTTGCCGTCCCCTGTGAGGTCTTAAGTCACCTGATTCACGAGCCCGTTGTACTACATTAACAAAGGCACGGGGGGTGATTGCACTCGATTGGGAAACCGATCCGCATAAACGTGTGCCATTTTTTATTTCGTTTGAGCCACGCAACAGACACCACTATTCACTCACGCGTTACTGACTGACACTGACTGTATACAACTGAATAAAATAATTGTAAAAACATCGTTCCAAATTCTTTCGCTTTTTTGTTTCCGATGCGATGAACCGATAAGGCGGACTATATCCGTTGTTGCCAAACACGAGCACATAATATTATTATTGAGACAGGGCTGTACTCAAACTTCCAAAGGGCTATAACTTTGTTACTTCAATTTTACCAGAAAAATGGTAAAGGAAAAACATTTCTTTTGATCAGATCTACTCACTGTTAAAATAAATGACAACTTCGAAGTCACCCTGTATATACCTATCTAAAATCAATAGCCTAGAAACTGAAATTTGTCGTTTTGTTTTGTCTGATTGTTGCTCTGCCGATTAAACAAATTTTATTTGTATGAAAACTGTGATACCGAAACGAATGAAAATTGGCAAAAATATTAAGTAGTGATGTAGCAAGCACACAATATATGGCATTTTGTATTGAACTCTTCTCCTGCTATTTAAGATATTATTGTTGCTCATTTATTTTTTCATTCCACTCAAAAATAACTTCTGTGAAAATGTCGGTGGCAAAGCTTCTCCTATTACGTTAAGAACTCCTCCGGGGACTGGCAATAGAATGTGCAAAAAAAGTAACTGAACTGCAGTATCAACGCCAAAAGCTCGGTTTACTTGTAGCTAAAAAAAATGCGATTTTTGTTTTTTCTCTTATATATATGCACGTAAAAATGTAATCTACCTGCTTTTTCACCTGCCTCGTTGCTGACGGTTATTAAATTACTACCTGGAAATTCATAAAATCCGAACTGCGATTTCCGGAATTTTATCGAATAGCCAGTAAGGGATAAAGACGGATTAAAATGGCAGGTATATTGCATATCTTATGTAAAGTTATAGGAAAGAAAGCAAAAGTTGCGTCAAGATTAGCGCCAGGAAATTAGTAGAGCAGCTACAGAAATATAAGGCAGAATCCATAATGTTTTCGCAGGCTAATCGGATCAATTATTGAGGTGTGAATCTGTTCTCATGAATGCCAGATACCTTATTTCTGCTTCAGCAGCGAATCAATTCAAGACTAATATCCTATGTCACGATGACGTCATTACGTACCATATTGAATGAATAGATTGTATTTTTAATTTTCAGATATATGTCGCTAGTGGCAAAATGTACCGGGGCTAAAAGAGTGAATTTTACAAAAAGGAACTCTTACACAGCTAGGGCCTACGCCGCAGCTATATCCCATTCCAGAGGTCCAGGTTGGCATGTGGAAGCTTCATGGAAAAATAATTTTTCGACAGGGCCCACGACATCCAAGGTCTGTCTAAAAAGGACAAGGGCACTGGAATGAAGTAGACTTATCTGCAAGAAAAGAACAAAAAAGCAATCTTCTGGTGGACCGGACGTGCATTACGGTCCTAATGCAGCTGCCGCGGATATAAACGAGCAAGAGATGTAGAAGAGGAAAGACAAGTTTCTGCAGACTCTAGCCAACCGGGTAGAGTCAAAGAAAAAAATTGCAGAGCTCAAAACAACCACAAGAGGCTAGTATGGAAATGCTTTGTGGAGCAAAGAATATTTGACGGAATCTAATTTCGGTCGCGTAATAAAAAGGAGAGCATCTACTCCCGCCATAGCATAGTAAAAAATTTGTTATATCACGTGGACAGCCTGCAAACAGCAGCGATTATATATGGCAGAGTACACGAAGCAACAGCCCGACATAAGTATGAGCAGCAAGCGGGGATATCCGTTGAAGAGTGTGGACTTTTTGTGAGTCAGGCGTATCCTTTCTTAGCAGCTTCACCGGATGGCCTCGGTGGCAGAGATGGCCTGATAGAAATTAAATGCCTGCCTTCAATTAGGGGATCCCTAATAGATGGTGTGAAGAGAACAGGAAATTTTATGGCATCATGAATAATTTTCTTCGTGTTAGCGGAAAATTGAGTTATTCTCACCACTGTCTTCATTCGAGTTACCAAGTCCCACTTCTCAACTCACTAATCCAGACTCTAGGGTAGTAACCTTGCCGTCAATGCGAGCTACTACGTCCATTTTTATTTTTACTAGTCCTAATCTTTTTATTATTTCATCCGGTCGTATATATATGTATGCTGTGATCATAAAGTAAGATGAAATTGTTTATAAAATGTAAATTCTTTATTTATGCTTCTAAATCGGTTTCATCCCCTTCAGAGTAATCCTCGTCCGATACAACGCACTTTTGCCAACGCTTTTTCCAGTCCTCGATACAGTCGGAATAGTCCTTTTCCGGTATAGCCTTCAATACCTTCTTCGATTCGTTTTTTATCTCCTCAATCGTGTCAAAACGGCGTCCCCGCATTGGCCTTTTGAGTTTGCTGAATAGCCAGAAGTCGCACGGAGCCAAATCAGGCAAATACGGTGGTTGCGGAACGATATGAGTTGAGTTTTTTGCAATGCATTTTAAGTAGTCGTGATAGTCAGATAGCAAAGTTTCATACACATCACCGCGAATTTTGGCACCAATCGAGACTTGATGCGTTTGAGACACAAAACATCCTTCAAAATGGTTTGGGCTGAGCCAGATGATATTCCCACATAATCGACGATTTTCAAGCACCAAATCTTTGATTTGTTGGACGTGGTCCTCGTCGGTAGACGTTGATGGTCGTCCAGAGCGCGTGTCGTCTTCAACGCGTTCTCGGTCCGCTTTGAACGTTGTACCACTTATAACGTTTTTTTGTGCCATAGCTTGATCACCAAAGGCCTCCCGCAACATTTTCAACATGTCCGCACAAGAATATTCGTTCCGCAAACAAAATTTGATGCAAGTTATTTGCTCAACAAAATCACCCATTGTAAAAATCGAAAACTTCACTTTTGGTTGTTTACAAAAACTCATGTAACTCGGAGATAATTAAACCTCTTGACAAACAGACACTTGTCAAATGTTATAGACAGTCTTACCAACCAAGGAAAAAAGAATTTACCTGAGGGTCTAATGCCCGGGAGTTTTAAATGACAATTTCACCTTACTTTTTGATCGCAGTGTCAGGCGTAATAAGCGTTTATGTCCGTTATTGGATTGGACATTTATTTATACATATTTGGTTGACATAAAATTACTTGAGGTAAAAGTATAACAACAAATCGATCTGCCAATATAACCAATTGCTATGCAAATAAATGACCCGATAAGGATGACAAACTCAATAGAAGGGTTTTAATTTCATGGAGCAAGGTATTCTGTTATTTTTAAGTTAGGAGTACTTTTTCAATGTCTCGTAAACTTACATCTGATATCCCTATAGATTTCCTGCCGTACTCTCATATTTGCATCCGGTCTATTCAGGGGCAAGCCATTGCAGGAAATAGATCATACATTTCTCACATAGCATTTACCATAGTTCCTTTGAAACCTTCGGCCGCCTCATAATACAAACAGGGTAATATAAAATCCCAGAAAGTCTACCATGGGGATTGGAATGAACTATGGTTATACAGCGTGGACCACCAAATAGAATAAATTCGTTAACCCGATAATGTTTATGCATTAATAGAGAACCCATAAACAGATCAATGTTAGATCTAGTATTAGATAGAAATTTGTTTAAAAAAATCATTTCTGAATTCAACACCCCAAGGTTGAGAGCTGTACAATCCGAATGTCTAAAGAAATAGAGAAATAGAGAGTATTGCCTTGAAATAATGTTAATGTTCTTGAGAATCTCTCAATGTTGAAAAAGAGGAAACCCAGAAGAACTTGATGGACATCCCTTCAAAAATATATAATAGCAAATCGAGGTTACAATGGTCAGTACTAAAACACAACCCAGATTCTGAAAGGGACAAGGCGGAATAGCTGAACACAATTGTAGTCTCGCAATTAACATTTTTCACTGATCAAATTGCACATGATTTTCAATAATACCTAAACAATATAAGCCGTTTTCAATGGATGGATTTGAGTTTTTGTGGCGCGCACAAGCTTAGTCGCAATCGGTCGAAATTTTGTCTGCCAAATCATTGTTGTTCTTGATACAGTAAAGACAGAAAAAGATACTGCCGGTGTACAATGTTACAGTTATTTATACCAAAATCCGTCACGATAGGTGTACATAATCTGTTGAGGAACGTTTACTGTGTAGGCCACAAATAATCCAAATCTGATGAATAGAATGAGGCAGCAAGAACGCCGAGATACAGTCCAAAGTTGTTTAGCTTTTGAGAGTCAAGCCGGGAGCAAATGAACATTGCATCAATAGCCAAGCATAGCTGTCATTTCATGAGCACAGAGTTTGTATTTGTGGTTGAATAGGACATTGTCTTGCTAAGGTATGAATCCTGTAATAAGGCGTATCGATAAATTAGCTTGTCCAAAGCGTGACAACTGTATTCGAATCAGTTCGAATTAAGAAAAATGTTTCACTACACAAATATTCCCAATATACACAAAGAGTTAATACCGTTTGATGTAGTAAACAAATAAGTTGAGTAATATCAACACTTGTTTCTGGAGACGAATGGATCCCAGATGCGTGGGTTCATGTGCTCCATCCGTCAGTCTCGCCGGGATTTACATTAATTGGCCGCTATTATTTTTTATACTCGAGTGTATTTAATTTCACTGGTCAATAATGATTTGAGAATTCAACTAACTAAAGCTAATTTCTAGGATTAATTTTATTTTATTTTAGTTTTTACTGGAAACCATTTGGCTGGATGGTACTACAAAATAACCTTTTTTTGCTTGTCCTCTAGGACTTCTTTAAATTGTTTTTATTTCTTTTATTCAATAACTGTTTGTGAATCTGGTGAGTTAGTATCTTCTAGAGCGTTAGAGACCCAACATTGGTTACTTGTTATCTCTTTTCCTAGTGCTTGGAACTAGGTGGCGTCCAAACCACAACCATGTGCATCCAAAATACAAAGTACAAAGAAACACTCATAGAGGCCTCATTAACTACCGACTGAGGACAGTTACATTCTTTCAAAAAAATTATAACTATACGGGCACGCGGGATAACAATATGTTTAATGCTATTAAGCGGTCACAGTGCACGCGCCTGTTCAATAGTTCACTCGATTAACTATTGAACATGACTAATATTTACGGTCAACATTAACAGGAGGTTGCTTAAATCTTAGAGGAGCATCCCGATGAGCAGATTCCTCCGTAGTGAGTGCGTCTATGCGACGGTAGCCGTACTTCTTTATTTAGCAAGCCTTGATCATGTATATTTGATAAATTTTGGATTGTTTGTTCTATGCTGAAATTTCATACAATCTTGATGTTTGCTGTTTGTATATACTAATTTAATACTTTTCATAATTATACAGTGTTTTATTTTGACCCGTTTTATTGCCTTTTTAAGGGTTGTAGGTTGATTCCAGCAAAATTCATGTTCAGACCGTATATTTCTTTCACGGAACATCGAGTAGTTTGATCCGAACAAGAACTAATAGTGCCCTGCCAAACGATTTCCCTAATTCTGTGTATTTATAACCTACGAAACGCTAATTTTAGTACATGACTTTGGGGTGCGATTTTCTTTTGGTTTTCACCAATCATGGAAGGTTAGGCGATAAGTTGTAATAAAATGAAAAAACACAGCAGTACAGTTCAAATACACAAGAAATGCAATCATCTTCACTTTATAATTGGAAATTTTTGATTTCAAATGTAAACCACAAAACAATGATGCAAAATCTTTCCTGCAACCCTTAATGCGACAGCAACCTGACTTGCAACTGGGCATACCTGAAACTTTTTATACCATGAATGTTCTATTTCTTATTCAAAACATATAATACAAGGTGGTCTCCGGGAGCGGGAAGTTTAGATAATGTTGTTATTCCGTAACTATGCACAGATAGCTATGGATTGGTTTTTGGAATTATCTGTCACTGTATACCATTTAGTAATCATGCTCGTGCTATAAAGGAATGGGTTCGTAAATTTGAACACACAGGTTTCGCTGTCAATGTCAAACATAAAAGGCCAAAGAAAAGTATACGAATGCCTGAAAACATCGATCGTGTACGAAGATCTGTGGAGCACAGTCCAAAACGTTCAACCCGAAAACGAAAACGTTAAGGAGACATCTTACTTCGAATTTTGCCTAAAGATCTCAATCTTGATCCATACAAAGTTGAAATTGTTCAAGCACTGAAACCAACAGACATACTGGATCGTTTACGTTTTGCTTGAGAATGAAATCGATGTACACAATTTGTGGATGTCTGACTAGGCGCACTTCCATTTATCCGGCTATACCAACAAACAAAATTGTCCTTATTGGACTTCAGAAAATCCTCAGGAGCTCCACGAACAACCATTACATAGCCCAAAAGAGACGGTATGGTGTGCGATGTCTTCAACTGGAATTATAGGGCACAACTTCTTTGAACATGAGAATGATAATGCTGTTTCCATTAACTCTGTGCGTTATACGGATAAGATAAACTAGTTTTTGAGTCACCGCTTGAGCAGATTCCACATAATAATGAAACATGGTTCCAGCAGGATTGCGATTACTTTTTGTGGGGCTACCTAAAGCAAAAGGTGTTCATCAATAAACCAAGAACCATTCAGGAGCTTAAAATAAACATTACTGAAGAAATTGTTAAGATTCCTATGGATATGTTCCATCGTGTTATGGGGAATTTCCTTAAAAGAATTCAAGAGTGCATACAGAGAATAGGAGGAGATTTACGCGGAATTATTTTTAAGAACTAAAAATGGCATGTTATCAGTTTGTTAATGTTATACTGTATTTCATTTAAATTAAATTGCCTTTAGAAACATAGAGTATTTAACACTTCCCGCTCCCGGGGACCACCTTGTATTATTCAAGAAACGAATTAGTTATGAACAAAAACCAAACCTGCTGGAACATTGAACATGAATGAAGTAAGCCGGAACATGGTCTGCTGGAACATTTTTTAAATGCGCATGCGCGTTCAATTCGGAACATGTTTCCTGCCGGTGTTGGAACAAACCTAGTAAGAACAATAAGATCATGGTACAGATCTGTTATCAACAGTATTTCGGCTCACCTGTTGTTTGACATCAGATAGTCAGTATACGTCGTCGCTATTATATATTTTGTAAACAAGTATCTAAGAAGAATCAGGTTAGCTTGACCAGAACACTCTTGTAGTATGTACAACCTGCCAGGCCTATGTAGCGACCACGAATTTTTCTGCTACAACATAATAAAGCGCTTATCTAGTCGCAGGAATCGCCAACGACGATTTATTGACTAAAGGATAATGAAGCAGTAAACCTCTAATATATTTATTGTTCTTGGGAGAATACCCATTGTGGAGGCAGTAATTTCGGAGATGACAGTTCACATAAATTCTCACGGCTATAATTACTGTCTCCTCTTGCTTTTCCACAGCCAACGATGTGGAATATTGCCTGGATTTCCGCAGGAATATTATGTCTGACAACGTCTATAAATGTGTCACGATTGCCAATGGCTATTCTTAGGTTGCATACAGATAAACGGGCAATATTTGTGGCCTGGCTATATATCTCGGATATATCAGCTGTATCTCGACTATATCCTTTCAATATTGTTTGAAATGTGTAGACAAATACCTAGTAAGAAGACTTTTATCAGAAACGCTACAAAATCAGTCAAGAATGACTGACGAAATTGTACGCATCGCGGCATTACCTCAAAGATAAAAAAATTGTAATTAACTTTTTTGAATACCATGCGGAATAACTTAACGTATGTCCTAAGAGTATTGACACAAAATTCATTTGTTTTAATTCTAACAAACACAAAATAATATCAAGTCGCCATTGGAAGCAAAAGTTTGTGTGCTTACTTTATTGTCAGTTGACATCTATTTCTTTTGAATGTTGATATCGTTGCAATTGAGGGAAAATGGTCTTAAATATCGAAAGAGACTTAAGTACCACAAGTACTCTTAAGCGCAGCTCCTTCGTATACCAAGATGCTGGCGTCAAATGAGGCAGGTACACTTTGAGAAAGGAAAAATCATTATTTTAGATGATATTTCACTTTGAGTAATTCTGAAATGAAGGAAACGACAGATTTTATACGGACAAGGTAGAGGAATGCCCTGGCAATGTTGGATACAAACATAAAGCGAAATTTACAGATAAAATCCTTGTCTGGTGCGCAGTTTCTAACAGAGGTGTATCCCAACCATCATGCTAATGACCATATCATGTTTTGGCCAGACCTAACATTATGCCATTACTCAAGAGATACTCAAATCTGGCTTCGACAACACAACATACCGTTAGTTCCCAAGAACGATAATCTTCGAAGCTTGCCACAGACTCGCACGACAGAGCATTTTGGGCTTTACTGTCTAGGAATGTTTATCCTGGAGGCTGGGAAGTCCAAGATGCAGAACAGTTAATACGGCGAATTTACGAAAAACTGGAAGAAATCGATCTGAGCCAGGACCTCATGACAAACGTTCGAAAAAAGTTGTATCTGGTAAAACATAAGTCTGTAGTATAGTTTAGTTAAGTATTGATCTGTAATTTATTTATGATAACTAGTTACTGTTTAAATAGATTTCTTCATTAAAAAAAAAAATCGGAAAATATTGTGTGCCAAAACTTTTAGGACATACGTAAGTTATCAACCGAGATCACCCGAGCTAGCACCATAAAAACAATTTATGTTTATTTGACGTTGAAAACAGTTTTATTGTGGTAAAATAAATTAATAGATAATGGTTTTAAAGTTACCTTGTAGATAGCCAGAATTTTAAAACTGTTTAGCATTTAATACTGATTTTGAAGAGTAAGATTATCAAAAACTATGAAAGTTTATTTTTCTTATTGTAGTTTTGAAATGGTTTAGTCTCAGTTAACTTTAAAGCTATTCAGTTCAATGTGGAACTTGCGGGCATGAAAGCAGGCTGCAGATATGTATGTAGGGGTGATGGATGTATGAAAGTAATACCGGTAATTTTACAACCAAAAAAAAAAAACGAAAAACGGCAAAAAGAACTATATTGCCATATTACAGTGTTTCTAAGCATGAACTGTTATGTTATCTGTTAACAAGAAAGATACAGAGAAAGAATTTATAATTTGTACAGCAAAAACTATTCCTGCAATGCCATTTTCCTCGGATTTTAGTACAAAACTTACAAGAAATACAAATACTGCTGAGCTAAATCATTAGTAGTTATCTTCTATAAAACATGTGACTACTTATTTAACGTTAAAAGAGTAAACGCAATGAACCACACATACAGTAAGTTTGAATGCAGAAAATGTTTAGTTGGAGAATGTATCAACACAATATATATTGTTATCTGTAATTAGATTATTTCCCTAATTACATTTTTCACCAAAATATTCGACAGAATAGCCGCGTTATAATCCGGAAACTCCATAGAGCAAAGGTAGGTGACCTGGCAAGAGGTCAGACGTGCATTTCATCTCGGATCATGAATCTTGTTAGACTTGAAGTACTATTTAGTTGTTATATTTTTATGAGCTGGCTATGCAAGGTTTCCGCCTAGAAATTGACGTCTCAAACATTTTTACATGACCTTCTGGAAGAAATAGTTGTATATATAAGTTATTGAGTCTGATATTGAGTTTTCATGTAATATTTTTTGTATACCGGGTATCTCAGAATAGTGATATCGAATAAAGTTGTATTTTTTTTAATGAAACACTACGTAGATTTGATTTTTGTGTGTCATTTAATCATAATATGTCTTCCGGTCCTATACCAGACTACAAAGGCGGCTAAGATGCAAACTGGTTTGGCCTCTAATACACATAAGTAAATGACACACGAACTCTAAGTTGTTGGACAATGAAAATAAGTATGATACACAATATATATTTTGAATTAGAATATAGGGAAAAGGGAACAAAAATTACAGTGCGTTCCATTTAAAAAAATACAACATCATTTGATAACACTTTTCTGTACAGAAACAATTTTACATAAAATACTTCATGTTAAACCCTATAACTTTTATGCAAGCTGTTTTAGAACTAAGAGATCAAACTTCTAGGGGTTATTCAGTGTAACAGTAGAAAATGTTTGAGTATAGGAACACATCCGGAAAAGTGTCACTACGGCATTACGGCCCTAAGACGCGTTAAAATTTAGAAAGACCATGAATTGCCTAAATAGGATTTAATGCATTTAATTTTTGCCTTTTGTAGATAATATCATCACAATTGTTCAAAATGTCTTCCTCCAACCTGAATACACCGATTTAGAAGTCGCACACGATTTCGGCGGACTTGACTAAAAATTTGATACTCGTTTTGAATGACTTCAAATGCTGCTGTAATTCGTTCAATTAAGTATTGCTTTGTTTCTACTGGAGTTTCGTAAACCAAATACCTTACGTGTCCACACAGGAAACAATCTAGCGACGTTAAATCGGGTGACCTAGGAGGCCAAGAAACTGCTCCACCTCTTGCAATCCAACGGTGCCCAAACCGCTGAGCCAACGTACTTGTACAGCAAAGTGAGCCGGCGCTTCATCATGCTGAAACCACATTTGCTGTCAAACGTTCAATGGACCATTTTCAAGAAGTTCTGGAAGAACTTCCTCCAAGAAACGCCGGTAAATAGGTCCTGTTAACCGTTCCGGTAGAAGGTATGGCACAATCAAATAATCATCCACAATGCCTGCCCATACGTTGACAGACGAACGTTGCTGATGTTCTCTAGGAAAAATTGATGGGGATTTTTTTGTCCCAAACGTGGCTATACCTATTATTAAAAATACCGTCTCTTGTGAAACAGGCTTCGTCGATCCATAAAACATACCGTAAAAGAAATTTGTTGTGCAGCGATTTGATGAAGAAGCCTTTGACAGAATTGAACTCTAGGATGATATTCGGCTGCTGTCAATCCTTGAACTTTCTGGAAGTGGTAAGGATAAAGTTGTTGCTCGTGTAGCACCCGCCAGACGGAAGCGTTACTCGTATTCATAGCTTCAGCAATGTGACGTGTGCTACTTGATGGTTTGTCGGCAAATCGCTGAAGGACCTCTTGTTCAAATTCGACCGTTCTTACGGTTCGAGCAACACCAGTATCATGCATATATATATATATATATAACTTGAGACGTGGTCATTGTCGTCTAGACCAGTTAGGTGAAAAATTAAAGCTTCCGCTTTTTGTTGGGTACTTCGACAAGATTTAAGCAAAGAGGACTCTTTATACTTTTTTAATTCTCTCTAGCTTTCAATGGACTTTGCCATCATCATCAGGAGCTGCAATTACAATGATAACAGTAGCAACAAAGGTGTAAAATGAATTTAAATTGACTCAACTTACAGTAGTATGTGAGAATGTTGCTAATTGTTGTTTACGCATATGATGAGGGAAACGTCCAGTAACATGGTGAGAGCTGAATAGGTTGCACAATAGTCAAAATTTATACAAAACATGACAAGAACACGTTAAAAACAGATTAAAAATTATTTTAAAAAATTAGAACATTACATCGTGAAACCACCTGATGATTGCACAGATTAGTGGTCATGGAATGATGAATTGATGAGTGACATGAAACCCTTTGACAGAATGCCGAAGGATGTCAATGTCAGTATTGAAAGATGGAACGAATTGTGGGCGTGTGCCAAAAACGTTGCCAAATCACTTCAGATGAAGAGATTTACAGAATTTTATGATGGAATTTGTTAAACCGACCAGAGGCAGTTGAATAAACTATATTATTATTAATGGGAATTTAAATTAACAATTATTAATAAATCGTGAGGAGAGAATTATTATATTTTGAGTGGAATGAAATTTACTGGTGGAAACGGCCAAAACACAGATTCTAATTATGGTTGTGAAGAGTTGAAATTTGGGGAGATATGTAAGTTCTCCAATTTTTCGCAGTTTAGCAAATATGAGTAAATGACACTCAGTTGTTTAACATCTGTCTTTTTGTTGATACAGTTGTTATTCATGAAAATGTGGGACATTTCCAGGAATAAACGTTTGGAAAGGTGTTTTTCTTTATCAAGAACTTTGATACTTGTGTAATTCATAGAGTGCCCTGTTGTGTTAACATGAGATGCTAGAGCGCATCTTTCAGGATGAAGCCTAGCATCACTTTTGTGTGATGTAATCCTTCCTTTAAGAGATCTGGAGGTCTGACCTATGTATATTTGGTTGCAGTTGTTGCAATTGATAGAGTAGACTGTGTTGGTTAAGCCAAGCAGCGGGACTTTGTCTTTCATTTTTGAGAAAATGCAGTTTATAGTGAGGACGGATTTGCAAGCAATTCGAAAGTTCAAAGGACTGCACAATCTGATCAGCTTAGGGGTCAGTTCCTTGATGTAGGGCAGGACAGCAAAACCAGGTCTGGAGTCCGGGTTGGTGCTAGTACTGTTAGGATTGATGTTATTATTGGGAATTACATCAGTTCCGTTATTGGGGGTTGTGCGACTATTACCTGCATCACCAGAGTTCGGCAAAATATTGGAAGGTGAACTAAAAATGATCTTGTTAATCAGACACTTCGGATAACCATTATTGATGAACAGTTTTGATAGTTTACGTAAATTTGAGGTGTGGAAGGTATTATCTGAGATGCTGATTACCCTTGTTTTCATCTGTTTTACCAAATTGATTTTAATCCCTAGTTTATGGTATGACCTAAAATAACCATATGACCCCAATAACGGAACTGATGTAATTCCCAATAATAACATCAATCCTAACAGTACTAGCACCAACCCGGACTCCAGACCTGGTTTTGCTGTCCTGCCCTACATCAAGGAACTGACCCCTAAGCTGATCAGATTGTGCAGTCCTTTGAACTTTCGAATTGCTTGCAAATCCGTCCTCACTATAAACTGCATTTTCTCAAAAATGAAAGACAAAGTCCCGCTGCTTGGCTTAACCAACACAGTCTACTCCATCAATTGCAACAACTGCAACCAAATATACATAGGTCAGACCTCCAGATCTCTTAAAGGAAGGATTACATCACACAAAAGTGATGCTAGGCTTCATCCTGAAAGATGCGCTCTAGCATCTCATGTTAACACAACAGGGCACTCTATGAATTACACAAGTATCAAAGTTCTTGATAAAGAAAAACACCTTTCCAAACGTTTATTCCTGGAAATGTCCCACATTTTCATGAATAACAACTGTATCAACAAAAAGACAGATGTTAAACAACTGAGTGTCATTTACTCATATTTGCTAAACTGCGAAAAATTGGAGAACTTACATATCTCCCCAAATTTCAACTCTTCACAACCATAATTAGAATCTGTGTTTTGGCCGTTTCCACCAGTAAATTTCATTCCACTCAAAATATAATAATTCTCTCCTCACGATTTATTAATAATTGTTAATTTAAATTCCCATTAATAATAATATAGTTTATTCAACTGCCTCTGGTCGGTTTAACAAATTCCATCATAAAATTCTGTAAATCTCTTCATCTGAAGTGATTTGGCAACGTTTTTGGCACACGCCCACAATTCGTTCCATCTTTCAATACTGACATTGACATCCTTCGGCATTCTGTCAAAGGGTTTCATGTCACTCATCAATTCATCATTCCATGACCACTAATCTATGCAATCATCAGGTGGTTTCACGATGTAATGTTCTAATTTTTTAAAATAATTTTTAATCTGTTTTTAACGTGTTCTTGTCATGTTTTGTATAAATTTTGACTATTGTGCAACCTATTCAGCTCTCACCATGTTACTGGACGTTTCCCTCATCATATGCGTAAACAACAATTAGCAACATTCTCACATACTACTGTAAGTTGAGTCAATTTAAATTCATTTTACACCTTTGTTGCTACTGTTATCATTGTAATTGCAGCTCCTGATGATGATGGCAAAGTCCATTGAAAGCTAGAGAGAATTAAAAAAGTATAAAGAGTCCTCTTTGCTTAAATCTTGTCGAAGTACCCAACAAAAAGCGGAAGCTTTAATTTTTCACCTAACTGGTCTAGACGACAATGACCACGTCTCAAGTTACATCCACAGATTTGGGGTTTTTCAATAACATCACAGAACGTCATGGGAACCAGGCAGTAAGAATGATGAAGGACTGGATCAAGGGCAGAAAACGACTGGCACAGGAAATCAATCGACGGATTTTCTTATTAAAATGTAGAAAACATGGCATTACACCACATCACATCACCCACCGTTTAACATCAATCACACACTTACTAGAAAGCCATTCAATAGAAGATGGGATGAAAAATCGTCTGCACAGGTTAGGTGACAAAATACTCACGCTTGAGATATCTTCCTGCCACAGACAGTTGAAAAAACTTCATTCCATACTCAATTCACTCCAAAGTGACATAATTTCTTCCACTTCTCCCTTAATTTTTGACAATTTCAAATATAGACAACTCAGACATTACAATAAAATCTTTCATAACATAAAAAACTCCAACACTCGTAAGTTTGACAGATTGTTGAATGACACCAAAAAAACCTTCCTCAACACTCAACAAAATTGGATAAAAAATCTCAGTAACATTGACATCCCTCATGACATATTAAAATTTCTTTCCTTAGGGCCTAAGTTCAGTGTAGAGCCGATTGTTAACAATGACATTCCAATCAGATCAATCTTAGCGGATGTAGACACAATAGCATCCTCCATAAGTGATGACACTGAAAGAAACATTTTCACAACTCGTTCCACTAACCTCATCACTAACTACTATCATAATAACAATCTTAATAAAAAACATTCCTTTTATCACAACCTTTTAAACATAACTAGAACATTTCTAAAACAACATCCTGAACTTATGGTTACAAGATCTGACAAAGGCAATGTTACAGTGATAATGCTTAAACAACACTATTTAGATCTTTGCAACAATCTCATCAATGATGACCCATCATATCATGAAATTAATAAAGATCCCACACTTAAAGTGGAAAAGAAAAGTAATGACATTGTTAAGGAACTCCTCAGCACTGGACAAATAACCCAAGAACAAAAAAGAACTTTGACTACTTATAACTCTGTCCCTCCAAAATTTTATGCACTTCCGAAAATTCACAAACCTGTACTCTCAGTAAGACCTATAGTTGCATCAATAGGTTCAGCCACCCAGGCTTTGTCTTCATTAATATCGACAACACTAAAATCAGCACATGCAGACAATGATTACTACATCAAAGACTCATTTGAGGTCTCTCGTCAGTTCAATAGATTGACAATACCAGCCGATCATATTATCGCCAGTCTTGATGTGGTGTCGCTATTCAGCAACATCTATCTGGATGCATGTACAAGAACTATTAATAAACACTGGAATGAGATAAGTCAACACTGCAACATATCTCTAGAATCTTTCACCAACATTATAACATTCCTTTTTCATAACAATTATTTCTCTTTCAACAACAAAATATATTCTCAAACACATGGTTGTCCTATGGGATCTGTTCTGTCACCAATTTTGGCGGAATATGTCATGGATGATCTGCTTGATACAGTTATTCCGACACTACCCTATAACCTCTTCTTCATAAAAAAATACGTAGATGACATTATTTTATGCCTCCCTTCCATAGGTCTGGATGGTATTGTCAGAGAATTCAACAGCTATGACCCCTACATCCAATTTACCATTGAAAAAGAAGATGAGAACCTGTCTGTCCCCTTTCTAGACACAAGACTCATTCGCACCAACAACAACAGTTTATTGGTAGACTGGTACCAGAAACCTATGGCCTCAGGTCGGTTTCTCAATTTTAGGTCATACCATAAACTAGGGATTAAAATCAATTTGGTAAAACAGATGAAAACAAGGGTAATCAGCATCTCAGATAATACCTTCCACACCTCAAATTTACGTAAACTATCAAAACTGTTCATCAATAATGGTTATCCGAAGTGTCTGATTAACAAGATCATTTTTAGTTCACCTTCCAATATTTTGCCGAACTCTGGTGATGCAGGTAATAGTCGCACAACCCCCAATAACGGAACTGATGTAATTCCCAATAATAACATCAATCCTAACAGTACTAGCACCAACCCGGACTCCAGACCTGGTTTTGCTGTCCTGCCCTACATCAAGGAACTGACCCCTAAGCTGATCAGATTGTGCAGTCCTTTGAACTTTCGAATTGCTTGCAAATCCGTCCTCACTATAAACTGCATTTTCTCAAAAATGAAAGACAAAGTCCCGCTGCTTGGCTTAACCAACACAGTCTACTCCATCAATTGCAACAACTGCAACCAAATATACATAGGTCAGACCTCCAGATCTCTTAAAGGAAGGATTACATCACACAAAAGTGATGCTAGGCTTCATCCTGAAAGATGCGCTCTAGCATCTCATGTTAACACAACAGGGCACTCTATGAATTACACAAGTATCAAAGTTCTTGATAAAGAAAAACACCTTTCCAAACGTTTATTCCTGGAAATGTCCCACATTTTCATGAATAACAACTGTATCAACAAAAAGACAGATGTTAAACAACTGAGTGTCATTTACTCATATTTGCTAAACTGCGAAAAATTGGAGAACTTACATATCTCCCCAAATTTCAACTCTTCACAACCATAATTAGAATCTGTGTTTTGGCCGTTTCCACCAGTAAATTTCATTCCACTCAAAATATAATAATTCTCTCCTCACGATTTATTAATAATTGTTAATTTAAATTCCCATTAATAATAATATAGTTTATTCAACTGCCTCTGGTCGGTTTAACAAATTCCATCATAAAATTCTGTAAATCTCTTCATCTGAAGTGATTTGGCAACGTTTTTGGCACACGCCCACAATTCGTTCCATCTTTCAATACTGACATTGACATCCTTCGGCATTCTGTCAAAGGGTTTCATGTCACTCATCAATTCATCATTCCATGACCACTAATCTGTGCAATCATCAGGTGGTTTCACGATGTAATGTTCTAATTTTTTAAAATAATTTTTAATCTGTTTTTAACGTGTTCTTGTCATGTTTTGTATAAATTTTGACTATTGTGCAACCTATTCAGCTCTCACCATGTTACTGGACGTTTCCCTCATCATATGCGTAAACAACAATTAGCAACATTCTCACATACTACTGTAAGTTGAGTCAATTTAAATTCATTTTACACCTTTGTTGCTACTGTTATCATTGTAATTGCAGCTCCTGATGATGATGGCAAAGTCCATTGAAAGCTAGAGAGAATTAAAAAAGTATAAAGAGTCCTCTTTGCTTAAATCTTGTCGAAGTACCCAACAAAAAGCGGAAGCTTTAATTTTTCACCTATATATATATATATATATATATATATATATATATATATATATATGTATATATTCGTCTAAACCAAATAAAGGTGTTTGAAATAACTGTAAACCAGAAACTATTAACTATTAACCTCTATTTATCTTGAAGGACGACAGGCGGGTTTTTTTCAATTTTTTCTTAAGAGATCATGTTTGTTTTGAACTTGGTCATCTACAAGGTGAATTCATACTTCTTTCCGATTGGCCTATTTTTCAGTTTGACTAAAACGTTTTCTAATTGGCCATTGTTGATCTGGATCATAGGTTTTGATGCTAAAGTAAGTGATTTATTAAGAATTTCTTGATTTATTATAGGGATTAAAGGCCCTTTTTACACAAATTGTACATTTTTTCGCTAGTTAGACAGTATTTTAAAAGAAATCGATCGATATTCATTTGATACATTACTACAAACATGTCTTCTCGTTTTTGATCCCCTGGATCAATAGTAAAATCGGTCCCTAGTATATCAGTTAGGAAGCCGTAAACGACTTGACGTTTTCTTATCTGCTGGTATATTATAGGCTTGAACAACAATATATACAATATTTTGAACGCATTTCACAAAAAACTACATTCGGTGGAACCGAGTTCCATGGTTTAAGACCCACAGCACTCCGTTATAACATAGATAGCATTTTAGAAGATCCGAGCAAGGTGCCCTACTATCTTCATATCCTGCCATTGCTGCTGTTTAAGGATATAATAATGGTTTCTTCGCCTTGTTAATTTTATCCCTGTTTAAAGAACAGCCAGAATATTAATTTCTACCTTTGGTACCCAAAAAGTATGCGCTAGATCTACGCAGTTTAGCAACAAGCCTTGACTAATAAACATAACAATACATATCCTTGGTTTCTTGCATTTGCATTTATATTAAGAAAACTACAGATACCAGTGTTGTTCCATCTATTAGAATCGTAATACATCTACTACTATTATAAAAATTTCTATTAGCTCGTACTATAAACATGATTCTATAATGTTTCCCAATCGTTCTTTATAGCTGCTAGCACCATCTGTTTAAGTAATATGAGTTATATCACACATTATCAGCTACCTCTTTGATGACCCATAAGTCACTCAATTGAATTAATCGAGCGCCTGTTTCTAGGCGGCTCTAACCGAGGTATACGGATTATAAAACTATTTCTGATTTGAAAAGGATATTTTTCGGAACTCATACCACTCCTCGCATTTTTTATTGTAAAAAATGACCAACTCTCAAAAACCTCAACATACCTTTACTTCTCATACCAAATCTTAGGAGGCACCCAACTGGTGAATCACACCTCGCACTCATTTATTGTAATGAATGGCAGAGTCTGAAAAACCTCACCAAACTGTTGTTTCACATATCAAATCTTAGGAGGCACCCAACTGATCAACATCTCAATGAGGAGACTAAACAGTAAATTCAAAATTTGAAATACGTGAGGAAAATGATCAACGAATATTAATCAAATAAATTGCATGTCGGAAATAGGAATCCGAGTAATAAAACAAATATTATTAAATAATGAAAATATAGCGTCAGTATGACTTACTGCAAAATATAGGTTGATAATTTATACAGTTCCATATAAATTACCAATGGCAGTAAATCCATTACCCATTACGAAGGAAAAATATTACTACACGAAACGCTCAGACCAACAATCACAAATACCCTTAAAGATGTCTTCACTTTATCTACAAATAGAAAAAAAGGAAGTATTCTATAACCTATAGGGACCTGGAAAGCACATGGTGAGGGAGAGATGACTGCAGACAGGCCACGAGGTTCGTAGCGGGCTCCGACAAACGGCGGACACGTTGGCTACTGGAAAAGTGTAGTAAATCACTCAACCCTTTGGTGGGGGTTCTCACCGGTCACTGCAGACCCTTTTGCTGGAGGGAGGACGAAATAACGTTCCAGTTCCTGAATTACGGGGATATTCGGGGGAAGTTGGCTATCCAGCGGAATGGCAACAGCTTCTGAAACCTCCCAAAATTTATGTTTCATAATATTATAAACTCTCATCGTCATCTGTGCATGGATAGTAATAACATGTACAGTCATGCGTAGTTGTTGACAAGGGCCTTGACACTGGCATCCGTGTGCTTCTTCTTCTCACTATAGGTGTCCGATGTTCGTGCGAGCAAACTATTAATAAGCAATCTGCAAAAGCCAAACTGCTTTGTTGTTGTAAAACGCAAAGCAAAGTATAGAACAGGAATTGAGCAATTGTAAAAAACTCTACAGCGCCTCTCTACGTGTTACTCCCATGCCCATCCTGCCCAGAAAAGCTGTTTTACGTGGTCGTACAGCGTGGGAGGTGCACGATTGGCTTTGAAAAGAATACCGGTAAATATTTTTCTGTATTGATGTGCAGTGCCTTGGTACTCTCTACTCTGTATTGGAAGCAGATAACCAAGGACACTTGTGCCCCATGGGTTTCCTTTTACAGGCCTCCAAGCTGTTCTACAAGCATCATCAGCTGTACAAAACTATTGAAGGCGGTGGTGATAACGGAATTTCCTCCGCAAATCTCTCCCAGAATGGATTCTGATATTTAAAAGTCAGATGTTTGCTAACAAAGCTAGCTAAACTATTTCGTCTTCCGGTTCACATTCATTGCACAAGAACATACTCCTTACTTTCATGCCATACAGATGTTTCCTTGCTGGCGGTGTCTAGTAGCGGTGTCAGTTGGAAGCTGAAGCTATACGTAGCAGCATTTCACCACCTCACTACTATGATAGCTGAATAATTTGGCATATATCATCCCACAGGTATTTGGAAAGTCCATGAGAATACCCTTTGAGGGGTAAAATACAGAGGCGGATCTGGAAACAGACTTATGGTTTCAGTAGTCCCCTTTGCTAGTGATGCTCACAAAACGCAGAAGGACAATCTAGTACATCTTGCTATGACTAAAGGTTGAGAGATGTTATTGCCTGCGGGTCATCAGTGCAGATCCTAATATTTACCCAAAACGCTTCTGCGAGCAGTCTCTTTTGCTGCTAATCTAATTCAACCTGTATCACGTTGACAGCCTTCTCCAGTGCAATAGTTTATTTACACCATATTTCAAAATACTTATCTAAACTTACGACATTATTAATGCAATCCATTGTGAAGGAGAAAATATCTTACACTCGTTAGTGCTATTCTGTGCATGAATTCAAGTTTACCCCATATGCAGGTGTTCCGCCAGCTTCCTGGTATTGAAATTTTTTATTTGTAAATTTTATTCAAATAACACTATTCTCACTGGATATTTTCTTTTCTTTGTTAGTTAGTATATTTACTGAATACTACTCTAAATTATTAGACTTTAGCAATGAATTACCCTGGGCTCCCAAACAATATGTCGTAGTAGGCCGAACTAACTTCAGTGCAGATTTATTCCATCTTCTTTTTATTATTGTTGTAAGGGTCTTTCTTATGTAATGTTTGATTCCAGAATTGTAACCCCATAGGTTGTGTTGTGGCCATCCGAAGTTATTAGTTTACACTGTCCATACCCTTGTGAATATGTGGAAAGACTAATAAGCTAATAAAAGCTGGATATGGCTCAATACTAAATAACCTTGCATTATTTTGTCAGCCTATAGAAAGAGAAAACCGAAACATGACATTCTGACTGAAGTTGAATACGTTGCATACTACACATATATCAAGCAACACTTGTGATCATGCTAAAATAGAGTATATCTACTTTATTCCTTGAATTTCTCCCATGCATAGGAAGTACCTTGTATACAAATATTGTTATTGTTGGATATACATGGATATATTCGAGTTCAATATTCGGTGCTAATAGTTCTCGGTATTTCGCTCACAGAAAAAAAAGTCACAAAATATTCCAGCAATGCTTTATATTCAAAGATATCTCAGATATGAAATGTAAACCAGAACAGCGATATACCTATGTACTTTTATAGAATTCTATGCAGACACAGATATGCTTACACTTCTTAGATACATAGAAATATTTTTCATAAAATGTTTGAATAGTCGTTCCAGGAAACTCTAGACTAGGATGTGCCATGTGCGTAAATTCAATGCCCGGCTTAAATATTTGTACGTTATTTTTCAGTTGATGACATATGGTGTTAAGGTGCGCCCGTATTAAGGGGAAAGGAAGCAAAGTGAAGAGAAGCGAAACTGTTCCGATAGGTTTCCATACACATAATCAAGTGACACTGGTAAATAAAGCTTTTATTTCCAAATCCAAACATGTACATATATAATATGTCATACATTGACATTGCTAAACCTTAGTTATTCCAGAACATCAGAATTTCCTAGGTAGATCTTGAAATTATCAAATAGTAATTTGCTTCGTATATCAGACCAGACCACAAATTGAACATATTAACAGTGTTTGGAAAACTGAGAACAAGAGAAACAATAAATCGAGCAGTGAACAATGCACAGTCAGGCTTTTTCTACAAAATAACGGACAGCATTTTTAACATCTGCTATGATTTACCTCTACTTACTTATGATCATTGTTGTTATTACCATCAATAAAATAAAATTTTTTGTTTGTTCAGGTTTCACTATACATTTTATTTCCTTATAGCTTTCCAACAACAAATTTATGGCCAACTAAAGAAATACATCACTGAATTTAGGACTGAAGAGTCCATTTAAATGTACAAAATTCTAATATAGCGTCCATATGAAAACACAAAGTTGGTTATGGAAGTAGAAAGAAGAAACCTCGAGTTGATAATTTACTACGTCATCTTGTAGAGGAGAATAAGTGACAATAGCAACATGCAATAAAAATGATTTTGTAATACATTTCTTATGCCAAATAAATAATTTCAAGGCCTACCTAAGAAATTCTGCTTTTTTGAAATAACTCAGATTTGGAGATGTCAGTGTTGACATATTATACATTTTTGGAATCGAAATCAAAAACTCTATTGATCTGTACAAATGTCCAAATGGCGTCTGTAATACAAAATAATGACGAGGCTGGAGAACAAGAGCCAATACGTCATATTGGAAGTCTAATTATACCATCTTATAGGGGAGAACAAGTGGCAAAGTTATTGTGCAATTTATTTTGAAATCCTACTACAAATGAAAAGATTGAAGCGATTTTGGTAAAATTAAGTTGTTCCCGTCTCCCTCCGGAAATAGTTTGAGTTTCGAAACGTTTCAAGTGGACTGTTTTAAATTACCTAAATTCCCAACTTTCTCCCCTTTTGAGCGACTTCGTATCTCTTACAGTTTCCGAGATGCCAATGGTGAGGGTCGAATTTGAAACACCCGGTAGAGTTGCAAGTTATTTACTTCCAATCAATATGTTCTTGTTCGTGTATGTTTTATTAACTCCAGATATTGCTGTACTGCAGTCCCTTCTGACTATGCTAGAAGGTTTGGACGTTCCCCAAGTACTAAAATATGATGTGTGCAGGAGCCGTATCAGGGGTAGCCGTGACTTCACCAAAAAAAAGGATATCATTTACATATTGCCCAAGCGATACCGTTTCAAAAGGTGTTAAAAATTAAACAGCACCCTTCCGTTGTGTCCAGGTAATATATTCACCCCACTTTTTATCATCATCCCTCTGGAAACAAGCATATCATTCCTACCGATTGAGAGAGACATCATAACATTGTGATAATACAAATCCTATTGGGGCATGGATGCCATAAATTCTGTGCGAGGATATACAAAGTAGATTTCAGCAAGAAAGATGTATTGTAGCAAATATAGATATTTGGTCAGCTTATATCCTACATTGCGTATAGAAACATAGATAGAGTTAATAATCAGTGCCATTATCTCTCATTGACGGATCCATCTTTGATTCTTTCAAATAAACCTATGATTTTTCAACAGTTTTTCTTATTTTTCAGAGCTTTTAGATCAATGTAGGTATGTCAGTCTATATTGTCTCTAGTATCTCATCCACACATGCTTAATCAAATATAATAATCGATACCGATCGTTTCTGTGAACAGTTTTAATCATAATGTAGCTCGAAATATGATTCTGTGGTTCTCTTGCTAATTCATTTCTATATTTCGCCGGTCCATAAATGAAACCACATATGTAGATAATAAAATCCACTGACCTTTCGGCCCCCGTGTATATAGGTAATGGTTAGTCAAATATGTCAAGCTTTTAATCATATTATAGGACTAAGTACTTGAAAGATACTTCTTGTTCTACAAAATTGCACATTGAGCAATTTTCACGGCCTTGTGGGATTCGCAATACGTTTTGTAAAGCTTAAAGAAAACCTTCTACTTTGTTACTAAGATAATTACTAAGTCATTTACATGATCTTTTATCCTGTAAATTTTAATAAGAAATAAAATATAAATATTGGAATAAATTGATCTTTTGAAACTTGGATAAAATCAATCGTTGAAATATTTCACTATAATGGCAATTTATTTAAAAATGTCTGCTTCAAATCAGCTACAACCTGACAGATTATGACATGTAAGGTATATCACGAATTATCTTGACAGAGCGAGTATTTTATAAAACCAGACTGGCGGATTTTAGGCGAAAACTTCAGCTTTAATGTTTCTATTCCACAAGTTACAACGAAACCGCCTGAAGAATTTTGGCAGAGCGGGGGAAGCTTAAATGGACTAAAAATGACACAGATAAAATTACTATATACCGCAAGCTAGATGGCGCTATCAGCAGCTGGATACACTTCTCATTTCGTGTTTTGTACATGTTCTGTGATATACGTGAAGATACTTCAACACCTTCAAAAATTTCAAACTTCGACCTCTTTGATATGCGATATAAGTAATTACTTCTCTCATATATAATCCATTAATCACAAATAAGATGTTTTCAGACAAATAAAGATTGCTTCGATATAATCCAATAATGGGTAACAGCTAGTCAGACAATCACAAGCATAACAACTTGGAAATTTAATATCTGGTTATGCTTGTGAAAGAGATTTTTCTGCAGATGAGCTAGAGTTATTAAAAAGTGAAAGCACTGAATCTTGTATTTGTATATTACTTATATCCCGTTTTCTTCAAATCACAAAGTAAACTTTTGACAAGCAACTGAAACAAGTTATTTACTTATTTAGTTCTTTTGAAAATAATCAGAACTCATCTGCCCAACATTGTCTCTATATCTCACAAGAGATGGCGCCACTAACACAAGCCAATTTTTTTGGTCTGGCATTTCGTTCTAAATAGGATACTCTGTGAATTAAGACATTTGAGTTGTCCTAGTAGTACCATCAAAACACTTACTGCAGTAACTGCAGTCATTTTTTTATATTTTGCACTATTGCTCCTAACATCCTAGTGTATTAATTTTTTTGAGTAGTTTTTTAACAACTTTTTCATCTGGAAACTTGTATTGTTTTGAATTCCCAAATGTAACTATTTTACTGAGTAAAATATTTTTTATATTAATAGCAGAGACAGTCTGGATCAAAAACATGCTGTGAAAAACCTAACAATTGCAGTTGATTCTATGGAGAGTGAATGACGAGTCAGCGCAGATGTTTGTCCATTTGAACTGGTAGGGTGAAATACAATAGTATTTACGAGCAGTATATACGTTTTTTTATTCACTCACGCTATTGCAAAACTCTATTGTTTTCATTTCAAAGTATTCAGTATGCACGTGCGACGGACACCAATTGCCAAATTGTTTCGTCAACTATGACAATAGTCAGGTCCCAGTAAGCGAATATTCAGGGGTCACATAAATGTTTAAGTCATGTTGAGTTCTTAGTGCCCCAAATAGCACCGAACTGGTTTATTAGGTACTTCTAGTATTTATAAAAACTGCGAAATTAAACCGCAAATAAAACCATTTAGTTTTTAAATAAACCTCAAGGTTTCAATAAACTCGCCTCCAGCATAAAAGAGTACTCGCACAAAGCGGGCAATAAAAACAAAAGTAAAAACCTTCATGAAACTTGATCCTGACCAACTGATTTTAAAAGTGCTGTGAAGGTACTCTTGAAACCCGTTTAAATACACTTTATATACACGCAGTTTTAAAGTAAACTTAAAAGTGTTTATAGGGTGTATACTTTAAAAGTTAATTTACCTTATTGCTAACATAAACGTTAAATGAAAATTGTTCTTTGAAGTATCTAACGTATTTGGATGTGTAAAATATCTGCCAAACTAGAGAAAAAATATATGATTTGATTCGCTACAAAAATCTATTCTTTCATTTGAGGTCAGACCTGAAATTTGCGATCTAGTTGCAAATTCTACCAATCGGAAACACGTTATCACCGATGTTCTAAATGATATAGCCAAATTGAAAGAAGGATATATCGTTCTTGATTAGGTAGAGAATTCTGTAATCAACTTAATGACAATGGGTGAAATAACAAAACTGCCCTGGCAGCAACCTTTGTTTTCAAAAGTTCAATAAGCCCCTCATAAAAGGAAGCACGTACGTTTCCTCCGAAGACTCTCTTATGAGTGTCCTACAGTATATTAGCAAAGAGATGAACATGCGTTACATACATACCATTCACATATAAATAGGATGATTGCAAATATTTATGTTATAAATAAATATCGTCCAGTCATAGTGTGCAAGGCATAGCGGCAAACAGCGGTTGACATCTACAAACTACATTACACGGCAACTCAATGGACATGTTGATATATTGTTAAAAATATATCCTTTTTTCTCAAAATTATCGTATATACTGTTATTTTCAATAAAATGCTCAATAATTGCTGTCATATCAATCTAGAAGTTATATCAGGTATGATCCGCGATGCAACTTCTTCATTTTGACTGGTCGAATTTGCGTTAAGTTTATAAATTTTGTGTCAGGGTCAAATGAAAGAATAGGATTTTTTTAGCTGAACTAGGTAATATATAAATTAGAAGCCACAACATTTGGCATTGCGGAATTCTGGAAAGTGCTCATACTTTCTCTCCACCAGGGTCCAACGGCCGGTTCGGGTTCAACAAATCGTGCGACATGACAAAACCTCACTGTAGAGAACAGACAAGCTGATTTTGAATAAATATATAAATATAACGAAGCGGTTTGCAATACCAGAACAATGTAAAAATTAGGCAAAAGGCAATGTCGCAGCGCAATGGTAGTCGGTCTATCCGGACACTCGCCAAGCTGTTAGAAGGGATCATCTGAAAGAGTAGCCTTCACCGCGTACGTGCCAGGATGGAACGTCTATAACCGATTCAAAGGCTTAGGCGGAAGCGCATGCCAAAATATATGCCCGAATGGCGTTGACTTCCTACACTATGTGAGCAGGAACTAACATTCAGGTATGAGACTACAGGATGCGTGCTCTTGTCGCTCGACATCAGCAAAGCTTCTGATTCCTGCCATCGTGCTGAAGAGGTGCACAGCGAAGCTTGCTCCAGTTCCTTCGCGCCTCTTCCTAATATCTTACAAATTCGGCACTTTCTCAGAAAACTGGAAATTTGTTCATGCCCAGCCCATCCCCATAAAAAGGATCTAAGACGGACCCTTAAAACTACAGGCCTATTTATAGCACTGCCTTTTGTTATGAGTAAGGTGATGAAGAGGTGCATAAATCGGGAGCTGCTGGAGTACCCTGAACATCACGGCTTGATTAGCGGCAGGTTTCCAGGAATAGCAGTCGGGACCCTTTCACACCGACGGGTCGTCGGCGATCTAGCTTTCTTCTATCGCTATGTCAACGGGCGCAAACTTTATGCTCTGGATAGTAAGGATCGTCCGTCATCTTATAAATAGCTATATTGATTCTGCTTAAAAATTGTTCTTGTAGTTTTTCGTCGTGTTCCGGCTGAACCACCATCTTTAATAGCAGTAAACACACTGATGTACTGGTTAATCAAACAATTCCTGTTCAGAAAACGTTTTAACAAACACTTCCAAAAATCCTGTTTTAGGTAGAGTCGATTTAGCCTTAAAATCGTTATACCAATTTTTGCAAGAACACTGATGTATGCCATTCAGAAAAAAGTTATATATCACAAGTCGTGACCAAAAACGAAACCTCGCACAGGATCGCCTTTTAAGGGTGGTCTTCTATGTAACGTTTTTTCCTCAAGGGCTTCATTAAAAAGATACGGGGTGTTGAAGTTTAAAAATAAAAAACAATTTTTTCTAATACCTTCAAAACCGTCAACTGGAATGAAGTAAAATTTGGTATGTGGATTTACCTAAGTATTGTCCAGATTCAAAAGGCTCTACTTAAAATTATCGTGCACCAGTAGCGGAGATACAGGGGATTAGTGGTATTATTTTTCCAAATAAAAATAGTACGCCACTGCTTTTTTCCGATACGCGCAATTTTTCAAATTTTACCTTCAATTCGCTACAAATAATTACTCTTGTGTTTTTCCCTAGAGTGCATTGTTTTCGTAAATATAAAGAAAAACAAATTAGATAATCAAGGCTTTATTTCATAAATGTTCAAAAAGACCATCATTCTGACGGATACAAGTGCGGTACATTTTTGATAATGAAAAACGTATATACGCAGAATTGTTTGTGGCTTGAATTTGACGAAACGCATTATCTATTCTTTCTTGTAACTGATCAACAGTATTAATTTGTTCAGCATACACTAGTTGTTTAAAAGCGCCCCGCAAAAAGAAATCCAGGGGGTTCAAATCAGAAGACCTCGCAGGCCAATGTACGGATCCGTTTCTGCCAATCCATCGTTGTCTAAAATGATTATGTTATGTCACGATGAACATGCGGTGGGGCACCGTCGAGCTGATACCACATTCGTACTCTCGTTGCTAACGGAACATTATCTAACACATTTTCTATGTAATTCTCTAGAAAATGTAAGTACGAATTTGCATTTAAACGTTGTGGCAATACGTGCATAAACAGTTGGCCATTTAAAATGCCGCACCAGATATTTGAAAATCTGTGTTGAAACGAGTAGATTCTTAGGCAACAGGGATTTTCTAACGACCAAATATGTTCATTATGAGAATTAAAGGTTCCAGTCCTCGTAAAAAGCGATTCATCTGACCTCAAAACCAAATAAATAAAATCTGCATTTTGATTATGCATTTGTAGTAACCACTCACAAAAATTTCGCCATGGCACTTCGTCGCCGGGTTGCATACATTGCACATTTTGCCGATGGTAAGAATGTAAAACCTCCGGATATAAAAAGACTTTTGAACAGTATGCCGGACACCATGACCTCTAACTCCAGGAAGTTTTCCACTGCCATATTGCCGAAGTCTCAGAAATGAACGCGGAAAACCTTTGGGGTAGGTTGGCGTCTGTTAGGAAATCTACGTTGATACTTCCGAGAAGCCACTAAAGCATTTCCATTACACAAAAATAATATCGGCATATTCATCATTACTAAATTATATTTCACAACACTCAAAATGGAAAACAGAAGCTTTTTACTTAACTTTTACAAAAAAAAAAAATGATAGCAATAACGATAACAACCATATAACACATAACTTTGACAAACTGCGTCCCAAGAAACGTTCAAGTTGATATCAAGGCCTCCTATTTCATTTTGAAACTAATTGTATCTTGGCTCTCCATGAATGATCTAATTTTTTTCATTTTTTTTTTACAAAAACAGTGTACTCTAAGAAGAAAACACAAGTGTAATTATTTGTAGCAAATTGAAGGTAAGATTTGAAAAATTGCACGTTCCGAAAAAAAAACAGTATCGTACTTTTTTATTTGGAAAAATAATGCCACTAATCCCTTGCCACTGGTGCACGTTAAATTTAAGTTAAGACTTATGAATGTGGACAATATTTAGGTAAATCCACATACCAAATTTTAGTTCATTCCAGTTGACGATTTAGAAGATATTAAAAAAATTGTTTTTTATTTTTAAACTTCAGCACCCCGAATCTTTTTAATGGAGCCCTCGAGGAAAAAATGTTACATAGAAGACCCTCCTTAAAATCCCGTGTATGATGTTTCATTTTTGGTCACGACTTGTGAATCACCCTGTACACATACATGATAATATATCCTTTGACAGATTTGCGTTTATCAACTTGCCCTTCAATTTTTCTGACATCCTCTATACAACAACTCCCAGAGACAACAGTTAAAAGATCACGATGTTACCTAGAGTCGAATTGCCTATTGTAGAGCTATCCATTTATTAACAAGGTTTGCGGTATTCTTGTTTCACATAAGAAAGGTATCACAATATTACTTATCCGATGAAATTTATTACTACTGCACTTGCACTTGGCTCCCGGCTCGGCTCTATGCGGGCAGTATGTGCAGAACAAATTGTAACGTGCTTTTCATCCATTAGACAACTGACAGGCACTTTATAAGCAGTAGAAATTACGTAGATCTATAAAACCTAGACTTGGGAGAAGTGTGGTATTCCAACTAGGTAGCCCAGGAACTACTGATCGTAACTAACAACTAAAAGTATTTTTATTACAAAAGGCGTAGTTTATTATAATAAGCGGAAGCTTTTTGTCGTTTAGCCGACAAATGAAACCTCACATCTAGGAAGGAAACACGTTAGAAAGAATTGGATACCATCTTTAGAGCAGCCACAAAAGTATCTTAGCATCTGCTCGAAAAAAATATTCTGATTTTTTTTTCTCGTAATGTTATTCAAAAAGGAACCCTTTTGACGAAAGTTAATATGCATCTCAAAGATTTTTGAGAATTTGAATTAATTCTGCCCATTTCCCACTGTGTGCCGCCCCGACTACATTGTCCGTACTCGATTGATTGGTGGCACTTCTCTTACGGGCGGTCTCGGGACACTTCGGCACCCATGTGCCTTCGGCGATCTGTGTCTTTAATACAGCTATGTTGACAAGCTTTGCATCTCAAAGCTCTCCTCCATGATGCGGTCACGCGACGAACCTGCTAGACTGACCCGCCAAACTCCGGCCTCTCATCCCAACGGTGTCAAACTTTTTACATCCCCGGACCAGTTCTACAAATCTTAGGCAGTTCAATATTCGAGTTAGTAGTGTGTCTCCAAGCTACTTATCGCAATTGCGGCGGCTTCAATTTAGAAAGCGTATAACACGACAGCATTTGACTCATAAGACTAAAAATAGTGCATATTTTTTATGGATCCATTAAGATCAAGACAGTGAATTCAAAATGCTGTTCAATTTACATCTGTGAATAAACCCCTTATATTCCCCGTTTGAGCCTCAAGGGGAACGCAATTCAATATCCGTGTAACCATTTGTTGGATAATAAGAGCAGGATCTAGCTTCAGATTGCATCTTTAGTCTGCGTATCTAGGAGCATATTAGATTCTCGCAATAGTCTCTGCTTAATTGTTGTAAAGTAATTCGTCTTTTGCATCATGATTGTTCTTAAACCTCGATGAAAATAGCTTTTCGATACTTATAAGATCCACCAAGTTACTCAAATAGCACAAGTATATGAAACTTCATGAATTAATACTCTATTCTATTATTTTCTTAATTTCATCACAGATACAAGTGTCACTTAAAATTTACAACCGAATATAAACTAATTTTGAAAACAATAACTATTTAAAAAACTTATGTAGCATACAGGTTTGTCTCGAACCGATTTTAGAAGATGAATGAAGTACCAAATCATTTGAATTTCCTAAGCTGAGTTAAGGGAGCATTTTGAAATGCGAAAGTGTATCCCTGTATCTTTTGTTGAAAAAGTTTCCTTACCTTAGCCTCTAATGTCTCGAGCTGAGCCATCCTTGGTTCTACAATTGTAGGTTGCAGAGTCGTCTGAAACAGAAAACCACATATAAATGCAAGAGAAGGGATATGTAATCAATCTCATCACGACCAGAATAACCCAAACTTTAAGTAACTCAAGGTACCTTACGTAAAAAGATCGTTCAAACAGATTAAGTCCAAGTCATCTCTAGCCGCGAAAAAAAAAACTTGTAATATGTTTACATACCGGACCAAATTCACTATCACTGTGACTTTATTTTCCTAAAAGAACCAGAGGCCAATAATTCCAGCTAAGGAATTTGCTCACCACACTGTGACCCTAGGTGGATGCAAAGGAATCTGATGCAATTCTCGAGGATTGATGTCAGCCCAGTAGCGCATGTTTTGTTTATTGATGGTTCCACGTAAATAAAAATGGGCTTCATTATAAAAAAAAGACAATAGCATCCTCACGTGCGACTTCGAGGAGGCGCTCACACGCGTTCATCTGAGAACTGGAGTCACGTTCAGAAGAATTATGAAGAGTTCTCCTTACAGAACGTCCGGAAAATCCAAGAGCAGACGTATGTCTGATCCCAGAACGCCGTGGTAATCGCAACATTGAAGCTCCCAATGTTCCAACGTTTTGAGGGCGCAGGGACTTTAGTTCTTCGTCATGTCGCACTTGCAATTTGTCTGAACGTAACAAGTGACTCCCGGTCCGGGACAACAGCGATCCCAGAACGTCCGCTCGAAAAGTAGGCCTCAACGTATGATGGCGACTGAAGTGTGTTGGGACAAAACTGTCCCGCCTCTCGAACGAGACCACTAGCGCTTAAAAAAAAGTTTTGCTGCCGCACCTTGTATTTTATATAGATATCTGTTTTTCACATTTTGTTAGCCCCGAAGAAGAAATCAAACAAATGTCCTAATATCTACTTTTTGAGTAAAGAGAGGACTAACTTTTGTTGAACCTGGACTTGATTTCAAGACGAAACGTATTAAATCCCCAACTAATCAGCAGCTTTTTCTGATTGCATTCGACGGAGTCCCACTAACCCACTATACATAATGTTTATGTATGTGAACGTACGATTAACGAAAAAATTAATTGCCTCCTCCTACATCCATAAGTAATTTATAGCTTTTGCAATAACGAAATAATCTGCAACAGCATCCTCCCAGCAAACAAAGATAAATTACCTTCAATTAATTCATCGAATACTGAAAAGCTCTCGTTGCCTGACAGATCGCCTGCGATCAGGTAGCCTACGTAAAATTAGGCTAAGAGCTTGTGAATAGAATTGCAGTTCATCACGTTCTAGAATTTCACATTCAGTGGTCGCTGGTTAGCTTTTTCGTCATGGTCTGAAGCGATACATGCTAGGATGATGCCATTAAGTTTTTCAGACTGAGTATAAAAATTTCTAAGAATTGAAGGTTTCGCTACAAAACAAAAAATTATCGATCCAAGCCAAAGTCTATATCTACATTAAGCTCAGTGGCATTGAAGTATGTCTATGACTATATACCTTCGCTTTTTACAGCCCTTATCCGAATTATTTGCTGATTTCCTTTTTACTACATTTTTTGTCAGATCCTTTATTACAGATGTCTAGCAGTATTGAGGTTATGGTGTATCTTCAATCCGGAGACGTTAATTTTAAGAGTAAGATGGATGAAAGTGTTGCGGTTCCAAAAACAACGTCCTAGATCGAAGCAGCCGCGCAGGCAGAAGCCTAAACTCCGGAACACCGCGGCTGCTATGATGATCCCAAAGAAATTTTGTTCATACGATTTTTAAACTGCCTAAGGTTAGTAGAACTGGGAAAAGCTTCCTCTTGTAGATTGTTCCACAATCTCGACACCCCCGGGACAAAGGAGCAGTCGTATCGGCCAGTTCTGGATGTACGAAGTTCGACACGGTTAGGATGGGACGCAAAAGTCAGGCGGGTCTGCCTGGCAGGCACATCGCGCGGCGGCATCATGGAAGAGAGCTCTGAGGAGCAAAGCCCTTTGGTGTAGCGGTCGAAAAGAGCTAGATCGCCGACGGCTCGCCGGTGCCAAAGGGTCCCGAGACTGTCTGTTAGAGAAGAGCCATCGACCAGTCGGACCGCCCTCCTCTGGACAGCATCGGGCATGGACAATGTAGTCGGGGCGGCAGCACCCCAAACGTGTGAGCAATACTCGAGGCTAGGCCTTATCTGGGCCTTGTATAGAGAGAGAAGATCATGCGGAGAAAAGTACTTCTTAGCCCTAAACAAATATCCTAGCTTTTTCCCAGCAGCTGCTGCTATTGAGGAGATGTGTTTTGGAAGCATTGAACTGTACAAGATTGTTGCGTCCCCAAGCAGTGATAGCCTCCAGGTCTCTTGTCAGAGAGGAAGTCGTCGCTAGTCTTCTTCTTTCCAGCTCTGCGGTAGAGATCAGCTTGTCACTCTGAATTCCTGCATTTAGAGTGCTGTCATCAGCGAAGCTGTGGATTGGGCTGATCGTGCAGGAAAGGAGGTCGTTGATATGCAAGAGAAACACTGTCGGAGCCAAGACCGATCCCTGAGGATCACCCACGTTGACGTTGTCGGATCAAGAGGAGAACCCGTCAATTGCTACGGATATCTTGCGGCCAGAGATAAATTCAGCCACCCATCTGCAAAGCTTTTCTGGAAGGCCATAGGATGGAAGTTTGCTTAAGAGGGCAGCCTGCCACAGCTGATCGAACGCTTTCGTGATGTCAAGAGTAACGACATGAGCCTCACTATAAGACTGGATGAGTTTACTCCACAATTGCGTGACGTAGGCTAGGAGGTCCCCTGTGAATCGTTGATGCCAGAAACCATACTGCCTGTCGCTAATCAAGCTGTGACTTTCGAGGTAGTCCAGATCCGTTTTGTTTGGGCTGGGTTGGACATGAGCAAATTTCCAGTTATCTGGGAAGGTGCCGGATTCATAAGATACCTGGAAGAGACGCGAAAGAACTGGAGCAAGCTCCGCTGCACACCTCTTCAGTACAATGGCAGAAATCAAGTCCGGACCAGAAGCTTTGTTGATGTCGAGAGACAAGAGCACTCGTCTTACGGTCTTATGCCTGAATGTTACCTCCAGCATAGTGTAGGGAACCCTTCGAATTGACGGCACTTGGGCGTTGGGGGGAACGTCCATGGTGGAGTTGGCAACAAAGATCTTGGCTAGCACTTCCGCATTGGCCTTTGAGTCGAGTACAATAGTTCCATCGTGACATGTAAGTGGTGGAAGGCTACTGTGTGAGAAGTTCTTTTCAATCTGCTTGGCCAGCGTCCAGAAAGACCGACTGCCGTTGCGCTGCGACATTACCCTGTGCCTAACTTTCATATCGTGCTGGTTTTTGGCATTGCGAACCTACCTTGGTTATATTTGTTTCTGGTTGGACCCTGGTTTGGGCACGTTCACTGTGTGAGGGATGTATTCCTCCATTCCGACGTGGATAATTTCGGTTATCGAAGAACAGGCAGCACGACCTGCTCCATCGGTCTTGTTTGAGCCCAACCAAAGATCATTATGGGCATTGAAATCACCGAGAAGAACTACCTCTGAAGCGGGGTGATTGATGATGCGGCTGAAGTTCCGATCGATCACGCTTTGATCGAAACGGTAAAAAGGCAGCAGTGACGAAAATTTGCCATTACCACTTCTACTGACGTAATTTAGGTCCAAATAAACATAAATCGATGCGGTTTTCACGTAGTTCGATTGTATTACGGGCTTTCTATGTACTGTAAGAGTTTTATCTCCCTCCTCCAAAATCTTCCTCAAAGTGAGGAGAAACGCGAAAAAATTGATATTACATTAAAATAAACCTGGAGAAATGCGGTTTTCACGTCAATTGATTAGAAAAAGCATATTTTACTTACGCTAAGTTCAAATCCGTGCTATCTCGTTCACAGATACCGCAAATTGACCCCCCTTTAAAACCTAATATTTTAGAAGCTATAATATCATCTATAGCTTTTCAAAACCGCCCAAGACCAAAATGTTTTGGACACTTCTCGCATGTATATGATCTAGTCAATCACACCATATCAGCCGTTTCCCCAAACCAAGTCCGGAACCCTCCGTTTCTGACCCCTCTTTATTTATACATGACAAATTTGAAAAAATCTATTATTCGTCAAAACAGCCGAAGACCCAAAATTTTTTTACATTTCTGGCATCAATATAATCTACCTTATCACTCCCTACTAGCCGTTTCCCCAAACCAAGTCCGGAACCCTCCGCTTTTGACCCCTCTTTATTTATACCTACATGACAAATTTGAAAAATCTATTATTCGTCAAAACAGCCGACGACCCAAAATTTTTTTACATTTCTGGCATCAATATAATCTACCTTATCACTCCCTATTAGCCGTTTCCCCAAACCAAGTCCGGAACCCTCCGTTTTTGACCCCTCTTTATTTATACATGACAAATTTGAAAAAATCTATTATTCGTCAAAACAGCCGAAGACCCAAAATTTTTTTACATTTCTGGCATCAATATAATCTACCTTATCACTCCCTACTAGCCGTTTCCCCAAAGCAAGTCCGGAACCCTCCGTTTTTGACCCCTCTTTATTTATACATGACGAATTTGAAAAAATCTATTATTCGTCAAAACAGCCGAAGACCCAAAATTTTTTTACATTTCTGGCATCAGTATAATCCACTTTATCACTCCCTACTAGCCGTTTCCCCAAACCAAGTCCGGAACCCTCCGTTTTTGACCCCTCTTTATTTATACCTACATGACAAATTTGAAAAATCTATTATTCGTCAAAACAGCCGACGACCCAAAATTTTTTTACATTTCTGGCATCAATATAATCTACCTTATCACTCCCTATTAGCCGTTTCCCCAAACCAAGTCCGGAACCCTCCGTTTTTTACCCCTCTTTATTTATACATGACAAATTTGAAAAAATCTATTATTCGTCAAAACAGCCGAAGACCCAAAATTTTTTTACATTTCCGGCATCAGTATAATCCACTTTACAACTCCCTACTAGCCGTTTCAACAAACCAAGTCCGGAACCCTCCGTTTTTGACCCCTCTTTATTTATACATGAGAAATTTGAAAAAATCTATTATTCGTCAAAACAGCCGAAGACCCAAAATTTTTTACATTTCTGGCATCAATATAATCTACCTTATCACTCCCTACTAGCCGTTTCCCCAAAGCAAGTCCGGAACCCTCCGTTTTTGACCCCTCTTTATTTATACATGAGAACTTTGAAAAAATCTATTATTCGTCAAAACAGCCGAAGACCCAAAATTTTTTTACATTTCTGGCATCAATATAATCTACCTTATCACTCCCTACTAGCCGTTTCCCCAAACCAAGTCCGGAACCCTCCGTTTTTGAGCCCTCTTTATTTATACATGACAAATTTGAAAAAATCTATTATTCGTCAAAACAGCCGAAGACCCAAAATTTTTTTACATTTCTGGCATCAGTATAATCCACTTTATCACTCCCTACTAGCCGTTTCCCCAAAGCAAGTCCGGAACCCTCCGTTTTTGACCCCTCTTTATTTATACATGACAAATTTGAAAAAATCTATTATTCGTCAAAACAGCCGAAGACCCAAAATTTTTTTACATTTCTGGCATCAATATAATCTACCTCATCACTCCCTACTAGCCGTTTCCCCAAACCAAGTCCGGAACACTCCATTTTTGACCCCTCTTTATTTATACATGACAAATTTGAAAAAATCTATTATTCGTCAAAACAGCCGAAGACCCAAAATTTTTTTACATTTCTGGCATCAATATAATCTACCTCATCACTCCCTACTAGCCGTTTCCCCAAACCAAGTCCGGAACCCTCCGTTTTTGACCCCTCTTTATTTATACATGAGAAATTTGAAAAAATCTATTATTCGTCAAAACAGCGGAAGACCCAACATTTTTTTACGTTTCTGGCATCAATATAATCTACCTTATCACTCCCTACTAGCCGTTTCCCCAAACCAAGTCCGGAACCCTCCGTTTTTGACCCCTCTTTATTTATACATGACAAATTTGAAAAAATCTATTATTCGTCAAAACAGCCGAAGACCCAAAATTTTTTTACATTTCTGGCATCAGTATAATCCACTTTATCATTCCCTACTAGCCGTTTCCCCAAACCAAGTCCGGAACCCTCCGTTTTTGACCCCTCTTTATTTATACATGAGAAATTTGAAAAAATCTATTATTCGTCAAAAAAGCCGAAGACCCAAATTTTTTTTACATTTCTGGCATCAATATAATCTACCTTATCACTCCCTATTAGCCGTTTCCCCAAACCAAGTCCGGAACCCTCCGTTTTTGACCCCTCTTTATTTATACATGACAAATTTGAAAAAATCTATTATTCGTCAAAACAGCCGAAGACCCAAAATTTTTGTACATTTCTGGCATCAGTATAATCCACTTTATCACTTCCTACTAGCCGTTTCCCCAAAGCAAGTCCGGAACCCTCCGTTTTTGACCCCTCTTTATTTATACATGACAAATTTGAAAAAATCTATTATTCGTCAAAACAGCCGAAGACCCAAAATTTTTTTACATTTCTGGCATCAATATGATCTATCTTATCACTCTCTACTAGCCGTTTCCCCAAAGCAAGTCCGGAACCCTCCGTTTTTGACCCCTCTTTATTTATACATGACAAATTTGAAAAAATCTATTATTCGTCAAAACAGCCGAAGACCCAAAATTTTTTTACATTTCTGGCATCAATATAATCTACCTTATCACTCCCTACTAGCCGTTTCCCCAAACCAAGTCCGGAACCCTCCGTTTTTGACCCCTCTTTATTTATACATGACAAATTTGAAAAAATCTATTATTCGTCAAAACAGCCGAAGACCCAAAATTTTTTTACATTTCTGGCATCAATATAATCTACCTCATCACTCCCTACTAGCTGTTTCCCCAAACCAAGTCCGGAACACTCCGTTTTTGACCCCTCTTTATTTATACATGACAAATTTGAAAAAGTCTATTATTCGTCAAAACAGCCGAAGACCCAAAATTTTTTTACATTTCTGGCATCAGTATAATCCACTTTATCATTCCCTACTAGCCGTTTCCCCAAACCAAGTCCGGAACCCTCCGTTTTTGACCCGTCTTTATTTATACATGACAAATTTGAAAAAATCTATTATTCGTCAAAACAGCCGAAGACCCAAAATTTTTTTACATTTCTGGCATCAGTATAATCCACTTTATCATTCCCTACTAGCCGGTTCCCCAAACCAAGTCCGGAACCCTCCGTTTTTGACCCCTCTTTATTTATACATGAGAAATTTGAAAAAATCTATTATTCGTCAAAAAAGCCGAAGACCCAAATTTTTTTTACATTTCTGGCATCAATATAATCTACCTCATCACTCCCTACTAGCCGTTTCCCCAAACCAAGTCCGGAACACTCCGTTTTTGACCCCTCTTTATTTATACATGACAAATTTGAAAAAATCTATTATTCGTCAAAACAGCCGAAGACCCAAAATTTTTTTACATTTCTGGCATCAGTATAATCCACTTTATCATTCCCTACTAGCCGTTTCCCCAAACCAAGTCCGGAACCCTCCGTTTTTGACCCCTCTTTATTTATACATGAGAAATTTGAAAAAATCTATTATTCGTCAAAAAAGCCGAAGACCCAAATTTTTTTTACATTTCTGGCATCAATATAATCTACCTTATCACTCCCTATTAGCCGTTTCCCCAAACCAAGTCCGGAACCCTCCGTTTTTGACCCCTCTTTATTTATACATGACAAATTTGAAAAAATCTATTATTCGTCAAAACAGCCGAAGACCCAAAATTTTTTTACATTTCTGGCATCAATATAATCTACCTCATCACTCCCTACTAGCCGTTTCCCCAAACCAAGTCCGGAACACTCCATTTTTGACCCCTCTTTATTTATACATGACAAATTTGAAAAAATCTATTATTCGTCAAAACAGCCGAAGACCCAAAATTTTTTTACATTTCTGGCATCAATATAATCTACCTCATCACTCCCTACTAGCCGTTTCCCCAAACCAAGTCCGGAACCCTCCGTTTTTGACCCCTCTTTATTTATACATGAGAAATTTGAAAAAATCTATTATTCGTCAAAACAGCGGAAGACCCAAAATTTTTTTACGTTTCTGGCATCAATATAATCTACCTTATCACTCCCTACTAGCCGTTTCCCCAAACCAAGTCCGGAACCCTCCGTTTTTGACCCTTCTTTATTTATACATGACAAATTTGAAAAAATCTATTATTCGTCAAAACAGCCGAAGACCCAAAATTTTTTTACATTTCTGGCATCAGTATAATCCACTTTATCATTCCCTACTAGCCGTTTCCCCAAACCAAGTCCGGAACCCTCCGTTTTTGACCCCTCTTTATTTATACATGAGAAATTTGAAAAAATCTATTATTCGTCAAAACAGCCGAAGACCCAAATTTTTTTTACATTTCTGGCATCAATATAATCTACCTTATCACTCCCTATTAGCCGTTTCCCCAAACCAAGTCCGGAACCCTCCGTTTTTGACCCCTCTTTATTTATACATGACAAATTTGAAAAAATCTATTATTCGTCAAAACAGCCGAAGACCCAAAATTTTTGTACATTTCTGGCATCAGTATAATCCACTTTATCACTTCCTACTAGCCGTTTCCCCAAAGCAAGTCCGGAACCCTCCGTTTTTGACCCCTCTTTATTTATACATGACAAATTTGAAAAAATCTATTATTCGTCAAAACAGCCGAAGACCCACAATTTTTTTACATTTCTGGCATCAATATAATCTACCTTATCACTCTCTACTAGCCGTTTCCCCAAAGCAAGTCCGGAACCCTCCGTTTTTGACCCCTCTTTATTTATACATGACAAATTTGAAAAAATCTATTATTCGTCAAAACAGCCGAAGACCCAAAATTTTTTTACATTTCTGGCATCAATATAATCTACCTCATCACTCCCTACTAGCCGTTTCCCCAAACCAAGTCCGGAACACTCCGTTTTTGACCCCTCTTTATTTATACATGACAAATTTGAAAAAATCTATTATTCGTCAAAACAGCCGAAGACCCAAAATTTTTTTACATTCCTGGCATCAGTATAATCCACTTTATCACTCCCTACTAGCCGTTTCCCCAAAGCAAGTCCGGAACCCTCCGTTTTTGACCCCTCTTTATTTATACATGACAAATTTGAAAAAATCTATTATTCGTCAAAACAGCCGAAGACCCAAATTTTTTTTACATTTCTGGCATCAATATAATCTACCTTATCACTCCCTACTAGCCGTTTCCCCAAACCAAGTCCGGAACCCTCCGTTTTTGACCCCTCTTTATTTATACATGACAAATTTGAAAAAATCTATTATTCGTCAAAAACGGAGGGTTCCGGACTTGGTTTGGGGAAACGGCTAGTAAGGAGTGATAAAGTGGATTATACTGATGCCAGAAATGTAAAAAAATTTTGGGTCTTCGGCTGTTTTGACGAATAATAGATTTTTTCAAATTTGACATGTATAAATAAAGAGGGGTCAAACACGGAGCGTTGCGGACTTGGTTTGGGGAAACGGCTAGTAGGGAGTGATAAAGTGAATTATACTGATGCCAGAAATGTAAAAAAATTTTGGGTCTTCGGCTGTTTTGACGAATAATAGATTTTTTCAAATTTGTCATGTATAAATAAAGAGGGGTCAGAAACGGAGGGTTCCGGACTTGGTTTGGGGAAACGGCTGATATGGTGTGATTAACTAGATCATATACATGCGAGAAGTGTCCAAAACATTTTGGTCTTGGGCGGTTTTGAAAAGCTATAGATGATTATATAGCTTCTAAAATATTAGGTTTTAAAGGGGGGTCAATTTGTGGTATCTGTGAACGAGATAGCACGGATTTGAACTTAGCGTAAGTAAAATATGCTTTTTCTAATCAATTGACGTGAAAACCGCATTTCTCCAGGTTTATTTTAATTTAATATCAATTTTTTCGCGTTTCTCCTCACTTTGAGGAAGATTTTGGAGGAGGGAGATAAAACTCTTACAGTACATAGAAAGCCCTTAATACAATCGAACTACGTGAAAACCGCATCGATTTATGTTTATTTGGACCTAAATTACGTCAGTAGAAGTGGTAATGGCAAATTTTCGTCACTGCTGCCTTTTTACCGTTTCGATCAGAGCGTGATCGATCGGAACTTCAGCCGCATGATTGATGTTCAGGAAGTCGATCTGGACGGAGATGTATTGGAGTAGGTCATCCCAGTTATGGTCCGAGGGAGAGGGTTAAAGGTAGCAGATAAATGTGTGTTGTGATCTGTTGGAGTTGAGGCGAAGCCACAGAATGTCCTTCCGGCCTGATTCCAAAGAAACATCTCTGGAGCAGGAAAGATTGCTGCGGACAAAAGCCACAACTCCCCCGTTCTTTCTCAGATTGGGGTGCACCTCGTAGTTTGGGAAGTTAAGATGGTTAATCGGTGCAGACTCGGAGATTCTTGTCTCCGCCAAGAAAAGCACTGCGTGATGATTGGATTGCAGGTAAGGATGAACAGCTTCAATGTTGTTAATTCCGCAGATGTTCGAAAAACAAATTTTATCTTCGATGTTGTTCTCTCGAGCCCACCCTCCACCCGGACATTCCGAGAGTGGAGTGAGTTTACGTCCGGAGTTCTCAGTGCTCGAGGGATCCATCATCATTAATTTCTTTGTTTTGGAAGATAACCGACTGCATAGCTCAGGTGTGGAAACATGGGGAAATTTATAAGATACCCTGGGAAAAGCTGGCGGATGGTACCGCCTCGGTCGACTGGTCCTTGTCTACCACCTACTAGACTAGGTTAAGACTACCTTTTCCTGAAATGCTTTATATGTTCAGTCCATGATAATATTCTGAATTTTCATCCAGTGTGTGACAGCATGGTTTAAGTCACATTTTAGGCAAGACTAGTCTGTCTCTGAGGTACAGATATTAATAAAAGCTGAACGGAATCAAAAGATCTTAACGTACCGACCGAAAATCCAACATCGAGCAAACGAATGCAAGCACATGCGACGTTGGCGTTTGTTGTTGGAAAGTATTGGAATGCGCTCGTCTACACCTAAATTTAGTTTCGAGTTGGACCGCGTCGGGTTAAGTTCGGTGCTAATGTCCAGCGACAAGTCTATTCTCATCGAATGCAGACAAACGACTAAATACTAGAAGCGCAACAAATCCTGTCCAGACCAAATCAAACCTCCCTTTGATGTACCGATCAAGGTGCGAACTCAATCGAAGGCCGACCTTGGAAATCGTTGGCTTATGTCGGCTCGCGTCGTACACCCCGATTCGAACACCACCACATGTGCCTTGCAAAAATGCGAGAACACCACATCGTCTGAAACGTGCGCAGGAGCGGACTCTCTAGCATCCCTCGCGCTTCCTTGATGGGAGTGCTACGATATGTATTCAGATTTTATTGCAGTGCTCAGTTTTGGAACCTCAGGAACCAATTCAAATATGGATCAAAGATGTGTTCGCCATTGAAATAAAGCAGATTCTGGACATAAAATGAAAAGCTAGGTTTCATTCTAAACTATAATAATTATACTATCCTCAACAGACATGATCTCAGTAATTTTTTTCACTACCTGTAGTGAGAAATTACGTTGCTGTTCCTTAGACTAACGAAACAGCTCGTATACCAAAAGAGCCTTCCCACATTTTACAGGCGCCAGGCGAAAAGCCATGCAGTGACCTAATATGATAATTTACCTCGTATGCCGGTACTCGCTTGAATAAACGCAGACAAATGAGAACGTAATATTACTGAAACTGAAACTGGATACCAACACGTAGTAGGTAGATAACTTGTCAGATGATCTGTGCTAAGGATTTTCGCTATCCAAAATTTATTTATTTCCTGATGACATGTACATTGTACAACTGTACGAAAAACGTCAATAAAAAAGTATGTATATCTGTTAATACAGACAGGAAATATAAGAAATTCTACCCTCACCATTGGGATATCGGAAAATGTAAGAGATACGAAGTCACATAAAAGGTAGCAAAGTTGCGTACTTAGGTAATCAACAATATGCCGCTTAGAAAGTGCTTCCGGAGAGAGACGGGAAAACAGAATTTTCCCAAAATCGTGTTAATTTTTTCGTGACTTTATATTCAGAGGGATTTCAAAATAAATTGCATGTTGTCATTGTTACTTATTCTCCTCTACGACTTTGTTTTTTCATAAGTATAATGGAATTTTTTTACGTTTGAATCGACTTAGATTTAGTGATGTATCTCCTTAGTTGGCGATGAGTTTGTGATAATGAAAATTATAAAAAAATAACAAGGTATGGGGAAACCTGAACACAAAACTGAAAATTTTATTGATGGTAATAACAATAATAATCATGAATAAGAAGAGATATATCATAGCAGATGATCAAAATATTGTCCGCTATTTTGTAGGCAAAACCTGATTCTTCTCTGTACATTGTTTACTGCTCGATTTATTTCTCTTCTTCTTAGTCTTTCAAACTCTGTTGCTATGTTCAATTTGAGATCTCGTCTGATATACGAAACAAAAGACATCTGATAATTTCAAGACCTACCTAGGAACTTCTGTTCTTTAGGAATAACTAAGGTTTGGTAATGTGAATGTATGAGATATTATACATTTTTGAGATCAAAGTTTGAGACTTTATTCATCTGCGCAAAAATCCAATATGGCGTCAGTAATAAAAAATAAAGGTAATGCTGGAATACGAGATGAAACGTTATATTGAAATTCAAATTATGCCGTCTCGTAGAAGAGGAGAAGTGGCAATGTTAACATGCAATTTATTTTGGAATCCCTTCTAAAATAAAGCAAGGAAAAAATTAAAGTTTAGTGATTTTGGATAAATCTGGTAGGCGAAACATATGACTGTCTGACAATTTCAAGACCTTCCTAGGAAATTTTACTTTTTGTTAAATAACTAAGGTTTGGCAACAATGTGTGACGTATTATACATTTTTTGAACAAGTTTTAAAAACTATCCATCTGTACAAAAATCCAATATGGGATCTATAAGAAAAATAAATTCGATGCTGGCGGACAAGACATACTGAAGTTCTAGATAACGTAAGTAAGTAAAGAGAGTACTTTGAATTTTGAAACTTTCCATTAGGCATTTTGTTGATTACCGAAATATACAACTTTGTCCCCAGTTAAGCAACTTCTGAGTAACATTTCTCTCACCTTTCATTTAAAGACTAGAATGCTCTTTATGTTGGGTGGTAAATGATTATAGATTTCAATAAGCAACGCAGTCAATTGTTGGTCACTAATTCTAAATTGTGTTGTGCCACTAATAGATTGTGAGCGTATCCTTGTGTTCCTTAATGATATGCGAATATTCAAGGGTGTGAATCTACATGAAAAATTAATGTTAGTTTGCTTTATAAACTATGGTACAAATATGTTTCCTCACAAATACTCGGGGTGTTAAGAAGTTTTAGGAAAAAATGGAAATTAATTAATATTTTCAGAACCGCTTCAGATAGTTCACTAATATTTAGTACGTAGTGAAAGTTAATAAAGTTGCATATTTTTCAATGCAAAAATAATTTTTAGCTTTAACAGTGGCGTGCGTACGGGAATTAACGATATTTTTTAAGAAAAAAAGTAGTACGACAATAGTTTTTTGCCAAATAAAAATTATTTTTAAATTCCCCGTTTAATTCAAAACAAATAGTCTCTCTTAAAATGTTTAGCTTCGATGCGCCGTTTTTGAGAAAAAATAAAAACCGTTCTATTGTCTAACTTGCAAAATTGCTGTTAATTTAATTGGAAAAATTAAACACATTAGGGGTAATAAACAACTGACAACATAAACATAACATTAGTTAAACGAAATGATTACAAAAATTGTTGAAAATAGCCCCCTTCACTTAGTATGCATGCTTCCTCCGCCCTCCTTCTCATGGAATTGCGCACTCGTTGAAATATCTCTGGAGTGTTTTTTATTCTATCACAAGCTGCAACTATTCTTTCTCTTAATTCCTCTACAGTGTTAATGGGACTTGTGTACACTAGAGACTTAAGATAGCCCCACAAAAAGAAATCTAAACTCTTGAGGTCTGGGGACCTTGGTGGCCATTCTTGGGGCCCACCGCGGCCAATCCAACGATTTGGATTAACAGTTTGTAAATAATTACGAACCGCTACACTGAAATGCGCTGGTGCACCTTCATGCATGTACCACATATTGTTTCTTATTACTAACGGAACATCATCAAGCAGCAAAGGCAACTGTTGTTCAACAAAATTGAGGTAAGTCTATCCGTCAAGTCGTCCCGGCAAGAAGAATGGGCCAATAAAGTGGTTGCCAATAATTCCTGCCCATACCTTAACAGAAAATTGGTGTTGGAAAACGGTTTCGGTTACGGCTTAGGGATTTTCTTCTACCCACAAATGATTATTGTGGAAATTCTAAATGGCATTTCGAGAAAAATTAGCTTCGTCCGTGAACAAAATCATTGATTCAAATTGCTGATTTTGTGTAATTTTTTGAAGATACCACTGACAAAAGGTCACACGCCTTGGAAAATCAATTGGAAGTAATGCATGTACTCTTAAAATATGGCAAGGATACGAGTATAACAAAAAATCCACTAAAATTCTCCAAACAATTTGATGGCAAATATTTAAGTATCTAGCGATCTTCCTCGTACTCGTTTCAGGATGTTCTTCGACTTCATGCAGCACTGCTTCCCCAATGTCAGGTGTTCTCACACTTAGGGGTCTACCTTCAGATGTTTCTTTTCGGGCAGAACCAGTTTCAACAAGACGGCGATGAATATTAGAAAAGGTTCGACTATCTGGCAAAGCACGATCGGGATATCTGTGGAACAGATTTGAATAACAGAGACTTGTCAGATGTCAAAAGCCAGTGACATATTCCAGAGCAACTAGATATTTATTGCTGAATTGCATTCCTCCATTATTACATTAATTTTCTCGGACAATAGCATGGTTTTACTTTTTACTTAAAAATGGCGCATCGAAGGAAAACAATTTAAGAGAGACCATTTGTTTTAAATTGCACGGGGAATTCAAAAATAATTTTATTTGGTAAACAAACAGTGGCATAACATTTTTTTTTAAATTCGGATTTGTTTTAATGAACAATATACAAGAAATAGTGTATATTGGAGAAACAGGCAAAATATTGGTTTTTTTGGATAGTCCGCTATACGAATGTAATCAAGACTTGAATCGAGTTGTCCTTACTATACATTTGTCAATAACTAACATACTGTTAATTTCAGGTGAACCACCCCAGAAGAAAATACAATAGTTGATTCTATTATAAAGATGTGCACAGTAATAGATATTCTGTAGCTCAAGAGTAACAAACAGACACTAGGTTGCAGGGTTCTGTTGGGTAGTAATCCCGCTTAAATGTGCGTATAGGCTATAACCCAAACTACCAGTTGAAAAGTGAACAATGAGTTTTTTTTTGTGCATGCTCAGTGAGAATTTTGTTGTTGTCAGCTGAAATAAGTACGCTAGTATCGTTAGAAAAATAAGAAATATAACAGTTAGAAAGAAATTTTGTTGTTATTTCAGTTGATATACCTACAAAAAATGACGTAACTTGAGAGGTTACTGTAGAAAATAGAGAAACAATTTAACGAAGTCTGGACCAGGGGCAACAAATATTCAGATACGCATCAGCTGGGTTTCTATTCACCAGTCTTGGAGACAAAAACCGCTACGGCATGTAGTCCACCAACAACGTACGATACTCCGAACTTCGAAGATCCATCGGACTGCCTTGACTTCAAGTTATCTGAGGGAAGCCAGAATTTTACGAATGATAAAAATGAGAGAAACCAAAAATAGCAACTCCCTGTGCGGCCTTGAAACTAAATTGAGCGAGTTTTTAGACAGACCTCCACTTCAACCATTAGTTGTGGAAGATGATGATGTGCCCTTCAGCCGCCCCTTCTTTCCACCCTGCGTACAGAATTTTTACGCTTACTTAAACCCGTAGAGGTTTCTAAGTTTTTTCCAACCTCATAACACGTAGTCCAACTTATCGAAGGTATGGACCACAGTTTTATAGCCAAGGTTCAGTCCCAAATCTGACACTGCTTGAACTAGTACAAACTCGTGGTTAGACAGATACTTCATCACATGTTATAATCTGTGAAAATAGTAGAACAATTTCATATTAATACTTGTTAATAATATTCTTACGTTACTTTTTTTGTATTATTCCTTTCTTTTTGTTTTCTATGACTATGCAATGAACTACTGTTTAATTCGATTAGTAATTATTAACAACCTCATGAATTGCAAAATAATCGTTAAAAAGACTAACCAAATTTTATTGGTAGAAAGTTATACATTCCACTCACCTAAGTGTTAGAGTCGGCATTTCAATTGGAGAGATGTATATTCTCATGTTTGCGCCTACTTTTTGAAGTTCATATATTAAGAAATGTAGCAATTCATCAAATGTCCCGTACGGAATTCTAGAATAATTGAAACACTTGTCTACTTCAAGTTGCTGGAGGGGGGTTATAAAAAGTACCTTTCAGCAAACGGCTACTGACTCTTGGATATACCCAGCAATCACGCTCTTTTACTTTGTCTTCTTCGTTACGCCTTTTGTTCGCTCTTGTGTACTGAGTCTCAGTCGTCTCATAGGGAAGGGTCTCACTAATTTCTTCAACGAGTCAGTAATAATAGTCGCGCAACTTTAGTCACCTCAGTCGTAGCATAATGAGAGTACGTATGGTTTTCCCGATCCAACACGTCGTGTAAATGCTAGGTCGCGGATCCGTGAAACGACGCACGTCTAGACTATGGTCTGGACTTCTTAGCTATATCAACATAACAGTGGATTTCAGTGCTAGCACATCAAAATTGCTAAAAATGGTAGACATGACGATTAAAAAGCAGTATTATCAAAAAATAAATAAAAATAAAATGTTAGGCAGTGGAAGAGTCTCTGAGTTGATATTTTTCAATATTATGTTATTTTGAAGTGGCATGCCTCCAGGCATATACGTGGGAATAATAACAAAATATACTCTTAACTCTCCAGAAAAAATGTTCTGAATTTTCATAACTATCGCTAAAATATGAGCTACTGCAGCATACTAGTACATACAGGTCCATCCTGTCAACATAAAGTCTACATTACTTAGATTATGTTATAATGAGTTTGTTAAACGTGATGAACCACCTTAAGGATTACAAGCGAAAACAACTATAACCGCAAAGCTTTGACTAAGGAGACCTATCAATTTTCTCAGTCTAGATTACTAACGTGATCATACTTTGCTAGTGTATAGTATTCTATTTCAATGTTAGTCATAACTATCACTATGCTTTTCACTTACACACCCCGATATTTAGCAACTAAGTGCCCATATGACACTTTTACAGAGAAACAGAACAAATAAACTGATTTAATATGATGGTAGGGAAGGAGAAATATAACACGTAATGTGGACTAAGAGAAACAAAGTATCTCATACAAAGCTGCAGTACAGATTAAAAGGAAAAAAATTAATGGATTCACTCAGCATTATCGTTCTTGTAGTTAATAGGTTTTGTTTTTGTCGGAGGGCAGAAGTGGTATATTGTAGTCACTATATATTTCGAGATAACTGTGCGTCTCCTTTATCTCCTCTCGTTTTCTAAAGCACTCAATACATCCAGGAAAAAGGTCAGGAACAATAACCCACTACACTATGGCACAACTTCAAGAATCAGCTTGATGTGTGAAAGGCAGATGCGCCTTAGCGACGGTAAATATTTGCATGCATGAGCACTCGTTAGTTTCAAAATCGAATATCCTTTATTAAATGAAGAACTAACATAGTTTGGCGCAAATATGTCATGTCGATTGCAACAGCATCGGGAAGAATCTGGGTGGCTTGTTTAGAATCAGGATGTTCGGTTTAAGACTGGCTATTATTAGCTAGCCAAACACATGCAAGTTTTTTCGAGCAAAAATCATTTGGCGTCCAAGAAACATGTCTATATTCTTTTATGTTAGTGGCTGTTGCCACACACCATGAGAAAACGGGAAGAAATTTTAGGCGTTCATTTATCTGGAGGTGCGCGTACTATTATTGTGACAGATGATAGGACTAGTTTATTTGTTACATTGCACAGTGAAATACTTACTGATTGTATTTTTCTTTTCATATCGTAGTGATTTCAAAGTAATACAACCGTGTTCCATTTTGTTACTATGTTTAAAGCATCAAGGTGGCGAAAACATCCTGCTTCCTGTAAAACACTACCGTTTTCTGCTTGCCACAGTTTATTCTTTCGTAGAAACAATGGTATAGCGCATTAAAGCATACAAGGAATAATGACATGGGTAATTTCAACGAAGAACTTGCAAACAATGTTCCCACAATTTCATAGTAACGTTATTCTTTCATCTGCAACTCACACAGAGGAAAAAGTGTTTAGAGGATATTAGCAAGAACAATTCCTTCACCTTTTATTCCGATTCTTCTAGAAAACGTGTTTTACTTATCCTTAATTGAATGACGTTTTTTTGAAACCTGGATTCCCTAATGTAAAGAAAGCGGCAATTACTTTGTCCTCGGATATTTTAACAAGTGGAAGGGCATTAATCTTCGTAGAAGGAGATAGAATAAGATCCTGTCCAAAGGCATACTAAGCTGATAGATCAATTAATTTGTAATATGGATCAAAACTGAGGTTTCAGGATCTGGCTTGGCCCCTCATATATCAGATTGGGCTCATTTTGTCTAGGTAGTGCCTAGGAAGGCATGAAGCTTGGTAAAGCTTCAGCGTCTTAGGTTAAACAGTTTGGTCTGGAGACAGCTCAAAGTCTGGAAATTCAGAAAGATGCAGATATCAGCGTCTGGAAAGCATAAGCCCTTAAAAGGTATGTCTATTTCGTAAAATTGTCGCCTCCAATCAACGATCTGATAATGCGCTCGGGAGATGTTTCACTTAAGAGTGATTTTTTAGAAATTATTTACTATTCTATTGGGCTGACAATTGGAATGTCCTCCCAAACAAAAAAGAAATCTTCAAAATCATTATTTTCTTGTAATAGAGAAGTACTGACCTATTTTGTATTCGCAACTTAGATGTCATTTTTGAGTTCCTCTGAAAATTATACTTCCGATTATATAATAATAACAATAATAATATGGGTCCTAAATGATTTTCAAGCACAAGTATGCAAGAAAATATTAATGTTGTGGAAAGGAAATTTAAGCGCGTCTCCAGACCGAACTGTTCGACCTAGGACCCTAAAATTTTAAAAAGCCTCATGCCTCAATAGGTACTCTGCAGAATAGTCTGATCCTGATCTGAGATATGACCCTCCCAGCTAAGTCGCGAAACCTTAGTTCTGACCCTTTATCAAGAACAATAGCGTGAGCCTCCTCAAATGTGTTACGTAATCAGATATGTTTACAATTGTCAAAAATCATATTTTGGTGTTTATTGTCCAATGTATACGTGACTTTGTTGTGAAGATGCATGTTTCGACAATTGTTTAGATCTCATCACCAGAACTGGGTAAGCCGATAGTGGAGATGGAACTTTCGTACACCATACGTAGCATAATAATCATATTGCCTATCATTAGTCACGCAATAACCTGCAGCTATTTCAGAAGCTTCCGATTGAGGCATTTCTCTGATTTTACGCGGTACCATTTTAAAATTTTAATGATGGCTACGCAATACCGTTTAATCTATTTTCACAACAGACTCTATAGGAATGAAGAAGAAAAAATAAATAAATTGTCACCTGGAAGATAATCTAAATATACTATCATTATACTTGAAAAAGGCCACCCTGGTGGCTGAAACGTCTAACAATAAACATACATTAAAACAATTGTGTAGTTTGTTTCGTCCTGAGAACAGAGTCCTATGAACGTGAAAACCACAGGATAAGTTGCAAGAGTTTTATACACTATCCATTTGAAAAAATATTGTAAACTTGAGGCTACAGCTTCATGTCGTCTCCAATCCTTGTATTCCAGTTAAAGTATGTACTAAGAAATTCGGAGCAATATATCAACAAAATCTCCTTAAGATATGTTTCATATTTTGGTTAGCGTCCAATCTCTTTACCCGGAAATAGATATATGATCACTAGAGCATGATGATTATCATTTAGATTTAGATGGTACTCAACAGCGGAGAATATTACAAAATTCAATTGTGTTCCTGTACCAGAGTATACTTAGAGAAAAATATTTATGTAATAAAATAACAACCTGATTGCTAAACCATAGTACATAATGTTTCATTGTTTAAATGCAAATTGGATCAACTTAAGGAGGACTATATTAAGTTATGGCATGCAAAATGTTCCGACATAGTTTTATTGCAGAATGATAACTGCTTCACATTGTTGTTACATTTCCATCAATAATACCATTCACTTTTTCTTAGTATTGAAGCTACAGCTGCTGTTTAATAGAGTTCCAGTTCTTAGCGATCCATCAATGACTAAAGACACTCAGACGTGTCGTGAAGTGAACATTTCAAGAAACATAGCTTCTCTTTCATGTAGTTTCATTACATTCTTGCAACTTTTCGAGTTTTCGATAGGCTCACTAAACTACATGAGGGCAAAGCAATACACCGTTTAACAATGCTTATTAAATATTTAGGTACTTTAACTATATTTTTTCTGATGCTTCAGTGGTTCTGTAATTACCATTGGCAACATCGGTATCTCATAATTAGTTTTGGTGTATATTGAAACTTTTAACTAATAAAGTTTGCACATAATACGTTCAATACTTCTTTTGTAAGTTATAATGACTAGCATGTCCACAAACGTATGCTAAGGTGTATTCACAAAAGCTTAGATACTTTCAAATAGTTCTGATTCATAAGATGAATTGTGGTGGTAGAGATGTCATTCTCGTAGTGATGTCAATAATTGAAATCTTATTTTCAATGAGAATCTAACCTCGAATCTAGAGCTACACCAAGATGCCTTTCAGAATTTGCTCATAGGATAACGTGTAATAGTATAGTAAATTGTCAGATATTTTGCATATATTTGAATTCATACCTTAAATTTTCTGCAAATCTGTGCTGAGCATCACCTGAATAAAAGATGATTCGGGTAATGGAATATTTCTATATTTAAAAATAACAAACCATTATCATTGTGTGTGAGTAACATACCCTGTGGTAAACCAAAGCCAACGTTTTTCTATGTACTGAAATGCCGTTCTTATAGGTAGATCTTGTCTTCAACTTGCACTCGATTTGGCACATAGCCTTTGTTTATATTGCGCATTTTTCCTCAAAGACCAATTTTCCTGGTCTACTGCTCCAAAGCCGCGGATTATACTAATAAGATCCAAACTTGCATGAAAAGTGTCTCTTATTACCACATACCTAGACTCTGTATATCTGCATTCATTCATATAGTTTTGGTGGCCCTGATTTATAAAAAAAATCTAGATACTTCAACATCCACCATTTACGATCCACCGTTATTATGCCATTGATACACGTAACCTCAAATTTGGTCTAGGGACCGAGAGTTTCAAAATCCAATACAGCCAATACGTTGAACTGCATTCGTTATCATCTCTCAAATCTACTGTGTGTTGTACTGCTACACAAACCGTATAGTGTATAATTATACAGGTAGCGAATAATTATCGTGAATTATTTTGATGATTACACGCTCAGCGGGATCTGATCATAATCGTAATCACTTACGGCCTGTATATATTAATTTATAGTAATTTAACGTTATCAGAGCCAATACGATTGGTACTTACATACGATGAATACTGAGCTTCCGTTACGCGTATCTACGCTATATTTGCACTCATGATGCAATACTACGGATGTTATGGGTTTTATATTTTCAACAAATTGATAATTTAATTTTATCCATCTACGAAAGTTTCAAATACGATTTTTGCTAAGGAGTGGCTACTGATTTGTGTAAAACAATACTTTTGATGCTTTTACTCTATATTTAACTGATTTGTTCATTTGAAATACCATTTAAGTCACATTCTTTCAACATGCTTTGTCTGGTGAAAATGAGATAGGTGCATATTCTGAGTTTAAACCTGATAATTCAGTACATTCCTTCTGGTTTGAATAAATATATTATGTTAAGTCCTTTAAAACTCGTTTCGCTTTATGAGCTAGTGTAGGCGACATTTTTTTTCTTCAGAAGATCCACCAATCCTAAGGACCCTTCTGTATGAGGTCAATCTATGAGAGTCAAGTGAAGGCTTCCGCTTCTTTATGAACTCTTTTCTTAATGGACAGCTTTTATAAAATGTTAGAGCAAACCTGGTCGAGTGTATAGAGAAACGTCTTCCACTTCCCACATGCTGATCGGGCTATAACGATACAAGATATTGTACATTTTCTTCAGATGCACACTTCTTATTATTGAATGGATCTAATTTTTTTTTCTGTTAGCTGGTTCTCTTTGTGTTCGAAACACTCTGTGGCAGCAATACAAATATCTCTGAATCAAGAACAGCTATTAGCTTTTCGCCTGAAAAAGCATTAGTGGTTCCATTGAGAGCCACATCAGTTGCGCTTTTTACTCATTTCTCAGATACTAATAAGCTGCATCTTGCTAGTTGGATTGCCATACGTCAGGGGCGTTCTCTGCTTTCCACCTTAAGGCTCCCTATTTCCTGAATTCCCATACAGGCATTGAATACAATATTAAATGCCTGCCTTCAAACTACAAACTATTTTTGCAATTTACTAAGCTTTTGAATGAACCATACGTCATTCCTTACAGCAAAAGTGCCGTTTGTACTCTTAAGATAAATAAAATATTTTCTTCCGTTTCGAAAAGTTTAGGTACCGAAATTTTTCATTTTCGTAACTTTTCTTTAGGCTACATTATTGGCGCCGTAGTATAAAAAGTGGGACAATATTGCCCTTTTTGCTCCTTAGGTTTGTTCTCGTTGTTCTCGAATGCCCTGCAGCTCGGTGAACTCTTGCCAGTAGCCGTGGTAGCGTCGTGATCAAATGACCCAGGAACAGACCCTAAATTAATTAAATTATGTTTTGAAGTTTAGTACTTCGATACAGAGGTATACGAAGACAATCGGCGATACCCAACCTTCAATATAGCCAGTTATTAATTGATTTTATAAATAAGTTGGGGATGTAAATTTCAATAGATTTGCATGTAGAACAATTTGGTTGATAACTTGGCCCACGTATGTGTTTGTAGCTTCTAGCTACTGCGTTATAAATATGAACTAGCAGAATTTTACCGCATTTTTGGAGCCGCATATCAGTTTTTAAAAACTGGCGGCGTAAAAAGCATATGCAGGAGAAAATATTGAAAAAATGAGAGTGGCCACGCAGAGATAAACTCCTTCAAAAGGCGTAGCACAGTATAATTTTCTTATTTTTTACGAACAGTTGAAGGGAAGGTTTGATTCACTGGAAAAGCATAGTTATAAAAAAAAACAATGACAAATTTGCATGTAAAGTTGGGTCATTAAGTAATACTGAACACCATTTTTGGAAATTACTTTATCAGTTTTGCCAATAACCCGGTAACAAAAAAATGTGCTCCAATAACTCAATCCAGGTACCGGCATGGAACATGGGAGTTATGCTTCAGATTATTTTGTAGATGTACAAAATTGCATTCACGACACGAGCAAATGATGGCAGTTGCGTCATCATTTATATATATATATATATATATGTTAGTTGAAAAATTAAAGCTTCCGCCTTTTGTTGGGTACTTCGACAAAATTTAAGCAAAGAGGACTCTTTATACTTTTTTTAATTCTCTCTAGCTTTCAATGGACTTTGCCATCATCATCAGGAGCTGCAATTACAATGATAACAGTAGCAACAAAAGTGTAAAATGAATTTAAATTGAATCAACTTACAGTAGTATGTGAGGATGTTGCTAATTGTTGTTTTCGTATAGGATGAGGGAAACGTCCAGTAACATGGTGAGAGCTGGATACGTGGTACAATGGTTAAAATTATATAAAATAAAAATTTTTAATCCGTCTTTAACTTGTCTTGTCATATTTTATATAATTTTAACCATTGTACCATGTATCCAGCTCTCACCATGTTACTGGACGTTTCCCTCATCCTATACGAAAACAACAATTAGCAACATCCTCACATACTACTGTAAGTTGATTCAATTTAAATTCATTTCACACTTTTGTTGCTACTGTTATCATTGTAATTGCAGCTCCTGATGATGATGGCAAAGTCCATTGAAAGCTAGAGAGAATTAAAAAAAGTATAAAGAGTCCTCTTTGCTTAAATCTTGTCGAAGTACCCAACAAAAGGCGGAAGCTATAATTTTTCACCAGTTAGGTGAAAATTAAAGCTTCCGCCTTTTGTTGGGTACTTCGACAAAGTTTAAGCAAGGAGGACTTTTTTAATCTCTCTAGCTTTCAATGGTCTTTGCCATCATCATCAGGAGAGTAGTATGTGTGGATGTTGCTAAATTTTATTTACGTTAAGGATGAGTGAAACACCCAGTAACATGGTGAAAGCTGGATACATGGTACAATGGTCAAAATTATACAAACTACACACAGCTGTATGAAAAGAAAGAATTGCACACAACATCGTGCTTAAAGTACAGACAAAGGTAGTTAAGTGTAAGAGTAGCTCAAGCTAAACTTCGCTATCTTTGTCCCTCACATGTACAACATATGAATAAAGGCGTTATTATTATTATTATTATATATATATTAGAAACAGATTAAAAATATTTAAAACGAAAGTTAAGCATTACATCGTGAAGCCACTTGATAATTGCACAAAAATATGCAATTCCCTCATCCTTAACGTAAATAACATTTAGCAACATCCTCACATACTAATCTCCTGATGATGATGGCAAAGACCATTGAAAGCTAGAGAGATTAAAAAAGTATAAAGATTCCTGCTTGCTGAAATTTTGTCGAAGTACCCAACAAAAGGCTGAAGCTCTAATTTTCACCTATTTATATATATATATATATAAATATTATCTCCAAAGAAACATGGTCAGATAATTTCAGCGCCACCCGACGCCAAGGCCAGGCCGCCGTTTCAGGCTTTAGACGCATTCTTGAGTGTGTCTCTGAATTTACATCTGAAGTTACATTGATTAAAGTGGACATTTATGACACACATTCTATATCCCTAAGCGTAAAGTTAAACTTTACGGGACAATGCATCGTGAAAATTAGCATATTCAACGTATTTAGGAGTCTGAATCTATAATTAAGTTATATGCAAATACAAATGTAGAATGTTTACATGTTTCGGAGCAGTTAGGTTGCGAAAATGAGAAAACAAATGGTTACACCAGACACGATAACACCATCGACACAAGGTGAATAGGATACTTCAGGATGAAGGCATACAAGGAAATGTTGATTATTATTCGCATACGGGTACTTGTCAGCTTTAAAATTTGCATGTTCGTTTCGTTATGATACCTTGGGGGCTATGCACGTCTGAGTAAGGATTATTATTAACCCGATAGATAGGAAGACGCTTTCTTCCTTATTACTCCCTTCAAGATCTCTAATTAGGCAGCTCTGTGACGTAGATGCCTCTAGGTACTATTCTTATAATAGGCAAAGTGCCTTAAACTAAATGCTTCCCCTTACGCTGACCCCTAGACGCATTATCTCTGCATTCTTTGCAACGTCATTATTGCCAAGTATCAATATTAGCTCTCGCATCTAGTACACTGTAGCGAAGCTCACGTACAGCTCGCGACACATGTTACTTGTTCATCCACCGGTATGTGTTTTGATACTGGAAACAATTTTTGCTCTGTGCAATAGTGCATCAATGGACAAACCCACGTCTTTTAATACCATTATGTATAGATGAAATTGCACTACATGGAAATTGTGCTAGAAGCCTTCTCTAACCATTTTTTCCAAAATACAACTTAAATTATAGTCCAAGTAAATTTAATTATTCCTTTAAAAATATTGTACAAAATCTAAAAAAAAGGTTAGGCTACAGAGCAGTTTGTTATTTGCAGACTTGTTCAGCGCACTTTGAGTTATTTGCAGACATTGAGAATTTTTGTTTATTTGAACTACGCAATTATATGTATATCGTTCAGCTTGAACATGAAAAATCTGTTAAAAATCATAGTGGAGTGGCCGTGTCTTTTTTATGTTGGTTCGTTCCATCATTCAGTAGTAGTTGTATTTAGGTTACGTAAATATGTAATATATATTCCAGTGTCTTGGTATACTTGAATCGTCATATTGTACTGTGTGTTTCAAATTCGAAACTCACTATTGAGATCTCAGACATTGTACGAGATAAGACGGTTAAATGGGGGTAAGTTGCGCATTTAGAAAACTAAGAAAATGGAACTTAGGAAGTTTTGCAATTCAGAGTATTTCCGGAGTTAGACAAAAAATAAATTCTCACAAAACCGTTATTATTTTCTCATAAGTTCATCAACTTTATTTGTCATAGGCGCCATATTGGATTTTTGCATGGGTGAGTATAGTTTTTAATGCTGTTTTGGAAGAGCTGTGTCATACGTTGACTTTTTTAAACTTGAATTATTCTCATAGTTGGCTTTGAAAGTAACAGTTAATCATATATTTATCCGATGAAACGACCGAAGCTTCAGTATTTGAGGAGCGTGCTTAAACGACATCCAGATAGTTTTTCGATTTTTCAAATATAGCAAGCGTTATTTTAGTACGTTGGAAGCGCCCTAAATGACACCTCAGCCATAGATCAATAGTACGTGTGTGCATCTGTTTGAATATAGCAGACAGAAAACTTGTTTTGGAAGCTGCTACATCGTCGAAGCTTTTATTTACTCCAAAGGATTCCCCTCAGTTTTATAATAATGTTTTCAATGCGAGCCTTTTATAATTTAAAAAAGTTTTAGCGTTAAGTTGATCTTTATCCGATGAGTTAGGACCATCTACAGGAAGATTACTTTTGCAGACATTCTAGGTTTTATATCAGTTCATATCATGATAGCAATAGCGACTGTTCACCTATACCTAGTTCATAAAAACTGAAAGAATGCTTGGCTGATGATATTATGGAACAAATGACTATCTCAACTTCAAGGCCTACTTAGGAGATTTAGCCTTGTAGAAATAACTAAGGTTTAGCAATGCTACGTTAAGACATATTCTTACTTTTTTATAATAAGAACTAAAGATTCTATTCACCCGTGCAAAAATTCAATATCGCGCCTATAAGAAAAAATTAAGTTATTATTCGAGCACAAGAGACATATTGAAATTCAAATTGCACCATCTTGTAGAGGAGAAAAAGTGACACTGTTAACGTACTCTTTATTTTGACCCCAATTTCAAATAAAGTCAGAAAAAAATTAACATGGGTTTTCTAGTTTGTTAGTTACCTGAATGCGCAACTTTGCCGCCATTTAACCGGCTTCGTATCTCTTACCGTATCCGACCCCCGATGGTGAGTATCGAATTTGAGATAACCCTATATATATATATACATATATATATATAGTATTCATGGTTAATTGCCTTAACTGTTACGAGAAAATATTTTTGAATTTCTTTGGGTAGACGGCAAGGTATTGCAAAAGTACACTGTTATAACTTAAACTCGAGCTTTCGAAGATCCATGTCTTCATCGTCTGGAGTAAGTCGGCGAGATTGTTGCTGAAATTGTTTTTAAACAACAGTGAAGGAAACACATAGTCGACGAATAAAAAACAGGACTGATGAGGACGGATTAGGACGGAATTATTTTATTATTAAATGGCAAATAATTTTTACAGGTTTTTTTTAATTAAACGTTGATTGATTTTGGAAGAAATTTAGAAATTTTAAAACTATCACCTATTGAAAATTCCTTCGAGAATTCATCTTTTTTTCCTGATAACCTCCACATTATCCAACACATCTTTAACATTTGCTGGTTTTGAAGCTACATGCAGTACGGCCTACGAGATAGCTAGGGACGAAGTGATATTAAAGCTTAATTAAAACTGGAATGCAAGATAATGAATATACCTTTCGCCTCTTCGATTTTAAAAATGCCTAGGTTGCTACCCCTACCCTGGGGTGAATTCAGAGATAAGGTGTTATTCTTTCAGCAGTTGACCTCTTTCGGGATTATTCATATCAGTGAACTTAAAGACTAACCCAGATGGCAAATTCTGGATTATTGAAATTAGGAATTCATCAAGTCAAGTAGGTTGATATCTCTATAGACTACTTAATTTGACAATAAAATTACTTGGAACGTTAATGCTTGACTCGGCTTGATGTTTTTATTGTTCTACTACACTTAAGGCCAAGCATTTTCAAACTACTTGGTATTTGATGACAAATTACATTTTTGTTCTACTAGAGATCTTTAGCGATATCTATTTGTACAACCGAAGAGCCGTATTTTATATTTTACTGCAAGTAATCACGAGCAGTAGACAGGAGGACATGAACCTGTATTCCCAAATCTAGTTTTGATGACAAGAGGTGTTTTATGGATATCTGCATTATAACCGCCCATTGAATGGGAACTTTCCAGGGCTGCACTGACCATTACGAAGCTCCGCTACAGATTAAGCGATAAGTCCCTCAGGACCCTATTGTGTGTCAACTCGTGGGTAGCGAGCGAAAGGCTAATTCAGAATGATTCATTTTTTATATCAGCTGATAAAGAGGTACTTTGTTCTATTTGAGTGTAAGATTTTTTGTTCTTTTATTTAATATACAATGAACAAATTACTTTCTTCAATATGTATTGTTTTCTCTGTATTTTGTCACAAACCCTTTCCATTGTGTATCTACAATTGATTAGTATTTATACTACACAAATTGTCAAGCAATAAGACAACTTGAATTTTCCTGTACTTGAAGAAAAAACTACTTGACTTTATTTACATTGCTATTGTCGAATACCTGACTTGAGTTTGACTTGATTTCAAGTCAACATACAAACCCTTCCACTTTAATCATTGTATCTAGTAGTAGTAGTAGTAGAAAGATTTATTTAGCACATTTGGCTACATAAACAGAACAATTGTAAACAACTTAGAACTAGTAAATTCAAGCCATATGGTATATGATCTAAATGCTGGGCAACCTATAATTGTAGATTTAACAAGTGATTTCTCAATTTTACTTTAAATTTTGTCAGTCTTCTGCTCTTTTATCTCCGAGTATAATTTATTATATTCAATCAACCCTTGATGGAATACAGATTTGTAGCATATGTTATACTTTTTGGTCATTAAATGGAAGTCATCTTTATTTCTGGTATTATGTAAATGATGGTCGACATTTGATGATGTTAAATTAGTTAGACTTGATGGAAATATATTAATTTTTACTTTATAAATGAATATAATTACAAGATATTTGATAAATTTTTTTACACTGAGCCATTTTAATTTGCTACGCATTTGCCTAATTGGAGTATATTTATCTTTATTTAGTATTATTCTCATGCACTTATTTTGTAAAATTTGCAGTCTTTCAAAAATGGAATTATTTGCTAAATATAGAATAGTCGAACAGTACAAGAAATTTGGAAGAATAATGGTATTATAGATAATTTTTCTGCTATATGACCTCAGACATCCAGAAACTGTCGATAAATATCCCACTTTACTACTAACCTTATTTATAACTTTTTCATAATGAATATCAAAAATTAATCGAGAGTCAACAAAAACCCCCAGGTATTTAAAATTTTCTACGAATTCAATATCTTCACCATCAATATTCAGTTGAACATTTGTACATTGTTTTTTCCGATTAACAAGGCTTTCGTTTTACTTGCATTTAATTTTAGTCTGTTAGATGCTAACCATTTTGAGACAAGCTTCAAGTCTTCATTTATATAAGAGATACCAGACTGAATATTTTTAGTACTTATACTTATAAATCATAGTGTCATCGGCGAAAATCTGAATTTTGCATTTTTTGACTATGGCAGGTAAATCATTTATGTATAAGATAAAAAGAAGTGGTCCCAGGATACTGCCCTGTGGAACACCCAACGTATTTTCAATTTTTGATGAAATAGTGTCATTAACTTTTGTAACTTGCATCCTTTTAGACAAATAATTTCTAAACCAATCTAAAACACTTCCTGTTATACCATATGCCTTCAATTTACCTAACAAAATATCTCTATCAATCGTTTCAAATGCCCTCTTCAAATCAAAAAATACTGCTATGACAACTTCTTCTGAGTCTATGGCTCTTCTCCAATTCTCAGTTACCAACTGGAAAGCTGTTTCTGTGGAATATTTTTTTCGAAAGACTGCTTGCGCCTCCACTAAAATTTTGTTTTCTTCTGTAAACTGCATTGATTGGTCATGCACTATGGACTATGGAATTTTTCAAGGTCTGGTAACACATTTACTGGTCTCATATCGCTGCATCTTTTAGAATTTTTTATTTTGGGAACTGGTGTTACTGTAGAGCATTTCAAATTTTCGGGAAAAGAACTGCTTCTCAGTGAACAATTGATCCAATTTAATACATGATAACCCAAAATTTCGAAACAGTTTTTCAGCACGTTTTTAGTAGTGATTTCGGCACAGTTGTTATTTGATTTTAAACTGTTTACCTTTTTCCTTAGATAATTCAATGAAACGCTGTGAAATTTTGAAAGTGTATTCAACATTTCCCCCTGGAAACTGATTTTCATATAGTCAGGTGCAGCATTGGCAGTACCCACAATATCAACAATACTTTCCACAAAATATTCATTTAGTTTGTTTGCAATCACCAAAGAATTTGTTTCGCTACCGTTTTCGAATTGAACATGACTTACACAATCATGCGGCTTCGAATTGATCAGTCTTTTTAAAGTGTTCCACATCTTTACACTGTCGCATTTGTTATTATCGATTTGTTTATCGTAGAATTTTCTTTTTTCTTCTCTAATTACATATACACATTTATTTCTAAGAGTTTTGTATACCTCCCAATCATCATTTGATTTTGTGAATATACATTTATTGTATTGTTTGTCTCTCAAATTTTGAGCTGCCTTAATATTCTTGTTATACTAGGGTGTATTTTTTGTCGAGCAAATCACTTTTTTATCAGTTGCAAGATCTAAACAAGTTTTTGTATTTCCTATTATGTTGTCATATATTTTTTCCATATTCTCACCAAGATTCCGACAGCAGCCAGCAAGTTCTCGTTCAAGTTTTTCGTACTTAATAGTATTTACGATTTTCTTAATTTTTGTATCAGAAAAATGCCCTACCAAGGGCAGCATTGTCCAACTGTGATCGCTAACTTTAGGTGTATGTACTGTACAGCTTTAATCCCTGCACATTCGAAATTTACAATAACAAGATTTAACAAAGTCACTGATAATGATGTTATTCTGGTACTCTCTTCAATTTTTTGCTTGAACCCATAGTTGTTTATGGTTTCTTTCAATTTTCTTGTTTTCATGCTTTTTCCATAATAATTTAAATTAAAATCACATAAAAGTATTATATTGTTTCTAAAATTCCACATTTCTTCGCATTTTTCTTCAAGAAACGTTAAAAATGTATCCGCGTCACTGTTTGGTGAACGGTAAAAAGTACAAAGATCATAACGTTTCCCAAATAATTTGAACTGTATATGTGCATACCAGTATGCATAGTCTAAAGTGGTACAATCGAATAATGTGATCTGTATCTTGTGGTAAACATAAAACACTACACATCCAGTATGTCTGGAGTTGGAGTTGCATCTGTAGGTTTTATAATTAGTAATTTGTAATTCACCATCAGTGATGTCTTTTGTAGCATGTGTTTCGGTAAGACATAATACAAGTGGTTTTCTCCATCTTAAAAACTGTTGAACTTCATCTATATTATTCAGGACTCCTTGTATGTTTAAATGGTATATTGAGTTATATTCATCACTTACAGATTTAGCCACGTCTTTCAAATCTGAGCTTAGTAGTTGCTATTCATTTGCATAACTAATTTTTTCCCTCTCCTTCTATACCGGGCAGCAGTCGATGTCATGGTAAAAACAATAAAGTGCCGTCAGTGCCAAGACCGATGCATGTAATGTGACTTAACCATGTGTTTATTTTACGCCACCATCAACGCTGGGCCTCCAAGATGTCCTAATGATTTGGGTGTAGTGTAAAGCCATTAGTTTTTGGGTGTAGTTTAAAGCAATTAGTTAATCACACCTACTTTTACTTAGTATATAAAGCTTTGTCGAAAGCTTTATTAGTAAAATATGATCTGCGCGAGCACCATCATCAACGGCTTCCTGTTGCTTCGCCAGATAAATGGAGAAAAACAGATCGAAGATTCCTTCGTATACAGTTACACCCGTTCTTCCATCAAGCCATATATCTTCACGCACGATGTAATTGGCTTAGGCGTAGAGAGTAACGGCAACCTGCACAGTTTTTCGATAGAAGCAACTTTGAGAACCGTCCGCAATATATCGCATAACGCCTGAATGAACATCGTAATAATCGGCAGAGGTACAGAATACAACCGTTGCGTAACCCAGTCCAGCGCAAATAAGGATTAGCTGGTTGAGAACAGGCAGACGACGCCAGACATGATTTTTCTTCACGGAAGCATCAGCAGCAGTGCAAACGCAAGCAGCCTGACAACATCGAAGAACTGGTGCAGTAGCCGTTGCGTCATCCTTATTAGAAATGGGAAGCGGGTACTACCTTTTTTTACTAGTCTACAACACTATGGTCACAATCCCAACAGACAAACAAACAAGTAGTCTCTCCGATTCAAGGACAACGCATAAAGCTTCTGAATAAAAATTATGTTAGAGTCATTTTTGGATGCTGGAGTCTTAGTTTTTATATTATACTATTAATGTCTTTACACAAATTGCCAAGTAATGTTTTGTTAACTTAGATTGCGAGAACTAGGCCAAAAGAGTTAAGAAAGAATCCACCTACCAAGCATTCTTCTTACATTTATTTCCATAGAGAAGCAGGCCCTTCTCCGCAGCGGATCGTTGGCCTTATTTGCTCTGCAATTTCTAAAAAGTATCTGCCACAACACAGCGGAGGGAACAAGGCTTCGCATCACATATTGCTTGTTCATGTGGTTCGATAGCAGAAAAGTTTCTGCATCGTGCTGCAGTTTGTGGCACAAAATTCAAAACCTAGAACTTCACTAACTTGATTTAATCAAAATTTCACAAAACAGCTTTGGAGTGATATGGTTACTGAAAATTCCAGGGCCGGATCTCGCATTCTATGTTTCTTTGTATTTCATCAGGTGCTGTAGCTTATACTGTGAATGTATTATTGTTTCGCAGGCAACATAACAATAAGTGATATAAATAAAAGGCAACATTAATTTTATGAACCATATTCACCACTTTCTGTAATTTTTTAAAGAAACCTAAGCAAAACCTAATCCGGTCCTGCTCCTCGATCAGATCAAACGTACACACGATGCAGATCGGTACTCAATCCATGCACTGGCCGCGTTTGTAAACAAAACATCGGTTCCAACAAAAATTGCACACTCGGATAGCAACATCGGAGTTGTCCATTTTATTTTAGGTTACGGTGGTTTCGGAATGATACCGAGGCTTCGCGATTGCATGCAGATCGTTTTTAAGAATCCTTCGTGATTTCAGTTTTTGTTTAGGACGAAATGAGTTGTTTAGTGTATAAAACTGTAGTGGACACGATTGACGAACTACGTGTGTGAATTTAGCAATTTGCTGGCCGTGTGGAGCATGTACTTGTGTCTATGAATTTATCGCAGACAACTTTAATCAATACTTACAAGTGACAGAGCTGCACTTGAAATTTTTTTCCGATGAACGGTGGGAACTTTCACATTTACTTTTTTCACTTTTTCGCTGTTGCTCGCCGCACATCAACATTGTTATTACAAACTTAGTTGTTTCTGAAAAGGAAAGTCCCCTGTATATGTGCGGACTCAGCATTCTATTATTTTATGTTTAACATAAACTAATCGGAATCATTGATTAATATAATCTACCAGACGTAGTTAACCATATAGTGTATTTCGGCGTCCAAAAAATTATCCGCACTGAAATGAGATACTCTAGCGTCAGCCATGCGAAATTGTCCTGGCTCTGTTTCTCCTCTTTGAAATCATTAGAAATCTACTTTGAAAAAGTTAGTGTCTCATAGATGGCGCTGTAGCCAACTGTATCCTCATATTGGCTTAGGTTGGTCTGGACGGCCAATACTAAATGTTGTAAGTACTTTGTTAAAAAAATACCGGAATAGATAAACAGGCAGCGTGTTTTCAGCTAAATAATAAATTTGTAGTATAAGTTACAGAGTATTGCGCCTCATAAATCACAAGGAATTAAAAAAGTGGGCTCTGGTCAGAAATTTTGAAATAAACTAGTTTTAGGTCAATGCTTTATTTTCTTCACATCAAGTTGGTACATCTTTTGAAGTTTTTAGTTTGGTCATATCAAGTGATAGAAGCACGGCACACGAATAAATAAAGCTGGGGCGAAAACAGGTCTGATAAATCTATATTGACCACTAAAAAGCATCATTTACTGGTTTTTTTGTACATAGTTCAAGGATTTCGAAATTCTTCTTAAAAGATACCGATCTTGGAAAGTTTCAAAAAAGTGAAAACAAAGACTTCAAAAGAAAATACTGGTTTACCTAATAGAACTCCAATCAAAGATCTGAATGGACCAATTTTACGAGCAATACAAATCTAGGAAATTTATTCTTAATAAAATATGTATAGATATGAAGGCTTCCTTGGGAACATCTAGAAAAAATAACGAGCATCGCGCAAGAACTTTTTTCGCTATCAAAACACAAAGCGGTGGATGAACAAGCTACATGTGCGCTGAACTACAAGGTGATGGTTACCTACGGTGCTATTTACACCTGGTAAAATCTGCGAATGCAAAGATAATGAGATCTTCGGGCCCGCTTTAGGGGAGGATCTGGTTAAGGACACTTTCCACTATACAGGGTGTCCCAAAGTAAATGGATCAAACAAAAAGGAAAGGAACAAAGAACCATATATCTCCTTATCCAAATGTGCACGGTTTTCGAGTTATGGCCATATTGAAGAATCGCTAATTTTGAGATTGTTATAGTAGGTATTTTCTGAAATTATCTGTTGTTGCTTAATCAGTTTTATAGGATATGCTCTCAAACAACCTACCGTTGAAAGAAGCTATCGCACAAAAATTGGTCCAGTTTATGTAGGTATAGCAGTAGGCTGAGCCCTAGATTTGTCTGGTGCCAAAAATATTACACCACATTCAAGTAGGCCTGTAGACAAAATAGTGGGCAGATGAAGTATCGATAGATAGGAAGACTTCCAGGTATTATAGCCTCACAAAGTACCTTTTAAGGGATCAGATATATAAATAATTTCTGCAAAGTACGGTAGATACAGTCAACCTCAAAAATTATAAATTTGTCAACTTAATCCGATAACTGCGATTTTCAAGCTTCTAAATTCAGTATAGAATGACAAAGTATCCTCCAGAACAGGAGCCGAGGGAGGAGTCGCACTGAAATAACCCCAGTGCCGGACGAGGCGAATGCGGCTTGACTGCGATCATCCGTTTACCGCCAGCGGACAGTGAGCGAACATAGTAACCAATCGCATGCCGCTACCGCGCTGTCCGCCTCAGCTGGGCTAGGCGGACAGTGGTGGTAAGCTTGCCGTACGAAAAAGCGCTCCGTGCAGATCTCTAGAACGCAGTGCTGTAAACTGTGAATGCTATAAACAGCGTTCTCAATTGCTGGAACATTTTTTCGTAGCGATTTTCTGCATTTTTTTGAAAACACTGCATAACCATATAAAGTCAGATACGGTTTTTCTGATAAGAAATGGCTCCCCCATCCTTTCATTTGATCGCAGACTTTTGTGACACGCTGTACGTATACCATTACTGAAGGTTTACGAATACACTATTGTGTAGGTGTGACTCGTCTAAAATCCCTATTAGACTCACCAGAGTCTCGATTACATACCGGTGTAATACATACTCACGAGTAAACTTATTGAAAAAGGTTTTGCTACAGGGGCACGGCCAACCAATAAACGTTTTTTTTTAATCGAAGCATATCAATTTTGACGCAGCAACAAAATGCGTATCTAACGATAGGTTCAACTTCACCAGCATCAGCCCATCGGCAAAACATTGCTGTTGAGAAACATCCAGTGAACCAATAATTTCGACGGGCTGCCTGCAGGCAACACTACCATCAGCGTCGAGTAACGTTTTGATGAAAGGCAGCAAGAAGTTCAGTAATTCATCGGATTTATTATCTCATTTTAATGTCCTGCTATAAAATGCAATTTCTCAGGACATTCGTACTTTAAAGTAGCAGAAAAAGAAATGAGTCGTCATTAGAGGGTAAATGTCCATTGCTAATTTTGGACTTACAGACCGATTTGTTGGCTCAAACAAAATTCTCCTAGAGCAATGCTGACGTATATTTGCCATAATTAGATAAATGTTTACTTTTAAAACGTCTACCGTCTATAATCTGTCATCGTAAGCTAACGGTTTGACGTCCTGTAAAATAATCCATGCGTGTAAGGTGGAATGACCTTGGAAGCGTAAATTCTCAAGTCCATTACGATAAACAAAATCACCATCACCATTTGGATGTATATCCCTAACCCACTGTTGCCATGTACACTATCTGTGATGCTCCGGCTGTGTAATAACTGTGGTTTCATAATACCTGCCAAATGGATATTTTCAAACTTTAGTTCTTAATAGGAACCTGGAAGTATGTTTTTATTGATCTAGATGACATAACTGATCAATGAGATAGATGACCGTGATAATATTTATTGAACTGCGAAATGAATAAAATCATTATATCCAGGTCATACAAAATCGTTAGCGCCAGGAACTAAAGTCGATCGTTTCTGTGCTGTTTTCGAAGATGTAGGAGGAATCAGAAAGTCCAATATGAGGTTCAAAGGATTTATAACTTTTTAATGAGTCCGGACCTGCATTTCATTTTTTGGTGGTATCAATCGTTCCGACAGGATAAGCTGAGCGGGCATACCAAGTTTCGAAAAAATATGCAGAGTAGTTGGAAGGTTATGAAGTATAAAGGAATGGACATAATTTATAAAATACCCCATACCTCGGTCCCCCAAGACCTATCAACCAATGGTTATCTATAATTCTTTCAGTACTCGCATCTAAAGTTTATATATTTCTTTCTCCCAATGTTTAATAGACGCTTACTTTAGCAAAAATTTCCTTGATATCGAACTTCTCGATATTCAAACCTCGTTGTCAGAAATCGGAGGTACAACCATGGACAGAATAATTACATAATGTAGGCATCCCAACAGGCAATTTCGAAGACAAAAGTTGGGTATTATCGAATGAAGTTCCACTTAATTTTGCATCATGTAGAATGCCAACTAGAAAATTGATATACACGATTCCTGCACAGCCGTTATCTTCATTGCGTGTAATATTCGACTGGAATGTTGAAGACAAGAGGACCAAGTTCAGCATCCAGTGTGTTACCATGATAGAGCTAAACTATTAAAAAGACCATGACAAAAGCGCTTGAGTTACTTGTCGGAGACAATCAAACCGACCATGTTTCCTATGATGCCTTAACTATGTAGTGCTTGTGTGGTGATGTACTCTACGAGGGTGGTCCCAAAAGTACCCCACCCAACGAAGAAAACACAAATTTTTTGTAAAAAAACGTATTTATTTTTCAATATAATCTCCTTTGAGCTCTATACACTTTTCCCAGCGATGTTCAATAAGTTCGATACCCTTTTTATAATAAGAACTGTCTTGCTCCTCAAAATAGCCATTAACTGCCGACATCACTTCTTCATCGTTGGAAAATCTTTGACCACTGGGCCATTTTTTTAAGTTTGGAAGTAGCAATTCAAACTTTAATTCGTTAATTTTGGCCATTGCAATAACGGATTTGTGAGCTAGTGCATTGTCTTGATGAAACAACACTTTCTTCTTAACCAAATGCGGTCGTTTTTGCTTGATTTCATCGCTCAAACGTTGCAATAAGTTCGAATAATACTCGCCGTTGTTAGTTTTACCTTTTTCAAGATAGTCAATGAAAATTATCCCACACGCATCTCAAAAAACCGACGCCATAACCTTTCCTGCAGATGAAACGGTATTCGCCTTCTTTCGAGCCGGTTGTCCCTTTTGAGCCCATTGTTTTGATTGTTCTTTTGTGTCGGGTGTGAAGTGATGGACCCATGTTTTATCCATGGTTATGAAACGACTCAAAAATTCTTCTTTATTGCTGTGAAACTTCGCTAAACACTCAATTGAAACATCTTCACGACACTACTTTTGCTCGATTGTGAGCAATCGCGGCACCCATCCTGCACACAGCTTTTTCATGTCCAAATTTTCAGATATGCGATGAACCGCACTTTTTGAAATGCCTACTATGTCTGCTAGAATGCGCACTTTCAGTCGACGATCATTCAGTACGCTTTGTGAATTTTCTTCAAACAACTATCGCCATCTCTAAGTCAGGCCGGGTACCTCTGGGACCACCCTCGTACAATAAGGTTGACTAATAAGATTCTATATCAAAACAACAAAGATATCCTTATAACTACATCTGGCCGAATCAAATCACATATATGTTTATATTTCTGTTCATTGTACGATGTTTCGTCCAGCACGGTGACCTTTTTTAGGTACAATGACAATAATGACAGTACATTTTGTTTATCTGGCCTGCAGGTGACTGTTCATTTAATTTTCTACTCTTCGTTCCTATATAGTGTGTTGCGGTTATAGTTAGATTCCACGTTCCTATGCCGAGACATTGTGCCAATTTTAAGGAGGCACCGCGTAAAACAAAATAAGGCTATGATATGGGTATCTCGGCCTCTAGATAATATCAAAGTATACTCGTATGTGATAGGGGAGCGAAACAAAATAAGCATACTTGAAAATGTCCGTGGTATCACGATTTTTGTAAGATAACAGGCTTAAAAACTAGTACTACCGCCCATAATGTCATTAGTAAATGATTTATGTAATATTAATTTCATGCATACGTTGGCGAGCTTAACTGCTGGTACTAATTACAAATACTGTTGTAAATAATGTTTCATTTAATAGATTGGCATTTATTAGCATCTTGATTCCTTTCTTTATACGGACCTGATCCATAGTCTACTCCTTGTTAAAATAACTCGTGATTATATGAAGACACGTTCTAGAAGTCTGTTCATTATCACCATTGTAGCTGGTATAAACTATAAATCCTGAAGTTCGATTCCATATCAACGAGTATGAAATAACCTAAGGAGAGGCTAGCTCGTTTCTTTCTCTCACAAGGAAATTGGGATTCAGTTATGTGATGGCTGCCGTTCCATTCCAAATTTCAGGTGCACTTCGAAATCCTTTGGGTTGCGGCTTTCCGGCATCCCAAATTGATTTACTAAGTAGGCTACTCCTCCACGTCCACGTGGACCACTTCCCGCATGATAATCGAAAATGCCTTTACGATGTTTTCATTAGTACAATCTGTAGATATATTCTAAATAGTCAGTGATCAGTAAAACATTGTTTTTTACCACCTAGATATAAGAATTTGTTCAAGGTAACGACTGTGTCGCGGACTGCGAAAGAGGAATGTTTCTTTTGAGCATATCACTCAGTTCACTGTCTAGAAATGAAAACAAGTTTAGGTGGGGGAATCATTGTAAAAAAATACCGTGCAACCAAACACAATAAATCAAAATAAATTGTGAAGATGGGATATCAGCATGACCTCCAGAATGTCTACAATTTTGGTTAAATTGGAAAATTGAATTTGAATGCACTCCATAAAAGGTTTGTAGACTCAAGTTATTCATGGTCGATTACGATAAATCTCACAAAAGCAGGTCCGTTTCATTTCATTCACCTTTTAACAGTTCAGGTTACCAAACTGAACATTGAAATGATAAAATTTACGCTTGGATTCTGTACTTTAGCGTAAAGGTGGCAGTTGGAAATTTCAAGATGGAGGCCAGTCGCAATCTTGGAACATTTTTTAAATAGAAATCGGGATCACGCAATACTTCATATCAAAGCTCTCTATAAGAACTTTATAATCTTAGAACTGAATAGCTACCATTTAAAATGGCAGACTGGCAAGCTGTCTAATTTAAGAGTTTTTGTCAATTGAACTTGTTATATCTCAAGAACCGGTGATCAAAAGTCTAAGGGCATTATCGTCAGTAGTTCCTACAATTATTGTAAGACACCTTTATGGCTTCCTTGACTTTCATAGTCTTTTCTTTCCTTCAGAAAGGCTGGGGTATTCCTAGATTTCTACTACTCTACTATTGTAGCTGCGTTTTATTTTTGAACTGTAGGGAATTTCAGGCTGATATAACAGCTGATATCAATCAAAAGTATGAACAGTTTGATGCGATAGATAGTTGTAACATAACCTCAAAATAGAGCGCTGACTCGGGACAGTAGAAAACTAATAAATTCAAGGAGGTTATAAAGGCGTCCTGCAATTGTAGGAACGACTGACGATACGGTCCTAAAGTACAGGTATATGAATATCCATTAAGATGTTGAACATTCTTTTAAGTACATAATTTCAAAATGTATAATTTTTTTAAACGAAGTGTATCATATTTTAATGCACTTTCAGACCCTTCCAAAAGAAAGTGATTGATATAACATACCATAGCGCTCCGATGGTTGTTAGCGTTGTTATAAGCGATTGAAGCTTCAAAAATACTAAACAATGTCAGCCTGCCAATCCGCCGTTTTTAAAAACAGTGATTGAATAATTGAGAATTATAAAATACTCATGAAGATATTGAAAATTAATTATTACTTCGACCCTATTCCATTTAAAGAAAAAGTTCCGTCTTGAAATTTTCAACTGCCACTGCGATAAAATATAGTATTTGTGCATCAATTGCATCACCCTAAATTTCAGCTGAACCCGTTTAAGAAAAGTAGGAGGGGATCGCTTTTTGAAAAGCAAGGTATACTTTTGAATAACCTTCCCAATATGTTAGTATGACTAACGTATAACAATTTAGCTTATTTTTGATTTATAGACAAACCACCAACTCAGGAATTGCAAATAAAAATAATTTTTATATTTCTATATCAAAACATTGTATCTTTTGAATTAGGCAGCAGCAGTGGTCAGGCAGCAGCGGTGGCCGCAGTGGTAGGCTGTTCGGTCTCCTGATCAGTTGCGCGGGTTCGAATCCCATCCCGAGAGAAATTTTTCTCTTCGCTATGGATGTTGTGATTGTCCGTAGATGGTAGACGGTTTCTGACTGTCTAACGCGGAGGTACCACCGGGCGGATCTCGTAGGCGTCCCCCTTTCGCCTATATCCCTTCTATAGCCACACGGTACCCCATGAGTGTTTAGGCCTTCGTGACATTTTTTATTTCCAGGTATTGTAAATTATACATATGTTTGACTGCCTTTTGAGTATGTTATGTCCAGGGGGTGCTCAATAGCTACTTGACTATGGGCCGTGCTTCAGTGGTTATCGACTACTAATAATGACTGCCAAATCCTTAGCAGGGAAAGCCTAAAGATTTTTTATTCTTACCTCTGACAGCCTGTATATTTTTGTAATCCAGTTCTAAACTTTCCGATGTGATAATTTGTTGTCCGCAATGATCTGTTGCTTCATTAGTAAACATTATTCCTATTCAGCGAAAGGTGATAAAGCCCAAAATTCTGTACAAGTTGGTCATTGGCCTTTGACGATCTTGAAATGCTAGCATAGCACCTTTAATCCTAAGAGAAACCGACAAAAAAGCCAGGCGTTTCATAAATGAATTTCGACTCTTGAAATCAATTTCGCTGTAGCGTTGGCGCCATACATATATGATCGGGGCCAGTAAAAAGTTGAAGAGTCCTATAATGTAATATATGGTACAATATAGCATAAAAACGACTGAATTGCTCCCCGTAGATTTTGCATAAAAACCCTATTATCGACCAACTATATCGAATCAGGGAGTAATTATCTGAAACATTGAAAACGGGCATTGATGTTATATTTTGGAGACTAGAAGAAGTTTGAGAATATGAGGAGCCATCTCAGTACATTCCCATAAGAACGATCAGCTTGGCTTTTTATGCAGCTTCAATTAGGCATGGAAATTCTAAAGCCATGGTAGGGACGCAACTGACTCACCAAGGAAATAGATCGTTGTCCCATCACCTGCTTGGCATCTTCATCGTTCCTCTCTGTATCTGTTTCTGGCCTGCCGTTTCGCCTCCCTCCTCCACCCCCTAATGCTGATTGTGTGCTGAATCTTAATGAGCGCTCTGACCCGTTCATCCCCGACGCATTGCTGTGTTTTGGAGGGTCCAGGTATCCGGCAGTAATCTGCAACAAAAGTAATTTTCAGGCTCTATAAAGATAAATTAATACATAAGTATTTACACATTTATACGTAAAATAGGAGTGAGACTATGCGGTTTACGTACTGTATAGGGTGTCCCGCAATAAATTTACAAAGACGTAGAAGTATTTAGGCCTATCCAAATATTTAAATAAAAATACGGATATCTTTAAAAAATGCAACTTTGTAGTAGTTCACCCTATGTAATCCTGAACCTTTATAAAACTGTCTCGGAGCAATATTCTATTTATGAAAATTTGGATCATGACACACATGATACTGAAACGGCCGGCGTGATAACGATGACCTAAATAAATTTCAAACAGCTATTACATGTCGTGTACTTCAATCATAAAACGCTGTAATAGGGTAGAGACAAACAAACTTGCAGGTCCTTTACCTTGGAAACTACGAAAAAATTTGAGCCCATGGATACCTTTGTTCTACGTGTTGAGATTTGCAATATACTGGTCTTTGAAAATAGTAGCCGAAAGCCCTCACCCATAACGTTTCTCTGGGATATTTTCCATGGAGCACGATTAGTATAAAGATCTAAAATTATATTGGATTTCAAAGCTCTTGAAGAACCTTGAGGATCTTAATATTATATAGTTACTTCAAACGTCACTGAAACGTATGTTTAGGTTTGTACTACTACCCGAGTATGACACAGATAATCTACTTTATGTCAGCTTTTCAAATAAGTGAACGTTTCCATTCACGCAACGCCTCGAGTCGTAGTCACATAAAGTCTTTTTGCCAGATACTGTGCTACGATCGAACTTAATCTCAAGATCCAGACATGTTTTTTTAAGCATCTTCTAAGTCCTGATATTAAGAGCCGTTTTACACACAAAACAATTACTTCGAAAATTATGGTCATAATGATGCCGACAATGTTTGCTGTCGTATTACACGTTAAAGAATTCTTGTGAAAATTTTCGTGGTAAAAATATAAAACCCGTTCTATAGAATATGAGCGAGATTCGGCGCATTACTCCAATGCGCAGGCGTATCATATGAATTACTCGGAAATTTTGTTTGCTTGCGTCATACAGGTTATAGAGAAAATCTTCAATATTTTTCCATGCAAATTTTCGGCATAATTATGACCATAATTTTCGGAGTAATTCTCTTGTGTAAAACGGCTCTAATAGAGAGTTGAAGATCGCCAAACAGATGCCAAACAGATGCCAAACAGTCTGTCAAACAAGCTGAAGGAAATGGGTGATTTGTCGTGATGAGTTCTCATAACATGCTAAAAACAATGCCTCGACTTCAAAGCTTCTTCTATTTACAAACCTGTTCCGATTGCTTCCCCCGCTTACTGGAGCGTAGAGCAAAGTTTTTAGCATGGAAGCTCTATACCACTGCGCGGCTTTAAGTTTCCAGAACGCTCCCAATGAAATATAGAAATATGACAATGGTTCGTATTAATGGAAATTTTGAAACCTTCAGGCTGGTTGACGGAAGTTTATGTAGGAGATGGCTGAGCTGTGCTATTCACCAGCAGATTCAGTCGTCAGCAGAGGATATTCATCAACTAAACCAAGCCATAGTTCACGCAGCGCTAGCTCTTAGAAGCTAGATACAACTGAACGTAACAATCCTGTCCACCAGGACATGAAGGACACAAAGGAAATGAAAATGCGAATGAGGTAGCCCGACAGGGTGCGGCTAATCGCCTCAAAGGCCAGAGCCTTGCTGTGACGGGAACACGCACCAAACAGTCCATAAGAAATTGGACCAAGAAAAAGTCCCTAGAATGGTGGAACAGCCAATTGGGCACAGGCAGGCAAAAGAGTTCATCAAAGAACGAAGGCCCGTTTTTACAGAGGACCTACTCGGACTCAATAGGAAGGTCATAAGAGCCATAGTGGCAGAACAGGCCACATGCCGTTTCTGCAGAAGGCATTAAAAGATCCCAGTGCATCTCCTGTGTCACTGTGAAGGCCTGGAACCACAGGCCCATCAGCGGAAAGCAAGGCCCTGTGTCAAGGCTATGGAATCTGATCAAAGGGTCAAGCCTGGACACAGTGCTTCAGAAATTATATAGTGGGGTCACAATAGATCCACTTGGGACGCAGTGACGTTAAGGCTAGCTATCCAACCCCTCTAATCTGTAATCTCTAAGCTGCTCAAGATTTTTGCAAGCTTCAATTTAACTGGACCTCCTAATATGTGAATATGTAGGTTAGTTTCGGACAAATCCTAAAACTGAAAATGTAAGTTAGGATTTAATGCACTATTTCAACAGTAATTCCTTAAACCAAGTCATTTGGGCAAAGTAAAAATGCATATCTAGAATGTTAAGGACTCTCAAAAATCGATCTAGATTTAAACGAATACTTTAGACTCTCGTGATTTTCCTGGATTTACTAACCAAGAGCATCAAGTTGCTCTATTACATGCTTTATCACTCAAGCATAGGGTCTTCTATAAGGCAGCATGCAAAAATAATAACTAAACTGTTCATACTTATGAAGTAACTAAAGTGGTCAACAGAATCCACTCATCCTGTTTGAATAAACAGCTACAATCCGATAACTGTACTCCAAACTGAGTGAGGAAATTTATAAAAAACAAAAAATCCTAACACCGTCTTTTACGGCTCCATCACTTCTTCGATTCATCTTATTCCATAAACGCTTTAGCAACAAAGCTCGCTTAAGCCTATCGACAGTTGTTTCCTTATCAGGCATTTCCTGAAATCACGACGTGTAAAAACTAATACTTTAGCTACTCCTCTTTCGTACGGCATAAGCTGTCATTTAAAATTCACGACTCGGATCCTGTATAAGGAGAACCAGCTATCGATGCTCATAGGTGTCTCAGCCAATATTTCTTAAGGGGAGCTGAAAAAAATACGATTAGAATACTCGACCCTTTGGAAACTCGTTTAGTGTCATCTGCTTGGAGTATGATCTATTCATACTTGTCATAACATGCGGGAATGGTCTAGCCAATGATTCAACTCTTCTATAGGGTACCTCACACCATCGACGTCATTTTGTTTTTGCTAATAAAGTTTTGGGTAACACAGTTAAATTTTCTCTTCTATTATGTTGAGTGTTTATTATCCGAAGACTGTCTCTCTGCTTAGGTAAAGCGTCAAAATATCGGGGGCAGACAGAAGAAAAAGAAATGAGCTTCATTAAGTCGGTGAACATTTTGATGTAAGGGCCAAAACACAGTGGAAGCCGGTTTCCTGCTTACCGGCAACCAGCGCCGATCGACGCCTATAAGGTTCTATGATAATATCATGCTCTTGAGTTGGCCATAACACAGGCTCAGGCGTGTCGGCGCAAGCAGTCTGCGTCACCGGTTTTGCAGGAACGATTATTTAGTTCTTTTTCGCCAGTTGTCAGAGCAGGTCGATGTGGATTATGAATACAGACAAGTTAGTTAAGACTGTGGTAGTTACACCAGTTTTCAGTTAGAAGATGTTCAACTTTTTCCAGAATATAATTGAATGTTTCATGATTCATTCTGGTGTACTGAAAAAAGCGCACGGGGTCATCTTTCAACGCCTTGAAGAAAGGATGATATTCACCATAATGTACATTCTCACGATTTATGGGGTGAATATCAACTTTTTTCTAGTGATTATTTTAGTTACAAGGCTGTTCAATTCAACAAATTCAACTTCGGACGAGCTAGACCCGATGTTGACGCGAAGACTACGCTAGAACTGACAAGAGACCGGGTTTGACCAGCGCCGAAATACGATCGCCGCTGTTTGCCTGTAAGCAGGAAACTAGCTTCCTCTGTGTTTTCGCCCTAAGAAGGGACGTCGGAAATTTCAAGATGGCGGCTGGGCATCAACTTTAAACATTTTTTCAAATGGAATAAGTGGTCGTGATGATACCTGCTTTTGGAACCCACAGTCGGTCTTTATAACCAACCCAAAATAGGGAACTGGCAGACTATCAAAATTACCCGAAGTTATCTTTACGAAATATTCCGAACTAGATTTATCAACACCTTACAAATTCCGGCATGATATTCGAACACGATGGAGTGGATGGGAATATATCTTCACGGATGGTTCGAAGAAAGACAATTTAGCGGGATGTTCATTTTATCACAGCAACAATTCGTATCACCAAGAATTCAAGTTGCCACCTGAATGTTCGGTATACACAGCAGAACTGGTTGCGATCAACCAAGCTATTGAATACTGTTTCCAATTCCATGGAAATAAGAATTTTGTTATTTTTACCGACTGTAGAAGTGCTGTAACAAAATTGGGGAATTGTCACCCCACTGCAGATCTTAATCATCTAATTGCGAACATCATCAAGCGCATTCAGGAGCTGAATAGAATCGACAAAACTATAAACATAGTCTGGATCAAAAGCCACTCAGGTATAAAAGAAAACGAGATGGTAGATAATTTTGCAAAAAGAGCTACAACTAGAGGCGATTACGTTCCGGGCATGGAGATTCCTTTTACTGACGCTCATTTTCTGATCAGACAACGACTGAAGAATAAATGGAATAACCATTACAAAATCAATCCAACAGGAAGTTACCTGAAACGTATACAACAGACTCTTCGAAGCAGACCTTGGTTTCAAGGAATTACCAATCGTCCTTACATTAGAACCGTGAGCAGAATAAGAAGTGGTCATGTCCTAACGCCCCATCATAAATCAAGAATTGGATACGGAGATGATCCACTTTGCAGTTGTGGAAATATAGGAACCTTGCAACACTTAATATTAGAATGTACAAGTTCTAACAACGAAAATTCTGAATTGTATAAAATTCTAGCGAATCACCTTCCTTTGCCTCTAAATTTAGAATCAATTCTCAGTTTTGAGAACCAGCAAGTTTACGAACTTTTATACAAGCATTGTCGGAAAGTAGGCCTAACATTATAAAATGTAAATTACAGTAAGTTTGTTTGAAAGAATGACAAAAAGAAGAAAGTATTGAAAAAAAAAACAAAAAAAACAAAAAAGCGGATCAGTAAAAAAAAACAATCCTATAAACAAAATAGAGAAAAGGAAAAAATAAGTAAAAAGTTTTGGTTAAAAAAAAAACAAAAAAAGAAGAGAAATATTTGTTTGCATACTCTATGTAAGTATAATAGAAATAATATACAATAGTAATATTAAGTAATGGATGTTCTATTTTCTATTAAAGCATAGCATTATACTGAACATAAGGATCTGGCCAGTTGGTCATCGACCAGTGCCAATAACAGAACAAAAAAAAAGAGTTTTTGTACGGTTATAATTCGAAAACCAATCATTGAAGCGCTATAGTATGTTATATTGATCTTCTACTCTTTGAAGCATCTATCCGAATATTTTATAAAATGTGGAGCATTGCATTAAAAAAAGGTTGTTAAGAGTTGCTAATTTTTTCAAACAAAAGGTCTCGTGTTTTATTGCACATTGAGATAGACCCATCCAAAAGAACGATATTTATTCAACATATTATATCGCTTTGACTATTATTTATAAAGTGATAAGCGTATCATTGTACAAAAAAGCTCATCTTTGGACATTGTGTTAGTTTGCCGAGATGGCGGATAGGCATCTTGGGCAACTGCTGTTTTCCCTTCAAGATGTATTCATACATCAGTTGCGAAGCTCTGAGTCTCAGCTTGCTGACTTGAGCCGTTAAAAGGTAGGACGGAAATCAGTAGGGTCTGAAAATCGTAGAAAACGAGATTAACTATTTTATAGTAGACATTATACAGCATGGATAGACCTCTTCCAATGAAACTTATCCCTTCAAATATAGAGGTTTTAGAGGATGGTCACTGTTTTCTCATTAGAGCTCAGTAGGATTTATGTCACAATCTTGAGAAAGGCGGATAGGATACGCGAAGATAGCAATGCTCCTTGCTCTCGGCATATAAAATAACTGATTCAAAATAATATTTTCGGTGTTCCGTACGTCTACTTTGTCAAATAGTTCATTTCATTCAAAAACGCGCTTAGGTGCCACTTACAACTCCCGTCGAAATTCTGAGAAACATAAGCCTGGATAAACCTGCCCTTTTTTTAAAAAATATTATTTTGTCTAACAACTTTCATTTATACTTCATAAGCACGATGATGGAATTTCCACACTTTGACGTGACGCGCATTTAATTCTCATTATCTAGTCAATGACAGAGATTCTATACATTGGTAAAACTGTTTTTTTTTTTCTTAGTATACGTATTTCGTGACCATAATCAAACAATGTCAATTTATGGCAGCATTTACGATCTGTCAGATAACTATCGTCAAACGAGTCAAAAGGAAAATTCCTTCTTAACACAATTTGAAGTAGTATCGGCAATTATACCACTCTATATACCGGATAAAATAATAACAATCTTGGAAAAAACACTCATTGATCCCCTAACCAACTCTCTCCCAATGCATCAATAACATTTACGTAGAAAATAACAACTGTTAATGAAGCATGAACTATCATAGACAACTTAAACAATACATCTTGTAAGAATCCAGATGATCTGAGGTCCAAAATTATAAAATACATAAACCATATTTCTTAATAAGCTGATCAAACATAGAATAAGGCATGTAGTATTTCCTGAAAACTTTTAAAATAGCTAAGATCCAAGAACAAGGGTTACTGGATGAAATGTCTAGGTATCACCCTTATGCATCGTTAGCTGTTTTAACAAAAATATTCGAATCTGTCATAAACAAGCAAATTATCTCGTTTTTAAAACAAACAGTGTTTTCCTGGCAGTCAACATAGATTCAGGTCGAAAAAATCTACGACCTCTTGCAGAATATGTTATCAGGGGGCTTCAGGCAGGTAAAGTATCAAATTCTCTATGATTTATCCAGGACTTTTGTGGTTGAGATTAAAAAATGTATTTACCGTACAAAATAATTGAACTATTATAATAGTGATGGCATCTCTGCGATCACGACCCCTGCTTTGCGATTAAATACGGAAAACAAAGAAACGTTCATTTCACACTTCATTCTGTTATAGTTGAGCTTATGCTAGTCCTGATCAACAGTTTAACGTAATGACTATGATAATAAAAACTTGAATGGCTGCATGAATGTGTGTCTCTGGCTCTTGGTTTTATGGTGCACTAGTGACCACGCGATATTGTAATATATAATTATAAACAGGAAGTCGGTGAACATTATAGGTCTTCTCTCTGCGACCACAAGATGCGTTTCATATCATTACTCTCTACGTTCTCAAGGAAACTGTGTGCCAGTATCCTGCTTTCGATTGTAATTGTGTGGTCTTTTTAAATGTAAACTCGTTTAGAAGAGAGAAAAGCCAGATTGTTCGAATGGTAGCAATGCTTACATATATATATATATATATATATATATATATCTCTTTCTCAAAGCCATGTTGGATTTGTATATTCATGTTATATATGTATATAGTTCTGACGCTAAAAACAAACAGCATGAATAGTTTATTGCTGCAGTAAAACATTTACTTCAAAGCTGAAGCTATATTGGGCAGATCTGGCACAAAAGTAAAGAGAATCACAAGAATCAAACTATACGGGACAGCGCGTGAAGCTCGGTTTGATATATTTTAAGCTGCTATCGCTACTGCGACCAGCGCTCGTGATGAAACCTAGGTAAATAATAGTGTCATTCAAAATAGCATCCTGCTAACATCATTATGTCAGTTTGTTAAGGAAACTTTATGTTTTGAAAATATGTGAGAAATAACTAAAGCTAGGTATACTTCATTATGTCTACCCTACTTGAGTATTTCGATAACCGTGAAAATAATGGAAGATGGTTTGTAATTGCTATTCTAGTTAAAATACAACCAAGAAACGTTAGCACCGTAGTCCGCTCTGAAACAGAAATGATCTAGCCCGTAGGTCAAATCTGCCTTCCCTTTGCATTCATTTAAGTTTGTCAATTTCACACTAGACTACTAGACGTCTCAAAGTATTTATAAAATAATAATAGATCGAAAGGATCGTTGGTTTCCGGACAGGTTAAGGTAAATGACACTATGCAACAAAAATATTGAAATCGTCTATAATCGAATATATGTTAGTGGTGCAAAAACTTCTATATATAACTCGTTTGAGAAGGTCATTATTGAATAATATTTCATTCAGTAGTGTGACCTACAGATAAAGTGCCTCTCAGATAATCTGATTCTACCACTTTTTTTAAATTTGAATCCCAATTTATCCTCCTCGAGGCGGCATCATACGATTTCAATGATGCAAGTGTATAGTTAGAATATGATAAGTTGATGCTCCTTGAAAGTTTAGCCTATGATCTGGTTTCTTTCGCACTGCTGTGATATGGACAAGATATTTTAGAATTACATGACATTGTTATTGTCATTCGGTGGGTTCTCCCATAACTAGTTTGTTGAAATGCAAATTATCACTTGTTAATCGTTTGAAATATAAACATCAGGGTTTGTGTACTTGGTGCAAAAAGAAAATTACTTCAAATTTTAGTTTTTTGCAGGTATTAAGCCTGCTGACAGCTTTACGACAAATATGTGAATTGTTCTCGGTTGCTCTAAATACTGTGTGGATGGTCATAGATTATTATTTAACCGTTCACTGCGGCATCAACGAAAAATATTTGACAATATGGATTTATTGGATGCATGAATATCAGAAATCATGAATGGTGTTGTGCCAGTTCTAATCCCAGGTGCCAAAGGATCACTGATGAAGAGCAAGTAAATGTGAATTTGAGGAGACGAGCAATATCTAAGGCATTTTTGATAGAAAATATTTCTCGTCATGTTGCTGTTTGAAAGATATGTGCAAGTGTTTTATAGGATGAAACGTTAGGAGATGTTAAGTCAAAGGCACGTATCAGTTACAGAAAATAAGATACATTTGAATAAACATGAGCAATAGCGAAAAAATATGGATATTATTTATATATATAACATTTTTTAACATTGTGACTGATTTTTATTTGATTCCTTAATATCCATAGCTGGTGATATTTCAAAGGCCAGATATCATCTCATATTTTGACAATATTTTGTTTCCAACATTTTAACGTTATTTGTTTTGAAGAAATTAGACGTTTAAATGTTAAGGCTCATTAACTGTACCTAATGGATTGTTTTATTGGCGGGAAATGCTAAGCCGTAAAGATGACTGAATCTACCTATATTAGTACCAACTTCTTAGAGTGCGCGGATATTAGATCTGTTGGAGGGAATAATCCACAAGTTTATTTCTTGTAACAGTCAATATTGACCTCCAATATTATGTGAATATGTGACCAGCTGCACTAGAAGGTGATCAAAACCGGCTTATCCAGAATGAGCGTTCTTCGGACCAGACCCGGTAAACTTCGTTCTTCAGTTTACTCTCTATACTATAGTAAAATATTTATTATACGAGAAGAAGGTCCCTCTACTTATTTTCTGAACGAGTCAGGTTGGGAAGCTGAAATTCGGGGTGATGAAATTGCTTACAATATTTCAGCGTCAAAGTGGTGGTTGAAAATTTCAAGATGGAGGTCATGTGATAGCTGATTTTAAAGCCCTTCACTTTATAAAAATAGGATACAGGACTGTTTTTCTAAATGGCGATTTTGCAGGCGCGGCAGTTGAGTGTCATTGAATATTGAGTCACCTATAACTCAACAACCAATCAACAAAACGGTATAGTAGGTCATATCAATTATCGTCTTTGAAAAAACAAACAAAATCCCTCACCCTTTTAAACTGTTATTTCTTTAATATTAAACACTCAGATAATCTCTTCGAAAATAAAAAGATTGATATAACATACTACAATGTTTCAATAACACTCTAATTTCACAGCATGCCAATCCACCATTTTGAAAGATAGTGATTTTTTAATTTAGTTATAAAGTACTCATAAGGGACTGTGGACAATCTTGTGATACTTTTTTAAAAGGAATGGAGGGGCACTTTATGATCCCTTTATGATGATGCCTTTATATTGAATTGCATATAACTTAAAAAGGAACCATCAAAACGTTGTAGTATGTTCTATCAATCACCTTGTTGTCCAAATGAAAAGTTTTATATATTATTACATATTCGGAATCATCTTTCTACGAGAACAACAACGGTATAACACATCATGATCATTGGTTGTTAAAAAACACTCAACTTCGACAGCCTGCTTTTTTAAACCACTGTGTATGTATAATTACTCCGGTAAATGATTGGCAAGCCATAACGAAACTCTACATGGCTATGGTAATGGTTGGGCTATTTAAAAACGATTATTGTACCGCTGAGTGGCAATTTGTTTTACAAATATGCACAACGGAAATGGAAGTGCTTAAACGATGCGTGTAGCCAAGAAAGTTGTTGCAACATATTGTTCAGTGTACCTCTGTTTACTACAATTCCACATTCTCCGGTATTTACGATCTACATTTCAGCCAATTCTATAATTAAGTATAGTTGATCTTGTCTTCAGCTACGGAAAAACTAATATAACTGAGATACTGATAGAACGCAACCACACATTTCTGAATATTACATGTAACACGATCACTGATCTACGTCGAATGTAGATTGAATAATTTCCTGACGTTTTGAAGCAAATTCGCTGAGTTACTTCTTAAGCCCTGTCCGTACAGCTGTCGCCAACCTGTCAGTGATCGTGTCCAAGATCCCGCCACACAAATTCCGTTCGTTCTGCTACGCTATTTAGATGGAATTCACACGGCCGGATCAAAGACACAGTTGCCAACAAGTCACCGACCGCTGTACGAACAAACCATTTGTCGTTGTGTTACATACTTCGCAGTTCTGAAACTCATCCTGGGGTTGCCTCTCTGATCTGCCGTACGTCTTCCGACTATCAATTTAATAAGATCACCTCGTAATTGATAGTGTAAGGTGAGGAAGAATTTAAATTGGAGCCCAAAACACAGCAGGGAATATAAGTATCGATAAAAAAAGCATCATTAAGTTCTAATGAAATCATGATGGAATTAATTTAGCGGATCGTATAGACAGATTAAGATTATGTAATTTATCTTATACTATGTAAGATATTTATTCTTTGCTGTATGGAAACAGGTTTCAATACATATCAGATTCATCGTACTTGATTGGGATTGGGAATTTCCACAACTACATAGGTTAATTATATCGATTAGATATCCTTGCACACATCATCCCTGTCTGTAGCCCGTATGGTGACAAATTTTGACAGGTATGTGTATCATCACATTTAAGGTATCATAGCCAAGGTGTAGCAGAAATATACAGCCAGGCCATATGCTGTAGTATGTTTATGACAGCTAAAGAATAGTTGCCACAGGTATGGCTAAGTATTGGAACAAAAATATTACTCTTTAGAGAAAAAAGTCGAGGGGCGGGGAATTTTTTAACTCATTGGGCAAAGCTCCAAGGCAACTCAAAATCTTCTATTCCTTTAGAAAGACAACCGAGGCTCCAACTGGGAAGAGATGCAATTTAACTCGAGATCAGAGACAATTTCTGTTGTCACAACAGCAGTCGGAGATAAAGTTGGGTATTCTCTACTAGTTTTTAAATTGCAGTACCTGAGTTGTAGATTTTTAATGTCATCTCGTCAGCTTGTTTGGTGTCTCTTGGCGTCAAAAGATATCCGGCGATCGTTCGTAAAATTTAAATTTTTTTGTATTATGTCAAACGTAAGCCTTTGTATCGATAGAATCACTTTCTCGTAGTTGAGTTAGCAGTTTTCGTCATCATTTTACATGATTTCAAACAGGTAAAATTTGACCTAATCTCAGTTTTCGAAAAGAAATAAGACCTGTCGGTGCAGCCAATGCGCAAATTGTATGCATGAGTTGTGATACGTTTCCTAGTTGAATAGGCAATAATTGTGACTTATGGCTTTAAACAAATATGTGTTATTTGTTGTGATAAAGTTTTTGTTTTACCAATGTGCTCAAAAGGTGATAGGTATGCTTAAGATCTATGTATAATTCCAACATTTCAATGTATACGGATATCTTAACTGGTTAGGGTAATATTTAATCTGTTGAAATGAAAAGCTATTGCTTTTTGGCAAGTTAGAACTTGGAATCCGCTACATTTTTCTGAAATGTTTGTAATTCTGATGTCACAACATTTACATAAGTTTTTTGTTGTACAATTTCATAAAAACACGTAAAATAATCGTACTATAAATTATTATTAAATTTACTTAAGTCATTTACGGTTTATTTCATAAAGTATTCCAAATGGTATAAGCTATTCAACCTTTACCTACAGTTCCTGGTACCTACTAAGTTGTGCTAAGAGATATCGTGCTGATAAATACTCCTGTCAACGTATCAGCCCAATTTTAAGCAGATACGACAAAGAGATAAATTGACAAAAAGTTGGGTTTTGCAAAAAGTTTCATCTGTATTGTCACGTCTCTAACTATTCACTAATCTTAAAACCTCGATCCAACATCCCTCCAAGCAAATCGTTGTAGTGCCGCATACTTTGCCGTCTGTGACGTGTGGATACATATTTTCAACGGCTCTTTGTTGTCAATATTGCACAAAGACATTATTTCTGCTATTTTGCTGGAAGAACTATTAAGATGTTCGTACATTTGTAACTGATCATTCCAGAAACGTAGCGAAGTGACATTATGTTCATAAACAGTACGATTCTCTGAAGCAAAAATGGCGTCAAGTAGGTTGAGCCTGCACTTACCACGCAACGCCGTCATCAGTTCATATATGATTATGGTCAGCACAAGTTAAACCCTCTGAGTACCGTCCAGAGTCGCGACTGCCACATACGACCCGCCAGAGATGGCCGCGCGGTACGCGCCAGTAATGCTAGGATACTTGCCGAGCAAAGCGTTCATGTATCATTCTAAGCTTTGACGGCAGTGTACAGGGAAATTTATGATGCATGAAATACAATGTAATAATAATAACAATTTACCTTTATTCAACTATGCATACAAAAACAAAAGAATAATACCTGTATCTATGAAGCCAGAAAAAGTCCAAAATTGAAAAGAAAGGAGGTATTTCGGTCGTGGAGGTATTTTTCAAGTCAACCGTATGTTTATATGTCTAATAGGTACGTAGTAGTGGTTAGTAGCTTATTAATATACTAACAACAATAAATTTAAATATGCCCCAATCCACTCATTAGAACCCCAACTGGAACGTCATACGTCAAAAGCTACAGACCTTTCGCCTTTGGCATAGTAGTAACCTTGCGAGGAAATTTCATCAAAATGCGAGTAGTAGTCTCCAATTTATAGAAGGGTCAAGGATTAATGGACAGATAGACAGGCAGAAAAGAATGATATACATGTCATATAACATCCAAAACGCATAATATTTGAATATTGAAATGATTACAGTACTTCGCCAGTAGGCGTGGGAAGTAAAATCCAATTTCTTCCAGGTCAAAGCCCATTTAGGTCTCCCATGGTGAATAAGCAACTCTACATCAAGATGTTAGTAACAAACCCAGTATTTATTATTTTTTCATGAACTGCTGCCCTTCAGAGTTGTCGTTTACCGAAGAAAGGTTGTTCAACAAAAACATCCAGATACTACGTTTGGTTACCATACAGCCAAAGAGGAGTACCAATAAATACTGTATCATTCATTATAAATCTTATATTATAATTTATAAATTTTTGGTCCTACCATGGTGTGATACAGTAAGTAGGCGCGACATAACAAGAATGTTAATCTATAAATTTTCATCGTAACGTTTTCGACTAAGCCAAAATGTTCTGAGTAAAAATATACTATACGAGTATATTATCTACTCGACGCGTGGGTCCCAGCCGCTCCCTGGTGTTAATTTATAAAATGAAATGCAAATATGTGAATTAATAGTGGACTAGGTGTTTGTTTTCATGATGATCAACGAAGCACATTGTACGGTAAAATTGTATAAAATCAAAATGAGAACTTAGTTATGTACAAAAATGATTCTACAACTTTTACTTCCCATCTCACTGGCGACGAAGTATTGTTATTGCAAAAACATTCGAATATGACGTGTGCATCATGAAAAACTGTTTCACGCATTTCCGTTGGTCTGTTTGTCTGACCGTCAGTCTGTCTGTCGATCAGTCTGTCTGTGGGTATGTATGACGGTCTGTATGTAGATCTGACTATCGTTCTGTCTGCTGGTCTGACTGTCGGTCTGTCGGTCGGTCTGTGTATCAGTCCACTTCCAACCCCGATAATTCTTTTACACACATCATAGATTGCCCCGTACATTTGCTCTTTAAACAGAAAGATTGAAAAGTATTTTCTACAAGCGTCCCTGCGGTACGCTGACTTTAACGGCCTGTGAGCCGGTGTTCATATGTGAGCTCGCGTGACTGGTGCTCCGCGGACGCTCCTTTGCGTCTGACGAATAGTGCGATCAGGTATCTCAGAGAGTCTAACCTAAACATGCGGGTTTCATCCGTGCGATACAAAACATCCAATCAGAGGCTGATTCGTGCTTTTTGGCACCTCATCAGCATGATCTAGGCTTTGTCTGTGGTACAACAAACAAAAGAAAAATAACTTTTTTCGGTCCAAGATATAAGGTGATACGGTGTTGCGTGGGAAGTGAAGAGTCCTATAGAAGCTAACTGGCGTCATCTCCATTCCTTTTCTCATGTGATACCAGCGAATCGGACCTCTACCCAACTTTGCAGATATGCAGGTGCTGAAAGTATATATAAACGCAGTTTGATGCCATATGTTTTGTCTTCCAGTAAACAAGTAATGTCTGGCAGCCCTGGAAAGTAAAATATGTCATCGAATATCCTAAATTCGTCCCAAATGCTACTACTACGGTTGCTACGGAATTCTGATGGAATTTACTTCAGAGGAGTATTTCCGAGGTGCTGTTGATAGTCAGTACGTTTCTGCCGCACAGCAAATTTGGACAAAGTCGACGAATTTTATTTTTTCGAAAGTCCTTTACTGAAGTTACTGTTGTTCAATGGTGGAAAACCAGAGCATGCCAATTCTTTATTGTCTAGTATTGACGACAAGGGACCGATTGAATAGTTATTATAGGCAGCTTTCGTCTCTCGTATCTCATATCACACAGTAAACTGTGTGTGCTCGAATCTCGCATTAGCAAATTTTCACTCGACAAAATCTCGCGAAACTAAGGGACTCCGCAGGCTTTCTATCGGCCGATAGTTTCGTCGCATTGGGCTGCTAGTGCGCACACCGAGTCCACTAAACACTTTGGTTGGTGAAGAGTCCGCAGACTAGCCAACAGCTGGCCGATGCTCAATATTCCGGACGATACTATACCCCATCCGTAGTCCATTTATGCCCAGACAAAACACAACATGCCCAAAAGCGAGATTGGTCAGTCCCTATTTTCCTCAATGGTCTTGGAATAATCTAACAAAATAAATGATTAACTTTATAGAAAAAAAGTGAACACACTTTTCACAATTCTTTATTCCCTGGAAGTACTTGAATCATCCTCCGGATGGTTAATATTAATTATTACAGGTTCTACTTTTTTTAAGCCACATAGTTTTTTATATTTGCCCAAATCATTTCAATGGGATTGAATTCACAGTGATAAGGGGGCCTTAAAAGGTCTTATTTTGGCTCTTAGACATTTCGTCAATAGCATTAAAGTTATATTTATATTTGTGCTGCCTGACTAGATGGATAAGTTCTGCTTTGACCATATTTTCATTGAAACTAATGTCTTTTGATAGGAGGCATTTTTGAATTTCTGCCTTCCTTGGGGACATTGTGGGAATGTTTCTAGTTTTCTAATGTGATATGCAGCATTATCAAGTACAATGACGGCATTGTCGTCAAGCTTTGGGAGCGTTTCTCCAAAGCATCGTTCAAATGAACTCCCATCCATTTCTTCATGGTAGTCGGTCATTTTCTTTGACTCAAATGCCCATAGGGCAATGGGCACAAAGCCATCTTCACTGCCAATGTGATGACAAATCGTTTTCCTTTTCCTGGAAATAATTATTTCATATAGTATGCAAGAAAACTAATAATAATACAAGCAGAGTATCTAACAGGTGTTGCTTCCAAATCTACCAGATATAGCTAAGTTAAGCGTAGATAAGTTTTCAGCGTGGGCTCATACTTTAGGTTTTGTATGTCCTGCATTTATCCAGGTTTCATCCAAGTAATAAGTCTTCCTGCCCTAGTCGCGGTATTTCTTTGTTGATTTTAAATAATTTCTTCTCTATAAAATAATCGCTTGGCTGTCCATCAAAATACTATTTCTGACCCGTCTTCTATACACAAAATGTAGTTCTTTAAGTAAACTATAGAATGTGATATTTTTGAAAGTAGGTAAGTCTTTATCACTACTGTCCTCCTGTAATACTTTGTCTATGGTGGGAAGTTCCTGCCTCTCAAAAAATTGATGAACCTTGCGTCTGATGGCATTCCGATCAAAGTTATCACCTACCGTATCCAACAGCTTCATGTTATGCAGCCTCTTGTGTGGTGGAGACAATTTTTAGATTTTTTAATATTCTTTAACAATGTTGAAAATTGTCTTAGGACATAAGCCTGTTTTGTTCGCCACACGTGTATCAATATCATGAATTTTCATTTCAGAGTGCTCTAAAATTTCGTTCCTATGAACGTTAAGGACAATTTGTTGCCTGAATATTCAAATGTCCCTTCTTGTCACATTGTCACTGAAGAGGAAGCATGGCTGAAGGAAGCATTAGGAGAAATATTCTCAGTTTCTCTGTTGTATCCAAAGACGACATGTTGGCGTATAAACACACGCTATGTATGCGCCGAATATGAACAGCAACTGCCGGCGTCGGCGTGCCGGCGATACCCCGAGGCTGAGTTCTACCCTGTCGAATCCTGCACTTGTTCGCGTAGTTTTATCGTCGAATAGCTATTGCAATGCTTAGGCGGCTGCCGCTTTGCCGCGCTGCATCTTTGTTATGTCGGGACGTAAATGGACTACGAATAGGGTATAGTTTGTATCTACCCTTAGAGTAAGCGGTCGCATAATGAAAATAAATACAATATTGTTCCAAAATGTTATTATTGCTGTCATACAATGGAGAAGAAATATCAAAAAGAGATTCCGAGGATATAGGGTGCATGCCATTCTCAGTGATAGATTTGTTAGTGCAAAATTTTACACAATGCACACCAAATTACTTGATCACCCGAAAAAACACGGTACTGTCCGACGTCCAAAACTCGGAGCGTACTGAACTAGGGGCCGACTAAACAATCGACGTGTATGCGTAAGTGGAAGTAAGCCAACACTGATTAAGCAGTCGGCCGATAGATTAGTTTGAAGGGAATCGGGAAGCCCTTCAAACTTTTTATCGGTCGATACTGAATCACTGTAATGTGCGCATACTCATACCTCTCCATACTCATTAAAAATCCGACCAACCTATCGGCCGATAGCAAGTCTGCAGTCTGCGGGCGCCCTTAGACTATGCGACAAAGACTGTCACGTTAAAGATTTTGTCGCCGCTCGACAAAATCGCATATGCCTAATTAGGAGTTTGCGTGAAAATGATTCCAAATCATTTTTTATATGTTCTGAATTCCTGCTTTCTTTGAATGGCCCAATAAACATTTTTTCGATTGGATTTCTAAAAAATCATGTACATTTTACATATTTTCACTACTTCATTTATTACATATGGCGAAATACATAAAAATGGAGGTAGAAAACTGCAAAACCAACATTTAGTATTTTAATGTAAAAACACAATAGCTTTCCACTTTTATAACTAGAACGTAAGCTATAACCAAAAGATACAAATATTAATGTCGTTTGCCTAGCTCTGCTCCTTCTGGGCAAGTGTGGATCTAAATTCAACAACAACTACAACATTAGTTGCGACAACATCGAGTAGTCTTATGAGAGTGCTTTTCTTTATGACAAGGAAACCACAAGCTGTGAATTGAGGTTTAAATACTTCCAACACTCTAACAAGTATTTTGAGTTCTTCAGCAATTTTGGAGCGATGCCTCAACGTTTCTTCTACCAACTGCGACGTCTTCAATATGTCAATTGCTTCCATCGTTGTTGAATTCAGACAAAGGACCATAGAGAGTACTTGACACTTGGAATGAGGAAAAAATGTATATAAAAAATCCGCAAAGTTTATCATATTTTCATGGAGAATGTTTGCTATTTGATTACCTATTTTCGATAGAACGAGGGAGAAAAGCTTCTAATAAACATCTAAAGCACATCAAACAAGCATTGTACTTCTTGTTTCATCGGTATCAACTTCTCATAATTTTGACAAACGGGAATGTGAATTTTGACAAACGGGAATGTGTTTCAGAAGGCAAGATTTATACATGTATACGTATATTGAATGAAGTTAATGTGCAGTAAAATAACTGTGTTAATGTTAGGACGTTCGTGTTTGTGTTACTATGACACATTTGCATGTATTTACAAAAACAATACGCTATGTAAAAGAAAGTCACAACCGTAACTTTATTTATCGATCTGAAGGTTGAGAAGCTACTTTCAAACCGTTATTGAGTTTGAGTCAGTTTTTAAACTTACCACACACTTAGTGAAAGCAAAGATCACCAAGTAAAAGGCCGGCCAAGTCCAAGCAACGTTGATTTCGTGCATCATGAATAGTCCACAAACTTGTCGTAATATTAGGAGAACTGCTTGCCACAGCACCATCGTTATCTTCAATCCGAAAAGATCGTTGAAACAGTCGCATATTTCTGCTAGATCTGTATAATGTTTGTTAATATTTCTTATGCTCCTGATGATTTTTCCTTCCAAATTTACTTCTGAAATATTGCTCTGTATATATCTTTGGAACTTTCTGTTCAGCTCTGCAAACTGTTTCTTCAAAACTAGAGATGTATTGCATATGAATAATGTGTTGACTAGGCAGGAGTATTCAACCCAGTTTCCGAAGGCAAAAAAGGTGACTGTTTCAAAATATGTCACATATTTTCCAAAAGGTGTTGAGTAAACATAAATCCAGCATCCTATTTCACCAAAGTACAGCATGTGCCCTATGCTCATAAATAAAAGATATTTCCATCGCAGACTAAAGTCAATCTTCAGTTCAGCTTCTTCGTCTAAATCTGAAAGACTGTTTAAAAACCATTCCCATTTGTCACGTTTTGTTATACATTCGAGTGTCAGTATAAACAACATTACGTTGACCACCACAATGTCAATGCAGAACAAAGTTTTCTCAAACTTGGTCAAGGTGAATGGCACCTGATATGTCATAAGAAATGGGAGATAAAGTATCGGCACAAGTAATGTTGCTAATGTGAAGATCTTATTCAGAAGAGGTGTTACCATGGATTTTTTGTCGAAGCTGAACCAAGGAGCAATGCTAAAAATAGCAGAAAGGAAATACGTTAGCTTGCAGACTTTCATCGTGCGAGAGGATGTCACAAACTGAACTAATTCAGATAATTGCTGCATATTATCTAGCCACTCCCGAAACAGAAGGGATGCCATTAAGAGATTGACTTCTCGAACTATACAGGGAAATACCTCCATACCTATACAGGGCAGCTAGGTAAAGTAGGAGAAGAAAGTTGGAAAGGGTCATAATGGTGCTGATATACAGGGTGACAGGTAAATAGGTGTAAAACATTTTAGAAGGTGATAGTACAGCTCCTTTGCTATCAAAATTCGTATATAATACCATACCCTATATTCAAAGGTTAAAAAGTTATGGAAGATTTCATTTTTTTTAAAAAAACAACCCAGATTACAGAGTAAAATAGTTGAGATAAAAAATAGTTGGTGATTAAACAATCTTTTTTTGGTGGTTTCAGGTTATTTTTAAATAAATAATTCTCATAAATTAACAATCATATGAAAACACTAATGAAAACGTATTTATTTTCATTTCAATGTTAAATACCTAAAATAACTAAAACCATGACTCAAAGCTCATTTTCCTATACATCAGTCAAACTTCTAAACCAATACAATATAGGTCAATTTGAAGACATGTCTCCTAATATGTTCAAAGGAAAACTGAAACAACTGCTTCTGTGAAGTATAAGTTGTCTATTATTGCTTATTTTCTTTGTATACGTACATATGTTGTTATTATTGTTCATTGTTGTTATGTAATATTCTAAAATTAATGTAATGTAAAACTTGTTTCTTGTCATATTACTTTTCTTTTTGGCTTGTTGTTACTTTTTACATGCTCGGTTAAGTTAACAGCACAGCTGGCCTTCGCCGAGTTTAAAATAAAGGCGTTTTTATTTATTTATTTATTATTTATTAAATGAAAATTTTTATTTTCAACTTTCACATTAAGAAGTCTTTTTTTCAAAAAATCATTATAAAGAAAATGTACAGATAACTGTAAAAACTTCCTCGTTTCATTAGGTTTCTAAAATGGTATAATAACATATCAGTAAGTAAACCATTTAACAAAACAATATTACTTTGCTAGAAAGGACCGCTAAGCGCATTTCATTGTACTGAGCAGGTAAACCGAGCCTTTCATGGTTCGACCCTTTTTGTTATTTTTTGTGCCCTGTGCCGTTATTCGGGTTTAAGTATTCGGAATATGTCGTCGCTCCTCCGAAGCAAGTTCTGCGTGTGTTATGAATTGACACAGCTGACGGATCAAGGAAAGGGAACTAACGCTTATGTTAGTAGAATATCAACCTTTAACGCGGTAGGACGTACTTTTACTTTTTTGATCAGTTTTAATAATGGCGAATTACCGTAACGAAGAATACGCTGATATTCTGTTTTGTTATGGTTTAAGTGATGGAAATTCCGTTGAAGCCAGGCGAGAATACGAAAACCGTTTTCCGAATCGGCGAATACCGAATCATCGAGTATTTGCTTCTGTGTACCAACGCGTCAAGGAAAGTGAACAGGTTCATGAGAGACGTCATGATGCTGGTAGACCTCGGGTTTGACGACGAAGATCGAGAGGCAATACTGGAATGCTACGGCAGAGACCCGACGACGTCTACACGAGTTATAGCAAAGCAGCTTGGTTTAACTCAGTGGAAAGTTTGGTTCGTTTTGCATTCGGCGAGACTTTACCCTTTCCATTACACACCGGTTCAAGTATTAGAAGAAGGAGATCCCGCAAGAAGAATTGATTTTTGTCGATACATACTTCATAGGGATCATGAAGAAAACGACTATTTAACTAAAATATTTTTGAGATCCGAACTCTGGGAGTATCTCGGAGACCTGCCCCTGAATATCAGGATGCAGATGATCTGCCAACACGATGGCTGTCCCGCGCATTTCCGTCTGGGTGTTAGACAGTGGCTGGACGAGAAATATCCTTGTCGCTGGATTGGCCGAGGTGGACCGACACCGTGGCCAGCGAGGAGCTCAGATTTAACACCGTGTGACTATTATTTATGGGGGCACCTGAAGTCACTGGTGTACGCTGAGCCCATAGACACTCTTGCACAGTTGAAAGAAAGAATTATTGTTGCTGCTGACACTATTAGAGGACAACTAACTGGCCGCATCACGCGTACCAACATGAGAAAAAGACTACGGGCTTGCATAAGAAACAGCGGGCGTCAGTTCGAATAACAATTGCAATGAATTTTACCTTCATTTTATTATTGTATTTTACTTATCAATTGTAGTAACTTTTAGTCAGTTTTTATTATTCTGTAGTACAATTACAACTGTGTAAATAATCTAATCGTGTAACTTAACCGTAGTTTAAAATAATAACTATCCCATAGCTTACAGTTACATTATTTTCACAAAAACACTTTCTTATCAATCAGAGAGTTGTGTAAATAGGAGACAAGCCATTGGTAAATTTACTCCCTATTGTTGTATTACAATACATTATGTTTAGTTTCACACAGTTTTTGTGCACTTATCATCCCAATTTAGATTCCTTATGAAACAAGGATATTATTTAAATTGTTTGTATGTTTTTTTGTATACTGATTTTTTTGTAAAACACCTTACTTCCTGTAAAACGTTATTTGTTTTTCTTAGTTAAACACTTTTGAATGAAAATAAATACGTTGTTTGGTATTGTTTTGGAATCTTTTTTAATTTATAATAGTTAATTATTGAAATAACCCAAAACCACAAAAAACAAATGTTTAATCGCCAACTTTTTTCTCTCTCGACTTTTTTACTCTGAAATATGGATTGTTTTTAAAAAAATCTTAAATCTTCAATAACTTTTCAACCTTTGAATATAGGGTATGGTATTATATACTAATTTCGATAGCAAAGGGGCTGTACTATCACCTCCTAAAATGTTTTACACCTAGTTACCTGTCACCCTGTATGGTACAGCGTCTATAGCAGTGTAGCATCTCTGCAAATTACTTAGAGAACGGAAGATCGAGAAAATGAACAAAACTCTGTCTGATGGTCACACAATAGTGTAGCATTTCCGAGTCCGGCAGATGCGAGTTTTTTGTGCCCAATGCCTAGTACGGACGTTTTCGACTCAACCCTAGATAACGAAAACCTATGACCGTTGGTGTCTCGTCACAACACGCTTAAGTGCCATATGTACATTTTCAGTAACAAAGAAAATAGAACATCCCGATCCCTCCGCGTGGTATCCCCTTGGGTGCTCTCTTCTGGGAAGAAACCGCTCACGGGTAAGGTTCTCAGGAGATAACTTTGAAAGTTTAGGTTTGCGAGACAATTCTATGTTACCTTGCAACCAAGTGACATAGGTACCTTTGTGTGTTGCGGGATGTTTTGTTCTTCAGATGTTATCCAATCTCAGCGCAACTGCGAATTATTCGTAAATTGACTACCATACCAAAGGTATTTTAAAAAGTCAAAGACCTCTGATTTTTTGAAGTATGGTATCAATCTTGCAAATACGCTGTTACATCAATTTTGTCTACGTTTTGCAAGGCAAATGGGCTTGTAAAATTACTTTACCAAACTTTAAGTTTCCAACCAACTTTTGAACAAAAATTATATTGACACACTTTTCAATGTTTTGGATTGAAAGTTAAAAAAAAATAATATAACGAGATACAGTAGTGCATCATATAAATAATTTATTCACAATATACAGAAGATATTGGGCAAATTACAACACACTTCTTAATTAATCATCTGATGTTTGGCAACATTCATCACTCTCCGACTCCAGGAGTCTCTCAGGCAGAAAGACGTAGATTAATAATTAAGATTAATAATTTTCAACACAATCAAATATAAAATATGATATGGTTAATAAATAAAAAAATAAATAAATCGAACAAACGTCTCATCAGATCGCAATTGTGTCAACAATCTCAACTGACTGAAACTTGCGTATCTACATACTAAAAAACGTTCCGCCTATGGCTTACTGAGAGTGGGATGTCCCTTAACAGCGTCAACAGCAACATCATTTCTGGACATTGAAGACCACATACATTTTTAAGCTCTCTACGATATAAATATTCGCCACGATTAGAACTGGACCACATTAAGAGGGCGGTAACAGATGTCCATAAATCTTACCAGAGACTATCACAACAATTTCCTATATTCTTATAGGGTACAATCGACGCAAGGGAGAGGGTATAAAGTGATGACGTAGCGGGCATAACCTTAGGCTGTTCGAACTCTAGAACTAACGTCTCGCTCAAAAATCGTTTGCTTCTTTACTTCGGTACTGGTCTCATACCACATAGGAGCGGATCGGAACTTATCACTATAGTATATAGTATAGCCTAAAATACTTATTCCGAGCCTCTGCCACCTTCGCTGAAATTCTTAATAAAGACTTGAAAAGTCATGTTTGATATCCTTTTGTTGCACTTTAGAATAATTGTCCTGATTACCCGGTAATTTTCCAAAAATTCTAATTTCTTGTCGAAAATGGACAATTGTCGGTTATCTATAAGACCAAAAAGGTCTTGCCCTATGAGAATCTTCACTCGAGATGGCTCTAAAGTAACATTTGCCGTTAAGTAATGAAAGCTAAATATTTATATAACCCTTCTTTTAAATTAATTGCTCCTAAGTCAATATTTTCTATAGTGGAGGTTATTGGTGGCTGTTGGCTACATAACTTGGACAACTAATCATGTCAAAATTATCGGAACTCATCGGGAAGTGCAACAAAATCCTTATCGAAAGTTGCAATTCACAGTAACAAGCAGCATATTATTTTTTATTAGCCTTTTCCTTTTTTTAATTATATGCAGTGACAAAAAAAGGTCAACACCTACGTATGTTTATTCGAATTCAAGAACTTTATACATATCGTTTTATCTTGCCATGTTAACATAAGTAAATCATCCCAAGCTAGCTACACTTTGTTCCAAAGAGCTATTGTCGTTTGTGGAAAATGAGCTCTTGTGGTCTAAGATCCGAACTAGAAGCAACCTTCACCCATATGTTTGAGGGATTAAAAGTATTTTATATAAAAATTAGTATATTAAAATATATATCGCGGGTGGGTTAGCTAAAACATTGCTGGCGAGATTATTAATTATTAAAAATTGACTAATGACTGAAAAATTAAATTATGAAGCCTAAAGATTACGCGAACGTTGGGTTGTCTATTTTTATCTTGGCATGACTTTACTGGGTTGATATGTATAAACACGTATGCTGGTACTAGTTATTTACACCGATTTGTTGAATAAATAAATCTTATAACAAAATAAGCATATTTTCATTACGAACACGATGATTCGATGACATAGGGTTATTTGCAAAAAACCTGGCTGAAATGATGGTTTTCAAGAGTGAAATTTTGATGCGAATGGAATTTTGCAACAGGGAGGTCCGAGTTACGTATCTCGTGGGATAGAGGAGCTCGTATTTAAGGGACTTAGGGCCAATTTCACCATTAACAGTCCGTTATTCTCCACCTATAGGGTAACAGACCGTCAAATACAACGAATGAGCTTCAAGTTCCAATCAACAAATTTTAGCAACCAATAGCTATGAAATGTTGAAAACGAAATACTGTCAAAGTATGAGATGATAGCTTGTCATTGAAACATCACCAGCTTATTGAATATTAAGAAATTACATATAATTCAGTCAAAATTTAAAGAAATGTTGGATTTTTGAAAAAAAATCACGTTCTAATTACTATTGTTGATTTTTTATTCATCTTTATATTATTTTCTTCAGTTTATATGCGATACTGGGTGTTTTTCCTATAAACCTCTTGCAGATAGCCATTAAGCACCTACTTGATGACAGGCTCTACCAAAAGATATTGCTCGCTTCCAAACATTCATTCATTCATTTACTTGCCATTCATCAGAACCATTATGGCACCTTAGATTGATATTCCCACAAAACCATTCAGGTTTTCTGATATCCATACATCCATAAAGTTGAATATTTTTCGTTGTTCAGGAAATGAATATACATCCACACTATATTCACAGCGATTAAGAAATTCCCAAATATATGCCTTAAAGCTACCAGCAAACCTAAAACCTGCAAAAAAAACTACAAATTTGCCATATTTTTCTTTTTTGACGAGTACACATTCTAGGTTATATTTATATTAGACATTATTTGAACACAGCTGATTATTGCATTTCAAGACTCATCGAGTGACACATATGTGGGATCTGTCAACCCTTGGTCCCAGTCACAAAACATATACTCTTAAGAAGGTTCAATTGCATGCTATTCAATGACAACACGGTGACTTGTGTGGCGATTTTGTGAGGGTGTGACATGGTTGCCAGATTGTGCATTAATATCCCGTTTCACCCCCCTGGTCCCAGTGGAGTAAGCTCCGCTAACTGTTGGAATATACTCTACTATGCTTTATAAGAGTATTCGTGGATTTTTTCCCAAAATCGTTGCACAACACTTGAAAACGCAAATGACGCCGCAAAATAGCTCCGTCGGTACCTCGGGTTATACATCTTGACAGTAAGGATGTTCGAGAGGATCCTATATTTAGAAGTATCAATTCATTTCACGAGTATCGTCATCTTTCGATCCGGACTGTGTTAGAAAGAGTGACTTCCATTTGGTTGCGACATTACCCTGCCAAATCAAACATATCTTTCATCATTTTCAAAGAAATTGTACAATATCTTCAAATTTGTGAAGTTAGCGAGTTTCACTTCATACGTTGTTACCAGACATGCCCAAATCATCAGCTGCTGCCGTGATATTCATCCCGACCACTGCATCCCCACGGCTAGGCGACCTGTATGTTAAATTTGTATTGATAGGGCAGCGGGTTATGCTATGAATCAAATGTCGCAGTTTTTGTGCAGTGATTGCAACGGTTAGATGATACCAAAAATATTTTCATAAATAGGAGATCTTTCCCATTCCGGATCGAACAATCCACCAAAGATGCTCATAATCATGATACCTAGTAAATTTACATGAAAAATCCTCTGTATGTAGGTATATAAGAGCTTTCTTATATTTGTCCATCAATTTGATGGTACAACACATCTGCTAAAAATGATCATAATCAGGATAGTAAACTATGACGAAGGTCCACTGTATGTAAGAATTTTCAGATACTTCATTTGCAATTTGACAACAGACCATGACGGTGTTCAGATTTTTCAAATATTTTTCAAATATTCTTCAAGAAGTGTTATCAGTCTAGCTCCAACTATCATAAGTACTATGTTTGTATTCCTACTTTAAATTCAAAACCAGCAAATGTAAAAGATTCATGTCGCACCCTTCGTCACGGGACGTGATCGTCGTTAAACTTGGAAACCCTGCGAGTGACAGATAGATAACCCCACTAGTGAAAAAGGCATTCAAACAATAAACATTAATAGTTTTTATGATTTTTGGACTTAAAAGACATTATTTGTGAGACATTTTTCATATTTTTTTGCGTATCCATAGTAATTGCATTATGCATCACGGAGATGCTGGGATTACACATATTATCTGTGTTTTAGGATGGAAAGGATAATGTTTTTATTGCTTTGAAAAAATTCATTAACCCGTAAATTAATAAATGATTACTATTATGATGTAAAGGCAGATGAGGAATTGGATGGAATGTATGTTATATTCTAGTTTCTTTCAAAATACAGACAAATCCACACTATTCAACAGGTATGTAATGATAACAGTATATTGAACTTAAATTCGAGATTGCCATGCATTAACAAACGTCCAAATCTGCCGCCAAATTTAACAGCTAGAAAATAGACCTATTATTTGCCGCATTCCAATTGGCTTTTTGGGATAGCTGATTGTTAAATGTAAATTTATAACACAAAGCAAAATACATGAAAGTTGACCTGTTTTCTCTGTACGAAAGCATCATGCTGGAATCAAAAAGTGGTCTTGTTTATAATATAGTCGAATTTTCACGATTAATATTTTAATAGGAATCACTGATATTCTGAGACCTTTGACAGCTTCTGTCAACTTCCATTTCGATAAGGTATTTTCCCATTTCCCATTGGTCCATAATATTAATGTTGATGAAATCGGCCCTTGGCCTTACTGTTTTATTGTGACTAATGTAGAAAAGAATAAAAGCTCAGCGCACAAAGTTGTTTTAAATGATTTATTGAACAGCTGGAAAATATATAAAATAACAATGTTGTAACGCTTTATATAGTGCTAGTAGTACCATTTCACAACAAATAGGAATCTACTTTGAAAAAGTTAGAGGCGCATAGATGACGCTTTACCCAACAATTCTAATTATTACGGAGGGCAGAAACATAGCTGTAACAAACTCTCATAGATGACGCTAAGGTATTTCATTTTATCTCGGGCAACTTTTTGGACGCGCGAGTATGTAGTATTACGTTGGCTATCTTAAGGTAGACTTCGCTGATCAGTTGTAGTACTAAGAGCTGCGGTTACAGACGAGGGTTGTAAGCAATGCTATCTGCTGTTCACTTAAGCAATTTAGAGGAATTTTTGTCAAACTTTTTGAACTCATTGACAACTGTTATGGCAACTATATTTTATGATCCAGTATTAACTAGGGATGCCATGGCAGAAGCTGGAGAAAAGTCGTTTCTTGAGTTATACCGTGCGCCCTCTATTCAGGCCTAGCTTAACAGACGTCGATACATACTTTTTGGAAACAGGTACCGATCCTAAAGTTGGTCTCTCCTCTATCCTTCCTAATGAAGAATCCGCGAAATATCACGCATATAGAGTATTACATCAGGTGCAGGAGTGACTTGGGAACTAACCCTGAAATATGGAATTGAACACGAGGAGTCGACGGAAATCTAGAACCAATCACGACCTTGGACCCTTCTGCTCCTGACACGTGATTGTGTCCTATTTTCTACGAATGCATCGGCAGCCTTGAAGCTATACCAGTAGTCGAGACAATACTGCCCCTATCGATATCCATGAAGAAACTGACGATGACGAAAGATTCATTTGTTTTGGCACCCCTGAAATGATTTCGTTTTTTATTTTGCGTAATAATTAAAAAACTTAATTCTATTGTTTATTTATGTCTACCAAGATACCATGTTACTACTAAAGAATTGATCCTACACCACAAATGTATAGGCATAATTTGTTGTAAATTAAATGCTGATTAATAATGTAGACGGAATTATAAAGGTATTGTTAGTAGTTTACGAAATCCAAGCAAAAGTTTTAGAAAGGGACATTCCCCTTATTAGTATGCTTGTCTGGACACCTCAAAGGATAGCTGGGCTCACAACTCATTCTCCTGAATAATTGTAGCCGTAAATTAAGAGGACTATGTAGTGTTCTTAGAAAAATATTCCTATTACTGTAAGCAAAGGATCAACGTTAAGGTGTATAGTAGCCATGACGCATCCTTTCTGTACATTATGATTTACTCTCAAAAGCGACGTCAGAATCATGCTCCTCATTCATTTACATATTACGTATATTTCTGAGAACCAATTCAGGTCAGATCTCGTATTTTATCTGTTAACGGTATACTTTTAAGCGGGCTTAAAAGCATCCAGAAACGTCCAAATAAAATAACGAGACTAACAGTAAAGCGGACGGTAGTCGAAATGCGACATTAACACTGAAAAATTACGTAATATCAAGTGTGATATCCATCGCCGTGTTGTCGATATACAGGATGATTCCACTACTGCTTGCCTCGTTTTTGCTCTTTTTCTCGCCAAAATATTCATTTTCCCAACTCGCTACTAGTTTCGCTCCAAAGACCCTAAACCCTATCAAAGGTTTTAAATAAAACAAACGAGTTAATTTCTTATCCCAGTGTCTGATATGTACTTTTAATTTTAAAAATGAGTTGCAAAATTTTGTATTATCTATAAGTCCAGATAAAAACGGTAGACCAAGAAAATACACAAAGACATAAAAAACACAGAACAAACAAGCAAAAACTATGGCAGTAAGCGTATGTAGGTACGTCATATGGTTTTAGAAATTTGAACGATTTACAAAAAAGGTAAAACATAAATGGAACATTATGTAGAAACATTGAGTAATGGATTTAAAAAACAACAACAAATATATAAAAATTTATAAGCACCAGGGCAAACCATACCTAGCGATTGAGACAGAAAACACTGCCCAAGGAATCAGCAATATCCTTTAGGTCAGCTGTGAAGAACAAATAAATATATACTTTGAAGTTGAGTCATTAATTTTCAGATAATGATTGTAGAAGGATTGTAGAAGGAAGATATGATATGAAATATGTGTGTAAAAATAAAAAAAAATTAAAAAAAAATGTTTACCTTGTTTTATAAAGTATCCTCCCGACAAGTATTTCAGTGCGGACCTGTATTTGATCGTGAGGTCCCCTGTGAGGTCTTAAGTCACCTGATCCACGAGCCCATTGTACTACATTAACAAAGGCACTAGGGGTTGGTTGCACTCGATTGGGAAACCGATCCGCATAAACATGTGCCATTTTTTATTTCGTTTGAGCCACGCAACAGATACCACTATTCACTGACACTGACTGTATACAAATAAATGAAATACTTGTAAAAACATCGTTCCAAATTCTTTCGCTTTTTTGTTTCCGATGCGATGAACCGATACGGCGGATTATATCCGTTGTCGCCAAACACGAGTACATAATATTATTATTGAGACAGGGCGGTACTCAAAGTTCCAAAGGGCTATAACTTTGTTACTTTAATTTTACCAGAAAAATGGTAAAGGAAAAAACATTTCTTTTGATCAGATCTACTCACTGTTAAAATAAATGACTCAACTTCGAAGTCACCCTGTATACATGGAAAATAAACACAAGGTGATGCTAGTACAGACTATGATGCTTCATCAACTGAAGCATGACGGAAGAAATCCAGACTATTTGTCTGCAAATATACATATACGAGGAGCAGTCATGAAGTCTGAGGTAACATTACACAGGTTGGTAATAAAATTAATCAAAAAGTTATAAATCTGATTGAGGTCATAGGTATCTGTTTTCTTGTTCACAGCATTGTTTTGTAAAAAGATTAATACCATTTGGCCATAAACGTTTTCTGTAATTGGTTTGTTACATCCATTTATTTGTTTTTCATAGCTGACCTAAAGGATCTGTTGTTATTTTTTAAATCCATTTTTCAATATGTTCATATTTCACAACGATCCAAATAAATTAAAACTACATTTTCAGTAAAACTAAAAATGTTTCAACGTCAGAAATAGCGTTTCAAAATGCACAATGATCCATTCGTTTCAGATATGACGGATTGGCAACGTTCACTAGCACTAGAAATATTGTCACATTTTTTCTAGTCACACTGTAAAACTTAGAACTCTTCATATTACGAAACTGGTATAATAAAAACAACACAAAAAAACCAGCGAGACCACTGAATTTTAACTCTTATAAATTATTATTTACACGTCTTAAGAAAGATATCACGCTAAACTGGTTTCGAATACCAAGTATACGTATGGTTGCCTGTAGTAATTTGTAAACATTCGAGCTTTCGGACTTTGAAAAGAAAGTGAGGTAATTTTATAAATTGCCGGTACGGTTATTAGATTTTTGCTAGTTTGTTATAATTATTATACTCCTGTATTTTGTTCTTTGTATTTGGTTGATTAAAACCTTTTTGTAATGATGCACTGTAGCTTTATATAGATATATGAGAAGCATGAAAGTCAGGTCATACAGAAGGACTGTGATCAATGACACTTGTTGAACTAATGTTGATACATTGGAATATATGTCTAGGACATCCTAATGAGTCTGAGTGTCGTACCCCTACTCGACAAAAGCTTTGAAAAACAGATGCACATTTGAAGAATCGAAGAAATTATATAAGAAATTTCTTATGTTCACGAATTGTTAAAGGGACTACCGAGGGACTCTTATAGTAAGCTACTGAAAATCATACCGGACTGACACAAGGCTCCAAAAAAGCGCTTGCGAAAATTAATAGAGTAACTGCGTTATGGGTGCCAAGTGAGAATACATGGTAATTTGTAGGAAGCGGCCAAAAATATACTTTTGGCCATACATTCGGTCTTTGGCCAAAAAAGGCCGAAAGTTTGGCTGGAGATCGAAAGTTTTCGAAATTAGTCAGGAGAAGGATTGCGATTCCGAAATCAATAGGAGTCAAAGGCAACAGAGCGGATCTATTAACGTCATACTTGGCTGGTAGGGTACAACAGGTAAGGCTGAACGGAAAGCTGCCTGAAGTTAAAAATGTCATTCAGTTGCACATCGCATGTCCTAATATAAACTGGGCTGAAGCTCAAGATGGAATACATAAAGACTTAGAAACCGTAGCATATTTATCTGCAGACCACAAACTTCTGTTGAGCCCTAATAAATCTTCTGTTGTGGTAGTTAGAAGGAGTCATAATCATATAAGGGGTAATTTTCATAAAAAATAAAAAAAAATTTAAAACTCCGCTAGAAATTAAAAATAACTTGCGAATCAGACATCATATTGGCAAATGTATTCAAATGACTTACTTTTCCTTATAGTTTTTATCTCCCCATAGAACATATCTTACTTGTGAAACTAAAAGATTGTTTTGTACATCTCTGATCTTATTACAATTCTCGTATGGTATTCCTGTTTAGTCCCCTTGCTTAGACCATGAAACATCTACTCAAATACAACGAGTTCAGAACATTTGTATCGGTTTTATCTTTGGTATACCCAAATATGAGAGCGTTAGCCATAAATTAAAACGCTTGCATTGGCTGACTGTGAAACACCATTTGGAGGTAGTTACTTTGTGACTTTACGATAAAATTCTGTCCACCAAGAACCCGCCTTACTCATACAACAAAGTAAAATTCAGAAGAGCAGTATATGATGTCAACATCCGTTACAAAGATAGTATTTTGGCCCCGTCACATAAAAAGTATGTATACCGAAGAAGCTTCAAATACAATATAACCTGGTGGATATTTGCTTTGCAACACGGAAAATTTTACCCAAATCAAATCTAGATATTTTCGAAACCGCAAGAGATATCAAGTTGCGGTTTTCGACCAACTCTTTAATAACACCTATAGGTCATTTAGTGAATGATGCAGCTTAAATTACTGTTGATCGGTCCTCAATATAGCGTTTAAGGCGTAGATATAAGGATAGCGGGTAAAAGTCCAACTGGCATGGAGGAGATAATCAAAACAAAAAATACGAGGTCGGGTCGAATGACATTTATTACAGGAAGGCGAATGAGTACCCTTTCATCCGAAACCTTGAATGAAAGCTTACGGAGGTACAGTTGAATAATAGCATCCAATCGTACTGTAAGAAGAACTTCGAATTCAAATTTGCTTGGTATGTAGATAAAAAATTTGCTAGGTGCTTTTGTAAAGTAGCGTATCTTCCAGAGCAAGGGGTGGCGTCAAGTGTACCCGACTCTTGAATAAAGTCGTCAGGTGCCAATGGGCACAGAAGGGGGTAAATTGGCATCAACGGTGGCGAAATTGCATATTTTCCGATGAAACACGCTTCAGCCTAGACCACTCTGATGGTAGGGTCCTTGTTTGAAGGCAAGGGAACGATATGATGGAGAAAACATTGTTCCATAAGAGGCGTTTGGTGGAGGTTACATTACTGTTTGGTTTATGCACAATGGTAAAACCGAACTTTTTGTTTCAAACAGGACAGTCAATGCAACAATATTGTTGTGCCTTTTGCACGATATTTTGGGAAGGATTTTGTCTTCATCGATGATGACGTCATGTCGCATAGAGTTCGTACGGTTATAAACTATTTGGCAGAAAATAATGTTACATTATTGCCTTTGCCATCAAACTCTCCAGACCTAAACATAATTGAGCATGTGTGATCTCGGCTAAAACTTTTAGTGCGGTCAGGACAAAATGCTCCTCAAACAATGGAAGAGCTGTCTGAGGCCATTCAGGAAGAGTGGGAAAACGTATCCCGAGAAATTATCAATAACCTTCTGGAAAGTATGCCACAAAGATGCCAGGCTGTGATGGATGTGCGGGGTGGCCCTACAAGGTGCTAACAGCATTGTTTAAAATAACTGTTGCTTTTTTGTTAAAGTTCGGTTTTGTCATAAATAAATAATTTAGGTATTTAAGTGGTCTTTAAATTTTGTTTTCTAAAATGTTACATATTGTTAATGTTAATGAATAACTTCTTTGATGTTGTTTAAAAATTTAATAGAGTCCATTACCTATTGGAAAACATCTCCAATAAAGAGGCATCCGCCAATGCTGAATGAGAAAGATAAAAAATTTCAGACAAAGATAAGTAGCAGTGTTGGCCAGCATCATAGAATTTTGAAAAATAAAAATGTTTAAGTTATTAGTACTTCTTACCAAACCGAAAGATGCTTTTGGTGTTTCGCCACTGGAATCCAACCCTATATTAAGAGTAGAAACTTAGAATTGTTCATTAAGCTGTTTAGTTCCATAGCAAAATTTATAAATTCCGTTTTAATTATAATTATAATGTTAAAGTAGCAAATTTTTACTGCACGTCACTGGAGGCAGTAATGCTCAATGAGTGCTTGAATCTTTTATCGAGCGCAAGAAAGTCGAATTTATGAGAAAAAATAGGATAGTCCAAAGATCAAAAAGATACATAAAAAATTTCAAAATCAGAAATTGAGAATCTGGCATAGGTCCAAACTTTGCTAAAAAAACCTGACTTCCTCTGCTCACCCTGAAGAAGTGGATAAATCAAAGAAATATACTGATCGAACCTGTACGTATTTTCAAAGAGTCGGCCAAGAACCTCCCGAATACTGCAACTCGATATCTCTTTTCGTTCCGAAAATTCCGAGATTTGAATTTGGGTAAAATTTTCAATGTTGCTAAGCAACAGTTTATGCAAAACCTACAACTCCATCCCTAGACACCTCAAGCTTTTAAATGTATCTAAATTTAAGAAAGCTGTGAAGAAAATGTGTTTATACGAGTGTGTGATTAGTTGGTCGTGTACTGCTTGCTGCGCTCCATGTTGTATAAATGTATTCTTTATTATAAAAATCAAGGAAATGAAAAATGTAACCTATTATACATATTCACAGCAAAACTTTGAATGTAGATTGTGTGATTTTATCTCATAGGACGAGTGGAAGAGCACCCTGTGGTGAACTCCCTCTTTTTTGGACAACTTCTATTCTAGCATTTATTCTTTTCGTGTACAGTATTAGTAACCCTGAATGTCCAAATAAATTCAGTAAAAAAGTTTTGCGAAAATATCGCATACTAAGGAAACTTAAATGCACCAGTCAATTTGAGAACAATTGAATCACGTAGGAACGTCAGCTTATACGAACATGCGATGTCTTCATTCTCGTTGAACTGTTAGGAACTAAAATATATATTTGCACTGCCAGTTAGTACCAGTGCACAGAATTTTGACAGACAACCAATACTACAGGACAAACATTCGAAGATGAGAAAGCCAGTGTTGTACCTTACTGTTGTTTGGGTTCGAACTATGTATACACCACTTTTTGTGAAAGGTTCATGAACCATAGCTGAACCCAACTCCAACTCAATCCTTGTCAAAAAAAAAACGATTCGAATGATCACGTTATTAAAAAAATTATCCTTACTATATAGTATAATTATGAAAATGTTTCATTCATTTGGGTGTTTCATAAGCAGCTTTTAAGTCTCTGTCTCTAATGACATCCTTTTTCGTGTAAATGTCTTCTTTATCAAAGTAAATTATTCCCGAAAATACTTTGGATTCTCTTGTGCCGCTTTCTGGTATACTTATATGGTATATGTTAACTAAGACGTTGATCCGATTTGACTAACTTCGTACCCTTTTCCTACATCAGTTTAATATAAATTCAACAAGTTTATTGAAGTTAGGTATTCATAATAATCAAAATATCATCACGTTTTATCATCTGATTTTAACAAGTTTTTACCAGATTGCAATAAAACCAAATGCACAAACTATAAGGTACAAATCTTTTAAACCACAGCTTAAAATTTTTATTAACTTACCAACTTACCTGAAACTTATCCTGCTGTTTCCTAGCTGATAATCCTCCATGTTTATCTGGCCACTAAATGAAACCACATATCGTGCCCCAAAACACGAAGTGTCGTAACTGACATTTCCATAATTTTACAGGAGAGCTAAAACAAGAAAAAGGGATCTCTTTGAGAATCTGGATGTCATACAATAAAAAGTGAATCACAAAACGTTTTAATCCTGTCATACTCAAATCTACCAGTTTTCAAATGCAGCTAGCAAAATGGTTGTATGATGAATGAGTTTTGAGAAAAAAATTGATAAGTCAGATACGTCATTTCGTGTTGTCAAAAATAATTCTTTAATGATGCGACGGAAGGTATGACGAAAAGACACATACATAATGATTTACAATCAAAGAAAGGGAGAGAGAAAAGTTCTTGTTAATAATTTTTATTGACCGAGGTAAGGCACTAATAAACAAAAAATTTGAAAAAACTCTTATAATCCACTTATATGAAAAAAGTAAACACCTTATCATGAAGAAAGTCTTCATAAAATTGTTTTATTCCGGTAGTCTTATCACAGGATTTTTGCCATTATATAAAGCAAGGAAGTGATTATATTTCTTATTAGAAACATTTATTGATGAGGTGTATAGTGACCTAACTGACATTTCACTATTTGCTGCGCCTCTTTTTAATTGAATATAATCATACTCTTGTGTCAAATGGCTCGTCTTGGAAAATATTTTATCTTGGTGTTACTTATTAACTTCAACTTCCATGTTGTCTGCCCAGCTAATCGATCTTCCTGAAGCTGTAGTACGTATAGATAAAATCCTCAAATTCTTGGACAAAGCTTTAAAATCCATGAAGTCTCTAAAAGTTAGGGGAAATACTTTATACGCATGTTTCCGTCTTACCAAATTGATAATCGGTAATAGCTGAGTCGGCTCAAAGATATCCCCTGCGTTTAAAATTGCATGAGAAATGCTGCTATGGGCAGAATCCCCTTTATTTTGTCCATGGGAGAGTCTTAAAGCTATCTCCATCAGTGATGGAAGGGTACTCAAAGAATACAGGAGCACAGCGACAACTATAGTGTTTTTATTCTGGCTATAGTACCCACCAGAAAATAAAACAACTTTTGTTCTGTACTGCCTAGAATATTCCTCTAAAATTTCAAAAAGGCAGGTCGCTATCTCCGATGGTCCTCGTCCTCTCTTACCTGCTGTTTCATGCCACACACACATAACAACCTTTACTAGCTAAATCATAGAAAGTAAAGTTCAGCAGTACAGCATTGCGGTAGAAGGATTAGGAGACCAGAAGATCACAAACTGTCGTATCTGCAAATAAACTTAGATACGACAGTTCGTGGCTTTCTTTGAATGCGCTAAGGCAGATATGTTGAAGACAAATATTAAAATTACTCAACGTTGTTTGAAAATTCAGATACGCCACCTTGTGAGAAGGAAGTGGACACATTTCGGCAATAACGGGGGCCCTTTTCAAGTACAATTTGACAATTGTATTGTCAGAATTTTCAAATTGTACTTAAAATAGGAAACAGACATCGAGGATAGTCGGCAAAAAAATTAGCCTTCGATCGGACCCTTGTAATGAGGTAGATGGACAGCTTTAAAATACACCTGACATAGGACCCAGTGGCCATATTATTGAGCTTTCAACAAACCACGGTTTTCAGTTTGCCAGAGCAGTTGGAAAATAAACTAACAAGCAAAACACTGAAAAATAAAATTGCCTATAGGCCATCTGTGATTGAAATATTCGATTATACTTCTTCTATTTCACAAATCGAGAAATGCAAGATATTGTCAAGTTCATCAAAAACTTGCTAATCCGCCTGATACCAGCAAGTAGAGATGCTTTATAAGTCTCATCGCTGAGTGCCACCTTCTTTAAGTAACTCGTCCAACACGCAGCCAAGATCAAATACTAGTTGCAACTAAGCGGAACTTATGCTAGGTTTAGGATGAACCTGACCTCGTTGATTATTCGGTGGCGACAGAAAATGAGCAATGAAGGAAAAAAAGGTGAGCACCACAATTTAGACCGACAAACATATCGAACGATTAGAGGGTATTTTCTTTTTTGTTTCAGAGGTGAAGAGTTTCATGTTTTGCGCCAACCAGCGGTTGTGCAGATAGGAGCTGGTTGAAGAATTGCAGCTAAACCCTACTCAAACTTCATTTACGTCGAAAGAAATATGAGCCCTCGATTGTTGAGATCATGTGTCTCTGTTAACCCGATTCTGCGTGTCCACATATTTGTGGCCTGCTGAACATAAAGATCGAGAGAATTTGAAGATCACATACTGGCGTTTGTTTTGATGGATCGTAAATAAATCTAGGATAGTTTCAGTACACGCACTAAAACTTGTGCACCTGTCAAACGAATGTCCTATTTGACTTGACGTATGCCTATATTGGTCTTGAGATTAGTTCTCATTTCATTTCGGAAGTATAAAATTTCAGTGTATGAACCGTTATCGGTTACTGGACGCTAATTCTTGCTGTAAACCTCAACATAAGCAATAAACCCGCCCAACGTCCTTGTCGATTGGCCTTCCTCTCTATATAAATTGATCTCCCCATCTCTCCGTGGTCAAATAACGACGTCGTTTCCATATCGAGTGCCTTGAATGAGTAATCAGCTAGGCTTGGGTCCCTCTAGTCCTACGTGTGTAGTGGCAAATTGATTTTTTATATGCTCAACTGGTATGGCCGCGTTTGAATAGCATATCAGATTCAAGGAAATACGTACTTGCTTTCATTTTGATCAGTTCTGCGTATTGGGGATTCTATTGCAGATGTGCAGCAAGTAACGAAAATAGTTGTCGCAGACTTCATAAATCATTCATTTATTTTCATGAAGCAACTAAACAACTAAATGTGGAAACCGTTAAATAAGCTAACATATCTATGTTGCCACACAAAAACCAAAAAAATAGTGAACACTCAAGCATGATTTAACACTGTCCAAAATTAACTGATTCTACACCAAATGGTGACTTATCTAGACCATACACATTTAGAATCAAAAGGGATAAATGTAAAAGGCTATATATACCTCAAGGAAAAGTATCACACGCAGCACTGAATATATGTGGGAAACAAGATAATAGATGAAGGGCAAACAAGTACCCATCTCTACTAGGCAAAATTTTAAAAGGAGAATTTGTCTACACGAAGTTTAATTTCTTGATTGTTATCCAATTTCTCAATAGGCTGTGAGCTAGTTTAGTTGAGTATCTTTCAATGAAAATTTTAAAAGGGGCTTCGAAACCAACAAGCAAATCATAAGGTTCTCCACGTTTCTCTTTTGGTTTATTACTTGATCTGAAATACGTAGGCATTTCGGTTTGCAATATTATTCACTGTGTGTGTAATGACTGCGCCGCCTAGTGACCATTCAGGACTCGAGACCTGTCAATTCTTGGCAGCCAGATGTTTTGATAACAAAATTCGGCTTGTTTCTCATATTGGAATGCACAAAATCAGGTAACAGAACTTTCCATCATTGAACAAATCGAAGTAACTAATGAATGGAAACATAAGTAGACTTTTGTAAACAAAATTTCTTTGAGCACCATCTCTAGAGACATGTGCAAGAAGAAAATCGAGTTTTAACAAATATTTATATTCACAAAGAAATTTTCACACTACACTAGAGAGATAAAAAGGGTAAAATAGTTCTAACAAAGTTTGAAATTTCCATCCAGAGAAAAAAAATCCGTGGTACTTGGAAGCATTCATGCATACACATTTTGAGGACGATCTTGCTTTGTTTCCTGCTCAAAGCTCCGCCCGATGTATCTATTTCCCAAGTCATATTAAACACAACTTGTTTGTATGTCAATCATTGAGGAAGTGCCTATATGTGGGAGGTTATTTTTGAAGCTAGACTGAATTAGTTTATTCTAAGTAATATGATTTTGTCCGTTGATGGTATTGATCTGAATCTACGAGATTCATTTTCCGGATTTTATTTCTAACAACTTCAACAAGCATCTTAGCTTCATGCTCAGGGTAAAGCTAAACAGTTCAAAATTACCATACGTAATAATTTGAATACTGGTTATGATAGCTGTTGATACCGCTACTACCACAAGCGATATTTTCAATATCTCTTGATCAAAGGAGAGAAAAACGTTATAAGAACTCTGGTCGTAATCTCATACAATTGATTGTTAGACCTCAATTAATTTACATAATACTTATACGAAACTTTCCGCTGTAACGACATTTGATGAATGAAATATTTTCTATACAGAGGCGAATTAAAAGTTGCAGAGGCATTTTGTTAAATTGCCAGCTATTTCAAAAGAGACTAGTGGTTGTTGTGAAAACTGAGATATGTTTTACACAACACTGAGATAAGATTCATTCTGACAATAAACTTACGCGGTGTGATGGCTGTGACTGATATTACATTGCGTAAGTTTTAATGTTCAAATCTATTCAGTGCTATCACCTTTTCCTTTTAGAAGCCTGGCTATTAAATATCTAATAAATATTCAGTTTACTGTTTCGAGGAAACACGAGAGTATTTTATTCTGCGTCAAGCGTCCAGTCAACTCCCAAATTATTCATATTAAAAAGTAGAAACATCCTGACTCGCACGAGTATTATGTAAGAAACCTATAAAACGTCAAAAAAAAATATAAAATGACATCTTGCAGACTAGGTAGTTTTTAGGGTGCAAACAGTTATTCCACGTTTGCTCACTAGGATCGTTGTGAGCGTCCATCTATGGAGGAATGATTTAACTACCCGCATTGTTGGTTACATGTGTTTTGTGAAGCTGAGTAGTCTGTAGCTTTTATCTCCGAAAGGAAAGTTGGTTGAATAGCAAGATGGCGTCTGGATGATTATGTGTATTGGTCTGCATGTGTATAAAATCAGTGATATTTGCTGTGTGAGAAAATTTTTACTGAATGTGCTGCCAATGAAGTATATCTATCAGCTATGCCGGCGGGTTATTTATATGTTGTCCTTTCTGAAGGCAGGTTTGGTTCAAAATTATAAATTACGTTTACTGTTAGCATGTATAAGACTTGCAATTCGACAATTGTATCCTGTCGTGAATTTAATTATTTCTTATCTCCCTCATTTTTGAAATTCAGCAAATTTGCATATGTAATTTCCAGAATAGATAAGAAAAAGTTAATGCGCAACTAATTTCTAGCTTTCCTCATTATGCACCAATGCGTTGCCGTTTCCTTCTGGATACAACTTACAGCTCAGACCTCTAGTAATGCCATCTCTGCAGCAGATTTTACATCACATCAGAGCCAAGCATTGATAACTGAAGCCTCATGACGGTTAGGCAACCCATGCAACCACAAAACGAGTTCACAACGTGTCCCTTAGCTAATACTAAGTTAACATCTTGGAGAAAAACCTAGATAATGTCACAAAAAAACAATAAAATGTCAAAAAAATCGACAAGATACGTAATACCTGTGAATGTCGATTTTGAAACCAATCCGCCATTAATACAGGGTGTCCTAAAAGTCATGACTCAAACGAAAGTGACGATCGGGGGGTCATTTCCAGTCAGAGAAAGCGTATATGCCATTATGCAAGTGTGCACGGTATTTTTTATTATTTCTCATGCATGATATATTTTCAACTAATGCATCCTTTAAAAAATACTATTCTTCCAATATTGGTCTAATAACATGGCCATATAAAATACGTTTTATACTGTTACACCTTGTACAGTGCGTAGGCCACAGGTGTAGTTTAGATCTTTTGATATATTTCGAAAATTTTTTAGAATTCTTGAGTTTTCTAGAAAGTGATCTTCACATGTTACAAGGGTAGAGTTGTAGGTGCGAGGCCATGTAGCTAATAATCTGTGGGTTGAGGTTCAGTAAGTTTTGCCAGTGAACCTCCAAGGCAGACAGGAACAAGTCATAGCGAACTCAAACCTGCGAGGCAGTCATCAGCAAGCGTAGCAGTTGCCGCACAACAATGAGGCTCCAACATGACGAGCCCCCGCCAGACAATGCATGCTAGGTCAAGGATTTTTAAATGTTCAGGACGATAGAAAAGGCGAAAAGGAACCATACCATAGCTGCCTCGCTCACCAGACCTCCACCTCATCGATTTCTTTGTATGGAGTTTATACATACAAGTTTTAATATAGGGATTGCTATTACGAGCTACAGCCTTCCAGTAATCCTGTAAGTATCTCGTATTATAGACACAAAGAACGGCTCTTTTCGGTGCCGCAACAAATTTTATTAAAATAGAATGACTAGTTTAGTTTAAAGGGGATACAAATAGCACTCATAACAATCATTTACACTTAAGCATTTGCTGTCTTCTATTTGGATGACGTAATGTTGGTGAGTGTTTCTCTACGATTCGGTGATGCTGCACTGTTTTTGTAACCGTTTAATAGCCAGAATGATGGTAAGGCGGCCATTTCTTGGATTGATTATCCCTAAAATTAGACCAAGTTTGAAGATTTATTGTCCCTTATTTGATTCCTCATCCTATTTGGAAAGCAGAAAATTGAGGATTGCAGTTAAAACTTTAATAGCAGCGTAAGACATTTAGGGCGCCTCCAGCATTTTATCCTATCTTGCACAGAAACTGTTTAGGACACATAATTATGTTATCGGTATCTTGTAAGGCCATAACGTCTGGAAGTTTTTCCCAACTGTGAAGTCTTTAGCTGCCCTCTATTTTTTTTTCTATAAGTCTACTCGGCACTGCAATGTTTTTAACAAGGAATAAAATTACGGTTCAGTCGATTGCTATACCTACATTACCTGGACTAATTTTTCACTGATAGCTTTTTTAAAACTATACATGTGGAAACACGTGGAGCTGACTCAAAAATAAAGAAAGTAAACTCCAGAAAAATGGTAGAACACTCTTAAGAAGCGACTTTTTACAAATTCTTAAAAATTGCGATGACCCACAAGCCGCGCACAATCGTATGTGGGCATATATGGTCTTTGTCGAATAAACATCACCCCTCCGTTTGATCCCTGACCTTTAGAACACCCTGTATGACGTCTGTGATTGTCTTGCTGATCGATCTCCACGTTCTATTCGCCGAAAAATGAGACCACAATTGTAGAATTGAGTTATTTGATTATATTTCCATATAAATATACATATATATTATCAACTTAACTTTGATACATTCTATTTACTGAAAATTTGAATGACTATCTTCTGTCATCCCAGCATATGTATCCCCACAATCCTAAACACTACTGTTTCTCAACGAGATATTACGTCATCCCATAAGCACTTTACTTTGTTTGCTGACTATCCAAGTAGATGATTAGACGTCAGTTGACCATTTTTTATCCTAAATACGAAAGACAAAAGAATGTCGCCTGAAATACAATAGCTGATCACTCGAGAGGAAGTGAGAGCTTTATTCCAAAACCAAAGACAGCCAAAGCTCTTCTTGATATGTGAACCAGACTAGCCGACCACTCTCAGCGACCTGATGAACCCCAGACTTCGAATCAACTCCTGTAGTATCAGAAAAATCTAGTAACTAGTTATTTGTTTTACATTTTTTTTTAACAGAAAAATGAAGCGTTTATACGATTTGCCACCTAGCACTCATTCAGATCATATATAGTCTAACAAGAGCCAAAACGTATCATAAGACTTTTAAACTATGCTCCAGGATGCTGCTGCTGGTGCAGAAACCTTTTACTCATAATTATACATATACATATAATGCACCGATCTTTAATCACCTCACGTAAATGTTCATGGCAAAGGTGATTACTATACCTATAATTATGTTCTAAAACAATGTGTATAAATTGCAGTTATAAAAGTTCTTTGGAATATTAATAACTGTGCGAACCTAATGAGGGTTTACCCATGAAACAATGCCGCAAACATCACAGATTGTAGATACAATACGCTGTAAATGTATGGACTAGTAGGTTTCAGGTCAATGCAGAGCTATTGGTTGATCTCAGTTTGAATAACGGCATCCCAGAGAGCTGGGAGCAATATCCCACTATCATGTATTCTGTTCCAGATTTTTGAGGTTATGATAGTGTTTGGACTTCACTCTATGGTCTAGATGCACAAAAAATAGACAACAAAAAACCTTCAGATGAGCACAATAGAAGACCTAGGCAGCATCAAATGTTGCAAACGTCGAGTATAAACTTATTAATGTATGTGACGTTGGATACTTTGGCGTACCAAGTATTTCCAGTTTTACCACTATTCAAGTCGGTTAACTACACTTCAGACGCGTGTCAACATTTTCAGAGAAAGATTATAAACTAGAGCTTTCAATCTTCTGCCGAAGATGTTAACATAGCGAAACAGGTGTCAAACAAATCGGTTTGGCGATTGGTAAAACTCCGTTGTAATTATTTTACGTACAAACTTATGTGTTTGATGTCAAGTGTTGACAACTTCAAATAGTATTTATAAGCATCATGCACTTGAACTGCCAAAGGAACCGATAGCAGTTCCTCCAATTTTCCGTTTTATTCGTTCGCTGCTATGTCATTGCATGTTAACCTTTTTTATTTTAAGCGTCTCAACTTTCAGAATATGCATATGGTTTTTGTTAGAAAATTGTGAGACAGTTTGCTGGTCTATGAAGGATATTTAATAGCCAGCCACGCTATATCCTGATCCTGATCACACTGCTGTTGGTCCAAGACAACTAAATAACCTTCTCTGGATGCGGCCACGGCTATATGGCACGCGACACATGTCCAATTTCACGGAAGCGAACAGTCATGCTAGCGGTAGAGGTCGGTAGTACCGCATTCGGCAAACTATTCATAGCTTTCAATGTCACCACTGCACGCACTACAATACTGAGTTTTTCAGTAGACACATCTTTCTCTTGTTTCCATTGTCCGTATCATATGACAAGGCCTATACTGTACTGATGATATTTAGAAAGCATGAAAGAACATTGTATTCAGTTGGTTAAGGTCACAGAGACGGTACGCAAATAGGTATTAGGGTCGTATCGTCAGTCATCCTACAATCGTAGGACGACTTTACGGTGTCCTTGGTTTTCATAGTATTTCCTCTCCTTTAGAAAGGCTGGGGTATTTCTAGATGTCTACTGCTTCGTGTCAGCGTCAGCGCTCTCCTATTGTCAGGCCATGATTTCTTCATGAATTTTAGGAATTTTCAGGCTATATAACAGATGATATAAATCAAAGCACGAACAATTTAATGCAAATAAGTATTTGAAACATAACCTCTAAATAGAGCACTGACACAAAAGAGTACAAAACTATGAAGATCAAGGAGGCCATAAAGGCGTCCTACAATTGTAGGAATGACAGACGATACCCTTAGTCAGCCAGTTTTCAAGTCATCCAACATCTAGGAACAATAGTCAACTAAGCCAGGCGAAACTATGCATTCAAGGTACAAGAATCGGTGCGTTGCCTATACGTCAGGAATTAATGATGTGAAATTTCTGTCACTTGACGTAAGCTCCTGCACGGAACTTGCTACAACCTGAAAGCTGCTGTGGAAACCAGTTTTCGTGTTGTACCATAATTTGTCTCTTTGCTAAAATCTCACATTCATCCTGTGTCGTCCCTGCGCCTTTCATAAATCAAAGTATCGGATTTCAGAAACATAGCAGGGGTGTAGCTAGATGGACTAAGTTAGCCGTAAGTCTACACGTACTCTTCGAGGTGTCACGAATATACAAAACGTGCTAAAACCCAATATACGAGTATGACTTGAAATCTGAGTACTTCAAAACGGGTTATATATGTATAAAATTGCATTTAACAAACGTTTATTTTAAGCGAAGAGTTAGACCAATAAGGCATAGTTTAGGAGCTAGAGTTTAAAAAACACTCTGTAAAATACATCGGAGAAAGACACTTCGTCACAGGAGGGCAGCATCCGCCGTACCAGCCGTATCAATAATACGGACACCCGAGCCCCCAACACATGAAAAGAAAATTAACCTACCGCAAAACTATAAATTCTCAAACGCTCTAAATCCTTCGATCGTGTGGTATGTTACCTATTTTTGACACCCGGATTGTAATTGCCACAGTAGCTGAGCAATTTTTTTAATTTTCCGTATATACAAATTGAATTGCTTGGTATAAATATTGTGGGAGTATATCTAATTATCTTTATCTCTAAGCCCAAGGTAGGCCTTGCTGAAAAAGAAAGCTATTGAGCGTCATAATAATGTTTTTGACTAGGCTCTCTAGCCCAAATTAGTCAGAAAAGGCAAATGCGAATTTTTGAAATATTTAAATATTGTAAACCACTAAGCTTCTAAAGAGAAGGAAATTTGTTCTCCATAATACCGGTGCCATTTAAATGATTTTTAGAAAGAAAATAACATTACTTGACATGACCTCACAGCATATTGCTCCCCAAATTTCATCCAAATCCGAGCAAGCGTTTTCGAGATTAAATTAATGCCAGCACACAGATGGATAGATATACAGACTGACGGAAATATGGATTTACGTGTTGTATACATCCCAAGATGTTATTTGAAATTTTAAGTTTTCGCAGTCATATTACCTACCTCCCTCATGCGTGGGGAGAAAAGGACAAGAAAAGCGTATATTTACCAGGATCTGTTGTGTGTGAAAATTTATACTTAGTCAATACATAGCTATTTATTTATATGAGCTTTATTCATTGCAAGTGTTTGTTTCTTTTGAGAAACACCTTTTCTTCAAATTTTACTCTAGGTAGAGCGCTCAGACAAATTTTTATTTGGCGTACCTCAGCAGCAAGCTCACTCTCCTAAGTACCGCTTGGTATCCTGAATTGAGTTGTTGAATTCACTCAGTCAACATCTCTGCTGAGAGAAAATCTGTATTGAAGACAAGAAACTTGTATAACTACATTTTGCCAAATAATTAGCGTACTCATAAATCAAAAAGAGATACTGGATCATCAGACATCTCCAGTTGCGGTCAGTTGTTGCAGATTTTTAATATATATCAAAGCTTTCGTGTACCAAATATATTTGTGTTTGTGTTGCTGAAAGTGGAAAAATATTGTATGTATTTTTAAATATGTTTCATGCCATCCACAAGTAGATCTAAACATTCTACCTAAGACTAGACGCGGATCCAAGATGTTACACTGGGGGCAAATCCATCTCTTGGGCAATAAGTTCAACTTCAACATGCTCGAAGAGCCCAACTAAATTTATCTATCTTGCCTATTTACTAAACAACTTAGTTTGCCTGCGAAGAAGCTTTAAAGTTGGAAATATACTTTTAATTATCAAAAATAATCAAAATCGCTGTGTTCGATTTTCGTAAACTTTGGTATCTAAATATCGTGCTGCTTTAAAGCTTCTTTAAAGACGAACGAAAGTTCAAAATATATGCAGGCTGTGTCTTAATGCACAATCGATGCATATTTTCATTATTATAAAATAATAATAATAACAGACGTCTTTATTTTTCTACTATTACATTGTAATATAGCCAAATGTCAGACTTATATTGCGAAGTTTAGCATGCTGCTACTCTTATACTTAACCATATTGTCGCTAGCAGATGTTCACAACAATACACTATCAACAAACAGATTTGGTTAGTTACCTAGAAAGTAAAAAATAAAATAAAGAAAAAGGCATACTTTTCAAACCCAAGTACACCAAAGATCATTAACCTGAATAAAACAAGAGATGAAATAAGGAATGCTTAATTAAGTAATTTGTATTTTGCATATGTATGTTTGGAGGGTGGAGTAATATTGTTTTAACTTTTTATATACTGAAAGGAAAATAACAGGAACATTGTGGGAAAAACTGCGTTTCAAAGGTGTCGACGTATGTTGCGGTATTCTAATAGACTTTTTTCTGAGAGTGAACATCATTATTAAATGAAAATGTTTCCGTCAAGTAAGAGGGTTTAGGCGTGAATAGTAATTCATATTGTATCTATTAAAGACGTTTACAAAAAATATGAACCAGTATGAGCTTCTCACTTGAAAAATATGTATTATTGTAAATAACTTTTTCGGATAGCTTTGATAATAACGAAGCTATCGACCTATTATACACCAAAATACCCTGCATGTAGGTTAGTTCGACTCAATCCTCATACCTATAGTATCACTATATCCACGGAATTTTGGAAAATTCTGTACAGAACTGCAAGGAAGTTTCAGTCCATTTTTTTGGAATATAACCTGGTAAAAGTGATGACTTAAAGGCAAATGAACCTCCGTCCCGTAATAAGCAGCAATAAGTGCCAGTTTTATGCAAAAATCATAATCGCACCACTTCTTGCAGCCTCCGCGCACATACTACAGTATGACTAGCCAAAAATCGACCCTGTTTCGGACAAATTGTAATAAGCAGATTTGCATCGAAATTATGTTGCTATACACAATTTAACGAAAAAACAAACTTTTTGTCCAAAAAAACAATAAAAAGTAGGACTCAAAGCAAATGGTGTTTCGAACCAGCGTCCATTCACGTGCACAAACTCGGGATCACACAAAGTCAAGCGCTTTAACAAACACGGCTTTTGTGCCTCCTAGCCCAGATCTGTTTGTGCTTATAATTTTGGACCAGTTACTCCAGGACACGTGAATAATTTATAACTGTTTACCATGAATATACTACTCAAAATAAGGCTATAATCATTTCTTGAGAGTTTCTCGTAACCGCTTATCAATTCATTGGAAAGTCTTTGAATTAGGCAGGAGTCTATTAGGAAATCTGTCACCGTACAATCTGCGTGCACTTAAAGCATTTCGTCTTGAGAATCCGTACATTAAATGCATATCCGAATATTCATCAAACGTATACGCCATGATGTTTAACAACTTATTGTCAACTTAAAATTATTCATGAAGTTTAAAGCAATATTATGACAAACATTATAAACCATAGCAACGCTACTCAGATATTATCCAAAGCAACTTGATTATTATGTTATAAACATGTTGTTTTATCATCAACAAATATCTCGAAAACTATTAGCTTTACACATTTCTAATAAGTAAACCTATTTTGTTGTGGGAATACGAGAAAATAAGATTTTTCGGTCAGTTGTTGTATACAGGGTTGCACAAAAGTTATGATAAGTTATTTACCGAAATAGTGCTGTAAGAGGCACCCTCTAGAAGTTTGGCCATAAAAATTAACTAGAAGACCTCCCTATCCCGAGTTTTATGCCAAAATCTGAAATACTTCTCAAGCAAAAAGAAGAAATAGAAAATAAAATTGTAACTTTGACACCCTGCATCTCGCAAACTATCAACTTTTGGACAAAGGTATGTTTAGGTCAATTCACATATTTAGGTCTATAGTATATCCAGTCTCGAGATTTTCCAACTTTCCGCCTGTATATTGAAAATGTTAAAAATCCTTCATGTCCCGGTTAATTCCCCATACTTCAGCGTAACCCTACATAATTCCCAGCAATGCACTGCAATTCTTGTCAATTAGTTGTAATGTAAAAAATGCTTGTTTGTAAAATAAAATCTTCCAGCAACCCTCACCCAGCACCCGTCGCAATAATGAATAAACAAGGGGAAATATTGCATCACTGCAATTTACCTCCATATTTCAGCTTCGAAAAGAGCTTAGGAGCATAATTGTATCAATTCGACAATTCAGTTTTAATCTTTCATTATACTTAGTTAAGGAATTCAACCTCATTGAATTTTTGATTGGTTATAAAGCTAAAAGAAGTTGAATCAATGTTGAATCACTTCCAATAAGATCTTTCCCCAGCAAATAATCCCAGCACGCCAATGCATATGCAGAATGATAAATAGCATTGTGCGGTTCGAGTTATCCAGCGATTCGCTTTTCATTTAAACAGCATCCATCATTCTGCCTGCGCAGCCTGCGATTATTTCAATGTGAGCAGCGGAGATTTCGCGTGTCAGAAATGCGGGAATCATGATGCTAAACATACCAACCTGCACTACAAGACCCGCAGACATCGCCTATATGTAGATATTGACATGCGATGTTTGATCTCATCACTCCCACCAGATCGATGGATATTTTTTTTTAAATTTACATGCATAGCACATAGCAATTAATTACACTTTAAATGAGTGAAACCACATGACTGGTCGAAAGGGAGAATTGTTAGTGAATAGGAGGTAATTTCATTGAATCCCCTAATCATGCGGTATTCATGTCGAACTGTAACGTGTTGACGTTGTGGGATGAAGAGGAGAAACCGACAATTACGACGGATACCTTGCGGCCAGGGATAAAGTCAGCCACCCATCTGCAAAGCTTGTCTGGGAGGCCATAGTATGGAAGATTGCTTAAGAGGGCAGCGTGCCACAGCTGATCGAATGCTTTCGTGATGATGAGCAACGACATGAGCCTCACCGTAAGACTGGATGAGTTTAATTCACAATTGCGTGACTGATGCACCTCTCCATCACTTTACTTATAGAAAGCAGAGCTATAGGCCTGTAGTTGTAAGGGTCGGTCTTAGATCCTTTTTTCGGGATGGGTTGGATATGAGCAAATTTCCAGTTTTCTGGAAAGGTGCCGGATTTATAAGACATCGAGACGCGAAAGAATTGGAGCTACACACCTCGTCAGTACAAGGGCAGGAATCAAGTCCGGACCAGAAGATTTGTTGATGTCGAGAGACAAGAGCACTCGTCTTACGGTGTTATGCCTGAATGTTACCTTCCGCTTAGTGTAGGGAACCCTTTGAATTGACGGCACTTGGGCGTTGGGGGGAGGACGTCCATGGTGGAGTTGGCAACAAAGATCTTGGCAAGCACTTCCGCCTTGGCCTTTGAGTCGGATACAGTCATTCCAGAAATACAGACTGCCATTGCGCTGCGACATTACCCTGTGCCTAACTTTTATATCGTGCTGGATTTTGGCATTGCGAACCGCTCGGTTATATACGTTTCTGGATTCGACGTCGGCTTGTCGGTTCTCTACAGTGGGGTTTTGTAAGAAGGTTTTGTGTGCCTTGATCTTCTGTTGGCGAGCAGTGTCGCACGATTTGTTAAACCAGCCGTTGGACCCTGATTTAGGCACTTTCACTATGCGAGGGATGTATTCCTTCATTCCGACGTTGATAATTTCGGTTAACGAAGAGCAGACAGCCGACGCATCCGCATCAGCGAAACAGACATCTCTCCAAGGAAAGGTAGAAAAGAAGTCTCTGAGCCCCTCCCAGTCGGCATGTCCGTAATGCCAAGTTTTGCAGCCTGTACGAGTTTCTGCTACCACAGCGGGTTCTGACCGAAACCTAACCTCCACAATACCGTGGTCTGAGTTACCCAAGGGGACAGGAAGCGTGGTCAGAAAGAGGTTCAGCAGGCTACAAGCATGTGACGAGACGCAGGAGGCAAATAGTAGGGCTCGTCACCAGCTGGGTCAGCCCTTGAGTAAGAGCAAAAGCTTCGACTGCTCTACCTGCTGCATCCGTCTTGTTTGAGCCCAACCCAAGCTCATTATGGGCATTGAAATCACCAAAAATAACTAGCTCTGAAGCGGGGTGATTGATGTCCAGGAAGTCGATCTTGACGACGAGGTATTCAAGTAGGTCATCCCAGTTATGGTCCGAGGGAATGCGATAAAGTCAGCAAATAAATTTGGTTGATGTTTTGAAGTTGAAGCGAAGCCACAGAATGTCCTTCCGGTCTAATTTCAAAGAAACATCTCTGCAGCAGGAAAGACTGCTGCGGACAAAAACCACAACTCCTCGTTCTTTCTCAGATTGGAGTGCACCTCGTAATTTGGGAAGCTAAGATGGTTAATCGGTGTACATTTTTGTCTCCGCCAAGAAAACCATAGCGGGACGAGTGGATTGCAGGAGCGATGAACAGCATCCATGTTGTTGTTAATCCCGCAGATGTTCGTGAAACAAATTTTATCTTCGATGTTGTTCCCTCGAGCCCATCCTCCACCCGGACATTCCACTACATTCTGCTACCTTAATGATCTGCCTGAGAGCAATTTGTATAGCTATGTATCTGTATTTGCTGACGATACAACTGTAACAATATCGGCTAATTCACTGGAACAGATACAACTGAAAGCGATCAAGTTATAGATGCGATGAATGCCTGGTGTTGCAGAAATAAGCTAATCTTGAACAATTCTAAAACCGTCTCTGTTCAGTATCACCAGACAGGTAATATGCATTTTGATCCATTCACTGGACAACAAATTTTAGTTTTTTAATTGTATCTTGTGGGAAAAGTGCACTTCTTTGTTAATTTTGGTGCGCTGAATCCAAAAATGACAATGAAATAAAAAAATTAGTTGCGGTTTAGAAAAAAAAAATTATTTTTAAGGATATATTAAAAAAAGTAACAAGATTCATATACTTATAAGAATCACTATATGCGCTGTCTTTTTGCTGTTCTTTTATGGATCGTTTCTGGAGCATCTCTACCAAGAGTCCAACAGTAGTCTGCAAGCATGGAAGGATTCCACTTTCCCTGGTACCTTTTTTCCATTGTTGAAATATCCTGATGAAAACGTACGCCGTGCTCATCACTTACGGCTCCGCAATTTTCAGGAAAAAAGTCCAGGTGTGAGTGTAGGAAATGTATCTTAAGAGACATATTACAGCCCATCTTTTGATACGATGACAGCATATTTTTGACAAGGGTTTTATAGTTTTCAGCTTTTCTAATTCCCAAGAAATTAGTGACCACCAGACGGAAATCATTCCAAGCAGTTTTTTCAATACCTGTTAAAGTGTTTTCAAACTGTGTATCTTCCAAAATATTTCGAATCTGTGGCCCAACAAAAATACCTTCTTTAACCTTTGCCTCACTTAGTCTTAGAAATTTCTGACGCAGGTATTGAAAAGCTGACCCATCTCTATCTAATGCCTTGACAAAGTTTTTCATTAGTCCCAACTTGATATGCAGTGGTGGTAATAAAATATCTTTTTCGAATCTACTAATGGCATATGCTGTACATTTTTTTGACCTGGCTCTAGGAATTGACGAACAGGCCAGTTTTGTCTGGTGTAATGAAGTGCCTTTGCCCGACTGTCCCATTCACACAAAAAACAGCAAAACTTTGTGTAGCCTAGCTGCAGCCCAAGTAAAAGTGCAACAACTTTCAAATCGCTACAAATATGCCATTGGTGCTCATCGTATTTTATGCATGTCAATAGGTACTTCATATTGTCATACGATTCCTTCATGTGAACTGCATACCCTACAGGAAGAGATGGTAAAATATTTCCAATATGCAATAACACTGACTTTAAACTCAATGTTGAACTGTCTATAAACAATCTCCATCCTTCTGGGTTATAGTTTATATTTAAAGCCGCCAGTAAGCCGTTAATGTTACTGCAGAAAACCAAGTTATTCTGCATATTGAAAAATGGTTCTAAGTCTTTGTGGCGTTTACGAAAAACACATACCGAAACATCGTCTTCTAACAAGTTCCACTGCTGCAGTCTTGATCTAAGTAACTCTGTCTTACATTTTGGAAGTTCTAAATCTCTTACAAGATCATTTAATTCTGACTGTGTTATTTTGTGTGGTTGGTGGCATGACGTGCTCGGTATAAAATCAGGATCTCTTGACGTTGATGGCATATCTTCTTCCTGACGAATCACTCGATCGCCATGATCTGATTCGCAAGTGTAGGATTCTGGGGGTTTTGGAATAGGATTTTCGTCACTGTGAGGCACAGGTCTCATCGCAGATGGTATGTTTGGGTAGTTAATAACCGATTTTTTTTTTCTTGGACATACCTGTGGCTTGTCCAACACAAGGTACCATGCAAAAGTAACAATCATTAATATGATTTGTATTCTCTCTCCAAACCATTGGGACAGCAAAGCGCATAGACCGTTGTTTGCCATTTAACCAGCTCCTCAGACTTGAAGCACATGTATTACAGCAGATGTGGGGTGCCCACTGTTTGTCTTGATCACCTAGTTTACAACCGAAATAAAGCCGATATGCCTTTGTTATTAGTGGACTAATAGACCGTCTCTGAGACGCAAAAGTCACATCACCACACACGTAACAAAACTGATCTGGATTGTTTACACACTTTCGAGACATCTTGCATGAACTCTGTCAGCCAGCTGAGGAAAAAATGGCTAATATAAAACAATATAATGTACACGTATGTATAACGTAACACAATCATGCCGATTACATCATCTTTCCTTGCCGAATATAAAAATGTAGCACGTGCATTCTTGTGAATTACAGTATATTAACACTGTCACAGCAGGATCACATATAATTACCGTATCTCTAAAACTTGAACTAATATTGAAAAAATAAGTTTCATTCCGGTTTTAGCACATTAAAAATAGTAATATTTTGTTGATTTTATTTAGGATATTTTTTGGCTGTTGATCAGTGATATTAGCCACACAGATTGGTCTTCTTGCAGAGGTGAAATATCTTGGATGCTGCTCAGATTCATCTCTAACAGGGAAGAAGCAGGTCGATGATGTAGCAAGCCAAGCAGCGTTTGTCATGCCCTGAGCCAGCCAAGAATTTTTGTTGATAAAGATGGTCTAAAAAAAGAGTATCATGCACTGACATGGCTTCAAGATCCTTAGCTGGGAACATAGTAGCTCAAGAGCTTATGTTCAATTTGAGTGCCATGGATACTTTCAAGCCTATTTTAATTAAGAATGGTTTGTTAACGATATTCCACCACATGTGATTTCTAAATTTGGAGGCATATACATTTCATGAGTAAGCTAGGTGAGGTCCTGGTATTTGAAGATTATATTTAAGGTTATTAGAGATTTAATACACATCTTTATAGAAGGCTATCTTTCCTCTGTCAGTACGATCGAAGATCCTCTAGGAATAAATGCATCTTACTCATCCCGCGGCATTTGACGGCATTGTTCACATGTAGTTTCTCATAATGGGCTCCCAAACTATATAACTGCATGTCAGTTTATTATAAAGAAGGTTAAAGATGGCAGAAAGCAATCGGATGACTAGAATTTAACTTGACGCATTTCTACAGGTCATTGATTGTTTTATTTTTCTGAGAAGTGTAATACTTTTTGTGTGTAAAGCTTTTCTTTTTTTGAAGATGTTGTGAAATGTGCCATTCAAATTTAGGTACTTTCTTTTCTTTATAGTAGCTTATCAATTATGTCTATTTCTTTAGGTCGGATTGAAAAACAGCGTAAGCTGACACTCCACCTTTTCGTCACTATTTTGTTGTCTTCCTACTAAGTCTATTATGTTGCAATGCTGTGACGAATAAAAGCTGTTTATTATTATTACTATTATTATATAAAATATACCATTGCATTTAATTTCAAAAAATAGAGTTGCTTCCATGAAATGGTAAAACTGGCAACATACCAGTACCGTCGGATCAAGAATGATCCATTTTTCCACTGTTTAAAATTTGGTGGATATCGTTCAACTACTCCCTAGTATACATATTCGACCGTATCAAACAGCGAGTTCACGAAATGTCTTATAGGAAGGAATAGCGTTGGCAGATATATACGTAATCAGCGAGCCGTTCTATTCCAATGAACAAAACTGGACTGGCACTATTCTAGCGCATAAATATATATATATATATATATATACATATATTGACATGCGTTTGCTCTCGGTATACATCTGTTTCAAGCAGACAAGAGGAGAAAATCCATACAAGGAAGTCGATCCTGATTTGTAAGCTTTGCCGCTGTGTTCCATTTACTTCGTTTTGAAATGTCTACATTATATTGACTAACAAAGTATCAGTCTTGTCGATGCGAATGTAATGAGATAGAATCGATGATGAATATACTGAATGAGAGAAGAGCCGCGGATAGATTATAGCAAGCAGTCGATGGATATACGGAAGTTATTAGGAATTTAAACGTTGTTAGATTTAGTATTGCTTCCTAATCGTAACTACAAATTTCTTCAGGGTGTCCCAAAATACTTGCTTTATACTTCAAACGCATATAGCATTCGAAAAGTAATGTATTAAGGGGTATCTTTATCGAGACACGTGCATCTAGGGGTCGCTCTTTAATTTTTTTTCATGACGTCTAAGGGAAACCTTAATATCCAACGTAGTAGTCTAGTACACTCTGCGAAGATCAAAAGTTCGTTTCTTGTCAGAATGTCAAACTGGACTAACTATTTGTTCAAAATAACATAATATCTAAATATCTTATATTAGTACTATTTAGGATCTTGTCATTATTCGCCATAAGGTGCATAGCGCGGAAGAATAAAATTTGCGATTACAATGATGGCATCCTCGACCGAAGTATACATAGATTTTTTCCACTACTAAGGATTTTATATTACCACATTCAATTTTAGTAGTGCTTTAAATATAGCATATCCAAGAATGCAACTTTCAAGCGGTCAGAATAATGAGATGAACATAGTCAATCGCAATAATTCAGTTAGTAACTGTAGTAACTTATCGTACACAATAATTGTAATAAATATCCAAAAATAGACAAAGAATTCAGAACGAGTGACAATTATGCGCCCAGTAACCCAAACAAACTCTACATGAATTCATTATTTACTAAGAAGGAGAAATGTAACTTTTACCTAGAAGAATGTGATAAATAATGCCGATTTCTCAGGTTAGGAGCGAAACACAATTTAAAAAAAAATGATTCATACATGTTTGCATTGGGTTACAGCCCAGCACGTCTTGATTCATGTTGAGAGGTAGCCAATAAACGTGATTAATAAAAACATCGTAAGATTTTTTCCACTAATGCAAGAATTTATGTTCGTTTAATTTGTTTAAAAATGATCACTGGGTGTCGTGAACTCCATTAGGTGGTCAGCTTGGAATGAGTGAGGTACAAGTCACCTTATACAGTGCCGATTATGACATCAGTAACGCAATTATTCCAACTGCTTGAGGAGTGTTATAGGGGTTGAATAGCTATGTATATGTGTTAATGCGTCGAACTGCTGACATATAGGTTATTATGCTCGCGGGTTCGAATCCCGGACCTGGAATTTACATTTCAAGCCTGCATTTGCTTATACCTCTATATCGCTTCCACTATAAGATCCTGAAGAGTATTTATGGTTTAGATCAATTTTTATCTTTACTCGTAATGTTAACAAGAGGTGATGTTTTGATTTCCTGTTACCATGTACGGCACTCTAAATAACCATTCCGATAATTCTTCTCAAACAAATTATGATTACTCCGGTAGCGTCAAAATTGTCGGTGATGTATTCGGATTTCAAGAAATTTTTAATCTATAATCTAAATCTCGAATAGAAAATCATAACATAATTTGAATGAGCTGTGGACCTTTGTTGGCAGTAGTCGAAATATGAAACAATATAGTTTTGAACAGGCAGTTTACTGAACTTAGTCTTTCTTTGTAAGCGGGCCTCATTGCGACACATAAAGTTGATGTCTGACGGTACGATAATTTCTTTGAGAAAAATTGTTATTTCGACCCACAAGGATCCAAAAAAAGTAATTTTTATCAGCTTTTCAGTGATGAGTATCCTAATTACGACTGTCAAAAGACAAAGCAGTTATTGTAATTGTTTATAAGGCAAACATTGACAACGATTTTTTATACAACTAGTATAAGGAAATTGGGTACCTCCTTCAATATGATGTTGAGCTAAGCCTTTAACAAGAGAATGAGCCACCTGATATCCAAAGTTGCTGGACATCTCGTCAAAGGCCATTTATGTCAATATCATTTTCTAGAGAAATTACACTAGCATATTAAAATGCGATTAGGTTGTACGTGTATCTCAGAGACCAGATCATTACAGAAAATGACACTATAAGTGATCAGATCACTACATTTACGATACAGCCAAAAGCAAAAAACCATGCTGCAATAAAGATGTTAATACTTTGAACTAAACTGGAAATAGGAATTTTAGATGAAAGTCCAGTTTTTCTTTTCTTAATGGCTCCATATCGGCTGTCGAATGCATTAACGTTTAAATGGAACAACTTTTATCACCCAACAACTTCTTGTCTATGTATAATTCCGATAAACAGAAGTTTATTGATGGCTTCTTCAACTGATTTGTCCTCTTATACAAGTATAAATGATTCAGTTAGAATGTCTGAAAAAGTACACGAACCGAAAACCACGAAAATTTGACAACGATGTATTTTTCTGGAAAAAGGTACGAACACGATATCAAAATATAGATTCATTGTTGACTTCAAATGTGATCTAGATAATGACCTCAGAGGCTATCCGAAATACATTTGAATTTTCGAGAATGGCCCCCAAATGGCCCCTGATGTCAATTTTTATCTGTGATAATCGACAAACCACGTTTTCTATATATCTTTTTCTCGAATAAAAATGCTTGGCTATTGTGATGATCGTATTATTTTCAGGCATCATAGACGTCATACTAATCGGGCCACTTATGACCATTTCATCTCTGGATGAAAATTCAAATGTGTGCTCTGCAAGCATCTTCTGTCAAAAATGGTTGCTTCCGTTTGGATGTAAAAACTTGATCTTCAATTTGTCTTTTTGATACTTATGATAAGTGTGAGCGATTTCCAGGTTCTCGGTATATTCGTATAGTTTTCAGACATTACAGTGGGCCATACTCATCGACCACTTATGACCAATTGCTTTCATACTGCTGTCAAAACTGGAGGTAGCTAGATCATATTTGAGGTAATCGACAATTTGCCTATTTTGATAAATGAAACTACCGTTAGAACTTTTTTTCAAAAAATGTGTGGTTGCCGGGTATTGGGGTATTATATAGTAATATATAAAAAATCATCTGTTTTTGAGAAAAACAGTCTTGCGTCTACTGTTCTTGTCGATTTATACTGCAGCTGATCTACTAACTGTTCGACAATGATCTTGAAAAATGGGTGAGGTGATGTGAAAATGAAACAGCACATCCTTTGCAACTTATATGTATTTGATGCTTCCCAAAAATCTAATTATTATACAGTACATATTATAAAAAGTACGCATTATGAAAAAACTACATATTATAAGAAAAGTACATATTATACAAAAAATAGCAAACTTGTATCGGAGCAGCGTCGCCTCCAGCGATCTAAATGAGTTGTTGCTTTTATCGAATTCATCATGTATTAGAGGAATGTATCTTCGTAGGACATTTTCCGAATGGAACCTGAGGCATTATCTTTGTGCGTCCTACATGCATCCGAAAAATCTTATTCTGGGACACCCTGCATAACTGGTGTTACTTATACCTAGCTATGTATCCGCTCATTCCATTTATTGTATATTACAGAAGTTTGAGTTCCGCCCGTAAGTAAGAGTTCATGTTCGAAAGCGAAGTGCAGAATAGCATCGAAGAATGCCATAACAATGCCTCCTCGAAACAGAGTGCTTCCGTAAATCAAAATCCGATTACGATAATTCAATAATGACCGTATTTACAGTAGCGTAAACGGAGTCTCTGGTCACAGACTGCCATTTGCATTCTGAGATTGAAAGGATATCAACGATTGATAGCTGGGGAGGCCTGCGACTCCCAGGTTAGACCAGTCACTCTGGGAAAATTGCTGTTGTGCAGCAGTGCAAAATAATCTGATCACAGATAAATGGTAACTTTTAACTATTCAACAAATTACAGCAAAAATGTATCTTTGTGTTATGCAATTATTCATTTCATGTTATAGTTATATTAGTGATGCACCTTTTATTTATCTGGTATTACATACATTATATTCCCTCAGACATTTATTGGCTTTCGGAGTTCTAGTGTAATAGGTATGAATGTCCTGGTTTCTTCGTAGAGGTGCAACTAACTTAATAATTAGGTGATGATGCTTTTTCAATATTGTAATAACTGGCATGTTCAGTGGGTCAGGATGTTATAGATAACCACTGCAGAATATTTAGCATGTAATTAGTTCTTGTGTACCTAAGGCACTGCAAAATTATCCACATTCGCCTATTTTGTAGTTTTCGGCGCGCTTATTTTATTCTTGCTGAAGGAATACAATAAAGATAAACCGTACCGGAAAACGGGCCTTTATTATTGTACTACAAATCTTGTAAGCATTGATAGCTGTTTAGAAATTATGGAAAACACTACCCTGTGGTCTATAGAAATGTTGTTGGGGATAGAAGAACCAACCTTCGATATGTATAAATTTCGGGTTATCTGAACCTCATTAAAATATGAGGTTTTCTAATATATCTTAAAATGAGGCTAGGCTTGCTCAATATTACCTATAAACACCCTGCTTCCTACAGTAAACCAGGAATTTGAAAAAATACTTTTCTGAGTTTTACATACTCCACAATATAGACTATGTCCTATAATCACCAATATTGTAAAAAAAATCTACAGGAATGCCAACAGACAAAATGGTAGAGCAACAGAGCCGAATGGCATGAATATTTTAAGGTGGGATAAATATACCTATCAAAGGATCCTTGTCATCGTAAACTTTGGATATGGGTGCTGAAGCAACTGAAACATCGGAAACTTCCTTGTAACTACAAATTTGGTTTTTATTTTGATTGGAGAAAACGCAAATCAACAAAGGTGTTCAGAATACCGCAAGCACAGAACTATCAGAGCTCTTTTGCTGCTTAGTAAATTAAATAATAAAGTACCGCAATGACTGCTGATAAAACTACGATAGGCTCACATGCGCTATTGATAAATAGTTTCAAATTATAGAGGTGGTGATTTTCAATATTAGCGAGATCGATTCATGTGAAACCATCAATGGTATAATCACTGAACTTCCGTCGTTTTGTAAGATTCACTTATGAGGTTGCGGTAAGTTCCAGTAAATACTTTAAAACTACTCCAAAATGATTTACCAGTTTTAGATTTCTAGGTCACTATTTTCTGGCTTCGCGTAGGCATACTTTGATTTAAAGTATGGTCATAACACCATTTACACCTGTTATCACACGTAAACTGTCCTATCTGTTTCTAGTTATAATTTGGGAAAAAAATATAATTAATCCTGTGCTCAGTTGGTAGATAATGTGACCTCAGAGTGTGGTTGGGACTTTGATACAATTGGTTCAGGTTTGGGCGCCACCTAGTTCCAAGAACCACGGCCTATCAACAGTTGACTGACTGCCAAATGTTGGGTCTCTGGAGCTAAAGGAAACACAAATTTACAAGGCCCATAAACCTTTAGTGAACAAAAAAAGAAATTTAAAAGGAGTCCTGGGAGGCAAGCAAAAGGAAATTAGTTGGTTCTACCCCCCAGCTAAATGGTTTCCAGCATAACGTGAATTAAAAAAAATCACCTTGTTAGGTGGCAGAATGGTGGGATTGATTCCCACACAAGAGAAGGGATAGCTGCTTTGGAGCCTCTCGAAGGAAAGGCTAAGCAAATGGAAGCTCCGGAGCAAAGGTAATCAAGGGTAGGAAGTCCCAGATGTATGTCAGAACTCGAAGGCATAACCCTTGGACAATGAGAGCTCGCGGAAATGGGGGACTGCTCCTCGTAGACGTGAGTCCTACTTGTAGATCGTTTTCGGAATGTTAACGCAGACAGTTTCCCTCAGCACGATGGTTTAGTGTAGCTGTAACAACGGCTAAATCCCCAAGAGGGTGACAAAAGGACCCCGACAACAAAATTCACCAACGGAGGCCAATTTCTATCAAAATCTCCGCAACCTGGCAAATTCCCAGCAGGGGTATGAAATTATTCACTAACGAAGGTTGTGGCCGCTGAACTCCAACACGAGAGCACCGGAAATAGCACCAAGTCATCTTCAGCTCTCATATTTACGGTCGACAGAAATTATAAAAAATGACCTTCAAAGAGATGGAGAGTAGAATACGATTTTCTACCATAGAATTATTAGAACAAGAGAAGTATTTTGCTATGAAAAGAAAATTCTATATTTTTAAGAACTGTTACAAAAATTATTATTCTAAATAAGAAAAACGTTGTAATAATACGCTTGATCAACATATAGTCGATTTTTAGTTGATCATAAAAAGAAACTAACAACTTTCCTGAAATACGATTATCGACACTTTCTAGAAATATGCCTCACACACACGCGACTGCAAACCATAGTACCCTCCTAGCAGACAGAAAAGAAGGATGAGAAGGAAAAAATCACGGCTTTCATGACGACGTGGTAGTACCGCTTAGACTAGAGAAGAAAGCTAGACAGCTCAATCACCTCACCATGACCATGTACCGCCAAGCTTCGGCATCGCAAGTATCGAGTGTGCAAACTCATTCGGCATCATAACGAAGCTTCTCTTTTAAAGTATTTCGCATCAAGAACTAAAACGTTGACTTTTCTCCTTCTGAGATATAAGTGCGTATTAAAGAGATTAATACTTACTCCCAAGATATAATTCCATAATCAAGACATCACAGTGGTGACACCGAGGTGACACCATGTTATTAAGATTTAATTCAGCAGCAGTACCTACAGCACACTGACCTCATCTTGTATGCGCGACCCCTGTCTCAATGTCGTATACCTCACGTTGAAAAAGCTTTCCTATCGGCAGTGATCTGAGCAGCGAACCTGGAACAATGCATCGTCAAATCACGACCAAGCGTTCGTAGACCGACCGACCGACCCCACCGCCAGTCTGAACTCTGAACTGACACGAAAAACAAGAAAGAGAAAAGGAGGAACATGCACGTAACATTAAAAGGGGTCATATGGAATACTTGTCGGAAGAAAATTCTGTGGCAAAAATCTAGAATTCACCGCTGAGATAGTCGAACATTTTTTTACACCAGAGAAGCCGCGGCTGCAATGAAGAGCTTAAAGAAACTTTGTTAATCCGATTTTTTAACTGCCTAAGGTTATTAGAATTGGGAAATGCCTCCTCAGGTAGATTTTTTTGCAATCTCGATACCTCAGGGAGAATGTAGTGGTCGTACCAGCCAGTTCTAGACGCCCGACACGGTTAGGATGGGAGGCCAGAGCCAAGCGGGTCTGTCTAGCAGGCGCATCGCGCGGCGACATCATGGAGGAGACCTTTGAGGAGCAAAGCCCGTGGGGGTATGCGGTAGAAGAGGGCTAGATCACCGAAGGCCCGCCGGTGCGAAAAGATCCGGAGACTGTCAGTTAGAGAAGAGTCATCGAACAGTCGGACAGCCCTCCTCTAAACAGCATCCAGCATGGATAATGTAGTCGGGGCAGCAGCAACCAAAACATGTGAGCAGTACTCGATGCTAGATCTTATCTGGTCCTTGTACAGGGTGAGGAAGTCTTGTGGAAAAAAAACTTCTAGCCTAGCTTTTTCCCAGCAAATTCTGCTATTGACAACATGTGCTCGTGACCGATCAAGTCTTCGGAAATCTGAACTACGACCAGCCGAAATGAACGGCTCTTTGTTAAAACTCGGGCATCCATCAATACAGGATGGGCGCGAGGACGCTCCTTGTTCGTCAATGTGGAATACTGTGTTTTAGATGCATTAAACTGTACAAGATTGCTGCGTCCCAAAGCATAGGCCCACAATATAAGAGAAGTAACATTTCGGCATAAAGAGGCGTAAGACGGGTGCTCTTGTCGTTCGACATCAGCAAAGCTTCTGGTTGGGACTTGATACCTGATCCTGTATTAAAGAGATGTCCAACCCATCCCAAAAAGGATCTAAGACGGACCCTTATAACTACAGGCCAATAGCTCTGCTTTCTGTTATAAGTAAGGTGGTGGAGAGGTGCATAAATCAGGATTACCTCGAACGTCACAGCTTGATCAGCGACAGGCAGAATGGTTTCCGGCATCAGCGATCCACGGGAGACCTACTAGCTTACGTCGCATGCGTGACGAAATGAACCCATCATACATCTGCTTATTTGCAGGTATCTGGTGAAGTTCCATTCATCTAGATCTATTCAAAACAACCACTTCTTTATTCCTACAGCGCCGATGTATGTAAACGTATCAAGAGATATTTTTGGTTAGTCTTATTGGCCCAAACCTTTCATCAACATTTTTTAACCCTTTTACAGCAGTTGTAGCGCTACGGGCTTGTCCTTTGGGGTCGCTTTAGTATAATAGAAGCTATGTAACGTCTACGACGCCCATAAAAATTGGTGACTGGAGGCGAATTTGCAGCAGTGCTTGAAAATTGACATAGAGAATCTTTCGATGAAGCAACTATAATTTACTCCAGCGAAACACGTATCAGCTGCCTGGTTCAGTGCATCTATGTGAATTTTAACACTGCTGGACTGACCTTGTCATGACTACCTTTCCCTTTATAAACATTATCATTACATTTACGAAAATATATGGGGTAGTTTATTATATATATTCCTCATCGAACGAGCAATAACTCATAATACCACAGGCGTCACACTTCATACTGATAAGACTTACTATTTCAGATATTCTCAAACCTTTCCTGGCTGGTATAGTCTGCAAAATACTTTTCTTTATTCACCGCCAGCATCGAAACATTTTCCTAGTTCATGTGGCTACTGTCACGGTCGTAGTATAGTTAGTTAACTGCAGCTTATTCATGAAACACTGATGACGAACTCTATAATGGCTTCCCTTCTATTTGACTCCACAGCTTGTAATGATACTAATTTTATGTAACTGTTTCAATTGAGATTAGGAACAGTATACATCTGGGTATTTGGCAGTTTTCTAGTTACTTTTTTGAGGAAATTGTGAAATGCTGCATGTCGTTGTTAAGTACAACAAACTGTAAGTAGAAACTCCCTTAAGAGACAACTTGATAGACATACTATGAAGTCGAGCTCCACCTCTATACAAAGGATTCAAACTTGAAGAGGAAGTAATTACTTCCCAGGTGCATTATCATTGCAAAACTCGTACCTAGAGTGCTGAAATTCTGTTTCTATATTAAAAGGAAAGCTCAAGCGGGTTATATCGACCACCTTTCCCACCTCGGGAAAGCTAACTTGAATACAGATACATTTTCAAATGCCGTGCTTTTGGGAGACTACCGTTCGTACTTCCTCCAGTGAATAATTCATACGAACAAATAAATTAATGATTACCTGATCAGGCATTCTGCTTTTGTATCATTTGAACTATTACTTGTGTATCAGGATGTTGATCCGCCGTATTAACTTTTCCGAGTTCATTTTCACCAAGTTTTTCAAGATTTCCTTTACTTCCATTCCGTTAAACGTTATTACGCTTTTGGGAATTGCAGTTTTGCCAGTATGTAACTTGATAATTCCACAGCAATTCGCAGCAGTTCGGAAAGCCTATCATCATCAAATTCTTATACACTCAACACCACATGAATAGAACCAGTACACTTTTCTTTATTGTTTCAATATTCGTATGAAAAATATTAATTATGTAAAAGCCATATATATACCTATATACGTGCATAAATATTAGGTCATGAAACGTGCAACGATTGATATATCATAAACTTTCACACAGAGCTTACTCGCAAAGTTGGGTGGTCGTCAATGTGGTGCGTCACACTAGTTGCAGTCATCGTTCTTAGCGGTTACGTCATCAACGCCATATGAAATAAGTAAACAGATCGAGTTTCCATACCATGGGCGGATCTTGAGCGCAGAGGTCGTTATATGTTGTCCTTTACGTGTCATATCGTAGAAAATATTCCTAATTTCTGTTTTGACGGCATCACTTACATCATCGGTCTTGCATTTGTTATTTTGTGAGATTCCCCGGGTGTTACTATGAGTAAACCTTACTTAATTTCTGATTGTTTTCGCTGAACACTGCGCAGACTAGTCTACAGCGCATCTGCTACTCTCTCCAGTACGCATGAAGTAGGTAACAGGAGACCGCTGTTTTCGTTCTCTTCCTGAAAATACTCTAATAAATTTAGCATTTGTTGTCGGCCTTCTCCTTTAATCATATTTCCGGGCATTGTACAACTTTATATGGAAAATTGATAACAGGACAACTTAAATTGCACACCGATGTCAAGTAAGCTGTCACTCTGACAGATATGATTGAAGAGCACTCATGTTCAACCACAAAGTTTTCGAGACGGGGACACACAACTAAAAAACGTATGTCTTTGAGCTTACCGAACAAACGTTCACACACGGGAGTAGGTTGCATGTGTATATATGAAGGAGATGGAGATATACGAGTATAAATGGATACTGGTAGTCTTACCCACCAAGAACAGTGACTACAACTATAGAAAAGAGTCAACGAATTTCCTACCTTCGCGCATTATTAGTACTACATCACATCCAGTGGAAATTAAAGGTATTACGTGCATTTTTAGTGAATAATCTGTTTTGAATTAGTCGACCCTTTTTCTTGAATGTGGATTTTCAGGGTGGTTTGGGTCTAGAGGATATATGAAGTTCAAAATTCATTATGAAGTCGGCTGGTGCATAGAGAACAACTGGAAGGAATGTAGACAGATCATAGTGGGGGTTTTCAAAAGAGCCTGAACATTATAGCAAGCGATTAAAATGCCGTTAGGATCTTGCGACAACTGAAACAAGATTTCGGGCCATATAACAGGAACTTCCGAATTATTCGCCGGTTTTTCCATCTCTGCCCAACTTTCAAGTCAGGTAGCAATTACTTGAAAAGTAACTATCAGTTGTCCGTGAATTAATTTTTCAAGTTGTAGTTCACAATCGATAAAACGTTGATGCAGTAACGCTGAGGCATAAACTCTGGTTGAAGGTGACTACCATTTTAGGACAAAACTGGGCCTAATAATTCAAACTGCTGAAACTCCTGCGTATCTAAGAATAAAAAAGTTCTTCATACATCAGGTATCGGACCTTTCTATCCGGTAGTGAAAGAATGCATTGAATAAAAGATCGAAATTCAGTCATTTTAAATAATAAATTGTACGGTTTCTATCTGTTTTCTCTGCATTTCAGTAATTTACAAAATGATGAGGTAATTATTTCATACAAATGGTTTTTTAGGCACCGAATGTGATTTTAGTATAAAGTCCATTCTTTCGCTATCGCAGTGAGGACGACTCTTTCATTTTATTTTAGCCTTTGGACTAGCCTTAGATATACTTTAGTTCCAGCATCTGATCTGTTTGTACAGCGGCTGGGGTAGGATTCGATGGTTCACCCATGAGTGTTTGTTTTATTGATATCGTCGTATGAACGTGTCATGACTAAATCTTTATCTTATATTGCTGACTATCACTAACACCCATAGACTACAGATTTGTTACAAATAAATAAACTGCTAATTTGTGAATTTGTTATAGTTCTTTTGAAGCACATTGCAAGTGCAAAAATTACTAATCCAAATTAAGTGTGAAATTGGGGTTGCTCATTTTAATTTGGTACTATTTCTGAAATGTCGACATGATTTTATGCTTCATGACTGACAATTTTCATTTGTCAAGCCACAACATCTACTTCGCTTCCATGTTCTGCGCGCCTATGGAAGGGCACAAGAAGGCTCGTTCGTCCGAGGCGGTTACCGACCCATTCTTCAAGGTTCCCATGTTATTATTTCAGGTGGGAGCTCAGGGCCGTAGACTAGCGAGGGCGGTACCTCCTGGGGGTGATTCATGTGCCTATAACTACCTCCCTCGGGGAGAGAGTTCTTTTAACCGGCTGTCTCATAAAATTACTGCCATCATGATGAGTTATCTCGTAACGGTTAGACGCTTCATGCTAGAAATGTACAAAATTACCTCCACAAACTTTTATGGTGTTTCTTTAATAACTTGCTTAGAAGAATGTCGCTATTTTCTAAAAATGGGTAGAGAAAGATTTAGTGGTGTCTTAGTGACTAGTCACAATAGCCCTTTTCCAAAAACCGTTAGACCTTCATAGGATTTAGAACCTCCGATTTCCGACAACTCTATCGCCAAGGAAATAAGAGCAAATAATCAAGTACAAACCAAATAATTGTCAACTGGCAAGCTAGAAAATCGCTTTCTGCTGTATATTCAAATTCTATGAAGAATAGTTAACGTTGTCTAAAGAAGAGTTGAAGAAGATGATAAGACCTTTGAAACAAGACATATGCCTGATTTGTTGTAGCTGTAACACAAAAAAAATAACTTTAACAAAGTTGGTCATGGTTACAGGTTCACAGAAACCATTGAACACTTTAATAATTTGTACTAGATCCCAGTCATTACACAGATTTTATTTTTAGCGATTATCTCATATTTACTGTTAGCATGTTTTGGTAAAATAGTAAGTAAATTACATACCTAGGTTCTTCTTCTGTGTATAGCTTTTGCGTTATGACACAAATGGCCAACATACCTAGGTTGCGATCAATTTATCTAATATGTGAGGACATTAAAGGCTATCACCACAGAGGTACATATAAGATTTTTTGCCACTACTAACTCTGATATATTACAAAGTATAATTTTATTAGGCTTTAAAGTCTAACATATTTGTCAATCTCCTTACCACCCCGCAACACGGTCCGATAAAGTCGACGTAATTGTTCCTTGCCTCAGAACGGTGCATAGGAGAGAGACGTTGTTGCTATATCATAGTGATGATAGAATAAATAGAGATAGGACATGCTACGTACGTCGACACCTCACTGATTTTGCTAGATATTCTCGAATAATCCAAATGATCAAGTAGCCTGAAACTCTCAGTCTGTCAAAATAATGCGATACATGAATGTAGCCAATAAAAATTTCAATCATAAGGTAATCAGTATTTACTCTTAGTAATCAATAAATATTAGTTGTATTCAAACCTAGATAGTGGCTTCAATAGCAGGGATAGTTTTATGTCCAGCAAGTCAAAGAAAGACCTCTACATGAATGCACACACTCATTATTTACCTAGAAAAATGTAACTTCTTCTTCGAGAAATGCGATAAATAAAGTATTTCTCAGATTAGTAGTATATTTTTTTTTCATATTTCTATATCTCGATGAGAGTTCTTAACTCTCAAGAATATAATTCCATTGCAAATTTCTTTTATGCAAATCCCTCTCTGCAAAAAAGGAAAAGGAAACGAACCAACATTCATACGCACAAACCGACGGAACATAACGGCATTTTGTTGATGTAGACAAGTTAACAATAGATTTTTTTAAAATCCTTCCTAATAGAGCCCTTCTGAAGTTACCAGTTGGCTACGCACCTGAAGGAGCTACCGTATGCGTGCAGGGAGGCAGAACCACTTTTGGCTTCTTGAGCATCAATTTACATACAATTATAATTTATGGAAGAGGGCACCTCAAGGACAATACTTCACGCAAGTACTATAACTGTCTGTGGGACGGAACTATAATGAATGAGCACCATCTATTTTATAATCCTATAAACTCCATATTAACTGCTCTTGAGTAACAGTTGTTAATGATTTACTTGCTGCGATAGTGATATTGATCATGTGTTACTTTGCGAAAGTTTACGGCTATGAAGGACTTCCATTTGATATTATTTCGTTGTATAGCTTCTGAGATGATCCGTATGAGCTCTAATAAGAGGAGTGATATTACTCCAGATAGATAGACTCTGGTGTACTATTAACAAGATTACTGAAAATACAAATAGTTAATTCAAACAATCTATTACTGAATTAAAAACATTTTTTTCCAATATAGGTGAAGACAGAATGGAACCACCTGAAGTATATACTACAATTATGTCCCTGAAAAAATCGCACCTATATAATTAATCTATGTTTTTAATCTGGTATATACCACTCCGTTTTGAAAAAAAGTATCATAACACCAATCCATAAATCAGGAGATCGGACAGATATTAACAACTATAGACCTATATCAGTGATTTCTAATATCGCAAAAATATTTGGAAAAATAATATATGCTGGAATGCTTCAATTTCTCACTAAATATCAAATTTTATGTGAAAACCAATACGGATTTACGGAAGGGAATTCTACATCAGACGCAATATTAGACGTTGTTAATCAAATACACAAAAACCATAAATAATTCTTAGACACATTGGAGAGACTTGCCTTTCGGGGAAAAATGTACTCATTGCTAGAAAATTACTTATCAAATCCATTAAAGTATCAAAATTTTTTAGTAACGAAATGTCTATCAAATGTGGCGTCCCACAGGGATCTGTTTTAGGTCCACTGCTTTTCAATATCTACTTAAATGATATATTTCAGATGTACTGTGTAAGTTTCGCAGATGGCACAGCAATTTTTTATAAAGGTAATAATTGGTTTAATTTGAAAAGTATAGTTGAAAATGATTTTGACAAAATTATCCAGTAGCCTAATAGCAGAAAATTGAGCATTAATTATTCTAAAACACATTTTTACCATTTTCTTCCTATTCCAGACATCTACCAAATTACACATACATCTCATTTATTGTAAATAATCAGAAATTAGAAATAAGAAATTAATAGAGCATCAGATATAAAATCCCTTGGAATATTCCTGTATCCACACTTGCGTTGGGATGTTCGTACCTCATATATTTTAAAAAAAGTTAGATATGTATGGTATAAAATTAATTATATCAAAAACATTTCAGAATAGAAAAATCTCTATACCTTATATCATATCTTGTTTGAGCCGCATTCAACCTACGGTATATTGGTATGCGGAGCTATAAGCTCAACTCATATTCGTGATTTAGATATTTTTCAAAAGACGATTTTAAGAACAATGTTTATCCCACCAAAAAATTAAAATAATCACCACACAAGGCATAAACTAATAGGAGCAGTTGTACCTAGACCAAATAAATCTATAACGCAACGATCATTCCATTATTTTGGTCCAAAATTATACATAAATTTACCTGACGATATAAAAGATCTACGCTTATGGAATAAGTTCAAAATAAAGTTAAAAGAATGGATTTTTTTTCTTTGGCAAGACCAGACGTATACAAATTAATAATAAATGTGATCAAGTAATTCATTGATTAGTTGTATCGCTATTCATATTTCAATAATATAGTTTTAAAATCAGTGGTGCATGTACAGGCTATGCCTCCTATGGGCCGATACTTCATATTTATTTACTTATTCTTTGTATTGTGTTTCAGGAGTAAACAAGTATTATTATTAGTAATATTCCATTAGTAACACACTCAGGCATAAATATACTAAGTGACATATAAATCCGAACACCCAGTTTAAATGGTTTTATTTTAATAAAAGTTGGTGAATGTATTTATCTTACTGTAAATAACAAGTGAAAAAATGTTCAGCCTTATCAGTTGGACATTCCGGTTTTTATACTGCTTTTTTTTAATTCACTAACGCTCTAAAAATGAATATTTCAGCCGCAGTAAAGAATCAACGTTGGCGGATTTTGATTCTTGACATCCTTTACGATCGGTTACGATGCCTAGAGTACGGAGACCTGTACGATTTCGTCAACTTAGTGAGTTTGATAGGGGCCGTATAGTGGGACTTCGGGAAGCTGGACTTTCTTTTCGGGCAATTGCAGTTAGAGTGCAAAGAAGTGTAGACACTGTGGTTAGGTGTTGTCAGGCATGGCTTCGAGAAGGCCGTACGCAAAGAGCAAGGGGCACTGGACGCCGCCGTAGAACAACAGACCGTGAAGATCGCCGCCTAAGATTATTGGCCTTAAGGGACCGTTTCTCCACTACCAGGTCAATTGCAAATGAATGGTTTGCAGAACACGGAAGACCTATTGGCATACCGACGAATGAGAAGTTTTGGCTTGTTTTCATACCGGCCACAATGGGTCCTCCCTTTAACTCGAGAACACCGACGTAATCGCCTTGAGTGGTGCAGACAACGGTCACTCTGGGATCAGGAATGGAACAGTATTGTCTTTAGTGACGAGTCTCGATTTTGTTTAGGCATGCACGATGGTCGTGCCAGGGTTAGAAGGCGACGTGGTGAAAGGAGGAATCCACAGTTTTTTGTTGAAAGACATGTTCATCACACTGTTGGAGTTATGGTTTGGGGTGCTATAGCTTATGGTTCCAGGTCACCTTTAATCTTCATCAGAGGTAACATGAACGCGCAGCGTTATATCCACGAAGTTCTAGAACCCCATCTTTTACCCTATCTTGACACCCTGGCAGATCCAACTTTCCAACAAGATAATGCCCGACCACATGTTGCAGGAGTCACAATAGACTTCTTTCAACGTAATGATGTCACATTGTTAACATGGCCACCAAGATCTCCCGACTTATCCCCAATTGAGCACGTGTGGGATATGATGGGTAGGAGATTGCTCAATTTGCAACGTCCTCCTTAGACTCTAGAAGCACTTCGAGAGGAGTTGGTGGTTGCCTGGAATGAGATACCACAGGAGGACATTGACCACCTGATCAGAAGCATGCCTAGGCGCGTTGGAGAATGCGTAGCACATCAGGGTGCATCCACACATTATTAAAGGTCAAAGGGCTTTAAAGCAGTGCAATCATTTTGAAATTTTTATCATTTACTTATTATGCTTCATTAAGTACTTATACAAAATTTTATTAAAATAAAACCATTTAAACTGGGTGTTCGGATTTATATGTCACTTAGTATATGAAGAAACTGATAAAAGAAACTGATCTAACTCAATCTTAAGGGAGTTAGCATATTATTGGGTCTACCTTGTAAAACACTCTGGCTTCCGTCGTATTAATGTTTATCCGTGCTGTTTCATATTATACGTAAACGAATATGGTCATAGAAATATCTAAAAACTTTAAAACATTACTGTAAAACTTCAAAGAAGGATAAACAATAAAAGGATCACTCTATCCAAAAAGCAGTTTGGCCCACTACATTTGGGTTACGGCTAGGGTAAAAATTCCTGTAATAAAAATAAAGGTAGTCGATGGTCGGATGCTCTCAATCGAAAGTATCGCAAGGGCAATACAGGATGACTTAGTACTGCTTAACTAGCTGCAAAACAAAGACGGAAAAAGGAAGTGGGGTACCGATATTTTGATGCCTCGCTAATAATTTCAGATAGATATTGTTATTCCAGAATATCTAGAATTTGGTAAAGTGTGATGTGATTGATGGTTTTTATAGAAGAGCACTGATCGTGGTGTAATTAACGTAGGACATCCAGCCGAAAGTTTTCTATGGTTCAGGAGTGTGCAGTGCCAAAAAGGAGAGGTACACAAATTTGATATTTAGTTTTAATACCCACGCCAATAAGTAATGGCGGAAATTTATAAAACAATTTTAATTACATATATATTTTGTTGATTTTCAGTTAATAAAGTATTCGGCAAATGAAATTCCGGTTTTCACGAAATTTTGATGAAAGGTTACTATTATGCTAACGAGGAGTTTCTATCGTATCCTATCTCGGTATGAAAGCAAATCACCCTCATATTATTTCTCTGCTGGTACCTGTCGATCCGCAACACTTTCATGCCGTCGTGCTAATCCGTCCGGTTTTGGCTTATTCCTCAGAGGACAAACATCAATCGGGTAACTCCATTACAATTACTTTGGAGGTGCCGCCATATACATTTAGGAGGCAAACGAGGAGGGATTGCACCAAGCCAGTGATGCTTCCAAATTACAGTACTGTATATTGTCTAAGAAGAAGCGCTCCAGCACTCATCCGCTGCTGGGAAAAAGCTAGACCTTTTGTTAGGGCTGAATCGTACATTTCTCCACATAACCTCCTCACTATGTACAAGGCCCAGATAAGACCTATCCTCGAGTACTGCTCACATGTCTGAGGTGCTGCAGCCCCGACTACATTATCTATGCTCGATGCTGTTCAGAGGAGGGCTGTCTGACTGGTCGATGTCTCTTCTCTAAAGGACAATCTCGAGACCCTCAAGCTCAAGCTCTGCTCCAAGATGCTGCCGCGCAGTGTACCTGTCACCCAAACCGGCCTGGCTTCGGCGTTCGGTGTCGAACGTGGTACATCCATAACTGGCTGAAACAACCACTCATTTGTCCCTGGGGTATCGATATTGTGGAACAATCTTCCTGAGGATGCTTTTCCCATTTCTACTGCATTGGGTAGCGCAAGAATCCGAATAACAAAGTTTCTTAAGCTCCTGCTAGCAACTGCGGTGCTCCGGTGTTTATGCTTCTGTCTACTCGGCTGCTTCAGTACAAAAAAAATACCATTTTATTGCTGTTATCATCAAAAGCAACTCGGCTTCAACCCAGTTTTGACATAGTGATATTTCAGCATCGTTCTAATCGTATCCCCAGAGCATCATTAAATGATTCGATGAACGTACTTCTCCAGCGCGGTTATGTTCTTTGAAGTGGCTTAGCTGGAGCAGCAGTGTTGAGAACATTCCAGGTGTAATTTGTGTAAAGCGTTAAAATAGAGTATTCATATCCCGCATTCTTTTGGCAGAAAAGGAGAAGGAATCGGGTTGAAGTCGAGTGCCGTCTGGTTTCTTTTGGTAAGAATGGTATCTTACAGTCCCTATGGTAGATCCGGCTATGTGATATCATTAAAACGCACTCTATACTAGCGTAACAATACTGATGGTCGTTCGTCCTTGTGTATCTAGCCCATTATAGAAAATCCTCACAGGCTAAAAGAATGATATGACCCATTACCTTGAACCGCGAACGGAGCGACCACCACTATTTAAAAATCTTAATGGAAAAACGCCGGAATGATTTATCGCGCACGGCTTTATAGCGACAATGCATCGATGTTGCTGTTAATGCAAGCTATTTTTCATGCCCCGATGCATCTCTCTGGCTATGTTACGTAGCAAGTACAAAACGCAAAAAGGCTAACTTGAATGATCTCTGGGTGGATGATTAATAAAAAGAAACATCGTACGCAGTTCGTGAACGTTCAAAACAATAAAGGAAAGCAGAGCTGCCATACACTATTTCGAGGCTACTCACTTTAGGTAACACAAAAGGTCTCTATTCCATTATTAAATACACGACACCAAACACATGATGCAAATAGCATAGTTTACGCGCCGCGCCGGTAGCATTAACAAAAGTATATTTCTAAACGTTTTTATTGCAGATTATGTCGATCTTATCATTCCTATTGACCTTCCAGTATCGCTTAGTCGAAAATTGTAGGTCCATTTTCACATGGAAGTTTAAAAACCGTTTGCATAAAACATTGTTAATTTAATATGTGCCGTATCAGTTTTGCTGCTGACTGTGATTCGCCTAAATGATGGCTGTCATTATGAAAAATGTTACAGTTCTATATCATTATCCGACATCGATTTCTCACTCGACAAACAGTTTTACGCCATTAATCCAAAGAAATGAGGATATGAGGATTTTTTCAGAAAAAACCCCAAATAGTGCACTAATGGTTCTTCCAAAACCTACGTTTCTTGATGCCATTGCACTACATCGAACCCTGTACTAGAAGCTGTTTCGAAGTCGTGGGAAGTATACAATCTACTTGACGCCATTTTTCGAGTTTGCACTACAGACTGTTGGAGCAAAATCAACATATTGGCCGTATAAGTATAACTGTTGAGGGGTAGCACGACTGCAATGGCCTGGTTTTTGTCATAGTGGAAGAAATTATGATAAAATAATAGTACCTATTGGAAGAAGTTATTAAGCATATATTTAATTAACAAAACGAAAACTAATAAATACGTATAAAATAAAAAATATTAAAAAATAGCAGCACTGCAGCTTCTTTCTCGAAACACGTTTTTTGAAAATGGCACGTAGCATAACTCAAACAGTTGTCATTCGTTATATTGGATTTTTTTACAATACCATTAAAATAACTTTTTGAAAAGAAAAAAATAGAAGATTTCCGATAATATAATTTAATCATTATTTAGTAACAAATGATAACATTTTCCGTCTAAAACTGCACGTTTTAAATCAAATGCTAGCCAACCATACAAAAATCAATATTGGTGAAATTCCCTAAGTATTTATTTAGATGTAAAATGAATTTTTGTCTAGTTTCCAAATTTGAAGCAGTTACACTGTGTGCCGCATAGCGCCTCAAATTCTATATGCCTCGCGAAAATAGCTGCAGTGCCTCCATCTTTTAATATGAATTTTGCGATAATTATTTTGTTTTTGTTACCTAACTATACTAGTATGCTCAATAACATGTCCAATATTATTATTTCATCACATTTTCTTCAACACAAAAATCACCACACCATTACAGTGGTGTTACCTTAATGCGACCTATCGCCCTGCAAAATTCACTTGGTCAACAAATCAAAGAATGTTAATCATTATGCCGTATCCACAACTTAATTAGCGAGTTCTGAAACACTGCCATAATCAGTTCACATTGAGCATGTAGTTACTGCAGTCAATTTATATATACACACTTCCAAGCAAGTGCTGGATTAAACATATATAGGGGAAGGTGGTACAAAATGATCCCCTTAAGGGAAAACGGCTGAGAAACGACTGTATCCAGCTTTTGATAAAAGTTAAAATATTTAAAGCGTAGCTATGCAATCGAACTACAAATTTAGTAACCTTTGAATCGCGTAAGCCATTAGGAACAATTTTTATTAATTTTTCCGTGAAGCTCTACCAAAGGATCATTTTGTACACCCCTGTGTCCAAAATGATCCCCGAGATGCGGGTAAAATGATCCCCCGGATCATTTTACCCCACTATACAAAATTCATGTAAGAACTAAAAGAATCAATAATACTTTTACAAGTTTTATTGCAGATTCAGTATCAAAATGAATTAATAAAACACATATTTATAAAAAGAAACTTTTATTTAGAGGCCAGTAGAAACGAAAAGGAATCTTGAAATATACATTAGAACATTAATATGTACATGGATATATGTTCATATCATAAGAATGTATATAATATCAACTTTTACAGTCTTAATTGTTTCCGAGCAGAAGTGAAACGATCATCGGCATCGACACAAAAATCACATGTGAACTCGTCAGCGTCATCGGGATCAACGCCAGCGCAAGCTTCGTGGCCCCATCTTAAGCAAGCACAACATTTGATCCATCCTTCACCTCTATTATTATTGGAAAACCTCTCATTACAAAACAAACACTCAGCATCACTTTCGTCCTCTGAAGATGACTCACTTTTGCCTCTTTTAGGTTTTAGACGTTTGTATTTTTCGGTCACATTTTCTTTTGCTTTTCTTTTTCCTTTTTCCTCATTTGATTTAGAATTTCCCTTGATTGAGTTCTTTTTATTTTCGTTGCTTTTATTTTTTTGCGTTCTTTTTCATTTTTTTTATTAACTTCCTCTTCTAAGTAATTTTTATAAGGCGAACTTGTAAGGATTTCTGTACATACTCGAGCTTTGATATTTTTTCTACGTTCTTCTGCCATTTTAGGGAAAGGTCGAATCTGGCATGGAGGGATGCTAAAAGATGTGGACGCAACTGGTGATGCAAATGAATCTTTATCCGAAGTGTCATAAGACGCCGATTGAGCAGCAGCTGCAAGAGATGGTGTATTCGTAGTTATGGATGAGGTAGAAGGCGAAACATTATCGTAGACGGAAGATACTTCAACTGATGTCCACGGTAATGGAATGGCGGCTGAACTTCTCAAGCTGTTAGAAATACTTTCGTTGGAAGCCAGAATAGTAGTAGGTGCTTCAGCTACACGGTATTCGTTATTCTCTCCTTGCTTGTGGGCTGCACATGTCGATAAGGTACAAGGTGACACAGCAGTAAGGTTGGATGGTTCATCAACTAGTACACATGTCGTAGAATCGGCTGGAAGTACAGGAGCCCTGGGTATAAGTTGTCGCGGTTTATGGTCACCAAAAACTTTTCATCAGGCGCTATATTTATTGATGGATGGGGCACCAATATTTCGTTACTTACTGCTTGATCAGTTGTGGTGGCAGCAACGAAGTCTACATCAGTAAAAACATCAGGATTGAGCGGCCATATTCCACACTTTTCAAATCCTTTGATAATATTTGAGGGTGCAGCAGCTTTCAAATATGCTTCTCCAAAGATTTTACCTATTTGAAAAACTGTTACTACACGACCCGCATTATTATTCATCCACCTTTCTAAAGCCTGGTTGTGATACACGCTCAGTGGAAACATTACACCAACATCGAGTGGTTGAAGTTTGTGCGTGCAGTGTGGGGGTAAGCACAAAATTGTTACGTTATTTTCTCTGGCTTTTATTATGACGTCCAAATTTCTGGTATGAGAAAGATGGCCGTCCAGTATTAGAAGTATGGGATCTTCTGTAGATGGTTTAGTATGGGACAAGAAATGGTCAAACCACTGAGAGAAAACCTCAATATTCATCCAGCCGGAGGGATTGCACGCGTACACAGAGCCTGGTGGAGTACCGTCCATTAATTCTATTTTCATTCGCAATCGGCGAAATATTAGCATTGGTGGTATGAAGTTTCCTCCATCTGATCCGCAAATAACCGCTGTAGTTGATTCACCTCTTTCGGCAGACGTGACTCTCGCTACTTGTTTGCGCCCTTTTTTGGCAAAGATTTTACTATTTTTGGTCGGAACGGTGTTCAAACTAGTCTCATCAACGTTAAAAATGCGATGAAGAGGAAATACATGCTTTTCCTGAGCTTTTTGTAAATTTTTGTAAAATTTGTCAATAATCGGTTTATTGAATGCTCGAGCTCGTGCCGCTGACGTTGACTCCGGGGCACGTAGAGTGATATCAGGATGTCTTTGTCGAAACCCCCTTAGCCAGTCTTTACCAGCTTTACGGGACGTAGTAGAAAATGGATGCCTTATTTTGTTTCTTTCAGCTATCTCAAAAGCAAATTTACGAACGTCATCAACTGCAAAACCGTACATAGTCTCTTCATTGTCTTTAATATGTTGCACTAGCTCCAGCTCCTGTTCATCCGTGAATACTTTCTTGATACTTCCCAACATTTTGGTGCCCCCCACAGCGTAAACGTTCTTTCCTTTAACTCTTCTTTTAAGTGCCATAAGTGGGACTAAAAATTGTTTGGAGGCGGCTTTATATGGCTATACGGCTTCTATGGCTTTAATCATAGCTTGTTCATCCCAGTTCTGACGTGTTGTTTTCCGGATGTAATTTCGCGGCATGATTTCTGAAAGTAAAACGGCATTAATGGCTACCGCATATTTTAAGCAACAAAATAAAGATAAATTGAATAGTATCACAAGGTTATATATTGTGAAAACTTATGACTATTGCATTATTGAAGTCGTTTTTTTATATGCATACTAGTTACTATTGGGTGATAATATAAAAAAAAACATATCTATTGGAAGTAGGTAGACGGGGTAAAATGATCCTAGGAATCATTTTGCCCACCCCGTATAGGGATCGTTTTGCCCCAAATGCGTCATTAACGAAAACATCAGAACATAACCTTTGTTTCTCGAATATTGTAATGAATGATGGTTAATTCTATAGTTAATTAGTACCAGAAACTGATACAAACACACCAACCACATAATATATACATAGAGTAAAGCACCATAATGTCAAATGATGGCTTACCTTAGATTGAGAGCACTGATTTTAAATATTTCGTGATAAAATCTTCACCATTGCCTGTGACGCCACGATACCGACTGAGATTGTACAGCTTAACCATAGGAGCGTGTAGCTTATTAAAAGCATCCTAGATGACGCTATAAACTCAGTAAAATAGCCGGGGATCGTTTTACCTTCAGGGATCATTTTGTACCACTTTCCCCTACCTCATTAAACACTGTCGTGGTTTATCTCGGGAAATAATCTTACAGACACCCAAGCAATCATTATTGCACCTCAAAGGACAGATTAAATATACCCAACATACTCAAGAATGCAAATGCGGCGCAGTTTAACCCATATGCACGATCACGGACGTGAAAACTGCTGCTTGTCATTCCACAAAATATGAAGCCTCAACATTCTGAAGAGAATAGTCTAGCATACGGTGATGTTCCAATTTGGCTGGCGACTTAATGTGTATGAGAGAGAAGCGTGCAATATGCATGTTAAAAAGTGTGCGCTGATGGCAACGCGGCAAGCTGCAGCTGCGTCCGTGTCCTCGCACTCGGTTTGGTAGGCAACGAGGAGCGTCTATCTCTTTCTAACACACATATTCTTCTCGCACTTCTCGTTCGTACAAATTACGTCAGTGGTATATGGATTCAAATATCGTGCCAGACAATTAACTCTGATACCCCTTTAACTCAATACGAGCCCCTTCCCACTTCAGTTGGCCCAACTATTGAAATCTTAGTTTTTTTCTTATCAAACACAAATAATAAAAATGTAGCAAGGTGTTATAGGTTTAAAATATTAACAATGAATATTTTGATAGTATATAGTAGAAAACACCAACTTTATCACTCCCTAATCAAATTTGCAGCATAAAAATAACACATGTTGCAATTACAGCATATCAACCTATTTTCAGTTCCATGCAAAATAAGTCTATAACGCATAGGTGGCTGTGAAAAATGAAAGCCATGACAATTGTTTTTATTAATCACAGCTGTCAGAATACGTTTAAAATAGTTTTAGGTAGTTAAGGTTTTCAAAATGGGTAGAGGAAAGGTTATTGGTTAGAACATTCGGTTACTGATAATTAATTTTTTTAATTCTGGGAACTCCAACTCAGAAATTGCAACTTTGTTAAACTTATCGCGGTACAGTGTGAGAAATATTGTTAGAAGATATAACGTAACTGGTTCAGTTAATATTAAGCCACGATATGTGAATAAAAGTAATATCACAAATGCCAACCGAAGAGCATTAAGAAGAATAATCGTGAAAAACAGGCGTGCCAATTATTTACAATTAAGTGCTCTGTGGAGTGACGCTGTTGGAAAGAGAATTTCGAGGTCCACAACTCATAGAGAAGCCTACAAACAGGGATTTAGCATTTGGAGGGTAAGTTTTCTTATAAAAAAAGTGAAGTAAAAACCCTAAAGTTGCACAACTTGTTTATAGGCCAAAGAAAAGCCACTATTAACTCCACTGCAAAAGAAAAATCGGCTTAGATGGGCTAAAGAACATAGACAATGGACACCTCAACAATGGTGTGCAATACAATGGAGTGATGAGGCTCGAATCGAAGTTTGTGTTGGTGACAGCCGCAATAGAGTTATTCCCAAAAAAATGAAGCATTCCATGTTGACTGTCTGGAGAGAAAAGTGAAATTTCCAGCATCCATTATGGTCTGGGGCAGTATGTCATCAAAAGAAGCAGGAAAACTTCATTTTATTGATGGAAATGTATATACAAACAAACATTTGGCAATCTTAGAAGAATCGCTTTTACCAGTGATGGAAGAATGTTTGACATCCGGCCAAGATGGTGCAGCGTGCCATACCTCGAAAAAGGCTATAAAATGGATGGAAGAAAATAATGTACCACTTTTGAAATGGGTTTCTAGCAGTCCAGATCCAGAACCTATTGAAACTGTGTGGCACGAGATGAAAACGGTTCTACGACAACATCCTGCTCGTACAATCACCGAACTGAGACAAAAGCTTCAAGAAATATGGGAGTGTTTTACACCAAATTTTTGCCAAAACTTGGTTAACACTATGCCCCAAAGAATTTCAGCCGTAATAAAAAATAAAGGTGATGTTACCCAATGGTAATCTTTCAATTGTTGCTTTGTTAACTTCGCGCATTTATTCGCACATTGTTTATTTGTTCAGATGTTCTATTAGTTATATGTCTAAGTGATTTCAAAAATGTATTTTTCACGAAGTATCTAAAATGTTTTTGAGAAAATAAATTGTTTTAGAAATAAATAGATTCGTCATGTTTAGTTTATAAAGGCATATTTTGGTACAAATCTTGAAGTGGGCCAACTGAAGTGGGAAGGGGCTCGTATGTATATGTATAACTATCGTATGACCAACAAACCGATTCGATAGTACCGGAAGTTTCACGAATACTTTACCACTTTAGGTACAATAATTGTATTTGTTTCTCATCTTTATGTCGTATTGACTGTCGCTTCGTTTATAATCAGTTGGCTTGTGCCATTCCGAGCGGAGCCAGCGACAGGAAACCGAAACTGGCGGCCGAGTTACGAACGTCATTGTCACAGTGAAATACTCAAAACCAAATTTAGAATAGTATATGCTATCTATACATGGTGTTCATTTGAAAACTTCCCACCACGGATTTATCGAAAACCACTGATTAAAAGAAAAAACGCCGAGACACGTCAAAAGATTTGTCAAGGGGGACAACTTTTTAACCAAAAACTACTTTACCTCCTTTCAATCTCGGCCTCCAAGAGTCATTCCCTTAAAAATTTTGAATGACAAGGCATATTGGGTAATAGCTTGTTTGAAAGGTCTTGTAAACTCCTTTACTTTGACGTTTGAGTTTTTAAAATCAGTCGATTCGTTTTCGAGAAAAGTAGAAAAATCTTTATTTATCTTAATTTGTTCAGATAGAAAATAAAAAAACACGAAAATATCACTTATTATTTCAATAAGTGTTCAAAATGTTGCCCGATAGTGTTTGTAAATTCTACAATTCCTTCAGAACTTCAACTGGAAACTACCAACATAAACAGCAATTCGGAAGGTTAGACGTGGACCAAATAAAAACCTGATTTTTTTTCCGCATTCTTTTCATCAACACAGATATCCTGGGCGAACTGTATTTGTTGTTATACATTGTGAAAATTAATTTATTGATTCAGACTTTACTTCCAAAATGATTTACATATTAGCCGAAAGAGTAGAAATGATCCTAATTTATGGTGCCCAAAATCAATGTGCTCGGCAAAATGCCGTCACGGTTAACTCCAGAGTTCCGAGGAGGATAACTTGGCATAGGTCTGCTTTGGACCTTGTTACTAAATTTATTCTAACTGCATCTGTTGCAAATAAAAACGTGATCATCGGAGAGTTTTGGATGAAGCCGCTCAAGTTGAAGTTGTGGGTCATTTTGGAATAAATCCTAGTACCTCATTACACAAAATTGTTGCTGCGACTGGTATCTCATTAGGCTCTGTACACACAGTTACTAAGCTCCATAGATTGCATCCATTCAAAATGAAAATATTTCAAGAGTTAACCGAAGATGATTTCGATATGCGTAGTTGAGTTTTGTGAACAAATGACTGCAGTGATTAATGATAATACCACTCATGTAAGGAATATCTGCTTCAGTGAAGAATGCACAATTTATCTAAAGGGATTTATTAATAAGCGTAACTTCAGGTATTGAAGCAATGCTTTTGTAGAAGGACATACCAAGTACCCTCTAAAAGTTAATGTATGGGCAGACATTTTAGGAAACAAACTGATTGGGCCATTGTTTATTGATGGAAATTTGAATGGAGACATTTATTTGGATATGTCGGAAAATACCATCTATCCGCTTATCACTGAAATGACTGAAAACCAAATCGAAGAGGTTGAAAATCCCATACTTGATTAGGCTGAATATATTTCCAGCAAGACGGCGCTCCTCCTTACCATATTCTTCCGGTTCGGCAATGGCTAGACGTCGAGTTTCCAGATAAAAGGATAGGGCGAAGAAGGCGTATAGAATGACCAGCTAGATCTCCTGATATGAGGCCATTATTCTTTTTTCTATGGGGCCATTGGAAATCTATTGCATTTACTCCCCAACCTGAAAGTTTTCATAAACTTCGTCAACACGTCATGGAAAGCTGCCATGATATCCCACAACATGTTCTTGAAGTAGTCCGACAGGAAATTTGAAGATCGCCTATATCATTGTTTAACCAATAACGGGCAACATTTTGAACACTTTTTGAAATAAAAAGTGTTATTTTCGAAAGACCTTTCAAACAAGTTATTACTCGATACCCCTTGTCATTTGAAATTTTTAAGAGGATGACCCTGGTGGCAGAGGGTGAAAGGGAGTGAAGTAGTTTTTGTTAAAAAGCCGTCCCCCTTGACAAATCTTTTGAAGTGTCTAGGCGTTTTTTTCTTTTAATCAGTGGTTTTCTATAAATCCGTGGTGGGAGGTTTTCAAATAACACCCTGTATAGTCTTGTGTAACAATCACAAGCTCGGTTGCCGGTCGCGGTATCCCGTCGCTGTCTCTACATAGAACGACACTGGTGCTGATCTTGCGTTCGATCATAGTTTACAGAAATGTTCAACTTGGAAGTTTAATAATCCCTAGTTCATATTACTTCTTTTTACAAAGAAGTATTTGAAATATAAGTATCCATAGAGTTGAGACGTCCGCAGTTTCTGTCGCATTCGGGTGAGCTGGACGTGGTCAACGTTGCTACTAGGCATGCGAGGTTTTACCTTCGACTGCCGCATTCGTAACTGTGATAAATTATTTATTAATTGGAGAACAAAATAGGCACATTTAATTGCCATCTGAGAAAAACAAAGGGTTGATGAATTTGTATGCTATGGCTAATATAGAGTTCTACCACCTTTTCCCACTAGGTAAGCATCTTCAGGAGAAGATTAAAACTGTTTTAACAGACCTCCTTTGAACAGAGTATGGATAGTGTAGTCGAATCGGCAGCATCCCAAACATGTAAGCAGTAATCGTGGCTCGACAACCGCTCAACCTAGAGCTTTCGGAGAAACATTCTTATAACAGAAGTGCCCAAGAGAAATTGCTGAAGTTTTAATTACTATGTGGCCTATGACATTCCAATTTAAAGAATTCAAACGCCATTATTTTACAAAAATTCCTAATTACATAATCGGTAAATAGCCTTATGGTATTGACCGGCAGCTTATGGTGGGGAAAGGGTTGAATGTTATTTTAAAAAATGTCACATTACTTCTGTTTGGCTGTTTGGTTTTGTTTGAAACCTGCGCTTCCAATAAATTCTCAATATTGTCAGATTAATTTTGTTTGCGGCCGCTAGATGCGCTTTGTGGACGTGTCATGTATTTTTTATATTCATCGGAAAGTGCACGTAATATGATCAAAACAGCAGATCAATTACATATCAAGAACTACGCTATAATCACAATTTTTGAGTAGAATATTTATGCTATGGATAGTGAAAAATGTACCAATATGACGCCATTTCAAGATATATTACGTTAAAATCTATTTCCAAGCTTTTCCATAACCGCTAGGGGGCGTAGTTATCCCGTGATAGACGAAAAAATATTTTTTCTTCAATTATACCTCATATTTCATCTCGGTTACCTTTGAAATCTAAACAACGTACTTTTTTGTCCTACTTATTTTGTGTGATTGAAGTACTGAAATTTGCTGGAAAATCAAAAAGGTTCTTTTCATTAGATTTGATTGGATTTGGTGGATAATACGGTCTTTTATGATTTGTGCATATCGTAAATCCAAGTGAGATAAGCTATATAATTGAAGAAAGAAGGTTTTTCATGGAACAGGTGATAACTACGCCCCTAACAGTAAGTCGTAAAAATGGATATTCGGGTAAAATATCTTAAATTCTTGTTATATTGGTACAATCTAGAAAGCGCAAATGCTGGTTCTTATCCAGTACGACTTGAAACTTTAAGCCTATCTCTTAATATACCTACCTTCATAACCAATAAAGATATCGAACTGCGGTTTCAACCATTTCACAGCAAAATCTGTGCAGCAAAACGGAATCTATGTGACTTTTTCAGAAATGACATTTAATCCTTCCTCCACCACAGCTAACCAAAATACGAGGAAATGACGAGCAAAAAGTTCGAGAAATAAGCGTTCAATACGATAAGACTGTTTAATGAGTGTTTGCTAAATAATGGCGTTTGGATTTTTGTAAATGATAGGCTTAGCTGAAAATAATCTCTAGCCATTTCTGTTGGCGACTTTTATTATAAAATGTTTCGACCGATAACTCTAGGTTGAGCGGACACCTGCATTATTTATTATTCGCCCACCCGGTACGGAGTGAGGATATTATGAAGAGAAATTAATTTCTTCTTTAAATTGGACGGTATTAATACTTCCATACCATTACGGACGCAAGTATCCATACCGTACTGTCAGCACATTCATTCCACTTTCAGTGACTACTGCACTTCCAATGACCAGATGTTCCAAATTTCCGAACAGCTGTAATGCGGATAGCGCAAGTTGCAAAAATATAAATTGTGTCACTTTCAATAAAATGCCAGTTAGCGAAACACATCATTAGATGCCATCCACGGATCTTCGTTTTCTAGTTAATCTAATTTATTGTTCTCTCGCTGACCATGAGAAGTACAGTTTGAGGTGGGCGTTTTCCGAAGTAAATTGCTTCAATCTGACATGGAATAGAATTTTTGTAAAAAAAAAAGTTAGTAATATAATATGTCCATACAACTAGTTCAATCTTTCTTCCACTTGAACAAGCAACGCCCACGTTGCCAGATGCAGCTGCTACATCGCTACAGGTTTAACTCCTACTTTCATCAGACTCGACGCGGGTATCAAGAATATTTCGTTATCATTGCGAGTCTTAAGGGCAACATTCAATCCTCAAAAAAAAAGTCTTAGGAGATTTTTATTTTTTCGTTATTCGTCCGTAGCTCTGCCACCATTGGATCGATTTTCGAAGGTAACAAGGCTTGGTCCCTGGAAATGGATTACTGGAGAAGAAGTTGCCGAATCTCCAGACTAGAACATGTTAGGAACGAAAGAGTTGGATAAATTATGGAAGTAGACCACAACATCTTAAAATCGATTGACACAAAAAGATTGCTTTGGTATGGTCACCTTCAACGTATGGATAACACAAGATGGCAAAAAAAAAGTCTTTGAGTGGATACCACTAGAGCGTCCCAAACGAGGTAGACGTCCAAGAAGTTGGAAGCAAGATGTTCAAGAATCTATGACATCCAGAGGACTCCAAGAGGGAGACTGGATGGACCGAAAGATGTGGCGTTTGAGAAGCGGGTATATAACAAAAAATAGGAAAATAATTGGCAAAATCCACAAAAAGAAGAACAGAGTATTCGAGCAGAAAATATCATAGGTAACCCGAGCGATACGTATTTCTGCTGGTTGGCTTCATCAGGCCCGAAATGAATGCACATATGTAACTACAAAAGTAGATACACATGCCCATACATCCGGATATCCTATTTTCTGCTCGAATACACTTTCCTTCTTTTTGCCCATTATTTTCCTATTTTTTGTTATACAGGGTGGGGCATAACTGTCTCCCTATTTTCAAAGCTTAATAAAACAAATGTTATTTGGAATACTATGGATTTATTTTGAAATCTTAAAAGTGCAACTCAGACAGTTTTATTTTATGTGGTTTTGAAAATAATATCGGCAAGGTGCTTTCCACCATTATCACAGCATTGCCGCAAGCGCTTTCTGAAGTTTGGGGGAGCGCGCAGGCCAAGGAATATCGCCTCTAAGGGAGATCAAGCGTCCGGGGAACAGTTCTCTCAAAATGCCTAATGATGCTCGGGATGTGTGGGCTGTCGCCCCATCCTGCTGAAACCAGGCATTCTGCACATTGAATTCTGCAAGAGATGAGACAAAAAAATTCGGAATCATCGCTGCGTAGCGTTCCGAGTGGACGGTGACAGCCCGATTACCTTCTTCAAAAAAGTAAGACCCAACCGGGCGGCACCGAATGGAAGGGGGGATAGCGTCAGTACAAGCGGCAAGTTGAACAGTTTCAGGTTAGAACAGGTTTCAGTTTGAAACAGCATGTGGACCGACGCACAGCGCGCTTTCGCCGTGGAAGCGTACATCCACGAAAATGGATCCGTTATCGCTGCACAACGAGCGTTCGGTATGCAATTTGAAATTCCTCGTAACCGACCAGTGCCAGACCGAAAATCAATTGTTTTGTGGGTGAAAAATTTCAGAGCAACTGGAACTGTTATCAGGAGAGGAGGTGGACGTCCACGAACAGCTCGGACGCCCGAAAACATAGAGAGAGTCAGACGCTCAGTGGAACACTCGCCCAACCGCTCTGCACGCAGACATGCAGACGCCCTTCGCCTCTCTAATCGCTCTTTACGAAGAATTCTTCATCAAGACCTACATTTTCATCCATACAAGATGGCTATTGTACAGGAATTATCACCACGTGATTGGAACAATCGACTAGCTGCATGTCAAGACATGATTGCAAAGTTACCTCAGGAGGCAGTTTTTTTTTTAGTGACGAGGCACATTTTTATTTGTCTGGCTGCGTGAACAAACAAAATTTTCGGTTCTGGTGTGCCGAAAACCCAAGAGAGATACACGAAAAGCCTCTGCATAGTGAGAAAGTCACAGTTTGGTGCGCCGTGTCAGAAACTGGGATAGTTGGGCCTTACTTTTTTGAAGAAGGTAATCGGGCTGTCACCGTTAACTCGGAACGCTACGTAGCGATGATTCAGAATTTTGTTGTCCCAGCTCTTGCAGAATTCAATGTGCAGAATGCCTGGTTTCAGCAGGATGGGGCGACAGCCCACACATCCCGAGCATCATTAGGCATTTTGAGAGAACTGTTCCCCGGACGCTTGATCTCCCTTAGAGGCGATATTCCTTGGCCTGCGCGCTCCCCGGATTTGTCGCCTTGCGATTTCTTTCTGTGGGGCTATCTTAAGGCTCAAGTCTTTCAACATCGTCCAAGGACCTTACCACAGCTGAAGGAGGCAATCCGTCTGGAAATTGGCCGAATACCGCAAGCAATGTTAGTTAGAGTTATGCAAAACTTCAGAAAGCGCTTGCGGCAATGCTGTGATAATGGTGGAAAACACCTTGCCGATAGTAGATGTCTTATGGGGATTCGGTCTCAAAACTTCCAAAATCCGCCACCAGAGGCGCTGGCGTCGCGCGCCATTGACAGGTTGTTGGACGGAATCTGTAATCGAAATTCATGAGTTGGGGATTCCGCCGCTAGATGGCGCTGTCAAACCAAACGGAATCTGTGTGTCATTGGACACCTGTCATGCGTCATTGGGCATCTCACGCATAGATGGCGTTAAAACGTCATCTGTCATACGTCATTGGACACCTGTCATTGATGGGTTGGGCATCTCGCGCATAGATGGCGCCGATTTGTTTGGCGCTGTACAAACCAAACGGAATCTATGTGTCATTGGACAGCTGCCATTGATGGGTTGGGCATCTCGCGCATAGATGGCGCCGATGTCGCACCTGTATGGTGTTGGCGTGGATTACGGGGGGCATTCAGAACGTGTATACAGGGGTGCATCGAAAAATAGCGGATCGATGAACCGACGGTATATCGTTAAATCGTATATAGCAAGGCGTGACCTAAATAGCGTGGTGGGCTCCTCTGGTCGGTCGGTCGGTCGGTCAGAATGTCTCATAACCTGTATACGATGTACTGTTATTATTATACAGGATGATACCGTTCAAAATGAAAATAGTATAGACATTCTGACAGAGGTATTTTCAATAAAACTACAATAATACGTTTAATATTTTATTGAAAATAGAAAAAACTACATAGGTAATATGATATTTGAAAACCAGTGGCGTAGACGTTCAACATTTCTCTGGGTACAGGAAAATTGTCCGTTGGTGTGGCATGGATTGGAATCAGCAACAAAGTTTCCAGTAGCACACGGTGTACCATCATACTTGCAAACATCAATAATGTTGGGAAAAACACCAAAAATGTGACATTTCTTGAGTAAAAAGTTTGCTTTCTGTTCTCCACGAACGTAGACATAGTCAGCCGCATATATCACCTTATTTTTAATTATTTCATTTAACTTGGAATATTTAACGTCGCCGGAAGAATATTTAAGCCCATGGAAATTCTTCTCCAAGTAAGCGACAGTTTTCTTGTCTTTAGTATTTAATGTTGAAAAAGGTTGCGGAGGTGTAAAGATGTAATGACTTTTCTTGAAACCAATTTCGATACATAGTTCTTTAGGTACGAATAATCCGTCAACTGTAAAGCCTTGAATGTCAACAAACGCGATCCTCATGATGTCTGATGCGGAACTGAGAGTCCTTCGTTGCTTACGAGATGGTTTTAATAACTTCGGTGAGGGGGAAGTACTCGATTAAGCAGTCATGTATAATGATGCAGTAGGCCTTGGTGTTGGTTGGAAAGCCAGTATCGGCTTCGATATCCAATCTAACATCAACAGTTGATGATTTCATGGTTTCCTCTTGTTTGGAACAGTCAATAACAAACAAAGCGCGATTTTTAAAAGCGGTATAATCTAAAAGACATCTCTTCAGAGGAGAAGAAGAAGTTGTATAGCTGGTTTGAAAGTCGCTATAGTTGAAATGAGCTTCAGTAAAGTGATTGTTTGCAAAGTCCAATTGCATACGTTCGTTGGGATAGTATTCACCATTTAAAGATACTCGAATACTAGCAGCATTCACGTGATCAAACAGGGTAGGGTCTGAGGTTGCGACGTCACGTTTACCGGTTTGGAAACATACTATAATGAAACGTGGTCTTTCGATTGCGGTGCTAGTTTTAACTGACCATATTTCTCTTCTCGCATCTGCGGTAATTGCAGGCAGTTCATTCAGATCCCATTTTCTAAACGGTATAAGTATCGGCTTATCAGTTTGAATAGCTTTCAAAAGTTGTTCTTTCACATCATCACTCGGGTAAATATGTTTGATTTTCAGTTCCATGCTTTCAATAGTTATTTTCGCTGTCGTCGTCGTTCCAGTTTTTTCCTTGATAATGATACAATCGTTATCGTTTCTAGCTCTCACAAATCTGAGAGTTTGTCTGCCACACGTAATCATAGGATAATCATTGAAAATGTTGAAAATATGTTTAAGCGGCATTAGCAAGCTAAAAGACTTGTTATGTGTTGACGCCATTATAGGTGTTGAAGGATAGTTCCATCCAGCTATAGCCATATGATTTGAGTCTTCCTCACTGTAACATACGTAAGCTCGGACAGTACTTACAATACCAGGATCACGTACTGTTTCAACTTCTCTAGCGGATTCACTGTAAGTGCAAGAGTCAAATAGGAAGGCACCAAAGTTTGGAGCTAAAGATACATCTCCTGCTCCTCCTCCAGTTATTTCAACTTTCCCTTTGATAGATAGAAGGGAAGCGTTCATTGCAAAGAACGAATCTACTTGATTGATGCTAAATTCCACAACATCATTACAATTAAATGACTTGATGAACGGCGTATAAGATCTATACTCAGCCTTGCGAATAGATTCATCGAATGCTGGAGATCGATATAGATCAAACATCGGAGAAGTATGTGATGCTGCTGCTGCTGCCTCCTCAGTTTTTCTCTTTTTGTACATGATTCTTGTTGTTGTTGTTGACATGATATCCAAGTGAGCGTAGAAACAGGATATTTGATGTAGTTAGTAGTAGATGTCGTCGCTTAGGTGCTTGGGGTAATACTGAAGTTGCCTTGGAAGCACCACTATGTCTTATAATCACTAATCCCATCTGCGCTTCGCTCTCAACTCCAACACAAGAGTACTAGTTTCACCTTGAAAGTTTACAGGACGACCGTCTTGATCTAAAGCCAACACTGTGATGTTGGTTATTTCTTGTTTCGGTATAACAGGTAGATATAGTAAATTTACAGGTGTTTCGACTATAGCGTATCCAGGATCGGCTGTCACAGCAAATTCGTAGATCGTGTGTGCAGGCGTGTCTCCGTCAAAGGCTCCCGACGTAATGTTAGCATCAAAGTGTATGGTTGATACTTTTATTATGTTTACAGGTAAATCAGAAGAATGCTTTTGACCAGGATTAAGAACTTTTTTCGAGAATCCCAATAGATGTCCAAGATTATTCGGTTCTGTAAAAACTATTTTATAATACTTGCTAAAGATTTCACATTGCAGTGTATTATTGTTAGGTTTTAGAGAAAAATAATCATCCGGAGGAGCAACTTCATTTTCAAGATTCATTTGCGTTCGTATAAATGTTTCTATGTCGGTAATTTCATAACAACCTGTCGGAAACTCGATGACTTTTAATTGACCACCACCACCACCACCACCTATCCGGTCGATATAATAAAATTTATCTCCTTTTTCAATATTCGGTATGGAATTGTATGAAGTAAAAGACCTAAGCGCCAATTCATAATCTTTTTTCGGATCCAACACTATCGGTGTTGAAGGACGAAATGAAAATATATGAGTAGTGCTATTGACTCTCAACAACTGCGACATGATGAATGAAAAAATATAGCTGTGTACTAAGCATTTATTCAAGTTTTTTTTTTTGTTTATTTTCGAATGGATAATTTACAGAAATAACAATTTGCTTGAGCAGTAGCCGGTCCATCCCAATGTGTTGCCCAATCAGGTCTGTTGTAGTGAACATAGCATGGAAGTCGTATTTGAAGATCAAAATTGGATGTGTATTCTGCAGGCAGTTTGTGCCATATACTCAATAATTCTGCAGGTCTCACATTGCTTATTAAATATTCCAGCGGCGGAATATTCTTCTCAAACTCTTCTAATGTAAATTCCGATAATGTTTTATTATCCATCGTTGTTGTTGTTATTGTTTAGAAATTTCAAACACAATTGTCCGCAATTAACTTGATTATAAGTTTGGTAAGGATCGTTGTTGTAGAAAATTTTAGCGTTTTTCAGATATCGAACAAGTTCCTGTGGAGGCTTCAGGTTACCAAATGAATCGAAATACTCAACGTTGTTGTTTATCTTTTTATAAGCTACCCAATGAGTTCCGTTGTTTTGTGAAATATCTAAGTTCACGACGGCGCATTCTCTTTTACGTGGACCGTCTCGTGGTAAAGTGTCACGCATGAAGACACCTCGGAAATGAGGTATGTTCAAGAGCGTCGCATATTGCTTTATTTCATAATCATAAAGCGCTTTCTTGGGTAGCTTGATGTTTAGTTTTTTTGAGTTTTTTTTTGAGGTACAACCCATAACCACCTTTAGCATTTTTTCTCAAATACAATCCTTTGCCCAAAGACTCCATAGCTTTGTTATGGCGATGGTCTTCCTCCAATTTCTTTTGTGCATTCTTGGCATCAACGACCGTTTTGGCCACACCTGCAGCTCCCCCTGCGAGCGCCCCCAAGGCACTTAATCCGGCGAAAAGGGGGATCAAGGGTAGGAATCCCCCAGATTTTCCTTCGATCGGAATTATTCTCGGTAGTCGAACTTTATGTTTTCCACCTGCACTCTTCACCGCTAATCTTGCCGCTTTAAGAGCAACCAATGCAGACTTTTTTAATGTCGTGGTGGTGGGAGCATTTTTCTTCAAGGACTTTGTGATTTTCGTGAGAACACCTCGTCGAAAAGATGATTTCTTCTGCCCCATACCCAATTTTCGCTTAACTTTCATTGCGGTGGTTGTTAGCCAAGCTGCAGTCTTTTCTCCTAGTGAAGCGTCAGGTGCTTTTACACGTTCCCAGGCTCGGTTCTCAAGAATCCAATCAGCTTTGTGCCTGTCTTTCAAATTTTTGTATAAGGCGTATGCAATATCGTGGTCTCTTGCAGCACGATCCAATGGGTTCTTTCCAGGATCTCCTCGTGCTAACCTCTTCTTTAATTTAGTCCCCGCTGAAAATATACATATACATGTGTGAGAATGAAAAAAAAAATATCCTAATCTGTCGCACACTTACGTCCCAGGAACTGATACGAAGGTACGTGGAGTTCTATCGGAAGATTATTTATCAGAGAGTTTACAACACCTTCACCCTTGTACGTTAACATGAGAACTGTTGATGATGCGTTAGCAATATCTACATATATACTTTTACACATTCCTTATTCGAACGCCACACGATGAAGGTTGTTCAACAAGAGCAGTCATTACCCATTGATAACTTGGATTTTACAGCAAAAACTCAACATAGTAAACATGGTAAATTGTTACCGAATTCGTTTCGCGCTATCATCTGCGGACCAAGCGGATGTGGAAAAACGAACGTAATGCTGGCGCTGCTTTTCCATCCAAACGGTGCTAAGTTTAAAAATGTTTACGTTTATTCAAAATCGTTGTATCAACCAAAGTATCAACTGCTTCAAGAAGTGATTTCCGCTGCTAAGGGTGTTGGCTATTTCCCATTTAAGGATAACGAGGAAATTATAAGTCCAAGTAAGGCTAAAAATAGCTCTATATTTATATTTGACGACGTGTCGTGTGACGGTCAGCAGAAAATTCGAGAGTATTACTCCATGTGTCGTCATAAAGATATCGATGCTGCATATCTCTGCCAAACATACTCTAAAATTCCAAAACAGCTCATACGAGACAACTGTAACATTATAGTACTATTTAAGCAGGATGAAATTAATCTAAAACATATATTTGATGAGCATGTATCTCCAGATGTTACTTTTGATGAATTCAAAAAGATGTGTTCGGAATGTTGGGCAGAAAAGTACGGTACGTTAGTTATTGTTAAAGACTTTCCTCTTAATTATGGTCGATACAGAGTGGGATTTGATAAGTACATAAAATTGTAGGCTTATCATGTACGCCATCATTCAGTAACATGATGTCAAAGGACCAAGTTGCCGTTGCTAGTCATAAAAGAAAGATCGCAGAACTTGCTCGAGCTATACGTAAAAAGTATCTTACTTTAAAGTTAGGTCGAACTGCAGAAGATGAATCTATTAGAAAACTTTTCAAACCAATATCTGAACCTCTTAAGCAAATAGCTAAGACTCAGCAGCATCCTTCATTTATTATTAAAAAAGAGGAAAAATTGAAACAGGATGATGATGATGATGATGATGTATTCACACAGAACCCAAACTATCTCAATTTAGAAGACGTGGCTTCAACTGATGAACAAGGTAATATACCGCCGAGACCTGAAACACCACCACTACCTGAAGAAATGCGTCCTGCTGATTTTTCACAAGAAGCAATAGAAGAATACTTAGATCAATATCCCCCAATAAGCCATAATTATTTACAAGATTTTTGGACACAAAACGATAAAATTGATAAAAATTATGGACCTATATATACCGACAACATTGGTTGGATGTTAGGTAAACGCCGAATTAAATTTGATAGAGCGACTGGCCAAATACAGATATTACCTGAGGGGACAAACTTAGCAGGTACATGGTTTCGTGGCACACCTGGGCTGTATCAACTTTTATTCTATAATGACCCAAACTATGCAGATGCAGATTTACAACCCTATAAAAATCTATTGCAAAGTACCGGTGTTCATTTAGATTCGCTTGGACGCCTAAAAGGTTCGACAGGATTTAAATATAATCACATTATTAAGCCTCTCTTTAAAGATGTGCAGAAAAATAAAGGTACAATTGTCACACGATCAACATCTACAAAAATACGTAGTCCACTTAGTCGATCATTAACAAGATCCACTCCCTCAACAACAACAACAACAACAACAACAACATCATCAACATCAAAACCGCCAACAGGAAAAGGTATCGGTGATTACTTGACATACAACGAGGAACCAATCGAATACGTGTACTGGGATGATCCCAATGAATTAATCGATCGACTTAAACTCCTTATGGCATCTCAGGAAGCTGGCAATACGTCGCATGATAATGAAATAGTAGCCATCCTCAACGAGCTAAAAGAAGCTAATATAATACAGTAATCTAGTTCCTTGGTCTTTCATTTACACGATGAGTCTTGATAAATTCGGACGTCGCTTTGATAAACAAAAGACACTTCCGTATATGCGTACACCGCCAAAGTTAACACTACCCCATACTTCTGATGGAAATGTTGACTTCAAGAACGTAAAGTTGTGTAATATAAAAGATCCCACAGATAATTCAGATGCGGCAACTAAAAAATACGTAGATACTTCAGTGATTGATTTAAAAAAAATAACAGCAAAAACAGATCAAATAACAGAGTTTATTTCGAGAAATCCGCCTACTTCTGGTAAACATATGGCAACAAAAAAATATGTAGATGACTCTATTGCAAATATAACAACAAGAATAGAACAGGAGTTGGCTACAATTAAGTCTCATACCGATTTGACTCCAATACGGAAAAATATCATTGATTTATCCTCTGAATTACAACTTTTGCAAGGACGCACATCATATATATCATTGAAAACATTCGATCTTGCTAAGCGTATAAAGCCGATGGAACAACAATTTAAAGCGTTAAAACATGATGACGTACGCCAAGGAGAAGCTACAACTAGTTAACGAGCTGCACAAGCCTGCTCGAAAAAATTATCTAAGACGACGTACCATCATTAAAGGCTTAGACGATTTATGGCAGACGGACTTGGCTGAAATGCGACCTTATGCTCATCAAAATAAAAATTTCAAATTAATTCTCGTCGTAATCGATTCTTTTTCCAAGTTTATGTGGACTAGACCGTTAAAGACAAAGACGGGTGAGGAGATAACTCGTGCGTTTTCGGATATCCTCGCACATACGGAACGTACGCCGAAAAATCTACAATCTGATCAAGGTAAAGAATTTTACAATAGTAAATTTCAAACTTTAATGAAGAAGCATGATATTAATCATTATAGTACATATAGCATCAAGAAAGCGGCCATTGCTGAAAGAGCCATAAGGACGTTGAAAAATAAACTTTACAAATACTTTAGCTTAATGGGATCGTATAAATGGATTGATATATTACAAAGCATTACCAATGAATACAATGGAACACGTCATCAAACCATCGGATGTAAACCATCACAAATTAATAAATCCAACGAAAAATGTATCTTAAATCGAAAATATACTCATTTAAAAATCGCGGGCCCGCGTAAGTTTAAAGTTGGTGACATTGTACGCATCAGCAAAACCAAAATGCTATTCGACAAGGGATACGTTCCAAGCTGGACAACGGAATTATTTAAAGTTACTAAAATTAATATTACCAACCCTGCAACGTACATGCTCGAAGATATGCAAGGTGCACCGATCAAAGGAGCCTTTTATGACGAAGAATTACAGAAAACAGCCAATCCAGATGTTTATTTAGTTGAAAAAGTTTTACGTCGTAAAGGTAAAAAAATGTACGTCAAATGGCTTGGCCTTGATGCAAAACATAATAGTTGGATTGACAATGATGCGATCGTCTAGGTGTATGGGGTGGGGGGGTTTCTGCTAAAAGTGAGTTCTCAGTCGGTTGCAGTCAGTCAGTCAGGCAGCTAGTAAAAAAAAAAATGGATACCAGTGGTAGTGGTTCAAGTTGCAGCGAGTTTGACCTCACCACCAGCAGCTCACACGAATCATCTGTAAACTACGACCGTGAGCTGGATGCTATTCTGGAAAGGTACGAAGAAGCGGCCAAGAACGAGGACCATTATCTGCTGTACACGCAGTTTCCAAATGGATCATACCAAATTGGATGCGGTCTAAGCCCAGCGAGATCATTTACTCCTGCTGTAATTGTGTGGAACTCATCACGGTTGAAACTATCTTTCAGTTCCTATGAGTGGGAACAATTAATCACCCAGCTCAATGTGGTAACGGTGAAGGAGACGGAGGAGCAGGAGGAGGAGAAGAACCTTCCTGACAAGTATGATCCTGTCGAAATCGAGTGCGGTGACTATTGCAGAATTCGACGACTAATCTATGATAGTACGAAAATTCTCGAAATAACCAAGCACAACATTAGTTTCTACCTCTCAGAAATGGACGTGAACGCTCTTTTAGAAGCAAATAATGAACTTTTAGTACCGTATATGTCTATGCTAGAAACTGTTGAATTTCCAAGCTATTATTATAATGCGCTTAAGATTGTTCGAGCTAGTTTTAATGATCAAAATTATACGTTTTCAGATGCTATTCAAAAATTGTATACATTTAAGCTCGTAGGCTGTACTTTACAACATATAGCGTTAGGACAACATATATTTTTCTATAGACATAGGATCGCTAATGATCTTGAACGATTTTAATAAAGTTTTTGTAAAAATGCATATCTGTCGTTTCATTATGATATACGTCACGTAACGTGACACGTGACGTGACGTGACACGTGACGCACGTGACGTGACACGTGACGCACGTGACGTGATACGTGACGCACGTGACGTGATACGTGACGCACGTGACGTGCACACTTTGTTCAAAAATACCAAAAAGATGTCTTGATAGCCCGAAGAACCGCGCCACAACATCAGAAGTAATGTTAGTATTATGTGTGTGCGTGTTTTTTTTTGTTTTTGAACACGCTAAGTTTTGAACTCCAACCACGCACTAACATTGCTTCTAATGTTGCACACCTCTGACGACTCAAGCTATCAGGACATCTTGTTGTTGTTGTTGTTGTGAACTCTTCTTACTAGAAAAATCTAACGAAATCAATAAAACATCTTTTTATAAATATTCATTTATTAAATCTAATTACATACATGTTTGAAAAAAAATATATATATATATATATAAATGTTAGTACTACATACATGTTTGAAAAAAATATATATATAAATGTTAGTACAATAGATAGAGAGAAACTGGAGGACGGATGAACGCTTTTTATATATTTTTTTGTAATTTGTTTGCTGTGATGTTTTTTTTTAAAACTCAATATCGCTGTCTACATCAGATTCATCAAATCGGATTCGGATGTTATTTCTAGACCTATCATGTAAGGCATCTCTGCAAGATTCCTGGTCTTTTAGTTCAAACACTACGCTTTTAAAGCAGCTGTGACACCAATTATACTTTTTTTGGTATACGTTCAAAATAATGTCATGTGCATCGTGAACCTCGTGAGAATGGTCATAGCAGGCAAATAAACGTTTATTTAAAGTTTTATGTATTTCTTTAAATTTAGATAAACAATTTTTACATACGTGTAGGTAATATTGGTCCAGCCAATATCCACTTGTCCATAGACAGTAACTAGAATAATCTTCAAAAACATAACCCCAATCTGATTTTCCTAATATAGTGTGAATTAAATTTGGATCTATTTCTTTGTGACATCTAATAAAGTTAATTCCTGTATATGAAGAATCAAGATCATTTTTGGCTTCTTTAATCATAGCGTGCCATTTATATAAAGGAAATTGTTTCACAATTTCCGTAGTTAATTTCCATGGTAGTGGAGACTGCTCCATGAATTCTACTGCTGATGATGTTATTGATTCGCAAATTTTTCTAACAGCTAACTCTGATAATGTTGGGGCATTCATCTATAACAAAAAAAAACGCTATTATAAGATACTGTAATGCCCCCACGGAAGTGTGTCAAAACTGTTCGGAATTAAATAACGTTTGTCGTCATACGGACTTAAACTAATTTTTGACTGTTCAACAGAATATACGTTGTGTGCATACGACCTGATACAGCGTTGTGTAGCTGTTTTTTCCTTAAATTCTTTCAAACATTCAACATAATCCTCAAATGCAATTTTATTTTTAACAACATTGTACTTAACCCCTTTAGATTTTTTAACCACCTTCCCACCCTGCACCTTGTAACTATACATTTTGCTTCGAAGTCCAACAAAATGTGTCATAATTTTACCGTTATTTTCATCTTTCATTAGACCCGGCACCTTTTTGTTCTTACGCAGTATTTTATATATGTTATTTTCAGGATAATCCGAAGTATCAAATTTACTGGAATCAGCCTTAATGATCTCCTCATATGCATCCTCACATTGCAATTCGTAGATAAAACTGTCTGTGTCCATGTACATGAGCTTACACCTTTCTGCACCCATTTTTGGTAGCATATAGGTGTAATAAAAATCGTACATGACTAGTTTCGATAGGTCTAGAATTGCCTGCCCTACATACAGAGGTTTGTTAAACGTTATTTCAGCCTTGTTCAATTCGATAACCACCAGATTTTCCTCTAAAATTGTGCGACTGTGGAACCGAAAACTCGAAATCAAGTTTGCTGCCCCATAGCGACCACCCCAAGATTTAACGATTTTACATACGCGGTGCTTACGTATATTTTCCATGGTCTTACCGAATACTGCATTATTCATTAATTTAAAAAGATTTTTTTCGAAATCATTCCGGGCTGCAGCTCTACATCGAGTATTCAACTCGATGTAGGGTTTCAGCCAGGCTGCTTGTTTAAATTGTAAAATTTTATGGATTTTCGTTAACTTTAACCCATTAGCTAGCATTTGTTTTAAATTTTTATAGTGAACCGTGTACTCTTTTTTATCCGTAAGTGTTGTCATTAATTTCGGCAATTTTACCCCGCCGTCGCTGGGTGGTACGCTACGTTCTGCCGCAAACGGAAAATCTTTGTGTTTATCGTGCAGTTCTTGTGGGTACGATAGATCGACTTGTAGCACGTACCCTACGTCAGAGTCGTCGGGTATTGACATCACATCAAACGATGTTACATCATCTACCCATTTGAACCCTCCGTAGGGTAAGGGTTGCTGCATAGCCTTCCCATATAAGCTATTCACATCCAGGTACATAAGGTACTTGGACGGCTTTTCAGGATCATATTCGGGCATATATTTATTGTTGGCCTCCGAAAATCGGTTGCTACACACCGAAATTCCACCTCTTATAGCATTTTCGTAAAACATCACCATATCTAGATCCTTTAGTAGTTCTAACTTACACCCAGTGTATTTGAGCATACAGTCCCACGTATATCCGGGCATTGTATAGTACCACGCAGGATCCAGACCATAGGTGGAGAAACATTTTTTACGCAATTGCTCAAAAACGTCGGCAAGAAGCAGAATATCTGTTTTTAAATATATATCAGAATACTCTCCTAATGTTTTAATGTTAAACTGTTGCCAAACAGATTGCGCATGAGCATACTTCTCGTCACTTACACTTTCATCGTTTAATTTATTGTAAAATTTTTCAATTGGGGGCAAAGTCGTTTCATTTAATTTTTTCAACGAATCAATGTAATCGTAACAGAAAACTCCTTTCTGTGTTAATAATTTGAATTTATCTTCATCTAAATTTTGAAATTCCCTTTGTAAAATTTTCTTTTCTGATACTGCTAAAATTGAAGCTAATTCATCAAGAGACGCCCCCATAAATCGAAAAGAGTCTATAAACCGCAATTTAATGTTATTTTCATCTGAGTGCAGCGTAAAGGAGATGTATTTATCTTTGTTGATGGGAAGTAGACTTAAGCGACCTTTTTTACATAAATTCGAAATCATAAAGTGACTATCGTACCCACTTAAATTATGGAATATAACCGGCACAACAAACAATTTTCTAAAGTTCAGATTGCATGCTTGGTGTGCGTAACCTCTGAACTCTCCACTGAAATGGTTGTGATCTCTAACGATTATGTCTTTTTTTGTTTTTGAAAATCTCTTACCGCAAATATGACATGATGTTGCCTTACATGTGTCTAATTTTTCAATCATAGGTACGCTTGTTTTTATTTTTGAGTTTACAAATTGCGCAACACCAGCCATACGATTTGCAAACCAATCCATACAATCTGCACCTCGAAAGCTCTCGAAATAAGAAAGGCTATCATCATAGCTGCATTTTACATAGAAACCAGCACTATACGGAACGTGTTTTTGATATTTTATGGTTTTAGTTAAATTTACGACGCTACTTTCTTTATGATTTTCTAATTGACATTCAAAATCTGCATAAACAACAAAAGGAGTATTTTGTTGGTATGTAAAGTTTTTAAATTCAACGCCGCTCTCTTTAGGAAGGTTAATTTTATATTTATTAAATTTAGAACACAGTTTTTCATGTTCAACTAATTTATTTTGCTGATGGAAATAGTTCAGACATCTATCGCAAATAAATTTTTTCTCACGATGTTTATTTAACTGGCTACTAATAAGACGCGAAAGATTTTTAATCCAACAATAGTGATATTTAATTTCATCGATTGAATCATTATCTTCATTTGCTGGCGCTGGTGGAGGAGCATCATAATCATTTAAACGCGGATAATATTTATTTTGAGCTAAAAGTAAATTAACATGCGTATCCCGTTTATTTTCCGTTAATCTTGCTGGTACTACTATGTAAAATGATTTTTTTTCTGTTTCGATCAATTCTAAAGCGTAAACATTGACTGAAATGTTATTCATCTTTTCAAATTTTGAAATTTTTGTTAGCAGCATAGGACTATCTAAATTTTCTGTTTGTAAAACGTCAGTAAAGTGTGGATATGAGGAGGTTAGTTCTGCATGTCTTTTATTGCTAGGAGTCCGAAGAGCGCTTACAATGGCCCAGTAAAAGCAATTTTGATCTATATTTTTAATGTTTATACAAGCATTTTTCCTTATAATCGGTTCTGGTAGTCTAATATAAGATGAACCGTTTCCCAATTGATATTTACTGATATTAACAACTAAGGAAATAATTTTATTTAACGCAAATCCCGAATCTTTTTCAGCAAATTCCGATAATTCGTTTAAAAGTTTATCTTTAACATATATCTTAAACCACTCGTCTATTTGAGTTGATGTATCAATAATATGATTTTTAGTATTAATATATTTAATTCCCAAAATTTCATTATCCCCCGATTTCCTAATAAACTCCCCGCAAAATGTTGTATTTACTTTGAGCGCACAATGGGTGTTCAAAATATTCCTAATTTTCCTTTTAAAAACAACTACACAATCTGCTAAAAATTGATTCAAGTCCTTATGACGCAAATTAGCTATGGAACCGGTTTTTATTCTACTTTGAAAGCTCGATTCTACATTTTCCCATCTAACCCTCTGACCCAATGTTAAGTGAAGTCCTGCCCCAATATGTCTAGTTAAAATCAACTTTCTAAAATGTTTAAAATGCCCCAAATTTGTTTCTACTTTTCTACAGGTCCCTACAGATAATTTATTTTGCCTTCTACTACGAATTACCCGTTTACATAATCTAATTTGTTTTTCTATTCGTTTCAGCCACACTTCCGCGTCTCTGATTGTAAAATTATCAAATAAAATTTTCCGTAGACTAACAATTGATAGTAGAACACCGTCTGTTTGTTTGATGATCTTTTTAACCTTATTTGAAGACATTTGAAAAGACGACATTTTTTTTTCAAGCAAACACATTACTCAAAAATATATAAAAATGCTCACCCTGTCCTCCTCCTGTTCTCTGCTTTGTTAATTTTCCACTATTTTGAATGATGCTAGCGGTCGGCTTTTCCCTACGTCCACTTCCCCTTGGAAGATGATCGAGTATTTTCCGTGAAAAAGTTCGTCGATGACCGGCTGGTACGTTTCCGTCACCCGCTGTGGTAGAAATAGCACTTCCGGTCCTAAATCTAGTAGCACGGCTTCCCCAAATTTCGACTTGACCACTTTAGCTGCTTGGATTGCAAATGGTGTCCCGACTGGTAGGTCCTTTAATTTTCTGATAGGTTTGCGGTCTACAATCGAAGACGCAGCATTAATTTTTGATAAATCCATCTATAAAAAAAATTGAGTCGTCTAACTATTTTGAAGCATAACACGAAAAAAAAAAACAGTTGCATTTAGAGACATAAAAAAGAAAAATATTAAATAAAATAGCACTTACTTTTTTTAAAATTTTCGCTCTCTCGTCTCTCTCGAAGCACTAATTGTACTGCGGTCGTTGTTGCAGCTTGCAGCGTTGTGCGTTAAGTGTGAAACAATGATGACTATTGCATGCGCTCGCTCAATATAAGTACGTAGTAGAGATGACACACGCGTGCATGAGATAATTGTATCGTAAATATGCATATTATATGCATCATATTCTCAGTACCATTTTTATCGAGAAAACTGCATGCGCTCGCTCAATATAAGTACGTAGTTGAGATGACACACGCGTACATGAGATAATTGTATCGTAAATATGCATATTATATTCATCATATTCTCAGTACCATTTTTATCGAGAAAACAACATTCATTGCGGTTGCAGTATTTTTTATATAATTTCTTAGTAATACATGAATGTATCGTTTGTCCGGCGGAAATTCCAATTACAAGTTGCACATGAGAGTAGAATTTTAGAAATATAGAAATTCGTGTATGATTATTGTATATTTGCTGCCTAATTTTTTTTCAGTCAAGATTTTGATTGGGGGGTAAACGAATTTATATTTGCTATCTGAGATTTTTGACATCATTCTCTATCAAGATGTTGATGTGGGTAGACGTATTATTTTTTATTTCAACTTTCACATACGTGCTTTGCAACGATTTCTCCGAAAAAGACGCTATAGTATACCTAACTCAATATGAACATATCATCGATAATACAACAGATCTCTCTACTTTGCTAACTAACTTGCAAGAAAAGTATAATTTACCAGTGGATGGATTGTTGAATAATGCAACAATTGAATTTATGAATCGTCCGCGTTGTCAATACAGTGATGCTGAATTTAGAGCAAGTTTTCCATTTCGGAAACATGACCTGAAATGGTATTTCCCTCGAAACACACCTGCGGCCCAAAAAGATGCAGAAATGGCTTTTCAGATGTGGCAAAATGTTTCAAACTTAACATTTACAATGGTTACCAATCCCACTCTATATCCTCCTGATATTACTATAACCATGGTTAGCAAGACTCATTATTTTAGCGCAAACTGTATGGGTAATGATGAATGTCCATTGACATTAGATGATGCTGGCGGCGTTTTAGGACATGCATACTTTCCTGACTCTAGCGGCACCTGTAGAGAAATCCATTTAGATATAAATGAACGCTGGTATTTTGGAAATAATCCTAATATACCCAAAAATCAAACTAGTTTTCTTATGGTGTTGGTTCATGAAATTGGACATGCCCTCGGCATAGCACATAGTGCTTCTCCGAATGCTATTATGTTTGCCTTCTATCAGCATGAGATTCGTGGTCTAGATGTTGATGATATAAATGCAGTACAATATCTATATGGAAGAAAAAACAAATATGATTCAATCCCAAAGTCTACCACCGCATCAGCAATACCAAAAACAACAACAACAACTATAAGATCTACAACTCGTAAGCAGCCGATCCTCAAAAATTTGTGTGATATTATTCCAGATTTTATGTTTTTAGCCATTGCTCCAGAGTTTTCAAATTACCGATTATATATTGCACATGATATGTTTATATGGAAACTAGACTTAAACGAAATGATTATCCCATCTCAGCCTGAACTTCTTGTCGATTATGTTCCTACAGAATTACGTCAATACACTTTACAACATATTTTCCAATCAACAAACGGTGACTTGATTACCATTGTGTCTCCAAACAATATTTCTCAGCATCATTCCCTACCATTAAATTTCTTGATAATTTTTCAATTGATATACCCGATAGGGCTCGAATCAATGCTATTTTTCAATCAAACGCAGGACGGTCCTATACCTTTTATAATAATATGTCATATATAGAATTTTCTAACGATTTTACTGATGTGTTGAACAGAGGACGGATAAGAGACATATTTCCTGAATTACCTGAAGATATTTCTCTCGCATTTCGATGGATTGATGGCCATATTTACTTTTCCGTCACGCAACTTACTATAAATTTAATGAATTTACAAGAAAGTTGTTGCGACCGGACCATTTCATTGGACTCTATTTGGAGTACCATGCCCCAGCGAGGATTTGTTCACTCAACTAAAAACTCTGTTATCTAAACTTGTATCTGTATATCATAAAAAATACATTTTTCAGAAAGCTATGTTATTTCGTATTCAGCCTGTTGTCAAACAAAAAAAAAACAGTCGGTTCCTTCGACTCCCCACCCCCCCCACCATCATTCTACTACATAAAAGTTTCATTTTGAACGTATCATCCGTATAATAATAACAGTACATCGGATACAGGTTATGAGACATTCTGACCGACCGACGACCGACCAGAGGAGCCCACCACGCTATTTAGGTCACGCCTTGCTATATACGATTTAACGATATACCGTCGGTCCATCGATCCGCTATTTTTCGATGCACCCCTGTATACACGTTCTGATGCCCCCCGTAATCCACGCCAAACACCAGACAGGTGCGACATCGGCGCCATCTATGCGCGAGATGCCCAACCCATCAATGGCAGCTGTCCAATGACACATAGATTCCGTTTGGTTTGTACAGCGCCAAAACAAATCGGCGCCATCTATGCGCGAGATGCCCAACCCATCAATGACAGGTGTCCAATGACGTATAACAGATGACGTGTAACGCCATCTATGCGTGAGATGCCCAATGACGCATGACAGGTGTCCAATGACACACAGATTCCGTTTGGTTTTGACAGCGCCATCTAGCGGCGGAATCCCCAACTCATGAATTCGATTACAGATTCGTCCAACAACCTGTCAATGGCGCGCGACGCCAGCGCTCTGGTGGCGGATTTTGGAAGTTTTGAGACAATCC